>OZ038422.1:9331883-10624844 GCA_964036155.1 Diploscapter coronatus
TATCACCACGTGAAAGAGCAGTATCGAAATGTATAGTAGGTATCGATAAATTATTAAAAACAAACATAAAATAAGAAAAATCGGCGATAATCGAAAGGGTTATCCAGCTATGGACAATATTGAATCAAGTGAAAGGGGTGGGGCTTGACGGTCCCTATGCATACGATATGGTATGAGAAAGGAATATTTTCCCCGCCAAATCTTATTCTATATCGCATTCAACGATGCTACGATGCAGCTACTTTCCAAATTACCGACAGAACTAAGACGATATCTTCTCATTCTGGATGAAACTACTACATACAAATGACTTAATCTACATTTTCTTTAACTTGAAAATTCATGATTTATGTTTTTTATGAAGAAAGCTCCTTTTTGGTTTGATGAAGAAATTGATTTTTCAGAAGAAGGGTGTTCCGACGTCTGCTCGGCTGGAAGAAGGGAAACCGCTTAAATAGGCAGACCACGTCCACTGCAGATATGTCGCAGATAACGGTGCACCACGACTCGACAGATCACTCTTCCCTAAATAGGTATACACAATGCCACTATCTCTGCTATTCTACTAGATCCCTCAAATGAATATCCAGTCAAATAAGTAAAGGAATAAATTTTTGGAAAAGCTCTTTCAATGTCTTGGAAGTAATGGAAATTGAAGGAAGAGTGAATTTTCATTCGAAATGATTATATTTTTGTTTTACTGTAGAAATCATTCATGTTTCAAGGTGTAATTTTAGGAAAGATTCGATAATTAATCAAGCGATACACTTCCATTTCATTCCCTCTGAAAATCAAAGAATCAATGATAGTGCAAATCTACGAAATTTCTGACTAAACTAGTTTCAGTCATATCTTTTGCAAAGTTTGAAGTGATCTGATAATGACCTGCTAGAACAGTGACAGTGTGAGTCATAACTGCGTCATCAAACGCATTCCTTTGGGTTCCCTCTGATTGCTCATAAATCTCCCCTTTCCTCTTGAAAAAATACAGGATGTTCATTTTATCGGTTCGTGACGCAAATTCAGATGGGAATTTTGAACCTTTGCTCTTTTCCCCCTTTTCTGTTTCCGCCCATTTTTGTCCAATTCCAGTTCACGTGTTCACGTTTTAACCCTGCAAACCATTCTTTCTTTTTCGTAAAGTGAGCTGAACATTATTACAGACAGTTTTCTTCAATCTATTCCTGAATATGCAATGAGAGATTTCATTCTGCCTGTTTGCTTATCATTGATAGAAGGAAAGACTTTCGTGCATAAAAGCAGAAAGGTTGCCAGCCTTCCGCTATTTCCCTCGCTTTCTTTGTTCGATTTTGACATTTCTTTTAGCGAGCGTGCGAAAAATTCGATAAATTATCAATTTTTAGGATTTTCGCCTAGTGATTTACAGCTTCGTGGAAGCTTCTAGTGCGGGATTGACGAAGAGAACGTTGTTAAACATCGAAGATGGGGCTGGAAGATTGGATAGATGCGAATGCGAAGACCGTTGTCGTGAGTTCGTTCGAAACTTTTTTTTTTTTTTTTCAAAAAATGCTTCACATTCGGGTCTAATCTAGACGTGAACATTTCAAAAATCATCATTTTTTCCAAACTTTCGTGCATCACGGTAGGTCATAGGTGCAAAAATGAGCTAAAATCTCTGCTTACACAACTTCCTTAATCAATTTTCTTGCAATCCAAATCTAAATGATCTAAATTCAGCGCATTCTTGGTATTATTCATGATTCATCATAGCTTCATGCATTGTTTTTCGCGATCTATCTGGTGTTGAAGGATTTGAAAAATGCGCGATATTTGGGTGGATAAGCATTTTGCAGAAATGGAAATGATGATAGATAAAGGAATGCAATGGGAAGTGGCTAGAGTGAATGAGAAGGAGGAAGAGAGAATAGGTACACAACCGGTCTGCTTTCTGTTTTCCCTCTTTCTGTCTGACTGTCTGCGTCTCGAAACACTGCTTCGACGTCTCTTTCCTTCTTCACTTTCCGAATTTTCGCCATTTCCCCTTGGCGCCCTGCGCCCTGTTGCACCAATTCGAACCTGTTATCGTTTTCCTGAGGGAAAAACACAACGACCCATTCGCATTTCTTTTCTTGACTCGCTCTCTTTGAGTTCCTCTGATCTGGTTTCTCGTCTGATTTCGGTCATCTTTGGTTTTGTCTTTGATTTCAAGACATTTTCCATTTTAGTTTTTACTTTATTTTTCAACCAAACAACTCACAAATTGATTCGGCCAGCAATTCATGTTAAAATTGATTAGTATTTAAATTAAAACCATTACGAAGTACAGCTTTCAAATTATTTCTATCGAAATTTTCTTTCGAGTTTTCTCTTCCTGCCGGCTCTGTAAATCGGTAATTTTTGGATAGGTCTTAAACTTTGTTATTTTTGTAAGCAAAAAATAGTTTTACCACTTCGTGACTTTTTCAGAGATTTTTTCCTTTCAACTTCGAAAAAATTATTGATTAGCTCTCGGGGAAAAAACATCTTCGTCTATCATTGACTCTTCAACTTTGTCTTTATTTTTGACCATGACTCTCGACATCTCAAGAAGCCGAGAATTGCTATTGATTTTGCACGCTTTTTTCTACACATCAAACTTCATTCTAATGAATAAGTCAATTTTGAAAAAGTCATTTTTATCTTTTTCTTTTTTAGAAATTACGAAATTTTTGCTCAACTTTTTATCGATAATTTTTTACATTGAACTCTAGCACTGGGAAAATGATATCATAGAGTTTTCAGAGATTTTGCAAAAAGTGGCGAGATTTTTTCATTGGCTGTTTTTTGCTGGTAACATCAAACATCATTAATTAGTCTAGA
Source organism: Diploscapter coronatus (assembly GCA_964036155.1). Lineage (NCBI taxonomy): Eukaryota > Metazoa > Nematoda > Chromadorea > Rhabditida > Rhabditidae > Diploscapter > Diploscapter coronatus. Next base: position 9,334,704 of record OZ038422.1, read on the forward strand.
AAAGATGGCAAGAACGATATTTTTCGAATTTTTAAAAATTCAAATTTTTTATACTTTTTCTTCTAGTCATGGTACGAACAATTTTTCCTACTTGTTTGCATCCTGTAATTTTACCTGTTCGCACCCACACTAAGAACGCTTTCCTCCCCTCCGTTTTTGCCAAATTCAATCGATTTCATCATCTAAATTTTCGACACATTCGCCTAAAACTTTTGAAAATTCTCAAGTACCTCAGCTAAAATTATGGCAAGTCTAATTTTCTGACTCAAATTTTATTCAACCTTGAAAGTTGGTACATTTTTATCAAAACAACAAAGTGGAAAATTAGGTTCGCCCTTGGACTTTGCGTCTTTTATCGAAAATTTATCAGAAGGATAATTTTTTCTTCGTATCACTCGGTCAAACTTTCGACATAACCTTTGATTTAGGTTTCCTTATTGCTAGTCTGCAGTTTTTGATAAACTTTGTCCTAAATTGGTCAAAGTTTGATACCTTTACTTTTTCATTTTGGAATGATATTTTGCTAAAGAATCTAACTTAATGAAATTCTTCTGAAATCCAAACATGGCTAGGCAGACTTTAGTCACGAATTGAAAATTTTATGGAAATAGATTCGCAAATCTAAATTTTCCTACAGAAAACTAATAAATAAAGGGGTTTGAGATGAGGTATCGTAACGTTTAGGTTTGAAAGGGTTACCGCATTGTGAATTTGGCTTAGATCCCGCCTAGTTCTGAATTCAATATCGATTTTCTGATTCTGAATCTCGAATTCAATCAATACCGTTTCGAAAGAGAGATAAATGGAAGAGAAAAAGAGCGTTTGGAAGAATTCTTCTCTTTTCTTTCTCCCTTCCTCCTCTGACCGGTTGTCTGACTGCTAGACTTCTAGACTGCCTCTCTGTGCCTTCGGGCAGGAGGCTTCTTTCTTTCTCTCTTTCCTCTCACTTTTGCAAGGATTCAATCAAAATTCCTTGTTTCTCTATCTGCTTAATTTTTTCCGAACTTTATCCCGACAAATCGTGTTATCCCTAATCAGATCAGATGATTTTTCAACTTTTTCTAAAAATAGAAATTCGATTTTCGGAAATTTCATCAATTTATGAGAATTTTTGTGTTATGATATCGTGATAGAGCTAAGGTAAATAATTTTTCTTCGACATTTTGACTAATTTCGAAAATGTTCTATATCGCTATGTCGCAAAATTCTGGTTAGTTACTTGTTTTTTTTCTTTCCCAGAAATCTAAAAATTTATTTCTATACTTACAAAAGGTCTGTATCAGCCAAAATATCTAGAATGCTGACGAGGATCTTTGATTATCTCGTTTCCCCTGTATTTTATCCTCTAATTTTCATTCTCTTCTTTACGGTCTCCGAATCAGCTTCTTGTTCTGTGAGTCACCACTTTTGTGTCGGTCAAAAATGCAGCCTTTTTCCCCCTACGCTCTCTTCGATTTTTATACTATCTAATTATTTCATTTTTCTCTCGCTCCTTCTTTACCTTTCATGTTCTCTAACTACGATCTCTAACTTTGCATCTTTATCCTCTCCCCAATTTCCGTGCTATTTCCCCAGTCCTAGATTGGTCTCCCATTTCTGTTTCTGTAACACATGCACATGGCATTGTCCGAGTGATTCAATGATGACACTTTTCGATATAAAAGAGGAAAAGGGAAATAATTTGTCGCGTTTACCGAGTGAATGGGTGATTCGAGTCAAGTTGAACATGTTTTGTGACGTCTTCGCGAATCAGGACATTTTGCCAAACGCGCCAGTTTTTCTATGTTCTAGACTGAACGTGTGAATGGAATAGGGAATGGGTTTCTTGACTAAAATGAGAAATTTCAGATCATGTTTGTCATTGATCTGTCTTATTTGGATGAGGGAATTTTTCAAGTGTGATAGACGTTAAAGTGATAATTCGTGACTTTTTTTATGCTCAATTGTGCTGGTAAAGAAAAAAGTAACCGAAGTTTTCAAAACGACTTCTGCTTCCTTCTCTGAAATTGAATTTCTTTCTTCCTGCGTTTTTTTTTTCGTATTCTTTTCAAAAGTTTGAAAATCACAATATTTGTTTCAGATGCAGGCGACGGAGAGCCTGATTTCGATCGACTCGCCGCCGCCGCCGATGGCTTCGAAGATCAGCGTCACTCTGCAGTACGGAAACATCAAGGAGCTCTACATGATGGAGAAGACTGATCAGCCGCATGTGAGTGATTTTCTCCTATGAAGATTCCCAAAATGTTTAACTCAAAATGATTTTGAAGTAGATATCATGCATTAAATTGCCCCGATTTTCATCTGATTTTGTTATTGCAAGAAAAGACCGATCTTTGCTGATTGAAAAGAGGCCCATTTCAAATGATGCAATCTTTGCAACACGAAGAAATTATGCATAGAATAGTTTTTCTTATCCCATTTCAAATTTTTCCCTTTTTACATGATATTTCTTCATACTGCGATATTCCCGGATTATATGGAAAGAGTCGTTCCTCTGAAAATACGCATTTTTCAGGTATTTGAATCTTTACGACAACGCGCAGTGAGCATAGTGGAGAAGAAGCAGCCTCCCGGTATTTCAAACTATGAAGTTCACCTTTTCCGGCACGATTACAACTCGCCTAGTGTTCTGAATCACGTCAGTTCGATAGCTCAGTTGGTAAGACTTCAAAATTTAATTTTACACAAATTAAAATTTCAGGATAACGGTTGCGTCATCGAAATAATTGTTGTTGATAGGAATGATACTCCCACGAGGTTGCATGTTGTTTTGGTGAGGAAGAATTATCTTCGAAGATTGGAAATAAAGTTTAGCCTGAATCGTATATGAAGCCGACATTTTGTGATTATTGTGGAGAATTGCTGGCCGGCCTCATCAAACAAGGCGTAAAATGCCAGGCTTGCGGGTAAGATATTTTTGGGATAGAGATGTTCACTTCATTTGCCGAGGAAAAATATCCATTCGACTTTGTGTTTTTTTTTATCTGAAGTGAATTGTTCAGGTGCAATTTCCATAAGAAGTGCTGGAACGCTCCTCGGAATAATTGTGCCGCAACTCAGACTCCTGTTTTGGCCCCGATCCGAAAAGACTCGAATGGAATTGGACATGGCATTCCTTTCCCCATTCAGACGCCAGTTTCAGGTTGAACGTTTTGATATTTTTAGAAACTTTTCGAACAACAATAATAATAATAATAATAATAATAATAATATGAAATGGATCGATAAGACGATAAATTTTGCTTTCGAAATTTCTAAAGAATGAATTTATTCCAGGACTCCCCCACACGTTGGCGGAACACAGCTACAAATCCTTCACTGTTTGCAAAGTCTGCGATCATTTGTTGGTTGGTCTGGTCAAACAAGGACTCAAATGCAGGGATTGCGGGGTAAATTCTGAATTTTTTTTATCATTCAAAGATAGAAGCGCAGATTGAGCTCATTATTTTGCAAAGAATGTTACTTTCTTTGAATAATTTTTGCTAATTCAATTTTGCAATGCCTAAATAAGGATATCTTACGCAAATGTTTAATGAAACTGCAAGAAGTGGCTATTCCTTGCTAGATTTTCGGCTAATTTATCAATTTTCAAATAATGGTGTGATATTCAACGAGTTTCTGCAAGATACTTGCAAAGTTCCGGGAGTTAATCCTTGCTCAGTTTGTACTCTTTTCCCAAATCGGCGAGATCTTGGTCTGAGCGATTCGCGCCATTCGGTTTTTATCGTCATTCGCGATCGGCTGCGTCGCTCCCCCCATATCTTCTCTAACATCAGAATGCGCAATCTGATGGAATTAAGAGATAGTGCATCTTCGCGAAAGAGAGCAATGAGAAACGCGACGCAACCACTCGCGAGCGACGATAAAAATCGAATGGCACCAATCGCATAGGCAAAAGTCTCGTCGATTTGGGAAGAGAGTAGCCAATCAGTGACTATCTAAATGAGGCAAATTGAGGTGAATGTGCACAGGAAGTGTGCCATCGAGCTTCCCTCGAATTGTACTCTGGCGGATCACGCAATTTCTCGAATGTCGATCTCGGAAATGCCCGACAAAGAAGTCGAAATGGCCAGTGCCAGTCACAGCGTTCCCATGAATGAAAACATCCCGCTATTCAGACTACCAGGTCAGTTTTCTTTCGCGTCTTTAAAATGTTCTAAAATAAATGCAAATTCGAAATTTTGTATTTCAAAAGCTTCTGCGAATTTGCATACTCTGGCTCCATCTTCAGCTTCCTTTGCATTTTATTCATTCTCCTAGCAGCGGCCTAAATGATTTTGAATTGCGAAGTGTTTGTGTGCGGGATTTTTTCTCAAAATCTGGTATCATAATGAGAAAAAAAAAAACTTTTTTTTTTTTTTTTTAAATATTTATCTTGTTCTGACATTTTGACATCAGAATAAACTTCAGCTCATAGAACTTTGAATACAAATTATCTTTTTTGAAGAAAAACCAAATTATGATCCCAACTTGGTGCTTTAAAGTATTCTCTGATCAAGCCGCGCGATTCTCCTTGTATTTTCCCGCTTAGCAGAGCTCATCTGATGAAATTTCTCCAAAGGAAAACCAGCTGAAATTCGTATTTTCATTTTATCGTTATGCACTGTCTGCTTTCCTCTCTTCTATGTTATCGTTTCACTTCCTGACAGACTATAAATGGAACAAAGACAGGGAAATAGTGAACCAAATAAAGAGGCAGAGATATGAGACAATATTAAAGACACAAAAATATCAGTGAAATCGAGAGCGAAAAAGATATAGGCAAATTTGAGAGAGCGAAATAATATGCAAATTAGAGAGAAAGAAAAGAAACGGGGAGAAGCGCATTATTTACCCTTTGGCAAAGTTGCCTTTGTCTTCCAAATTTGCAACCAACACCAAATAAGGGCTTTCAATTTTGGACTCTATTATTTCGACTCTTTTCATCTTAAATTTAATTAGCATTTTTGCATTTTCTAAATTTAATCTCATCTACATTCATGGTTTCGACACAAATTGAGATCTTTCTGGAAGATAATTTTCGCATAAATTTCCTTAAATTTTATGAAGACTTTCGTGTTTTGAAAGTTTGCAACATCCTTTTCAATTTTTCCCTTCTGAAAACACGCGAATTTTTCTTCGAAATATTGCTTATCGTGAGTAGATTCTTGTCAAAAACTAGTAACCTTTTGTACTAGAAGAAGAAGAAAGATATGCGATAAGAAAATTGTCCTTCTTGGCAACTTTGTATTCGCCTATAACTTTCAAGCTAAAGACTATTTTGAAATGTTCAGGCCAAGTAACAACTCGAGCAACTAGTCAACCCCATGTGGAGGGTTGGATGATCCACTTCGTTCTCTCAGACCCGGAAAGACGTCTCAAACACTACTGGGTCCTCGCCAACAACGCTATTCACATGTACAACGAGTACAACGAAGGTTAGAGCGCCATTTTTCCTTTACTAAAAGAAATCACCAACAGTTTTCACAGTTCAAAGAAACACTGAATTTTTTGAAATGTGGTTCAGTGATTTGAAATTTCACTTGGGCTAGTTTGCATTTCTGCAACCCACATGTTTTACCAATGTTGGCATTATCATCTTAGAGGCGTAGAAGGTGATATTAGGAAAAAATCACTTTTGCAAAATTCATCCAGCTCTTCATTTATCGACATTTTCATCTCGAAATTGCATAAGCATTCCGATAAAGTTTTCTTTCAAGATTACTGAAAAACGAAAGTGGCAATAGAAATGTTATAAAAATGTTAACTAGGTATTTTTTTTAATGATCTATGACATACCGAATTGATTTTTCCATGCAACCTCTGCTATTCTCTTTGTAAGATTACTCAAGCGATTGATTTACGAGATTCGCTTTGATTTTATCCAAATTGAGTGTCTGGTAATTGAACTTTAATGTCGTGAGCGAAAATTGCAGTTTAGTAATTAGGAAAAATGAATCACACAAGAATCGTGCTTTCTTCAGCGAAATGTAACCAAAGCGTGTGACGAAAATCGAGATTATCGCTTTTTATTCCAATATGCTGTTTTTGCATAAAGCGGTTTGATGATAATTCCCTCGTCAAATGGCTACGATTTAGGCCTGGGTGTCAACCCGAATCGAGTCTACAAAATTCTCCCCCTAGCTGAGATTATCGCCATAACTCAACATAGCGGACCCCCGGTTTTGTCGAGGTAAGAAAATTACAATTTTTCTCTTTTGAATTTTAGCCTATTGAAGTATTCGCCCTACCTTCGTCCTTACCCTTTTGTAGTATTCGTTCGATTTTTTTTTCTTCATACTATTTTTCAAAGAATCAAGCTAATGTTACAAAATGATGAGAGCGAATGTAGGCGAGTACTTCAATAGGCTTGGGATTTTTGAATTGTTCAATTAGTGCCTCTGAGATAGTTTCAGGGAGTTTTCCCCTTTTCTTCGGGACTATTTCTTCTAGAAACTTCCGAAAATTTTCATGAAGTCCACCTTTATAAAGTAGAAATCGATTCGAATTCCTCCATATCAATGTTTTCCTCTAAAAAGAAAATGCAAATTTTTAGGCACCCACCCCACTGCTTCGAAATCCGAACCACGAATAACACGGTGTATTGCGTCGGTGAAAATCTGAACTACTATTCCGGTGAACCCGTCAGGAAAATGCCTAGAAGTCTGAGTTTCCGACCGCCTTCAAATACGCAATTGTGGTTCCAGGTTGCGATTTTCATTCGTTCGTTTGAGAAAAAGATAGTTTTCAGGCTCTAAAAGAATCCCTTCAGCCGCCTCCTTCAAAGAGTGACCCAGAAAATGCGGAACTAGCGCTGGAATTTGCTAATCTTTATCAGGTATATTTTTTGAGAGTTCTCAAATTACGTGTGGAAAGATGATAAAGATATAAAAGTTATGTTTACTAGAATGAAACTTTCCCTTCTTTTTCGCTGTTTTCAAGAGTCATGCTTCTCGAACTTCCCCTTCAAATTGAACTTTTTTCAGGTTCTAAGCGAAAAGACGCTAGGTTCTGGTCAGTTCGGTACAGTTTACAGTGCAATTCAAAGACATACGGGCAAAGAGGTCGCAGTTAAGGTAATTAAATCAAACATGATAATTGTGGATAATTAAATAATTAATTTACTTAATTAGGTGATTTCTAAAGAGCGATTCGCTAAGAAAGGAACTGCAGCTGAATCTATGAGAGCTGAGGTTTGTTCTTGGATTTTTATTGATTTTTTTTTCAAATTTGATGTTTAGGTCCTGATTTTGCATAAAATGAGCCACCCTGGCATTGTGAGGCTAGAATTTATGTGCGAAACGAAGGATAAAATATTCGTAGTGATGGAGAAAATGAACGGTGACATGTTGGAGATGATTTTGAGCCAGGTAGTTTTTAATCTTCTGAAAAATGCTGAAGCAATTTCGATGGATTTTGGATGAATTTTACATTAGTGAAAAGTTGCTAAATTGGCTAAGATTTGCATATTTTTCGAGCTCATTTTTGCCACTTGCAATAACGTAAAACTGCTAGATTTTTCTTACTTTTGCTTTTGAAGACCTGTTTAGAATGTGTATTTATTTTTTTTATCTTTCAGGCATCGGGTCGACTGGATTCTCGAGTCACGAGATTTTTACTTGTACAAATTCTCTCCGCATTGAAATACTTGCATGATCAAGTAAAAGATTTCTTTTATATTTCTCAAGAAAAATTTTAAATTAGGGCATTGCACATTGCGATTTGAAACCGGAAAACGTTCTGCTTTCTGATATGTCGACGAATTTTCCACAGACAAAAATCTGCGATTTCGGATATGCTAGGTAAATTTGCCTATTTGAAAAAAACCATTCTTAAATTTCAGGTTTATCCCCGAATCACAATTCCGAAAGACAATAGTCGGTACTCCTGCATACTTGCCCCCCGAAGTGCTACAGCGAAGGGGCTACAATAAATCCCTAGATATGTGGAGTTGCGGTGTCATCATCTATGTCACGCTATCGGGCACTTTCCCGTTCAACGAAGGAGAAGAGGTCATTCTAGAAACTTATTGAGAAAAAATACTTCTACCCGAATTTTATGGGAAATAAATGTATTCTTTCGAGAATGGCTACAATATTGGCAACTTTCTATTTTTGCAAACCTCTTTGATTCGTCTATTTTCAGATAGCCGACCAAATCCAAAACGCCGCCTTCATGTTCCCTGCCGATCCCTGGTCCGAAGTCGAACCTTTAGCTACTGATTTGATCCAACGACTTTTGAAAGTCAATGTGAGATTGTTACTATTTTCATTATTTCTGAAAGAATGTTTTCTAGATCGAAGAAAGGCTAACGATAGAGCAGTGTCTGGCGCATCCCTGGTTGAAGAGCGAGCAACTCTATAGAGATCTCCGAAGTCTGGAGGTTCGATTGAATTTGCCTAGGTATGATTTTTTCGGAAATAATGCATTTTTGTTATTTCAACACAACAAACGGTGAATTAGTATATCTTGAAGATGATATTTCCAATAGAGAAAATTTAGGATGCTCTAAGAAGAGGTACTTGTTATATTTTTAGTTTTCTCTAACTCGTTTCTGTTTGAATGAATGGATTTTCTTTGTTATTACGAAATAGTAGGATTACGATATTTATGCTCAAAATTAGCATTATCTAACTTTAACTCAACGTTATTTTCAATCTCAGATCAGGAAGCGTATGAAGAAAACAAGCATGATAACGTTTGAATTCCTAAAAACCATAGCGACCCAATAGATTACGACATTTATCATTCAAACTTAGCATAAGTTTTAGGTATCTGACAACAGAGGAAGACGATGAGCGGTACGCCCAACTTCTGCAACAGCAGGGTCTTGTTCCGGTACAATGAAACTTTGAGACTTCATCCAAGTTTCAATTTCTCGATTTTCTATTCTCGAATAGAAATCGCGTACACCAACTCGTATCTCATTTTGGCGATTCAAACCGTGGATTGTCATACTGTAACTCTGTGATTGTGATTGTGGAATCAGATTTGTATGAAAATAGAATTTTTGAAAAGAATTCTAAAAATTCAGTCCAGAAACAATCTCGTATATTTTTACCGAGAATTTTTAGAATCCCATCTTGATGCCCTAAAACTTGCCTAGTGATCGAGAATTTTCATCTTATCCTGCCATTTTTGCTCGACTTTGTAAAATATTTATATTAGGTTAGAAAAGTTTTCAATTTCATTTGAAGTTAAGAAATTTCCTTTATTTTGATCTATCTGATCGAGATTCATCGATGCCACTTCATTTTTGTCAAAATCTTGTAAATTAAAAAAAAAATAAGTGAAGAGAATGACGAGGTTATCGATAAATTAACGTGTTCAGTTAAGCGATTTTACCCGATAAATAAATGATTTGAACAAAATTGATTTTCAAAATCTCTCGTTGACTTTCTTACCAATAGCGATCATGTCTAAAATGAATCCGAGAAAAACATGAATGAAAACGAAAGTAGTACCTTTCTTGAATGAAACAAATTGTTCCGTGCTCATCGTAAGTTTCTTCATCTCGTTTTTCGACTTGTATTCCATTAAAACTTGTCCGTCATTTAGTCGCCTCAAAGAAATAATCTCGAAATTTGCTTCTGAAAATTGAATATTGAGCAATTCTGAGAATACTTTTTAAAATTACCTTTCGGAATATGATCCATTGCTCGCTTTGTAAGCGCAGGTAAATTACTAGCGTATAATTTCGAAAGCATCTTACTGTGCTCTAAAATACTAGAGGCAATTATTGAAATAATTCTTCCGTTAATTACCCGGAGGCAGTCCTAATTGGGTTAATTCAGCTTCTAAGTCACCGACTAGACACTGATAACCAGCCGCTTTGTCGATAATGTAAAATGCCAGAGTTATCACGAATGATTGGATTTTATCAGCGTCTAAAGTGCTATTTTTCGAGAGATTAATTTGTATTTTGTTTCAGAAGACAGATTTTCCCACCAATCGACTCCGTAACGAATTTTGTCAAGTTTTCTTGATTCAATTGATCAGTTAGCAAATAATCAATGGCCACTTGAGATAATCCTTTGAATTTCAATGACGTCTGAAAAAATTCTCATTTTTATTTCTCAAAGAGCCAACCAATTTTGAAAACTCCGCGATTTGACCCAGCAACCAGTCTGGACAATCCATACCCCCCAGAAATCGGAACTTCTGGAATTTGCTCATTTATATCCGACTGAATTCGGACTGACTTACCATACTACTGGACTATTGTTGCGAGAAAAATAATAAAATGTTCGAAGAAATCGAAAATTCAAAGTGAACGAAACAAATAGGTATGAAGCTGTATTCCATTTATGCGTCGCTCTTTTATTTCGCGTAGCGCGCAATTCTTTTCCGTAATTTTCCGGATTTGTCGTTATTTTCTTCCGCCAATTATTTTGTAAACTGAAATCGTAGACGACCATCAGGAGAATGGCCCTTCGGCGTATCCCAGTCGGCATTCCATCTCTCCTCCTCACTACTATTCCTCGACGAACGACTCCATTTCTCTTCCGACCTCACGAACTCGCACAGGCAAAACGAGCGTTCTTCACACGAATCGTCCACGAACCACTACTCAAACAGAGCAATCCGGAGGCGATCAAAGGTAAGACAAGAAGAAAACGGCCTGGAAGACTTGTAGAATTCTTGGAGTGGGATTCAGATGTGCGAATAAAAACCCGAGCCCGCGGGTCGGCTACGAATGTCAAATTTAAAAAAAAAAAGTTGAAAGTCTTGTGGGATTTGGACATTTTGAATGATGAGGAAGGATTTTTGACTTTTTTCAGTAGAAATGCGAAATATTTGCCTTTCACGACTTGAGAAATTTTGGCAATATCGTTAAATTCGACTAGAATTCGGAAAATCGGATAACTTTTTAAAAAATCTAACAAAGTTTCTGAAAATGCTCGCTTTTTCTAGCACTGACTCAACCTGACGGCTCTGTGACGTTGCCGGACTCCGAGGAGAAGAAGCCAGTGATTCTGCTGCTTGGATGGGCCGGGGCTGACGAGAAACATCTCTGGAAATACGCCAGTTTCTACAATGAAGCAGGGTTAGGACAGGCTAATTTTGTGCCTTTTGGAATTCGACTTGATGGGAAATTCATTCTGTTCATCCACTGCCTATTTTTTTTGAAAATGTAACTTGTGCTATTCCTTCTCGAAATACGTGAACTTTCCAAATTTGTGATGGATGAATTTTTCAACAATCTTGTAAAAATACATTTTTCGAAAATGCACAAATTAGCTAACATTCTGAATGACGAATAAAACTAGAAGAAAGTCGAATTTTGTCTCCCTTGACTGATGAGATGGAGACGATGTTCTCCAACCATGTTAATTTCTATTTCAGGTACCGTGTCTGTCTGATCAACCCCTCGTGCTACCATCCACGCATCCCGAATTCTCGTGTCGGCTTCTACATGTCACCTCTCTTCCAGGCAGTCAAGGCCAAGCCGGGCGACTTCACGAGCTACGCTAAATGGTGGGTGGCTATACATTCTTATTGTTAGATGAATCAACTGAACATTGACAGTATTTTGAGAAGCAGTGCTACAGAGTTAGAAACTACTCAGGAAAGTTCATATTTTTCGCGTTTATTATTCTCGAAGAGAGTAAAAAAAATCAATTTCAGTCCGATAATCGTGCACCTGTTCTCGATGAACGGAGTCCGCTGTCTCGTCTCGTTCTGGCAGTGGACCGAGGCTGAGCAAAAGGCACATCTCAGGAATCGAATAAAAGGAATTATCTTTGACAGGTTCGAGAAAAAAAACGTTATTCTCCTATGGATGAAAGATAGAAAGTCTGATAAAAATTTTCAAATCAACAATTTTGAGAAGACATCCAGTTGGGTTTTGCTGAAATGATAAAAGAAAAAAAAACTTTCTAGATGATGAACAACATTTGCAGCGCCCCAACTATTCCCCGAGGCAGCCAGGAAGCAAAGGCCGTTGTGATGTCGACGCCCAAAGTGGAGGGTCCTCTGCAGAGCTGGATAAGTGACGAGACACGTACCGCCTTCCTGCACCATTTCTTCAATTTCAGGAATGGAATTGTGAGTTGATCATTTTTTAAAGGGAACAAGTTTTCCATCCGAGGATAAGTTGGAACTTTACGAGTTTCGTATTCGATTTTAACAAATTTGCAGCAATCCTCTTTTATAGATCATGAAGAATTTTCCGAAATTTCAAACAACAAAAAGATTGATTTCCAGATGCACACCTTTGGTAACCTGTTCCCGAAGACTCGGTCCTTAAACACCCTGTACTACTATCTGCGAGACAACATGCAGCTGCCCAATAAACAACTCTATATCTACTCCACAATCGATGACATGATCAGGGAAAAGTAAGCAGCAACATCTTCTCGAAAATTCACTTCCGTGAATTGTACAATCTACAAATATACAGAATGAGCACTTTCTTACCAAACGACATTTCTTTCCACTTTCTCATTTATGTTTTAGAGAAAATACTTTCAGCCTTGAAAATTTATTGATTTTGGAAATTTCAGGTACGTGATCCGGTTCATCGAGCATCAGCAATCGCTTAAAAAGGACGTCACCGTTCTGAGATATGAGGTGGGAATTTTCCGACTCGATAAAAATGCCTTCCGCTCACAAATGAGCAATTTTATGATGTATCGCAAGTTTCTATGAACATATTTCAAAGAAACATATTCTGACGAATTTCATACACTTTTGATAATCGAATTTAAAATATGGAATGTGAAAAATTCAATGAAAATTGAAAAATTGCAGGACTCCCCACACGTGGCGCATTTCCGGACGGATCCGAAGAAGTACCGAGCGGCCTGTCTCGAACACGTTCATAGGATCGAGCAGGTCGAAGCATGAGTGATGAGGGGTGTGACTAAATTCGAATAAAGGTAAATTTCTGAGAAAACAATTGCCGAATGGTTTTATTGATAGAAAAGTTGCTTTAACGATAAATATTGCCATTTTATTGTCTTCATGAGAAAACTTAACGGATGACAATGATAAAAATGGCAGTACTTGCTGTCGAATCTTGATTTAAATTCATCTACTAATTGCATTCTTGCACTTCTCTAAATTTTCTAACAAATTTATACCAGGAAATCGACAATCCTCTCTGATATTATTCTAAATGTCATATGCTCTTAAATTACAACGATAATTAACGACTACTTAACCTACTTAATTGGCTCCAATTGCCCTATCATTAGGCTAGTCTACGATTTAGTGTAGTGGATAAGAGTTATTCGAATAGTTAGTTGAGCCTAGCTGAATATTTTGTGATCGAACGATTTATTTTGTTGAAATCGACTTTTCTTCGTATTGAGAAATGGGTTTTATATCGATGACCATAATTGAGAAAATCTTGAAGGTGAATCTGAAAAAATACAGGAGAATATCGTCTTTTGAAAAAGTTAAGTTTTTCAAAGCTCTATGCAGCTAATTTAGAGAGCGAGAAAAAGAAGGATAAGACGTAAAGGATAAAATTACGTCAAGCTTTTCCATATTGTACTCCTTTTTCTCATCTTCGTATTTCTTTCAAAAGACGATAAATTCTGCATACTTCCATTATTTCGCGGGTCTCTAAACTTTGAACGCAAAGAAATGTGTCTTCTGAGAAATAAATGCTTTTAGAACATCCAAAAGAAGAATACTGTAGTTTTTTCGTAGTGATAGATGAGCATGACATTGCTAATTGCTAAAATCATGAAATACCTTTGCTTAACAATTGGATTGAAATGCTGTTAATGCGTAACCCTTTTCAGAATGACAAGAAGGTGGGTCGAAGTCAGTATAAGGTGGATTACGGTACTTTCGATGACGGATATTCCGAGGGTTCGAGAATTTAGGTAAAAAATGTTTGAAATTGAAATTGATTTTTTCCCTTATATTCTGAAATAGATTGAAAGACGATAGAATTTCAGCAAGTTTTCTTTTCCCTACAGTTTTTCTAAATTCATTGAGTTTCATGATTACTGTAATTCATACAGCCAAATTTCATATGTCATCTTTCACAGAATCTAAAAATAAGAACAGTCTATGGAATTTCCTCAGTAGCTCTTGCTCTTTCTGAACGATCAAGCCCCTCCCCTCTGTTTCTTTTCCCCTCTTCTCTCTCTGCTCTCTTCCTTTTTCTCCAGCTGACCACTGCTCCGCCCCCTTTGTGTGCTCTTCTCATTTGGATGATAGCTCGGAGCACTATTCGAGTAATTTTACCGTTTTGGATTTGTTTATCACTTTTATCTTGTATCGTTCTTGGCTTTACTGATAAGAAGAGTAGTTTTACTAAAATCTACGTGCACAGGTGAAATTTTTAGTCGAAAATTGGAAAATTCGCTATTCTTCTGTGTTAGTGGCTACTTTAGTGAGATATTTCATAAGTTGAAAAAAGAATCCAGCCATTTCTGTTCAAGTTTCCTATTTTTTCTTGATTTCTGAGAATTCCTGCAAAATTTCTAAAATTTGAGCCGCCTTACCAAATTTAGAAAAGCTCGTTCCATTTCTTCGAATAGCCTTTCCTCTCGTAATTTCTACAACTTCTTTATGCTAATGGCCTTTTTCTTTGTTTTTGAATTGTTCTCAAATTCGAACGAGCCACATTTCGCATTTCGAATGCAGAGTTTTTGCTGGTCGACTTTTGCATTTTCTTCTCTTTTTTGTTCATCTCCTCTCATTTTCACCCATCTTTTGCAATTTAGCATATTCTCCAGAATTTCTCTCTATGTTCGAATATCCTTCGTGTAAGACCTTTCCACTCCATTTAACGCCTATGTGTTTTGGGCGTTTTTTCCGCATTGCGTTTTTGCGCGGCCTTCGGATTTTCCGATTCCCTTTGCCCACCCCAAAACGATCTCCGGAAGGATGCAAAAGATAGGAGGAGAATAAGGCCTGAAGGTGATTTTGTGAAGAAAAAAACAAGCACAGTATTCAAACGACTTGCATCGCGTGTCATAATCCACGAGCAGGGTTTTTTTTCTAAGAACTAGATTTTATGGTAGAGAAGGTCATAGGTTGATTTTTGATGAATTTTTGGGCTTGGAAAATTTTTATTTTTTAGAGAAACTTTCTTCCTGAATACGTCACTATGTCGAGTTATATTCTCATAATTGACTGGATTTTCCGATTCAGATACAGTTCTCGAATTAGTTCCGAATTTGTCTAAATCGATTTCGAACTTTCACAAACCAGTCAAACCGATCCTCGATTGCATTTCTACAAGGAGAAATCTCTTTTCCTCCTCTAAACTAGAGAAACCTTTGCTACAAGAATGTACTCATTAGAGCTAACCTCCCATGAAAGGATTTCGCCAGGTTGGCGCCAGGATTTTTCTTTTAAATTAGATTTCTGGCGGTTTTAGACTAATATTCTTCGACATTGAACGAGATTTTTTTTTTTTAAAAAAAGACTATCTCACAACATTTACTTTCTCTCCAATGCAGATTTTTGAGAATATCATAAATCTGACGTCCAAAGTTTCTTGAATTTTATTTCAGACGTTTTGTCTTCTTATTCTTTATTGTTGAACAAGAAATTAGTCTTGAATAGCTCATTTATTGTGAGTATGAGTGGAATTAGCATTTCTTCTAATTTAACGTGCAAAAGATGTTAAAGATATTCCTTTTCTGACATTTTCTGCCTCTTTGCGTCTCTCGCACTCTGTCCTTATCTCTCGCCCTCTATGGCTATCCACTCTCCAGTCGGCTTCATCTAATTGCCTCAGGACATGACTCTTTGGCTCACTCCTCCTATCTCTGACTTCTTTTCCTCCCTCTCATTTCGCAGTGATATTTGCAACATTTCAAATTCACCTTCAAATGACCACATTAGTACTGCACAAGAATGCGAAAGAGATACATTTGCATATTCCTGGACTCATGATTTGAAGATATATTTTTATAAAGAATTTAGGTTTGCCTTTGGATTGAGATTTTTATTCAGCATTTTTAGACATTTCTATAAAAATACTCATTTTTTATTCTTGGACTCGTTTTTTCAAAAATTCCCACAGATAGACTTTGTTTACAAACCTTGAGTAAAAGTATTTCCTCCCTTCGCTAATGAAACTGCTTGTTTCCTTCATACTCACAGCGTGTGACGATGCGATTTTGCATACTCCAAGAGGCGAAATAATCTTATAAAGAGTCAGTCAGTGAGAGGGAATTCTTGAAGGATAAAGAGTATCCCTTCTCTGCTTCTCTGACTCTTCACTATCCCAGCGAAATATCCAACCTCTGATTTCTCGGATAGAAAATAGCCACCGGGCAGCTTGAAATAGTTAGCCTACAAACTCAATATCTCTGAATTATGCCAGACGACTTTCTCTCTGTATTCCAATGCATTGAAGAGAGATTTATGAATTTTTCATTTGAAAAAGCGTAACTCCGTAACTTCATCAAAGTAATAGATGTCTTTTCTTTATTTCCTGAGCCAGAGGCATATCCTTTTCATTTTCATGTATGGATTCTCACCTACAAGCAAATCTTCTTTATTCTTTGTTTGCTACTATTTTAGCACCTCGAAGATCGGAATTTCTTTGATCTTTTACAGTACTATTTACATTTTCTAGAGTTTATTTAAATTTTCGATTTTTCAGACCGGGTCTCGGCGTTTTCCTACTGGAATCAGTATTAGAATCGTTAGATGACCATCGCTTCCTCCCGGTGATTCGATCGATTTCAAGCCGAGACGGCAAAAATGAAGCTCACGGAATTTTTATTCCTGCTCATTTTTCAAGTGACCTACACTTTTTCCGAGGTCGGTATATTTTTTCTTCAAATTTTTGATCTTATTATTTGATGTTCGTATTTTCGATTTTCCATTTGAATGGGAAGCGTTTTCTAAAGAAGCGTGGTAGATTACGTTGCTCGCTCGCTAGAAGCTCATGTAGGCGACCGACGCTCTTTCTTACCCGTTCTGCATCTTTTTCTCTCTTTCCATTTCTCATTTCAACTCTCTTCTCTATTCACTTTTTGAATTCCCCTCACTGTATACAATAGCTAATCTCTCCGAAACCACACACCCTCGTCCTCTTTAGGTTGCTCTGGTAGAAACTAAACAGATAAAAACATTTGCACTCTCTGGATTTAACCGGCTGTGCTCATAAATAATCGCGTAGTTTTTATTAGGGAAAGATTTGAGTGCTAGGTAACGCGCAGATTGATTTGTGGAGGATTTTTGCGACTGAAATGGACAGCCATGAAAATCGGGAAAGGAATATTGCCTGAAGGGTGGTCAGGAAAGAACGCGCTAGCAGGGGGTTCGGATGACTTTAAAGGGTATTGTCGAAGAGAAGGCAGTTTTGAGAGGGCAGAGGGAAATCAGAAAATGAAATCTTGACTCGAGTACTACTATGCGCGCGGAGATAGAATGAGTTAGAAAACGAACCGCATTACCCGAAAGGGAAAGAAGCTTAGAAACTGCCTTTCTAATCTCCACTCTACATCTGTGCACTCTCTCAGTTTCCCATCGTCTATGATCTCTAATTTTTCTCCTACCCATTTTTGGAAATTTACTAGAATGAGTTAAACCCACTGGATGAAAATTCGAAAATTAGTTCCGGAGGGAGTACTCGAGTTTTTTTGCAGAATAGACAATTTTTTCGTAGGCCTGAAAAAGGGGATGCACCAAAACGATGCGATCATTTATTCATACGTATCAAAGTTTGCTAGAGGAAATGACAGCGAAGTGGCATAATCAATAGGGGAAATTTTTCCAGACGTGGATAAGCTGTAGGGTAAAAATAGAATATGAAGTGATAAGACTGGTTATCAGGGAATCTGGAATTTTATCAGAAAGTAAAAGTATTTTTTCAAATAAAAATGTCAGGACAGAAATCCTGAACTTTTGCGATTCAAGTGAAAAAATAAATAAAAAATTGTATTTCATAAGAAAAGACGATATTTCTGTTAAAAATCTGCCATTTTTCCTGCCAAAATCAAGGATATGTCCGTTTTTGGTTACCGAATGTTTGTAGAC
Organism: Diploscapter coronatus; assembly: GCA_964036155.1. Lineage (NCBI taxonomy): Eukaryota > Metazoa > Nematoda > Chromadorea > Rhabditida > Rhabditidae > Diploscapter > Diploscapter coronatus. Next base: position 9,352,647 of record OZ038422.1, read on the forward strand.
AATGACCTCAATCCGCTAAATCTCATTTGATGCTCTCTCTGCCCTCTCGATATCTTATAATCTATAACAACTACCTACTCTAATCCCAATCACAGTAGTGGCATGGTGGTCGTGGCTCTGGCGACTTCTTCATAGCTCTGTCCCTCTCTTTGCATCTTTTGACTAATGCTATTAGATTGTCCTGAGCCGATGGATAAACATTTGGAAGCAAAAATTGATCTCAAGATATTGCACAACAAAAATGAATGAAAAAGAAGAAAAATACTTAATGTTACCACTTTGAAAAATGCCATTTGAAGCTAATGTTCAAAATTTTTAACGTTTCTTGAAGTTCACTCGGCAATTTTTCATTCTGAAATATACGCGCTAATGTATGAATCATCACTTTTTGACTTGTAACTTTGAAAGTCCTACTTGTGAACGTTTTCAGAAATAGTAAAGTTAGGAAATTTCTCTATCTTCTTGATATTCTCACGCTTGGTGTCTTTTCTTTCTTGTGCTACAACAATAATTTACCTGCCTGGTTGACATGCAGGTGTGAAATTCTAGCCACTGCAAATTAGTCGGGAGATATTACGCAATTCCTGAGATGTGCTTGACTAAATTAGAGATATATTTGGAGAAAGTCGGCTTGGTTTGAAATTTGAGCACTGGAAGAATATTATTGCTCTTTCAAAAACCGTGAACAGTAGCTTTTTTTTTGAAAGGCTGATATTCTTTTCGATGGCAGAAATATTTTGCTGCACTTTGAAAAGAAAACTTGTGCTAATGCTATTCTTGCAAGGCTAACATTTTTGCAAAACCCAAAGATATTCTTTTCTTTTTCCATTGTTTCATGCTATTTTTTCTGAAGCTTATTCCTATTCACCTGAAACCGAGTTTGGCAATGTCAGAAATAGGAATATCCATGGGGGTGTCCTTTCTCTTTTGACCATAGAAGGTAAAGGGATGTGCATATGAATGGAAGGGGAAATAGAGGGGAAATGAGGAGAGATGAGAGACGCAGAGAAAAGGAACTATTGAGTCTATTGAACATGGAATGGTTGACTAGGTACACGTAACCATTTTGAGCCCATAACCGAGGGGCTAATTCGAGATATGGACTCATGAAATCTGAATATCGATTTTGGAGACTTTAGCGGATTTATTTGGATTGCAATACGTGCTAAAGCAGCAGGTGAAATAACAAGAAGATTTGGAATTTTGGGATTTTCAGATTTAGGAATTTAACCGAGTTGAATATTTAGGGACTTTGTAACGTTTTGAAAGTTTAGTTACTTTTTGCCGAAATAAAGTCGAAAAATTTCTGTAAATCCTGTTAGAAAACATCTTTTTCTTTGATTTCTGTAAAATGTTTGACAAATTATGGATATTTTTCGGAATATTTGGAAGATTTTCCACTTACCCAATTTGATGATTGTGGATAAGTGAGATTGAATTGAGCCTACACTGGCAGACGCACAGACGCATTCGCACTGACAGATAGACAGGCAATATTGTGCTGGATGGGGGAGACAGATATGAAAAGGGAGAGAAAGGGAAGAGGGGAACATGGCAAAATACTTGAGAAACAGATTGGAAGAACGATGAAGCACATTGGAAGTTTCATCATAGAGGGAAATTGAAATAAATTAGGATATTGCTGAATTTTGAAAAAATGACATATTTGTAGGATTTTTTTTGCAGAGGTGAATAAGATGTTCTTGTTTCAGATTTTCGTTAAGCCCTTTCACTTGAAAATTGAATGAATCTTGATGCTTTTGTTTCTGGATAGTTTTCCGATTTTTATTTTTAGACTCATGTAAAATGCTTGTAATTCCAAAAAGTGTAGCTGTACTTCACTCGTATCATTTGAATTTCTCGATTTCAAGCATTCCAAGAGAATGTCCTCTTCTCTGCGAACATCCCCGTGCCCATTGCTGAGCGTGAGAATTCTGATGACCACGGCTAGGGGAACGTGCCGTCCAAAGGCATTTGTTTGATTTACGCGGGAATGAAATCCATCAGTTAGGGAGGGAAGAGGGAGTGAAAGAGTCCCAAAAAGGCAGAGGAATGAATCGTTTGGAGGGTTCAATTACATAGTCGGCTTCTGACTGGCGGAGGGAGGAAAAGCACACAAAATGTAGTGAATGGGGAGGGAAATTTGCATGGAACATTGCAATGCAGAAATGCAGAAGAATGACATGACACACAAATTGTTGCAGGCAAAGAATAAAGAATATGAACGAAATGATCAGGGGATAAAATTAGCTCATGAATACTATGTTCTGATTCGATAAACTGTTGGTAATAGATAGATAGGCAGAAAATGCTTATAGATAAAGTGATGTTGAAACATTTTTTTAGTAGATATTTGAATTTGCACTTTTAGATTTTAAGAGCAAATCAACATTTTTACTGATTTTCTCGCATTATTATTTTAAAGGAAGGAAGGATATTTTTGATTGTTTTGCCATTGATTTCGCTGAATGACATAAGTTGGGTCGTGAATCATCACTGCTCGAACTGACAATGAGTCCATCAAAGGCGGTGCAGATTAGCATAAAATGAAGAGAATGGAAGAGAAGGGAAAGGGGATACAACCAGTGCTGCAAGCAGTGCATAGTGCAGGAAGGAGGAAGAAACGACCGCCATATGGTCTTGAAATGATCATCCACAAGAAGAGGAGCAGTAACATTAAACCTAAGCGCAGAAACAGGAAAGAGGCATGAAAAGCAATTCAATTAAAGATCGTATGGAGTTGGACTTGTTGATTGATTAGAGGATATCTCGAGAGATTTATGGAAGTATAGATTTTTAGAGAAAATAGTTTGTTATTTTTTTTTTTTTTTTGCGATTTTTGACATTCTTTCTGAAATTAATTAAAATTGACAATTTTCTGAATGAATAATGATGGAACGTTGGCAAAATTGGAAGATCCGGTCAACTTCTAGTAAACTCGGATTAAGCCAGGATAAATGCAATCCCCTTTTATCTTTATCTTCCCTCTCTTTCATTTGTTCTGCTCATTTCTGCAGATTAGGCTTCATTTTCCCTGTTCATGCATTCTCATCTGTTCAAGCTCATAGTAACTCTATTGAGTCTATGCGAGGACTGCATAGCTCGTTGGCATTCTGCTCTGCCAACCCAGAGGGGCTTCTAATGAGAAGGCAAGAAAGCGAGTGCCATGCGAATGATGGTCAAATGGCCGAGCGGATAGAATGAATAAATTGAAAGTCGATTTTTTTTTGGGAAAATGATCAGACTGATTCTGATGACATTATTTTCACAACAACTCTAGAATTTAAAATAGACAAGTTGATTAGAAATTTAAATAATTTTGACAAACATAAATTTCAGAGGCCCCCGTTCACGATTCCTAAAGATGCCCCAGTCGGATATCTGGTAGCTGACTTGCTCTACAAGGACGTTATCACGAATGAGGAATCCGTCACAATACAGCCGTCACCCTACAGCAAACATTTCACTGTCAATAATAGGAGTCAGGTAAAAACAATTCTTTTATAAGATGTTTAAAGACAATTCGAAGAAAACTGATTTGCCACTATCTTTTTCAACTATTTGAACGAGCGTAAACAGTTTTCAAGGAAGGAAATTTCTATTACTCATTTTGGTTCATTGATCTTTCCGTGGAAGATTAATTTTTAAAAGAAAATAACGAAACTAGATGAATATTTCAATTGAAAATGTTAGTTTTTTCAGATTTTTACGGTAGACAGCGTCCAACATGCCAGCGATCGCGCTTTCCCGTTGTATCTTCTCGCGAGTCGACCGCCTTCCTACAAGCGAGTCGTCACGATCTACGTCCAGATCGGGGAAAAGTAGGATTTTCATGAGTTTTTAGGAAGAAAGTGAAAACTTTCCAGGGCCCACAAATTTCTGTCAAAAGAATACGTCGCCGTGCTGCAGTCGGATGCAAAAGCGGAGAAGCAGATAACGTTTTCGACACCAGTTGCATTGGATTTAGAACCAAGTAAGATTCTCCTTGATTATCTTTCGCTATGCAAAATAATATTTAACGAATTTTGTAAAATGGCATTTCCTAAATTGTTCTTCATGCTTGAAAATTCACTCCGAATTTGCAGACAACAAAGACACCTACAAATGCGTTCCAACGACGTCGATCCAGAATTTTCCGATCACCATTATTGGAGATGGAAAATTCGGTTGCAGAGTAAGAGCAATTTTCGGTTTACCTTCAGAAATTCGTGAACTTCAGATATTTCTTTCCCGAAAAATCCGCTTTTCGGACCTGGAAAACATGGAATTCTATCTCGGCGCCTTTGATAAGAATCATAAATTGGTAGGGGAAATTATTCTTTGAAAAAATGATTATTTTTAATTTCAGCGAGCTCAGACAAAGATCAGCATTCGAATCCAGCAAATCGCCCCGAGTCCGCCCCGCTTTAATCGAAATTTCTACTCGCTGAATTTTTCGGATATCGCAGCGCAAACGAACATCGTCAGGGTTCGGGCTGAGTGAGTGAACTTTTACTTATTTTTTCTAAATTAAAAAAAATAAAATAAAATTGGCTTCAATATTTGAATTATTCCTATTTTGTCTGGTATGGAAGACTTTGCTTTACAAGACGAGATTTGATAATAGGATATTTCTGGAGCCATTTTTTTTAATTCTGACTCATGCAAATGTGATGAAATTCTTACATATCATGCTACGCTCATTTGGAAGAATGATGAAAGATACCTCTCCTTCATGACTGCATCTATTTGCGTACCAATTCTTTTACTCTTATGCTCAAGGGAGTCATTCCTTAATTTTCCCGCTTTTCTCATTTCTCTACATCTCTCGCCCTCTCCTGTTTTATCATTGTTTGTCACACTGTCTCACTCCATTCTACTCATTTCAAGCCAAAAGCTGCTCCATTGCCAAAAGCCGGTAATTGTCTTTACGAGAATGAGAGAGAAAGGGAAAATAAGTGAGTGCAGAGAAATAGAAAAAGGTGAGAGTAGCGAAGCTATAAGAGAGCACCAAAGAAGCAGAATTAAGGTGCGAGGGATAATAGAAATGGAAAGGGAAAAATTGGCTCTGAAAGGAAATGAAAAGATAGAGTAGCCAGATAAGGCAGGGGCTAATTGAAAAATGCAAATCGAGAAGTTTACGAAATTTCAAATTTTGAAGTACGTTTCAAAGAATAAGGGTAAAGAAAAGGAGTTTGGCTGAATTAGTAGATTCTGAATTAAATCGTCGTAAAAGCAAATGGTATCTAAAGAATTACAAAATATGCTAATTTTTACGTAAATCATAAATTCTCTCCCAAAATGTTGTTGATACTTTTGTGTTCAATTAAATTAGCATATGCTCCGTCGCGCAGTCCACTTGTTTGCGCAGTTTGTAGCGGCAAATTGGAAACAAAGCCTAACAATAGCTAATTCGGTCGTTTAGCGCAAATTACGATTAAAATAGGAAATTTTTATGGAAAATTGGAATATGAATGATTTTCAGAACTACTCGTGGAGCAGTGGTGTATCGCCTCGAACCTGAATCCGTGCCTTTCGATGTGGCCCCATTTTCCGGCGATGTTTTCTCGCAACAGCACATTTCTCAGGGACGGTTCATTTTCGAAGTCGTTGCGAAGGATGCTATTGGACAGGTAGTTTTTTTTTTTTTTTTTTTTTAAATAGATGAAATATTTTCTAAGTTATTTTAACTTTGAAGTAGACTTTTGTTCTTTTCTTAAAACATGAACTGATTGATTATAGGAAGACCGAGCCACGGTCAAAGTGTTCGTAGACTCTCAATTTCCGAAGGCCGATTCGACTAGGAAACATCAACGAAGAATTCGAAGAGAACTGAGCGATGATTTCACAATTCGAGTCAGGGAGAATAGTCTGAGTACAAAGGAGGTAGAATTGTTGAAATTTCATCATTTTATAATAACATTCGAATAAGTAAACTTTTGAAATTCATACCACTTCTTTCTATATTCTTATTGGTAGATTTAGGGAAGAACTAAAACTGATATTCAATTTTGAGAAGCTGGAATCAAAACAAAAACGAAAATGATCCAAAATATTGAAATCGGAGGGAAAATGTGATCCATCTCTAGTTAGAATATCGCAACGATTCAAATTAGTTAAAAATGAAAATAAACGATGTTAATTTCAGAAGGTGCCACTTTTATCCGGTGAGCGAGTCGCAGATGCTCCAGTCGAGAAGGACGGATTGCGGATCGAGGAGGATGGGACGATCGAATTCACGACGCCGCTGAATTTCGAGAAGCAGCACGAACGATTAGCCAGGATTCAAATTAATGGAAGAAAGAAATGTGAGTGTTAGAGAATTTATTGTTGTTTATCTTACATTTGATCCTTCCATGGGGGAATAGAATCGTGTGGGTTAATTTTGAGATTCACGTATATGTAATTCTGTCTTCCTCCACTTTTATTCTTGTTCATGTTCGACTGGGGATAGTTTTTGAAATGATTATCATTAGAAGGTTATAGAAAACTTTGTTTCATCTTTGTTTATTCCGAATTCTGCGCAAATTCAAATATGGGCACCGGAAATGGCGATGATTTTGTAAATCCTTTAGTTTTTATCTGTCGATTTTGTAAACTCTCCTGCTTGCTTTCTGTCTCATTAGCAGTGCGATTCACGGTCATTGTTTGCTTGTCTGACTGTATGCGATTTTGATGGATGTGAGAATTGGAGGAATTTTTCTGGAAAGACGATTTTGCACATCATCTTGTTTCCTCCATTTTTTTTTTGAAAATTATAGCGATTAGAATGGTTAGAAAATGGCAAGAAAGTTTTCATACAGTTTACTGGATGAAAATAAGATCTGGAAAAATTCAAGCTGATTGATTTAAAAAAAAAAATTGAACTATAATTACTCCACTGCCATGGTCAATTCACTGTTACTTTTTCAAATCATTTGACCATTTACTCGTCACGCAGAGAGATTCGGAGCTATTCAAAACGTGTCATTTCGAATCATCGCGTCGTCTCAAAAATGCACATTTCACATTAGCATTGAACGTGAAGGGGCAGGTAAAATTGACTGGTTTTTCGAATCCGAAATATGCAGATTTTTGGACTTTCGTAGGAATTTTCTCGTTTATGAAGAGGGACTTTTCAATGTTGTAGGTTTACGAGGAGTTTTCGTATTTTCTCATTTTGAAGATAGATTCTTGACACGCGAACTAAAATGGGATATTTCCGAAGATGTAGTAGAAGAGTATACTATGGAATGTGTACTTTCGAGGGATTTGGAGGATATTTTGGGGGATTTATTAGGAAATCAAAAATTTGTAATTCGAAAAAAACGTTTTCTAAAAGTAACGATGACTTTACAGTGTCAGTAGATTTTTTATCTACTTTATTAGTCACCGATGAATTCCCCATTTTAGCAAGCAAAGCTATGATTCTAAATTGACGAATGGGAAATCAATATTGCGAAGTCCTGAAAAGTCTCGGATAATTAGATGGATGGATCTCCATTGATGAGGGGTGCTGAGGATAAACGTGAGAAAAACAGTGTCATACATAATGGGATTAGGACCTTAGATTTGGAAGGAGAAAGACAGGAAGAGAGGGAGAGAGAAAGGAAAGTATCTGTGACATCTGGACGCAAGTCAGACATAAAGAAGAGGGACGAAAGAAATGATACCACCCGGGGATTTTAGAGGGTTGTTTGTAATTTGGATTGAAAGTTAGGTTATTAGGCATGCTGAATTTGACTCCAAAATGATGTCGTCATCATTTGGATAGAAAACTTTATTTGATTTCGAAAACGGAAATTCGCTGCTTTAATAATCTTATAAATTTGAAGGTTCGCTATGATTTCGATGAAATTATTTCTTGAATGGATAATATCATTTCACTCATTTTTATTCAAAATTCCTTATTTCCCACCCTGTTCTCCTGATAGTAGTCCAGTATAGTATGTAGATTCATTCATCTCTTAGCTTCAATTAGTTTATGTTGTAGTACGGCGAAAATGTAGTAAGGCTCTAGAGGAAATAGGAAATAGATAGCTGCTTGGCTGCTGTATTAGAATTGAAGATCGAACCCTAACCAGAGTAGCCTTAATTAAAGACATCAGAGAAATAGCATTCAAAACAAGGAGAGGGCAGAGAAAACGTGGATAAATTGAAGCGGACACATTTTTGCACTACGGCTTATATCCGGGGGATGAATAAAAATGCTGAAAGAGTGGACACAGCAGAAGTTGAATAAAAAGGAACATTTCCATAGACCGAGGATATAATTACAGCACTTTTATTATGTATGCAAACATGGATATAAAGAGGGACTATTAAATATTTTGAACTCAGGGGAACTTTACGTTCATACATCTGAGTGTCAAACTAAAATTAAAGTCTCGAAAGTGAGAGTTTGCAACTTTTTAACTCGGAGGTAGTAAATTGAAATTTTGATGAGCAGCTCATAAATATTTGCTATTTCAAAAATTCTGATAGTTTTCTTTTCGAGATTTATTTCATGCGCAAATTTTGAAAATTCTTGATCTTGAAATGATTTCATCATAATCTTTCTGCTTTGAAGTTCTGTCGCAATCCGTCTCTGCCCATGTCTGCTCGTCATATTTGTCAGTTCTTGCATATAAGGGCATTCCTCTGGTCACTCACAACCACACACTCCCTCCTTATTGCTTCCGGCAGACCCTTCGAATAGATCTAATCATGACCAAGGACTCGATAAGGGGATATGAGCTTGGATATGTAAGGGATAATGATAAATGAAGAGAGGGAAGAGAAGGGAGAAAATGAGATTTGCCATTGGGCGAATGGATAGGAGAACTAGCAGCTAATTGACAGTCAGCTCACGATAACTGTTTATGCACTCGAGGAGCAGATCTCGGGGGAATGGAGGAGAAGATAAATGAAATCACGATAGAAGGGGAGGGGGGTTGAATGAAATGGATGAAAATATTCCACAACTCGTTCGAGTGGATTTTGGGAAAATGATACAATTTTAGAGAACTACATTGAATTTTTGGCTAGTTTTTAGACGTTGATATTTCGAATGCGCCAAACGGTGCAGAATTTCACCAGCATTAAACATCTGGTTGGAAAACTCCTAAAATGGACGAGTAATGCTACTTGACCTGAGCTGTGCTCATAGCCACATTACCAAAATGGTCATAAATGGATATGAATGCGCATATATATCAATCAGAAAGATTGTTTGCTTACTTGATTTTTGGGGAAAAACTGAAGAATTTAGGAAAAACGTGAATATTTTGTCAAATCAATAAGAGCGGTACACAGCTTCTTAATTTTCATCAAATCGCCAGGATTTTTTTTCGGATTGTTTTGAAACAGTGGCGAATAATCATCGTTGTTTGGTTAGCCAATCGGAAAAATAAAAAGTTCAAATGATGCGTGAATTAAGCGCGTAATTAATGACAAAGACGTTGACAACAAATCAAGTCTTCGTGATAAAGGCGAAATTGCCAGATGGGGTGATTTTCAGAAATGGGCGAATTCGATAAGGAAAAGCTGATAAGAGTGATAAAAGGATAAAGGGCATGTGAATGGTTAATGATTACGACGATTGCGCAATCAGATCAGCTAAAAGTTAGAGAGGAAAAGATATGATGCAAATGTTATAAGACAACAATGATCGATTTCGAAGTAATATATCTTTAGAGGATCGAAGATCTTTGTTTCTGGAAAGATGTGAATTCCATCTTAATTTGACTACTTTCATTGGATATAAAACTTTAGAATTTTGACTTTAGAACTTCTAAGATGGTCTAAATTCTTCTTATTGCAGATGCTAAATTCTTTAACCTAACCATTTAGCAAGTAAATTGAGATACAGCAATAATTGGCCTGCTTTTTCTGGCATCTAATTTTTCTCCCCTTCTTTTGTATTGTTAGCTGCCTTTTTGTATTCTAATACGGACTGTCGTTTTCATTGTTAACCGAGAGGAGAATGGAGCATATGGAAAATGAGATAGAATAGAGAGTAAGGACACTACAGATTGTGTCAAGGAGAGGGCACGCATTTTTGAGAAATTCAAAAAATATACCATTTTGGGGAATTTTGTTATGTTTCAAAGATTTTCTTAAGTTTGGAAAAACCTAGTTTTGATATAACTTTCCCTTTTTCAAATTATGCCAAAAAATTTTCATAAATCGCCAAAAATTATGAATTGCTAATGATAATGAGCCATAATAATATTTACTGCCACCCAGAATTAAGTTGATAGTGTAAATACCATACACACATCTGGATATTGTAAAACTTTGATACTTTACGCCTTCTCTGCGCTCTCTTCATTTACTCATCTATTTTCGTATCTTTAACCTCCTTATTTCCACCCTTGGTGATCTCATTTTCTGTGCAGATGTCTGGCAGAAAAGCCGAGAAATTGAGCCTAACCGAATTATTAAATTAGTCAATTTGAAGGGGTGATTTTTGCCTAATTTAGTCGAGAACCACTCGCGTTTGCATAATTTAGAACCTTAGAAAAAACTACATAGATTAGGAATTTTGGATAAACTTGAGAAGAAATTGAATAGTTAATTCAGAAAAAATGCTATTTTCTAACATTTCTATTAATTGAGATTATACGAGAAAAATAATGAGCAAAAATTTATTACCGTAACTTTCTTGAGCAATTGCACACCTTTCGTCACAAATAAAAGAGCTTTTATTAAATTATTTAAAACACAACCGATTGTTCGAATTTTCCTCATTTCGTCCAATTGGGATCGTTGTAAGGAATGAGTCGGTCTTCGGGAATTTGAGAGGTTCTGGCTTGACCGCCGGACAGATTGTGAATGTCCTTGGATTTGGCTAGTTTGTTTTTTAGTTGCCAAAGGGGCACCTAAAATTAAATTAATTTATTTCAAAATAACTTGATCTGAAAACGTATTATTCTTTTTTCAACTATGAACCTAAGATTTAAAAAAGAATCCTACCCTTTTCTGTTTGTTTACAGCCGGAGCCCTTCCCACTATCTGTTGTTCAGGATTCTCGTCGTTTTCGTACGAATCTTGACACGAAGTCAAAATTAGCATAGCGAAAATTAGAAGGTAGAATAGGCTGAGATCGGAATAATCCATCTTCCGACTTGTTGATGGGGTCGCTCAAACAGGGAAATGATGCGATCAATCAAGGAATGGGTGAAATGAGAGGGAAAGGGAGAATGCCACTGGATATGTCAGGGGTGGCAAATCTAGCTATGGCAGGTTATCCAAGCAAAAACAGCAATTGATATGATAAACATGGAAGGAAGGGAGTGTCATGTTAGCTAAGATTGAAGAGGGTGGGCAATTGTTAGGATTGTCTGACTAATTGGAACTTGACAAACATGCTTTCTTGTTGGGTCGAGAATATGCTGCAGATGGTATAATTAGTCAATGATAACTGGTTGATGAAGTAATCAGAGGAATTGAATAAGTCGAGATTTCTGTGGTTTGAAATAATTGGATATATTTCTGGAAAGTTGTTTAATGAGAAGATGGTTCAAAATGAAACGCCAGAATTCTGTCGATATAATATATACAAGAATTCTACTAACAAAATTATGTTTTGAAGTTAGAGGCTGACGTTTTACGATGTCCTGGCTAATTTATATGCTTCTGAATGATTATTTCTGATCTATAAAATTTATATCGTTGGTGTGCTGGAATCTTTTTTCAGAACAAGTAGAATCGTTGGACAAAAGATAGTGCAAAAATTGAACTTTAAATGCGTTTTTCTTCTTCTAAAAGCTAAAATCAAGAAATGCCAAGAAATTTTTTCTTGCCATCGAATTTATGCGTTTCTTTTATGAGTATCTCCTGATAATTGCCTATCTGAATTGGCACGGGCCTGGGCTAAGAGCGACAAGGTCTGCAATCATCAGTCCTGCCTCTGCCTTTCACCTGATTTCTATCGTTCTTTCCACCCTTTCGGTTAGGTTCTACCGACCTTCCTCTTTCTCTGTCATTTCTGCAATTCGAATGTTCTCTCGCAAAGAAAAAAGACTGCCTTTAATGGTAGGGCTTATTTTGATGGTCAATTGGTCGAAAAGAACAGCAAAAAATGACTCGAACACGAGGGATAAAGACAAATCAAATGAAACGGAACATTTTCGATATTTCAAGAAATCTACAAAATTGAAATTTCAGCTAGACTCCAAACCGTCCGAGTTCTAATCGATGACGTGAATGAGCCGCCAGCTTTCCTCAATTCACCAATACCGTATTTGGCCGTGGTACCTGTGCAACCTACTATAGGGAGAATTGTCTATCAGGTACTTCATTATTTAAAAAAAAAAATCCGAAGATAAAAGGCAGACCTTTCCTTTATCAAAAATCTGATAGGATTTTTGAGAAAATCAATGAACTCGACTGAAGTTGCTCTTTCGGAAATTAGTTTAAAAATTCATTTAAATTCTTGCAGTTCATCGCCCGAGATGAAAACGGCGACGGCAACTCGGACGTCGAATACAAGCTGATCAACACTGAACGTGAGAAATTTTGCCATTCAAATAATGGGATGAGTTTGGAATTTCAGCGGAAGGCACTTTCACGGTCGACTCGAAGACCGGTGCGGTTCGAACGGCTCTAAATCGGTACAGTCCGGGAGAGACTTACCGAGTTATGGTCCAGGCTGTCGATTTCTCGCCCTCCGATAACAAGACTATTCAGGTCTCTTAAGTTTTTTTTCTCGATATTTTCATTCTTATTTTTCATCTATTCTATAAAATGACTACTCTTTTCTGAAAATTTGAAGAAGTTACAAATTTTCAGGAATCTCCGGTAGCGAAATTGGAAATTCTCGCTGGTGACCGATCTCCTCAATTCATGAAGCCTCACTACGAAGTCGCTCTTCCGGAAGACAGTCTGATTGACTACAGGTAGAATTTTTAATTTATCGAGAAACGAAGGTCTTTCATTAAACATAATATTTTCTAGTGTGGTTGACGTGCGAGCTCACCGATTTCGGTCGATTGAAGAAGGCCATTCGAAAGGATCACTCACCTATTCACTCTTTGCATCACCAAATGGGGGAAAAAGGGAAAGCTCGACTTGGTTTGGAGGTAAATTTTGCGACTTTCATGGCATCTAATGGGTTTCGAAATATCAATTGTAAGAAAGGTGTTTTTATTCTGATTATTTGAGACATACTCAGAAGTTCAATAAGTTTTTGAACGAAAAGTAAAAATGATTGATTTTCAGTCGATCCAAACTCGGGCATCGTGCATTTGAAGCGACTTCTCGACTACGACGACCCTTCTCAACCTCGGATTCACAAACTTCTGGGTAGGTTTAAATTTATCCTGAAAAATAAATCATAATGAGAATCTTGAAATGCAATACCCACTCTATCAATGATGTATTCAAGTATTTTGATACTCGAATAACACTTTACGGACATAATATCGCTTCTTTCATGAAAGGGATGTCTAATTTTCTCTCATTAGAATTTATTGTCCTTAGAAAATTACAAAGCACGAAAAGCGCGAAATTAATCTGTCTAATTGCCGAATCTTCCAGGAAAAGCGCAGGGCATTTAGAGGTGACCGAGAATAAATCCGAGGGCAGATATACTAAATCCGGATTATTCCTTGTAAAGGAGATGGATATGAAGATGCACTATAAATTAGCGGAAAGAGACCCTGTAATTTGAGGGAAAATTTAGAAAAGAATGAAAATTAAACATAGGCTAGAAGAAATATGTCTAATTTTTAATCATCTAGAAAAATTCATTAATTTTGGAGAATAAATAACGCTGGTAGAAAGAAAACAAGATAATGAATTTTCTAAATGGGAAAATTTTTACGATATTTTATCGACTTATAAAAAAATTTCTTGACAAACCTTAATTTTCCAGTGGTGGCATCTGAAGATGGGAAAGAAAGCACGGCTCCATTGGAAGTGGCGATAGCTGATGTCAACGATAATGCGCCTGTTTTCTCGCGACCGCTCTACACTGCTCAAGTCAAGGAAGACATTGAGATCGGAGTGCCCATTTTGAAAGGTAAGTTTAAAAAATACATGTTTTCTCTATGATTTTTTCTTATTTTAGTGGCTGCCTCGGATAAAGATGCCCTGGAAAATGCACGAATCTCGTATTCAGTGGATAACGGCAACTTCTCGATCAGCCAAAACGGAGAGATTTCAGCAAAGGTAGATTTTTTATTTATGAAATAGGCCTAGCGTGATATTAGTTTTAAAGTCTTGTAATTGAGTGTTTTTATTTATAATTGTCAATAAGAATAATCTGAATAGTGTGTACAGATGTAAAATTCTATAGTCTGGATTAAAAATGAAGCTTAGAGAATTTTACAGATGATCAGTATGAAGTAAACAAATTTCAGGTTCGACTTGACGCGGATCAATTCAAGGAGCGATTTTTCATCTACCGTTTCAACGTGACTGCACAAGACAATGGCTCCCCTTCACTGCGATCGACAGCCACAGTGCACATTCGGACGGAGAACACGAACGACGAAGCGCCCGTCTTTTTGCCCACAGACCAGTACACGGCTTATGTGGCTGAGGACGCCCAGGGAGGAACGCCCGTCGTCCAAATACAGGTGGATTTTTACACTTCATTTTCAATTTTTGCAAAATTCAATTGCTTTTTTCATTTATGATTCTCAAATTTCATTGCCGTTTTATGCTTTTCAAGTTTAGAAAAGGTCACTTAGAAAATTCATTTTGTAAAATAAACTAAGAAAAAGCTCTTTTGAATTCCAGGCCCGAGACCCAGACCGAGATCAAGTCGAATACGCGTTTATTGACGACGAGGGCTACGAGACGCACAAAACGCCCTTGTTCCAAATCGACAAGGACACGGGGCTGATCAAGCTTCGACCAGGCATTCAGGCCGCTGACCTGCTGAGGAATTCGAACCCCTACAATCTGACTGTTCTGGCGAGGGATGATGGATCGTGTTGTAGTGATGCATCGAATCAGCACACCTCCCTCGCAACAGTCATAATCGGGATTGAAGACGTCAACAACAACAAACCTGAATTCCCCGACTGTGTCAAGTACGGAGAAATTGCTAAGATCTTGGAGGGAAGCTATAAAAAGGACCCGCCTACGATCATCAAAGTCGAAGCCACAGACGAGGATTCGTCCGCCAACGGGGAAATCGTGTACTCGCTCTACTATGCCCAATCGGAATCCCGAAAGCCATTCATTATCGATAGACTGACTGGAGCGCTACAGCCTTCGCCTCATGTCGTTTTTGATAGAGAGACCAGACCCAGGGAGGATGTGACTGTAAAGGCAACGGACAGGGGAGATCGCCCTTTGATTGGGTTCTGTCAATTCTCCGTCGAGGTCGTGGATGTCAACGACAATGCACCTCAATTCGATCGGGCATCATACGAAACTAGTGTTTCGAGGAACGAGGCCATCGGAACGTCGGTTTTGACTGTTTTCGCCTATGACAACGACGCGCCCCACAACGCGAAGATCAGCTACTCCCTAGAGCCAGATCTGACTGCAGGAGAAGAGTACGAGGCCGACGCGGATTGGTTCGAGCTGATGAATCCCAAGTCCGGAGAAATCACACTGGTCAAGCAAATCCCGCGAGACCCGAAGAAGACCAAGTTCATCTTCAAAGTCGTAGCCAATGACAACGGCACACCTGATCCGCAGAATTCGACGGTACAAGTGACGATCAAGATCCATGAGAAGCAGCAGTCCGCTCCGAGATGGCAGTCCAGCCCGGATTGCAAGGACGTGATCACCGTGGTGGAGAATGCCGAGATGAACAAGGTCATTCTGAGATGTCACGCGGTTGCCGGGGATGGAGCGAAGAGCTCTATCGTCTACAAGTTGTCAGCTGGAGGAGCACCCCAATCTGCAAAGGCCGACTCGAAGTTCCGACAATTCAACAAAATGGAAGACGGACGAGAGTGGGTCGAAGTTGTCATCATGGAGCCGCTCGACTATGAGCAGGCACACAACTACACCCTGACACTCACGGCCACAGACGTCAATTCCCACGTCTCCACAAGTAGGACCTTCACGATCCTGGTTGAAGACGTCAACGATGTCGTTCCCAACTTCACAGTCGATCTCTTCACAGGAACGGTAGACGAAGAATTGACGCCGAACGAGTACATGGAGAAATTCGGCAGGAAGCCTATCACGGTTGTCAAGGCGGTGGATACAGATTCCGATGGCCCGCAGAACGACGTCCACTACAGGATCCTGGAAGTACCCGATCCGGAAGGGGCCAGACTGTTCCGCATCGATGAATTGACGGGAGAAATCTTCCCGCAGGTACTTTATTCTTACAGAATTTAGCTCTTAGGTTAAAGCTTGAGCTTGATATAGATTGAAAGTGCTAGGAATTATTTGCGCTTTTAAACATCAGAACTAAAGTTCTTTCGAGTTCAGGGTAAATGAACACATTTTCAGGCGAAATTCGACAGGGAGCAGAAGGACGTCTATATTTTGACAGTGGAAGCGAGGGACAACATGCCATCTGCACTGCCCGGCACGAAAGGACCCAACAAAGACAACGTGAAAGTGCAGATTGTGATTGGCGATGTCAACGACAACACTCCGACTTTCGAAGAGACTAAATATGTTGGCAGGGTTTCGGAGTCCGAAGGCGAGGGACATGATGTGCTCACGGTTAAGGTAAGAATCAAAAATTTATGCTTGGAATGAATTAGTTATTGATTGTTTAAAGTTGTTCCTTAATTTTGCAAAATCTTTTGAATTTCTGAAATTTGTAAATTACGCGACAACATACCATAGGGTATAAGTGAAATACAATAGGAAAACACATCTTTTCTCGTACTCTTTTGCAATGTCTTATGTTACGATGTCCTGCAGTTTAGAAGTTGACTCAAATTTATTTGGAAATTTACAATATTGATAGGGGAGTTTATTAAAAAAAATCCAGGCCCACGACCTCGACAAGCACTCGAATTTGCGCTACGACTTGGTTGGCGCTCACGGCGGCAGGATTCCTTTCGCAGTGCGGACCGACAGCGGCACTGTGTTCGTCAAGGAGCCACTCGACTACGAGAAGAATGACGTCTATCATCTGAAGCTGCTCGCGTCTGATGGACTGCACAACGCTACAACCGATGTCTACATTTATGTGCAGGTATAATCCAAAAATGTCGTAGTCCGAGGCAAATCGTGTGAATTCAGGATGTGAACGATAATGCGCCGATCTTCGAACAATCAAATTACGTCACAACGGTCTATGAAGAGGATATCAATGTGCCAAAGGTAAACTTAAAACTCGGAAAAATTGTATCATTTATTATTTTCATCAAAAAACCCTATAACTTTGAGTATGATGAGTATTATTGCAATTTAGCTCATGAAACTGGAATTGCTTTTGATAGGAAGAAGTGCAATTTTCATAAATACAGACAAAAATTATATGAATTTTCAGGTCCTGTTCACAGTCCGCGCTACGGATGCCGATAAGGATGAAAGAAGTCGTCGCATCGTCTACCGACTCGAGGGACAAGGCGTGGGCGAGTTCTTCTCGGTCGATCGACATACGGGCGAGATCGAACTGCTGCGACCTCTGGATCGCGATCCTCCTCAGGGAGTCCCTGCCTACAAATTCATCGTCCAGGCAATCGACGATGACGGAAACGGGCTCATTGGATATGCTGATGTACAGATCAACCTCAAGGTTGGTTCATTTTATTAGAGTTTTGAAGAGAAGATCCTCCTCTTTTTCTTATTTGAGGGCATTATCTTTTCACCTACTTTATGATTTTTTCGAAAATAAGAATAGAGATCTGATGACAGATATTTTGTTTATCTACAGAAAGAGTGTCGATAATTTCAGGACATAAATGATAACGCGCCCGTGTTTCTCGAAAACATGTACGGTTATGTCGAGGAAAATCGAGAGCCTCATACTTCAGGTACGATATTTTCTTACGTTTTGTCGAAAATAATGATTTGAATTTAGACGGCGTCTATTTCATGGATGTTCGAGCTATTGACTACGACGATCCGACAACAGACAACGCGAAATTGGAATACAGCATTTCTGTGAACAAGGAGATCGAAGGACAACCTGTGTTCCGAATCGAACCTGACACTGGAAAGATTTTCGCCATGGTAGGATTTTCTCCTTGGAGGAAACAAGAGTTCTGTTTGATAGGAACGATCTTCGCATGATAACATTGTTGCTTGCAACTTAGAGTAGATTTATGGGGATTTTGAAACATCGAATTTTAACATCTGATTATAGATCGGAAATAGTATTTCTTAAGAAATGTGACGTTTCTGCCACAAATGGAATCAATTGTATGCAATCTGGGAACGAGTTTTCTGAAATTTGAACCTTATCAAATCGTGTTTCTGTTTCAGCGAAGCCTAAACCGCGAGCTGCCTTCTGAGAAGGAATTCGTCATTGAAGTACGAGCCACTGACAAAGGAACTCCTCCGAGAGAAGGTAAGAATTCTAAATGAAGAAAATTTGAAAGACTCAAATTGCAGGCTCTGGAAATGTGACGATAAAAGTACTGGACAAGAACGACAATGCGCCGTACTTCGAGAAGGCTCTGTATGAAGCGAGTGTCCAGGAAACAGCACAAGTCGGCAGTGCGGTCATTAGTGTGTCGGCCATCGACGAGGACACCGAAGCACAGTAAAACTTATATTTGTTATTTCTTAAAAGTATAAAAATTCAAGTTCTCTGAATTAATTATAGTAATGCAATTATTTTGGAATTTCGAAAAAAGAAATGTTGAGTGAATTGAATATAATACTTTTTAAACAATGAAAAGATATGATATTTATGTGATTTTCAGAGATAATGTCTTCACATACACATTGGTTGACGATTCTCCGTACTTCTACATGACCACGGACAAGGACAGTAGTGAATCAGCGGTTGGTGTGTTGAGAGTCAAACAGGTTAGTTTTTTTTCTCTTAACCTTTATTATTTTCAAATTCTTTTTAAAAACATGGGACAACAATGGCTGACTCGAATAATACCCAAAATAATGGCAAGCTTCTTCTTTCATTCTTTCCTATCATTTAGATTTGCATTCTTTCGAATTATTATGATTCTCTAATCCGCTAAAATTCAAAATTTTCAGACGCTTTCTCTACGAAATTTTTATTTTCTATTATAGGATTTTTAAAATACTTTTCTCAAAAATATCGACATTCCGCGAATTTGTCTGACTCACCCTTGCTTTGCAGTCATAACGGTCTTTCCCACATCAGTCTATTCTAACCTGGACTTGAAGTTGCTTTGCGAGTTTCTGTATCCTTGACTTACTTTCCTCCTGTCTTTCCCCTATTTTCTTATTTTCCCTATTTGAGTGCCTAAAATGAACTGCCCTTTCTTCATCTCCATTTATGGAAAAGGATGCTCATTTGAATGGGGGATGTTGTGTGCGCTGACCGCAAATTTACATAATAGAGTAGAATAGGAGAAGTTAGAAACGAGGAGAAATGATCAGTCGCAAATCCAAAGGGCTAAGACGAACTTACCGACCTACTTTCATGATTTGGAACTTGAGGATAAAGACGATTTAAAAGGATAAGATTTTCCGAAGCCACTCCCAAATGGACAAACGAATGTGAATGTAGCTAGTTATCCTTTGCATAGAAAGGTGAAGATTTTTAAGCTAATCGTCTATTTTTGCACATTTTTTGTGTTGTTTTCAGGAAAATTTTCCGATATCTAAAAATATTTTTGTGCTAGATCAAATTTTTCTCGGATTAATTAGACAGTGCACCAAATTTTGCTAGATTTTTTCTTGGTGTCATTTTACCTCGTTTCCCACCTATCCAAATTACAAATAAGGATATTTAGGCGAAAATAGTCGTAAATCACCTCAAATAGCTCTCTTCATCACATATCATTTGCATATGCGAATCGTAGAAATTAGGCTGTAAATCCTAAACGCTAATGACCATAGGATATCGAGATAAGAGAGAGTTGCATCTCGAGGATTTGAATTTAAATAAACTGTTAGATCAAATTTTGGACTTATGGACTTTTCTCGAGCATAATTGTAAATCTTACATAGCCTCATAGCCTAAAATATCTTTTGATAGCGCTAAATTTCGATAATTTAAAAAATAGTAGATTAATACGAACACTATCTTCGAATTTGTATTTCCATTATATAATATCTATGAAACGTATTTCTCGTACTTTACTCACTACTCTTTACTACCAGAGCTAATAATATGCGAGCGCATCTGGAGAAAAACGCTTTTATTAGGTGCTAACGCCTGGAGTGCAAGATTTGTAGGAAAATAAGGAAACTCAGGACTTGAGTAATAGTATTTTAGTATAGTAAATTGTTAAATGTAGACACCTCTTCGCTTATTACAAGAGTCCTGTTTTGACAGTGAAGATCAACCTTTCGATTTATAAAAATTTAATTCCATATTATCCTGTTCCTCCCTAAATCCCAATAACTCGTGTATATCTTGTGTTTCTTCCTTCCATATTTATAATTCCTCTGAGAAAATCGCCACCCTCACTTTTAGCCTCGTAAATCTTTTTTCATTGTTGGGGACATTTATGCAAAGCTACAAGTGTAACGCGCATCGGTCATTTCGAGATGCAAAATTCTTGAGGAAAAGGTCCACTTTCTTTTCCCACGACGCTTCTTTTTCTCAAGAATTCCCTGGAAAATGTCGCATATTTTGATGTCCATTTCTTGATGCTTTAGTATAGTAAAAGAACATTCTTTCGGATTTATGAAATAAGGTGAAAATCCTTAAATGTTCTTCTAAAAATGTTTTCTCAAATGTCAAAATCCACCACTTATTTTGGCCAACTTTTTAAAGAGCAAAATTAAAAGCTCTGTAGGAAGAAAAGTTTTCGGATATCGGATTTCAAACACAAAGTTTATGTTGAAATTTAGTAGTTTTCATTTGAAAGATGCAATTTTCTACTGGATATTATGATTTTCAGCAAAATTTCTTTAAAAATAACAGGTTTTAATGAAAACTAGTCCTTTTGCGATTTTTTTCTCAGAAAATAGGGTTATGCTCTGTGTAAATGAGCTGTTCATCCTGGCCATTCTTCATTCTTCGAATTTCATGCTCATTTCATCATTATCTGTCTCATGTCCTATGTCTTTCCTGTCGGACACTAGTCCAGCCGAGTGCAGAGATGATTTACGACTTCCTTCGAGTACTTTTGAGCTGTCTAGCATCCTCTCAATTTTTATACTATTTCTTCTTTTCTGTCTTTTCCAATACTACTTCTCATTTTACATACTATTTTTTTTACTTTTTCGTTCTCTTTTAATTTCTTCCCACTATTTCCCCACTTTCTGCTTATCTTCCCCATTGTCCATTTGTCTCTCTACTCGATTAGCCTTTGTCCGCATTTTCATCTCCTGCTTCATTTTTTCTCTTCCTTCCCAACTTTTTCATCCTTCCCTGCCAAATCTCATTCTAATTCATCCCAACTCTTCACAATTTCGAGTGCCTTTGCCTCCCAATTATGAGGTAATCCCGCGCGTTTTTCCCCACACAGTAAATTGAGTCATTTGCACGAGGATCTTTCACAGCCCGAGTTGCCAATTTATTCCAAAGTTGAGATTCGCGCCTCAAGAGGATTTCTGGATATTATTTTTTACGTTAGTCTGAAGAAAAGAAGCATTTCCTTCCTGAAAATCATAATTCCTCAATTCCTAGGTTAGTCTATGATTCTTCGTGTTTTGGACATCTGTAGGAAGTATTTTTTTTAATTCCGATGTTGATTTCTAAAATTCATCATTCATTTCTTTGATATATTTTCCATTCTATTAGAAATAGTTTATTTTCAAAGAAATCTATGAAAATCTACTCTATTCTTATCTTTTTTATTTTTAGGTCCCAAATTTCTGTAATCAAGATGTTTTTCTCCCCTAAACTCCTTCCAATTCCGAATACCGTTGACCTTAGTTTATGGAAATCTTTTAATGCGCGTGCTCGCATACCGTCCTGCTGTCTTTGTTTGCATTCGAATTAATGAATATGCGCACTTTCTGACCACTAATCTGTAGGCTCGAAGAAAGGCAAAGAATGCCTGGTGACCCGTGAAATGAGAGCAAAGCGAAATAGCCATAAATCTTGTCATTCGCATAATCTCCCTATATTGCATTTTTTGACAGCAACTTTCCTAATGTTTGAGTGAAGATCAGCTTCTTTCCTTGAAATTTTACCAGGCTCACTGTAAAATCACTTGAAATTTTTTTTGTGTGGATCGTCTTACTTCGTGAATCCGGATAAAGCCAACTTATCTTGATTTTTTTGACTGAATATCAAATATTTCGCAAAGTTGTAAGGTCAAGATCTTGCAATTCCACGACGAATGCGTGTGTTGGTGAAAGATTGACTTTTGGAAGAATTTTGTCTGAATGGGATATTTGAACACGACTTCGAAGTGGGGCGAAACCCGTTTAGCATTGCTTGATTTGAGGCTTGAAGGCTAGGATATGGGGAGCGTCTCCTTCTGGAGGCTGAAGGCAGACGACAGGAGGGAGGCAAGGGGCTTGAAATGGTGGAGTCAGAATCGATGCTTCTTGACATTTGTAATAATAATCCGCTGAAAACACTAGACGGTGATCAATCATAGATTTTCAGAAAATGTTTTACATATCAAGGTTAGACTTTGAACTATTTGATTTTCATTCATAAATTTATAACATCTTGAAAATTAGGAATAATCTTTTCCTTTGTTCAGTATATGACAGATTCACTAAAAAATCTCGTGATTTTACGACGATTTCAAGATTATGGCAATCATAACTTAGCTATTCATTCGGCTTCGTGAATATTAGCTCTAGTGACTTTGTGAATGAGCGTTTCTTTGAACAGGTGTTTGATTGTCAAACGCTCGTAAAATGGAAGCTGAAATGCAAAAGATAGAGGATATCAATGATCTGATCTCTCCACTGAGAAATATAGTGGATTCCAAATCGTTTACAACATTTTGATGGATTGGAGGAGTTTGCAGAAAAGTGCAATAAATATTGCCCAATTTCGTACTCTTTTGTCTGAAGTAGTTATGCAAAATTTCCAGATTTTTGCTTGAAAATTATTCATTACTTTGCCTATGCAATTTTATTTAATACCAAACTTTTTCCTATTCAGTGATTTTTCTTCAGCATTTTATTCTCATTTCTTTTTGTTCACTGCTAAGGTTTCTATTAAAATTTGCTCCTAAACTTAGTTTTTCGACTCTAATTCTAGCGGTATTTGCCATACGGTATCATAAAATTTCCCTCCACGATTTAACGATCGTACATAGGATTATCCAACCTCTTATCTGCATATCATCAGCAATATTGCCGTGGGGATTTTATGACGTCGACTTTTTCCTCATTTCTATGTCTGCTTTGTTCTATGACAGAATACGATTACATTGCGCATTCCTTCCTTTAATTGCCATTCCTCACAAATGTAATGTCTCGAAAAAAAAACCCCTACCACAGCTTTGCATCCACGCAAAAATGTGGGCGGAGTCTAGGAAATGAAGAAAAACGAGAAAAATACAATGAATCAGTCTGTATGGGTGCTTAGTCGACAGGGCCCGGATTGGGGTAATTTCCATGGACGAGTTACCGTCGAGTGCGCGTTGCCTTTGCCTGATTCCCCTCAGGGAAGGGGAGATACTTCACCAAATAAGTCTCTCGACGTTTAGCCGTGGAGCGCAAAATACGCCCCTTTGTATGCGAGGAAAGGCAGGCAAACCGGCTGCAAGCGCGCTTCACTGCCATAACACGAAAATATAGGCGTGTAAGAGGCGAAAAACTCGCTGAAGCGCGCGATAATAACAATCGTAATTATATCGCCCTGCCTCTGACTGAAGACGCTTTAGGTATTGTTGTTGTTGTTGTTATTTGGGCAAGAAAGTCAGCATATCTAGATTCTCGTAGTGAAGGCATTTGGCAACTCGCGCTGTTGCAACTAGTTGGAGAATAGAGAATTTTCGCAAAAATAGCATCGGTGTCAGAGAAGTTCGAACTCAAGGTCAACTTTCGAAAGAAAAACTAGACCGAGAAGCGCAACCCCCACCTCTGAACTAATTATACGTGCAAAAAATGCCTTCAGGAAATATGGACTTTTTCGGAAAGAAAATTAATTTGGAACACATTTTTGTAAAACTTTCGAACACGAATGAAAATTTTATTATCTTCAACAAAAATACTTAAATAGGAAAGTTTTGAGCTTGGTCTAAAATTATCTGAACTCACTAGCCACTTGAGTAAATTTCAACCTGTGTTTTTGTGTGAATCGGCTGCTTGACCATCGGTCTGCTTATCGAGTGTTGCTGCTCGTTTTATTTGCCTTTCTCCTTGACATTTTCGCGCCCCTGACTCCCTGCCTGCAGCCTGTTTCGAGAGCTCGCAGCTTCAGGCCCTAGGCTTCAGGCGCAAATTTTCATTTTTCTCATTTCGACCCGTCAAAATTATCGTCTCATGTGCAAATTCTTCAGAACAGATTTGATTTTTGACTACTTAGATTTTTTTGTTTTTGAAAAGTCTTTACAATGAAAAACCTGCGTAGTTTACAACATTTTCTAGAAAAAATAAAAGAAGAACTTGTCAAAGGACTGATGAATAAGGTTTTTAAAAATTGGTAAGCCTGTTATATTTTGCTGTTTTATAATTGAAAACTAGATTTTTTTCTTCTAAAAATTCTTAGATAATCCAGGATTTTCTGATTTTCCTCGGATATCCTGGTGTTGGGTAATCGTTTGGGGTCAGCTCTATCATTTCCTCGGCAAAACGGTCGTATTTCACTCACTGCTCACTACGGCACTCGACCCGTCCAGTCATCATAGTTTGTCCGTCTTTTTCTCGCTTCTGGTCTCCAATTTTTTTCCTGCCCCAAAACGACAGTTGCTCTTCCGCTGAGCTTTGGTGACTAATCGGAATATTATTCTAGACAGTTTTGAGCCAATATCCTTCATTAGGAATTGAGAGATGGATTTTACACTATGTGACCCCTTCATTACTATCTCAGTCTTTTTCTGTCTAGGAATAGGTAATTTCTATCTCATATTCCAGTGTATTGCATCATAGTCGAATGTATCCATCTGCAATTTGGA
The DNA here is from genome assembly GCA_964036155.1 of Diploscapter coronatus. Taxonomy (NCBI): domain Eukaryota; kingdom Metazoa; phylum Nematoda; class Chromadorea; order Rhabditida; family Rhabditidae; genus Diploscapter; species Diploscapter coronatus. The sequence continues at coordinate 9,377,654 of OZ038422.1, forward strand.
TAACTAATGGCAATAGATGAGATTATTTGCGACAAATGAGATATGAATAGGAAGAGAAAGTAACGCAAATCTAAACCGAACTTTTGAATTTTCATCTTTTCCTCTCAAATAGCTTGCATTCTTTTTCTAATAATATTTTTTATTTGACGAAAATATGCATTTATCCTCCCGAGATTATCACATCATCAGATCTTCTAATCTAATTAGACTTCATTGATTTTTTTTTCTGTAAGTGTTACCTGATTTCTCACCCAAATTCCATAGCCCCGGGAGTTTTCGTAGTTTCCATCTCTCCCCTCTTTGTGTCAAGTCATTCCCTCATTTCTGCGGGAATTCCTCCAAATACTCTCTCGGCCTTTGTTGTATGCCTTTGTTCCTAAAGAGAAGTAGAGTGAGAAGTGACCAACAGGTAAAATAGGTAAACTCTCGGAACTCTGCCCGCGTAAAGACAAACTTTTCTCTATTCTCTCATTACCCTCACTATTTTCCAATTTCTTGACTCTTTAAGCTCTCTTTGAATAGAACGGAAACACTCAACTCTATTCTGCAACGAGCCGTTCCTTCCTTTCTTTGCCTCTTGCATAAGTATTTTGCCGTTCAGGCCATGAAAATAGTCACTATTTCCTCTTTCGAACGATGATTTGCCAAACTTTCAACAATTGAAACTCCAAGCACAATTGTTGAGCTCAAAATAGGGTAAAATTGGTTTTGAAATTGTAGAATATTGCCTAATTTGTACTATTCTTGCAAGATTTTTCTGGTCCCCTTGCCTCCGTTTTTTTTTTCTCTAAATTTCGAAGATAATGAAAATAACAAAGTCTTAGGGTCCTTCTAAATTTCAACAAACTCCACCCGAACGTTTGCACTCCAGCCATAAATTGTTTACAAACTTGCCTCATTGTCTGCTAATCTCTTTCTTAATTTCTCTCGATTTACTCCATCTTTCTCGACTTGAAAAATTTCGTTCGACCCATAAATTTTCGAAATTCTCATTACACTGATTGTTCCAGTGTTGTGCTATTAATTGAGAGCAGGAAAAAGTTACAATTACTCGAGGAGTCTGAAATCGCGCTCCAATACAAACGAACATCAATTCATCAATCACATCGAGCCTGCCCCCTAGGTCTCAAAACTCAAAGCGATAGTGGTTTGCCAAATGTTTTGACGAGTTTTTGCAAAACTTCTCCCTCATCAAGATCAGAAAATACCCCTATGATGGATCATAGCGATCATAAACAGGCTGGGATATTTGTAGCTTATTTTTTCAAGTTTGTCCTGCACTTGCCCCGTTTTTCTTATTTTTTCTACCGGCCAGTGCCAGCTTACCCCTAGTGGTATCTACGTTCGTTTTGAGGGACACCTGCTGATTTTTTCTCTTCGACCCTTTCATTTCTCAGTGCTATTCCTTGCAACCAGTTCCTTAGCCATGCAAGATCCTTCGGATATACAAGTCTTATGGTTTTCTGCATATCTTTCCCTCTCTCTAACTTCCTGTATTTTTTCTCTGCCCTCTCTTCAGATCCAAACACTTTCTGTAATGCCCCAGAAAAACACTCGTTGATATGCCAGACGGTTTTGTTTTTCTTATATTGTAACATGAAGGAAAGATTTTCGAAATCGTGTTTCGTACAGTTGTCGCTTTCCGTGCGGCGCGCTTGCAGATATTCCAATGCCAATGTTACGCCTCGCCACCTCGCGCGTTTTTCAAAGAGAATAGGTTCAAATCTGCTGCCATGTTTATTTTAGTCGGTGGTGAAAAGCTGCTTTCATGAATATCCTTTTATTGTGATTCGGTGAATTATGCAAATCTTTGAAGATACCCATCTACCGGAGATTCTAGCATTTATGTCATTCAAATCACGCATTTCTGACAGATATTAGTCGCTAAATATTAGGTTTGAAAGAAGGAATGCTACATTCTTTTAAATGTCAAATATTTTATCAGAACCATTTTCTTACGATCTTTCCTGAAATTTGTAAAAAGAAATTCACCGTGCAAAGTAAAAATCATGTCCTTTTCCCTTCGATTTTACTCGCTACTCCTCATTTTTTACTTTCCCTACTATTCCATAAATCTTCAAAGAAAACCTCACGTGTTTATTTCGGAATGATCTATATGGTGATGGATCTCTTTGATTTCCCTATCCCCCACCCACCACGCACAAAATGTTCATCGCTCTCCCTTCCTAATGGCCATAAACTTCCCCCTTTGTTTTCTGCGCCTCGTTTGCAGCTTTTTGTGAAGGTTTCCACTGAGCGGATCTCTTTGATTCTTTCTGTCACTCGGGTGACCATTCAACAATAAATCTTAGGAACTTTAGGCTTATCATCACTTTTTCTCCTCATATGATGAAGGATAGAGGAAGAAAAACGCCTGAAATGTTTATGGGTCATTTTATAGAATCGGTTGTCATTATCACCGTTCCTCTCGTTAAATTTTACCGACTTGCCTATTATTAAAGTATATAATTGGAAAAGTGTCTTGGATATTGTGCTGAGAGTAAATCACTAAATTACCAACGTGTTCGAAGATCATTCGTTAGTTTTGTCGTCAATCACCGATTATCCTAGCTTTTTCCGGATTCTTTTGATTTTTTTGATTTTCTCGGATTAACCCATTTTGAACCTACGGATAGCGATAATTTGATTATGAGAAATGATAGCTTTGACCGGGTTACCTAATACACTTGACCATTCATTGGAAAATATGAATTCTCTCATCTTTGGAAGTCCGAAACTTCATTTACCCGAATGTTCAAAATGAGTCTCATAAAGGAGTTCCCAATTCATTTTCATCCGGTCTCATTTCGCCTGACCACTTGTGTGCCATGTCGTTTTGTACGTCCCATTCCCCAAGGACCATATATTCGAAGAGTAGCCCTATCCTCTATCCCCCTTTCAAATGTCCATTTTAGGTCCGTTTTTGGACATTTCTCATATCCCCTGAAAAGCGTCACTATTCGAAGATGCTCCATTTTTACGCTTCTTTTCTCAGCCCCGGTTATTAGTTTTGACCGCCAAAAGGGTCCACGCGTTCATTCAGTTTTAGAATTTCTCCGAGTCCTCTCTCACGAAGTGAGTAGAATTTACTCCAACCTAATTTCGGCTCAAGCATGTGAAATTTGAGTTTAAACTTGCGAGCTTTGAAGGGGATACTTGAAAATTGACATATTTTCGCTGAAAAACTATTTTTTCTATTATATTTACTTTAATTTTTGAACTCTACAATTAGAGAAACACGATTTTTTGGAAATTATTTCAGCTAGGTAAAAACAAAAGGTTTGCTTGATTGGGATTATGAACTGGTTTTATCCATTGAGGATTGAGATTTCGCCTTCTAATAAATATGGGTTTCTCCTAAGTTTCTATAAGCCATCCCGTAATTTCTTCATTTCTCTCAAACTTTCACTCGATATTTATGGCTTTTTGTCACTCGTTGCATCATGCCAGTCAGGCATTGTACTTTCTTGCAGCTTCACCTGTAACTTTACTTTTTCATCCCCACTTTTTTCTTTTCCTGTTCTCCCGATTTCACACGCTATTTCGTTGATCTCAATCTGGATGCCAACTTGCTTTTAGGCGCTTATTTTCTTGCCTTCTTGCCTTTCGCGTTCTGACTTTTCCGCTTCTTTATTTCTCCAATTTCACCCTACTATTTTCTCGAGTCTCTTACTTTTTATCCTATCTCTTTTTCGTTTTCTCAACAGACGTTCCACTTCTTCGTACAAGAATTCTCTGTCTTCTTTCCCGCTCTCTCGTTTTGTAATGGTCTTTCGCGATGCCGAATTTCCCTGGATTTTGACACGCAAATTTTTCGACGCATTTTACAAATTCTCTGACAAGTTAGCTAATTTAGCTGACCAAGGATTTACGTGCTACAGAAAAAATTGAAGGGTAATTACTCATTCTAACTTTAAAAAATTAGCTCCCAGAAAATGTTCTTTTGAGTATTTTTCGAGTGAAATATTCTTACAGTATCATGACTTTTCCTGATCTAAAACTAAAATTTCAAGGCGGCAAATTTTTACTTTAGCATACCGTTCTTAACTGAATACTGAAATTTGAAAGATCGTATCTCCGAAACTTTCACGGAAAAGTAGAAGTAAAATTTCTGCATTCCTCTACCTTATCATAAAGTTTTTACTCAACATCGGACTTTCTCCCTCTAACTTTTCAATTTCCATTTCTCTCTGGAAATGTCACCCATTTACCTCAACTTATTCTCCTCCTTGCCTGCTTAGCCTCCCAGATCTGGGTCGATATACGGCCGACCGTTCGTACTGCGCGTCTTACCCTTTGAAGTCCTCAAATCTCCCCTTCATCTGAATTCTCCCTCCGATCCTCAAACTCCCTTCTCTCTCGTCAATTTCCAAATCTTTTTCCTCATTCTTCCAGAAATCTGCATCATTTCACCTAATTTCCCTACGACTTTTTGCTGACTTCACAAAGTTTCAGCGATTTTTTGTCATTCGCGATTTTTCAACAAATTTATCTGATTCGAACATTTTCAACTTTTTCCTCTGCAAATTTATGGAGGATCACTTGAAAAGTCGAAATTTGTCGCTGAAGTTTCGAGGATTCGAAGATTTACGATATACTCGATTTGTATTTAGCACTTGTAGAGTGAATTTACAACGTTGTAAATGGGAAACTGGTATCGTGCTCGGATACAAATATTTATTGGCTTCAAGCTTGGAATATTTTCATTTGGGCAGTTACTGGAGACCATTTTTTCAGAATGGTATCAAAGACCCACTTTATATGGTGCCATAGAACCATTTTATGGCACCCCGAACTCGTACCAAATGGGGTCAGTGATGTAACCATGCTTTGTCGAGTGGTGACTAGGCCACAGCACTTATTATGCCCCTTTCTTTTCTTTATTCTAATTTCTCCCCCTATTCTATTCACTTCAATCTTCTTATTTATCCATCTCCCACTATTTTAGAGTACCCTTTTACAGGCCTTTAGGAACTCATCCCTAAATTGCGTAATCTTATTTGGGATACATTTGAAGTGTCGAATATGCGATTTTGCGCAATGTTCTAAAATGGTAAATACTTTTGTAGTGAATGGTAAAGTACCACTGAATCACCCACTTACATGGTAAAGTCAACAGAAAACTTGCCAATTCTTGAATTCTATTTCATTGAAAAGGGATTCTTTCATTCTGATGACCAAAGGTTCGTGTTCATTGTGAAAAAGTTGCTGTTTTATGATTTTCTGGCGTTTCTTCTAACTGTAACTGAACAAGATTTACAGAATAGTTCGGTCAAAATGGGGTTGATTGATAAATTTGATATTTCTGATATTATTTCAAACTTTAACTAATATTCCCAGATTATTTTCGATAATTGAAGATAGCCTAGTAGTGAAGGTAGGAATATTTTTCCTGCTACTTTTTATATCTCGATGTCATTACCTTTCCAGGTAACTTATTGTACGGTCTAAGAACCAACATTCAATATCATTACTCTAGATACCTCCTCGAGAGCGCTCTAACTGTAATAAGTAACCTTTCTTTCGTAAATAATAGCGATTTTCTATTCTTTATTAGGTAAAATGAGCGGATTTGTGTAAAACATCCTTTTCTTTTCCTCCCTCCCTCCCTTCTTTCTTTCATTCACTCGGCAGTCACAATATGCTTGGATAATTACATTAGCTAAGGAAGCTGAGGGAAATAGTATATTGAGTATGGGTTATGAGAGGATGAAGCTGGAATCCGAGATATCGGGGATCCAAGAGGTTGAAAGGGACCATAGAAAGGACACCCCGGGAGAACCCTCGCACAAATTAGGCATTCACTACGGGCTCTGACCCGCACTGCACTTTGACTCCAGTAGAATATTCAAACAGGTTGATCGATTATGATGAGCTATTGGAGAGAGTGAGGAGGATAATGAGAGTTCGAAATTTGAAGAGGAAGATAGGTTTCAGAAATGGGATTTCGAGAAAATTATTTGTTAGATTTGATTCGTAGATTCGTTTGTGAAAGAAACTTATTCTAAAATTTATTCATACATCTTAATTTAGAGCCCGTTCAGATTTAGTTGCAAGCTGAATTGCAACTAAGTCTGAACGAACCCTTGGCGATTTTTTGTCTATCAAGTTAGAATTTTCCGATATTGAAAATTAAACTGGGATGTTTAAAGAAAATCTTGAACTTCTCAAAAAAACTTCGAAAGCTGAAATTCTAATTCCCTCGATTTCCGTTTGAGAGGTGAAACTATGAACATAATTTTCGATCTTTGATATCTCACAATGAGGTGTATGAATATCGGTGTTCCTCTGTTCCTTCCTCTCTATTTGCCATTATTTCTGGCGCATTGGTCATTTTCGATAGTCGATTCCTCATTAGAGACGATTGGCGCCGCGCGGCAACACAAGAAGTAACTTGAGAAGAGGTAAAGAAAGTGAATAAGGAAGTGAGAGAGGGTGAAGAAGTAGAAAAAGGAAATAGCGAGAGCAGTTGGAGAGAATAAGATGCAAACGTAGAAAAAGAAGGTTAGAGAACGTCCCTTCAGGCAAAAGGAATACTGGAACCTTTAGAGGGAGAAGAGAGATCATTGAAAAATAAGAGGTAAAAAAAGACGCAGAAAAATATTAGAGTGAAAATGTTCCATATCGGTGTGTGCATTTGCGCGCCCATCCGACAGAACACTTTCATATTTCCATTTTCCACCCACCCCTTATTTGTTATTTGGTCACTTTCACTCTATAAATCGAGATATTTTTCTCTCATTGTCTGGTTTTCTTTATATCAAACACTATTTCTTTCTCTAACAGTCTAGTTTCTCTCATGGCTAAAGACTATCTCACTTTTACCTGTCTCAACTCAAAATAGAATAGCGATTAGATAGATCCGTGAGAGTCAAATAACAATTCAATTATTCCTTCTTTAGAAATCTAAAGAATGCTGTTTATAGTATGCTTTAAATCGGATTAAAATTGCTAGATTTTATCGGATTTCCTACATTTTGTTTTTGAAAAAATTCATTTCTAAAGAGAATACTATTGACCATTGTGTTGTTTTCTAGCAAAGATGTTATCGTATCTTCTGTTCGATTGGAATGGACAGATGAGAGTATGTATGTACTGACAATTTTACAATGCCACTATATTGTAAAAGCGTACTTATTTATGTGAGAGACGAGATTTTGACAAAGTGACTGACATTTTCTCATTTTCTGTCATTAGAACACGAGAATTCCCCTTATTAGAAACCATCTTGTTATCATGATTTACACCAAAACAATGTTATCATTTCATCTATTGATTACTTTGTTATTTATCAGCAAGTTGGCTTTTTTTTTCTAAATATTCAAAGTGTCATTCAGCACATGACCTAAAAATTTTCATATCTAATGCAAATAGCTTGACCCATCTAAAATATCCGCCTCAAAGTAAGTGTTTTTATTTGTTCCGTCTCCATTTTCATCACTCCTTCCCTCGTTCTGTATGCTTTTTGTGAGCGAGAGCTTTGTGATGGTTTTGTCGCTTTTCGCTTTTTCTCCTTCACTTTTTGCAATGCATCATTCACTCATTCACTTTGTTAGTCTGTTAGTTCGAAAGGTTAGTCACTTCATAGAGCTTCGACCGAGTGACTGACCGACCACTCTCTTCATCGCATTTTTTGAAGGACGAAATTTTTAGGTCTCGATAAAAATGCACTTTATTATATATTTCCAAGCCATATCATTTTTGCAACATTTTCTAAAAGAACGAAATCGTGTTTTGGCAAGACACCCAATCCTCACGTTCTTCTCGTCTTATCTATTATCCATCGAATATCCCCCTCGAATATCGCTGTTGATCTGTTTATCTTCCCTTCCGTCCCTCTTCCCTCCCCGCGTGTATCAAGATTTTCCGGCTCCTGCCTTCCGCCTTCCATCCGTCATGCATTCATTCCTTTACGTGCCACTCTGTCTTCCTTTCTGCCTTTCTTCCTTTTCTTTCTGTAATTTTCCCGACGAGCTTCGCTTTTCACTTTCATCTTTGCTCTCGATTAATTCGAACGAAAAACCGGCAAAAATACAATGCGCCTTGTTTTTTCGGCGTTTTTCTGCGCACTTTTCAATAAATTCAACGGCATTTCGCACTATTTTTCGATTTCTTTGAATCTCTCCCCATCTCGATTTCAAACGCTCTTTTGATTTTCTCACTTTCCATCAAATCTCATATTAGATAGTGTCCATAATCATGACTATTTTCTGTATCTTTCCTCTCTAAACTTCATGGACTATTTTCAATTCCTTGAATCGTTTCCCTAGGCATTTTCTAACCGTATTTCTCTTTCTCTCATCACCTTTTTCCTTTGCCGGGGCGTAACCGGATCCGTTTGAGTTTGATTCCAAACATTTTCTCGCGGTCTCTTTCCGTTTTTCTTCCCTTTCCGCGACCGTTTTTGCCAGCTCAATCAGCTCAAATCGAATTGACGCGGCGCCGCGAAACCGAGACATTGAAATTTCTAATCCGATGAAAAGTCGAAGAATTCCCACTTTTGAAATAAAAAATGTCTGGAGAAACTCTTTGCCGAAAAAATCCCGGAATTTATTCGGATTAGAAATATTCTTTCAGCACAAAATTACCAGTGTCAAATTTATTTAATGAGAGTCTGATTTTTTGAAAATTGGGGAAACACATCAAAGTGAGTTGTTTTTTTCTGAATAGGTTGACTTTTTGGAAAAAAAATTGATTGTCTTTCGAAAAGTTGATTTATTTTGTTCCGGGCGTCCGAAAAAAATCACAATGACCACCTGCCTTCAACAGTGATTGTTGTTCGATGAAGGCATTCTTTTGAAACTGAATAGATAATGGGGAAATGAGAGACAGAAAAGAAAAAATGCAAGAGACTGAATCGTCGTGTTTCAACAATGCTCCTCTTGTCCACGACGAAGGAGGAAATAGTATTGGAAAATAAGATAGAAGAAAAATAGAGAAATAGTACGGTAAATTGAGAGAGAAAGACAGTCGCGCTCCCTCCTTCTTTGGAAATACAGCTTTTTCCTCTATTCAATTGTTTTTCCTCTTCAGCGTTCGTCTTTCCTCTGTTCCTCTAACTCTCTTTCTCTTTCTGTGGAAATCTCCACTCTCTCATTTCGCAAAGAAATAACCTTTTTGAAACGACGGAAAATCAATTTCCTGTGATTTTTTGAGATAGGAGGCCTTTTCATTTTGATCTCCATTTTGACGAGTTCGCTATGTTTGGACGGCCTTATCATTTTGATGACTTTTATCGATGGAATACGTGAATTTATTCTTGAAGATTCTAATTTGTGGCGTCATTTTAAGGAATTCCAAATATCATCTAATCCACCTCCATAAATAGATTTCGCAAATCGATAAAAATCGATTCCCTTCGTGAGATGCATAATTTCTCTAGTGCTATTTTCTATATTTCTTCACTCGGGACGCGGACACGTCATTTCCTCTTTTTCCCTACCTCTCTTGATTTCCCAGCTATTTCTCACTCACCTTTATCTATTCTTTCTGCATGCGTTCGAAATATTTCCCCCCAAGCAAAAAGAAAAAGGATAGCCCCTCAAGGTGAATCATCCATTTCGTTTCTGTCTATTATTTCGCAGCGCTATCTCGCACCCTTACAGTCCAGTCAGAATTTTCGAATTCGAATTTTCCATTCCCCACCCACTCTTTCCTCAGGTTGTGTGCTCTGATGAATATGCTTATTCAAATCGGTTGATTCATTCAAACCAAAATTTCATTTTACCCATTTTTAGACGCATTCGGAGGTTTTCTAACTGGAATTTCTCACTGATATCGATTTAATTTGTGTCGGATGAAAGGCCTGCTTTCTCGATAATCGACATTGAACTCATTCTTCGTTTAGGAAATTGATCGCGATAGGTTTCACATTTTGGTATCTAAATCTTCAATTTTATTTCTAGAGTTTTTTCTTTCAGTTTTATTTTCAAAATATGAGAATATTTAGAAAACTTCACAATTTGCCAAAATTAGCTTCAAGCACCCTACATCTAAAGAATCAATTCTGCTCCCTTATTCTTGCTATGATTTTTGACGACATGTAAAATTTTATTCTAATCACAATTCTTACCCAATCATACACAAATCCCTCTTCATTATTATTATTTACCATTGCATTCCAATATGTTGGTTAGTGTTTTACGAGGTTAGAATGACCGATCTTCCCTTCTTTATATTCTCTGCCCTTATATCTATTCTCCCCCTTTACCTATCTCTCACCTATGTGCGAGTGACCTTCCCTTATTTGGTATCTCTCTGTCTGTCTTCTTTTTCACTCTCCTCAATCCCCTGCCCTTTTGTCTCTACCTGCAAGTAGGCGTGTCCTTGGCTCTGCGTTTCTCTATTTTCACGCGGCTGGACATTCTCTCGTATTTATTTTTCTCCGTGCTCTCTAATTTTTCCCTCCCTATTTCCGTTTCTTTTCCTCTCTTCTAATCCTTTTCTATTTTCCTTCATCTCTTCCTTCCTTTCTCTTTTGCTGAAGGCTCTCTTCAAGTAGTAGTAGGTCTGCACCAAGCCTAGTAAGATTTTTTGTCCTTCTAAACTTTTTCCAGCTGATTTTCTTTTGTCTCTCTGAGTTTCATGGTGCATTTCGCATTACTCGTTTTCTGAATTGATTCGGGTAAAGCGGGTGTGAATGAGACATTTCGTTTAGGGAAAATGGAATTTAGAGAGGGGAGAAAGATGTGCGAGAAGACATTTTTGCAGGCTTTTCCTTTCCTCTCTCTGCTCAGCTTCTCCCTTTATGCGTGTTTTTCTTTTCGCACTTTTTTTTTTTTAAAGAAATGCCCCTAAATTCGAGCGCGTTACATAAACGTTTCTAATGGAATTTGTATCCATTTTGGCGGAAAATTGCACATTTCGACACGATTTTAAGAAATTTGATGGAAAATTCATTTTATTCGATTTCTTTCTTCCATAAAAATTCTTGATATGATTGAAACAAAGGGATTTCACTAATTCGCTCAAATTTCGCTATTTTCCCTTTTCTTATGCAAATCCTTTGATGGGATTTGGGCTTTTCCCCGATCTGGAAGAGCGACATTTTGGACGAATTTGCGAATTTCACTGATAACCTGCTGAGATTTAGCGCAGAAGGGAAAAGTGAGAGAAATTCAATTTCCTGAAAGCTTTTCTTCCAGAATTTGACTGCTATTTTAGCGAATGACTTTATGAATACGTCAAGTTTGGATAATTTCATGATTGATAAAAAAAAAACCTTTGCAATTTTCGCGAAAATACAATCGCTTGTTCCTGAATGCTTCGACCTAAAAATATGAGTCGTTTGCTGCAAAACCCAAATTTTGATCGAGGACTTGTTTAGTTGTTTAGACTTTATTCCGAATTTTGACTATTCAAGCTAAAACTATTCTCTGATTTGCATCGACTTCCTGGAACGTTGTCTAATTCTTTCTTTCACTCAATTTCATCCACTCTCTCGATGATCGTCCGTTTATCCTTCTCACTTCCCATTTAGAATCTCCTCTTTATCTCTTTCGGCTAATACGTCGAGACTTGGTCTATTGATTTTCATATCGTTTTGAAAAAACTTTGATTTCTTTTGGTCTCAATTTAGAAATATAAATTTCTCGTAGGAGATTATATCTCTAGTCCTATGATAAAATATAGAGCTCTAAAACTGTCTAGGATGATATTAAATCTCAATCTAGATTATCGTTTCAGTTTGAGTCTAGAGAGAAATCCGAATTATCGAAACTTTTCATATTTCCTTTCCGCATTTTTTCACATTTTAACTCTGAAAGTCCAAAAGTATTTTTGCGACTCGACGTAGTATTTTTGAAATCCGCCCTGCAGATTTTTTCGCCTCATTTCCTCTCGCGTATTTCATTTCCCCAGTTCTCCAAATCAGCTCACACCTGATTTCATCCGATTGCGTTTTCGCTTTTCGCCTCGTCGTTTTCTCGTAAATTTTCATTTTCTCGTCTTTTTCGTCTTTCTATTCTGTGCCTTTTCAGCCCTACCGATCCGCTACCAAATCCGGACCTTTTTCGACTGAAACTACCTCAAACTCCCTAACGATTAACGGCTAAAATTCTACGATTTTCGAAACATTCTAGGATTTTCAATTTATCCGATTTATTATTATTCGAGTCAGCCAGAGTGTCCCCCTCAAGTTATTGCTAGAGAATAGACGATTTTTGTCAAAGATATACGAAGTTGATCGGCGGACGTTTTAGCCACTGGACTATGAGGACGCCTCGCAGCGCGACGGATTCGACCTGCGAGTGCGGCTGTCGGACGGGAAGTTCGACACGATCACTGGAATCCACGTCCGACTGCTCGACGCCAACGACCACGCACCGCAGATACACGGACCTGGAGAGGTCCGCATCGAGGAGGATGAGGAGAGAGGCACAGTGCTCGCTCGGTTCACAGCCACCGATCCGGACCAGACCGACCAAGGACGACCATCCAGGTGAGGGGGAACTCTGGCAATTCGCTACCATTTCTAAGTCCCTTGTCCCTAAATCCCTATTCTGCGCTCTATTGCTAACCATGACCCTTCCCTCGTGCTCCATGGCCATGGGCGATTTGTCCCTGCCTTTCGGATTGGATAGTTCCGTTGCGCGCTCGAGATTTTCCTCGCTCGCGGGCGGCATGAAGACCAGGGACATTCGCGTGTTTGTCTCTAAGAACATCAGCGAAGACATCCCCATCGGCACTATTCTCGATACTTTCAAAGCGCACGACCCGACCAGCATGACCAGTTACAATTACACGTAAGTCGCGTTGATCATCTCGTTTTTGTATTGATTCGTCATATGGGGACAAATGCTATTGTCAGGCGCTATGTGTTAGATCTCGTTGCTGATTTGACTTTATCCCTTCCTCTTCTTGATTTCTCGTTCTTTCAGTTATGACTCATAAAGATGCGCATTGCGAATATTCCGCCTGATCCAAGGATTACGCATAACATGCAAATAATACAAAAATCAATTTTAGGCCTGAGAAACCCAACTTTTAGAGACGTTCGCAATTTTAATCTATTCTTTTCTCTAGTAGTTTTTTCTTGAATGAAAAACGAGTTCAAAACGTCTTTTTCTCCTAAATTTTTAATGAAGTCGCGCGCGTCTTTTTTCATCCTTGTGTTTGTAGTTTTTATGTACAACAAAATTGCTGTTCTTTTTTCTTTCCATCTCTAATTTCTGAGTGCTATTTTCTGGATTGACTTCTGGAGCATCATTATGGATGAAGCCCTAGCATGGAATGAAATGAATTTCCCGCCAATTCTTAAAATATCATTGGGGGTTTTTGTGGAAATGTTATTGTTTCAAGAGGGTTTGTTCGGTTTTATTGGGAGGTTCATTCATTTTACTTTTAAGATTCTAAATTTGTCAAATGATTAAAGAGTTGAGCGAATTTTTCTCTAAAAAGCCTCTTTTTGTTCGGGCGCTAATAGGGCATTCATCATCTTGTCATCGTGGGATTAGAATGTGCAGGGTGAATCTCAGCAAGGAAAGGGTCGGACTCGAATGTTGCTGCGTGAAGAAGGAGCATTCCCTCATCCTTCCCATTCTTCCCCAGGGATCGATTCTCCTTCATTTCTACACTGCGACGGACCCCCCTCAGGCCGCTTTTTTCCACTTTGCACGGGCCGAGAGCGAGATGCTAAAAGAGTTTGTTTGAGGAGAAAAGGAGGAAGAATCGCCCTTTAGAGGGACGCAAAACGTGAGCGAAAAGATTTTCGTACTAGTAAAAGAGAAAAACGCGAGGAATCGACTGACTGACCACCAAAATACACAGCTGTTTTTGTTGAATTAGAAATGGAGGAGGCTCCTGAAGCTTGAATTATTCATCAGTTTCTGTTGGATAAAATTGGACAAGAATAAGATGCGTTTGGTTTCAAATATATCGACTCATAGAGCAGATCATTTGGCACACAATTTTAATAATTCCAATAAGGCTAACGCAAACGTTCTTTACATTTGGGAGAAAGTTACGAAAAGTCACTGAACACCCTGGATCAGAGATGACCAATTTTTGGCAGTAACGTTTTCGCATTAACTATATGGGAAAAGCTAAGTCTGCCCGACCTACTTTACCCTTACCCTTACCTTTCGGGGGTTATTTGCCAAAGAGAGGGAACACACACCTATGAATATATTATCTCTCATCCATCTCTGCTTCTTTTCTCTCTCGAATTACAGCGCTATTTCTCCGCATTTATGTTCTTTTCCTCGCTCCCTCAAATAGTCCAAACGAGGTCACCAATGTCCCTTTCCTTCTATATGCAGGAATCGAATCAAAGATGCAAATACCAAAACGGAAAGAGGAAGAGGGGGATGGAAGAGAAAAAGAGAAACAGGGAAATACCAAAATGTTTAGGATTAGTGATAAGAAAAATTGGCATTTGCTTTCACTTTTTTGCAATAACTTTCGCCAGGATGGATTTGTGGAGGAAAAATTTAGGCCAATAATGATCATTTTATTTTTGAAAAAGACCATGAGGGAGGTTTTTTCCCATTTTTGAATGAAAATGGCCTGACAGACGGTCTAATCTAAAGGTACATCCTTATTATACCCTATCTAGATCAGATAATGGTATTCTTTGCAGTCTCTTTTTACTTCCAAATAAGGGTGTCCCTTCAGTAATAACCCATCAAACCCAACATTTTTGCATTACCCAGGCGGGATTCCTTTTGACCATCGCCCACTGTTATTATAGAGGGACGATGCGAATTTGTGAGCGCCTCATTCACCAAGGCCCTTTCGACTGTATTTTGAATATGCCAGCCTGTTTTCTGCACTCTATCTTTCATCGTTGAGCGAGATTTTTTTTCTCGACGACAATTTGCATATCGGTGCAAAATTCACCTTGAATCGAAGACGGTTTTTAATTTTCGTTCGACCAAATTCATATTCAGAAAGATAGAATCTAAGCAGAAAATGACCTTCGAAAATCCATTTTTCCCTCGTAAAATTCAAGGAAACTTTGTTAGAGCCTGAAAAAATGATTGCATGCGTCTGGGAAATGGCCCTGCTTCGGTGCATGAAAGTCCGACGAAAAAGTTTACAGTCAAATGACCGTAGCGATTTTTTCGACAGAAAAAAGTCGAGGATTTTCGGAAATAAAAGATAGACCGTTATGGATGGAAGTGGGCAGCCGGTTTTGGTCAAATCCCCGTCGACCCCCCGGAGTTTTTCAGAGTCGGTCTCCCTTTTTGCCTGAGGATGCTTCGAATGATCTCCCACTGTGAGAAAATCAAGTCGGAAAATCCCCCTTGAAAATCGATTTATTCTGAATCTTTGGTATTTTTCGATTAAGAAGTTCTTGATTTTTCTTTTGAAATCGAAAATCGATATTCAGAACAATGACTTGCAAATTCCCTCTTTTGGAATGGTAATTTCCTTTGACCTTCAGATGTTCGGTATTTCTCCAAATGACCGATGCCTTTTAGAGGATTTCGAAAGACTATTTTAGAGAGTAAGGGGATTGAGAGAGATCAGAGAAATCAGACGTAGATTCCAGGTTGCGATAATTTTCACTCGATGATTGGCTGTCGGTGGAATTACGACGATTCTGCGCCCGTCCACATCTTCCCATTACGCGCTTTGCACAAATGCACACAAATCGCGTGCTGCCTGTAATTCTGCATCTTTTCCCATTATATTTCCCTTTCTCTGCTTCTCAAAACCTCCCAAACTTGACTGACAGAATCGCATCTATGCGAGATAAAGAAAACTGCAATTATAATAAGGTTGACCGACATTTTAGCCACCTTCAGTTCGAATTAAAGAACGTAGAAAAACTCGAAAAGGACAGAAATTATCTCGACCTCTTATCTCGCCACTAGATTAGACCCTTCGAGACTCTAGGGATATATGAAATCTAGAGACTAAAATCATGAGATTTGAACGAAAACGCCTAATTTGACACGATGGATATGCTAATGAACGAGGAAATAGGATGAATTACCGCAAAATATGCTATTTTAGGGATTTGTTTTCATCTTTGGAGATGAATGATGATTCATCGATGGGTTTCCTATATCTGATCAGATCTCTGTATCCTTTATCTTTTTTTTATCTCTAATCTACTATTATCTCTTTTTCTCGTTCCAGCCTTTCCTTTGTCTTTGCCCCTGAAGTGCTCTATTTGATTCTCCTCACGCGAGCTCCGTGCAAAGAGAGCAACCACCTGCTCTTTTGTAGGCCAAGTCTCTTAGCCACAGAGCCACTCAGCATCACGCAAATTGAACATAAAACGGATAGTACGTTGAGGATATCATGATGACCTCTTTGCATAGAAAATTGAGACAACACGTTTTGAGAAGGTTTGAAATTTTTGCATAAAATCTGAGAGAGTTGTTGGAATTTTGATTCGCAATTAGGCATTTTGCCAAGATTCTTGCATTTTCGGATTTAATATCATTTGCGTGTTCAAGAATCAGGAATAAGAAATTCTCAGCCTAGCGCATATGCAACATTTTCGAAATAGCACATTTGCGCATATGAACCCATTTGAAATGCAACCGAGGCTAAAAGCTCTTCCGTTGCTTTGAATGAGAAGGAATAGAGTAAATCCAGGAAGATGGGATAATTACTATCCTTGCATCCTGCTCTATGTCCAGGTTCACTTTTGCTCTCTAGCCTCGCTTCTTTTCTCTTCTTCTCTACTTTTTGCGATCTATTTCTTTTTCTCCTTCTCTACTCATTTCCTGTCCTCACTTGCGTGAGCTATTGGCAATAATTACGAGATTCAAACATAGTGCTATGGCTAGGGAATATCGACGGGGTTGGATAAATATAAATTGCATGCTCAAGTTAGGGTATAGTGAAATTTCAAAGGGGATTTTTATCTAGAAAAGTGAAAATTTAATACAATTTTCACGATATCATGAGATTTTTGTAAAAAAAAAACTGGCATACACCTTGTTTTTGAACGAATTTGGTTCGGATCAAAAATTTGATAGATGAAGTTCAGCGTCTGCCTTTTTTGTCAGGGACATTTCAATGAGCTCGAGTCGCAGAGGGTCGAGTGGACTCTCGACAAGGCAGGGCGAGCTACACAAAGCAGCCGACTCTAGGCTTGAGACTAAAGAAGAAAGGATAAAGGAAAGGCTAATATCGAGGGTGATTGGGAGAATTGGAGAATAATAGGGCATGAAAATGCGCTAAATTTAGGATATCTTGATTTGTTTTCTTGCAAAAATAGTCATTTTAATTGTGCAAAAGTCTGAACCCGCGTAAAGCCAATAATCTAAATTCGTACATTTACAAGCGCATATAATTATGTTTGCAAAGCTGTCTTAAATACCTCGGGACATTATTTGATCATTCTGTGTGAGTTGTGTGGTTAGATTCCTGAATTGACTGGACGATTGAATAATGACAAAGTATGAAATCCCCCTATTATGATTGAAGTATGACGCATGGCCATAAATGGGGATTTTTATGATATTACGTCCAGATTCGGCATCATCCACCATTCATTGTTTATATTTTATTGGTCAGTCGTGGCTTTTACTTCTTTTCTTTAATCCTCTCATAAATTTGCGCTCTCTCACTCCATAATAGCTTATCCCACACACAGAATGTAAGCAAATTGAGAGTAATTCGGTCAAAGCAAAAAGGAAATTTGGCAAATGCTTATAGAAGAAATAGCACGGGGCAGAGGAGAAAAGGAAACAACTAATAAGCAGTCCAAAGCAGGCGGGGATTTACAGAATTCACACCCTCTAATACGGCAGATCAAATAATAATAATATCGAGAGGAAAGGGACAGGAATAACAATCTAAATGAAAGAAAATTGAAAATTTTGCATAAAAATAAAAATGAGCGCAGCTATAAGGAAGTTGATGAAAGAATCCATCTTTCCTTTAATAAACCAATATTTTATCGATTTTTTTGCAGATTCCGAATCAATCGTCAGTCCGACCCGAAGCGACAGTTCACGATTGACCAGGATGGCACTCTCAAAGTCGCGCAGCACTTGGACAGGGAGGACATCGCCAGCTACAGGCTCATCATCGAAGCCTTCGATTCTTGTGAGAATTTTTCTTTCTTAACTTTTTTCGAAAATTTTGTCTAAATTGCTTAAAGGAAAAAGTACCAAAATTTCTTGCCATTCTTTTGTCAGATTGTTGAGGAGTTACATTTCTGACTCTTATTTTAGAAATTCGGATACTCAATTGTTTATTTTCAGCCGGAAACATCGGCACCCAGATGGTGGCAGTGTACCTGCAGGATGTGAACGACAACGGGCCCGAACCCTACACAGTGCCCAAATACTGCATCTTCATGGAGAACACACCTGTCAATCAGATGGGCACTTGCGAAATCCGAGCCATCGATAGGGATACGAGGTACATTTATTGCCATTGCATTAGATTGTCTATTTACTTATCCTTGTACTGTGAAGATCAGCTTTTCATTAGGATATTAGACTCTGTTGATCTATTTGGATCACTATAGAAAGGATATTGATGAAAACAAGGCTAAGCACAGCCAAAATGAAAAATTATTTTGCTTTGTATTATGAAGATAGCTTTCTATTCAGATTTTAGATTTTTACTAATCTAATCTGGACATTTATTATTAGAAAAAGATAATTCTAATTAAAATTTTTACTCTTCCTGTGAAGATCAAGCTTTATTCTCTGAAAATTATTTTTTTTCCAGTGAATTCGGCCCTCCCTTCCAAATGCAGTTGGACCGCGAGCGATGGCAATTCGATCAGTATCTCAGCGTCGTTTTCAATCCGAGTAAGTTTTCGAAATTTAACAGAACATTTATTTTCTAGAAAAGAAGAGTTTCTGAAGAAAGAATGCCGAAATTGTAAAATAAAAAATTCTAGACGGTGATGGAGGAAACGGCTCGATGACGATCAGTCCTCTGCAGGAATTCGACCGCGAGGCGTCCGTTCCCGGGAAGGTCCTCGAAATTCCGCTGATCTTGACCGACAAGGCTGGAAAGACGAACCATGCTTCGGTTCACGTCATTATTGGAGATGAGGTTGGTTTTTTTTTTCACCCTTCTTCAGTTTGATCCGCGATCTTCCCAAAATTATTGATTTTTGCCGATAATTCTTCCCAAATTCCTCCAATTTGCACTAGGATTAGCTAAATTGCGCCTTAAATCACCCCCGGATTATCTCCGGCTCTTTCCTTGCTATTTCTGTCGGCCCTTTTCATGGATATCCTTGTTCTGAACCGGGATACTTTCCAAAAGACAGGGGTTTTCTCTTCTTTTCTCACGAAACCCCACCCACTTATCCCTGGCTGCTCTCTTTCCGCCTTTCTATTGTTATCCCCTCCTTTCCTCTTTTAGTGTCGGACCTTTTGAAGCGTACAAGTACTTTTGGAGAACCCACTAAACAGGCGAAAAAACGTGCGGCTGGGAACAAGTCGCTAATCAAATTAGATAGAAAAGTTTGAAAATTGAAAAAGGAAACGTATTAGAGCAATGAAAAAGCACTATTAACTCATTTTCAGTGATAAGCAAGAATTTAGACACCCTAAATTTGAACTCGTCTAAAATGATCTAATCTCAGAACGACAACCCGATGCACGACGGAAAAATGACGATCTACGTGAATTCGTATTTGGGACAACTCCAGAGAACCGTGATCGGAAGGGTCTACGTTGAGGTGAATTTTGCGATTTTCGAGAAAAATATGAAATTTTTGACAAAAATTGTAATTTTTCTAGTTAATTTACGATATTTTATACATTTTTGAAACGTGAAAATCAGCTTTCTCATAATAATTGATTGAGATGAAGTGTTATCAAAGTAAAAGAAAAGCAAAGGAATATGCTTACTTTTGGTAAAATTGTGCATATTTACAGTATAAAAATAACTTATGTCGGTCGGTTTCTAATTTGTATAATTTCAGGACGCAGACGATTGGGATTTGGGCGACAAGACATTCACGTGGAAGCAGTCTCTGCCCGGCTTCGATCTGTCTGAGCACGGCGAATTGACGATGGATGCGAGCATGCCTCCCAGCACATATCAACTGGCTGCGAGTGTCCACGACAATGTGAGGAACGAAGATGCTGTCGGCCACATCACCGTTATCGTCCAGGCTGTACCGAAGGTCGCTTTCGATAATCAGGTAATGCGATTCTTTCATTTACGAAACTTTCATTATTTTTTCCTGTCGAAGATTTATTGTTCAGATATTGTAGTTTTCGCACGATATTTTTAACACATATGTTGAGTCAGGGACATAAATTTTTGAAAATTAACTATTCCTGGAGGATATTCGTATTAGTTGTTTTGAAAGGAAAATAAGTCAAATTTTATTAATTCTTTTGATTTTAGGGCGCCGTCCAACTTCTGTTGGCAGACGACACACCCCTGCAATATCCCGAGGACTTCATTCGCGTGAACAGTGCGGGCACGAGCATGGCCGAGATACTCAAACAGGAACTCGTCAACTACATGGGTGGTGGCGTCCAACTCGATATCTTCTCGGTTCAGGTAAACTTAAACTTTCGAAAATTACTTTAAATGAAACGTTCTTCGAAACTTAGTTTTTTGTTGAGAAATTAGCTTTTGAAACATAGCTAAATCATCAATTTAAAAAAAAAAATATATATATATATATATGCATTTTCAGTTGGGCATCGCAACTCTGCAAGTCAGAGATGTTCCGGTTCTCAATGTTCGGTTTGCTGCTCATGGATCTACCAGCTACAGGTAAATCATTAAATTTGGAACAATCTTGACTTCATCAATGAATTTCAGGGATCCCGCTCAATTGAATGGTCTGATCTCTGCTCATAGAGAAGAGCTCCAGGAGAAATTGGGAACGACGATCGTCGGAGTAGGCATCGACATGTGCAAATTCACGACCTGCGATGCGGGCTGTCAGGTATCGAATTCAAACGTTATTTACTCCTAAACCTAAAGTTAAATTTGAAGATCTTTGCTCGTTTCAAATTTAGCTCGATTAAATTCGATGCTAATGACTATTGTTATGATCTTGATTTAAGACAGTCAACACGGCAGCCTTCAACGGAGTGGTCGTCTCTGCCAACAGCACTGTGTTCGTGGGTGTCAACTCATCGTCGAGGGACGACTGCACTTGTCCTGTTTGGGTTGCACCCAATGAATGCGCTGCGGGTAAGAACATTAAAAATCATATTGTTAGATGTAATTTATATTCTGAATTTTCATTCATTTTCGTCACTATTTTATAAACTTTTCATGTTGTATAATTGTCTTTCTAAAAATCTAAATTCAAATGCTATACTTCCCTTATACCAAGTTTTACTAGGAATGATGGTGATCATTTTGCAGGAGTCTGTCACAACGACGGTGTTTGCCACAACACAAACCCAGGAACATTCTGCGAGTGCAGAAACGATGCTCTGAAGGGGTTGAGATGTCAGGGCACGACCAGATCCTTCCAAGGCGACGGGTTCGCTTGGTACAAACCCATGCCTGCCTGCACTTCACTCAACATCTCCTTCCAGTTCATGACTACGTAAGCATCTGTTAACTTAGAATTTTTTAAAACTAGCTCTAGAGAAGTTAAGTAGTTCCTGATGATTGTTAGTTCGGACGAAAATGACTTTTCCAAAGTTTTTCATTTTTAAAATTTGATTTTCAGAAAAGCAAACGCCATGCTTTTCTATAACGGCCCTATGGAGTCGACTAGCGACCCGAACAACGCTCCAATCAGAAATGTCATCGAGTACAACGATTACATCGTGCTGCAGCTCAGGAATGGAAGACTTTCTCTGCAGGTAGATTTTAACACCTAATATCCTAATTGAAATTTGTTGAAAATAAAAGAAAAAACCTTTGCCATTGACGATTTTTCTTCTATAATTTTGCTTGTATTTCCCCGAAAATTTTCTAATCATTAATTAAATTAAAATTAGCAGAATTATTTCCAGATTTCGATGAACGGTCGTGACCAAAGCGCTCTCGAAGTCGAATCCTCGGCACTGAACGATGGAGTCTGGCACGAAGTCGCTATCACTCAAACTGGAAAGGTAGAAAATTCATTCCTTCAAAATATCAGCAAATTTTACTTTATTTATGCCTAAAAGTATGAGCTTCTCAAGAATTCGCATCAATTAGGTACATTAGCATATTTTGAAAGGGATTTAGTATTACCATAGGGTTTCTAGACTCACCTAATTAGGATTGAAAGGAAGTCGTGTCCAGGAAGTTGTTAGGGCGAGACGTGGGAATGGAGAGAGGGAAGAGGGGTCTTTCATTGCTGACAGATGGTTGACTGCGTTTAGCCTAGTCCTAATTGAGAGCTCTTAGATCGAGAAGACATGAAAGGGCAATAAAAGAGGAATTATGTTGAGGGAATTTTTCTTGAAGACTAAGAAAACATGGTCAATTGATTATGCTAATTTGTGGAGTGTTTTTATAAGTCTTGTAATGAAAAATTTGTTTAAGTCATGCGATGAGGGAAGGATTAAAACGCAGATGTGCAGGCTTGAGTATTCTTTTAACTTGAAATTTCAGCACATCGAGTTGGTCGTGGATGACTGCAAGTTCCTGAACGCAGACACGAGCATCGACACCTGCCGTGCAACGCTTCTGACGCCTGACGACGACGAGAGACTGAATATTGTGGCACCTGTCCAGATTGGAGGTATAGTTTTGGGGAGATCATTATTTTATCATTCCATCATTACCTAGATCATTCTGTATGAAGAAATTCGCCTTTTCAGACGTTTTTCCTTATAAAATTTAAATTTAATATTTTTAGGTCTCGCCCCCGTCTCGTCCAGTCAGAAATACCCGACAGCCGCACAACAGGCCCAAGGACTCGATGGCTGCATCAGAAATCTCCACGTCAACGGCGATCAGTACGATCTGGCTACGCCCGCCTTTGAAAGGTAAAAACTAGCAAAATTACAAATCCAAGGCAACATTGTGATGAAACAGCATCTAAAAAGTAAACTTTACAAGATGTAGTTTTTCCGAACTCTATCTAACATTATTTCGTTTTCTCTGCAATGTTATTTGAAATTTATTACAATTGGACAAAAATGATGGCAACTTAATTTGAATTTAAGGAATTCCGAAAGAGGTTGCCGCCTGTGGGGATCGGCCTGCGACAGCAACAGTGTGGAGAGTCTGCAGCACTGTGTGCATGGAGATTGCTACGCTGATGTTCAGGTACTGTGATCATAGTATTTCCAAGAAACTTATGGATTTGTAGAAGTAAAAGTGATTCGTTTTTAAGACCTCATATTGCTGCATTATTTTCAACATCATGGTCATTTTGATAATACACAATAGTGATCTCCAATTTCAAAATTTGAAAATAAATTGCGAAATTTGGATTTGTTTCAGTGAATAAAAGCAACCATTTCTGATTTTTCAGGGCAGCACCCCTATGGTGGCGAAGTGCATTTGCGACCCGGGTTGGGGAGGAGCGCGGTGCGATCGGCCGATCGAGTGGGTCCAGTTCCAGCCGGGCGGCTTCATCAACTACGCCACCAACGTGGCCTTCCCCGAGCAGATCAACGATATCGAACTGCTCTTCATCCCCGGCCGAGTTGTGGGCTCAGCTGAATTGGCCTATGGAAGTGATGCGGCTCAGGTACAAAGTTGTTTCTAATGAGCTTTGAACGAAAATATTCCTGAAAGGGCACATTTTAGACTAAAAACGTTGAGTAGTTTTGACAAATATCTAACTCCCTGAAATAGATGAGAGAAAAATCGATGATAATAATAATAATATTTTCCAGAGTTACGTCTCTACATCGATCGAATCGAACAACAACGGTCTGCACGCTGCAGCGAAGTTCGACTTGGATAGTGCAAACGGAAGACCGATGGCCGGCAGCGTCAATCAGCAGCTCACTCTCGGAGATGTGCAACTCAAGGAGAATGCCAGCTATTGGATGCAGTTCACCAGAAATCCTACTAGGTGAGAATTTTATTTTAAAAATTCAAATTGATGAATTTTTATCTGCCTTTAATTTTTCGCCCCAATCTTTACAATTACCATCACACAATTTATGATTCATTATTTCATTAGATCGTTAAGAAAAATTTTACATATTTATGGTTTGGTAATTCATTCAACATTTATTGCATTTTTACGTAAAAAACATTTCAACTTGAAAAAAAAAATTCTAAAATTTTCAGAACGACTCTTTCAATCGACGGCGCCTATTCGACCAGTCAAATGCTGGACCCAACCCGAGCCTTCACTCTGCGAGTGCAGAATCTGATGCTGGGCACTCAGGGCAAGGGCTTCCAGGGCTGTGTGGGAACTTACAGATGGTCCAAACAGATTCTGCCTCTCTCCCAGCCTATGAACAGGGCTGTCAACTCGGAAGATCAGAGCATTGTCTCTATCAAGGACCTGGGCGGAGTTACTGAGGGTAAAAATTGGTTTTGTTTTAATTCAATGTTTTCATCAAAATACAAAGTAGTATTCGTGCCATCAGATTGAAATTTTGAGTTATCCATCTTTTGTATAAAGCTATAAATTTTCAGAAGAAATTCATTTGTATGAATATTATTTTTCCAGGCTGTTCTCTGCGAATCACCTGTACCGATCTTCCCTCAGGCTATTGTGGAGGTTCATTCGTGTGCGTCGACTTCTGGAAAGGTCCCTTCTGCACATGCCCCGTCGGTGCTAATGCAATCGTGGGCGATGACGGACAGGTGGTTGGCTGTGGAGAGACTCTCGCCGTGTCCAAATTGGGCATCAGCTCGCCAGCCATCATCCTAATCCTAATTTCTCTATCCCTGCTCATACGTGAGTTTTTTTCCTTACTTTATTTAAAAAAAAAAAAAAAAAAAAAAACCAATAACGGACCATTTTTCTATACTTTTCTATCTCCGATTATTCATGTCTTCATCTTGTGTAACCATTGAAAATTCTAAAATATGAATGAGAAAATGAATTTTACATTTAAAAAATAGAAAAAATTAAAACTGCCGAAAAGTAAATGAACTCTTGTAAATTCTAGTGCTCGTCCTGGTGATGTTGATCTACAGCCGTCGAAGAACGACTCCATTCGAGTCTGTTCGACCTGAGGAGTTGAATCGCGACAACCTCAGGCCCTATGCTGTGGAGGGCGGCGGCGAGGCAGACAACGACAACTACTCCATCTCGAATCTGAGGAAACCTGTCATGCCCATCGATGGAAATGGCATCGGGGGACACGCGCCTCCTATCTATACCAGACCACCTATTGGTAAGAATATTGCTTTTTCTTAATTTTTATATCAATTAGGAAATCTCAGATTTTTACAATAATTTAGTTGAAAACGATTATCTTTTCTAAAATTTTATCATTCACTTTGCGTAGCTTGAGATTTTCAAATGCTCCATTGCATTATACTGATACAATTAAATATCATTTTGGCATAATCCAACGATTTTTTATATTCTTGGCCATAAATCAGTTGTAAAAATTATGAAATTTTAGACGACCGCCTCAAGAACCAAATCAAAGATCTGGAATCGGATCAGAACGCCGCTCCTTACGATGAACTGAGGATTTACGATGATGAACGGTAAACTAAAAAGATGAAAATTGAAATAAATGATTGTTTTTCAGGGATAACATATCGGTAGTGACACTAGAGAGCTTGGAGAGCGTGGGTGGGCCTGCAGTAACAGCACCGGGTTCAGCCGCACCTGCTCAGGTATTTTTCCTTTCAATTTATTTCAAATTATCTCCCAAAGTAGAATTAGCATTGTATCAATGAAAGTTTATTACTGTCGGAAGTTATGAATTGTAATTTTCTGCAAAAGATTATATTTCTTCAAAAACAGTCAATTTTATGGAAATCAAATGCTTAATGTTTTAGAATGCCTGGGGTCCTCGATACGATCCGAATACCTGAGTGATTAGATGATGATTTTCCCGCAATCTCCTCGACAATTTACGCAACGCTTCATC
The DNA here is from genome assembly GCA_964036155.1 of Diploscapter coronatus. Classification (NCBI taxonomy): domain Eukaryota; kingdom Metazoa; phylum Nematoda; class Chromadorea; order Rhabditida; family Rhabditidae; genus Diploscapter; species Diploscapter coronatus. Next base: position 9,403,522 of record OZ038422.1, read on the forward strand.
GGTACGACTTTCCTTTCGTTTTCTGTTATCTTCCCGACACAACTCGGTGCTTTCAAATCGTCGTTGGTTTTCTGATTTTCTCGATTTTTCCCTGAAAATCAACGTTTCCTTCCATTGCAAAATGATCTGTGACGATTTTATGTATTTATTTTTCATTGTTTTTCTTCGACTTTGTTATTTTGCAGCTTACTCGAAGAATTTTTGGATTCTTTTTATGAAAATATAGATTTCCAAAGATTTTTCGGAACTTTTTTCTCGATAATTTAATTATCTTACCAATCCTTTCTCATAACTTCGCCAACCACGGGTGACAACGAATTTGTGAATCACTTTTCTAAAAAAATCCTCTATCTCCAAATTTTTATCCGACATTTATTTTTGATGCATTTTATGCTATTTCTCTGCAATCTTTCTAAACATAAGCTCATTATCAAAATTTCATTTGTTCTTTCTGATAATGTATTTATCTAAATTTTATGTCACAAATTTCCTTTTTAGGCCGGAAATTTCTTGATTTGTAAAATTCGCTCTTTCGGTTGTGTGCTTTTCAATTGTTTCTAATGATTTGAGTATATCAAAATCACATTCCTTCAGGGAAAAATTGACTTTATCTGCATATTTTCCTCCTAGAATTTAGACAGTTTCTTGTGTTGATGTGAATTTTATCGAATTTGCCTCATATTTTTCAATGTCACCGCCAAACTCTCGACATATTTTCTAAGATATCTTTCAAATTTCGTCTGAAAATTGCCTATTTTATTTAATTTTCGAATTTCTAGGCATTTTTGTTTGTTTGAAAGATTTATTCGCTGCCAACTATGAATACTTTGTAAAGTGAATATCAACATATGCTATTTTTACACTGCCAATGTAATAAAGATTTATTTAAGAGTTGCCTTTTAAAAGTAGAAGTTGCAAGTCGAAAGTACCTTTTTCTTACATTTCAAAACTAATCTTGTTTTACTAGCATAGCTTATCATTTTTGATTTTCCGTTTCTTGATTATCTCCTCACAATGATGTTTTCTTTTCTTATTCCGGCGAGCCCTCTAAAGTTGACATCAAAATTCCAATTTTCATTCATGAAAAATCGCGAAATTTACTCGAGTAATTATCGAGTTAATTAGGGGTTTAGACTGAACCAAATTGAATTTTTCTTTCCGATTAGAGCATTGAAAGGGTTAGCAGTGTCACTGCAGGCTTCCAATACCCCAAACGACAAATTTGAAATAGCATTTGCGCTTTCTAATTAAAGTAATCAATGATGCTTTATTTTTCACCTGTTCTGTAATCTGTAAAGAGAGATACAATTTTAGATGATAGACACTTTTGCAAGCTGCATTGATACTTGTTGTGAATAAGGCGAATTTTCCTAAGCTTCATTTCTGTGCAGCAGCCGTGGTGTCTTTGGTCTGCTGAAAATTTCAATTTTGGACGAAGACATTGAAATGTGAATGTGGGGATTCAACAGACTTCATTGCAACCGCATTTATGAATTAGGCTCTCAATTAGATTTGCTTCCCACTTTATTCTGATAATAAGGCACAAATTATTATTGATGCAAAATTTGTTGAGCCTCCTGTATTTGTCATCAAATTTTTGTCTGAAGAATATAGGGAAAAAGAAGCTTGTGACAGATACAGAGAAAAACCATTCCTTGTGATTGAATGATTCAAAGTTTGATAAAAGTTGTAAAAGATAAAATAGCAATTCATGACTCCTTACCAATTTGCGCTCCTTACGGCGTCTCTGCTTCATTTCGTATCGAATTTCCTTCTCCAAGTGCCATGGCAGAGCTAGCATGTCGTCCTCGCCGTCTTGCTGAAATAGAGCATCACTTAGAAGAGATGGAGCTTTTTCATAATCGAGATTTGTCTATTTCTTTAATTCGTCTACGCTTTAGATGATAATGGATTCCTGTTGAATGAAGCTATTGATTTTTTTTTTAAAAGGCTGTAATTAATTTTGAGTCTTAAAGATTTTACGAAAAAATAAAAATTCGTACCGACGCTTTCTTGCCCGATCCGACTTCCTGTCTGTAAAGCAGCATAATCGGAATGACGATTGAGGCGATCAGAGATAGGGCTGCTTCCGCTGAAAAATCTAACCATTTTTGGAAATGAAGATCGCTAACTTTTGTGAAATCATATATCTTCACAAAAGTTGCTATTTTTCAAGCTCTATCGATGGTATGTATATTATAGGATTTTCTTAAGATTTTGAAATTTCAGGTTAGAGATACAACACTGTAAAGGAATTATTATGGCAGACTGGTCACAGAGCAATCTTGACGTAAGTCCTCCCTAGGTCTGATAAAGAGAAATAGTGCATGAAAAGGTACAGGAAATACTGAATAAATGACCCAAAGACCCATTTGCCAAATTCTTTATCATATTCGTTCAGTTCTTAATTCTCCTCCTCCATGAATGATAATTTTTCTTTTTCTTCCTCACTTTTTTCGATTCAATTTTTATATTTCCGATACACAATCTCAACTTGATATGTCGCCTAAATAGGGTTACTTTCACTTCTAAATCATTATTTTAAGAAGGAAATTTTGTTTACTTTTCAATATTCATTTCTCCTCAAATTGTCATATTCCGATTTGGGAGAAAATGATGATTAATTTCTTTCTATCTCAAAACATTGCTCTTTCAGAAATCTCCAGCTGCACATCGCTTTTTGTCATTTGAATGTTTGTTTTACTTTACCTTGTGAACAACCATTCTTTCTCTGAATTTTCTATTTTCCAATCATGTTCTCTAAACAAGTCTTAACAAAACCATTTCATCTATTTCCTATCCTCAAATCGATGTTTAGTCTGATAGAAATGGTGAAGCATCAATTTGGTGGTTTCATTCTCCTTTCTTCAATGATCAATTTCAAGCTCATTAATTGCAGACTTTCTTATTCAATCAGCTCTTTTACTATTCCCATTTTGAAGTAATACTATGGTGATTGTTTAGGTCTCTTAACAACGACTTAACAAAGATGTTAGCCAATTTGCCAGTCGAAATTATATTGCTGATCTGCGGATATCCCGAATTCAAAGACCTGGGACAATTGGCCTGGACCAACAAGCGAATGATGCAAATAATCAAGAAATATCTGCCGATGGCGCTCGATAGGAAAACTTTATTCTGTTGTAGGAAAATATTTCTTGTATGAGCGAAAATTCATTTCAGTATTTAGTGCCTTATAGAAACGGCAAAATTGTGGAAGGAAGAATCTATCTGTTTGATTCGCATACTAGTTCTGTTGAGCAGGTTGCAAAATTCCACAACTGATATTGGCCATATGAAGTAGCAACTACACAGAATAAAGTAAATTCTTATGCTCGTTATTTTGAATAATTTCTCAAATTTCAGATTTTTGGAATTAACGATGGGAATAAATCATTTGAAATATTTGACTTGGATACTCGACAAATTTCAAGAGGTCTGTTCAACAAATCCATGAATGATCGATTCAAAGAATTTTACAGGCCCAGATCCTCCTGAATGGCGTGAATGGGCATTTGTGGCTTATTTCAAAAACAAATTGTATTATTTGGGCGGAGAGGATCCTGAAACAAAGAATGATACGAATCGAGTTGATGTAAGAAGATCGAATGAAAGTCCATGGAATAATTAATTCAGGTTTTAATGGATGGAAAGTGGGAAATAGGACCTACATTTCCTCTTCCAATTAAAGTTTCTCAAATAATAATATGCGATGAAATTTTATACGGTCAGCTTATGACATATTCATTATTGTAATTATGGATATTCAGTTATTGATGGTCGTGAAAGTAGAAAGATATATCGATTATCAGATGATGAGCGAAAATGGATTGAAATTGAAGAGCTTCCATACATATTAATATCTTTCGGAGTTGCATCGTTAAATGGAAAAATTAACATAACTGGAGGAGAGAAGTCGTTAATTTTGTATGATAAATAGTGTATCATTATATATTTAGTAATGATGTATCCTGTCTGTGTTTCGACCCCTCAGCTCCAGTTGATAGTCGAATTTCTCGAATCGCTGATATGAATTATGCAAGGTCCCTCCATTCACTTGTTGCTGTGAATGGAAAATTGTATGCAATCGGAGGGTGGGCTGAGATTTTGCACATCTTTATACGAAATATTTGCTAACTTAGATTTCAAGAGTCTTACTGGGAAAGTTTTTGCAATTCAATTGAGGAATACGATCCACAAACGAATAAATGGCGTGAAGTCGGAAAATTAACATAAAATAAAGCTTGATTATTATAATAATCTCAGATTTCATATAGAAATTTTTATTCAATAAGTGTGAAATAATAATTTACTTTCAATAAATATGATACAGACAACTCTCGAAGAATTCAAAAGTGATGAGAGATAATTGTAACTGAAATATTCTTTGAAGTATTTTATTTCGAAAATTCTGTAACCAAGTCCAATATTTTCTCTATAATAATTTCAATCCATCAATGAATTTCAAAGTAAATTTTTCGAAAATCTTTTATAGCAAAAATTTTCTTTATATCTCCTGTTTACAGTCAAATCGTCAAAACTCCCAACTCTGACCCCCACCTAGCCCCGCTCACTTTTGAGGGCGGAGCCTGGTTTCTCCATTTTTGTGATTAGGGCCCATAGGTGTATCCATCCATATAAGCTTGGTTCGGATTCGGAACACTTTTGCAATTGTCCGGACCCTTGTTACAGTTATTCGTGGAATGGTTCTTAAAGAAAAGCAACCTTGGATTTAAAACTTTACCGATGAGCAAAAAGACCATCCAATTGTAGTTGGGGAGATGGGCCATTTGACGGGCGAGCTGGTAATTCTCCATTTTGGAAGGGGGCTCTGAAATGTTAAAGGTGCATTTTTTCAAAGCGAAATTAAATTGTGCAGGTAAAGCATGTGCTTTTCAAGCAAAGACATGGCAAAAATAAATTTTAAAAAAACCATTTCAAACTTTATTGATTTTTCGTAAAAACCAAATTCAAAAACGCAACTTGGGGTTGGATCGAGTTTTTCTGAAACAACAAGAAAAAATGGAGAAAGAACTTTCGACATGTGTGGGGATGAATAAGCGATCACATGAAAGGATTCGAAATTCCATAGTAATCTTCAAAACACTGAATCATTTCGTCTGATCTGAAACCGATATACTTTGATAGGAGAATCTTTCAACGATAAAATTCGTTTAGATCTAAGAAAACAACGTCGGGTAATTTTAAACTTTCTCAAACATGATTTTATAGTAATCGAAAATTGTTATCAAATTAGTTTTGATAATGTTTACAATACACATTTTGTAGGTCGCGGGGTATAGGCAACGATGAGCATATTTGTGTGGAGAAGGACAGCATTTTCATGATTCTAAGGAACCATTTATGCATTTATGACTCGACAACCAAGTGTCATTCGTTGTCGTTATCTAAAGATATTTTGAGACAACGACAATGGATGACAAATTTTTGTTGGAATATAAATGAATCCTAAACAATTCCAAATTTTCTTCTTGCCAGATTCTTCATATCGTTTCCATTTTCCGAAAAAATGTAATGGTATGGAGAAACTGGAGAGAAAAGAAATCCGAATTATCATTTGAGCATGAAAACGCGAACGATAAGAATACAATGAATATAAAAAGTGATCGGGTCTAAGAAAGTGCACAACTTTTGTTTAAATCATAAGACCGTTTTAAGACTAATAAATCAAATCGGGAAAACTCGAAAAGTAAAATCAACGAGAAGAAATTTTAGATCACTACTATATGAAAATAGGGTTTTCTTAGAAATTTGCCACGTAATTTATAATTGCAGGAAAAATAAGTTTTTCGCGTCAAAAATAGAAAAAAATCTGGATTTATAAAACAAAAATCTTTCTCAATACAGATATAGAAATATGTCAGAAACTTTGATAAATATTTATGGCTTGGATTATAATTCGATAACAAGTTTTCTCATTCGCTGTCGTTGTTTTGGAGATTTACGATAAAAGAAAATCGCCGACAGCGTCAACGGAAGATAAAATCCGTTGTCGAAATACAAACTAGCCCTATATGAAAGATGATAAATGTCAATATATCTTTGAAGAGAAACTGATAAAAAAATATTATTTAAAAGTCACGAATTACCGATGAATAAAATCCACCATAAAGTTGGATTTTTCGAGTTTCGAATTTAGACTAATAAGAATTTATCAAGAAGAATAATAACTGACATTTGATGAGCAAATGGGTTTGAAGGAAGAGGGGAGGGCGAGAGAACAGGGATTGATGATAAATAGAGGGCAAAGAAGAAGAAAAACAGGCACTTGCCTGATATCGCTATACTTCCTTGCAAACGAGTTCTTTCCAGAGGTGATCATTCTGCGGTTCGAGGTCGGATTCTGAAAGTTTATAAATAAAAATAGTCACCACAATGCTATTTTTAACGACATAAAAATATTTCCCCTTCCATTTTTGCATTATTTCTAGCAAATAAGGAGAAATAGCGTAAAAACGAGGGGAAAATATTTTCCTATCGTTATGACCAGGACAGTGATTACTGTAAATTCTTCAGATAAAGTTGAAAATAAGGCTCGATGGCTAAATTTACCATGGGTACCAGCATGAAAACGAAGATTTACGCAAAGAATTTTATGAAAGACATCTCTTTTCCAACATTAAAAATGAGATTACTATGCGTACCTAAGAATTAAAGAATATAGATCAGAAAGACAACCATCAGATAAGAAGATAAAATGAGCGAGCACGAAATCGTATAGAGAATTTTCCAAAATTACGCTCTTGAATTTTGGAAGAATTCTGTACCATTTCGAAGCTCCAATAAATTAGGAATGTAAAGCAAGAAAGTTTGTTGGAAATAATTGCCTTTCAAAACTTAAGAAAAGGGAAATAAAAAAGAAAGACTGCTCTTATCAGACGAACTACAACTAAAATGTGGATTAAGATACGTAATAACGCATTAACGTGAGTTCGCAGGGTGAAGCGCAGATCGGTCGTCGATTTCAATAAGTTCTTGCATTGTTCCTTAAGCGACTAACTTGCACCTCACTCCGCGTACCTTTGTTTACGCGTTATTGCGTATTTTCACTTGCACTTCAGTCCATCTGATCAAAACAATCAACTAGGGTTTGAAGAAAAGAGGGGAATATAAAAATAGAAAAGATACGGTGAGACAAGTATTATCCTTTAGTAAAAATTTCAAATCGGAATATGTTTTCTTCCCTTACTTTTACACTATTTTTTTTTCAGAAAAAGGATAATGTTTGTCAGATCTTAGAAGTAGAAGTTGGAAGAAAAGCACTCATTCTCCCGAGAAAGTACTCGCATCAAATTCATTCTCTCTTTCCATTCTCATTCGTCTCCTCCTGCTGCGCGGTCATTCGATGACTCGTTAACTGTTGCGGCTGCTCTCTGCACTTCTCCTCTGCCGCCAACCATTCGGGACCGCTGAACAAAAGCAATTGTCTGGGGAAAATTTACCTGTGATGGTTTACAGAGCGACTGCGAACACGTAGACGATCGCCAGCATGTGGCGCGAGTCCCAGCGGTACGAATACGACACTGAAAACAAGCAAATTCGAGATAATTAGAGCAATTAGCTTGGGATAATTAGCCTAATTAAGTTAATGGAGTAAAAGAAAAGTTCCAATAATTCTCTCATGAGCTGAAAACTGAATATTCGATCGATCGCATCGCTATGCTAGCTAATTCAAGATAAATAGCCTAATCAATAATGATAATGAACTAACTATCAGTCTGCTTATTCCAGTAGGAGATTGTGGACACGTTCAGACCCGTGCTGTTGGCCGTCTGCAGCAAAGCAGAGTTCACTGAAACATGAATTTTTAAAAAACTCTCATGAGAATTTTCGTTTTTACTAATATGTTTGAAAAAAACTAACAAAAATTTCATTGTAAAGTTATCGAATGCTGAAAAACATAATGTAAAACTAGAGAATTTCGTAAATTAAAATGGTTCTTTCAGAAAAATAACTCTCACCGATGTACTTGTAGGGCCGGTTGAGCATGACGAGCTTTTTGGTGATGGTCTCCACGCAGCGCTGGTTGATCTCCACGGCCTCCTTGTGCGGGTACGAGGCATTTCCGATGTTCTCGTCCAGCACCTGAAAAATTCAAATTATAAGGAGAAAATTTAGATCAACCGGGTGAGCCTTCTAAAAATTGAATTTTAAGATCTTTTTCAGACATGTTTTACTAATGACAAGAATGTTCATTTTATTCACGATAACCCAAATTTGCCGACCTGCTTGATGATGGTGTTCACATCCTCGGTGCTCGGTGCAGTCAGGCTCACCTGATGCTGCTTCTGAAAATTGACATTACTATCTTTTCAAGTGGGAATCTTCCCCGAGTACTTTTCCTCAAAAATTCTATTCTGGAAGAAAATTACTCATTTTTTCAAGCTACATTTTTCATGGTACTTTTTCTTCCAAAATTCTTATTCTGGGAGAAAGGTACTTGGATTTTTCAATTATACCTGAAATTCGAGGTCGCTTCCGTCAGCCATAGTAATTTTTTAACGCTCCAGAAACCAACCAACAAAACGGGAAAACCGCAAGTCTAAAATATGTTGAAAATAAATAAAATCTAAAATAAAGATCAGATATTCAACCGATTAGAACGGTCGTAAAAATCGTAAAATAGTTTCAGAAAATTTCGAAATAATTTATAAAATCACATCAAGAATTGCCTGATTCGTAGAATTAGCTTTTACTTCTAAAAAAAACCAAAAAAAAATCTAGAACCACTACAAGTCTATGGTGGACACCGTCTAAAAATGAGACCAGAAAAGACTCAATGAGAAAAATCTAGAAAATACTCATGAAGTGAAAATACTGTCATTTTTGCAAGTGGCATACCAAAATTTGATAATTTTGAAAGTTCGTCCAGTTTTTCCTTTTCATCAATGATATTCTCTAGTATCCGCGAAATGATAGATTGCAGAGGTGGGCGAGACGCGTATCCGCGAAGGGTACAACGAGAATGCAGGGTGCAGAGACGCAGAGTCGCAATAGTTAATCTTGCGGGTACCCCCCTTCTGCAATCATCTATCATTTGAGGAACAATAGAGTATTTCGTTTGAAAAGTGGATGAACTTTAAAAAAAAAACTATTCAAATAGAACATATTTTGGTATATACAACTTGTAGATAAATAAAGTCGTGGAATGAATGAGCTCAAAAGTTCGAAATTTAAGCCTCCGGTTCGAAATCGGCGTGCGTCAGTTTGGACGAGATCTCCACGGCCAACTCCTTCGTGGCTGCGCACAGAATTTTTCGACCCATCAAGTTGAAGTCAGAGCCTGGGAATGTTAATATATGACCTCTTTTTTACCAACTTCCAATAAAGCCTTAATTTACAATCCCACGCAGTAGTTGGGAAAATCTAAATATTTCGCGAATTTCTCAAGACTTTGTAGTCAACTTCAACGAATTGCACAAAACAAGAGATTTTGCAAAGTATATCAATTTTTTAGGAAAAGATAATTTGATAGAAAAGTTATTGAAAATATACCGCTAGGATCGAACATAACGCCTCCAGCCTCGAGAAGAACGACTGCAGGGGCGGCCATGTCCCAGGCATGCAGCCCGTACTCGACATATGCGTCCACACAGCCCTGGGAGACCATGATCATGTTGATCGCCGCCGAGCCGAACGAGCGGTGGCTGAAAATTCTGAATTTTAGAGAAAAAAACTTATTTTCGAAATTTGTCAAGAATCGACCGACTATCGAGGATTTACACTGAATTTCTTTTCAAATTTTTAGACAAAGATACTCGCAGGACAATTTTTAGACTTTATTTAACCTAAAGTACTCCTATTCCCATTTTTCTTTCAGATTTCCCGAATTATCGTACCCATGCGCCTGTCTCTCAATCATCAATGCTTGGTACGTTTTGACGTAGCTCTGCTTCATTTGCTCGTGTCTGTAAGAGCCCAGCTGCGTCACGATCACGCTATTTTCGATCGCTAAAATCGAATTTTATCCAACGTATTTTATCGAAAGAACGCATGAAACACGAGCAGTATCATAACCAAAAACCCTCTACAGAAAACGACTAACTTCTCCTAATCTTATCAAATCAGCTTTTATTTCTTTTAGAAAACATACATTTTGCTCAAGAATTACCTGCAATGCATTTTTCCCAAAAATCTCGAGGACATTCTTTAAATCACAAAATCTAATAAGGCCAAATTCACTGCAAGTAAATCCCCAGCAAGACGACTATTTTTGAAGCCAGGGAGTTCGTAATTCGAGATCAAAGCTATTTGAATAGCTCATCTAGCTCTGGTCGAATTCAAACTCGCTCCCCGAAAGCCCCTGATTTGAGTGTCCACACACCCTCTAACTCCAGCCTCGATCTGCTTGCGAATGTTGGACTGGGCCATTTCGAGCCACTTGCCGCCCATCGCCTTCACGTTGTGAATGCCCATCGACGCGCACAACACCGACGTATTGATCGCTGAAATCCCCCTGTCAAATTGGTCTACTTTAATCTAACTAACTCCTCCTAAACTCACCTAATGCAAATGTGGACATCACAAGACTACAGTTAGTAAAAGCTACATGGAAATGTTGAGCAAACACTTACTTTTATTATTGGAAACGTGAATCGGGAAGCCATTCTTGAAGGCGCCTCGGCCGGTCTAAAAATAAGGATTTTCACGTAAGGAGAAATTTTTGTTGAAAGATGGTAAGTCCAAGCTTTCACGAGTTAACTTTCTTTTAACTTGACTTTAAATTCGCCTGATTCGACTTTCAGGCATTTCTCGTACTTGAGCGGTGTATAATTCCCTAGTGATTGGGTTGAAGACGATGCCCGCACGCAGCTGCTTTTTGATCGTCAAACCCACACAAATCGCAATCATTGGAATTCTGAGACTTCTCGATTTTCTGGAAAGACTTCAAAATTTCAACCTATGCACGAAATTAGTCGTGCCGTCGATGGGGTCGATGATCCACGTGGGCGCATCCGTGAACTCGATCTTCGCACCGCCAGAGACGGACTCTTCGCCGATGAATCTGAAAAGCTCTTACATCTACATCATCATTTTCCTCGATTTAGAAGAAGTATATGAAGACAAAAATCCTGCTATTCTTGTCAGCTCATCCAATACTCCACAGAAATGCTTGAACAATTTGATGACTCGTTTTCGAAAATCTTGTGACGAGGATAATTTTGATACTTCAAGTTTTGTTTTTGTATTTTTCCTTCTCTCGAAATTTACAAAAAGACTGACTTATGATCGGGGAAAGCCTTGCTGAGCCCGTCGATGAGCATCTTCTCGACGGCTTGGTCTGTCTCGGTCACCAGATCCGTGGACGAGGATTTTGTCATCACCACACTTGTCGGTGTGTCGAATGCATCCCGTACCAGCTGAAAATCTCGTAAATTAAAATTCCAAAAAATGATACTTTGGAAAATTCACCCAATTTGAAGGTGAAAAATGGATAGAGAAAAAACGTGGGCGATCTTTCCAAATTGGTGATCACCACTAAGTAGGAGGAATTTTTCAATAAGCCGGAATTTCTGCATGCAAAGTTTTACCCGTCCCGCAGCCTGCACCAGGTCAAGTGCAACATCGAAGAATTTCTGTTCATCCGGATGCAACAATCCAGTCATTTTTCCTATCTTTATCCGGACAAGTCCCCGATCTAAACATGTCTGAGTTTCCACGAAAATACTCATAAAACTAGAAAGAAAACACAAAACGAAAAGAGCAAAAGTGGAAATGACTGAAAAAGCGGCCAATTAGCGAAAATGAGTATGGCCGTGGAGTGTGAGTGGATGTGTGGCTAATCACCGAATTAGGAAAACAAAATGCATGATAAAAGAAATTTCGAAATTCCGAAAAATCAGGAAGCATGATAAAATTCGACATTTTTGCGGAACAATTCGAAATTGTTCTGCGTGGGTCATGCTCCTAGCAACGCCATGATATCACGAATGTTTTTTTCAAAAATTATCGGTGATTAGCCATTTTTGAGGAATCCTCTAGAAATTTTTAGGGAAATCGATAAAAATACGATAAAATTTCGAAAATTGGGGCAAAAATAGGTGATTATCAGGGCGTAAAATCATGAGCCAGCACCTCAATCTTGATCTCGCTCATTAATAAAATAAAACTAACGTATTGACTAATCTTTACAACGTAAATATCGACTTGACGAGCAGAGGGGAGAGAGCGAGGGGAGAAAGATAACAACTTGTATGTTGAAAGGGGAGAAACAAGAAATCGATCCCCTTTTCAACGCAAAGATAACGAAAAAAGTTGAACTTGTGATCGAAACAAAAAATTACAGTAGATTTCGTTAGCTTTGCAAAGTGATGGAAGAATAGGGTGAAAAATAATGATTTTGGAGCAGACAATTTAGAAGTTTGAACAGGCAAAAATTAGATTTGACAAAGCGGTTGAAATAAGCGCAGAAAAAGATACGAAGATTTTTGGAGCAAAAAATTGACAAAACATGATCTAGCCAAAGATACAGTAATCTTAAAGATGGTTTAATTTATTATCGAATGAAAGGTTAACACTGATAGGATAGAGAGAAGTCATTCTTTTTTCTAATTCGACTAATTTCAAACGTTTATTCTCCTTTACCCGAAATGCACAAAGTCTGTCCCGTGTCGAAATTGCGATTTCGCTATATTTTCTTCGAGGCCACCACTTGTGAGGTCCCTTTTCACGCAAATTACCAGAGGTGGCGTAGCTAATCTAGAATTTTTAAAAGAAAATCAAAAAGTTCGAAAGAGTTAAAACATGCTTTTCAAAGATAGTTCATGCTTACCTGATATGCACCATTTTGATCCTCCACTTCAACCGTCTTGTCGAACCATCATATTGTTGCATCCATCTAGCTTTCAGCTTATTTTCATCCACGTCGCAAAATTCGACGATTTTTCGCTTCTCTTCATCAGTCAAATTTCCAAAATCAAGATTTTTAAGATTTTTCTTTTCAGGAAATTTTACCTGAAAAATCGTTTTCCCTGTCTTCCAGCTCCCCAAACCGAAAACTTCTCCCAGCTAGATAGAACTTCCGATTGAAGTCTGTTGAGTCGCATCCGGAAAATCGTGTCATCATCAACGCCGAACGAAGCACAACCAGGGTGATAGCGGTAAGTCACGAGTATTTCGGGAGACTGGAAATCGTAGAATAGTTTTCCTCGTAAGGAAATTCTTGGTATTAGAAACTTGGAAACAACGATCCTAACTGTTACGCAAGTGAGTATGGAAAAAGAATGCTTCTTACAAGCTCTCATCTTATTTAGCATGGTTTGAGATCTTGTGGTTTTCAAATAGATTTCGAAACAGACATAGAGGGACGACCGCCAAAAAGCCCCTGCGACCTACCCCCCAAAATATTCTTAACAAATCTCTCTACAGCCTGTAATTTGTTAAAATTTTTATCAGTGTAACCTGGTATAATAGCTATTATTTTGTTCAAGCAGCCTGCCCCTCATAGTTCATTTTTGTTTGATGCAAGTGCTCACTAGGTTTGTTTCGAGATTGAATCTTTCAAGCAATATTCATCCAATTTAGTTTTTTACCAAATAATCTCTGGATGCTTACCTTTCTGAAAACGACGTCCTCCCTATCGAGTGCCCGGTAGAAGAAATCGAGATCTTCTGGAAAACCTGTCTTGTGGTCTTCGTTGAACCCGTCCAGAGCAAGGAAGAGACTTCGAGATATGAACCAGGTCGGAGCAAGAATTGTTGGTCCGTGGGAACTGTAGATCTAAAAATTTTCACTTTTTTGTATAAATTTCATTTTCAAGAAAGATGCTTGGAAGATATGCAGGATATCTTCGATTTAGGATTAAATATTTATTCAACGAATATCATAAAATTCAGCAGCGGTTAGTTTGTTCTTTACATCAGTTTCAAAGTGATCAGTTTGGTTAGTCAAACGTGAGAAAAGAATTTTATATGTACTAGACATTTTGCTTTGCTAAACGAATCATTACTTTAGGAAAGGGCGAGAGAGATTATTATTTTCTAAATTAGAAAGCTGAATAAATGAAGTTGGATTACGATAAGCCTGGCATCTTTTGTCCTGATAAAAATATCAAGTCCAAGCTCAAAAATTAGGTCCCTTTGAGAAAAATTGTCATTCTACGTCATTTGTCTAGAAGCTATAGACATTCTTCACATCCCTTTCGGGAAATTGATAGCCAACAATTATTTAGGGTCACTATTTTAGGAAAGAAGTTCACACCCTCGGGAGCTAAATAACAAAACGGAACACACCCACGAATGGATAGATGATAAGATTTATGAATGATGATTTTTCAAAATCAACCAAAGATGACGTGTAAACGAGATTTCCTGGAAAGATCACTCACAGACCTAGGGAGCATTTGAGTCAGACTCAGCATATACAGGGAGTAGGTTGCAGGAGCGAAATTTACGTTATGACGCTATTACGGATAGAAAAATATTTGCAAATTAGGGCTAGAGATACAAAATTATGAAGGGAATTTTATAGGGGATAGATCGTAAAGAAATCCTGGCTTAGATCCTCCCTAGAGCTGTTCACTCATAGTCACATTTCATCAACACTTTTTATTTTAAACTCGATTGATGAGCTTTCCAAAAAAGTCAAAAGATGACATCTTTAACTTTCTCCCAACCCATTCTAGCGTTATTCGAGTTTAACAAACTCACATCGATAGTTAGATCTTCATCGGTGAGTTGATTCGCCCATCGAACATAACGCTCAGTTGAGTCTGGAGGGTCACGAACTACATTGCATCCTGAAAACTTTTATCTTTTTGAAAATTCTTCAACGAACTTACCGACGAAAACCATTTTTCCATCCTCGGCAATTTTCCTCGCGATTTCGTACTGTCGCTCTATCCGAAATTCATGCGAAATGTCGTCGGCGTCATTGAAACATAAAAACTCGCCCTCAGCTAATAGACAGGCTCGATTCTTCGCGAACCCGACTCCTAAAATTTGTAACTCTGAAAATTTCTCCTACTTTCGAAATTTTTGACTCATATTCATTAATTTTTGAATATTTAGAACGTCTTGCGTTTCAAAAATAAATTTTTTGTTGAAGTGCTTATCAGTTTTCGTCAAATAGCATTCAAAACATGTGATTCCATGGAAAACTCAAGGAATTTTCATTCTCTTGGATAATTCTTTGCCAGGCTAAAAACCAACTTTTCCTAGCAAAAAATGGAGCTTTAATTAAAGAGATTCCACCTCCAGATTGCTCGCCCCTCTCGTATTTCAGGGGGATTTTCGCGGCCTGGAATCTGCCTCGAAACTGATCCACGATTTCCGGAGTCCGGTCCGAACTGCCGTCGTCGTAAATGCAGATCTGAACATCTTCACAGAATTAAATCCGAGATTTTCCGGTTTTGACAAAAATGAAATTTTTTCGCTAGAATATAGGATTTACGTAAGCTCCATTCATAAAAATTTAGGATCAGACTTCAAATGTTTGACCTTTTCAGAAAAATAAAATGTTATTTAAAAGGCAATGAAAGGATTTTTTAATTTTTACTCTTTCATTGTCAAAAAATGATAAAAGTCGACTTTTTTTTAGAAAAATTCCCCTATTGTATCTTTTCGTAAGAATGATGCGCTCCGCGTGAGTCTATATCAGGGGACAATGGGATTTTTTTTGGATAAAGCAATCGAATTTCCGCAATTCCGCGCTTCATTCGGCAAATCGAAAGAAATGATCTCACTTCGAAAGCCGCTGAAGTCGATTGTGTCAGGAGTGAAGATAGGGTTGATGGCAGGAAGGCCTCGCCATCCTTCACGGGAATTACGATCGACTGAAAAACTGATAATTTGTAAAATAGTATGCTGTGTCTTCCTTTGAAATGTTTAGTCTAGAAAAATAGAAAAGTGAACAGTACAGTTAGATTTTATGGAAGAAATAAAGTTTCATGATTCAAGACGAAAAATAACCCTTACCACTTGCACTGTATTCATGATGCTGAATTGACGATATCTCAGAATAACGACGTTCCAACAAATCTGAAAAACATACGATTTTATGACATTTCGTGCAAATTCCAAAGAACTTTTTCTCTTTAGCTCGAATTATTGTTTCATGAAGCCTTGCTGCTAAATTTCGCTTCATAAATAGTTCAAGCTGCGAATAATTCAACATCAACCGCGAGTAGGGGGATGTGCAAAGTTGTCCAAAATGCGCATCATCATATTGAAAAAGGGCTCTCGTAAAAATGTCAACCTATGACGTATCCCAGGCAGCATTTCATTTTTCATCTCTCAACACAAAGACAAATATTCGTTCTTGCCTTTAGGGTAATTTTCGAGAGTCGTGTCTTATCTAGTGAAAAAGCAATATCCATGAAAGTTTTTTCAGCGTCTAAGGAATTTTCCTACTGTGCTTTGTACTGATATTTTCCTTTCAAAATAAACTCTACTTTTGCGTTTTTTCCAGAATTTCGAAACATAGGTTAGATTTTCTAAATCGCTTTAGAAAATTCAAGGAAATTATTATGTTTCTTCCAAAAATTGTCAGGAAAATGAAAGTTTTAACGTTTTTAAAATTAAAATTCCTTTTTTGAAAAATAAACAAGTTAGTAAAATCTATTGCTTTCCCCTCAAGACCTTCTTGCTCTCCATTAGAGTCATCTTATTCCTTACAAGGTCGTATCTCTATCTTTGCCCCTCCCCTTTCTTCTTGCCTTTTCCGTTTCTCTATGCTCTCTGATAAGCATCCCTAGGCATTTCGTCTCTGCTTCACAGCATCACTCTTTCCTTCTTCTAGGGAACTCAACCAACCAGTCCGTTCAACAGTCATGCAACCGGTCACTCTCCTCTCCATTACCGTTCTACTCTCCATTGCAGCATTCTCGACAGGTAAGGAGAGATTTCTTGGAGTTTTTCTTGAGATTTTGGTAAAAACATGAAGAAGTATTTATTTTTGAATTTTTTCCCAAAATGTGAGCATGCTAGTATTCAGAATCTAATTTGATTATTAGTTTTGTTTTGGAAATTTAGTATCCCAATTCTTCGATATGCTCATATTTCAATTCTAATATATCTAGAAAAGTTTCAAAACTTGAAATTTTCTAATTAAATATTTTGTAAGACCATCAAAAGTTGATCTTCATTGATTCATCGCCCTCAAAGCTTTCCAAGCATGACGCAGATCATCCAATTTTACGAGTTTTTTAATACGTAGTTCGTGACTTCTTCCTACACAGACATTTCTGCATTAATGATCGGAATGCTCTGGTTCGCAGGAAATCATTATTCCTCTCTATTATCATTCCTTGCGAAATAACACAACTCAAATATCCCAAACGGATTTTCTGTCCTTATTCCTCATCATTAGACAAGAAATATGTTTGACTGTCTAACTCAGAATTCGATTTGATTGCTTTTTCCCAATAATTTGTCTTCTCATCTGATTACTGATAAAGACCTGATAAGCAAAGAAAGAGGAGGCACACTTTCCGGATTTGCGCAATTGGTGCACGGTTTTATTGGCTTTTCATTTCTCCCTCCTTTTCGCCATCACTCTTCCTTTTCCATAATATTTCGCCTAATATATGCATCACTCTGATTGAGTCTCTAACTGATAAGAAATTACCGCACCAAATTCTTTTCGAGCCATAGAAAAATCGATTTTTTGGGCATCGAAGTGATTATTTCACCATCAAAACTGTCAATATAATTATGAATAAAAGTGACCGTAAAATTCGAGGAACGAATAATTTTGGATGGATGAAATATAATTTTAGAAGCTAAAGCAGCACACCCTAAATCTTTTTTTCGTGATAAGTCAAGCTAAACTATTGCCGAAATGTCATCTTATTCGCTATCAATTTTGTACAAATTTAGAACTTTTATTTTATTGCTATTTAGATTAAGGAATCCTAAGCCATGATATCATCAATTAGAAGTCGAACGATTTCTTTCCAGAACCGTGCAATTTTACAAGTCCTTTATCTCTCCAAATTGCTCCGTGATAAATGTTTCATTCGCGTTGATTCAACAACGTTTTCCCCCAGAAAAATGCGCGTTTACCGAGTAAAAAAGCCGAAAACCTGCATTTCTTAAAGATAATTGCTTTTCTTATTCCCGCGTTTTTCGTGATGTGACCTCTAATTTCCCGCATTTTTCGAGATATCACATTCCTGATTTCAGAAAGCGAGCTTTATTTATTATTCTCTAACCGCGCTCCTTCCTCTCTGATCAGAAAAAATTACGCCTACGGAGATTTCAATCAAGAACTACTAAAACTAATATTTCTAAAAATTACCACGAATCATTGAAACAATTGAAAATTTAACTGAGACTCTGCTTTGTCCAGATTTTCCCTACATATTTTCATTTTCGGAAAAAAATCAATTTCAACCATTTTTGATACTTTTTCGGGATTAACTTCGAAAAAATAATTGCTATCCAAAAATGTGACCACGTGGGAGCAGAATTAAAGTGAAACGCGACGTTTCCGGTCCCCATCTCGAATTGCACAATGTGCAAACTTTGCATCACTAATTTATCGTATTTTCATTCTCAAATTCAGCCAAACGACTTCAAAAATGATGATATGAGACCTCGCAGAAAATGTCATAAAATTCCACAATCATCTCTGATTTCATCATTCTGCTGCTCGAATTTTGACGTAATATTATGGGTTCATCAATCAAATCATAGCGTAGCAAAGGAAAAAGCAAAATGATATTACTCGACTGCATGTTGAAAGCGTATAAATCTAACCCAACAATATGCTTAGGGTTGTGGGAAAATTGAGTTAGACTCCAAATAAATAGGATTGAGTTTTCTTGCGCTTTTTAAACGATTTTTCATATGGAATTCATATACTAAATTATCCGAAGGTGGGAAAGTTAACCATAAATCTTATATCAAGCAAAGGAAATTTTGTATACTCATTAACCTAATTTTTTCTTCTCGATCTGAATATTTTGTGATGCAAAAATATCACATTTACTCAAGATATTGCTTAAAAATTCTGTGGAAAAAATATTTTTCAGTTCCGAAAATGATTGTTTTACGGTCATAAAAATTTAATTGCCTATGCACTCTTAAAAATTCTCGAAATTGCTTCTATTTTGCGAACTGGTTATTACGCAAATGACTACTGTACTTTCGATAAGGAACTGCAGAGATGTTCTTGATTTCTAATGCATAGTGCGAGGGATGCAGGGAGAGTTGCATGTATTTAGCAGGAAAGTGGGCTTACTTTCCGGAGATCTTCAGGATATGCGAGGATTTTCAGAATATGCATATTCATCCGACTTTGTCACCTAATTTGATATGATCCAATTTGCGAAAACTCTCCGACATATTGCATAGGAGCATATCATTCGGGAACGCAAAGTCACTCAATCTCGAAATAATCAAATCAACCTTCTCTCATTTGATATGCGATATTTTTAATCGCAAAACATCTTACATTGTCATGAAAAATTAAGCTCAATTTTAATCAAAATACAAAAAATTTTGGATCTTCGTCTTCAAAAATTGTCTGAACTTTAATTTTATTCAGTTTGTTTGATTTTAGTTTAATGTAGGTACAAAAATTACGTTTTTTCCTTATGAAATTTAGATGATGTTGTTTGCAAGCTAAGGGAAAACTAAACGTGCTTTATTCATTAACCCAGGGGAATATTGCAATGTTTCCGACGTGATTTTGCTTGCCCGAAAGTTTGCTTCCAGATTCTTTTTACGCGCGATTAAATTCATTAGAATGCCTACGTTTTCCGCTCGCCGAAAATCAGGAACACTTTTGCAGTAAAGGAGCTAAATAAATACACAGAGCAAAAGCTTTCGGATGATATCATAACCAGTGATTCATCAAATTTCGATAGTCGGTGTTTGACATTCATAATTTTAGGAGATTACTGTAAACCCAAATGGCGTGTATTTTTACGCAATCATACTATCAAAATGTCGTTTCCTTTCTCGCCTGATAAGGCATTAAAATTGATTCCCGTGAAAAATAAGCATCATGAATTCCATGACGCTGGAAATAATACTGATCGTTGAAGTTCTTTTGTTCGTTCATAATAAAGGAAATTAGATTTGTAAAATATTTTGCGCCATAAAGGCAAAACATAGAATCTAACTTTGAAAAAGTGGAGTAGAAGATGAAGGAAGTCATATGAAAATTGCAACGAAATGCATGAAACTTTTATCACGTTGCATCATGTGGGATATTCTAAAAATGGAGATTTTTGAAAATATGGAAAATTTTAAAAATTTGCATTTCAGCAGCCCCTTCGCTAGTGGATGATCGATTGAAAGCATTGCAAGAACAATTGCTATCGCTCGAAAAGGAATTGGCACCCGCTAAGGATGTAAGAAATTCTATTGAGTTTAAAACTAACATAAATTATATTGAAAGTGATATCTATAGTTCTATAAAATAAAAAAATAAACATGCGAATTGTCGCAGATTTTGTGGATTTCTATAGAAAGTATTTTTGAACTATGCTAATTGTGGTCATTTTTAGAAGAAATCGAATCAGCAAGTGTCAGTTTTGGACGAAAGCGGTGCCTGGCAGCCACAGAAACGATTGGTCGCTTGGCAGCCCATGAAGAGAAGCCAGGTCTATGAGGATGATAAAGTTGCATGTATGTTAATAATTTTTGAAATTATAAAAACGGTACCTATGAAATGTTTCAGTGTTTAGTGAATCGAATAGTTTGGGAAAATAAAACATATTTCTCTCGTGAATCAGTCATCCAAATACTTCCTAGCTCTGCAAATTGACACATCATTTCCGAATAACCTTGAAAATTCCATAAATTTTCGAACATTTAAAAAAAATTTTTGACTTCATAATTGGTTTAACAAAATTGTCTACTTTTGCGCGTAATCACTTTTCGTCAGAACTAATCCGATTTAATTAATGAGAAGCATGTTTGAACAGTGATATAATAGGCCGCCAAAATTTCAACGAGCCATTAGAAGGAAATCGATTGCATTTAGAATAGGAAATTCTAGAAATCCCAAACAAATGTTTGGAAAAGGCAAATATTTTCAATCATATTCTACCGACTAGAATATATACAACTTTTCAGTTCAACATATTGGAGAGGCTTAGAAAGCTCTGATCAATCTAAAATTTTAGTGATCCACGCGATTGAAGCTCGTCTTCAAGAAGTCTTGCGAGCCGGTGAGCGATTGGGCGTTTCTGCCGACGAAGTTCTGAGGGACATTCGATACAGGAACCAACAGGCAGCCAGCAACTAATTTAGACCGACAAAACCCCCGTTTAGATCAATTCTAAGTTTATCAAAATACGGCATTTTTACGGAATAGAAAATTCAATCCACCAAGAAATAGACTAGTTACTTGCTTACTGTTAGGAATGCCGTATCGTTTCAATGATAAACCCCTTTGAAGATCTGCTAATTTATAACGCATCCACCAATTTTCTTAGATTGTTCATTCTAATAAACCATTGCTTGTGTTATTCCTATACCTTTTCCACAAACCGGTGACCATATCTTTGTTATCACCTTACCTTTTGATTGATTGATTTGATTCATCTATCTCTTTCGCTGTCGATAAAATTAGAGCCCTCGGAATTTCGTGGGAATTTTTGAAGAGGCTCTAATTTTGCTCTATGAGTCAGCAAATTTCTATCTAGTGAGAACCTCAGCATAAATGTATTTTTAATGGGCTGTTTGTATAAATTTTCCAAAGATAATCATCCGAAAACACAAAATACCAACACAGGTCGAGAATGTACCAATAAACTATTCGTTAATTCTTGCAACAAAATCAAAGCGAAATTCGAATTCGAAAAATGTATTCATTGGAATTTCAATCCAAAATTGTCATTACCAGAAAATGTAAGTCCCCTTCTCCTACGAAAATCAAAAATGTTGAAAAGTCTTGAAAACTTGCCAAAAAAGTTTGAAAATTTTCAAAGTCCCAAGCTCTATTCTGAGTATGACAGTGAAGTACATGTTATTTTCATCATCTTATTGAAAGAGCAGGGAAGGTAGCGAAAACTATGAAATTTATGAACTCTATACAATGCTCCGCCAAAAATTACGGACCACCAGAAAGCTAACCTCAATTTTTGCAGTTATCCCCACTCGCAAATTCGTCACCAGCAGTCGTTCAGTCGTTTTGTCGCTGCACATCGAATTCACCCCCACCCACTCGCAATGGGCTGCACGCAAAGCAGGTAAAATACTCGAAAGAAAGAGCTTGATCTCTACTCTATCTGATTCAAGCGGAAAAGACAAAATCAGCGCACATTTTTTGAGTCGAGACTTTTCCAATAATGCCCTTGAAATGGTGTTATAAGAAAAGTCTCAGTAAGAAGAGTTGCTAATTTCCAGAAAGATCGCCAAGTTCCGATCGTCCACAGACGGATATCCACTTCGAAGGCGACCTCGCCTCGTTGTCACTGCCTCTGGAGTAAGATTTACAGTAATCCAACGACGAAAACTACCGTTAATCCTAGGACCGACGAGTAGTCTTCTCTTCATCGTCGTCGATTTCGTCGAAGAGCTCCGACAAAGAGGCTTGGAAGGTATAAAGGAAAATAGCATAATCTTGAAGATGATAAGATCTCTGGAAAATTACTGTATAGTGATCTTCAATTTTCGAAGACTACCGTAATCCTAAGAACACGCAAATTCAGAGAATTCCAAGATCATTAGAAATTTTAGAGAAAACTACTATAATCTTGTATGAAAGATCAAGATTTCTTCCAGATGCCGAACGACCCCAGCAAAACAAACGGTCAGCAGATTCGTAAATGGCTCGTCAAGTTAGCGAAAATGAACAATTCTTCAGAAAACCTCAAAAGTATTAGAAACTCGGATGAGATTCAGCCGCCGGGAAATCAGAAGCCCAATCAGTCACTAGCCAGTGACTACGACGTGAACGCTAATGCAAAACGGGACGCTAAAACCAGTACGGCACATTACAGCATATCTTCAAATATACTGCTCGTGCAAGAATGTCATAACTCAATCACCGTAAACCTACAGATATGGTGAATTCCGAAACTTTGCAAAATTGTTCTGGATAAGCTATAGTTTGAAGAATAACCTTGTCAAAATTTTAGAATCAGACATATACTATTCATCGCAGAAATACGCGGCCGGAAAGACGGTTCACAACAAGCTGCTACCTCGCCGTGCACCCTTCACGCAACAAATCCATGCCGCACATAAACTTCAGGCCAAGCCATCCATTCAAAAGTAAAACCAGAATGATAAAAAACATGATCTATGTAGATTGAGCAACTTTATTTTTGTTCAAGATCTTATCCCCAAAAATTCCAGAGTGCCTTCAAACAAGTCGAAAAACTCTGTGTACATCGAGCCGAATTTACGCAAGGAGACACTTGCCAAAACCAACAATTCTCCCAGAGAAATCGACAGAAAGCAACTCGAAAAGCAGGGTAAGAGGGATGAATGTTATTTTTCCCTTGCAAAATCAAAAAGATAGGATTTTGTAAGCCTGGCGAAAAATTAAAATACATTCAAATTTAGAATTTTTAGAAAACACGAGCCCCCATCTCGTTTTGGAAGAGAAGGAGAGACGCGAAGTGCCTGAGAAAAGATCGCTGCCTGCTGCTGGAATCGCCATTGCAGGTAGGAAGAAATTAGAATGTGGATCTTTAAAACCAAAAATGCTATTTTGCAGAGAAACAGAGGGAAGTCAGAGCGTTCATCAAAAAGCTGCAGGTCGCTAGGGAAAACAGGCGCAGACAGGCATGATTTTTGAAATTCTACCATTTAGCACATGTTTCAAGAAAAATGGAAGTGTTGCACTTCATGATTCTGTAAAATTTGATAGTAACCTAATATCTAACTGCAAATTTAATTAAAATTCTTCTTGAAAATAAATAAAACATTGAACCCAACCTGATTTTTAATTCGCCTGATCGTTAACTGCTTCAGTACATGGCGCACGAGAAAGACTCGACCGTGGAGACGCTGTACGAAGTGACGCAGACGAAGAGTCGTGCAGCGCCCTACAAGGAGTATACCTAGAGATGGAAGGACAATCACTTGCAATTTTTGAGAGGCAACATTCTCGTCCCTTTCCCCCATTCGATCGTCGCTCATTTTCTCGATTCTAATAAACCAAGGTGCAGCGTATTTGGTATTTTTAATTCGTGTTACAGAAAGGGAAATTTGTAAATTAGAAAGTTATCGTTTTCAGAACATTTACAAAGATTAGGGTAACAAACCTGTTGTCTGTTGAATGGAAGAGGTTGCAGAGACCCTGGAAAAATCTCGACTTTCTGGAAATTTGAAGGGTTCGAAGGAAAGGTAAGGAAAACGAAGATACTGACCAGAACTACACTACTTGCATTTCTTTCAAACGCAAATGAAAACAATAAAATTTTAAAGTTTATTGATGTTGCACAACTTGGATAGAACCAATAATAATAATTCACTATCCGCCCTCTATAAAACGTGTGAACAATAAATAAGGAAATTGAATATTTTCATAGAAATTCGGAATTAAAATTCAAACTCAAAATCGTTGAAATCACTAACATTCACCGCAGTCAATTCGATCTCGTTTCGCATCGACCTGATCGAAGAATTCAAATTTTCTCGGCAATAAACTTCTTCACGTCCTGCAATTCCTCTGTACACGAGCTGTGTGCCATTCCAGGGTAGATTTTCAGTTGCACGTTTGGGTTGAATCTGGAAAACCAAAAATTATCTCAGAGAAATTGCTAAATTCTGAGGCTCGTAGAAAAAGACACCGGGACACCGGGACACCGATTAGAAAAAGACACCGGCTTTTTTCTTTTCCTATCTTGCCTTCCCATACTATTTCTTAGAAAACCCGGTGTCTTTTTCTAATCGGTGTCCCGGTGTCTCGGTGTCTTTTTCTATGAGCCAAATTCTGATGGAGGAGAAAATGTAAAAAAAAAAAAACACATCAAATAAGATTTCGAAAATTGATATCAAATTGTCAAAGTTTGAAGCACTAGTTCTATTTAAAAATGTATATGAACTAATGTGAAATTAGCGTTCTGCTCGAACATCTCAATTTTTGCACATTTCAGTTGAAAATATTCCAAAATTTCACTTTTTGATAAGCTGCTCACTCATCTGACCGAACGTGAGAGGCACAAGGAAATCGTTGGCACCGTGGCCGAGGAAAATCGGTGTTTGCAGATTCGTCTGAACAATTTTCCTAATTCAATAACCGTACTTTGAAAAATACCGTACCTGATAATTACCGGGGAATTTGGTCCTTTGCAGGAAAAAGGATGACAACCCGATGATTCCCCCGAGTTTCTGAGGATATGTCAGACCGGCGTAGATCGCCAAGGCACCGCCCATCGAGAAACCACCCACGATGATTTTGCTGGCAGGAATTCCGGCGGCTATCTGAAGGAGAAAAATAAACTCAAGAAAAAACACCAAAAATGAGAATACTTTGAGGAAATGAAACTTAGAAAGAAAAGGGAAACGATAAAATGACTAGTATCGTCAAGAAATCACGGTACTTCTCAGATTTGTGCTTCGAAAATGCAAGACTACCTCTTGGTCAATCATGTTGTGAACGAGCTGCGATGCCTGAGCGATGCCCTCCTCGTCTTCGCGCGCATTCGGATCGAGGCCGTAGAGATCGTACCAGGCAGGCATCGACATTCCCATGTTCAGAGTCACCGGGCGAGAGGCACTAAACACACTTTTTAGAATTATTTAGCTTATTAACTTATCTCTCTTGATATTTTTCGAATAAGATTATACGAAAATGAACTTCGCGCTTTTTAAACCTTGAAATTAATTTTCGTATTGGTTTTCAGAAAAAAAACTTATTTTTAATCTTAACCTGTTGGGACAAATGTACTTGACTCGATCATCACGAATTTCGTGGTGGAAAACATCAGCCCACCCGTGACCCTGATCGCCCAAACCGTGCAGGAATATCACCTTAAACACAAACAAATTAGTCAATAATCTCTGATAAAAACTTGAAATTTTGAACATTCGGCAGGTGAAATTGAAAGTTGGTCTTCTACACATTGAAATGATTCTTTTCAAGATGTTTCGAGATTAAGTGATATCATTTTTATTTTAAAAAAAATCAAAAGAAAAATACAATTTCTTCTACAAATTGTCAAATTCACCATGCAAAAATTTTTAAAAATGAATGTAGCTTTTTTCATATAAGAAAAAAAATCTTACAGTCCCGACATGATTCTTCTTGGCATTGATGACGACTGGAGGAGGCGGGCCTCGGCTCATCGTGAAGAAGGAATTGGCAGCACACGAGACGGAATTCGAGACGCACTTCAATACAGAGCAGACAGAGCCAACACCTAGCAAAACGAATCGAGTTGAACGCCGATGAAACATAGAATGAAGGGAAGAACGAGAACGAGACTGAACACCCGTAAGACAGAGCGCAATTGCAGTGCAGGGAAGGGGGAAAGAGTAATAGGGGAAAAGAACGCATTTTGAAGAAGAAGAAAAATTGTAAGTTCATTTTTGAAGAATTTTGGAAAATAAATAAGGGAATATGCTAATTTTTGTTTTAATTTTAATAAGAAAGATATGAAGTTCGCTGTGAAAATATAAAATACAGTAAATCCGAAGGATTGTTTTCAAAAATTCAGCAAAAAGAGGCACATTTTTGTTCTCGAAGAAAAGAAAAGGGGAAATTGGTCGCTCGACAAAAAGTCACTTGGACTTCCGAAAAGAGTCAATAAAAATGTCAAGTCATTTTGGGTGGACGGGAGAAGGGATGGGAGGAGGGACTCTCGGAAAGCATGAAAGAATCGATTCACACCAAAAATGGCAAAATGGGCAAAAAGAAAAGACAGGAAGAGAGGAGAGGGGCAAGAGATGAGAGATAACAGAAGGGCATGTTTGAACAGATGAAAGGGAAGAGAAAAAAGGCAGAAATAATGAGACGAAAAAAGCGAATAATTTATCCATTTACGAAGTTCGTCTGCAGAAGTTGCAGAAATGCAATTTCACATTTTACATAGGAGTTTTCCCGGTAAATAACAGTCACATAAAAAGCATGGAAATTGAGAAAGCGAAGACATTTTTCTCACTCTTTCATATTTCCTTTTTGTATATGCACCTCATAGGATATGCATAAAAAGGGGAATTACGCGCTTTCACCATATTTTCCCCGCTTTTCCTTTTTCATTAGGAAGCTTTCATATGCACGGGGCTGAATGGGGAGATTAGAACGTTTTCACTTATGTAAAATATGGATAGACCAGAGAATTTTGCAAATGTGGACTCAGACAAGAGTAATGTTTTTAAATTCTAGGCAAATTTCAGAAAAGATAAAGGCTACCTAGAAATTTGAAAAACAAATTACCTAGCAGTCAATAAAAACAATGTCTGCATATGAAATATGACATTCAAAGATTAATTTAATTTGTGCTCTTACGAGACATGTTACATAAATTTGATGCAAATGCTATGAAATTTCAAAGATCTCGATAAAAACATAGGAATAATAAACTCCCACACTTATCATTCACAATCTTGAATTGTGTTTTGCGCTTTTCCGTAGGTAGAATACAAAAGCTAATTATCGATCCTACGAGATATAATTATTGCAGGAAATAACAGCAGAAAGAACGGGGCATAATAAAATAGATATTGAAATTAGTACACTACTTTTATGGTAAATAAAATATTAGCGTGAAAAACATCCTAAATTAGATGGGCTATTTATTCAAAATAATTTTGCGCACCATTCCCTCGAGATTAAACTTTTTATTATCAGCTAACATTAGCAAGAATTACTCGTAATCATAGGAATATATCACAAAATATGCCTAAATAAATACCCTAAGAAAACAATAAGAGCAAATTATGCAAACAGGGAATTCTGATGAACCTGATATATGATTTTCTGAGAGCTGTTTTCCCAAGAATCTACGATTTCGCGAAATTGTACCTGCAAGAAAAAGTGGTATTTGTATGTCGTGGCCGTGAATTTAGAATAACATCATTTTTATTTGGGATTTTGACTCAGATTTTTAGAAGTTCTATAAATTTATCCGTACGATCTTGAATTTTTCCATCAAAATATAATGTAAAGAATTAAGAACAGTTTCTTATTATGTGAGACGTTTACCTCAAAACCCGTGTAGTCCATAAATCCGATGACACTCGCGTAGGGGAACTTGTTGACGGCTCGACTCAGCAACTTCTTTGTGGAAGCAGACACGAAAGGCACTTCTTTCAGGCAACATCCATTCAGAACAGCGTTGTATAAATGAGATACTGAACATTTTATTCAGATGGATTTTTTAGAGACTTTTTTGTTACCATGCTTCAAATCGTCGTCGAAATTCTTGGCCACGATCAACATCTTCAGATTTCCAGCTCGCAGATGTTTGTAGGCTTCGTGCATTCCGAAAATCAGACGACGTTTTGCGTGGGCCTGGAAGTATAATGATAAAATGGTGTCAAAGAGTGAAAGTGGAAGAAAGAAAGCTCCTACTTTAACAGGATTCTTCTCGTGACTGACGTCTTGTCGCTTCTTCAGATTCTGCAGGAACTCAACGACTTTCTGGTCGAGTTCATCCAATTCAGGTGACTTTTTATTTTCATCGGCATCACAGATTTTCGTCTCACGATACTCGACGAGTTTCTGGAATTTGATTTTCTTCAGGAAGTCTACAAAATTTTCAATTTTGTAGAAGAATTTTTATGAACCTTTTTCAATCGCGTTGTCTCTCCCGAATACTTCTTCGTCTTCGGTTTCCGATGGTCGCGATCCTTCTGCTGCTCTTTCGCTTGTTCGACATCCGACGACTTCTGCGGCTTTTCAACAGCGAGTTCAGCAAACTTATACTCGACTGGGATGCGCTGGTTCTTGAACGGCTTTCGAGGATGGGCCATGGATCGATTTTTAATCTGGACATAGGAAGATAGATCGAAATGTTAGAAACGATTATTTTTAGCAAGCAATAGATATTCTAGATTCATATTATTTCGTTCTGATGACATCGTAAATCCAGTGCATTGTCAAATACATTTCTCACTTCTACTTCTCTTATGATATGTTGTGGAACTTTCAGCTAATGAATGTTATTCTGTTCTGTTCTTCAAATGCAGAATGCAATGTTACAAAATCAAATCATGTAAATTAGCGTTGTGACTTTCACTTGTGAAATGAGTTGAAGGAGGAAACGAAAATAATGAAACCCTGCTGGGCTCCTAGTAACGGCCATAGAGGCTTCTCCCCCATTGCACTGCCTTTTCAGAGCCAAAACCGACCAAGCCGCGTTTCTTCGACTCTTCGGGACCCCCCTCTGCCTTTCCACATCTTCCTGCATTCCATTCCAAACCTGCACACATTCTCATTGTGGGAGCGTTCGCTTCCAAATATACGCTCTCTATACACTTCCCTCCGGCACAAAAACGACGCACGAAGTAGTGGCTTTCGACTATCGCATTTCCGGTTTCTTTCGGTTATTTTCGAAGGAAAAACTTGAGATTTGTGTCCACTCAGTTCATATTCGCAACATATCCAACTGACCAAGTGACCAACCGGAGGCATTCCTAGAAGATCCTAAGCTGATTACCACGAAATGCCTGGTTTCGTCAGTTGCAAATTCTGCGATCGACTCTATTCCGCTCATTCGCTGCAATTGCACGAGAAGAAATGCCTCGACAACCCTCAGCGACCAGAACCAAACCTCCAAAACAAACCCGATGAGCAAGCACCAACAAAACCCTCGAAGAAGTCCACGAAGCTCCGACCCAAAACAATGTCTCTGTCCAGGGGCAACAGCAATGGTAGGGATTTTTGACGATCTCATGCAGTATTCATGCCGTTTAGCTCACAACCGAGTCTGTTATGTATGCGGTCAAGAACTGCCAGAGGAAACGATTGAGAAACATGAAAAGCGATGCTTTGAAGGTACTTTGGCTTTATTAAAATATGTATCAAGAATGTGTTGAAGTTGCTAAAGTTTCTGCCTCAACTTCTCTTTACATCTGACAAATTTCAAGATTCGCTTCATCCATTTTACAAGTTCTCCGAGTACAACTTCAGCTCCACATCAGCACCAAGCTGAAACAGGGTGAAGATGAAGTTGAAAATGGGGTTGGAACATTTTTTCTAAATTTTGACTTTCACGTTCCAGAATGGAAAGCGATTTGTGCGTCATTCTCGAAGAAATTCGAGTTTCGAATTCCGCAACCACTAAGCGTGCCTTCCGTCGATGGAACAAAAGACAATGACCGACTAAACAAACATGCCAAGGAACAAAGCCACATTGCTCAAAGAGTTCGGTTAGTACTTTTACTTGTTTTGCAAAAAATTTAAACAGAAATCGTCAAAACAACAACTTCGAAACGAAGCACAAAAATTTGCCTTCTAAAGAAGTTTTTTGATATGTCATGCGTTTGTAGTCCTGTATTCTTTAACTGCTTCTTCTAAAGATCTTCCAATTTACTGCTTAATTTTGAGATGCCGACGATGTCACAAGAAAGCCCCAATCTCTGACCTATCAAGACACAAATGCACTCGATTTGAAATGGACGTCGAATTTTTCTATTGAAAACTTTATTCGATCGTTGCATTTTGTACAAGCACATCTCATTTCATCATACGAATAAATTTGTACCGGTATCAAATTTGAAGAGAAAGATCATTTTTCTGACGAATCCCGTATTAAGTTTGTTCTTTGAAGTAGACAAAGTTTTGAAAAGCATGGCAATATTGACAGCATCTGTGGATCAGTCTTGTACTAAAAATGGTTTATGGGCATTTAAAAATCTATCTAAAATTGTCGTAATGTCACATGTAATGGTTTAGGGTTTAGGGCAAAGAGAAAGCTGAAGAAATCGAATTTCTTACGACATTATGACCAATTTCTTTTAAAATCATTAAAGCGCTTACTTTGATAGATAAATTCGCGTAAAATCAGACGTAGAACTCTTTTTGTCTGGGTGGAGCCTGCTGCCGGAGCGTTTTGGAGATTTCGTAGCTGCTCGAGTTTTGTCTGTTTAGCAAACGCCATCCGAGTGCACAAATCAGCAATAAAACCAACGATGCAATTCCTGAGAGCAACCAGTACTGCCACGACATGTGGAATGCGAGAATGGAATGGGAATCTGATGCTGCTGCTGCTGAAAGACATACCATGAGAATAGCATTTTGGTTGAACAAAAACAGTGAATATGAAAAATCGACTCCAAGACTAGGAATGAACGGAATTAGATTGGAGATATGCTAAAGGTTGTAAAAATATTTCAAATCTTAGAATGTAGTAGGGTGGAAATGTTTTCAGTATGATTCAATTCAGAACACATGTGCCAAAATTCTCGAGGTATGTGAGAAAATCCCCGCAAAGCGATGCATAAATTCCACAATCTATCAAATATAATCTACCCACAAAGCATGATTGGTTTGCGCGAAATGGCTCTTTCAGATGCACTAAACAATTTTTATTCGAGATCAAGTTAGAGGAACAAAAATTCATGAAATTTATATTTGAATGCTTTAATCAGGTTCATAAATAACAAATCAGAAGAAAAGTGCTTTGATGAATTATTCTACATCCTTTTTCATCACCCAGGCACAAGACCAGGAAGAATAAATTTCGTAATAAGCCTCTTCTAAAAAGAATAATTCGACTGATGGCCATAAGAAAATTAATGGGGTGCGTTAAGTGAAAACGGGCAATTTCATCGTTTTTGCTGTCATTTTGCAGTTCTGCTGGTTGGGTTTAGAGCTTATTTGGCAGAACGCGACACTCAAACGATGGTACTGGCCAATGGAAAATGAAAATAAATGAAAATAGAGCGGAAAGCAAAAGGAGCGCAATTAAAAGTGCCCTCTCCGCAGCAGCTTCAAGAAAATCTAAAAGAAGAAGAATATGAACCTCTTGTTTCCATCGAAGAAATCTTTCATTCAATTCTTGCTCTTTCTAATTCTATTCATTTCAATGTTCCCCAAATTTCTAGATTCTATAAACTCTCTAATTTCCTGTCTTTTCTCAGCTCTACCAATTTCTCATCACTCCAGCCCTCCTCTCATTCTAAATCGCGTGTCAACAAAATATTCAATCTTTAGCAAGAAGCGAGACGGAGAAAAATGAGGATAAATTATGTGCTATCTAAAGCCAAATCGATATCGAATTTATTTGTGCGGAGGTGAGAAAATTAAGAATAGCCAAGAGAAAAATGATATCTTTCTGAAGGTGAACGCGTTTTTTTGAAACTCTGATATGCTTTTTCTGAAGATACAAACTTGTGAAAATGTGTAATATGAGCATTTGAAAGAGCGTCAAAGTGTCGCAACTCAGAACTCGAACCGAAAATCGAGAATCCCGCTGCTAATTGCAATTTTAGACTGAGAATTCAGGAGGTTGAATATAATTGGATACAGGTACCTTTCTTAAAAAAAACATTAATTGTTCACCAAACGATATGTAAAAATGAAAGACAGCTATATCGCCGAAAGAAAAGTATTCAAAGCTAACATAATTGGCTGTGTGCTTCAGAAAAAAGCTAGCGTAAAATTGCAATAATTGCCCTTGAAATGTCAACAGCGAAAAGTCGAAATTCGAAATGCATGAAGAATATCTATATAGCCGAGCCAAAAGCGTATGCTCCATGTTTGGAAAGGGAACGAGGAAGAAAGGTGTGCGAATTCGATGAATAAATGACGACTAACTGAGAAGGTTCATAAAAACAACAAGCATTGGAACTACACACTTGGCAGCTCCCAAATTCTCTAGGTGCTGAAAATTTTCTGGTCCATGTGATTTTGTAAAAAAATCCTATGATTGAAAAAAGTCGTGTATAAGGTTCAGATGAGGATGAAAATATGAGAATTTGAGTTTTGGGTTAAATTCGGTAAACTAAAAAGATAATAATGTCAACCTTTTTCTAAGAATTTTCAAAAAATTAAAGAAAAACAGGGTTATCTCAAAATATTCGCAGTTGCAGATGAAGAAAATTTAGGCGAGATCTAGTAGAATTAGATAAATAGATTTTTACGAATATCTCCACAAATTTGGAAAATACTATAAAGTCTACCAAATTTGAAAATAGAGCTGAAAATTTCCAGAATTCTGGGCAAGAATCTCGTAGAGCTCAAGTAAACGATGTGGAGTGTTGGATGCTGGGATTTAGCCCATAGATTCCGGATTGAACAACGGAAATTTTCAGTTGTCAGCGCCTCCCTCCTTCTTTCTTCGAGGCTTCCAAGTCTAACGATGCATTCGCAATCCCAAGGGTCATGTAGAACATGCAAAATGAGCCCGGCCAGCGCCGAGCAAATAATCTCTCAAAGTGTGAAGAATATTTCCATGCAGAAAGGGTGCATGCACTTTATTCAGAGACAAAATAATTATCACGGACTCAGAGCATGATGTTCAAGGCGTAGCAACTCGAAATAGCATTCTTGTTTTCCTAGGATGAATCGCAACGTCTCCACCATTTAGTATCCAGAAAATTCCTGGAAGGAATCAATTTTTCCGACTTTATTAAAAATCTACCATAGGCATTATTCCAATCTTTGGGCGTGTAAGCGCCATTCAACGAGGACATTGCGCCGTTATGAAGCCACCAGCCACTAAACTTTGAGAAGTTTTAGACTTTAGGATAAGCGGAGAATGACATGCCCCATTTGGTACTTCAGAACAGAATCATGGTAAGGATCGTTAATCTTATCGATAGTCGAGAATACCGTGCCATTTTCACATGTGATATCGTACATAAAATTATTTCATCTGGTTTGAGCTGAAGATTTAAACATTTACCATCCAGTAGAGGCATTTCCAATAGGATTCATCCAGTCAATATCCACTCTCAGAGGAAAATTATCAGCTTCAGAGCCAACCTAGAAACCCAAGTATCTTTTATTTTTATGTGAAAACTATCAAAATTTGCCCCCATAAAATTGCTGTGAAGTGCAGTAAACAGTGAAGTTAAAAATCTCAACAAATAAAAATTCGACTTTCCGCCATTGGCTTCATGTTTATTTCCCTGGATATCAACTTGTATTCTCGTTTCCATGATCTTTGTATCAAAGTCTTGCTATAGACGCTAGGTTAGCCGCTTGCATGTCAATGATATGAATCATTCATGAGTCCAGGAGCGTCTTTTGCGTACCTAGCTGGGGCATAAGCTAATATCTCCGAATGTTTTCCTCTTTCTCAACCATTTCATCACCAATCGAGACCGCATAGATGGTGAGTCTACCTTATTTTACGTGATTTTAAAATGAATATTTTTAGTTTGGCTTTATCCACGAAAGTATCCGACAATGGTGCTATCGCAAGTACGGCGAAGAAGTCTGGATAGCTATTCTGTAGGTTTCTGAAGTGGTTTTTTTTGGAAAGTTCCTCCAGTTTACTCTCAACTCGTTTAGAATGTTTCAGCGGGTTAAAGAAACTAGTCCTAATACAGAAAAAAAAGTTGAATAACTTTCCAAAACCATGCAGAAGTTACTAACCTCAAAGAAGACTATTTCAGAGAAAGATCCGGCTTCGAGAACGGAAAGGAAAACATCGTCAATCATTACTACTCTGATCAGGATACTTACATTTTGGTGGATGCAGTGAGCACAGTTTGCAGTGAGATGGTCATGAATTATTTTCTGAAGATCAACCATGACTTTCCAGAAATGACCCGTGAGCAGGTCTGGGAGAACTACGGAGCCTTTCTGATCACATATACCATGGAAACCGGATGGGATGATTTAATTCGTTCAATGAGTCCAAACCTCAAAGTATGCATCAAAGATTCAAAATGCAAATATTGGAAAGTAAATTGTCAGGGCTTCTTGGATAATCTCGACTCGCTGCACTATTTCATCGACCACGTCGTCTACAAAGCCAATCTTCGAGGTCCTTCTTTCCGGTGCGAAGACAACCCCGATGGAACTATCACGCTTCACTATTATACAGGAAGACCGGGTAATCGATATGACTTATGACATATTGCAACTTCAGTATTAGGACTCTACCCAATTGTGAAGGGTGTACTGCGAGAGTCGGCAAAGAGGGTGTTCAAACTGGACATCTTGCTGAACATAACTGGAAGAACCCAAAGAAGTGTCCAGATGAGTACCGGAGAAAGAATCGAGGAGCACGTTATCTTCCAAATTAAAGTTGTTTTTTCCTGAAACTATTTTAAAAAGTTCGCATTAGGCGCAAAACACGAATCAATCCAACGAAGACGCTCTCGGTACTTTGCCTAAACAAATAGAATCTTCCGATTATCAGCTACGTCTGTCAAACAAAGATTTCGTCAACACGTTTCCCTACCACATCGTTTTCGATCGGGATTGTAAACTCATCCAAGTCGGTCGAGAAATCTAGTTAGTCCAGAAAATTTTGAATAAAATGGTAAGGTGAATTTTCAGTAGTCACGTCCCGAAAGATCTTCTCATTCCTGGCACGCCGATTCCTCGAATATTCGAAGTAACGCGACCACAGATTCCGCTCGATTTCGATAACATTTGTAATTTTATCAATGCAGTTTTTGTTTTACAGGTTATCAAACCATTTCAATAAATCATCAAAAAGAAGCTTCAGGTGAAAACAACTCCAATGGAATTCCAAAAGAACATCCTGAACAGCAAGCGAGGCAGTCAAGTGACAACAGACGCGAGGCTAGTTTTATTAAATAAACGTTTTTCTAATCGGAAATACGACCACGATAAAGCAGTAAATCTGCAGTTACTTGAAACGTGGTCCAATTCGAAACCGAAGAGTTGACTCTCTTCGAGCTTTACTGCCTTCTAAGTCAAGACAGAAGTAAGTCTTCCTCGAGTCGACAAGAACCAGATCCAGATCAACTCACATGTAGAGAGTAGCTGCAGATTCTGTAGAATAGAAACGATTCCCGAGGATGATGCAAAACCTGCAAGAGAATCTATTGTTTAGTTCGCTTTCGGAAAGTGATTTCACCACGAATCCAAATCAGTTCACGCAAAGTCAGCACTTGAAGCTCAAAGGCCAAATGATGCTCATGACGGGTGGTAAGTTGTAAAGAACATCTACTTGAAAATAAAGAGAGGGGGTAAACGGCGTAATGTCAAAGAAGCTTCATGGACTTGTGAACTTTCCATTTCTTGCACATTTTTGACTTATCAGTTTGTTAGCAGTTTTCAAAGTAGCCAGAAATGAAAAGAAATAAAATCGAAAAAAAAATCAGGCAATATCATCATGTACCTTTGCTCTCCTTATGTGACATCGATTCCTGAACTGCTCCAGTTCGGCATGCGCATGAACTCGATGCCACTTCACGACGCTACAAGAGATCTCATCCTTCTCAACCAACAGCGTTTGTCTGATGTTGAGATGAAGTAAGAGGGATCAGTTAGACATTTTTCACGAAGAAAATCGTTCAGCCTTCAATTGGAAGCCAACAATGAGCAACTTGAGCAGATGGCTAAAGATTTGGAGGTGGAGAAGGGCAAAACTGACGCCCTTTTGAGGGAAATGCTACCACCAACCGTGGCACAGCAGCTCAAAAGTGGACTGAGCGTGGACGCAAGTCAGCGAAATCAATGATTCTTTACGAAAAAAGTGACGTTCAGGAGAGTACGAAGAAGCAACGATCATGTTCTCCGACGTGCCGACCTTTCAGCAAATTGTGCCTCTTTGTCAGCCGAAAGACATCGTCCATCTCTTGAACGAGTTGTTCACGAAGTTCGATAGACTGATTGGGTTGCAGAAAGCATATAAAGTGGAAACTGTCGGCGACAGCTATATGTCCGTAGGAGGCATTCCTGACGTTGTAGAGGATCATTGCGAAATCATCTGTCATCTGGCGCTGGGTAAAAAAAAAGGGATGAGGTTGATGAAAGAAAACGTTTTTTTTTCAGGAATGTTGATGGAAGCCAGATCCGTCTGTGATCCAATTTCCAACAGTCCACTCTTTGTTCGCTGTGGAATTCACTCTGGACCAGTTGTCGCAGGAGTTGTCGGAGCGAAAATGCCCCGATACTGTCTATTCGGTGACACCGTCAACACAGCTTCTCGAATGGAAAGCCACAGTCCGCCGGGACGAATCCATTGCAGCGAGACTGCTAAGATGTAAGAAAGTAACCTGAAACAAATGAAGAAGGAAATTTTAGTTGTGCTGAGAAGACTGGCAGGTTTGAATTTGAGCCTCGTGGCAAGGTGCAGATCAAGGGAAAAGGAGAAATGAACACCTACTTCCTGATAAGGAGTTTCAAACGATCAATCTGGGAGATTACGAGCAGAATTCGAGGTTTAGCTTGATCTTCGAAAGGAATAAAAGGGTTAATTTCCAGACGAAAGCGTCAATAGCATCGATGGATATCAGGAGCTGCGAGACAGTATCGTCGACGACATCATAGCCCAGAAAGCCACGAAGGGATCTCGGACTTGTGTGATTGTATAACTTTTTCTCAATATTTAAGACAATTTTCTAAATATTCCTTGCAAGTATGTATTTGGTGAGATTTTTTTTAAAGAATAAATGATTATTTGAGTTTCACCTGGAATGAATCGTAGTGATTCCACCAGTATCCATTAGGCAGAGCTGCGCCAGGCGTACCATCGCCGACCATCTCAATTCGCAAAGTGACAGCGGCGTTCTTGACAGTCATTAGATTAATCTTGGACAATCCAAGCCAGTAGTTCTTTCCCTAAATAATGTGTATGAATGAAGACATCACTCACTAATGAAAAATACATCACCAATTCCATCTCCAAACCCATCTCGGTATTGGGCCCAAGATTTGTTCCAAAACTCGTAAGAGCCATCTATTCGACTAAACTTTGAAATCTACTTTCATTTGCCAAATTGTTGTCAAACCTCTGAAACAGCGTCCAACCACCATTGTAAGTGCCCATGTCACAGTACACATCTACAGACGCGTTGCCAACAACCACAGTGTAAATACCGTTGCTAAATCCATTCTGCTCAAAATTCCTATCTATAGAATGTGTTTACTCGGTGTATCCAGCCTTATACCAATCTTGACAGTCTGTCATCATTGTCGCTGTTTCGCAAACAAAACAAGCCTGAGAAGAGGAACAGTCGGATATACTCCATTGACCTTGATTTCAATAAAATTCTTCGGAATCAGTTTGGCTGTGAATACCGCTAGTCTTGTCGGCATAAGTACATCCAGGTGCAGGACTTTGGCCAGATGCCCAATTGTAAAAGGTGAAATCGGTCGAATCACTCCATGAGCATGACGAAGAGCTGGCACATTTCAGCCCGATCCAATAGTTGTTGCAGGATGGTTGATTGGAAGTCAGGCCATTCACAATGCCATTATCGAATGCATTGTGAATCGACGTAAGATGACCACCCTTCGACTTGCAGAAGGTCTCAGCAGAGTCCCAGCTTCTGAATATTTTTCTTTAAAAAATATGCGGAGGTGGTCAAAAAACTTGAAAGGTTCAGTGAGTCCGAGTGCAGCCTGGAATACCAAATTTCTGTTTGACTCAATCCGATTGAAGATTGTGACAGACTCGCACTGAGGCTATCTAAATGAGCAATGCTATGCTTCAATCGGATCGAATCTAAGCAAATGTGTATACCAAACTGGATGCGTAATAATTGCGACAGCGAGTTGCTTGACGAAAATGAAAAAGCATCGAATTGGGAACGTCTAAATGAATAGTTATTTGGCGACTGCACACATGTATCTTATCTGACAAAAGTTCTAATGAAAAGGATAGGAAATTATCTTTCTGATAATGTGTATGTGTGCATCAGCCAGATTCACTCATTCAAATGTTCAAAAATCGATAGTTTCATTTTCACCAAGTAATTGAACGGCGATAATATCGACCGTTCCGAACCTTTGCTTTTCACTGCAAAATAAATTACCCCTGAACAGTCTCTAGATGCACGCATCGTTCTCCAGTATTCCCTTTGCTACCTGTCGGACAGTCCACAGCGATCGAATATGGCAGGAAACTAGCGAATATCAATAACAAAAGCATGCTTCGAAATGTGTGCCTGACTGCTCTTCAAAAATTCTTGCGACCCAGCGATTTTTATGTCTTTCGCCAGCTTGTCCTTATCAGCCATCATACAGATTTAATGATCTCATAAAATCACGTATTTTTCGGCGCTTTTAATATCGGAAAAAGTCGTAGAGATCATGAGATCTATAATAGATGGGCTGAGAGACGACAATTTGATAGGGGATATCCAAATTTTCGGACACATCGTCTCGTCTTTCTCTGATTTGCTTCAGTCTTTTCGGAATTGAGTGTTACCGATAAGAGGCGAGTTAGCAGCCGAGCAGTCGAGCACAGGAGCTGCAGAGAATGGGTGCACTCTCACTCACTCACTCACTCAATTTTCTCGCTCGTCCTCGTTTCGCTTGCACCCTCCTGTGATATTTCGTCCAATTTCTTCGGTTTCGTCCGGCGCTTTTGCCTAATCTCTCTGCTGCTCGCCTCTTTCCCTTCCCTTTCCCATTACAACCCTCCTCAGGAGGCTATATAGCTTTTCAATGAATCAATGACGGCTCTTTGCGCGTTAGCGTCGAGGAGTCAAACGAGCCTCTCCATAGCCGAGGTGTAGTGGACAACTATTTTTCGTCATAATCATATTATTCGCATTTTTCAGTTCAGCTATATAGCATTGTGTAAACCATATTATTCTTCGCCTTGAAAGTAATTATTTTGTGAAGTTTCAAACAATCTCCCAACATGCATGTGTGTACCATTTTGTTCTTTGAATTTGCCATGACTTATGACTTCAGACAGCATCACTCTTTCATGTGCTTCCATGCCTTTCACACTCGCTTTTAACATACTGCTAGATTTTTTCAGTCTCAAATTCTCATTCCATTTGCCAAAATTCTCTAGCCTCATTCAACGAGAATCCATTAGCTAAGTGTGTCGAAGGAATCATAAACGACCCAATTTAAAGTGACTCATTTTTCGAAATTATCATTGAAACTGAAATCTGTGAGGTTGAAAATAGGAAGGGAATGATTTATGCCAGTCACTCCTATTCGCATACTATTTCCCCTTTCTAACTGAAAAAAATGCTCGTACGTCACTTTGCACCCCTACCTGATTTGCTGGCCAAAGAAGATCGGTGAAGTAAGAGATGACTGGATTTTCAGAATATTATTCCTTGAAATAACGAATTCTTTTGACATTATTGTTAAAATGTCAACATTACACTTCGTTGTCTCAATTACGATCGGCTAGATCATTTTTCAAAGGTCTCAGAAAATTAACGGAATGTGGATGTTCAGACATTGTAACTCGAGCTGAATTTGAATACTCGTTTTTAGAGATGAACTCGGAAGAAAAAAACAACTAGAAATCACTGACGAGCTTTCGAATTTGTGTTCTCAGCTGGTTTTCTACGATTCTAAAAATTTCAAAGATACCCACAAAGCTAGATAATTAGGACATTTTCTGAAATCTCGCAAATGGACGAAATTATGTGTAGACTAGGAGATGATGATGGGAGACGATCTCCCGCTTGTGCTTTACTATCATTTCAGTTTGCTAGGTTGATAGATTGCTGAGTTGTCGAAAATTCGTTTAATCTCTGATACGTTCATTAATTGGCAGTCTCCGCTCACTCGTTCTTCCACTCCTGTCACTCCCTTGTTCTGTTCGTGTCCATTTTGGTTGATGGCCCTCTGGCACAACTCCACTCTCCCCTCCCCCTGCCATTCTCTCGTGGTGCATCGATTCGGCTGCACATTCAGGCACATTCAGCACATCGCCAAGAGTGAGGGGGGGGAGTCTCTGGCTTTGCCCAGAAGTATACGGAAGGAGCAGCTACTGGAAAAGGAAAAGCTAAAAACGAGTCCAGAGGCTTTTCCATGCTTCCTTTGCCCCATTCCCTTTGTCTCTCTCCCTCTCTCTCTCGCTTCTCCTCTCTTCCCCTTCCACCAATATGGATTTATTTTGTCGGTTGCCGCCCCCAATTTTTGGCCCCTCTTTTCTCTTCTTTATGGCCCCCAGCCACTCGTCTTCTTTTTTACTTCTTTAGGGCGTGTTTTTATCTGCTCCAAAACATGTTCATCTTCATTAACAGCTATTTTCATCTGGAGTCCTTTATTCTTTATTCTTTTATTTTTCGCCGATAGTCTAGTGCTCTGAAAGCGAGTTCGCATTCTCCTCAAGTAGAAAAGCATCGAAACTTCCGAATTCCCGTTCTGATATAAGTGGAACGTTGCAAATTTAATGATTCTCCACTGAATTATTCAATGAATTGGCCTTCCGCTAAATTTTCAAAACCTCCAGGGGAATTGTAGTTTTTTCGAAGTCGTTTTCCTGCAACTTGCCTCGTGTTTCTCGCAAAAAACGATTCACCTCCCAAATGCGAGCAATTTCGAACGCGAATAAAAACTTCGGACGCATCTGACCCACAAATTTGCCAGGCATTCAATTTATTCGTGAAAACACCGAACGAAGTTCGACGAAATTTTTATCTTCGTCCATTAGCCTGGTGGATATAAACTAACCAAATTTACAGACTCTATTGGATTTTTCGAAAGCTCAGATGATTTTTCTTTTGAAAATCTAGTTTTTCTCTCTAAAAACTTTGAACCGTTTCCTTATTTATTAACTCTGCCTCTAAGATTTTCATTCTTCTCTTTTGCAAACATTATGATATCAGCACGATACCATTCGACCAAAGGTGCTATAATTTGCTCGCTCGTGTAGCCCCTCTGCAGATCAAAAATGCAGGAACACTTCGGGTTGCGCATATTTTGTCGCTCTCTCAAAAATGCAGCCTCAGAAGTCCACGCGGAAGTTGGACGCAGGCATAAAGGCATTGTTGTGCCAGCCGAGTCGAATCAACTAAACGGCGAATTCTATTTTCGTTTTCCGAGTAAATTCTCTGCCGCTCCTCTCGCCTTCTTCCCTCCGACTTTTCGCCGCTTTGCATGGAGCATTGTATTTCGCTCGAGTGAAGTTCGCCTTTTGCGATAAAATTTGAAATTCCTGGAACCGAGCTACGTAAATGCCAATTAGCATGAATCGATGAATGAATTATGCATTCCCAAATGAGTTGTTGCGTACCGAGTCTAGAAGGCGATTCTTCATGGATCATTCTTCTTCGTTTAATATTGATGCTGCAAATCAGAGCCAAAGTAACACCTATCACGAATGAATCAACTTCGCGTTCACCTGTGTAAACTAACAAATAACTTTGAGAGGACCATCAACAATTTGCTTCTAGGAAAAAGTCATCAGGCCAATGTTTGGAGTGTTAAAAGAAAGATCTGCTTGTAGCGATCTAGGGCCGAAAATTAGAAGAACACCTTTGATATAAATGCAATCTCGAATTTTTTCTCTTGTACACTCATTAGTGATTGGAAGATGACTTTTTGAATCCTGTCTTAGACAAAATAATAGTAAAATCCCACATATATTTTTCTATCAATGCCTCGACTACCAAGTAATAACCGTGTCTGATTGTTGTCAGTCATTTCCGGCCGTGTCTTGTTCTCTCTTCGACAATCCTCGGGCTCTCAGGCATTGGATACCCATCTCACACTTCCTCCCTTCCTTCATTCCTTTATCTTTTCACAACTTATCCTCTTTATCTGCCTTTATTCTTCATCCTCCCTCACTTTTCGTTCATTCCATCTGCCTTCTCTGCGATCCCTTGTTATCCCTCAGTCTCTAGCTCTGAATCTAAGCAGCTGTTCTCAGTTATCCTCACATTTCTTGTCGCTTCATCGCTTCAATCCCCCTATCTTTTATCTCTCAATCTTTCCCTTCCTTCTCCAATCATTTTGATTTCTCTCGTTGTCTTCATTCATCAATTTCTCTGCCCTTCTCTCAAATTCATATGATCTCTCCATTCTAAGCTGACTTTTGCTATGAAACTATCAGAAGAGCTGCTACACACCGCAGTTTCGACGTTATCACTTTATCACTGTCTTTCCGTCTGACTCTTCGGCTAGAGAAGTCACATTTCACTTTGATTTGCTCATCATCGAGACAATGTTTTTATTTCGCTTGAAACATCCCAATTCCATGATTGTTTACAAATCAACTTGATTAGAGCAAAAATTGCATGAGTCTTTGGTTCTATAAGGTTTTTATTAGTGAATAATGATGTTAGGAACAGAACAAGATTGAAACTTGGCAAAAAATAAGAAGTCGAATAAGAATTCTTATCATTTCTGATCGATGTAGTGACCTATGAAATCTTCTGAAGCACGATATGAAGAATGACCATTTCATTGGGTGAACTTCTCTTCTTCAATGCCAATTCTAGCGTGATTTTCATAACTTCCGGCCCAAAAGTGTACTTGTCCTTCAACACCCGCAACTCGAATATCCATAATTCACCACCGCCTAGAATATCGTATTACCTTCAAGCCTAGCTAGAATAGTCCCTTATGAATTCCGCTAATTTCCTGCTTCAATCACTTGAAACGACTAACATTTTCACTAATGGTTCTTTGAATCTAGCCGAATTTTACTGCATCTTTCAAATTTGATTAAAAAGTGTCAATCTCGACGCGATGCTGGCATATCAAATATTTGCCTGATTCGTTGCTTTGAGTGTCTCTCCCTGCTTGGGATTGTCATGCCATTTTGGGATGTCAGTGTCTGTCAGAAGCCGTTCTCTCATCCTTCCTTCCTCTGCATTTCTAACTGATCTGTCTCGCTGCTCTCTCAATATTTCGTCATCTTTCGCATCTTTCATCCTCTTCGTATCCTGTGCTCTCTCGTGAACATGCCTCTGGAGAATTGCACGTCGAAATAAAGTATGTAACTAAAAAGTTTTATCTGCCAAAGCAATTCTTTCGTGTTTTTCGCTTGCTTCTTCTGCTGCTATTTTGTTGTGTGGTCGAACTTTCATCGAAAATTTATTTACACTTTTCTTTATTACAAATTTCGAGCGTTACAACGTTTCATGTTTCAAAGGATTAACTTTATTCTGTTTTGAATCTCATATTTTGGACCTTTATGATAATTTTAGCGTCATTTTCATGAAATATAGAATTTTTGTTTAATTTTTCATTTGATATTTTCTTCTGAGTTTTTACTAACAACGATTAGTTTCTAAATCTAAATTTCTATTTTCTGAAATTTCATCCATGAATTTTGACATTTTTCTTCGATAATTCATTCAAATGTCTTGATTCATTCCCCTTTCTACTCTGTGAATTCACTCATCCAGCCTCTGTCTCGTTGCGTACTAATCTCTATCCCCTTGCCTATCGCGTCTCTCTTCCCTCACATTGTTCTAAGTGCAGCAGGGCTTTGCCTTATTGCGTTGCGTTTTTACTTGCACATACTCATTCTTCCCTCCCTTTCCTTACTTTTCTGCTTACTTTTGGCTATCTTTTAGCAATTCATTCTGCTCCTCCTTATTTTTCTATTATTTATTTCTTTGTTTTTTTCAATTCGAGTCGTTTCTCTGCCAATGACTAATGTCCACAGGATTCAGTGGCTCATCTTCGTTCATTTCTCTTCGACCTTCCTTTCAAAACGTTACATTTCTCGTGCATTGATGCTGGAAAATACCCGTTTTTAGAAACATCTGAACTTTCAGTGATTACATTAATGTGAAATGGCCGCAGACAGACGCAGGCATGAAACATAGCGGTATGATTTTCACCCAATATTTTTAAACTCATAGTCAAATTTGATAGCGTGAAGCTCTTATTGTGAGGCATAACAAACATGTGCACAATAGAATAGATCATTTATTATGACTAGATCCGATGAAAAATGATCAACTATCTCATTCTAGAAGAAAATTAGTCTCCAAAATAAACATAAAGAAACTTTTGATGAAAAGCCTGCATCGTTATAATTGTCTCAGAGAAGAACGGCCCATTATCGAGCTGTTCTTCATGATGAAATTATAATTATGCATATATATTATCGTTTCCTGACTTACTTTAGACATCCATGGCGTGTTCAATTATTCGCTTAGAATTAGAACTTTTCATGATGGCCGAAATTTAGCCGTTGATGGGGCCGAATGCGTGCAGCACTCGTACTGATTCTGCTCGCGTGGGCGGCCGTTGAGTCGTCGCTGGCCAACAAAGACGCCAAC
This sequence comes from Diploscapter coronatus, assembly GCA_964036155.1. Lineage (NCBI taxonomy): Eukaryota > Metazoa > Nematoda > Chromadorea > Rhabditida > Rhabditidae > Diploscapter > Diploscapter coronatus. The sequence continues at coordinate 9,448,485 of OZ038422.1, forward strand.
CACCTCTTCGAGTATCTATTAGCAGGTCACAGATTAAGTTTCACCCATAAAATAATCGAATGATTATTTTTCATTTCTTTTTCACATTTCTCAGTATCTATAAACCCCGTTATTTATATCTGAAGCCACTGGAAAATTATAGCTGAAAGATCAAAAGGAACGATTTCAATGAAAGCTTAAATATTGAAGATATCGAAATAATGCAATATATTGAAAAAGTAATCACTTCCTCAACTTCAATAGTTTATCTCAAAAGGCAAATCGATTTGAATTCTTGAAGATTTCAAATTTCCATTCAAATGCACACCCTTATAGATTACAACAAGCTCGTGCGGCCAGTCAGCATGATCAACGAGACACTGGTTGTACGGTTCAAACTCAAGCTCAGCCAGCTCCTAGACGTCGTGAGTTCTTCATTTTTACAAGAATATTATTTTTCAAAGTAAAGTTCATGATCTTCATTATTGATTTTGTTAAAATTATGAAGCCCCACTTCGTTCATCTCCAAAATTCTCGAAAACTATAAGTTTTACGAAACTTCCTCGTTTTCTGCTTCAAAGTAGAAAGTTTTCTCAAAACTTCTCCTATTTTTCCACTCAACTGGTCACTGATCCTGTAATGCTATCAAAATATCAGTCATTCGGAGTCAAAATCGCTTCTCTTCTCCTCTTTGACAGTCATCTCTGCCTGTGTCCCCCGGCTGTCAATTTGCAATCTCCCATCCGAGTGTCAGGCCATCCAGTCTGCTTTCGAATGCCAATCATCGCGTCATGCACATTTCAACGGCAAGGCGAAAGCTGCTATGATTTGAGAGCCAAGCAGAAAGACATAAAGACATAAAGACATAAAGAAGAAAGAAGGCCCACGGACATTTCACGATCTACAAATTACGTTGAGCTAGAAGCGCACGGCTAGTACTTCCTCAGAAATAAAAAGGAAAGTCATACGGACTTCACTTTTTGATTTCATTGCTCTTCAAAAGGCATTTTGTAAAGTTCGTTAGATAGTAATTTCTCTAATCACATGATATTTCTCATATATTGACTGGGCCCTCTAAACTCGTCTAAATTATACATTGCAATTTACAATATGATTACTTTACAGATTGCCTCAATCATTTTCTTAACATCTTGCAAACTCGACAATAATTTGAAGATTTAGTAATGGACTACGTAAGAAAGAAAAGAGAATAGAGTAGAGAGAGAGTCCTAAAACGAGGTATAAGCCGTCGGATTCCTAGACAAATCTCATCAAATTTCCCTATCCCTCTGCAATTTCATTCCTTTCTCTTCGTCGCTTGTTTCGCCAATTTCTCAACTCAAACTTTGAGCCTGAAAAAACGGATTATCACGTGCGAGAAAAACAACGAAGAAAATTGACTGAATTTCAGCACGAGAAGAACCAAATCATGACGACGAACGTGTGGCTACAGCATGTAAGTTAAAATTTAGAATTTACCAGGGATTTTCAAAAGTTTGATCTTCGTTATGTTACTATATGAAAAACAATATAACATTATTATGCTTAAATGTTGCGGTATGGCGAAGAATCTAGGCTGGCAATTCACAATGAAATTTCAATTCGAATTGATTTACAAATTACACTAATTTTGTCGAAGCATTGTAGTTCACTTATGAAGACCAAGGTCTATGATTTCGGCTTCAGAGTTGGACGGACCACAAACTGACATGGGATCCAGCGGAATACGGCGGTGTCGAAGTGTTGTATGTTCCATCCGATATGATTTGGCTTCCGGATATTGGTTAGTGGTGATTTTTCAATATTTTGCATATTTCTTTCAAACTCCATCAGAAAAGCAAATTGGAAAATTGCAAGCCACAAGTCTTCAAGCTTATAGACCGTGCGAAAAGCCTGAGATAAGAATTTTCCACCACACTTCACACTATATCGCACAGTTTGAAGATATGAAGGATTGCGACTTTCAAATAATCACACAAGACCATTTTTTAAACGATCTTGAAAGAAATGTGACAGAGAATATTGAGAGAAATAACCATTAACCGAATTTATTCAGTGCTCTACAACAAGTAAGTAATTTCGATAAAATTTCAAGTTGATGAGTTTTGATTTATTTAGCGCCGATGGTAACTACCAAGTGAGCATTATGACGAAAGCCAAGTTGTCGTATAACGGGACGGTCGAGTGGGCTCCGCCAGCAATCTATAAGTCAATGTGCCAAATTAACGTCGAATTTTTTCCCTTCGACTCGCAAAGGTGCGAGATGAAATTCGGTAAGTCAGATTTACTATCTCGTTTTGAAAGTTTCAATGGTCTCTAATTCTGCTACATAATTTTCAACTTTGGATAGGCAATCGAAATGCCCGTTTCTCAAATAATTATAGATGAATGGAATTTAGATTCCGATACAAATCCTTCATTCAAAATCCCATTCTTTTTGTCGATGATTTTGAGATCTAGTAGTTTCTGTACAAAATTAAACATTCTCGTTGATTTCAACAAATTTTTAGGTTCATGGACATACGGAGGTTTGGAAGTAGACTTGAAGCACAAAGACGAGCATCTGCAAGAAGAAAAGAAGGTTAAAGTCGCGGGCGTCGATGGGGCCGTTCATTACGAGAAGGTCTGGGAAGTCAAGGAAGGTAAGCAATCATTACTGATGAAAAATATCGTGAAAAGTCAATGAATAAGAATCGCGCAATTATCTTATTAGCGCTCTGCCATAAAATACAAAAGTTATTTGAATTTCGGTCCTATTTATTTTTGAGATTATTTTCCGAATTATTCAAAATCTACGCGATAACAGTGAAAATAATCTAAATTGCGGTCTCTTTCCAATGCATCCTTCACCCTTTTCTAGTGTTTCATCAGTGCATACAATTTTTTGGTCGTTACAATTTCTTCAGGACATATATTTTCTAAGAAAGAAAAAACACATTTATTCCAAGCCACTCTATTCGCCTTGATTTACGAATTGCAGATTCATAATTTCTCTTTCAGGAATCGACCTGAGTGATTTCTACCCTTCTGTGGAATGGGACATCCTCGAGGTGCCCGGCACACGTCACTCCAAAAAGTGAGCTAAATACGTTTATTTTTAGCTTTCAAATTCTAAAAATACTCTGGAAAATTGATTTATTTGCAACGAAGTGCATATATTTTTCTAGTTACGCAGACAGCTGGATTTTCTGTATGTGCAAAGGGAGAAAGAGAGAGATCAGGCAAATTGATGTTCTCTTCAACGTTCTGGGTGTTGGTTCTCAATCCTCTTGCTGTGAGTCTGAAGATCATATTCCCCAGGGAGTTATTGGTGACAATTCACACAACGCACAGCGCGAACATCTTACCAACCACATTTGTCTTTTTTCTCGCTGTTTTGCAACCTTTTCTTCATCTTTCAACTAGAGATTGAAAACGTTCAATAAAATTAATCGACTAATCACTGCAAACACTGGTAAAATTCTCTTATAATACGTCCTAACCAAAAATTAGGCGAACTTCGCAAGAGAGTAAAAGTGGTTTGTTGATAGGTAATTTTTATGAGATTAATAATGCTCATCAATGTCGACGTCAATGCCAACTTGATGTCATTTCATAATTTGGAAAAGTGATTGCAGTGTTTGCATATGAAATAACATTTACGAATATTTTTTTCTTAATCAAACCTGAACTGTTTTATGTACAACCACACAGCTTTTTACTAAATTTTTCATATCAGTGTCAGCAATTCGCGCCTCTGTTTTCATTCCTTAAAACCTTCAATTATCCGTCAAATCTGCTAAACTTCATACTTTTTGCTATATTGCTTATCTTTCAATTCATAACACAGAGAACCAAAGCATATCTAACGAGGAACTCGAATCCCCGAGTCTAAATCCTAAAAACCTGGGCGAAATTGCATCATCACCGCTGGAATTGAATCTAGCTTTATTCATAGTTACTGAGGGGGTTCCCAAATCTTATTTCTATTCTAAAAATTCAGCATGAGAGAGTTAAAGGTGAAACTTCATTGGAACACTTTGCCCAGAATAAAATTCACCTGAATCCTAGAGTGTTATTTTATAATGGTACAAGGATGACAGATACTAATGATTATTATCAGTAGCAAAGTTTCTAACGACCATTAATGTCAGTACCAGTACCATAAAAGTTGAGTCAGGTAGCACTCTTGGATATTTTTCATACAGAAATTAGTTAATTCTGTGCAAATTTCATCAATTTCCTTGAGACGCAATCAATATTCCGGGCTCAATTTTTGCTGTCAAAAATGAAGAATGAAAGGAATTCGCAAAATAGTGGAGGTTCGAGGAAAAAGTAATGAGAAAATAGCGCGCGCTTTCCTGAGATAAAAATGAAGAGAGTTGGGTTAATTTTTCTGGCTTTTCAATGGCTGCATTTCAGCCGAAGGCACTTATCTTATTGCTCATCTAGTAATCCTACCTCTCTGCTATGAACCAGCAGCCAAAATTCTGCCAGAACTAAAGAATACATTCATAACAGAGATCAAAATATTGGGGAAATTTCTTGCAAAAATATTTTTGTACAAATTTCAGAGTAAATAATCTTTCACAACGTCATTTAAAAATCAGTATGTCATGTGCTTCTTCAAAATAATCTAATTTTTAGAATAACTATTTACATATCTTAGTATTTCCAGATTGTAGGATAAATATACCTAAACTCTAAAATAATTTTATCTTTTCCCGGCTAAAAATCTAATTTCGCCGGCAAAGTTCTCCAATTTTCGGATTTTCGGTGCATTCGTTACGAAAAATCAATTAGTTCGCACTTTAAGTGTGGAATTTCGATATCCGAGATTTCTCTAGGTGCACAGCAAAGAATATGAAACTCGTAAAAAGTCCGCAGGTCGCTCGAAATTCGAACCACACAAATTTCGGGTTAAAATGAGATAGCAGGACGTAAATATCTCGCTGAATGATGGAGAATAGGCCTAGAAAATTGCTGAGATCATTTTCGCAAATTTCCGAAGACAAAGCGGATGTGTAATATAATCTGTGCCACAAAACACGAGACAAAATACGATTTGAAAAATGCGCGCGCGAAATTCTAACATTGTTCTGGGGAAAATCGATGGATTTTTGAAATTTAGAACTAACAAACAACAAGAAGAAATATATACAAGAAATATATGACTGAATTTTAGATATCCCTGCTGTGAAAGTCCCTTCATCGATATTACCTATGAGATTCATCTACGGCGAAAAACGCTCTTCTACACCGTCAATCTAATTATTCCTTCGGTTGGTATTAGGTAAGAATTCATTCTTATATAAACATATTTATTTTAAAAATTGACTTGACAATTTCTACTTCTGGTTTTTTTAAAAGAAAGGTGAACGGTAAATAGGCAAAAGAGTAATCAATCTTCTATTATGAAAAGTTTATGGAATTTTTTGAAAATGGTTCGTGAATTAATTGTGTAGGTGCTTCAAGCTTAGCGGTTAATCAGGCGAGAACAAATAGGCAGACAAGATTTTTCAGCCGACTTATTATCCTCAAACCTTTTATTAAATTGTAAAAATAAAATAATTAAATTAAACTAAAATGGGAAATCAACAAACGCGAGTCTCAGAGGTTCGATCTCGCAATCTCTAGCTTACGGGGGGAAAAGACGAGACAGACGAGAGAGAAAGGAAGGAGAGAAACGGTCTGTTTTTCCCCTTTGGCTGATATAAAAAGTCGGCTGGCTCATCACCCAGCTACAAACTACAAAAATCTTGAGTCGATTTATCGACAGACCATTAATATATTAGAAAACGGAGAACCCTGATAGTTTGCACAGCAAACAGCGCTCTGGTTCTATAAATTGCGACTAGATTTTGGAATATAAATCATCTAATATTCTACCGTTAAGGTTAACCTAAAACAGTTATCTTTTTCATATCATCATTGGCATGAGATCTAATCTTACCGATTGGGTTCATCATGTCGATTCTTAAATTTATTTCAATAGGGATGATCTTAATGCACACGGATTTGTAATAAAAATAGTCAGATTTAGACTGATAAGTGATAAAGCCCCATTTAGGTGAGCACAATATTGTTGAGAATGGCTCTGAAATTTTAATAATTAAAAAAGTCGAAGATAACGTTGAGAAAATAGTAAAACAAAATGAAATGAACCAAGCGATGAAAGATTTCGTTTCTAACGTTTGTCAGATTTCCTGTGAATGTTCTGAATCGAATTCATTTGCATTGAAATGGCAGAGAAAAATGCTGAGATTTCAGCTCTGACTTGGCAACAAGAAATGACAAAAAATGACAAGATTGTGAGATTGTAAAAAAAAAAATCAACTGTATTTTACGAAATGAAAAGATTATAACTTAATTTGTTTCAGTTTCCTAACCGCACTCGTATTCTATTTGCCATCAGATGGCGGAGAGAAAATTTCGCTGTGTATTTCGATTCTAATTTCGTTGACTGTTTTCTTCTTGTTATTAGGTAAGTGGATGAAATTTTTCGTTAGAGTATTGGAATGAACATGAAGTTAGGCAATCCGGGAATGACGAGACTTTAACAGCAAGAATTTCGAAATAGAGAGACTTATTCCTTTCTAGACTAATCTACACTCCGTCTGTTCAGTTGTCTCTAAGTATTGTTTTCAATAACAAATTTTCTCAAGCTTTTACCCGTTCCCGTCAGTTACCGTCCCAACGAAAAAAATCAAACCCGTCTCCGCCCTACATTTAGAAATATGTACTCGTTTCCGCCCCAGAAAAAATGAATTTTGAGGAAACCGATCAAAAACTCTTATCATTTCCGAATAGCCTGAGGATGAATGTATTTTTTTATTTTTTAACAAATACACAAATTTCAGTCGAAATTATTCCCTCAACGTCCCTAGTCATCCCTCTGATAGGCCAATATCTACTATTCACAATGGTTCTAGTCACTCTGAGCGTTATAGTGACCGTAGTCAGTTTGGTAAGTCACTATTACGATTTTTTCCTCTGAGTTTTTGAAATTGTTGATTTTAGAACATACACTACCGTACTCCAACGACACACACGATGTCGCCGTGGATGCGAAAGATATTTATCGATATTCTCCCCAAATACTTATTTATGACTAGGCCTGCGCCTCTGCAGCATCACAATAAAGTAGGTTTCACATAATTAGAAAAATTCTGAGAAAAACGACTTTTTGACCAACATAACGCTCAGCGACCATACGTTATTCAACCTTTACTTTTCTAATAACAACTGCACCATTTCTCTAATGAAGATCAAGTCCCCAACAGGGTTTAGCTTTCATAAATCTGAAAATAATCTTTTATTCAGTCAGGTTCATGAATTCGTATTAAAAATCATAAATTTCCTAAAATTTTCAGGCAAATCGAAAACGGGAATCCAGAGCCTCGAATTTTAGCCTTATACCGAATAATCACTTTTCTACGAATATGTTAGAGCAGGTAAGAAGCATAATTTGCTTTCAAAAGAAATTATGAAATCTTTTAGCAAATGGACTTGTTGAGTCCGAACTACCGAACGTCTTTCGCAGTGGGCGCAGGAGAAGATGCGGCTTCTTTGCAAAGGTAATTGTTAGGGGATAATTAAATGAGATAATTAGGATAATCATATGATTACAGAGAAGTATCCCCGGTTAGGTCAGCAGTCGAAAGTGTAGCATACATAGCGGATCATTTGAAGAACGAAGAGGACGATAGGATGGTAAGATTTTAAACGAATTTCTAGTTGATTTTCAATCCAGTGTTATTTTTGATTTATCGGTTCTAAAAATATATCTAGGCCTCTACTCAAGGTGTAAATTATCCCTTTTTCAATGGCTATCAAAATAATGCAATGTTTTGACAATGAACCAAACTTACAAACGTCCTATTTTATGAAATTACCAAGAATCTATTCAGATAATCGAGGATTGGCGATATATCAGCGTGGTGATGGATCGGATATTCCTGATTCTGTTCACACTGGCATGCGCTGTCGGCACTGTGCTCATCATCGGGGTCGCCCTGTAAATATGAGACAATACACCAGTGCTCGCGTGAGGAAATCCAAAAATGTCGTCATATAAATTTTTTATCATAGAAATGTGACGACATTACCAAATCACGCTAATATGAAATCATGAACGAACCATGCTCAAATCGGGTAACTCCGAGTAAAATCTTTGGTTTAGAAGGAAACTTGATTATAAATCGTTTATTTTGAGTTATATTTGGATACGCTTTTGAATTTTATGATCAGGTTTCGAGTATTAGAAGGAATTCAAAGATTATCTGGCAAATCCTCTCGATTATCAAAATATCGTCAATCCAAATCCCCGTTATGCGTACACAGCAGAATATCTTTCAAAGAAGAAATGCTCTTTCGACTGTGCTTTTCAATCAATTAATAATGTCAATTTTTGCAAATAATGGTTAGGCAAATGATCTGTATCCGCTAGATTTCAATAAATATATAATTCAAAAATCGACATTAGATTTGCGAATCCTTCCTCATCTTTCGATATCCGACGTGTCTTTAATCAATTTCACGGGTAAATTCGCAGTATCCTCGCATTTTAAGGCCTAAATTTATATATTTCATTGTATAATTTAGAAATTTATACGAATTCCCCCACATCAATCAATATTTTGTTGTTCTTTGAGAGCTTCCAATGCTGGCCAATGAACATATTTCCGCATTTCGTATTATAAAACTATTCGACGATTTGACAATGACTACAAAATTTCCAAAGATAAATTTTGCGAAGTTCAGAAAATATCGCCCAGTTGTCAAATTACCAAAATAGGAATATTTCTCGATTGACAAGTCTCGATATAAAGTTGTAAGGGTATAACGTGGAAAATCAACTTATTTGTGTCTATGCATTGAAATTGTGTAAGATTTCAGGGTTTTTGAATAAAGAATGGTGAAATTTATCATATTTCACGGTAAAATATATAAATCTACCCAATTTCAATGCTAGAGTTGTCTTTAAGAATTGTCATATCATGGGTGTTCGAGTTTTATCATCATTCTCTACAAACTTCATACTATTTTCAACTCAAATCTACCAGAATCGATCGCTCATTTCCCTTCACTGCCATTCAAAACTATTTTGAACTCAATTATTTTCAAATCGATGTAAAATCTATATGCGATTGTCAAAAATATTTGTAGAAAAATGAAGAAACTTTTCTTGAAATTATATGGGATAATTGCTATGCACACTTTATAAATAGAGTCCAAGTGATTTTCAAAAACGGTCCATCCCATCGAAAGTTGTGACCATTTTTGTGCGGCAATTCGTTCCCGCAATGGCTTTCCCAGGTTTTTCCGACAGGAAGGCTGCATTACGTTTATACCAATTGTTCTAATTAGGCATTAGATACATTAGACAAGGAGGAAACTGGGCATTTGTCCACGATGAATAACTACTATACTATGCGACAAATTCAGTACAACTTTAGTTTCACATCGTATAATTTTTATGAAAATCTTCAACATTCAAAAATATCAGTTTCAAACCCACATTTTTTTTTATAAATGAATGATATTTTCCTTCGGTATCAAACAATAGACTTTTTGTCTACGGTTTTTCATTCATATGAGCAGAAAAACTTGATAATGTATATTTTAGCACCTAGTCAAAATGTGACGTGACTGCGAAAGTGGAAAAAGTGTTCCACTTCGTGCCGAGAACGCTCTTGATGTTTTGTGACCTGACCTACATTCCTTATGCCAATAATGTCCTTATTTCAATGCCCAATGCCAATGCCACACTAACCTGATTCCCGACCGCTTTTTCCCAACGATGTCCTCGACCTTCAAGGCAATTCCTCGCTGTTTTTCGCTGTCTTTCGATTTTCTGGAGAAGGAATCGATCACACTCCTATTTATGGATGGCTCGAATCGAAATTACATTAGCGAGCCTATTTTTGGCTCGAGGCGCGCTTCCGGAAATGTGACTCTGCTATATAAGGTCAGCCAGAATTCGACAACCAACGAACTCGGCCATCGTTCAGTTCCAGCTTCTTCTTTTGAAGCCTAGAAATGAACAAATGGATTCTTCTAATCGCTCTCTTCCTCGCCATGGTAATTCTGTACGTCGAGGCTGGCGGATACTATTATGTAAGACCTGTTTTAGGACTAAATTAACTATATAAATTATCTAATTGCAGAAGGACTACTACCATAAGAAATATTATAAGGTAAGGTCAAGAGTTGCGGATCAAAGTTAACTCTGATGCTAAAATGCCATGTGATGGATATTGTCATTAGTCTCAAAATGAATAATCATCAAATTGGAAATATTTCGATGCTCTAATTATCTATTTTTCACGCTCTATTAGTGCACGCACATTGCTCATATTCGAAGCATACTCTTGAAATGAAAAATGACAAAATTGAATTGCATGCCATATCGTTTGAGATGAGCAACGAAATCTTAACATCAAAGTGTTAAATTTAGCCGTTATAATTCAAATATAATGACTGTATTTTTCAGAAGAACTCCTACTATGGGCACGGAGGCAAATATTACAAAAAAGGGGGTTACTACGGGTAAGTGAATGGTTAGATTTGCATAGGAAAGATGCTATGATCGAAATGCGAGTTTGTAGCGACATATAATGGGATATTCGAAATCTGACCATTTACAGGTACTACTCAAAGCCCTATTATGGAAAAGGCTATTACGGGGGCGGCGGCCACGGAGGTCACGGCGATTATGGAGGCCACGGAGGCCACGGAGGTCACGGCGACTATGGCGGCCACGGACATGGGGGAGGAGGTCACGGACATGGGGGAGGAGGTCACGGACATGGAGGAGGAGGTCATGGCCATGGGCACGGAGGACATGGTCATGACGACTACGGACACGGACACGGAGGAGGAGGAGGTCACGGGGTATAATTTAGAAAAAGATCGTCTGGGATCGAATGAAAACTTACTGCATTCAATCCAAACGATAAAATTATACATCAAGTCCATTATTAATGATATAACTTGAGGACTACGGACATGGAGGAGGAGGCCACGGAGGCCACGGCGACTATGGAGGCCACGGACATGGGGGAGGAGGCCATGGCCATGGGCACGGAGGACATGGTCATGACGACTACGGGCACGGACACGGAGGAGGAGGAGGTCACGGGGTATAATTTAGAAAAAGATCGTCTGGGGTCGAATGAAAACTTACTGCATTCAATCCAAACGATAAAATCATACTTCAAGTCCATTATTAATGATATAACTTGAGGACTATGGATATGGGGGCGGAAAACACGATGACGGATATGGATACTATTAATCTGATCGGGTATTCTCAAGCTTGCCATAACTTCCTCGTTTGATTTAATTTATTGCGTAAATAAATAATTTATTAAACTCGATTTATCCTGTCAAACATCGCACCATGTCAAACTTATTATAGAGAATTAAAGTAGTGTCGAAGGCTCTCGAACACTCGCAAATCATATATGTACTCTCGATTATCTATGAGGTGAATGTTGTCTCTCTCTTCCTCTGAACGCTAACGTCGGCGCGAGGCTTTTTCTCACATTATTTTCACTCCACAATTCACACCAGCGTCTCCACTCCTCCCGCTAGGCAACGTTCATCCCATAGATAATCGAGCGTATCATTTTGCTTCTTCACGATAAAGCTCAATTTCATGATCAATTAGGCCACGTTGCACGAAGGTTTTTCATCACGACTTGTGTACATCTCAACCGACTCGAACATTCTAATGTTCTTCGACCGGGTCCGTACATCCCGGTTGCGAGAGAAAAGAGGAAACCGTCTGTGAAGGAGACTGCTCGATCAAGTGGGCCCCAATCATAAAAAAATTGCTGACTATTTATTCAGCTGGGGCGAGATTCTTGGTCTGACGATACTTTCGGCATCTGTAATTGCATACGAATATACGAATATTCGACGAGAACGATAGCAAGCAGTACAGTAAATGATTTTCAAAAGAATTGGTGCTGGTGATTGATACGTCTAAAATGAATGTTTTCTTCAACTTTTGGCGAAATGAACCTTGAAAGACTGATCTTATGGATCAATCCGTATGTGCAGCACAGGATTTTTCAGAATTTATTTTGCTGAGTTTGAGGAATTTACTTAACACTAAGGTCTTCAGCTGTAGTACAAGCTACGACGGCAAACACCGTTCTGAACAGATCAAGGGTTTGCCCAGTCCTCCAGCAGACGTTTAATGCTAGCTTCAGCTCATGCAACATTACGACCTACCTATGCAAGACAAAACTCAAGTCCTCAAACGATGTGAAATAATGTGGTAAAAGAGTCTCTTCCCTACACAGCGGGGCACTAGCCTTACAAGATCCATGAAAAACTCCGATGTTAACTCTCATTGTACTTGTAAACGGAGTACGGGTAGGCGGTATCAGCTTCTCCTTCAATGATCGACCTCGCTTCTTTCCACAAAACATTTCTACAAAAAATATTTTTTTTAATTCCAAGAACAAATATCAACATGGATTAAGGTATGCAATTCACAATGAGTATACTGTAAACATAATGCATGTTGTAAAATTTGCTCTCTATATTGAGAGCAATAGCAATCAAACATCTTTTATTCGAACGTAGTAACTACATAGATTAACAAATTATAATCTATTATTGGTTAAAATCAAAGGGAAATACGATAAAAGTGTAACAATTAAAATAATGCATAGGTTTCGTTTCTTAGATTCTTAGGTAGAAGTGTTTCATTTGTTCAGTTTCGTTCGTTGAAATTCACGTGTTAGTTTATGCAATGCTATATTTTCGTTTACATTCCGATAATATCTAAATTTATGTATTAGAATATAACATTTTCGTTATTTTATCCAATTCACTCTTTAATTTCTTGAGAAAATTCCTCTATTTTTGATTTATAGATCTCAATTGGTCCAGGTAGACCATTAGACCATTTGATAAATTTATCCACAATTTTCATCGCGTCTAATTTTTTACCATTACTTATCTTAAATTATACGAGTTTTAGATGAATTTCATTGAATTTTCATACTGAGTTATCGTCCTGAATGGCATGTTTAGTATTGTATACTTGATCTTCAAACTCTATTTGTGTTTTAACTAGCATTTCAAACTCATCATCCTCCTCTTTATTCCTCTTTGCGTCCGCAATAATATCTTCGATATTCGCCTAAATTATATCATATCAATGATAAACTAAGTCAATATTTTGATCCAAACATCTTCATGCGGACATCCGTCATATTGAATAGCAATCGATGCATTATTTCCATTTTCGACTTCTATCTGAGTCACATGAAGGAGACCATTTTGATCTATTTCAAATATCGTCTAAATTTGTTCGCCTTCGTCTTCACTTTCAAATCCTTTTTAATGAAATAGAGTACCTGAATTTTATATCCTCTTCTGCTGTTCTGATTTCTCAAATTTAATTTAATATTACCGATTTTGAAATTATATTTGCAATGTTTTCGTTCTCCTTCATAGATATCGGTACTACCTGATTTATGGTTATCTATACTTGTCTCAATTATTTGAATAGCCTAAATCAATTTGGACTCTTGAGAAAATATAACTATTCAGCACTTTGCATGGATATTTCGTTCCTCTTTTGATTAAAAATTTCATTAAGTCTCCACTAGTTCTTTGCCCTATCGATAACGGAACGATGTCATTGAATAGCAATTGAATGCTATCGTTGGATGAAGCGTTCAAAAATGAATTTGCAACAAGAGCTGCTCCTTTCGCCACAACTTCGTCGGGATTATGACGATTCCTTTAATTAATTTAAAATCGTAATTTACAAAATTATTTTTAGTGAAGAAATGAGGAAATACCAAATCTTTCTTTCGCCAAACTTTTCCTTGAGCAAGTTCTTAACCATTACTATGCGCGTTGAGCCACCTGCTAGTATCTAAAAAGTTATAAATCAACTTACAATCGATGACATTATGGTATTTTACCACTCTATCAATGTCATTTTCTTTCAAATTAGCCTGGGTTAACGCCTCATTGACTATATCAAGTGTGCCTAGAAAAACTTTCCCACATAATTCGTTGAATTTGTCACGATTCAATTCTAGTTCCCCCCAACCTTCATCCGAAGCGGCATGGTCTATCTAAATTAAAATTGATTGTTTTAATGGAATTCGATTAGAATGTGTACATGTATAGTTGTCGTTTCATAAGAAGACAGCATAATCTTTGCCTCAGTACACACTTCGAGCAGACGTTTCATCATTTTGGCATTATTTTTGGGAAAATCTTTAAAATTACTCAGAAGATATTCCACAATGATTTTATCGATATCTTGACCGCCTAAATTGATAACGCCTGTTAACTATCTTTTTTTTTTATATAAAATAATTAAATATATACCCAAATGCTTATGCCCTGCTGTTGACAAAACTTTTAGTTTATTGGTTCCTTCGCATTTAACAATTGAAACATCGAAGGTACCTGAGCAATTAATATTTGACTGATGCAATAGTTGTCGAATGTGTAAATCAAAATTAGGAACTTCATTACTGTAACTACTGGATTTCATACGAAGAATACAAAGCAACTATTCGTTTTAATTTAAAGCTTGAAAACTGATTGGTAAACTAACCCCCTCCAAAATCGTAAACGAGGACGTTTTTCATTCCTTCATTGTGAACTCCATAAGCAATTGCAGCGGCAGTCGGCTCATTGACCAGTCGAATCACTTCGATTCCAGCCAGTTTTGCCGCTTCCATCGTTGCGTGACGCTGACGCTGGTCGAAGTTAGCAGGGACTGTTATGACTGCTTTAGTCACTTCTTCGCTAAGATATTGCTGAAACAAATGACTGTGAGTTATGACATTCATGAAAAACACGATTTAATGAAATTTACCTCTGCAATCATTTTCATCATCTTCAGAACTTCTGCAGAAATTTCTTCAGCTGATAGTTCTTTATTTACGCCTTTATGTGTTAATTTTACAAGAGGCTTTCCCTAAAAATATTGAAACTCGCTAGAAATTTTAAATTATTCCTAACTTCACTATCGATAACTTTAAACGGCCATGATTTCATGTCATTTTGTACAGATTCATCGTTGAATTGTCGACCGATGAAGCGTTTGGAATCTAAGATTTGGTTGTTTAAATCGATTTCAATTATACCTTGTTCAATTATACCGTATATAACATTTGTGGGTGGAATTAATGACTTGACTGCCGGCTTGCCGACTAGAACTTCACTATCTGAATATGCGACTACAGATGGGGTTGTATTGTAACCTAATAATCGAACTTGTTTAATTGATTATTTCATATACTAAAATTGACCCTCAAGGTTGGCAATGGCTTCTGGTTTTCCATCAGGCCCTATTGTAGCGACGCAAGAAAATGTTGTCCCCAAATCGATTCCAATCGGCTCTGGCATCAATAAGGTTGTTGAATACGTCGAGATTTAGACCATAATCGAAATGAATGGATGATTTTGTAGAAATTTATCGAAACATGAATTTGAACGTTTGTCTAAAAGATATGCATAAAAGTTGTAATTGAATAAATAGCAATGTGATAATTGAAGAATTAGTATGTCCCAATATTTAGCAGAAGGAAGAATCTTCCAATTATAGTCGAAATAAGTCAAACGCTTTTGATCAATACTTTCTTATCTGTATCAAGTGACAACTTTGAATGTTTTTTTTATTTAGAAATGATAACGAAAGACTGTGAATGCTGATTGATTTTGCCCATATCATGGAAATAAAAAATTCACAATATGTGCAATTGAATGAATCTCTTTATTCATAAAATAGTTTTAAAATTTATCACTATCAAATTTATCATTATAAAATGATCCTTTATTCGCCGGAAAGAAATTCTTTATTTAGAATAGAGACAAATCACGTATACAAACAAAACGAAATCGCATCAGATAGGAAGTACGAGGTATAAAATTCGAAATCAATGTATTTTTTTAATGATATTATCCTGAAAGGTTATAAAGATTTGATCATTGTAGATTCTTCATTGAACGTCAAAAATAAATCGACTCACTCTAGAAGGGCTTTCCCCTAGCTGTGCCATAGACAGTGCCTGATGACATTCGATCATCGGGGTTTTTCGTGACCATTTGGTTCAGCCATTGAACGTCCTGGAATGTAAAATATTAAATTATCAATGTTCAAATTTGGTGGCTACCTCTCTCGGGAATCTTTGGGGTAAAACGAGTTGTTGACCTCTGTCGACTTTGTTGCGAATATCATCGATATCGTTCTCCATGCTCTTCGGTGCAATGCATAGCTCGTAGAAGATCATACCTATAAATAATAATTTAAAGATTTTTTATGTTCAGACCGTATAATTACAAATCGTACACGATCTGAGTATTGGATGAGTATGATGTTGGCATTGTAAAAATTACACTCACCAAGACGCGCTCGAATGCTAAATGCAATTTTTCATTTTCTGTTTTAGCGGTTTCGAGAAGGAAACTCTCACATTTAGCATTTGAGCGCACATTTGTGTAACAAATATTTACGGAAAAACATCATACCCATATTTTGGCATTTAATCCTTACCTATGGCCCAAATATCTGCAGGTAATCGTACTTTATCGTAGTTATTTTGCTCGGGTGCCCAATAGAAAGGCGTTCCGACTCGATAGTTTTTCGGATAGTTCTCAGCGATTGTCGGATAGCCGAGAATCTTCGAAATTCCGAAGTCCGAAATCTTTATGATCTCTTCACCATTTTCGTAAGCAATCAGAACGTTATCGGGCTTCAGATCTCGGTGCACAATGTTGTGTTTGGTGTGAAGTTCGTCAATGCCGTCTGCGATCTGATAGATGTAGTTGTAGATAACTTTCATGTCGAAACTCTTTTGCGCACTAATTTTCTGCTCGATTTGACCAGCCAGATCCCCACGTGAGCAGTATTGCATCGAAATGTACAATTTACCAGTCTACAAATCTCTCTTTCTTCGTTGAAAAGCTAAAAGTTCTGTAAGAATGTCTAGATCGGCTTGTTTTAAAAGACGCCCACTAAAATAAGTGAGAATCCTGAGCGTCTTTTCATCTATTGAATTTAGTGGGGATATTTTACAACAAGCCATTTAGATCAGAATTAGTAACTGATTCTTATTTACGTTGAAATAAGCGCACCTCTCCTTCGAAGGCGTCGATGTATTTGACGATATGCTCGCTCGTAGTCGATTCCGATATCTTCTTGAGTAGCTCGCCTTCTCTTTTTGCTTTCTCCCTGTCACCGTTAATTCGAGCGATCTCTTTCACAGCAACTTGCACAGATCCCGATGTTCCATTGGCTTTGTAATTGGCTAGGTATACGTCGCCAAACGCTCCACTTCCAAGGTTTTTGGTGACTTCGTACTTGCCTCTCGGACTTGTTAAAGAACTGCCGGCTCCCATTACCACTCTTAAAATTGAATATTCTTTGAGAATTTTGACAAGAACGAATGTATTTAGTCGAGCATTCCAATATCAGTAATGCCATAATCGAAAAATGCTTGTTTTGTATTTCAAATCATGACTAACATTATGCCGCATTGATTGTGAGATGACTTGCATTCTTCCGCTAAAGACCATAATGATAAGTCAAAGATATTCTGACGCATGCACCCAATTTCATATTAAGACGCATTCTTTGAATAACCCGAACAAAGGCCGGGCAATTGCAAAAGTGTTCCACTTCATGCCGAGAACGCCCTTGATGTGTTGTGACCTGACCTACATTTCCTTATGCCAATAATGTCCTTATTTCAATGCCCAATGCCAATGCCACACTAACCTGATTCCCGACCGCTTTTTCCCAACGATGTCCTCGACCTTCAAGGCAATTCCTCGCTGTTTTTCGCTGTCTTTCGATTTTTTCGATTTTCTGGAGAAGGAATCGATCACACTCCTATTTATGGATGGCTCGAATCGAAATTACATTAGCGAGCCTATTTTTGGCTCGAGGCACGCTTCCGGAAATGTGACTCTGCTATATAAGGTCAGCCAGAATTCGACAACCAACGAACTCGGCCATCGTTCAGTTCCAGCTTCTTCTTTTGAAGCCTAGAAATGAACAAATGGATTCTTCTAATCGCTTTCTTCTTCCTCGCTATGATCGCTCTTTACGTCGAGGCTGGCGGATACTATTATGTAAGACTTGTTTTAGGACTAAATTAATCATATAAATTATCTAATTGCAGAAGGACTACTACCATAAGAAATATTATAAGGTAAGGTCAAGAGTTGCGGATCAAGGCTAACTCTGATGCTAAACTACCATGTGATGGATATTGTCATTAGCCTCAAAATGAATAGTCATCAAATTGGAAATATTTCGATGCTCTAATTATCTATTTTTCACGCTCTATTAGTGCACGCATATTCGAAGCATAATCTTGAAATGAAAAGTAACGAAATTGAATTGCATGCCATATCATCTGAGATGAGTAGCGAAATCTTAGCATCAAAGTGTTAAATTTAGCCGTTATAATTCAAATATAATGACTGTATTTTTCAGAAGAACTCCTACTATGGGCACGGAGGCAAATATTACAAAAAAGGGGGTTACTACGGGTAAGTGAATGGTTAGATTTGCATAGGAAAGATGCTATGATCGAAATGCGAGTTTGTAGCGACATGTAATGGGATATTCGAAATCTGACCATTTACAGGTACTACTCAAAGCCCTATTATGGAAAAGGCTATTACGGGGGCGGCGGCCACGACGATTACGGACATGGAGGAGGAGGCCATGGACATGGAGGACATGGTCATGACGACTACGGACACGGACACGGAGGACATGGTCATGGGCACGGAGGCCATGGCCATGGGCACGGAGGACATGGTCATGACGACTACGGGCACGGACACGGAGGAGGAGGCCACGGACATGGGGGAGGTCATGATGACGGATATGGATACTATTAATCTGATCGGGTATTCTCAAGCTTGCCATAACTTCCTCGTTTGATTTAATTTATTGCGTAAATAAATAATTTATTAAACTCGATTTATCCTGTCAAACATCGCACCATGTCAAACTTATTATAGAGAATTAAAGTAGTGTCGAAGGCTCTCGAACACTCGCAAATCATATATGTACT
Organism: Diploscapter coronatus; assembly: GCA_964036155.1. NCBI lineage: Eukaryota > Metazoa > Nematoda > Chromadorea > Rhabditida > Rhabditidae > Diploscapter > Diploscapter coronatus. The sequence continues at coordinate 9,467,525 of OZ038422.1, forward strand.
CTCGATTATCTATGAGGTGAATGTTGTCTCTCTCTTCCTCTGAACGCTAACGTCGGCGCGAGGCTTTTTCTCCTCGTCCGCCTGCGTCCTCGTCGCGCTCTTTTTCCCTCAATGGATATAAAAGGTCGAATCTAATTCAATTTCTGTACTGTATGTTATTGCAGGCAATTTCTGACATGAGAGCTTCTCTCCCCTTCCATTTCCAAAGTCTGGAGACGGGACCCAAATGAGTTTTACGATAGTAAAACTTTTAACTATCATAGTTAAATTTTCGTTTAACTATCGTAGTTAAACTCATTTAGGTCCCACCCCAGTGTATTTATTCTAAAAATGAAATAAATATTTTATGGGTTGTAAATTTCACTACACACATACTATTGTGACCAAGAAGAGTTAGGATTTTGAGATAATAGGAATGCTCAAGTAGGTAAATCCATTACTCGCTCAATTGCCCGAGGACCTGCAGTTTGTCATTCAAACCTAGGCATTCTATGCTGTTTTGTTTGTGGGTAGAATCGAGTATTCCTGATTTTGAGATGCCGAAGTTTGCTGATTCATACCACAAATGTCGCTAATCGATATTTTGATACCGTTTTTGTCGGGTAAGTGTTTCGTTTTTTCGATTAAAATTATCAATTTCATCGAGCAAGCATTATACGTACCCTGTTCCCAACTCGACGAGACCTCTGCCTGTGCGATTCGCGCCACTCGATTTTTATCGTTACTCACGGACGGGCGTGTTGCTCCCCTCCTATTGCCTCTTGCATCAGATTGCGAAATCAGAGATGTGCGAACTCAACGCGCTTGAGAGTTTGAGTTGAACCTTGTCCGAACTTCGTACATTTCTGGACGCAATTAAGAGACGGTGCATCTTTGCGAGAGGGCAAAGAGATTCCACGCAACCGCTCGCGAGTGGCATATTACACAGATAAAGGTGTCGTCAATATGAAAAGAGAGGATGACTGCATGATATTATTATTCAACGAGAATAAAACATCATTAGACTACTTAGTTCACTTGTAAAAGTCATAAAATGATATAATTCATCAGGACTTCAATTGTTGTTGCCACTTCATAAAAATATAGCTTGAAGTTGACGAGTCACATAAATATAAAAGTGGACAAAGAAAACGAGAGTCTCCATGATAATTGCGATAATAGCTGATAATTGTTGAATGAAATTATCGTATTTCGACTTTTTTTTTTTTAACTGTTTTTAGTCTTTTCATCTGTTAAATTTATTTATAAAAATGATATCTTTATAACTAAAAGATCTTGTAACATTTTTGACCGTGAGGATATTCGTTTGTTTTTCTTTAAAAATAAGTGCATTCTAACGACAAATATTACGTAGCGGAAAGCAAGCACCCACTTCACAATAACTATATCTAACCTTTACGAGAATCTACTAACATCCGGATACCTTCAATTTATATAGCTTTGTCAAGATTTCGCGATTTTCGAGTATATTTCAAACATTTATGTATCCCCTCCTCAACTTCTTGAATCCTCCCCCATCCGCTTTGTGGCCCTCATATCCCATTCTTGGGTTTGATTCCCTGAATCCTCCTGGGAAGTCGAATATCAAGCCGTCTTTCTGCCGTTTTGCTGCGCGAATATTTCCTCTTTTTCCACTTTGTTTCTTTTTCTCGACTCGCTCGTTGCTTCTCCCATTCTCCCTTCCATTTCTCTTCCATTCTCTCAACATTTCAAATTGTGGGCGGAGCTTATGCCCGCTAATATATTGACGAGACACTGCTGTTGGATATTCCGCATTTTAATTCTTGAGGATCAAACTATGCAAATTTATTCGATTCTTGGATTACCTGTGCTATAATATGTGTAATTTCGCGGGTTATTTCTAATAGCTATTCATAATTTTCCAAACTATCTTCGGGTTTCTATTTTATTGATGAAGATTAGCTATTCTCAGCAGATTCTCCTACTTTTTGAATTATTCTTGACGTCGTTGACTCAGATTCCAGAAAATGCCACTACTTCGAAGGAAGCGAAAGATACCACGAATGCAACAGAACCGACGAAACGAGCTGGAGTAGGTATGTGCTTCAAATTAGTCGAAAGTTGTTCCTTTTTCGTCTAATCAAGACATTTTCAGTCAGAAAAATGGAAACTCTTACTAAAGAACGCTTTGCACTTTTGCAATTTCCGGAACTAAAACCGCGCTGGTTGAGTTGATTTTCAGAAGTGCAGCACTTCGGGGAGCACTGCATAAAGAATCAACTATTGGATGAGAAAAAGTAGCGAAAATGTTTAAAACATTTATGCGAGGGCATATTGATGTGCTGAATAGATCATTTAGCAGGAGCTAGAGAAATGCATGCAAAAAGAGCATGTGAAGTTTCGATCACGACTTCGAGGCGTATTTTCAGCATCGAAGCTAACTTTGACGTTTGCTTCAGGATTTTTTAACTTGCGACATTGCGAAAGCTCTAGTGAGCCGAATGAATTTTATCGATAAGATTGACTTTTAAAAGGGTAATTAGAATGGAACTAATGTCTCAAAATCTTAGATCGATATAGTTTTTTTTTAGAGATTTTGGATTGGAAACAAAAATATGTCTTCCTCAATTGCAAATAATCGGTTGTTATTTCTTATCAGCCAGATTTGGATAGAATTTCTTTATTTTTTAAGAAAAAATGCAAGTCTGTGTTTTCCGGACGTAATTAAAGTTTGGTTCCGAAAGTGATAAAATTGGATTTTCCATTCTCTGATATTAATATAGATAGGTATCACAAGGGCGTAATTTGGACATGCTATATGCACAAATCTTGCTCTGCATCAGCATTGATCATCACTGGGGCATTTCACGCTGTATTGTTAGAGAGAATGTTCGCGTGACGAACTGATTTAATCTTAGTGCTTGGATTTATTCTGGCATTTTGTACTGCGTCTTCCTGAGCATGACAAGTTAAATTTTTATCCACGTTTGTCTTCTCGATATTGAAGATGTGAATTAGTCAGTGCTCAGTCCATATCGAGAAATATATAAACGTGTAGCTTGGATGGATTATCAACATTTAGATTTAGCATCATTGGCGCATTCATGCTTTGTCTTGGTCGGGGGAATGTGGGATGTGCATGTGTGACTGGACTGATGCAATTTGTGAGCTGCATTTCCTCAATTTTGCGCACATCTCTCCGCTCTTCCTCGTCTTTTTAGGCAGCGATAGAAACGCGACGATGAAATAAAATGAAATTCGCTATCATTAGCATTTTATTCTCTTTCTCCATTTCTTCCATTCTTTCATCGCGTAGCGCAAATACCCCTCGCCGGACGATGTTTCCTCTATAAAATTACTCCCAAGGGGATAATTGCATTGAGTCATTCAATGTCTGAAGCCAATTTAGATGGGCTGCAACAAGGAAAATACTGAAATTTTTTGTTGGTATGGAAAATTCACTCATTTAGAAAGCGAATATATTAATAAAAAAAATAAAAGCTAATTAAAAATATAGGTGGCGGATAAACTTTCTAAATCTCGAATTTTGTAACTTTTCCGAAAAAAAAAAAGTATTATGATATTTCGATGTCATTTCAAGAAGACCACGAATTAATCGCGCTAATTGAAACCAATTGTAATGTCGATGTATGCTCGTTCGTTCGGATTTGCAATGAGCGTCTTTTTCCGAACCAATATAAAATTAGTGCAGCCAAGTTTTCGGAGAAGAGGAAAATTGTCACCAGCAAGTCGTTTGTTTTTTCCTGTCGCAGCATCGAAGATTGCCCGATGTCAAAGTTAAGGAAAAATTGCACGAAATGGGAGATTTGTTCGGTCAAAATTTCGTATAATTGTTGCAAAGCAATACATTCTTGTTCTAAAAATAAACAAATCTGGCTCTTAAAATACGCCAGAGGGGTAATAAAATTGAGAGATTAATAGGGTCGGGTAGGGGGTAAACTTAGTATCAAAATGATAAATTCCAGCATATTTTAAGAGCCGCAAATCTGACTGAAAATTAAAAATAAACGAGTGACATAAATTTCAAATATATCTCTTTAGATTCGTATGAAATATTCGAAGAAGATGAAGAGCGACTTCTAATCGACCTTTTCAGAGAGTACAATTATCTAATTAGGCCTGTACAGAATGCATCTAGGTAGAATTTTAAAATATAAAACTAGCCTTTTATCTTTTATTTTCAAGTCCTCCAATTACCGTCGAATTTGGAGTCGCGATGATTCTTCTTATTAACGTCGTGAGTTTATTTCATTTCTTCAAATTGGATAAGCTATCAATTATGCAAAGACAATTGATTATTCATGAAAAGAGACTTTCATATTTTCTAAGTAAAGGATAGCTTTAAAATAGGACGAGCGGAATCAAATTCTGCACACAAATGTATGGCTGACGATGAAATGGAACGATTTTCAACTTTCATGGAATCCTATCGAATATGGTAAGCCTATTTTCATAAAGTTAGTAGACAAATTTTATTAATTTCTTCAGGAAACATTACAGATCTTCATGTTCCAGTGGCTGATCGTGTGTGGCTTCCCGACGTTGTTCTGTTTAATAAGTAGGACGTTTTGGGGAAGATACTCATTCACCAACGGAATTTTAGCGCCGATGGAAATTATGAAGCATCATTCAAGTCGAACGGGTACGTTGAATCGAATGGCGATGTAACGTGGGTGCCTCCAGCCATGTTCAAGAGCAGCTGCAGAATCGATGTGCAATGGTTTCCATTCGATGGTGAGCTCTAAGTAGTGGCGAAATAGGAGCTTCATTCAAAATTCGAAGTTGATTATGATTCGCGAAGAACTTACAATTAGAGACCGAATTTTTATTATCAAGTTTCGATTCCGAGCCTGAAAAATATGGAAAGGCCAATCTCGTCAAGATTTAATTTTTCTTAATTTACCTTCCATCTCATCATAACTGATATTTCAACGAATGGAGCTGATTGTTTCAGAGCAATCCTGTCAACTAGTCTTCGGCTCCTGGACGTACAATTCTGACGAGGTTCGATTAGCTTTCTACAACGATGTTCGAGCAGTTCAACTCAATGATTATGGGTATAGTGGAATTTGGGACGTGATAGGTTAAATTCTATTTCTTGCAAAACTGACATTTGCCAAAATTAGATGTCCCTGGATACATCACCGAAAAGTCCGAGGAGAAGCAGAATCGTATCGTGTTCGAGATTAAAATCCGAAGGTATTCCTAAAATTTTAGAAAAATAACCAGTTTTTTCAGAAAAACATTGTTCTACACAGTGATTCTGATCATTCCTACAGTTCTAATGGCATTTCTATCGGTCATGGCATTCTATCTGCCGGTTGATTCAGGAGAGAAAATCTCGCTGACAATTTCACTTCTTTTGGCATTGGTTGTGTTTTTGCTACTGGTTTCAAAGGCAAGTTTGACGTCTTTTTTTTCTTTAAACTACGTCTTAATTCAAGATATTGCCGCCTACGTCGAATATCCCACTAATGGGAAAATATTTGCTGATGGCTTTCATCCTAAACACCATTGCAGTTGTGGTAATTTTTGCGTTGCAATGCTTTTGAAATGAACTTCCCATGATTAGGCTACCGTCATAATAGTCAACATCTACTTTCGGTCAGCTCAGTCGCACGAAATGCCCAACTGGGTCAAGGTAAGTTGATGGAGATTTTTGAAAGAATTGGATTTTACAGAAATTCTTCCTCGAATTTCTACCACCGCTGCTCGCCATGAAGCGACCCGAGCGAATTCCGATCTTCAATGGCTACTTTGTCGAGGAATACTGTGCGGCGGAAATTTTCGACGCAAGTATGGCAGCCTTTTTGAAGAAGTTATTTCATAGTGAAGTTCTCAGGTCTGGTGATGCCTTCAATGGCAGCAACGATTGTGCCGTTTCTTCAAGTCTCCGAGAAGAAAAAGAACGAAGAAGGGCATCATGAAAACTGCTCAAAGTGGAAGCGGTTCACGAGAAAGATATCAAGAAAACCGAAAGAGCCCGTGAAGGTAAGCTTGCGATTTTCTTGCAAGGGAGTATCCGGAACTCGAAATAGTTTGACTCCGAGTTTCACTCGAGAAAAGTACATTATTGATAGGTTATTGTCAAGACCAGGTTCGCTTTGAGAATAAGAGAAACTAAGTGAAGTTATAAGTCGAGTCGGTTTATTCAAAGTAATATTTTAGGTGAACATGGAGTCAGATTCAATATCTGAAGAACTTCGTGAAATGAGGGAGAGGATGATGCAGGAACAGATCCAGCAGTTGGATGCGCAGCAACGAGGCGCTCAACATCAAGCAGAACGACAAGTTATCGTCGATAGAATTTCGAAGGAAATGAAGACTGCTGTCGAGTCCATAGCCTACATCGCTGAGCATATGAAACGACAGATGGCTCTTAAGAAGGCTGGTTTTTTTTACGTAAAGGAGCTAGTACTATGAATAAGTCTCTACCCCCACCTTTGATATCCACTCAAAAGTGTTGAGAATGTTTTTATCTCCAACTTTTTTGACAACACCAATTTTAGTAATTTTTTAAAATATGATTTTTAGTCTCGCGACGACTGGAAGTACCTGAGCATGATCATCGATCGAATTCTCCTACTGGTTTTCTTCGGAGTGACTTTGGGTGGCACGATAGGAATTATCTGCTCTGCCCCACATGTGTTCGATTTCATTGACCAAGAAGAAACCATCAAGAAGTTGATGAAAAAGTATAAAACAGCCGGTCTTGAGGAAACCTTGTTGAATATGACGCACGGTTCATCATAATTTTGTTCCAATTTTTGGCCATTTATTATTATGGGTGATCGCTTATGAGTTTAGTGACAGAAAGACAATAAATTATTCAATCTTTTGTTGGCAATGAACTTCAAGATATTTTTGTAGTGCTGTTGGATTAGTTGAAAATAGATATAATTATCACGCAATTGAAATTGTACTTTTTGGTAAACATTGCAATATAGTTAATTTTAAAAAAAAAATTTGATTGAAATACTACTCTCGATTGTCTTTGAAAAAATACTTAATCGAGGATGTCTGCAGGTTTTTTTCAAAGACAATCGAGAGTACATGAAACAGCGAAAATATCAGAGACGTTTCACGATTTTTCAGCGATCGCCATCATTGTGGCATCAAGATACGATGGTCAATTTACTGAAGATCGCTTGTTGAACGATTTGTTTGTTGGGTACAACAGCCTAATTCGTCCAGTACCCAATGCTAGCAGTCCTCCAATTGAAGTAAAGAATGGAATATTTACTTGAAAAGCAAGTAAATTTTAGATAAGATTCTCGTTGGCATTAGTCCTTCTGATCAACATTGACGAGAAGAACCAAATCATGCACACTAACGTCTGGCCGATGATGGTATGGTAAAATGCCAATTCTCGACGAAAACGACAAGTTCAGAAATGGGTCGATTACCAAATGGTTTGGTCTCCGCACATGTATGACGGAATAAAGACTATCCGAGTTCCTCCTGATAAAGTCTGGCTTCCAGACATAGTGCTATTTAACAAGTTTACTTTGAAACTAAAAGAATAATCATGAAGTTCTAAAATATTTAGCGCCGATGGGAATTATTTGGTTTCATTTCTGTCAAATGTTGTGGTCGAACATACGGGCGAAATGCTGTGGATACCACCCGCCGTATATCACAGCAGCTGTATTATCGATGTTGAATATTTCCCAGTTAGTCAAGAAAAATAAAATATTGCGAAGTTCGATCAGTTCTAGACAAACATTTAGAAAACGCGTAATTTTTTCCCTTTTTTACTGACACGATTCTCTCAAAAGCGTGAAAAATTGATAAAAGAATATCTGTTTCTAGTTTGACGAGCAAACATGCAGCATGACGTTTGGAAGTTGGACGTACGATATGAATGAGATTGTAATCAACTTTTCCGATGGAAAGCAACAAATTGAGTTGAATGATTATTCTATAAGCGGAATTTGGGATTTGCTCGAGGGACCAGCAGTACTGGCTAAAGGAAGGTCGAAGATTAGCTACAACATCAGAATCAAACGGCAACATGATAAGGAAACATAAAGAGACAATTTCTATTTTCCAGAAAGACCCTATTTTACACCGTAATCTTGATAATGCCTACAGTAACGATGGCGTTCTTGTCGATGATTGTATTCTATCTGCCAGCAGAATCAAACGAGAAGATCACTTTAGCTATTAGTATTTTACTTGCGCTAGTAGTTTTCCTGCTGCTCGTTTCGAAGGTAAGAATTTTGAATCGAGAAGATAAACTTTTGAAGCTCTTAGATTTTGCCCCCTACTTCGTCGAGTATTCCCCTAATGGCAAAGTATCTTCTCCTAACTTTTATCATGAATATGATAACGATTATGGCAAGTGAGACTGGATAAGTATTGGAGGATTAGTTGTTCTAGGTATCCGTAGTAATAATCAACGTGTATTTCCGTGGTCCCGCAACTCATACGATGCCTAATTGGATGCGGACCGTATTTTTAAAGGCACCAATTGAAAAGTTGAAGAAAAATGAAACTCTAAGTTCAGTATCTGCCGATTTTGTTGGTTATGAAGCGGTTGGAGTCGACAGAAATGGAAATAACTCGAAAGAGACGTGAAAAGCAGGAAAAACGAAGCATGAAAGCTGCATTGCGGGCGGCGTTGAGAAAACCGACGGCGAAAATCGCAGAATTCGGAAAACCGGCGAAGGTTAGTGATTCTTTTTATTTGCTCAATTTGCTAAAAGCTTTATTTGTATTTTCGATATAAAACTATTTTTGTTTTTGCCTGTTTTATGTTTTTTTTTTATAAAATTAGTCGGTGAAGATATAAATTTTGTGGAAAGAACGGAGAAATGACTAACAAAATAGGAAAAGTGAAAAATTCAAAAAAGTGCCCGTACTCAATGAAAGAGCGTGAAGAATGAAGAGAAGAGAAAGACAAAGGACAAAAGGGAAAGTGTGTCGCGTTGTAGCAATTTTGCATTTTTTACTTCTTCCAAAAGCTTATTTCCAGGAACAGCGGCCCAGTGATTCGAAAATTTCAACGATTGAGGAATCGATTGAATCGAAAACGACGTTGTCCGATGAAGCGAGCAAAGCGATCGAAGCCATTGAATACATCACGAAGCATCTGACGCAAGATAATCACTACAAAAGGGTGAGAAATATGAAAATTTGTTATTTTTCTGACAGATGTAATATTTTAGACTCGAGATGAATGGAAATACGTGTCAGTCGTCATCGACAGATTACTGTTATACGTGTTCTTTGGAGGTGGAAAAATCTTTACTCATTTATCCTCGTAAAATATCATTTTAGTCACTACCGGAGGCACAATAGGCATATTTTTCTCTGCTCCAAATGTCTTCGAATTCGTAAACCAAACAGAAGTCATTGAGCACCTCAAGAAATCAGCTACTTTGACTCAATTATCGTAGATTTTCATGCTGTTTTTTTTGCAATTCCTTGGCAAATATACGGCTTTATTTAAATTTAAAATGAGAAGTAAAAGCTAACAATACATGAACCGTTTCATAGATGGGGTATGAGATAGTGAATTCCACAACAGTTATTCGATGTAAAGAGGTTTTTCTTTTTCAATGGAAGCTCTTGGTTGCACAAATGTGCAGGATCTGAACGAGTAGAGTGATAGCGCTGAAATTGCATCTTCATTTTGTTGGCACACGAAAAGCTAACCTCGCTCCAGCGATCAGACCGGGTGGCATGAATTTGCCGGATCTCTGGTATCTCTTCCACATCGTGTAGCCAAGACCGCCGGAAATCACTGAATAGAAAACTAAGTTGATGATCAGAAATTTTGAGCTTACCAGAAACAACGAGAGACTTGAATGGAAGCATGTGCAAAGTGAAGAACGCCACGATCATACCACTTCCAAGGCCGGCTGCCAAAGACGGGACGGACTCTGCAAATTAAATAGCTTGGTCGATTTAGACAATAGGTCGGTAGGTAAGAGTATATTTTGGGAACTGGCAATTTGCATTAAACTTTGCTTTGCTGATCTGAATTAATGAGTTGGCATTCAAGGCTCAGCTATTCAGACTCTCGCAAAAACTAGACACGATCCTAATAATTAGTCTTACTGGCTTTGATATATCCAATGATCCCTCCAGCAGCAAGCAATCCAGCGTAAGCTAAATTCACCGTGTTCACATCCGGCATTTTCCTGAAAAATTCCTACAAAATATTTGAGTTCATTTTTTCGATGTGAAATAAATCACGAATTTAATGCAAATTTTGCGGTTACTTGGAGATCAGAAAAAATTACGCCAAAATCAAAGAATTCAGATAGTGTAGGGGCGAGTAGCTAAGAGACGGGAGAGGCAGAAAATTGAGGAAATAAAGTCATGACGATGCATTCATTTAGACAAGAATCAATGGCTGTTGTCTGGTCTCAATTTTCGATTTTAATAACTTGTTAGAGCACGGTTTCAGGATAAAAATGGAGAATGAGTTGATGAGCAAGGTCAAGAATAGTGAGGAAAGGGTCGAGATGGAAGAATTTATGCCGAAGGATATGATGGTTAAACTATTTTAGGGAATTGGTTTTTTTTTCTAAATTTTTAGAAGATGCAAAACTTCCCAGAGAGTTTGATCGATGTAAGACCCAGGAGTTCAACGCCAAAAGATCCGCCAACCAAGGATCACATCGGAAATTATTTCGTATGCTTCAGAATATCATATGAAATCATTCTGGCTATAACTTGCAGAATCTCTGTTCATCGTATTCACCAAAAGGCTATTCTCTCACGCCCGTAGGATCGCCACGTAGCGATGGGGTGAAAATCTGGCGCGTAAAATTGGACCGCGAAAAGAAAGCGCGATTGAATCAAAGAAGACCTAGTAGTGCTGGGGCTTCACTTGGAAATCATCCCGCCAAGCCTAAAAGTTTGAACTTTCTAAAATCTTTCAAACGGGTGTATAAATTTAGTCCAATTGCCAGATGGAACCATCGAATGTCCATTTTCGATACACGGATGCCACAAGACCGGAAGTGAAAAGGATGTCAAATTGCACATGAGGGATGATAGGTATTTTCAAGCAAGTTTCATTGAATTTTAACAGATTAGAACTCTACATTTGGTACTACTCTGCAAAGCTATCGAGCTCCTCTATCTACGGCGAAATCAGCTATGCACAGGCACAGGATTTTGTTTTAATTTTTAGAAGTCACAAATTTCCAGAACAACTTAACTTTCTCCTCGAACTAGACGCCGATCTGGCTCAAACAATGGCAATTATCGAACGATTCAGGCAATTTCTCACAAATTTTCTTTAAAATATTCAAACTTTTAGCTCGCAATACATCTTCTGGATTCCGAATATCAAGAATGCGATCGTGGAAGCGAAGAACGGAAGAAACAGAACTATTTACAGGTCAGTAAATTGAGATAGAGATCGTTCGCAATTTCACTACTTTAGTCCAATTTTGCAATCCCATCGCCATGGATACAACATGGCTCTGTGCGTGGCGCCATTTGGAGATTCAGAAGGCAAGAACTTTTAAAAGAAGAAATGAAATGAATCGAAAATTTAGCAATCCGTGAATATTTATCGGTGTTCATCTCAATTTGTGAAGGTGAATTTGACCCGATCCTGGAATGGCCTTATCGCTATCCAATCACTTTCACACTTATCAATCAGTTCAAAGAGCAACAACCTTGTACAAATTTGAAAATGAAGAAAATCGCGAATGAAAAATTTAGTCGTCAAAACTTTCGAGCCGAATATAGTTCCTGAAAATGATGTATTCTTCCGCAGGCCAGAAGGCGCCAGAAATCCCATGTTCGGAATTCAAGTGAGGCATGATCAATGATAAGAGAATGATCGCTTTTAGATGTATTGTCCGCTAACCGAACTCACCGAATACGTTATCAAAGGAGACCTTTATATCAGAGTTGACGTGGATTTGAGTACGATGAAGGAGAGGAAGGCGAAAGAAGTGCATATCTCTCAATGTCAAGGAAGGAAAATCCTAGCTGATAAGTCTGATGAGAATGAGATCAAAGAATTCAATGATGAGATAGAGCAGAAGGAGAAGGAACCATTGCAAGAAGAAGATACGCCGATCTCCATGTCAAACAAAACTGACGAAGAACCTGAACCTGTCAATGTTTGATGTTTTTCTCAAGTTTATTAGAAAGGGTTATATAGTCCACGTAAATTTACCATATTTTATGCTATCTCCTTTCTCTTACAGATTAACTTCACGATGCATGTTCAAAATCACGAATGCAACATAATTGATCGATTGAAAACTAGAAAACCTCTAAATGTCTAAGCAAAGCACATCACCTCTCCTCTCTCGAGTCATTGGTTATTCTCTTAAAAACTCGCCGACGTATGGATTGATATGCGAACTTTCTCTCTTCCACTTGCTGTTACATCGTAAAACTTTTAAGACCCAAATAAAAACGTTTGAGACTCTTGGGCAAATGGGAAAACCCACAAATAGACAGAATTCGAGAGAAGAAACAACACAACGGTCTATGACCTTTCAATCAAGTGCAACAACGTACCTGATGATGATTCTCTCAACTCTCATCTTCCAGTTATCATTTTCGGTTAATCGATAATTTATTGATTCTCACAATTCTTCTAAGCTTTCTCAAATTTGAACATTTTGACCAGTACAAACCTTGATAGATTATTAGCCGAACGAAAATTTTTTAGAGAAAGCCCCAAAAATATGTTTAAACAGTTTATGTCTACCTAAGGTAACTAGAAAAAAGTTTAGTTGAAAATTTTGACTTAAAAAGGAGTGCATGAAAAACCAGGCTTAACCCTTGCCTACGTCTGGATTAGAATGGGAAAATGTGATGAGATGGAATTTTGACTTCGATTCTAACTCCGTATTTTAAAGTTTAAATCCCGTCTTTTACCTTGCGAGCAAACTTTCCCTCAAGTCTAGACCGTCGTCTGTCGAAACCTTTCGCTGATCAAAGGTTGGAATTATCCCTAATTACACTAGAGTCCCAGTAAGCCGTAGCATGAGAAGCTTGAAATTCCAGCCGATGAGTTCATTGTAAACATTCAGCACAACAAAACTCTTCGATATTCTTTGATCATCACACAACGTGCTATCTCGTGTTTTCTCAATTTTTTCAAACTCACCCTAAGCGCGTTTCGCCTTCGTCAAATCCCATTATCTATCACCTTCCGTCTGCTTCTTTCTCCTCTTCATCCGAGTTATCTTTCGGCAATTTCTGCCTCCTTATCTCGTTCTCATCAATCCTTCCCTCTGGCTACTTCTGCTGCCTTCAGAATCAATGCTTTGTGTGCATCCCGAGCATCCAAAGCGTGCACTTTTGCGCTTCTTTGTGCTTCCCCATTCATTTTTCTCCAATCACAATTCTGCAGCTGCCGATATGAGATTTTTATATCACAACTATGCACATCTCTTATCACTAAACATTTTTAAGAAATTTCCCATCATCGTCCTTTCTTAATCAATGACCGTAATCATTGGCTAAAATTTCGATCCTTGAAGCAGACTAGAGATAGTGCTTGTCCGAAGCTCATTAGTACAACTCGAACCTCAGAGTCGTTTTGTTTTTCCGTCGTAATATGTGAGAATCATCGATTTATCCGAGAATTTCAGGGTAAACCTAACCTAATCCTGAAAACCTTGAAGAGTCGATTTTCGAAAATCCGACCCCGAAATGCCAGCCGGAATCGGAGTTCCGGCGATGCGAAAAATGACGTATTTTGTTCCTAAAGACCAAGGTAAGGTTCGACTTTTGTGGATTAGAATGCTCGGGACATGGGAGTTCCGAGTAATGCGAGCCTTCAAGTCCGATTTAAAATTTTCCAAATTTGAAACTTCCAACATCTCCGTTGTGAAATTTGTAACATAAACTACGTTTACAAAGCATCTGACCTTCAATTTACTATGTATAAGTTATCGGCAAAAGTTCCCTAAAACTACAAATCGATGACAGATTCATGAGCGGGGAAATCAGAGACTGTTTATTTTTACTTCAAAATAGCGTAAAGTTAAGTTAGACTACGCGACTCGGGTATTTATCGTATTTACCCTATGACAAATCCCCTTTCATAACATTTCCGACACTCAGTAATAAACCTAGCGATTCCATTATCAAAGTTCCCTTCAATTGGTTTCCGATTGAACTCATTTTCATCGTTTTGCCCTCAAAATTTTACATTTTCGGTTCAAAACAGCTTTTTTCTATCTGGACGCACCAATTGTTCGAGTTTTGCGTGGCAAAAGTTCCTTTTATCCTTATCTTATCCATGAATTGCATCATGATAATCTAGCAAAAACCGCGGAAATGATAATAAAAATCAAATGAAAAGCGGACGAAAAACACGAAAATAATAATAATAGTGTAGTGGTTGTTTACGAACGCAAATGCAATACACTTTGCTCTATCGACTATCGATTTTTTATCGCGTTATTTTGTTAGGTGTGTTCTTCCCGGTTGTTTTGAATTATTCTGGCCGGTTTATTGTTCCTATCCCCCATCATTTACTAAGAGGTCATCTCCGTGCCTGTGCATCGCGTTTGCATCACTCTACCGGCCTCTTTCCATTAAATATCAAATCAATAGGTTCGGGTGGGAATTCTCAATTCGCCCCGTTCTCCACTCGTTAACTGTTGAATGTTTTCCGCTGCTTGACCCAATCATCACAATTGATTTGTTTCCTTTTCATATCTAATATCTAATCACCTTTATCGCGATTTATCGCATTTATTCGATTTTTACCACATTTTATTTTACTTCCAATCTAGCCATAATCAGCGGAAAGCTGCAACATGGGCCACAAACGGTTGATGTTGTTAGGTAAACTTTCGATCTAATTTCTAGGACGTTTTTAGATGAAATAGCCAATAAAGAAGAAAACTGGGAAATAAAAAAAGTTGTAAATCTACTTACTAGAGACCAAATTTTGGCGCTGGAGTTTTGAAAAAGACTAAACTAGGGTTTAAAAATGCATAATTAGAGCTATTTTTCAGATAATACGCACGACCAAGTCCGAGTTCCCAATGTGATCGCTCTGGTGGGCCTTCCAGCTCGAGGCAAAACCTACATTTCGCACAAACTCTGCCGCTATCTGAACTGGATCGGAATCAAAACCAAGGGTAATTAGACTAGTTTTCGGTTCTTGAAGAGTTCTAGCAGTTTGAAAAACGACCATTTAAAAATTTTTGAACTTCACGGGAAAATAGTACTAGAAAAGGAAAGCTGCACAAAATTTCCAGCATAACTCATCTCTCGATAATTGTCGAACTAATTGCAGCTTTCAACGTCGGTGAGTATCGCAGAAAGGCGTGCAATTTGGAAGAGGAAGGCGAATTCGAATTCTTCTCGCCAAAAAATACACGCGGCCAGAAAATACGGGAGTAAGTTTTCTCTTTAGTTTTCGAAAGTTCTGAAATTTGTCTAATTTGAGGCTACAAAAATCGTGCTAAACATGAAATTTGTATGCTTATGAAGTGACATTACAAATTTTCAGAGAATGTGCACGGTTAGCCATCGAAGATATGGGTCGATACTTGGACAACAAAGAGGGCGAAGTCGCGGTAAAATTTCAAAATCTTCACATTTGGCAAGAGAATTATTCAGATACTGGACGCGACGAACACGACTCGCGAACGTCGTCAGTACCTCGTGGATTACTGTAAGAACTTGCAGCACGATCCCGCATTCCGCGTCTTCTTCGTCGAGTCGGTCTGCGACGATCAGACGATCATCGACTCAAATATCACGGTATCCAAAAATTTGTATTTTCTTAGAAATCTAACTTTTAAATTGTAGATAGAGGAAACCTTGAATTTGTGAGGAAGTTCCGAATTTCAGGAAGTCAAAATCAA
Organism: Diploscapter coronatus; assembly: GCA_964036155.1. NCBI lineage: Eukaryota > Metazoa > Nematoda > Chromadorea > Rhabditida > Rhabditidae > Diploscapter > Diploscapter coronatus. The sequence continues at coordinate 9,483,325 of OZ038422.1, forward strand.
CTCTCCTGATTACAAGGGCATAATGACACAAGAACAGGCCAAGGAGGATTTCCTGAAGCGAATCGAGAATTACAAGCTGCAGTATCAGCCACTGGACGAAGAGCATGACAACGACTTGTCCTACATCAAGGTATTCTTGAAAGTCTCTTTACGAAGTCTTTGCACTGAGAGCAGCGCACCCGCGAGCCGCCCCCGGAGCACCCCCGGGCCATCCCCGGAGCACTCCCGAAGCACCTGCAAACGGCAAGCGCCACTCGTGGGTGCTTCGCGGGTGCGCTGCTTTCAGTGTAATTTCATTCTTGTCAGTCTTGTGAAATCGAAACAAAAGATATTAACTTCGAAAGAAGACTACTATTTTCAGGTGATAAACGCCGGCAAATCCTTTTTCGTGCACAATGTCCACGGACACATACAGAGCAGGGTTGTGTATTTCTTGATGAACATCCACTTGCTGCCGAGAAGCATCTACCTCACTAGGGTAAGCTTATCTGTTTTGGGTAGAAACGTGCGAGTTTTCCATCGGTAACATTGGTGCATTCTTCTGTGGGTCATAAGTAGAGACCGCAAGCGATATTCCCGCTGTGAAGACCACCGAGTCATGGAAGTATTTTTCTCGGGTTCTGTAGGGCTAGACTGGATTATAGCAAAGAGCCGCATGAGAAACGGATCAGTATAACCAAAGATGTGAATTTTTGAACATTTTTAGCTATAAAAAATTTGCCTCTCAAAAAGCAGGTCGTTTTATGGGTATGGGTAATTGCTCTCGACTCGAAAGTTACACCACCCAAAACCCTAACGTAGGGAGAGTACCATGCAAAAAACCGTACTCAATTTGGGTGAAAAATAAAAAAAAAGTTGTTCAAAAAGTAAATTGGACAGATAAACTTGAAACACCCTGTACAAATGCCCACAGAGCAAATCAATTGGTTTTGTCTTCTTATGAATTTCAAAACCGATAAATTTCAGCATGGAGAGAGTGAATACAATCGAATCGGGAGACTTGGTGGCGATTCGCCGCTCAGTGAAAACGGGCTGAAATATGCGCATAAGTTGAGGGAGTATTTCGAGGTAAATTTTAAAAGTAATTTTTCCGAAAAATAGATCTTTGTCTTCAGCGAGAAGACATCGACGACCTTCGAATTTGGTCGTCGCAGAAAATCCGCGCCGCTCAAACTGCCTCTGCTCTGCGGGACCTGGCAGCTCATGTCGAATATTGGAAAGTCCTCGATGAAATTGATGCGGTCGGTTGTTTTTAACTTACCTTTGGCTTTTCCCACTGCCCGACATGTTTACTTGGTTTTTCATTTTAAAATGCTACCTTTCATTACTTTGTTTTCAGGGAATCTGCGAGGGTCTGACCTACGAGGATTTCGAAGCGAGGTATCCGAAGCAGTTCGCGGAACGAGACAAGGACAAATACCACTATCGATATCCCAGTGGAGAGGTCATTTCAGTTTCTTTCTACTCTTCGCATTTCCGCATTTTTAGAGCTACGAAGATTTGGTGGCTCGTTTAGAGCCAGTGATTATGGAACTGGAAAGGCAGTCGGATGTGCTGGTTGTTTCGCATCAGGTAGACTTTTCTCATTTTCGAATAAATTTGTATCTATTTGAAAGTCTTTTGAACGTTCCACTTGGAAACATCCTGAAAAGTTAAATTGGAGAAATTTTTCAGGCAGTCCTTCGCTGCATTCTCGCTTACTTCACCAACAAAAATCGCGACGATTTGCCTTATTTGAAGGTAAAAATTACTTTATTTAAAAAAAAAAATATATAGATAATTTATAGGTCCCACTTCACACCGTAATCAAACTGACGCCGAAGGCCTATTCCTGCGAAGTGGAAATGTTCAAATTTGACATCGATGCTGTCAACACTTACAGGGAAAAACCGGGAGCTGCGGTAAGCATCTTTAAAAGATAGCACATTTGAAATTTTATAACTTTGTTTTCTATGAAAAATTTGAAGTGATTTATTTTGAAAGTTCAAAAATGTATTATTTTATGTTTCTAATTTTCTTGAAAATGTTCAGGAGAATAATTCGTCCAACCCAGTCGGGTTGTGTCACTCTCCATGTAAGTTTGCTACCTGCGAGTGCAAATGTTGTGTTGTAAATCCCAAGCATTTTTTTAAACTATCCCATTTTCGTGACTTTTGAGTGATGATTTTTCTCATTTAAAAATTGAAGAAAATGGAGAATATTTTCAGAAACTACCCGAGGAACCGACGCAAGACACGCGGGTTGTTGCCATTTAGAATCAAAGTTCAGAAACCACGGATAAAAAGTGCTAGAAATAACGAGTGATGCTGACTGAATTTCGCGGTATTTTCTAAAGAAAATAGTTTATTTTTGTTTCTATTCGGAGATTTTTACCTAGAAGTATGTAAATTTTCTTCACTTTTCTTCTAAATTTGCCAAATTTGTAGATTACTAGAAATTTTAAATGCATTTTACTTTTAGACTTTTCAAATTCCCTAATACCTTCAATTTTCCTCGATGCTCAAGTAACTTGTTCATATTTATTACGCATACACACATTCTTGGCATACGTTTTAGTATTACGATATTTTGAAGGCTTCGAATTTTCCAGAGATTCTAATTTTATCAGTTTGTAGTTCAAGCTTCATAGTGATATAGAGATTCACGATTTTCTATTCCTTTCATTTGGTGCCTTACTCGAAAACGTGATTTGATTTAGCCTGGTTAGAGATTTTTTCATGAAAATAAATTTTTATCCGATTCTTTATCATTTTGAAGAGTACCGTTTTTCGGTAGGAATATCCTTTGTGGAGTGGTTTCGAGTTTAGTTGATTTGTGTCGAATTTCAGAATGAGTCGAAGCAGCTCGCCGGGCGTGAAGGAATTCATCTGGCAGTTACCTGGAGAAGAACTCATTGTTACTGGTAACTTGCTCTTCAAACTTGTCTTATTATTATTTTTTTTTTTTTAAATTGGCCTAGAAAATTCGAAGCGAATACACTATTCCCTGAAGAAATACAAGATGGTCGTGTTTTTTTTTGTGTCATAGAAAATTAAGCGTTCAGCCTCGTCACACTTTTTGCTAATTTATTCTGGTGATGATGAGTTAATTCCGAATGCAGGATAGATGAAAATTTGGATATGTTGTAATTTTCAGACCGTAACATCGTCTACATTTCCCCGATTGGAAAAATCCCCGGCAAAGTGATCATCACGCGATATCGACTCAGATTCGAAGCAAAGGACTCCCAATCTAGGGTAATTTTTGTAGATTCAAATGTTTTTTTTTACGATATTTATTTGCAGGGCAACTGCAACTTCGACGTCCCGTTGGGTTTCATCTACAAAGTCGAGAAAATAGGCCATTCGACTGTGACGAGAGGCGAATCCAATTACGGACTCATTGTGCATTGCAAGGTTGCAACTACTTTTTTTTTTTTTTAAAAGTTTTTTATTTTACACTGTCCAATAATTTTACTTTTACCAAGTTTCTTTCTCGTCTAAAATATCTAAATTTCCTAGCAAAAATGTAAAAATCCATTTTATTGATATTTTGAAAACTTAGATTAATTTTTAAATTTTAGGACGTTCAATACATTCGCTTCGCTGCGAATCAGGCCACACACAGTCGACGTCCGTTGGTCGAAGCCCTCCTCAAATACGCATTCCCTCTCTCGAACAAATTGGTGAGAAATTTCTAAGATTAATTTATTTAGTGGTTTTTGAAGCCAACTATTAAATTATCAAAATGAAAAGACTGAAATTTTTGAATGAACTTCATTCGTTTTTCTTTATATATTTTTTACACCATAAATATTCTAATTTTACTTTTTTTTTTAGCCATTCTACGCTATTCTCTACGCTAAGGAATGCCAAAGACCTACGATAAACGGCTGGACGATTTACGAGCCGAAGAAGGAGTTCGCTCGACAGGGAGTGCCCAACGAGTTGTGGCAGTACACCGACATCAATGCCACTTACAACTTTGCTGATACTTATCCCAGAGTGGTTCGTTTTTTCAGAAAATTTGTTAGGAACTCAAGAACTTAATAAAAGCCCTACGAAATTATCGTCCTCAAGTTCTGTCCTAAAATATCTTTCCCTCCATGATAACTTGTACATTCCTGTTAAAGATATGAAAATACGTCATGGTCCTTGTAGTTTTCACATCTTTTCAAGAAAACAACATGTGATAGAAAAAGCGAATAATGACTTAAAGTGTCCATTTTAGAAGAAGGTCAAATTTTCAGTTGATGGTGCCGAAAGAAGCCGCTCTGCGCAGTCATTCGCACCTGCGTCTGGTCGGGGAGCACAGAAGCAGACAACGCATTCCCGTGTTGAGTTGGATCCACCCCCACACTCAGGCAACCATCACCAGGAGCTCACAACCTATGGCTGGAATCATGACCAAAAAGAGCAATGATGATGAAATGTATGCTTTTCCCTTATCACTTTCTAATTTTTTTTTCTCACCTAAATTAATTTACTACTTTTTTTTTTTTAATATTTTTAATAATTTTATTAATTTTTTAATTTGACAGAATTTTTTTGTTCTTCTTCTAAAAGTGAATTTTATTTTAGGTACCTTCGAGACATCGTGAATGCGAACGCAAACGCTCACCAATTGCTGATTTTCGATGCGAGGCCAATGATGAATGCAAAGGTTCAAAAACTTGCCTAAAATTAAAAAAGGAATAAAATAAATTTCCAGGTGAACCGAGCAAAGGGAGGCGGTTTCGAAGAGAACTATGACCAGTGTGCTCTGCAATTCCTCAACATTCACAACATTCACGTCGTTAGGGAATCGTAAGCGTTTTTTTTTATTATTTTATAAAGCTTCTAAATCAGTAATAGTTCTAATTCTCATGTAATCTTTTACTTGTTCTTTAATTCTCTTTTTTATTTAAATCTTCACAAAAATCTCACCTTCTCTTTAGAAAGATGATAATTTTAGCCTTCGAAAACTGCGAGAAGCGATTTACCCTCGAGTGGACGAGAAGAATTACTGGAGGATGGTGGACGAGTCCAAGTGGCTCAATCACATTCAGGTCTAATTTTGCAATTTTTGCAAGAAGGATTTTTTTTCTTCATTTTAGAGCATTATGGAAGGCGCGTCTCAGATTGCTCACGATGTGGAACAGAAGAAATGTTCGGTGCTGGTGCATTGCAGCGATGGATGGGATAGGACGGCACAGGTGAAATTTAAATTATTTTTTATTTATTTATTTTTTAATTTCGTATCCTTTCAAATTTACATTCTTTCATAATCGAATGCAGAAGATGAATCCTTTTCCTCATTGTGCTAGAATTAGTAGAAGTTATAATCTATCTTTCACAAAAACTCCGATAATTATTCTTTAGTTCATATTTTCAGCTAACCTCATTGGCCATGCTCCAACTCGACCCCTACTACCGAACGATTGAAGGCTTTGCGGTGCTGATCGAAAAGGAATGGTGCAGTTTCGGACACAAATTCTCCCAGAGAATCGGTAGAAATTTTGAATTTTATGTAAATTGACGGGATTCTCCTAGGTCATGGCGAAGACAAGCCTGGAGATAGCGAGCGATCGCCCGTCTTTCTGCAGTTCATCGACTGCGTCTGGCAGATCATGAAATTGGTAGGGCGAATTTTTAAAATTTCTAGTCTTCATTCTTTAAAAAAAAACTATGGTAATTGACCACTTAAAAAGAGCAGGGAACGACGTTTTAATGCGTTTGTATCATTTTTTATCTTCAGTACGGTCACTACTTCGAGTTTACTTCGACCCTTCTGATTGAAATTCTGGAAGAGTTGTACGCCTGTCGATTCGGTACTTTTCTCTACAACTCTGAAAAGCAGAGGATCGTTGAAAATGTATGATTTTGCCTAGATTTGAATTGAATTTTCATAGTAAAGGTGACGTAATAATCTGAAATTTTTACTTTCTGCTTATTTTGTTTCGTTTTGTAAACCCAAACTCATGTTTGCCAAATTTCTTTTCTTCAGAGATGTCACGAAACGACGATTTCTCTGTGGTCCTACGTTCTGGAAAACCGCACCAAATACCTCAATCCGCTCTATAGAAGCCAAGGTTAGGAACTTTCGACAAACTACTCAAATCTCTGCTACTGTAAACTTCACTAGAACCTATCGAATTTTGCAAATTTCTCCCAATTTAGCTATTTCTCTCGTTTTCAGAAGCTTCTGTGGTTATTCTGATGACCCCATCAATCAGGCATCTGCACGTTTGGAACGAATACTATGGAAGACACAATACGTCGGTTCTCGCTCCGGGATCGGAGGTCATTCTTTGTTAATTTAAAAAAAAAAATAAAAGTCTTCATATTTAAAGAAAAAACTTCATTTTTAATTTCTTTATTTTTTTAGATAACGAAACGCTACTCGATTGAGCGTGCGATCGGAAAGAAGGCCCTGTTGAATGAGTTGATGGCGATCGAGCAAAACGCAGCTAAAAGCAGACAGGCTGTCAACACGACTGTCTGAACCAACTTGTATAAGTTCAAATTAAAATACCGTAATCAATTCTTTTACTTATAATGAAAATTGTCAGGAAAGTTCGACATTAGAAGCTATTCGAAATTTCGAGATCGTCGAAAACTCCTAAAACATGAAATAATTGTGTTTGAATGCAGCTGAATATTATGTCTTATGAAATTTGAGGATCACGGTATTTTCTTTTGGTAGTTCATACTTATTCCGATTTCCATACGAATTTCACACATACGGTGTTTGTTCTATGTCTTACAACTCTGGATCATTTCACTTCTATCACCTTTTCATTTACTTTTCTGCTACCGGAGCATTTTAGTATATCACTTTCATTTGAGTTTCCTCCACCTTGTATCATTTTTCTTCGTGGTTACTTTTTCTAACGAGCTATTTGGATTTTTAAGAGCTATTTTCAAATTTTTATCGTAAAAATATGGTAAACCTGCCGAACTCTGTGATTTTTGTGGGGATTTATTTAGTCTATGGTTTGTTTGGTGAAAATAGAAATGAGGAAGAAATCAATGTTTCACATACTGATACATGCGCTGCATAAAAATTTCAATGCTTTTCGCCATGCTTCGAAAAAAAAAAAAGATGGAAGAATCTTTTGAACTCATAACGACATCTCATTTTATGAAGTAGATAGAAATCCTGTAAAAATGATAAATTTCTCATCAAATCGTAAACTAATGTTGATGTAAATCTTGAAAGAATCGTAAAATTTCCGTATTTTGTTCATTTTCATTTCAAGGAATCGGTGTTTCTGAATCTCTAACATTTTACCAAAAATCTATTCGATTTTTTTCGTATTTATTTTAGGAAATTCTTTGCAATAGCACAATATGACACAGCATAATAAAAACGTTCATGAGGATAATCGACTTTTGAAGTTGTAACGACGTTGACATTCCGCATTCGCGATATTTATCATGTACAATCTGGAAGTATTCAAAATTCGTATTTTTCCAGGTCATGGAAAGTTGAAGATGGAGATCATATGAGGTTTCACATCAAGTTATAACAAGATTCACACACGAAAGGAAGAATGACGAAAAATACTCCTTCAAAAATAGCCAAAGTGAAGAGTACCTGACATGCCCTATAATAGTTTCAGCATTTACGAAAGCCCACTGCTTTTCTTTCAAGGCTTTCATGAAAAACTTGTAAAACAATAGCATTTGATCTTCATTAGGTCGGTGGATCTCTATGTTCACCTAAAATAATAATTTTCAATTAAGAACTAAAATCATGTTTACCTGACAAACAGCTACTTTATTCTGGGTCAATCTTCCATCGGCTAGGAAATACTCGAGCATTTGATATTCGGCGTGCTCGATATCGACCAACAATTGGTCAATCAACAGATTTTCATGATTTAGTGGAGTATTTCTGACAAACATATCGAAAAACGATATTATATCGAGGATTTTTATCTCTAGATGACGATAAATATCTAAGCAAAATTCTAATTTTCTGAATTGAAAAACTACTTACTACCTTTCAAAATATACGATCGCATAGTGCCATTCTTATGCCCCACTGCGTATGGGTAGAATTTACCGACCTAAATTATTGCTTGACAACCTAAAATCTTCGTAACATCCTAATAAAATATGAAAACGACAAATTTATGACATTATTCTAAGGTATTTATGGACTATTTGGTGCCACAAAATTTTCCTACAAATGATTTTCAAAATGGATAGTTTCAAATCTTACATCTGAAAACAGTTCATCGTTCGTCTCTTTCACTGGATCAGCCCCGATAAATCGGCAATTTGGCATCGACTTTTTCATGCCCAATTCCGTTTCCACGTCCTTCCCAATCCCTAGCGATACTATTGTACAGGATGATAGCTGATTTTTATCAATCATTTGGAGGAAAAAGGTAATTCATACATTTTCCACCGGCATAATGTGATATTTATTCTCATCGGTATTTGGGAAAATATCGATTTTGAGATATTTCGATGGGGTGCATAAATTCACAGCTTCGGGAAACAAGTCCCAGACCTAAATGAAAATGAGTTTTGAAAAAATCATATAAAGTACGGATTTAGGATCTCTCAATCCAGCGTATTTATCGTTCAAACAAGCCCAATTTCCTTCGAAGGGGTCATGGCCTTCTGTAATGAAATACAAGTCATGACATGATTAATCTACTCAGCTTTAAGCCGAGGTCTCAAATTAAAAACTATTATTTTAGTTCACTTTATTTTCTTTTGAATTAAATGTGCTATAAATGTATCGCGTACCAGGCAATCTATATTCTGTAGCTTTATTTGATGAAATCCATATTAGACAAATGAAAAATACAGACGAAAATAGTCCGAAATACAGAAACCGTCGTCTCGGAAAATATTCAAGATAAAAATATCGAACGGTCATTTATTTTCTTCGATTCGTCAAATGAAATCGAATCGTATAAAATAGAAATAGAACAACCCAAATAAGCGAAAATAGATTTTATCGTAGATGGAGAATTAATACAAGTTATGGATTCAAATTTATGAATAACTAATACGATTAAAATATGTTAAAGTAAGGTTAACAGGCTAATGGATTTTTCGCTAATTCAGCTTCATCAATGACTTGCGTGCTTCGCTCTTTAATAAATGTACTTCCGATATAAAGAACGCATCCCACCGCACAAACTTCCGTTGACTAAAATTTAAAAAAAATCATGATTATTGGCATGCGTGATTCAAGATTCTTGATAAAACGAATCATGCTTTGCATTTAGTTCGAAAAATAAAACTGAAACGGATTTTTTAAATCGAATCTTGTTAAACGATAAGCCGAATTTAAAGCATAAAGTTTATGATTTATGATGATGATATTTTCGCCAAAGTTATGAAGATCAACCTCTTAGTAAAAAACTATTGAGACTTATCAACTTTCATGTATTGCTTCAAACCTGACAAGTATTTTAAATGACTTACCCCATAAGGAAAGTCCTTGTAGGATCTAGATCTGTAGAGCCCAATCGATTCATCGCATTTCATTTCGATTTTAGCGTTACAAACACTCAAAAATGAGATATTCAGTGTGTAAAAGTTTGAAATGTTCAAGCTTCTGTCAACACCCTAAACAAAAATGATGAATACTTTTTTTATTTTTTGAAAATTCGGCGGAATTTCTCGTCGGTTTAGGAACTATTATGTTATCAAAAAGCTATCAGTTGAAATAGAATAATAATATTCCAAAATTAATATGTTATAAGAAAGAAATTTTTCAATATTTTAAGAATTCAAGTAATAATTGATTTAGAAAGATTCAAAATCGCGCGATGTACATTCAGAATTTCAAATTGATGATAGGAAATTTATTATCAGTTCCTCGCTCTTTGACAATAACCACCTTGTCATTCCTCTCACCATGACACATTTTATCTGGCAGCTAGAAATAGGAAAAATAGTGCGCAAGATACCGTAATTCTCAGGAAATAGTATTGAAGAGAAGAGGGAAGAGAAACGAAAGAATAAGTGAATAACCAGAAAATATAGTAAACTGGAATACTCACAACGAAGAGCTGCCCCAATGATGGAGCGCTGAAAAGAGTTTTATTAGTTTCAAGTTTTCTTATTTTCTTCTGAAGCACTTTACGAGGAACTTTCACCTGCATTTTTGTATTTACAGGGTTCGTCAAAACTGTGAATCGTTAATAGAATATTCAAAAGTTCTACTGGGAGGCAATTAGAAACAAATTCCCCAGAAAATCATGACTTTAACATTCCAATGACAATGATTATTCAATTGCATAAATTTATTGAATTGCTTTATAAGTCTTTTCTCGCTCTTGAATTTTGAATTTTTCTGAAAATTGACTTGCGATACATCGAAAGAGCTTTCAACTCCAGTTTAATAATTTGCTAGTTCTTATAGAATAATATTATAACAATTCATCTGCCAATAATTTGGTAAAGAATAAAATTTTTTAAAAATTCTATAAGATGAGAAAAGATTCATGGAACAGCCCAATAAAAGAAAACATTACTCTTTACAGTATTCACCGAGATCGCAGAAAACCTCAAGGTATTCTCCATCCGACTTTTCCTTTTCACTGAAACTAATTTTGCAACATAATTATGAACACAGGTATCAATGGTAGCTTACGTGATAGTCATATTTGTGTACTCTGAAAACAGTCTTTGAGAAGATCGACTTTCTATATAGAGGAGGTGATCAAAAACAAGTTCTGGTTTCGCAAATTTTATTTTCGTGTATTTGATTATATTCTCCTGAAAATCATGATTATAGGTTTTGTGGACTTTTAGAGAATTCTATCCTTAAAAAGTGCCGAAACTCGGAAAAGCCAGCAATCGCGATTTTTGGATAAAATTTGTTCAGATACCATTGAATAGGCCCCGAAAACCGGAGCTTTGTCACTGATCACCCCTGGCTGAACCTTTAAAGCCATCTGATTTAAGGATGCTGGCGATCGGCAGAACAGCAGGTAGTTTGCATTTGCGTGATCTTCCCGATTTCACAATATTTAGCATACTTGATGGGGACTGAGTTTGATCCGGTTTGGTTTCAGTCGAATCATCATCTTTCGTGTTGAATTTCTCCAACGAAGAGGTAGAATTCGTAGGTGAATTTGATTTGCCGATGTTTGATGGAGTAGAAGCCTTTTTGGTTTTCTGATAACTGTACTGAGTTAAAAGTACAACAAATAACAAGAATATTTGACGCTGAATCAACATTCTGGTGGCTTTCATGAGCTAGTGGAAAGGATAATGGGGAATTCGACGCTATGTCTTTCAGTGCTTTTATCCAATGTGAGTCATCAGTATGACATCTATCTAGCATTTTCAGTCATGACTTTCAAACATTGTTTTTTCTATAAAATATTCGTGGATTTTTATCTTCAAACCAAGGGAGCTCTAAATTGTGATTTTTGAGTCGAAATGCGTGCTTGTCGTTTACGCTCAACCGCGTAGTCTGCAAATATGGTGGCCCTGAATGCCAAGAGGGCAGCAGCCAGAGCACCGAGGGCCACACACTACAACCACTCGAATTGCTGATTTGTACCCGAATACGTGCACTGCATCGATCGACTGCTGCTATCGAGTGATTCTTCCCGTGATTCGCTCTGATAATGAGCAGCAATGATAGACCTGGACCCGCTGATAAGGCGCAACGCAGTCTCCCCACAACATCGACCTCCAGAGCGCCCCACGCCCATAGCTGGTCCACCGAAAATCTCAATATCGTAAGATTTCATAGGACTTATTTATTTCAGATAACTATTGATAGCTTTTCACTCTGGGATTATACTGAAAATCGTCTTTTGTGATGCCACTACTCATGATCATCAGTTTAAACTATGGAATCAGATTGATTAGAGGGAATTAAGGATAGTTTTGAAGATCATTAGTTCCAGACAGCAGCCTTGTCTCGACCAGCCCCTCTATCAGCCTCCTCACTCGTTTCGAGCCTTTCCCAACTACCTATTCAACCCTCAAACGTGCCGGTGGTAGCTTCGACGAATATTCTGATTCCTGCTTTGTTCAGACAACAACTAATTTCACCTTCCGATTATCAGCAGCAATTATTATTCAACCAGATTAGATCGTTGTCGTCGGGAAATTTGGGTAAGTGCTACAGAAACTTATTATTCGAGATTTATCAATTGCCAACAATCGAAAATGATATGCGTGGTCCAGAAACTGAAAAATGCCCCAAACCCAATCGCTAATTATCTGGAGATATTAACATAGTTTATTAAAAGACAATTATGGTTATGCTGTCACACGCATCATCTTACAGCGTCGTTAACGTCCCTGAGCATATCCCGAAATTCAAACAGATTCAAAACCTTTATAGCATCTCTCTCCACAACGGGTATCTCCTCACCTCCACAGCCCAAGGCTGCATCCTCGAACCTCTCCTTGTCATTGCCCTCTTTGATGCAAGACTCGGAAGGAGCTTCTTCGTCCAGAGCCTCAAATATGTCAGTCGATTCCAATGAACAGGCGCCACCTCCTCTGTTTCGACCCATTGCTCGTCGACCATCAGCAACTGTGCCTCTACCCTTTGCTGCGAGTACATCCAGCATCTTGACGGCTACAACTTCCGGTATAATTTGGTAAAACCTTCAAAAACTGACTTAACTTATTTGAAGCTCCCTCAACGTCCTCCGACGGACAACTTGACAAGCCAACAACTTCAAAGCAGGACGAGAAGATAGAACAAGGAATCAAGAAAGTCGAAGCCATGAAGTCGGAGCAGAAGTGAACATTTCGTAAACATTTCCTCGAATGAATTAGGAACTTCAGATCTTTACATGAACTATTCAAACAGTTTCGTCCGAACGTACCAAACTATGATGCAGGAACGATACCAGCAACGACTGGATATGTCCCGTCGCATTTCATGAGAGGAACCATGATAAAACTGGCGAATGGGAAAATGAAGAGGGCATGAAAATTACTTCGAAATAATTTTTAACTGAAATAAATCCAGGTTGAGCAGTTGTCATCGGACGATTTCCTGTCTTCTGCAGCGATCTCAAGGAATGTGATCGTCAACGCGAGTATCGTCTGCAACATCGTCCAAGGAACCAATCTCGTCCGAATCCATTTTGAAGTCGGGGAGTCGAGATACAAGGTAACTGCCGATGGAAGAAAACAAATTCATGACTTATTGATTTATCATTATTAGACGACTCTCGACGTTCAAAAAGAATACCCCTTCTTCGTGCTCGGCAAAGGATGGTCATCCGGGGATCCGACAATGACCTACGATCGATATGGAATTGAAGCTCAATCGTTGAATGTAAGTGAATCTTACAGTTTCTTGCTAACAGGTGTTTTTCTCATGTATTATTATACGATTTGAAATACTGACACAGTGATTTGCTCTCTATGCTAAGTCCGGCGAAGCCCCCTTAAAGATAAAATCAATATTAACTAATTTTGTGAATATTCTCTTAAAAATTTCTCATACCAAATTGTAGAGAATATCTTTTAGAAATTTTCTGTAAAGAAATATTTTCAAAAAATGTTCAGGAAAAGGTAAATACATTTTTTCTGGAAAAAATGACACCGCACAGCTCAAAGCATAGTGACTGAAGAATTGAAAATTATAGATTTTTGTCCTCATTCAGAATGAATATTTCCATAGTTGAAAATCACGCAAACTCATTCATTCAATTCAGATCGGTGACGTTTGCATCGTTCTAACTCGCAAAAGCGACGACGATTCCATTGAAACGACGAGCCTTGTGGCTGCAGAGAAGAATCTGCAGAATGAATCCGACAAGCGAGCCGAAAAACGAGCTCCGAAGAGGAAGGCCGAACAGGAAATCAAATGTGAAGATATTATTCCAGAAGAAAACGCGTTTATGTATGAAATTTAAAAATGCTTACTGCATTCATTTTGATTAGGATTGTTTTATTCCTATTATTATGCGTGTTTTTAATCTCCGATTCTGAATTTTCAAATTTGATGTTGGTGGAAATTGAGATCTGCAAAACTACTGCGGGTCCCTTCAAAAACTCTAGTCGGACAAAAATTTCCAATTTGGCTCAGTCTAAACCCCCTGCTTAAACCGATAATTATCCTTCCCAATGACCTAGATTATACGTCAACGAAAATGATAATTTTTACCTATTTTGAAGCATTTGGATTAAAAGTCAACCATTTCCCAAATGAATCGTCTCCCTGCCGGTGATGAGTTTTAGGCTATGAATTGACTTCACAAATGAAAAATGAAAAATTACATTTGAAACTTGTTGATTTTTGCAAATTTTGCATTTGAAGAGGACAACTTTGCCGCGTTGTGCGCTTGTGTGCTATCATTATTCGGGCTTGAAATTTTCAAGATACTACACTCATCCCAATAGAAGTAAAAATATCAAGAGTGCGCCTATCAGATCCAATTTCCGATAATTTCAGCACCTTTAAGTTTCAAAAGCAGGTGGTTTCGTTGATTTTCTAGGATCAGTCTAACGGGGATCTATGCAGAGTTTAAAATTTTCCACAAAACCTCCGTTTCGGAATTACACCAATTTTTCAGGTTTTTGCAGGAGCTCGGTTCGAAAAACTCGTTTACGAAAAAATTGCAATTTCACCATATTCAAATTTAGACATTTGCGTTCTCTAGGATATGATCATTTCTGTAAAATATTTTTAAAACATTTCATCTTTTAATAGCTTGATCATATTCGTGGAGAGATAGACTTTATGTGAATAGAATTACTATTGAAAAATGTGAAATAGATATTACAAATACCTAAAGAAACTTGAATGTGATCTTATCATCTCGATATATCAGCTACTCTGTTCTTGAATTGTCAGGGATCAAAATCACTTGCTTTGTAAATTGTGAGCTTTATTCTCGTCATACTCCATTGCAAATAATCTCTCAGTCCTCATCAACTTCGCGAAGATTCCAAATTCAAAGAAAATGTCGTTTTCAGGAGCAATCAAATAAAAGTTATTCTGTGAAATTTCGTTATTTTACGATACACAAAATATAATTCACATGCTCTACAGTCTAAAGGTAAATACTCGAATTTGAAATGAACAGTACATGTATTCTTCTTCTATTCTAATTATTTTAGTTTACGAATAACCCATATAGAAGAAAATTATTCGTAATAGCTTTTCTATACGGAAATAGTAAAACTGACATTTTTCCTTCAAAAATTGCTAATTTTCTAAATAAATTACTAATATTCGTTCCTCGTTCTGTACACTAACATGTGCATTGTAAATTAGTGCACGAACTCTATTTGCAAAATAGGTTCACTGAAAAACACGTCGTTGTTCTTGAACCATTGAGCCGTCTCCCTATTTTGCACTCGAATTCTGTTTTTGTTTTCAGTGTTCGGTCCCTCTAGCTCATTTCATTGAAATGAACGCCTTTTCATTATTTGTGAGTCCGCCCCAATATGGGCTTAACAAGGAGCTGTCTGGCGTCGAAATGAGTGAGCGTGGTCCTCATCTGCAGTGAGCATGAATGAGACGCGGAAAAGAGGGCGGGACCTAAATTTAATGGAAACCCGAACGGCTTCCTGCTCTCTTTGGCATTTCTAATTAACCGCGATGGGTAATTGATGCTAAAACATCCATTAAATAGGGGAGCTTTCGGGGCTTTGTTCACAAAAAATAAGCCATAGACTGGAACAAATGGAAGAAAGTGAAGACAGAAATGACTCGTCTACTTGTTTTTTTTTTATTTTGATACGAATAAAAACATTGCGAGGTATAAAATGTTATATTTTCTCAGAAATTTGAAACAACTCGGTAGTTAGCCAGAAGTGAACTCAATTTAGACTTGCAAGGGAAGTTTTTGAAGTGTTCGCCTCCAATTTGGCTGATTTTTGACCAAGAGGATATTTCATGACGTCGATCACGAGAATCTGAAATCAGAAATTAGCATACGTTACTTGTCTGCTTTCCTCTAATGCACAGAACGATGTTCACATTTTCTTGCCCGAACCGTCGCCCGTCAGCACTTTTTGGCTTCAGATCTGTGGTCAGTATCATAAAATACCCTCCTGTTAAAAAATCAGCCAAACCAGAGGCGGACACTTCACAAACCTGCTTTGTTAGAACGATTCTAAATACAAAATTGTTTCAGCTCTATATAATTTTACAATTAGTCACGTTCCATAACGGGAAGTTTGTCTATTTTAGAAAATCTAATTACTTTCTTTGAATCTCCCAATTTTCCCAATATTCGTTCATTTGCACCTAAAGCAGCTTAGGCGGCCAGGTTTAAGGCGCTGCTCGCGCGATTTGGAGCCAATATAGCGCCAAAGAGACTGGTCATTAGTCCATTCTATTCCGATTTCTCTAGAATCTCTCGAATATTTGTGCTATTTCTTCATCACTAAATCTTTTTCCAATATTATTTCTCCTTCTCTAATTCTTTCTTAAATGCACTTTACTCTGATTGCGAGCAGAGACGATAAAGGTTCGATTTATTTGTGCACCGGATTTTGACCATTTATGCTAGAAGATTGGAGGAGGAGGAGTGCGATGACCGCACAGATCCTTTCTTATTCGCTATTTTAGATTAGATACTCTCGAGAGTGATTTATTTCTATCTTGTTCGGTTTATTTTGGGTTGACACATGCTTTATTAGGTTCAAACAGTTTTTTCATGATAATTTGCATAAATTTATTTTCACTCTTGATTGACTAAGATAACCTACCACTTGCATTATTCAATACAAATTCATATTTTATTATAAAATCTACTAAATATTCGATACAATACGACTTCCCCAGCTTATAACCCTGACGCGTCTTACGTTTTATAGTCACACGCGTGAATCTCTGAATCCCTGAAGTGCCATCAAAAATAATAACTGTTTCATTCTTCATTCATTGAATTGGTAGCAGAAGACAAGCGTGAACCTGATCTTCTACAAGCGAAAGTTATAGATCGACCGAATTATAGAGGATTTATGATTTAGCATGTCTGCTTTTATACCCGTAAGTGAATTTACCTATGACAAGTAGAGGTATTCTGAGCATGAAGTAGAGTTACTCGTGAAAGGATATCCTAGAAAATTCTCGAAAATAGCGATTTAACAGTGTGGGTTGACCCTTAATTTTAACAGGACCATATTTGTCAGGCTTCTTCAAGTACTCGATGAAAAAACCAAACAGAAACCATACAACTTCATTCATTTATCTGTGGGCCATGTATAGCACGAGAAATTATCTAGGTTTCGAAGATATTCTATTTCGATTTCAACTTTCATTCCGTTGAAATTTGGAAATCTTCCAAAACTACCATTCGCCGCATGGTTTTCCGGTTGCTTGAAATTCGTGAATTCGAATTCCATTTACCGGTTTTTAGTCTGTGATTTTCATGTGTTTGAGTAGAGATGCCTTATTGGGGGGAGGCTATCATTATCCCTCTATTCTGCGATTCAACAATATCTCCCGCACATCCCAATTCCTTCATCCTTACGGCCTGATATCTCACTTTCATTCCCTCCTCTCATCTCGCATTCATGCCCTAATCTCGTCTGACATACTGCACTGCATATTTCGCTTTTGTCTCTTTATTTCTTTGTTGTGCATCGTACCCTTTTCTTTCCAAAATTCGACCATTTTTTCTAATAAGGTGTTCCGTGATTTTTGTCGCATTTTCTCATATTTTAGCGAAATGCATTGCTAAACAGATATGCCAGTATGTCAGTGTTCTTACAAGGATGTTCACATGGTATTTCGATAGTTTGAAACAATACACATCTAAATGCTATCACTCTTTATCATTTTTCGATACAGCAAAAACGTATCATGCCTTTCAGAGGATATTAGACAGCCCAATATTTTCGTTTTGTTCAATTGAAAGAAATAAGGATCCATAGCAACTCCTCTGTTATCTAATCTTATTAGACCGCGTGTTATCGTTTTAAAATGCGAATTATCCATTAGCTCTAGTGTTATCGCGATAAAAGTTGACTCGTCCAAAACACCTTGTCTCATTAATCCTGCAGGAAATTTTTGTAACATGTTTCATCCCTTTAGATCTTAAAAAGACCATCAATCTTCCCAAGAGGAAATTCTAGATTTCTAGATTGCCCACCACAAATTCTTCGAAAACTCGTAAATTTCCCTGTGTCGCGCAAATGACCTTTGCATTTATCGTGGCTACCTTTTCTTTGACTCTAAAATGGCTCACAATCAATTTTCGAGTCCGAACCCCGAGTTTCTTCATCCATTACCAATTCGACTGGGTTTGTCTGTCTCCGTCTCTCGCATACCATCATCAGCCCCTCCCCCTTCTTCTAGACCCCGCCCCCTTTCGTATATCTCTCCCCTCGCCCCCGAATAGAGAATAGAGTCGCCCTGCCTCTGCCAAATTTTGGTGTCCTACTAGTGTTCTATCTGTCGGACTTGTCATTAGTACTCTCTCTATCTCTTCTATTTTCTTTCTCTCCCTCTTTTTCTCTAGCCTGGCGACCTACCTAATGTGAGGAGGTCATTTGCACAGATAGGAGAAAGAGAATAAAGGGCGAAAAATCTCTATCCTCCCTCAGCCTCAGCCCTGTGAGGGAAGTCTCTCCCCAATTCTCATTTTCGATATCCTCAATTCTCTCCAGTGCTGGCCTAATTTCTATCGCCAATTTTCTTCGGATTTTTCGATCAAAAAACTCGATGAAAACCTGAACCTATTCCGCTCATAAATTCCTCATGATCTACTATGTCCAAATTGCGTTGAATTCTTCCACTTTTGAACTCATCCGAGTTTCTCTCGGAATTTTTCGCGAAAACGACATCCGTGGGTCGCGCCATTTCTATGCTAATTCGGTTAGTTTCCCATTCGGTGCTCGGAATTGTCCCGGCTCGCTCCCCCAGGGACCGACCGCTAAATGAGGCAACGTTTGCACAAAGTTCGGCTAGAATTGCAAAAACACAGAATCGCCGGTCTAAAATAAAATTCCACATCGTCGTTTTTGTCTGCTATGTCGCGGTGCGCGCTTTCAAAATTAGGTCTTTGTTTATCTCGCTCGAAATTCTATTTTCATCTAATTACACGGCAAAAACACAACTAAATTGGTGCATATCGATTATTTTTAGCTGAATTTTTTGAGTTTCAAAATGAAATTTCGAATTCCGCATTACAATTTGAAATATCATTCTTATCATTCATAAGATCTTCGCATCGCATAAGCCTGGACTAGTATGTTTGTTTTGAAAACATTCAACCGATATCTGAAATTCTGGAAAATCCATTCGTCTAACTAATCATAATGCTCTGTACCTAGGGACCGCCAAGCCCCGCCCCTTTCACTGGATTCAAAAGTGTCCATAGTTGATAACCCTTTCGATTATCGCCGATTTTTTTTGTTTTACTTTTGTTTTTAATAATTTATCGATACCTACTATACAATTCGATACCGCTCTTTCACGTGGTGATATCGATTTATTGATCGGGGTGCGAAAAAAGTCCGTAATTGCGCGTCAAATGCACACCAAATTACGAAAATGCTAATATTTCGAGTTATAAAAAAGGCACATTTCATTTTTTTTGATGAATCGGTACACCTAGTTGAAATGTACAACATATGTAAAAATTAGAAAAATCCTGCGGCGCCAAACTTTTCCCGAGGCAATAATAGATGCTCGCCTTTGGGGTACTGTATCTTTACAAGGGATCGGTAAAATCGTCTGAAAACTTGACTAAAATAAAATTTAATACTCCCTAATTATAATAGTCAAAAGAAAAAAGTGGAATTTTATCAAAAAATATTTTTAAAATTCATTTCAAAATGACCACTTTTTTGTCTTTACTAATTTGGATCGCCCTAGTCATATTTTTAAAGGCACATGTGTTTTTATTTGATATTTTGATTAGTTGGTCAATTGTCTATCTTCAGTGAAAAAATGAGAAAAATCCTGCGGCGCCGAGCTGAGATCCTGATAATTCGCGAAAATATAAAAGAAGCCAATGCTAAAATGAAAGAGAGTGCAGAGAAAAAAGATCCCCAAAGGCAGGGAAAGAAAGGGGAAACGAGCGGCATAGTGCCTTTTGCAGACAAACCACGCCCCTTTCCCTTGTCCACGAAAAGGAGCGATTTTCTCGATTTTTCGCGTTAAATTTTATCATTTTTTTAATCAATGACGTATTTTTTCGCGGTTTTTTCGGTGGGGATGTTTAGAGGGGCACCTCAGACCCTGAAAAATGTAGAAAACATGGTACCAGAGTGAATCTGGCAAAATGGCTGGCGGTCTCTATCTGTACCTCTAACTTTTCGCCTGTATTCGCATAGTTTCTATGCTATTTCTCCTCGTGCCTCATTGACTTTGTCGAAACTCCACATTCTTTTGCCTGAGAATGAACCTTTTCTGAGATCAAAGCGACCCGCCCTGAATCTCTTCGACATCTCCAAAAATCCACTCCTTCCAAGGGCATTCTTTCTTTCTTCCTAAAGAATCACCGCCACGGATTTCAATGGCCAGCTGTTGATTTTCAGCGGCTCATTGACTGTGCGTCGTATTTGCATAATTCTGGAGATTTTGCTCCGCCCGCAATTTCCGGTATTATTTCATGGAATGAAACGCGTAAATTTGAGGGTATGATTTTACGAGCGCGACCTTACAAATTACCGGCGGATCCAATCTCTCCCAATATAGGGATTACCTTGGAGGAGGGAAAGAGAGTGGAGGCGTAATTGATTGACTGGAATACGATGTGAGGGATACGTTTGGAGGGATAATGAGAAAATGAGAGGCCGAGGGAGACAGAGAATGACCTCTTATATGCTATGCACCAGCAGCAGTATTCTTCTGCAGTACTACCTTTCTTCCCCTCTCCATTCCCTATTCTAACCCCTAGCCTAACACTCTGTCCCTTCCCAGTGTCCTATTCTAGGCCTCATTTTCGACCCCCTTCATTGTATTTTACCCCTATTTTCCTCATCCCCCTTCCCTCTTTTCTGTCGAGTTTTTCAATGTTTTTCTCGCCCGTATACAAAGGCTTCCGTTCCTGACTTTATATAGGCGATTTCGCAATATACTTCTTTCCGAGAAATACGATGTTTCGCAAAAAATGCATTATGAAATGCCACTTGTTTCGACTTTCATGAAATATCGAGCAACTTTGAAGTTTCTCATTTTTCCCATTGCGCAATGTTTTCTGCAACAACAATGTGAATTCCACGGATCTAGTTTTCACGGTTTTCGAAAATTTCCCGAGCCTCTTACGGTCATAGATATTTTTGTAGTCATTGAAAGAGACCACGATAATTCATAACCTGATTCTTTTCTCTATGGGTGCGCATTTTCAATTCAATTTCAATTATATTCGGTTCGATTTAATTTGGCCGAGTCATTGAGACGTTGCCAATTTTTGGATGTCTCTCTTCATCCCCTCGTTTTTGTTTGACATTTCTCATTTTATTCCGTCTTTTTCGCTCTTTTCATGTTCTTCTTTTCATCCTTTCATGTTATTTGTTCACCTGTGCGAACTTCATTCTTCATTTCGACTCGTCAAGTTTACAAAACGCTGCTCACATTCAGTGTCGGTTGCGTGTCTGAGTCTGTACGTGCGAGATTCCCCATTTTCTACCTGATCATTCGATTTTTCTGCATCTCTAGCCCATTCCATGCATAAACATATCAGATTCTACCTGTCTAGGGCTTCAACTGTATCTGCACAGTACAAGTTTACCCAGATTCTTAGTGTCTGAACCTTCAAATGATCTCAATTTCCGATGTGTCTAAATAAAAATAGAAAAATCTCGAAGTGAAATTTTGATTCACAAACAACATTCCTGATCAAAACATGATTTCGTTGCGCAAGAAAAAAGTCGTGCGTAATTTTTTGCGACCTCGATATTTTCTGTGGCAATGATTCATTCGAATGCGATCTCTCATATCGTACGGCTTAATCTCGTTAGAATCACAATATACCAATTTTCCCGTCCTATCGATTCCAACTCATCGGACATGACTAATTCTTGACCAGCAGATTTCTTTCTACAGAATTTATCATAACTAAAAATCATTATTCCGACACAAAATTAAAAAAAAATTCTTGTGCTTTTTCCTATTCCTTGAGACCTTGAATTAATTCTGAAATATTCTTTATCAAAGTTCAAAGTCCAACAATAATGACTCCTAAGTTCTTCGATGAATTCTTTTGTAACATCTAAATCCTAAATTCGTTTCGTTTTTGTAACTTAATCCGTCGTTGAACTCAAAAAAGTTCACATGCACCTATCTAAAGGCGTCTACCTATATAAAAGATCACTCTAAAGAGCTTCGAGAATATTCTCATGGCCTCAACGCTTCGCGCATTAGATATTGCAATTGCAACACTTGGATAATTCGCTCTAACAGGATTTCATCATCAAATTGAATTAGACCGAACAAATCTTTCGGTTTTTAGTCATATTTGTTCAAATCTGCTAACGCATCATTTACGACATTTCGAAAGAATGAATTCTGCTATAAATTATGAATTGTATTCATTTCACCATTTCGAAAAATAATAGTCGAATTTCAATATTATGTCACTTCACACAACCGTTTTTTGCCTCGATACCAACAAACTGACTCATTTCATTAAGACTGGTCGGTGAAAAAGTTGTTGCAACTTTTTGAAATTTATGACTAATCGATATATTTTTGTGATAATGGTGAAGTAATTCGAGTTGTGTACGATTTATTATTGTGTTTTCTGCGCACTTTAGTTTAGTGGCTGCAGAGCCAAGCAGCCAAGACAGGCAAGTAGGCAGGCCCGTTTGAGGCTGACTCACCAAACATGAGTCTTATGCTTTTTCTATTCTCTTTCCCTCTATGCATCATTATGTTGTTCTCCTCTACTTGGCTCCCGCCGCTCACTTCGATTTTTCGACCGATCAGTCAGATATTTTCTTAGTAATCCATGATTCATCCGGGGGATATTGATAGTTCTGAATCAGACTCAACTTTTTGACGCCTGGGGGTAACATATCATGCAGCGATAAAACCTAACCTAATAATTCATTATTCAAACAGTTAGTGCCTACATTCATGATATCTTATTTATTATCCTGCAAATTTGAGATCTCTACTTCGCGCAATTCATATCCCAAATCCTCGAATCGATTCCAATTTTCTGCAGTCTTGAATTTCGATAATTCCATGCTTTCCCACGCCATTGATCTTTCTATTTCTATCCTTTGCCTTCTCATTTGCTTATCTCATTCTCACTCGCATATTTGGTTAGTGGCGGTCCGTGGTTACTGTTTGAGAGGACACCTCTTCACTACCCATGCATGCTCTCATTCTCGATTGGACAACTGTGAAAAAGTCGTAAATGCGGTCAGCAAGTGAGCAAGTTGCCCATCATTTTCTCACCTCCAATTCATCCACTATGCTCATTCCATTTCGATCGACATATCGCAATTCGTCAACTTCTCTGCATTTTCGTTTATTCGCTAGAGTTTTGTCAATAATCAATTGAATTTAGATCGTTCGTTCCTTGATTTATTCACTCAAACTCCCACACAATGACTGAGCAACAGAACGAGACCGCACCCGCCACGACCGAGGAGAAGGCCCCGGAACTGCCAAAGACCGAGCCTCCGACAGATGACGCTCCTCAGGTAATCATAGAAATTCGAATCGATCGTTGGGTTACTAGAAGTTTCTAAAAGAAATGCTCTGAAAACAATTCATTCGATGCCTCTTCTGCCATAGAACTTTCAGTAATGTAAAGTTTTATCAGGTCCGAGGCTTGTTGGGAATCCGGAAATTTGCAATGTAATCCGACGCAATCGGATCTGTTGAATATATAATCGAATCTAAAAAGCTGACGAGAAATCTGAATAAATTGATTTAGGACAAGCCCGCTGAGACCGAAGAAGCCAAGGCTGAGGAGCCGAAGAAGAGCGGTGGAGTCGCGCGCCGTTTCACGTTCAACCGCAAGTGGGGCAAGGCCAGAGACGAGCAGCCCAAGGAGCCCGAGCCCGCGAAGGACCCCAAGGAGGACATCGTCGGATGGATCGGACAGCAGATTCCTGGAGCTGTCCACAAGGTAAGAGAAGCAAGAACATGGACGCCCTCGATTGCGTCATGGAATTAGCATAGCTAATTTTGGAGAACAATAGGATTATCAAGTGTTAGAAACGCCTCGCTTCATTTGATCAAGTATTCTATAAAAAGAATAAAGTGTTCTCAACGCAATGCTATTTTATTTAGTTCATTCTTTTCCAATTATGTAAACAAACGAAAACTTCTGCAATTAGAAAATCCTTGCTGATCATCAAATTTAGGCCTCGCACATGCTGCTCGAATGGGTCGCGAAGATCGTGGATGAGGGAGAGGAGACCAAGACGACTCTGCCTGGACGCGACGGAATGGTCACTCGCAATCAGTTCGTCAACTTCCTCAAGGACGGTCAATTCCTCACCAAGCTCGCCAACAAACTCCAGGTATAGCAGATGAGACCACTATCGTCCTTTCTTGGAAAGGCATCCTGCTCTTTCCTCTATTTTGTTTCGAATGAGGATTACAATAGGTCCTTCTTTGCACTTTTTCTATGACCATAAAATATAGCAATTTGCGATGAAAGGACAAGGAAATTAATACGACACAACCGGGACAATTTTTGACTTAAAAGGGGAATAAAAGTGCAATTTTAGAGCGGAGCGGTTGAGCCAGCCACTGCTGAAGAGGGAGCCGATGCCGCCAAGCAGAAGGAGACCCAGAAGCAGAACATCGAGAAATTCGTCGCTTGGGCCAACACTCAGCTCGGAAGAGAAGGAGACAATGTAAGAGTTCTGATAAAATGAAAAAAGCACAAAGTAGACTGCATAATGAGAAGTGATTAAAACCCTCGTTTTGTCTAGCAACTTCTTGTTATGTAAAATCTTACCGAAAATCGACTTTCTTCATCCAATACCCTAATCCTGAACTTGACTGAGTTCTCTCTACCAAATGCATAGATCACTTTTCTCAAGAAAAGTGGGGGAAAAGCGTTCTATTTTGGGAATAAAAAGAAACAATTGCATCAGACGAGTTCTGATACTGATGCAGAAGCATAGCATTCGAACGCGTACCAATTTGTCATTTGGATGTGTTTTCCGGGAATTTATCTTTGAACGCACAAGAAAGGCAAAACACATGCAATTGCTTTGTGTTGCAAAAAAGCAGAGAAATGAGCACTTTTTCGGCCCTCTCCTGGGACTTTTTGTACTTGCGAAAGCGATGGGAACGAACCCTTCTCATTTATATCTCGACTTCTTTTTTTCTCGTTCTCTCAGACATTTCTGATCTATTTTTAATGAGTCTTACTGCCAGGGTCCATTCGTCGAGTGTCGTTACAAATCCATTATTCCCCTTTCCACTGCTCTAATGCGGCCCCAACCTATGGGGAGAATACGATCGCGCTGCGTGAAAAAAGGTTCACTAGATGGAAATTCTCCTCTGCAGGAATTTTGTTGATGAAAAGCAGCATTGCGAAATGCGGGTAGATGTTATCTTGCAAAAGAGAAGAAGAAGAAGATGAATTGTGAAAGACGATGCATAGGGGGACAACTTTTGGAGTAGCAAAAAGGGGGGTCTTTGCACTCGAGTGAGTCATACGGTCACTCGAAGAAGAAAGTAGGGCGAAAAGTTGGTGCTTTGTTTTGCCTGTAGCTCTATATGCCTATATCTCTATCTCGTATCTGGTCGTTGGTGACACATCATCTCTCAAAACCACCAGAATAATGTGAGAACATCGATTTGTTATGTGCACAAAATCGATGAATGGAAAGTGGGGGACCCAGGGATGTATGTATAAAAATCCGATTTGATTTGCGCGTACGTTTTGCATTAGTTATTTACTAACGCGTTATCTTTGTACGCCCCTGCAGGAGACCACCTTGTTTACAGTAAAATTTGCAAATCAGTACATTTCTCTTGGCTATCTTTCTGAAATCGTACTCTCGATTTAAAAACAAAAGTAGCAATAATATCCAAAAAAAAAACATCCGTAGTTTCTTTTAGCTTATCTCGGTAAGGTTTTTAAATTCTTGGGTTATCTTTGTGAAATTTTACAAAGACTTGCTTATAAAGTTTAAGGAATTCTAAATTTCCCTGGCGTAATTAAATTTTCTATGGTCGTCGTTCTGTGAGAAAATGAGGAGATGATAGCCACAAGGCTGTGGCTCGCGCAGCTCCATTATGTGGATGTTGGTCATTTGCTCGGAGAGGACAAAATGACCGAAGAGGGGAGAGGGAGGGAGGAGAACGAAATTGGCTGAGCGCGCAGAATGAGGAATGAGAAATACGCGGCAGATGGTCGATTAACTGAAACCAACCCTGAAGGCAGTTCGGAGACGGACAGGGACTGGGACAAAACTGAAATGAACCAGAAGAGAGGGCATTTTAGGAATGAGAAAATCGCTGTGCGACACATTTGCCACTTGCGTTTTAATTTTAATAGCGCTGCAACGCAGATTTATTAAAATACAGTAGCTGCTCATTCGGCTGAAATTGGGTGTAGCTTGATCAGACTCGTCATTGGCATGTATAGAGAGTGCAAGTGCTTTTTGCAATTTTAATGTTGGTGGGATTTGAGAAGTTTTGAAGAGAAGAGTATTATTTGTGAGTTGTCCGAACCATCTTCTCGTCCCAGCCAATTTTGGCTAATAATAATGCGTTTGGCGTATCCGACAAAACAGGAAACAGGTGTGCTTTCGAGGCTTAGCCAAGGGAGGGCTTCTCCTCAAAGGTTCCGGGGGATATTCAAATTAAACGAACCCCAGCTTTGTCCCCTTTTCTTTGTATAGTAAATCCATTGTGCCCAACAGCAAAGCACAGTTGTGTATATGCGAGAGGCAGTGGCAATTTGAGAGGACCGAAAGATGGCAGAGAACGAATTAGTGGGAAGAGCTTTGAGTAAGATTATTTATTGGTATGTGGATATACATCGAGTGCATAGGGGAGGACTCTTTAGGACGATGCTCGCAGATATAAAACATGTGGTGGTCGGTTGGCGAGGCAGCCACACAAAGAATCTGTATACAATAAAGGGGACTATATCTGAGATTCTTTGATGGAAAGGAAAAGCTACTGTAATTGGAGAGTGGAAACTTTCCTCGCAATTAGGTTTTGTTTACCCTGAGATGTCAGCTGATACTACAAGTGATCGTTGATCCGAAAAATAACACAATTCAAATGTGACCGATATCATTACATTTGTAAGAAAAATTTGTCCAACTTCACTTTCTACTGTGACAAAAATTTAAAACCAAATTCATGCATTTCTCGTGCTGAAAGAAAAGATCATATTCCAATTACCCAAATGGCATCAATTTATTTGCTCACCTTGAATAGATTGATCACATTATCGATGCTCTCATTTATTTGCTAGCAATATGCTATTCTGTTCAGTTCTGTTGGATTGCATAGATACGAGAGTCGGCTTGCTTTGAAATAAACAAAACGCAACACAAAACAAGCAGATTATCCACAGAATCGAGATAGGATGAGGGATTATTTGTATTGATTGGACAATCATTATAAAAGCAGAGCTTACTATGAGCTGATACTTGGCAAGACAGAATATTCAGATAAAGAATCTGTTTAATTTATGAAACACAAAATGAGGAAGAACCATATAGCTTTCATTTCTCAATTTCGAAGGCCTAATTTCCATATTCTGCATTTTCTGTCTTCATTTCCGTCAATCAGGTTCCATCCGAAAATATCTCCCTGTTCAGCTATTTTGAGTGACATTCGTCGATTCGACAGTTTCTGTCTTGTGTCTGTTGTTTTGTTCCGTTTCTGTTTTGCATTGCGCGCATCTCAGCACCCCTTCGGTTCTTCAGCAATCTGCTGCAATTGTGACCTGCGGGCATCGGGTTACACGCACCAGACACTCCACACAATTCTTCTTCAGCACTTTGTATCCCACTAACTGTTTCCCCTACCAATAGAAGGAAAATAAGATTTGCAACTGACGAGACACGATGACAGCAAAACGTACGAAACAGTATGAAACGGACATGGCAGAGAAAATTCCTCGCATTTCCCCTTACAGTACTTCTTCCATCATCTTGTTGCCCTATAATTTCTAGGTTGATCAAAGGAGGAAGAAAGTGAAGGTTTGGCTATTCGCCAATTTGCTTGCTAAAAGGGGGCATCGTACCGCCATACACGTAAGAGCTCGCGCGAGAGTAGAGCATATTGTTTGTGTAGGAACTCGGGGACGAGCTGAATGACTTGGCGGAACTCACTTAGCATATGCAAATTTGTGAGAGAGCGGCCCGACAGCCGTCTTCCAAATATGAGACAGATGCGCGCTAGGGAAAGGGGAGCAAACTGGGCTATGATGAGTCATTACAAGGAAATGAATAGGAATTAAAAGCGTTTTCTTTTCGAAAAACTTAATCATTTCTTCTTTTTCAGCATTATATCGAATTTAATTGAGCGAACTGGGAGGACTTGCAAAAATTCGATTGAAATCGGCTTGAATTTTGCGCAATAGCTTTATGCTTTGGTGTTCTTGGCCCAAATCCAAACATTCCCGAAAATGACTCATTTTCTCTTCATAATCATAGTGCAATTTTCTCACAGAAAAATAAACATTCAATTTTTTGTCACAATGACAAAGTTCAAAAAACTACACGCCATCTGTCACTTGTCTTTTTCGTTTTTGTTTCATCTATTCGACTTCTAAATTTTCCTCGCCCTAAGATGGAAAGGGGCTTTGTTTCTTCGCGAAGAGAAAAACCGAGCTGAAATAAGAGCAGAAAAGGGAAGGCGACAGAATTCGAAGGGTAATTTAAAGAAGCCGCTTTGAGGGGGCTTAATGTGTAAGATGGGTTGGGATTTTGAAGCCATGAGAAAGGCTTTGAAACTAGAAAGAGCTTTGAAATCGAGAATAATTGGGGATTTGGATGAAGGATAGAAAAATTTGATTAATTGTGAAATAAGCAATTTCAGGCCCTGACTCTTGCCGACATCACGGAGAAGGGAAAAGCCGGATTCTCCTCGCTGTTCGACACGCTCTGGCAGCTGGCCACTCGCGCCTCCGAGAAGTTCGGCAAGGTTCGCTCAAATTCATTTCGTCAGGAGAATCAACTAATCTTTCTATTTCAGGAAGGATTGGACGTCGACGCCGTCGTGCAGGCCGCCAATCAGATCGTCGGACGCAATATCATCCAAAGCATTCTGAACTTCTTCAGGGTAAGTATTCGAAGAAAATCTCGTTGAGTAACACTTGCTGAATTTGGCAAGCTTGATCTTGATCCAATTCACGACTATGAATGTTTTACGAAGCATTCAACGGTTCATTTGAGAACATTTTCCTGAGAAATGCTTTCCAACTCGTCTTTAAATTACAGGCACCGAGCATTTTGGCCAAATAAACCAATTTCAGCGAGCCCGACCGGTGACGGCCACACAGACGACCGAGGTGAAGACGAACGGCGACGCACAGGCCGAGGAAAAGCCCGCCACCGAGGAGGTCTGCGTCAAGGTCGAGACGTCCGCACCTGCCGCGGTCGCCGCCAACTAAGACAGGTAAAACGGCTAAATGACTGAATTCCACGAGTCGAAATATCTCTTCGTCATATTTCTTTTCCTGACCCAAAATGATGACGAATCGACTATTAACTGGATTAGGATTCATGGGGCAAGAGAGCGTTGTGATCTCGGCTGCATATAATTAGTACTGGCTGACCGAGTGAACCATGCAGACTGCCTGTAATTAGAGGGAAACCATCGAGGGAAATTTGAGAGCTATGAGAAGAGGAGGGGTCACGGGAAATCGAGGCAAAATGGCTTGATAAGAAAATTTCCGGTATCGTTCAGAAAAAATCCTGTTCTAAAAAACTAAACTCTGCACTTTTGAAAGTTATTTTCATGCTGTAAAATGCATCATTTTGAGTTTTCAATTATTTTGAATTGGGAAGTTTGACTTGACGCATTCAACTCGCAGTTTTTGTCGATTTATTTTGATGAGAGAAATATGAAATGTGAATCGAAAAACAGATTTCCCTGTCGACTTTTGGTATTTCCCAGACACAGAGATGGGCTGTGACTCATCTGCGAGCACACCAGCTTCAATGGCCCATTCGACCATTCAGAGCTAAACTAGAGAGAGCGCGAATTCAAGAGAGAGCAAAGAGTCGAAATGGTGAAATAGCGAAGAAAAATGGCATAGATTAGGGATAAAGACATTTCAGATTAAAAAGTAAGATTAGGCAGTAACCGAGGCAGAAGAATGGGGGAAATGAATAAACCCTTGTGGTTATCCATTTCTGTCCATTAATCTAAGCATAAAGGGGTAGATTTAGATTTCAAGATATGATATGCAGATGCCAAAGTATCATAATGATGGACAAATTATTGGAATTCAAAAGAATTATGAAAATGTTAGGTAATTTCAGATCAGATGACTTCGCTGCTTCGTTCGAGATTTCTACGATGTCCATCTCGTCCAAAATCACTTTTTGTCGGCAGTTTTCATCGATCATTCGATAAATCTGATCATTTTTATCCTAAAATGATGAAATCTCAAGAAAAAAACCATCAGATTTATCCAGATTTGAAATTTCATTTGATTTGTTGTTTAATCATTCAGTGCTTTGTTTTTTTTTCTTTTTAAGGCGCAATTTTTTCTTTGAATTTTTGAAATTCAGAATCTTTTGGCAAAGTTTTCCACCTTTTGAATACTTTATTTCATCTGTGAAATGTCGATTTGACCACACACCCAGTTTCAAACTAATTTCAGTTTTCTTTGCTTTTTGATATCATTCAAAAAATAGAGTTCTTTTTCCTGAAACTATTTTCGTCAACGATGCAATCTCTATTTTGAGATTGTGATGATTTCATATTTGAAAGCATTTTCGTTGATCGATTTTTCAGATATGAAATCATTCTTCTTCTTCTTGTAAAATGTTTATTTTATTATTCAGAACATTCACAAATTTATGATCTTTTGAATTCATACGTATAACCAAACTTTTATCTTCCAGAAGAAATTCATTTGATGTTTTCGATTTGAAATTTTACTCTGAAACTTCATTCCTAATTATGATTATCTTTTTCGAAAGTCTCAATAAACTAATCGATATACACTTGGCCTAATCGAGAGAACTCAGAAAGCAATGCATCAGAAAATTTGCATAATACATACTAAAGAGACGTAATCTGTAGTGATACAAGTTCAAAATTAATCAAACTGCATGGCTATGAAGTATCTACTTGAGTGTAGTACAAATAATCGCTGTTCTTATGTTAACTTTTCATTCTGACTCTCATTTCCAGTTATTGTCCATCTATCATCAGCGACTAATTCCGTCTGTTCAATATTTTACTTTCGCATTGATTTTTCATTAGGTCGTTTTAGCTTGAGTTTATCTAATTTCGCATCACTTTTTCTCTAAAAATGTCTAGCAAGCAGTTGCTATATGACGATCTACATTTTACTAAGTGATGATTTGTTCATCTTTTTTGCCTGATAAAGAAAAAGGTGTCATTTAGGAAAACCCCTTCAACAGCTAAAAATGCTATTCATTATTTAGTAAAATGCAGGTCGTCATATATAAACTGCATTTTTAGTATGGCTGAAATCGAGTACCCCAGAACTGATGAAATTACTGATAATCAAAAACAAAAAATCGATGAAGTTCTCACAAAATGCGCAGATATCAAATGGATGTAATTTATCAAACTATTGTCTTTAAATGCTAGTTTAATTTTAGGTACCCAGATTACTTTTCCGATTTCAATATACTCCGATGGCTAATGGGATATGACTACAATGTGGGTTAGATCGTTTCGAATTGAAGAATTCAACCAAAATCTAATCTAAAATTCCCATCAGATTCGGTCACTAGGAAAATCGATCATGCGGTAAAAGTCCTCCACAATTCGGGAATATCGAAGATATCCGTAATGGCGCCAGAAGAGATAAATGCCTACGTGAAGACCATGTCTCCGATGGTTGAATATTTTGCAGGTATCATAAGCCATAATATAAGTTCATGTACTTCGTATTCAACATCGAGAAAAATCTATTTCGAAGGTTTTCAGCTACACTGACGTTAACGTCAGATTTTCTAAAAGCAAAAACTTATGCAACTTTATCATGAGTTATCATTAAATTTTACGACAAGCTAAAGCTTAGGTGGTGTCATGGGTCAAGATCGCGAGGGAAACGTAATCTACGTTCATGCTTTGGGGAGGGTATGAAATGAAAAACATGAGATTCGAATAACAAATAATTCAGATACATCCAAGAACGATCATCAGAGGCGGTCCAACCTCAAGACTGTATAAGGTCTGCATAGCTCAGATGGGTCTTGTTTCGAAACTTATTCGGTAAGAACATTCGACCTCTCCTTAGAGGCTGTAGATAAAATCTAGTGAGGCTGAAGTCAAGATCAACAAAAAATTAGGCATCAAAGTAATCGTTGACATGGATGGCTTTTCAATGGACCATCTCTATATTCCGTCAGCAAAAGTTTACGTGACACTGGCAACAATGTTGCAAGTAAGAGTTCTGATCAGAGGTTCAGAAATTTCGATTTTTCTGAATAAAAATAGTCAACAAATTTTATCATCGAACAATACTGATGTATCATGGAATTTTAATTTCATGACTTATTTGCCGATCTCGGTCGAGTAGTGTACGTAATCAATCAACCGGCCATAATGTCAGTGGCGTATGCAGTAGTTTCGCCGGTTCTTTCAAATCAATTGAAGAAGAAGGTATTGTAGCCGTCCGACAACTTGATCACTCTCAAAATTACTGATAGAAATTGCAATACGACAAATTAGTTAGTGCATCGAGAGGAATATAAATAGCCAAGTTTCGACTAGTCGTATGCTAATTTATACCGCTAATTTTGAGAGTGATCAGTCTTCCGGACACTAATAAATTATAAAAAGCGTCTTTTCATTCTAAATATTTCAGGTAGAATTTCTCGGTGATGACTGGAGGGAGATTATCTGCAACGACGTCAGTGAACCTTCAAATAGTTTTTCATAAATTCTAACTAATTGAAGTTTGGCTCTGAGAACGTCTATCCGATTTGGGGAGGAACGAAACAAGTGCCCACAAAAGCCGAGAACTATCTGGGAATGGGTGGCGAATTTCCGGAAGATTCGTGGTAAATTTATTTGGAGAACATTTGACTAATATTGAACTGAAAATCAATGTAAAAATGTAAAGTTGATTTAGAAATTAGCAAAAAAATTAGGTATGATGCCAAAAGTAACCCTGCTGAAGAAAAACTGACTTCGTTGAATGTTAATGCAAGATCGAAGGAGATTGTCAGAGTGAGTGGCATCAAGGGTAGACAATTCAAATGGATCTTCCGGGTGAGCAGCGGAGACATCGACTTCTCGATAGAATATGATGAACGATTGGTGAGCGTAATCCACCAGCATGGAAAATTTTTCAATATAATCTCAGGTTCATCCAGTATTTCGATGCTCTACCGAATTTCATCCAGAAATTGACACGTTCATGTGCGACTTCGATGGAATTTACACGTTCGTCTTCAGTAACGAGCACGGACTGATCTGGGGGAAGGAAATCAAATATTTCATCGAACTGACAGACTAATTTTTCGAGTTAATAATTGTCTTCTCTCTAATTTTCATGGGTTAAATTACTTTGTTTGAATACTTTAGAAGAAATAAACAAAAACAATAAAATTAGTTCTTACCAATGCATTCATCATCGTATGCAGTCTATGCGATTTTGTATGTCGGATTTTTGGGACTGAAGATTTGAAGAAGAGAGGAAAATGAGAATGGGATAGAGGGAATTCCCTTCCGTAGAGCACTGCGATTAGTTATCGCTTTCTTCCATTAGTCAGAAAATTTCGGAATTATTCCAGTTTCGAATGATTTTAAACTAAACTTCAAGGGTTGGAGGCGATTTGTATCAATTGAAATATATTCGATCTTTTACGATGTTAGTAAAAACGAAGAAAAGAACAGTGTGTGACGAGTAAATTATTATTTTTTCACTAAAAATCGAATAAATAATATTAAGTCAAAAAGAAAGGATCTGCCAATTTGCATAATCTGGTCTACTGAAAAATCAATTGAAGCAACCCACTGAATCTAAAAGTTATAGCAGAAAATTGATTGATTCATTGATTTGCACAAAATCTAGAATTGAGCCTGACATTTCTAATAACTGAATATTGGATTATGACTTATGCTTTTAACGACGGATGAACTTGGTATGAATTTTGATCACCAATTATTTTTAAAATTCTATTCCTTTCAAATGCAATAAAATGTGCTATCTTATCTCTTAGTTTTGTGTGCATGTTCTGTTAGGAACAATAAATCAGAAAGCCTATCCAATGAATTTATTATCTACCAAAGTAATAAAATGTGATAGAAGTGCTCGAATGTGATAATTATAAATTTCAAATATCATGAATTTCAGATATTATTAAATTTGAATAAAGTGATCTCTTTGAAAATTTGATAGAATTTTAGGCTAGAATTACAAAATTCTTAAAAGAAAGATTTCAGGAAGTATATCACGAGATCTCTGACGATCGCCCTTCCTAGGTCCTCATATCTAATCCAATAGAAAAATTCAAAATTATCTTAACGCGATCAAGATATCACGATTGAGTTAGGACTAAAACGCGCTGCTAGTTATTATTTGTCAGTAGCAGTTAGCCCTCGCTAGTGTTACACAATAAGCCCCGATAGCCCCTCGAATACGTACGCATGCCATCTCGCAAAGCAGATAACACGAAAATTAACAGCGGCAAAATAGATAAGACCTTCAAATAGTCAATTGAAAAGCACATTGACCTAGCACTTTCTACTCTAGTAGTTAACCAGCCATACATTATCAATAATTAATTAATTGTCCTGTCTCAAAATTTACTGCTACTTTTGAATTATCGACCGATCATCTACCGATTTTAGGCCTTTGTTAGGAGGAAATTCAATATGGTCGAAAACCACTATCCCAGAGAGGACGAACTAACCGATCTTCAGAAGCAGAAAATTGCTGAAGTTAGGAGGAAATGCGAGGATGTGTCATGGAGGTTTTCTCATATGTTTTTCCCTGAAAATGCCTGATTTGATCTTCAGATACCCAGAATATTTGACAGATTTCACTATTCTGAGATGGCTGATGGGATGGGACTACGACGTTGGTAAGAGCAATTATCCTTATAGATCTTCAAACGAGCCAAAGTTTAGATGTCATCATACCAAAAATCGGTCATGCAATCAAAACTCTGTTCAATTTGAAGTGTCACAAGATGCCGATAAAGAGCCCAGAAGAGATCAACTCGTATGGAAGAACTCTTTCACCTATGTCGGAATATTTTCCGGGTATTGAAAGGTCTAAAAATGTATGATAAATGCAAATTTTAGGCGGAATAATGAGCCAAGACAGGGAAGGAAATGTGGTATACGTGCATTGCGTCGGGAAGGTTCGAGAATCTCAAAAATCAGCGATTTAAAATTTTTGATTTGTAGGTAAGTCCTAAGACAATCGTCAAAGGTGGTCCGACGTCGATGCTGTTCAAATCCTGCATCATCGAGGGAGAGTTGGCTATCAAGCTTGTTAGGTAAGAGCATCCGTCCTCGGCTGAAGTACGTTTAGCGGGGTTCTGTTTTGATTTCGAAAATGCCTAGAATAGATTACTGTTTTTGATCTTTTTTAATTTTTACCAATTTTTTTCTGATTTATCAGACATTAATTTAATTCAGAGAAGCAGAAGCCAAAAACAAGAGAAAGCTAGGTTGCAAAGTAATTGTTGACATGGAAGGATTCTCAATGGATCATCTTTACATGCCCGCAGCAAAAATCTATCTGGCTCTGGCTACCCTGCTGCAAGTAACCAATCTTGAGATAAGTGGATATAATTATAAATAAATTTATAGGACCTTTTCGCTGATTTCGGAAGAGTTGTTTACATCATCAACCAGCCGAGCATCATGTCAGCGGCTTTCGCTGTCATTTCTCCAGTGCTCTCCAATAACTTGAAGGAAAAAGTGATATTGATGTCATCCCTCTCACATCTTTTATCAAAAATTTTCAGATAAAATTCCTCGGAAATGACTGGAAGGAGATCATCTGCAATGATGTCAGTAAAATCTTATGATATACAGTGCGCGGCCAAAAGTTTGGAATAACTTATGCTTTTTGGGTATATCTCTGATTCGGCCAATGGTGGTTATCAGAGATCTGCTTCAGACTTTGCACACATATTCAACTACATAAGACACGGGTGTATGCTAATTTTTAGTCCAGTCCGATTCCATTTTCGGTTTCTTTAGAATGTCTGAAAATTTCGAAATTTCAACAATTTCTTGAAGCCCATGTGAATGAGCTACAGAGTTGGTTGATGGCGCGTTTTAACACTGACGTATCATCGGCAATTATTATATCAAATTTATTTTCTGGAAAAATTCGTATGCAATTTAATGGACAATTGAATCGAATAATGTTAATTTTTAGTAAAAGTAGACATTTCAGCTAGTTTCTGACACAGCCGTCCGCAAAGTCGCATATTATTTTTTCGGAAGGTAAATTTTGCATGAAATTATCAACGATATGCCAGTGTTAAAACGCGCCATCAAATAACGCTGTAACTCGCTCATATGGATTACAGAATTTTTTAAAAGTTCGAAATTAAAATTTTTGGCATATGATGACAAAATTTAAATTCTAAAAAAGCGAAAATGGAATCGAATCGGACCGAAAACTAGCATACACCCGTGTCTTATGTAGTTGAATATGTGTGCAAAATTTGAAGCAATCTGATAACTACGATTGGTCGAATCAAGGGTATACCCAAAAAGCACAAATTGTTCTCAACTTTTGATCGTCACTGTACATCGAGAAATTTTATCAGTTGCAGATTGGACCCGAAAATGTTTACCCACAATGGGGTGGCACAAAGACAGTAGGAAGACCTGACACCTATCTGAGGATGGGTGGCGACGTTCCTGAGAAGCTATGGTAGGTTCAGTCTATATTAATGCTGCTTTAACCATAAGTCTCGACTTTTACTTGTAAGGCATGCATCTTTAGATTTTGAGACGAAGCCATTATGACTTTGCAATTTAAAAATCTTCGGTTTCACGCAGATCTGCTTCTAGTTCGGTATTTTAGATGATTCTTTCAGGTACAATCCTGACGCTAATCCTGACGAGAAGAAGCTCAAGAAGCTGAGCGTCAATGCCAGATCGAAAGGCGTCGTCAGAATGGATGGCAAGAAGGGCAAGCAATTCAAATGGCTCTTCAGAGTCAGCAGTGGAGACATAGACTTTTCGATCGAGTTCGATGAGAGAACGGTAAGTGCACAAAAATGTGAGAGTTTGAGAGCTGGGAAACAGCAATATGACTGCATAAAAGTACAGATAGAAATCATTTTCTTACAAAATGACAGCACAATCCCTATCAGATTACACAATTTCTTCCAATAGAAAACCGCGCTGTAATGTTGTAGAAAGTGTGCAATTCATGCCGTCCTACCGCAATTTTGCAGCTGTCTGAGAGCTGCTAAAACATGACATTATGTGATTGAAAATGGTGTGAAGGCAGAAAAGAATAAGATGGAGAAAAGATAAATGATAGACTTCATCATTTGTCACTTTATTAGTATCGAAAAGTTGCTTAATTACACGGTTCATGTGTGAGCTTGAAGTTCCGAAGCTCTAGAACATTGTAATTCTTTTCTTGCAGGTCTACCCTGTCTTCCGATGCACGACCGACTTCCATCCCGAGATGGACTCATTCCTGTGTGAATACGACGGTCTGTACACTTTCGTGTTCGACAACTCTCACGGTCTTGTGTTTGGCAAAGAGATCAAGCACTATATCGAGTTGATGTAATTGATCTTTCGAGTAAAATAGGGCTAATCAAGTTCTCATTCATGAGTTAAAACTGTGGCAGGGTTCTCATATAGCTTCACTTATCATTTGGGTCCATATCATCAAGGTTCCTCTTTCTCGCACTTTTCAGCGCATACTAGAATAAACTATTTCTGTCAAAGTTTGCATACTTTATGATTTTTTGCTTCTATTTTATGACAATTGGCATGCATTGTGATTTGGCATTTCATCATCACTGCTTTCTTCTCGTTGGCCCTTCCATCGTTCGATGTCCATCTCTTCCATAAGCTCTATGCAATTTTCATATCATTTCATAGTGCAAGAAGTCTCGATTAAGTAATGAGTTTTGCCTAAATAAATGCATTGTTCAGGATAAGCCTTCACGGTCGAAGAACGCGATAACGATCATTGTTCGCCGTGTTCAACATCTCAGTTTAGGAACTTCACGAGGACGTCGATCGGTTGCAAATGTCATGCACGTTTTAAATAAGCCGATTTTTAATTAAACGAGTTCATCTGAATTTTCATAATTTTTTCGACTGGCACTTTTCTCGGCTAGTATATAATTGGAGCGTTTCCGCAGTAATAAGTTCCTCTCAAGCTCAGGCATCTAGTAATTAGATTGATATTTTTCTCTGTGTCACCTATCTTTCCCACGTATTTACCTCTGCCTTTGCGCATGGTCATTAGTTGAGCCGTATAATTTCGAATCCCTTACCTCGCTACACATTATCACTCACAGATACTAATAATTTCACAATTTTCCACCTGTCTATCAAATTTTCGAAAAGAGATACTTGCCGAATGTCCAACTTTCTATTGATTTTACTCATACTACCAAATCTTCAGATATCCATCGCTGAGAAAAGTAAGAAATTGATATGTGTTAGAAGAAAATGCTTTTGAATGCCTAATGGAAGAGAAATCTATTCTCTTTCCAAAGTTCATCAAATTCAGTCAATTATATCACGAAGCGAGTGCATTTGTAAAGTGCACTCAGCTTTTGTTTACAGAAATGAAGAAAATAAATGTTCGATGTTATCCTCCTACTTTTTTCATGATCAAATATTCACACAAAGATTTCCAACTCTCTCCAAAATGTATTCCAATTTTAGATTGCAAACTAGAGGATGGAGAGCCACTGGAAAAACTTGAAAAGGACTGCAGTACGATAGAAGGCAACATTTTCATCAACAAGGACACCCCCTTGGATGAAGCTGTAAGTAGTGCATTTCCATAACTGATTATCCTTTTACAGTCGAACTTTGTAAATGTTATCAGTTTTTTTGGTCATGAATTTTACCTTGAAGACTTTGTGGCAAATATTGGGTTGTTTCATAAGTTCGTAACGCACCTAAATAACTTTTTTCGTATCTAACGAATTCAAGCAGAGTTTTCGATATTAGTACCATTAGCGTATTGACTTTCTCATAGTATGTCTTAAAACTCCATTATTTGACTTTTGTATACGTAAACGACATGCAAGTCGAATCTTACTTTTCGGGGTCGCAACAGAAGGCTCATTTCGTGTTACCTCATAGAAATCTCTTGTCAAGTGTTTATGATATAAAAGCAATGCCTAATAACTCAACCATAATATAGAAATCCGGATCCTAGCTGTCATAATATGCATATCGCGAATAAAATATCTCAAACCCCAAAACCTCACTTCAGAAACTCGATTGACGAATTGCTAGAAGTGAAAACGTATTGCATAGTTGCTTATGATTCAATGGCGAGACGATTTATATCAAATTTGACCCGATTCGATCTTTTTTTTAATTTTCGACTTTTCACGCTAAGGTGGACCATTATGTGAAGGCATGTCGATGTACTCAATGTAGCCACGTAGTTTTGAGACATACCATGAGAAAGTTTGTACGCTAGAGGCATCAAAGCCGATAGCTCCATTTGGATTCATTATATACACAAAGTGATCCGAGTGTGCTACGGACTTATGGACCAACCCAATACAAAGAGTCAATTTCATAACATACTGCCTTTGAAACGCATCGTCATCATCATGCTTTATAATTTTCAGGCCCTGAAACAAATATTGGGTTCAGTGCTAAAAGTCGATGGCTCAGTGATCATCGAAAACACGAAACTTCGCAGCATAACATTCTTCGAGAAGCTCGAAGTCATCAGTTGCAAAAAGCCGTATGCAGATAGTGAGATTTTTCCAATTAATAAATCTTCATGAGTAAAGTTTATCAAATTGCATGCTGTAAATTTCATCCACCTTCAGACAGATAAGTTAAATTAGAAAGTGGATGATTTTTTAAGTAGATGGAAGATGATTTCAATCTAAAACTCGCAAAAGTTTCAAATAACCTGTTTTGAGCAAATTGATTTTTTCGAGAAACAACTGTTCAATTCAGACTACCCAGTGGCACTATTCGTTGGAAACAATAAAGAAGCTGTTGAATTTTCGATGCCCGCTTTGAGATCCGTCATCATCGAACCAAAGGTCAAAGGCTGTATGCAAATTTTATCTTTTGTTCCAGAGAAATTTTACTTTTAGTGAATTCAACAATTCTCTTCGGCTACAATCCCAACCTCTGTCTCACGGAGGATCAGCTATTCTTTTTCTACGGAATGCTGGCTCAAATTATCAACACAACTGTGTGTAACCCATCAAGTAAACGATTTTTAGACATTTTTAACGATATCATTCAGATTTGTCATAAAGTCGAAGTCACAAATTCTGAAGTCGAAGTTTCGTGATAAACTTGACATTTGCCAAATTTATAGAAACGATTGACATTTTAGACCGAAAATAGCTCTCACTTTAGAAATCTACTGTGCCATAATCCCGGTATCAAAATCGCCAGGTGTTTTCCACTGCTCCAATTTGCCATCTGGATGTCAAATTTTAATGAATCCACTCGAATTGAACGGAGATGAATGCACAGATGTGTAAGTTGAAAATTTATGTCGACTTTGAGCACCCGTGATGAAATCTTGAACAAGTTATCGTCGTGTAATCGTCATTTTTCGTGAAGATCGACATTTCTCGAACATATCCTGTTCCTAAAGCCAATAACATTAACAAAATGAAACGGTGGATCTACAAGCGATCATTTGTTAGCAGAGTGTTTGACTCATTTACTATCCTCTTCACCTTCTTGATACCAAAATAATACAGTGCATTTTCATTGGTAATCACTTGGCGCTTCAGGCTAAACGAGAAGCTATTGACAATTGAATTCATACCGGTCTACGTCGCAATCAATTCCACCAAATTCGTCAACATCGATCTGTCAAACTTGGCTGAAATCAGTGGAAGCACAGGTAAAGCCTAATTCTGTCATTATTTTAAGCTTCATAACATTTTTCAGGGATCAAAAATCCAGCACTCAATATTTACGATAACGCAGAGTTGCAAAGCATCAATTTGACGAAAATGCATGTAGGTTTAGAAAAATTTTCTAACAATCAAGAAGGAATGAAAAAAAACTTTGAAAGCTCGACAATTTGTTTCAGTTTTGACTCTCAAAATATGTAAAATAGATAAACTTCTATCCCGAATGATAATTTCTCTCGATGACTCTTTTATTCAGAAAATATCCTATTTTCCTCCAGCCTTCCAGCCAAAGACAGCTATCATAATTCAAAACAACACGAATCTAACACTCACGCAAGAATTGGTATTTTAACGCTTCTTAGAGAAGAAGTTGCAAGGCTTCAACTTTAGTGCACACAGCTAAATATGGTGAGTCGCGCTAGTGAAATCGGACAGCTCTACGAGGGCAACTTGAAAAACTGCTTCAGGAATGAGACAGGACCTGACTTCACTGCAGTACCTCATTATTATATTTCGGTAAGAGCATTATTGAGTTCGAAATGATCTGAAAGTACAGTTTTCTGAATTATCACTTGGCTATGCGAGAAAAGCAGACAAATTTTTCTCTACTTATTTTCACCATTCAAAATTTATTTGCGATTGATCATGCCAAAATTTCAGTATGATGGCTCATTATTTTCAGGCCCCAGGAAATGGTAGCGGTAACGTCATATGGGTCACTTCTTCAGGCAGTCAACTTAGAGACAACTTCTTCATCAGTTTGATTGTTTTTGCTACAACGTTGATTACGGTTATGTTTTGAGTTACAAGTCTTCAGGAATCATTTTATTTATCAAAATTTTGTCAATTATATTTATGAACTCGTGCCAGGTTTTCATACTGTGTTTCAGATTTCGTAACCACTTTCAAATGTTATTCTGCAGATGTTTCTGATTTGTAATTTCTATGCTATCAATTATCACGATTTCATAATTTGTACTGAGTTTTGTGAAAGGTTCAATGAATAGTTCAGAAATGATTTTCCATTATTTTATTGCAATTTTGCTTGATTTTCACAAGCTTTTATCAGTTTTTTTTTTTCAAATTCGAAATAAATTATTCCCTGTTTTCCTCTATCATTTTTCCGCCTAATAAACAAGCCGTAATTTATCTGTATATGAAGTGTCACCTAGCAACGTCTGTAATAATCCGTTGAGGCGGCAGAAAAATCGCATTTAAATTTTAAAAGCTTAATTTTATAGTTTTGAGCTATCTTTGATCTGATAATTAGTGCATAAGAGATACGCGGTTCATACATCTACATGAGACATGATGCAAATCTAAGCGAATTGCGATTTTTTTTCATTTGAATTTAGCATTCATACTCAAACTTATCTGACTTACATGTGAATTGCGTTAAATTTCGAAATCTCCTAAACATCGCAGATTTGGATTATTTCGCTCATTTTAGCGCTTTATGATTTTACGGGGTGATCGGATAATGCCATGAATTGCCAACTGTTTTCCAATGGAAACACTGTCTGTCGGGAGGAAACCGAACTGGACTTCATCAACTGGCATTTGGAAGAAGGCGAGTTTTCGAATTTATAATCAAAATCGAGTTATCTAAGTTTCTATTTAATATTCTCAATGTAGAACAAGACCGTTCGGAATTCCTACTCAGATTCCAAAAATTTCGACTGCGAGAAATTTTGGTCTCAGAATTCTAATTTCGAGTTTTGCCGAATTTTAATTCCGACTTCGATTCTGATTCCGAATTAAACAAGTTTCAACTTCGAACGGTCTTGATGCAAAGTTTTTTTCTTTTGAACATTTTTGAGCAACTTATTTTTCAGGACGACCACTATCATTTCTTCTGCTCATGATTGAATGGGTCCTACTTTGTGCATTCTGGATTTCAACTTTACGAATCCGAAAAAGTTTGGTTGCGCCATTTTTTGCAATAGTTTGTCTCCCTTCAACGCTAAATGCCATTATCAAAACGGGTCATGCAATTTACGTATTGACGCAGAGATTTCCTGATCAGGATTTGTAGGTTTTAAATGAAGCGTAATTTTTGAGGTATCGA
This sequence comes from Diploscapter coronatus, assembly GCA_964036155.1. NCBI lineage: Eukaryota > Metazoa > Nematoda > Chromadorea > Rhabditida > Rhabditidae > Diploscapter > Diploscapter coronatus. The sequence continues at coordinate 9,526,459 of OZ038422.1, forward strand.
ATTTTAGGACGTCTTCATTGTCAGACATCGAAAATCTTCTATGTCAGGTTCTACGATATTCTTTAGCTTTTGCCATTGTTCACTTCACATTTCTAAATATCAAAGTAGCCAAGAAAACTAAACGACTGAGACGGTATACCGAAATGTAAGCCTTTAATCAATTATTCTAACTTAAAGATTGAGAGAATTCCAGAGTTCCTTTTCTGATTATTCTACTGCTGGTCGCACTATTCTTCTCATTGCACACATATTTCCCACATATGAATTACTTTAGTTACATGATTTCGTTCTGCGTCAGCATTTTTGCGATGTTTTTAGTAATCGCAGCAGAAGTAGCGGTAAGAAACAATCATCAAACTTTCAAATAAATATCTTTTCAGGCTATATGGTTTTCCACTTCCTTGAGGAACCATATCAACGCCAAAGTTTCATATTCTGACCCACGCTATGAGCCAAATGCAAAAATAAGACTTATTTTTCTCGCAGGATATTTGCCCTTCACAATTATACCATTGCTTGTGGATATCGGTAGCCAGGCTTGAATGAGCTATTGCGAAATTGCCAATTTTATTTCATTTCAGTCGCCTATTTCTATGAGTTCCCACAGGTGATACCAATAAGCAATGCGTTGACGTCTATTTTCTTTGTTGCTCTGACTTTGCTCGTAATTCCAGAGTACAGGTACGTCAGACTTTCACATAGTTTTTGCTACAATAAACCAGCAATCCCCACAAAAATCAAACTTTCAAGTATCAGTTCTCTAAAATTATTATCCATCTATTAGAAGTTTTCTTCTCCTTCTGATCCTAATAAAACTTTAAACGGGCAACTAATGCCTGTTTCGCCAGAAGTAATCGCTCTTCAAGTTTCCTAGTTCATGAAAAATTTCAATACATTACATCCCGAAAATTTGAATAGCCATAAAAGTGCATAGACTGACGAAAGATTTCTACTCTAGAATGAAGATGTAGGAATGACAGAAATTGATTGTTATTTTATGCGCTTTGATGATGTATTCAGATTCTTCGGGAATTGACAATTTTTTCGGAAAGGTCATTTCGAGAGAAACAAAAGATAACAGTTTTGCAAAGAAAATCCTTTACTTTCAGAAACACTCTGTTCTACTGCTGTTTGGACACAGAATCTGATGACAATGACGACAAAAATCTCGATCCAATAATTTCGTCACCAACTTCCTCTGCAAAATCATCCGTCAGCTCGATCGAATCTAGACTCCCCATAAAATTAGCACTAGAACAATCGGATTCTAACGAACTCGTAGTTTACCATCCACATAAATCTGAAGCTGCACGAGAAAGTCCTAACTTCGTGATGATTTCGAACGAAGAAGTCCACAATATCATGAATCGAATCAAAGAATTGCAAAAGCAGCAGCAAGTGACGTACCTGTGCTCGAATTACACGCCGATCATTTTCGTAACGTCGAAGGAAATGATCAATGGAAATTCGGACACGACTACGAATCCGTTTTACGTCACTAGTCCTAGACCATAAATCAATCATTTTGGATGTTTGTGGTTTTTCACATGATATTTGTATCAAATTATGCATATTTTGCAGGATTTAGACTATTTTCGGAATGGTAATTTTTCCAACAAGGCTTTTAGGTTCCTTAACGCCAGACTAGATTCTTGTTCTAGAAAAAATAACTAGATCGCAAAGCGTAGATAGAGGATTTCGACTCCTTGTAGTTTTTTTTTCTATATTGTTTGTTGCAAACTTGTATTTTTACGGGGTTTTCCTTATCTTCGGGATGAATAAAGTTTTTCTATCAAAACTCCTAGACGTCACAAGCTAGACTTGATACTTTACCGAAAAAAAATCGAAAGATTTGAGTGAAAAAGTCAAACTGCTGCATTATCAAAAATTAGCAATTTCGTTAGATACGCTAGTTTCTGGAAGACGGCTGAATTTGCCTATAAAAGGAATCGAATAGCCAGTCGAAGTCATTATCTCATCTCGTCTCGTCGAGAACAGCCAACCTACCTCCTTCCACTTCCAACTGCAACAACCAAGTCATGGCCAGTCTCACCGTCGACCCTCCCGCAGCTCAAGTACGTCAAAAATGCACAAAATGACGAAGATCTTCAATCCGTGTCATGCTCAACAATTAACAAAAACAACAGCAAAAAATTGTAGAAAACATTGTCAAATCAATCAGGGCTGGGATTCAAGTAAAATTACACCCCCTGTAAAACCATTTACAGGAGGGTGTAAAAATTTACAGGGGGGTGTAAAATTTTACAATTACAGGGGGTGTAAATTTTACTTGAATCCCAGCCCAGGAAAGATCATCCGAAACTTTTAATCCCTATTTCGAAATGTCAAAATATTCCAAAAATCAACTTTCAAAGTTTTTTTTTTATCAGAAGACAGTGAGACTAATGCCATAAGTTTGCAGATCCCCGCCACTGGAGGAAACTCGACTCACAAACTCGTGAATGGTGGCACTGAGAAGCTGATCTTCAAAGTGAAATCTTCGAACAACAACGAATACAGGATCAAGCCCGTGTTCGGTAAGGAGACGACGTGTGTTGACCTGGCTCGTGAAACACTAACAAGAGGAGCGTCTGCATTCGAGTGTGCAGATATTTGTGTTAAAGAAAGGAATCAGAACTCGGCTAGGGAGTTTGGCTCTCTTTAATTGTGATCATCGGAACTCTCGAATAGCAACAATTCTCGTAAGAGAATGATCGAATGGTTCTCTTCACGTCTATATCGTCTGTTCACGAGAAAAACTCAATAATACCGAATTGAGAAACACAAGACTAACCCACGTTCTTACAGGTTTCGTTGATGCATCCGGTTCTACCGAGCTCACGATTACACGTCTGGTAAGCACGAAAAGTCGTGAAAAGCTGACGTTTGAGGCGTAGAAAATATTTCAATTTCATTCCAAATATCCTCTAAAGCACAAAAATGCGAAAAAAATATTTTAAAAAAATACCGAGTAATAATAATTGAATTTCGTAGGCCGGTGCCCCCAAGGAGGACAAGCTCGTAATTCACTTCGCTCCAGCGCCCGCAGACGCGACCGACGCGCAGGCCACTTTCGGCTCGGTGCAGCCGACGGGCAACGTGACCGTTGTCATGTCCGCTACCTAAGCGTGTTGCTTCGTCACTTGTCTGCCAGTCGACTGCCCCCCCCCCCCTCTCGCATTCGTCTGCACCTGGCTCGCACCCTCTACGATGCAACACACCATCCGCCCACACCACACCACACCACACCACATCATCCATCATCAGTCACGCCTCTGCCTCTGACTCGTCAACAAGCAATAAACCCTGCTTGAATACAACAACGTCTTCATTTGCTGCGCACAAAATATAAAAATTACACAACAACAAAGAAATTGAAAATTATTGAAGTCTGACTTGAGTAATGTTGCAGACTTCATGAGTCTCGAAAAAATCGCGAAACGCCGTGAAAAGAAGCAAAATATTCGGAAAGATAGAAACGTGGAAATAAGCGAAAACAAAATGACCCTTTTCCTGCAGAGCTTCGTCTTTTCATAAAGTTCGCATTTTTCGTTTGGAAAATCGCTAATTTTCATTTCCGAACTTCACAATCGTTTTCTGGGGCTCATGAATGGGTTTATTTTCTCTTTTCTGCCCCTACTCTCCTCTCCATCATTACTCTCTGCTCCATTGCGATGTTTGGCGGGAAAATGAAAAGGGGTTGAAGGCCGTTTGAACCTATCGATCATTGCGCGAATTTTTCGTTTCTGATTATCGATTTTTCGTTCGAAAAGTGTTGCTGAGCTTCTTGAAATTTGTCGAATTGTGTTCCGATAGAAATTCTCATTCGTCCAGTCATTTTCATTCATGCTTTGCTGGGATTTCATCGAATTTAAATGAAATTTTCGTCTCAAACCCTAGAAATCTGACTTCATCTCTTGTCATGCCTCTGCAAAAATTATTCGCCCACTCATATTTCTAAAATTTCGTAGGTTTCCTCGGGTAGTTGTATGTTCTACTATCTGCTGAATGGCTTGAGTTGCAGGGGCGAAATTTATTCCCTCTCTACTATTCTTGTAGTTTTACGTTCAATCGAATAATTTAGCTGATTTGCAGATCGATGAGTCGGTCGAATCGAGTGGGCCCGTGCGTGGCTGCCGAGTCGCCTGTCATGTTCGCCAAGCAGACCTCCTCCAGTTCGCAGAGTGCAAAGAGGCCCAAATCACTGCCGAGGGGAAATCGGTAGGATACTGGAAAAGCGAATAAAAATATCCTGAACTTTCGTAAATTGAAACAACATCTACTGTTAAAGGAAGAAGTTTGGGATTGATCAAAGACTTCTTGTTGTGACGGCTTCTTCAGGTTATGAAAAATTAGTTTTCTCTGCAACTCGTATCCTGCGCGATCTATTGAGAAAATGCACCCATTTTGAAGGAATGAAGCTGGTGAACTTTCCAAAGTCATTCTGATTTTTTGAAGAATTCCATTAATCGAATAGAAAAATAAGATTTTCAAGTGTTTTTAGAGGGTGATTGCAGAGAAATCACTTTTTAGTTGATGTAGGCCTATTTTCATTCATTGAACGTTTTGTCAAGATGAAAGCGTGTTGAATTTGCAGAAAAAAGAAGTCGACCGATTCGACCAGCCCCAAAATCACCGAGTTCTTCTCGGTGCGGCGCAGCAACAGGAGGGCTGGAAAGCAGATTGAGGTGGGGAAATTGTTTGAATCATTTGTCAAAAAGAGATTGGTTGAATTTTAAATAAAAATAAAAAAAGATTTTCAGAAAATTCTGAGATGAGTTGAATTTTCAGGATGACACGATCAAATCGGTCACGCCAAACTCAAAAAACTACCGACTGCTTGCGGAATTGCCTGTCAAAATGACTGCACAGAAAAAGGAGAAGTCGCTCGAGATCGAGGCAGAAACTGAGGTTGTACAGGAGAAGAATCACAACAAACTGCCAGATGCAGGCATCGATCTGCCAGAAAGGGTTAGAAAAGTTTTTTCACCGTATTTCTTTAATGAATCTCCTAAATCTTATTTTCTTTTAATTTTTAGAAGAATGTCCTCTTATATAGACGGAATTTCAAATTTGATAATTCGCAAGAATTTCTTTGATGAATTCATGACCGACTAATTCAGACTGAACAAAGCGCCTCGCCCCAAAAGCAGCTGACCAAAAGTCCGTCAAAAGTGAAGAGAATTTCGCCAGAAAAGCAGAAGGAAGAGACGTCAAGTGCAGCGGCAGAGTTGTTGGAAAAGGTACGAAAATATGTTCTTTCAAAAACCGAATGCAGCATGGTAAACTATAGTTAGGGACCGTAAACTCCGTCTTCTCGCATTTTTCGCTTTTATAAAAAAAAAAAGTAATTGGAGACCTCAAAAATAGGAAGCAAGTACCCTTCAAAGTTGAGATACATAAAAATCATAAGCTAATTCGGTGAACCACCCAATGAAATGGTCCTGTATCAAAAATCATCTCGAAATTTCGGTGTTTTCAAATGTTAATGCCTTCTCTGTAAAGCAAAACCGTGTTCATTTTGATGATCACTTTCGGTGGAATTTTCGATTAAAAATGTTTTTTCTTTGTTTTTCCTTCAAAAATGTTTTAGTTACATCGAAATTAAACTTAAAGTAAAAAAACTAGCAAAATTAAATTTTGTAAAACCTTTTTCGGTCCCTAAATATAATTTCACTTGTATCTTCTCATTTAACCAGTTCCCATAATTCCTCTGCTGGAAATTAAATCAAATCGTCAAATTGCTCGCCCAAAGTGAGTTACTGTTTTTTTCCAGAATGAACAAGTTGCTTTGCCACTACAGAAGGAATTGGAAAAGAGTCCGGCCAAAATGCCGAGACTGACGCCTGAAAAATCTGAAAATGATCAAGAGCTGTCAAGTTCAAAAACCAAGGCGAAAGTCAACCTGATTGAAAAGGTTCCGAATGAAATCTTTAAAATGATAGTTGTCAATTTTCTCTTCTTCAGTACAACCAACTCACATCTCCTCAGAAGCAGCTAAACATAAATCCGCCAGCAATTCCGATGATTTCACCTGGAAAGAAGAAAGAAGGATCGTTGAGTTTGGGTGCAAAAGCAAATCTGCTAGAAAAGGTTAGACGATTTAAACAAATTTTTCTTCTAAAAATTATGTGAAAACTACTTTTTTCATCATGTAATCGTTTTGATTGGAGTAGACTTGGAAGTCGAATCGAAAAATTCAATCTGAACCCAATCCAATCCGATGGCCCCCTCCCAAAATCCCGATCGGGTTGAATCGGATTAGAAGTTCCAAGTCTGGGTTGAAGATTTAAATTTCATAAATTATTTTGTTTTCATCTAAAATTTTAAAAATTGCCATTTTCCAGGCCAAACAAGTCGACTCTCCTCGGCAATTACTCGACAAAATTCCGTCGAAAGCACAGGAGATTTTGCCGGAGAAGAAGGCGGTCGAAATTGGAGGATCCAAGGCAAAGGCTAATCTCCTGGAAAGAGTCAGTTTTTGCTATTTTCGTTAACTCTTCAGGCAAGAAAATGGAATACTGGTAACTTATAGAGAAAAATAAAAATCTAAAATCGAATTTTTCAATGTTATTCAAGAATACATTTATTGTTTGGCAAAAAAAGTTATTTCAGATCCGAGCCAAGGAGACGGCCAAAAGGGAGGCAGCTCGACTTCGTGACCCAGTTTTGGAGAAGAAACGCAATCACCTGCTCATGCTCAACGACAGAATGCTCAGATGCATCACTATGTAAGGGTTTTTTTTTTTTAAATCAAACTTAAAAACTAGCACTCGTGGAGTGGAGCTGGTCTTTATTTTTTCGGCGAGGGTCGGATGCGGGTTCAAAAATTTTCTAATTTGGAAAGTATATTAGAAGTTCAAAGAAAGCGTATATTTTCAGGTTGTATGCAGTGAAGAAGGCGCGCAGCATGGCTGTGGCAGACGTCGTCGAAAAATTGGTTTTCAGCAGCTCTACGATTCTGGCTAAAGGTAGAATTTGGGAATTGTAAAAATAGATCATTTTTTGCTGAGAAATAGTATTTTTCAAATTACCAGTCAAAAGTATACTACGAATCTTTTGTAGACGACATTCACGCTCAACTTCGACTGCTGTGCGACGTGGCCCCCTCGTTCTTCAAGCAGACCAAACTGATGGGTAGGGACTATCTCCAACTGACTGAGAACTGCATCGAGAAGATTCAACATATCATCAGCGAGGAAATCACAAGGGTATGAACTCATTTTAGTGCAGGTCTTGTTCGAGAACTCCAAATTGAAATTAAAATTCGCTTTGTTCATTTTATGATGAGTCCATTCAAAATTAGGTTATTTCAAATTTTAAAAAGAGTATACTTGAATTGGAGGAAAAAACCTCGTTTTTTTCATTTATGAAATCAACCAATCAAAAGATTTATTATTGAAATGTTTTTATGTTATTTAGAAAAAGATTTTTAGTTACCATTTTCAGATCTCGAATGATATCGACGAGAAAGCGAGGAGGGCATTGGAAAATAGCCGAGCGGTATCGTGACTTCGTTTATTATTGAATCGGAGGTCATTTGTGTCGCAAAGGGAGTATTTGTACTGAAATTGTAGAGGCTTCCCTGGTATTTTCGGTAAAAATCACCCCCTTGTGGTAACAATCGCTTCCCACACCGTCCACTTCTACGAAATCTTTCACAACATTCATGTATCAAAACATCGTTAGTACTGTTGATTTCCTTTTACTGTGGATCCATTTTCTATACTTTGGAAAAGTGGCCACTACTTTTTCCTATAGCCTGTAAAATAGTAGCTTCTTTGAAATCAACAGTGTTCAATTTCAAAAGCTTCAAGATTCTTCTGCAAATATTAACGATATCTAGCAATTTGCATATCCATTTTTCACATTCTGTATTTACAATGCGGGATTTTCTATTCTCTCAACCTTCCTTATTCGATGAGCATATTTTCGATTGTAATATTTTTAAAATTTTGTTTAGCAATCTCGTTCTAGTGGTGGTCAAAGTTTCTTATCAAAACTTGTGAAAAAATGCAAGTTGATGGTATAAAATTTTCAAAAAATTTTGCTATTTTATGATGAAGAGCCGCAAGGTTTGACAACCTTGAGATATCTGTAATTTCCCATACTTTTTATTAAATTTTTGAGGAGTTTATAATCGTCACATGCAAAATAGAATAGGAAAAGATTTTTACTGCAAAATCTTTTTTTCTATCTCATGTAACGATGCAAATACTTGGCTTTCAAATTCCCTGAAAATAAGTTGAATCTTCAGAAATCCCTCTTCTACCAGAAATGGACAGCGGGATTTCAACTTCGGAAACGGGCGGCACAACCTCGGGCAAGACGTTCATGGAACGACTCAAGGCACAGAACGCTCGACACAAGCAACAGCTCGAGGAGAAACGCAAGAAATTGGGTAATTCAGTGCCTTCCCTTCTTGAAAGATATGCAACCTTTGAAATGAACGTGCGAAAATTCTTTTCTGCATTAGGCAATGAGGAACGAATAAAATGTGAAATTAGCATACATTTTACAACACTTGTTAAATGGACCATTTGCATATATTCCTGGCATAAATCTTCGAAGTGAAAAATAGGATTATTTTGTATCCTTTTACAGATAAAACACATGATTTTACAGAGGCCAAGCAGAAGGAGAACCAGCGTCCTGCAGTGAGTCACTCGCTAAATGCATTCAACATTTCGGTCAACACATCGCAGGCCGTCGACAACGATAAACCAATCAATTCCACGCTGCCTGAGGTAAGGAGATATTTGGTATTTTGAGAATTTTAGAAAAATGTTATGCTGAAATTTCGCACAGTAGAATCGATTAGTCACTACAACGCATAGACTGGAATGATTTTAGAAACGGAGAAATATCTTATGTTTAGAAAAAAAAAGTAACCTCAGTGATATTTGCAAAGAGAATAACCGGAAGATGAGCGTTTATAAATTCGAGATCGTGATTTTCAGCCCCCAAAAGCACCCTTGTCGAGTCGTCAGGCAGTGTTCCGGACTCCTGCCGGCAGAGGGGACAGACACAAACAAATCAACCAGCTGAAACTCAGTCCGATCGTTCCGAATCTCGCAGAACATACGCCCAAAACTCCGGGACATTCGGGGGTGAAGAAATCCCGCGAGGAAAAGGTGAATAAAATTCGAATTCTCACATTTGCATAATCGGAAGAAGATATGATCTATTGAATCAACGCTGAATTCTAAACGTAAGAAATGAAAATTATAAGAACTATGAGTTTACATAGCATTGCGAGAAGAGAGGATATGATTGAAGAGTTGTAAAAAAAAGATTTAAATTTCATCAGAAATTTGAATTTGTAAACCAAAAATTTGCAGGACAAAATGTCATTCGCCTCTCCGCACTTCAGCAAGTTGAAGCGCAGTGTCTCTCTACTGAGCGATTTGGACGATAATCTGATCGTCGTCAAGGGCAAGAGCTACAGAAAACTTACTCTGCTAGGCAAGGGAGGCAGTTGCAAGGTAAGGAATAGAGAACGAACAATCATGCTAACTTTTGGAGCGAAATCTGTAATTTCCACGAACTTAGCTATTTATATCATTGCAAAGAAGAAAGTTAACTGAAAGTTAGGCTTTCAATTGCTGCCATATATTTCTTGGAATAATTGAAAATTGAATTGAATTTCTAAAAATCATGATTTTTTTGTTTCTGTAAAATTAGCATTTTTCAGGTCTACGAAGCAGTGGACGAGCAGTCGCAGGTGGTGTACGCAATCAAGATTGCTGAGCTGCCTGAAGATGAAGGTCTCCGCAGGTCGCTTATAAACGAGGTTCTCCTACTCGAGCGACTCCAGGACTCCAGATATGTCATCCGCATGAAAGATTAGTTAGTCTTTCATATTATTTTTTAAACTTATTTTTTTCGAATATTATACTCTTGTGTTGGAAACTTTATGCATCAAATCGAATCTTTTTATAAAAAAAAAATGATGAAAATTGCTGATCCTTATTTTAAAGAAGAAAAGGTCGAAAATTGCTTCTCTTCTCCAACTCGATAGAATTGGAATGATAATGTTTGCAGTGACATGGACGAGTCTTCGAATCGTCTGTACGTGGTTATGGAGCGCGGCGATACGGACTTCGCCTCGTTCCTGACGCGCAACGCGGACTCCATCAACACAAGATTCATCCACTTCTACTGGGAACAGATGCTCAGAGCCGTCAAGGTCATTCATGATCAGAGTACGGAAGTTTTTCTTCATAAGTTGAAATACGTTTCCTTGACAAATTTTGGTATTTCGTGTAAGGTTCATATAAAGAAAAATTGTAACAATTTAAATGTCAAGTAAAACTAGTTGTTGATGTCTTAAATTGCAGACATTGTGCACGCAGATCTAAAACCAGCTAACTTTCTACTCGTCAGGGGCAATCTCAAACTCATCGATTTCGGCATTTCGTCATCGGCGCACGAAAATGTGAGGATTCATTTTGAGTGAGAAAATTGCACCCCCACACACACACACATTTCAGAAGAAGAAGTCAGCGATCGTGGGCACTCTCGACTATATGGCGCCGGAACAGTTCACTGACGAACAGGTAGATTTGTTTCAACATATTTTATTGGCAATAGACGTTTGAATATCTTGAAATGAAATTATTGTGCGCTTAATGAAAACTTCGTGCGTTTACTGATATAATGCTACTGGGATTTTTTTTGAAGATGAGATTTTCAGCCGCAAGTGAAGATCGACGTGTGGGCGCTGGGCTGCATTCTCTATCGAATCGTCTACGGCAAACTGCCTTTCGCTGATGTGCCCAGATCCGATCGGGTATATCGACTTTTTCAACTTGGAAACAATTTACTTCGTAAACTGCTACTTACGAGAAGGGAAAATTCTTATGAAAACTATTATTTCTTACATATATTTGATGAGATGGAAGATGGTTTTTGTTGGATTTTTATTGATGAATTTCTAGATCAACAAAATCTGCGACCCTCGATTTGCGATCCGTTTCAACCCGATTGAGGACGAGGTCATCCTGCGCAGCATCAAGCGCTGCCTCGAGAGGAACTACGAGAAGCGCGCCTCCATCGACGAGTTGCTGCAATTACTGGGCAGGAATATTTTTTTAATTCTCAAAGATTAATTTGGTATTTTTATGTGAACATTCTGCGTAAATTTTCGAACTAGACTCTTGTGGAATGTATTTTCAATTCCTGAAAAACACATCATGACGTTCAAAATCCGATATTTTTGAATGGAAGAAATTTCAAACATCTTCGTCTGTATTCCATCATAAATAATCCCATTTTTCGAAACTAAAAGGACTATTTTTCTAGCCGACTCTTCTTCTGCCCCAGGTGCAGAGGCCTCAATCGACTACGCAGCACTGGCCTCCGAGATGCAGGGCGCCACTCCAAAGACACTCGCCAAGAAACTCAAACGACTCGTCCTCCAATCACAGGCTAGTTTGAAAGGGAGAATATTAAAATTAAAAAAAAAAAAAAAAAAAAAAAACGTTTCATGATGCGAAATTTTTCACTATTTTTTGCGAAGATTAAGACAATCCAAGTCTTCATATGGAATTTCGAGAATTTTCGAAGGAGTCTGAGACAATATCGATGCTAGAAAAGAGTTACAACCCACTAGATAAAATGCAGTGCAAGATGCATTGAGTGAGAATTTTGGCATTGTCGATTTCCATGTCAAATTGCATTATGCGTCAGCGCGATTGAGGCGAATTTAAATATTACGATAATATCAATTTTAAGACTCGCAAAAAGTTGAACTTTGACGACTAAGACAACTCTTGGAATAGTATTAACGGGTCATATCAACAGCACTGATGAAATCCAAATGACACAAAAATAATTTATTTGAAAGTTCACTTAGTAATTGATAACGAAAATTATTTTATCTTTTCTTTGGTTTGCAGATTTTCCTTTCTTTATATATTATTGTATCTGGAACACTCGATTTGTGAAAACGGTCATTGTTTTTTTTTCCTTTCCGCAGCAATTCAATTTGGAGTCTAAACGTTTCGCTCAATTGAAAACATTCAATAAATCCTCAAAAATCTTTCCTTATCATCAACCTCTCAATTAGTAGGACTAAAGTTTTATCAGAACTTGAACATTCTGCAAAATGACAGGAATAAATTTGCTTTTTGAAGCATGAAACATTATTAAGCATTGAATTTAAAAATCAACTAATATCACACGTCATGAGCGCTAGCACACTAATGATTTGCAAAACAAATCTAAAACACATTGTTTACGCTTTATTCAATAAACTTTATTATTAGAAATTTTTACACAAAATATATTATTTTTGAATTTCCACAAACCAATTTACCGTTTTTAGATTTAAAAAAAAAAAAAAAGAAAAGTCATCAGTTTGTGAAAATCAAGAAATGTATAATACAAAAGAAAATAAAATAACAAATCTTCACCCGAGATATGCTATAAAATCTTGGGCAAACTCATGAAGCATTTCATCAATAAATGGCTAAATGGATAATAATCGATAATAAAAAATGCTGATCGCTAAAATCGCTATCGAATAACTGGGATATTTTATTGATAGGACGCGTTTGTAAATGTTTTCCATAACTGGGATAACTAATGTTGAATAATTAGAAAGACTCGCGTCGTCAAACGGCGGTCGTGTGAAATCGCACATTTTCATAATCTGAGCAGATTTGAGCACGCGGATGCGACTTCGTAATGTAGAAGCGGAAAGCGATAATATGCCAAATGTAGAATAGTGTAAACTGTAACAAGCGGAAAACTTCTTCGCTCATGCTCGTATTTTTCATTCGAAACCCCCAATTTCGTTCGAATAAAAACCGTCGAAACACGGCTATGTGTGAAATTCTCTAATAGAATTGTGAAATTCGTGAAACGTGAGCGCAATCTTCACTCACTGGAAGAGATCGGTGGAATAATTGTTGAAAACTGGAGAAAATGATAAAAAATATTGAAATTTCGTGAAATAAATCAGGTTTGACGGACAGTACTGAAGATGCTCATCTTTTTCAGATTTACAGCATTGTACAGATGTTGCGCATTCTTTGACGAGCTCGTCGAAGCGGACGACGACGACGTTCGAGTTCAGCTTCGTCTTGCACCACACCTGAAAAACGGTTCATTTTTCTTGTTCATTTCAAGTTAGAAATGCTAGAAATTAAATGTTAGAAAAATCAAAATCGATAGAGGTTGAAATTTTTACTAATTCGAATTCTAACTAATTATTTTACGACATCGAGTCAGGACTCTTGTAAAATTGGAACTCCTGACAATTCCCAATCAAAAGATTAGATTTCTTACCGTCTGCATCCATATTCCGAAGCTGCCGTCGGACAGTGGCACGACGACATTCAATCGCTCCTTCTTCGATCATCGGCAAGCCTTTGACTTGATCCTTGATCGGAGGCGGAGATCTTTCGTTGAGATTCGATTGCTAAATTCGATTTTTGCCTAATGAAATGAAATGCTCGTTGTTGAAATTTGGATTTGTCAAAAGATCATGCTGAAGAAATGGTGTAAGCAAAAAATCACGCTCAGCTTATGTAATTTTTATTCAACTTTGTGTTCGTAAATAAATTGATAAATTTTACCTGATATCTCAAGTATTCACAGCCATTTGCATCACGCTCAACACGACCCATGATGAATGGAGTGCCAACGGTGAAGATGTCGTCCGAACGGCGAGTTGGTGGAATGTAGTCGCGTCTAAAAAATCAAGCAGTTAGAATTTCGGAGTTCTGATCAAATTTTAGAACTAGTTCATGATATTCGTTAATTTAGACTTTTTGCGTGAATTTTTCTGCAAAAGTTGAATAGTTGCACAGTTGCACTCCCATGAAATATCACCATTCCAAAAGGATGATTTTATTTTAACAATGTCAAAATGTGCAATGCTTAGAAAAAATAACCTTTGCAACTTTCAAACACTTTTATGAGAGTTTGTGAATTACGTGATGAAAAATGGCGTAATGTGAAATTACGAAATGCGTTTTTTTAGCATAATGAATAAATAACTTTCGTCTCTTCTGTTCTTACAAAATTTCGATTTATGAACAAATATAAATTCAAGGAAAGATTTAAATTCAAGCACATATCATCATTTTTTAACTTCGCACACTCTATTCCCCTACCTCTGAATCCATTCTGTTCGATCGACCGCAGCGATTTCTCGCACTGGACTGTAAGTTGAGCCTCGAGGAACTCGATAAACGTGATGCTCCGACCAAGTCTGATATGAAGGCAGCGCTGCACGGCCGTTCATTTGAGGCGATCCATTGCCCTTGGAGATGTAAGGCGATTGGCGTGGTGGATAGATTGGGTGATGGACAAAGACACGTTCTCCAAACGTCGTCCATTTACAGCTACGGTTTTCAGAAGACATCGTAGTCATGTTCTGCCTTGCTGCGGCTACCGAGCGTGAACGAGGTGGGCTTGGACTTCTCAGTTTTGTTGATGTAGCGGATGGTCGCGAGAGTGAGCGAGTGTATCGTTCAGGGCTGTCCTTCTTCTGATATGTCTGATAAGACGAATATCCAGATGAGTTCATTGTCGTCTGTGGTTCCGGACGACGTTGGTAACTGACTGAGACGGAAGCAATCTCGGGTGGAAGGCGAGACGTTGCATAGCCGTTTGCTCGGTGATGGTGATATGACGGCAAAGTATGCGATTCTGTTGGACGATAGTAATGCGAGGTTGGGGTCGATGTCGCCAGAGGTGGGGATAGTGGACTTCGGGGTGTTCTTGGAGGCGGCGAAGTGCTGCTAACTGAAATGCGCTTGATGTAACTGATCTCGGTTCGTTCACGAATTGTTGTCCAAGAATGCGGCGATAGCGCACGTGTTCGCCTTTCCGCATCTCGCGATGCAATGCGGAAGCGCTCAGATTCCCCATATGATTGTGACATCTGACTGATCGTGATGCCTCTGTCTTCGCGTGGAATAGAGCGACGATGCTCAGATCGAGATTCTCGCTCATATGTTGGAGCTGGCGTTGGTTCGAAGCCAGAATCGACAAGTGCATATTTCTGTCTGGCGCTAATCGACACGGAAAAGCCAAGTGGTGATCGTGGAGTTTCCAGTTGTTGAGGATCCAAGACGAGAGGCGACTCGGATGGCGGACTTCTTCGATTCGCTGTGTCGACGTGAATCGATTCCGAGAGTCTCGGGTCGTGCTCTCGGAATTCAGCCAGCAGATCTTCTGGTGAAAGAGTTGGCCGGATTCGCTTCGTAGTGGCTGTGGTGACAGTTGTCGATGAAGTTGTGAAGTCCGTCGGCTCTTTGGCTGTTGTCTGCGACTTGACCTCCTCGATTGGCTTGACCCACTGCATAGGCTTGTCTCTGGGCTCCAATTTGTCGTATTCCCCGACGTGATAGACGTTAGCGAATTGATCGATTCTGTGAGGCTGTAGATCGTGAGTTTTGCTGGTTACTGATAACGGACCACGATACTCCATTTCTGGCATCGGATAACCGTGAGGGTGTTGTCTTCTCAACTCAGCAGTACGGACATCTTCGCTATCAATAGTGGTAGCAATTTTCGGTTCTTTCATTGGCAGCTGAGTATAGTGACCCACATTGTATACTGCTGAATGCTCTCGAAGTGGATGACTGTCGATTTCTCGGCTCCTTTGTGTGTTCTCAAGCGGCCCATAGTAGGCTTCCGAAATGGATGGATAGCCTTCTCGAGTCTTCTTGCGATCCTCTTTCTGCTCCAATTTGTCGTAATACCCCGGATGATAAATGCTGGTGTAATGCTGGATTGGCTGATCATAAATTTCAGTTGCTCTGGCAGTTTCAGAGAGAGGTCCAGTGTACATGGAGGTGTCGAATCGATGGTCAGGGCCATGATCTTTCTTGTGCAACAAACTGCTGATTCGTTCTGACATCTTCGGTGATTTGGGCTCTTCTTTGATCATCTCTGGTTGCACTTCGACTGTTCTTGGAGGAAGTCTATCGTACCAGCCCTGATGATAGACGCTCGAGTGATGCAGAAGCGGCTCGGAAGATACTTCATCAAATTTGTTGAAATCACCAACTGGTCCATGATAGATGGTGGTTGGGTATTCGGAGTGGACATCTTTTGGCTTGAAGAATCCGCCCAACTTGCTGGTTAGCGATTTCGATTTCTCCGTATGATCGTCGGCATGTGAAATGAGCTCTTGTCTTGGCGGCGAATCGGAATAGAAGCCTGGATTATAGACAGCGACAGTGTTTAAAATTGGAGAAGACTCGACTTCGTTCGTGTATCTCGTGTCGTGGAGATGTCCATAATAGGGTTCATCCGACAAATAACCATAGCCCTCGTGATGCTCCTTCTTCTTGAACAGGTCTCCGAATTTGCTAGTGATCGATTTAGATTTTTCCTTATGCAGATCTTCAGACGGTAATCTTTCCTTCATGGTTGCTGGCAAATCAGAGTAGAAACCTGGACTGTAGACAGCGACAGTATTGGAAATTGGAGAAGACTCGACTTCGTTCGTGTATCTTGTGTCGTGTAGATGCCCGAAATATGGCTCGGTAGATGGATATTCTTCGAGATGCTCCTTCTTCTTGAAGAGCCCGGTTAACTTTTCTGCCAATCCCTCTTTCTGTTCACCCTCGATTGGTTTCTTTGGCAAGTCTGTATAAAATCCTTGATGATAACTCGAGATCAAGTTGGTTAGCGGCTCTCCATGAAGGTCTCTTGTGTGTCGAGTTTCTGATAAGGGACCCAAATAAGGTTCTTGGTTGATTGGGAAGTCAGATCGTTGTTCCTCAACATGTCGAGTTGGCAGATTATCATAGTACGATTGTGATGGAGGAATGGCGTGCAGACCCAGATCCGAAGTTTGGATTTCCCTCGATTTCAATGTTTCGTCAACAGGGCGTGAATCGTCGATCCATGTTGGATAATCAGATTCGTGCTCCTTCTTCTTGAATAGCGATCCAAGTTTGTCAGTTATCGATTTTTCGGGCTCAGCCTCTTCTCTCTGATGATGGCTTTCTTCTACAGCTACAGGCAGCTTTTCATACCATCCCACATGATAACTGTCGACATGTTGCTGCAAGGGCTCTCCTTGAACTTCATGCATTTTCGATGTCGTCTCCAATGGACCTTCATAAATGTCGTCATGAGGATATCCTTCTGGGTGTTTCCTTTTCGGTTCTTCTACTTGGATCGTTTCCTCGTGAACTTCGACCGTTCTTCTTGGCAACGTGTCGTAGAATCCAACATTGTACGACTGGACGTGAGCTCGTAAATCTTCAGGCTGAATCTCACGATGCCTCATCGTTTCACTCACAGGACCATGATAGACTGTTGTCGGGTAGTCGGAATGGTCTTTCTCTTTCTTCTTGAAGAGACCGGTAACCTTGCCAGCCAGCTCCTTTGCCGTGTCTGCCAAATCATGATGTTTCTCGTCGCTGACTTCCTTCACCTCGACGATCCTCTTCGGCAAACTTTCATAGTGGCCCGAATGATATGGTGTTGTCAAGTCAGCCAATGGTATCGACTGCAATTCGGATTTTCTGTTGGTCTCGTCCAAAGATCCCAAATACGGCGGCTCATTGATCGGGAAGTGATAAAGAGAACGAGTTGATACAGTGTCTCTTTCGATAGGCCTTGGAGTCAGCTCATCTGAACGTCCAGTTGGGTGATAGACGCTAACATGCGTGTTCAGCGGGTAGGCTGGTGCTTCGGAATGGCGTGTGTCGTGATAAATGCCGAAATAAGGCTCTGAACTTGGCCATTGATCATGAGCGTCTTTCTTCTTGAACAATCCAGAAATCTTTGATGTCAACGATTTCGACTTCTCCTTGTCCTTGTGCCCATCGTCAGCTGGCAGATGCTCAGCTATGATCGATGTGTCAGGCTTGTCTTCGTAGAAACCGCTGTGATAGACTGAAACCGTGTTCTGCAGAGGGGAAGTCTCGACATCTCGTGCGGAACGAATTGAATCAAGAGGGCCTTCGTAGGGCTTTTCGGACGGGTAATCATCATGAGCATGAGACTTCTTGAATAGACCAGTGAACTTCGCACCTAAAATAGTGGATCAATAATTTTATCAAAGTATCGAAAGCTTTCAATTATTGTATTCGTCGGATTAGGTGACAGTTCGTGTGTTAAGGAACGCCTTGCAAGAAATGCGCGTCACGACAATACGCAAAAAGAGGCTAGAGCGCTAATAAAGAGAGTCAACGTGGGACAGTGGAAAGAGTAGTGTTATAACATCAAATTTGAAAAAGTACTTGCGGTCTCTAGATGTCACTTTGATTTGAAAGGGTGTATGCGCTTAGAGAAGATAAAACTTAGATTCATTTGTAAAACATTTATTCCTCCAAAAGTTTATTCTAATCAACTTACCCAATGCTTTGGCACTATCGGCGATATCGTGGTGCTTTTCGTCCGGTTTTTCCGTCTCAACTGGCCTGGTTGGTAGGTCGCTGTAGAATCCGGAATTATACACGGTCACGTAATCAGATAGCGGTGCTCCTTCGTGATCTCTCGAATGGTAGGTGTCAGACACTGGGCCCAAATATGGAGGCTGATTCAATGGGAAGTCGGACTTCTCCGCTTCCTCATGTTTCGACGCCAACATCGGTTCATCGGATCGGCCGCTATGATACTTGGTGACATGCGATTCGAGAGGATGCGAGGTTGCTTCAGAGTGAATCGTACTGTGATATGGACCGAAATAGGCTTCCGTTGAAGGATAATCTCCATGTTTTTCTTTCTTCAGGAACAACCCCGTCACCTTGCCTGCCAATTCTTTAGCTCTGTCTCCAATATCGTGATGCTTCTCGTCCTTTCTTTCAGGCTCTTCCTCGATCTGTTTCTTCGGCAAGTCATCATAGAAGCCTTGGTGATACGTTGAGGCCCAGTTCGATAGCGGCTCGCCTTGCAAATCTCTCGTACGAAGAGTATCCGACAATGGTCCCATATATGGTTCTTGGTTGATTGGGAAGTCAGATCTCTGTTCTTCAACATGTCGAGTTGGCAGATTATCATAGTACGATTGTGATGGAGGAATGGCGTGCAGACCCAGATCCGAAGTCTGAATTTCCCTGGATTTCAATGTTTCGTCAACTGGTCGAGAATCGTCGATCCATGTTGGATAATCAGATTCGTGCTCCTTCTTTCTGAACAAGGATCCAAATTTGTCGACAAGGCTCTTTCCAGGCTCGGATGTTTCACTTCTGACTTCTTCATGAATCTTCGTTGGAAGGCTCTCGTAAAAGCTCTGTGTCGGAGGTGCTGCATGCAATCCCAAGTCGTGTGTATCGATGTCTCTGGCTCTCAATGTTTCGTCAACTGGTCGAGAGTCGTCAATCCATGTTGGATATTCTGGTTCATGATCTCTCTTCTTGAAAATTCCAGTGATCTTCGATAGGACACCTTCCTTCTGCTGTTCTTCTGACATTGTTGGCAATTGATCATAGTGTCCGATGTGGTATGAGGATACATGGTGTTGTAGAGGCTCTCCTTCCACATCTCTTCTGTGACGGGTGTCGTACAATTCTCCCAAATATGGTTCTTGATTAATTGGGAAGTCAGATTTCTGAGGCTGTTCGATGATTTCATCAGACCTTCCGCTATGATAGACGGTGACATGGGAACTCAGTGGATGAGAAGATGCCTCGTTGTAACGAGATTCATGATAGGTTCCCGTGAAAGGCTCGGAATGTGGATAATCAGATTCGTGCTCTTTCTTCTTGAAAATTCCAGTGATCTTCGACAAGACACCTTCCTTCTGTTGTTCTTCTGACATTGTTGGCAATTGATCATAGTGTCCGATGTGATACGAGGATACATGGTGTTGCAGAGGCTCGCCTTGCAAATCTCTCGTACGAAGAGTATCCGACAATGGTCCCATATATGGTTCTTGGTTGATTGGGAAGTCAGATCTCTGTTCTTCTACATGTCGAGTTGGCAGATTATCATAGTACGATTGTGATGGAGGAATGGCGTGCAGACCCAGATCCGAAGTCTGAATTTCTCTGGCCCTCAATGTTTCATCGACTGGTCGAGAATCGTCGATCCATGTTGGATATTCAGGCTCATGATCTCTCTTCTTGAAAATTCCAGTGATCTTTGACAGGACACCTTCCTTCTGTTGTTCTTCTGACATTATTGGCAATTGATCATAGTGTCCGATGTGGTATGAGGATACATGATGCTGCAAGGGTTCTCCTTCTACATCTCTTCGATGGTGAGTATCATGAAGTTCTCCTGTATAAACTGGTTCATTTCTCGGGAAATCGTAGGAAATTTCTTTCGGAGCAGCTTCATCTGACCTTCCGCTGTGATAGACAGTGACGTGAGAATCCAATGGATGTGAACTGATCTCATGATGTCTTGTGTCGAAGTAGTCGCCTGTGTACGGCTCGGAAGATGGAAAATCAGAAGGATGTTCTTTCTTCTTGAACAATCCGGTGACTTTTCCTGCCAATTCCTTTGCTGTATCAGTGATATCGTGCTGTTTTTCTTCGCCCACTGGTTGAACCGTCTCTTCATAAGCCTCGATCGTTTTCTTTGGCAAAGTGTTGTAGAAGCCTTGTGAATATGGTTGTACGTGCGAAGTCAAATCCTCTGTTTGAATATCACGAGCTCTCAAGGTGTCATTTACGGGTCCCGTATAAATTGTCGTCGGATAGTCGGAATGTTCTTTCTCCTTCTTTTTGAACAGACCACCCAGTTTGCTAGTCAGCGATTTCGACTTCTCTTTGTGAAGATCTTCCGAAGGCAATCTTTCCTGCATAGATGTTATCGGCAAATCAGAGTAAAATCCTGGACTGTATACAGAAACAATGCTATCGATCGGCGAAGAATCCACATCGTTTGCATATCTGGTATCATGCAAATGTCCAAAGTATGGTTCTGTGGACAAATAACCATAGCCTTCAGGATGCTCCTTCTTTTTGAAAAGTCCGGTGACTTTTCCCGCCAGCTCCTTTGCCGTGTCCGCAATATCATGGTGTCTATCTTCAGGACCTGTTTTAACCGTTTCTTCATAAACTTCAATCGTTTTTCTCGGCAAAGTGTCATAGAACATTTGAGATGGGGGCATAGCGTGCAGGCCTAGATCTTCTGTCTGGATGTCTCTAGCTCTGATGGTATCATTTACTGGTCCTGAGTAGATCGTTGTAGGGTAGTCAGATGTTTCACGCTCCTTCTTCTTGAACAGGCCAGTTACTTTGCTAGCAATTTCTTTGGCAGAATCGGCGATGTCAATATGCTTCTCATCCTTAGATTTTTCGACCCCTTCAGACTCAGGCAGATCTTGATAGAAGCCTTGGTGATACGTTGAGGCCCAGCTCGATAGCGGCTCGCCTTGCAAATCTCTCGTACGAAGAGTATCCGACAATGGCCCCAAATAAGGTTCTTGGTTGATTGGGAAGTCAGATCTCTGTTCTTCTACATGTCGAGTTGGCAGATTATCATAGTACGATTGTGATGGAGGAATGGCGTGCAGACCCAGATCCGAAGTCTGAATTTCTCTGGCCCTCAATGTTTCATCGACTGGTCGAGAATCGTCGATCCATGTTGGATATTCTGGTTCATGATCTCTCTTCTTGAACAATCCAGTGATCTTCGATAAGGCGCTTTCTTTCGGTTGATCTTGAGTTGGCAATTGATCATAGTGTCCGATGTGGTATGAAGACACATGATGTTGCAAGGGTTCTCCTTCCACATCTCTTCTGTGACGGGTGTCGTACAATTCTCCCAAGTATGGTTCTTGGTTGATTGGGAAGTCAGATTTCTGAGGCTGTTCGATGATTTCATCAGACCTTCCGCTATGGTATACGGTGACATGGGAACTCAGTGGATGAGAAGATGCCTCGTTGTAATGTGATTCGTAATATGGGCCAGTGAAGCTCTCGCTAACAGGGTAATCGAGATGAGACGGGCCCCGTTTGAAGAGTTGAGTGACTTTGGCGCCTGGAAATTAATGGTTCATACTTATTATCACGAAAGTTTAAATAAAAATTTTTGAAAGTATGTTTCCTTCAATTTTATAATTATTTATTGCACCTTTGTATAATGAGAAAAATTGACTTTCAAAGCTGAATATCTCTCATCGAATGCATCGCGCTGAAATTTTTTGCTTCTCTCGTACACGTTGTTTCTCTTCATCTACAGTACCTATTTTCATATAAACTTCTTTACCTCGGTATTTTTAAAAAATTTGTTCCTTCATTTAGTTCCAGCAATTTCGTCAAAGGATATGTGGAAATTTTTGTTCCGTTCCAAGTATTTTGAAAGGCACTTCCTGTTTTTGATATTTTATTTTTAACAAAATACAAACCTGTGAAACCTTTCCAAGTTAGAACATTTAGAGTGCTAATACTTTTTTAAAATTTTATTTTTTAAACCAATTTCTCGAATATTCTTTTTCCTGTTCACGTTTCCCAAAACCGCGCTAGGTATCCAACCGTACTTTTTCTTTAAAGCTTTCTTTTTATTTAATAAGTTACTAGCGATAGTTTAAGTATTACGTTACAATGTTTTGAGTTTGATAAAAAAATAACACAGAAACGATTAAATTGAGGCATTAAAGATTGGTGTAATTTGTTATTTTGGCTGAATATCTTGAGAGCGTGAACTTCATTCTCTGCAAAAGCGCGGCGCCATTCAAAAAATGATAGTACGGGGACCTCCAGAATAGGAGGCAAGTCATGCTCATAGCTGGTCTGACAGAAAACGCCATATCAAGATCGACGATAAATCCAATAAAATCTTCATGTGTCAAAAATCAGGCCAAGATAGTTGCGTACAAATGTACACAACTGATTTTTCGATTTCAAAAGTGTGGTCATTTGAAGGTACAAAATTTTCGATTTTTCGGCCGAATGTTATTTTTTAGTTTATTTTTATTTGTCTTTCTGAAAGTCTAGCAAGACACGAATACATATTTTTGAACAAAAATAACTGCTGAATATGGTTCTCATGAACCAGTTTGCGTTATCTATGAATACCGATCAATTGTAATTTCGAAGAAGTAATTTTAATCTTCTTGTTTTGTTTTCTTAAGATAGACAATTTTTTAGAATACTCCCATTTGAAGATCAGTCAACAAATTTCCTTTCTATGCGAAAATTTTCGCTTTCGCTAATTTTGATCAATTTTGTCCCATTCCGTTGCCATTTTAGTAAATTTGAATAGTGTCTTTTCCGTTTTGTATCTGATACAGACTTTGAACGTTAAAGTTTTGCAACTGGATCGTGTCTGACTTTTAAAAATTTCTCTACCATAACTACCGCACCCTAAAAATGACAACCGCAATATATAAATTAGTAAATTTTCACCGCTGTGTGCGCCTAAAAGCATGCATTGATTAGCGTGAATAAACACCAAGATGCTTATTATAAACTGGTTATTTTGGAGAAAAATGCACATTTTTAAACTTAAATTTATCACTCCGAACCGCAACCGCGCCCTATAGTAGCACATTAAAGTTTTGCCACCGCACCGCAATCCTGAACGCTTAGACCTAGAGAGCACTAGGGTCAGACCCGAAAAATAAAGGGAGGGGTCCGCAAAGGGAAGTGATAAAATTCGTCTCTAAATAAGACTCAGATCATCCCTAGGTCTGCGAAAATCCACTGCAACCGCATAGCAATTGCAGTGGAAAAAATCCCAAGCCCTATCCAAAAATCTCAACAATAATTCTCACAACCCTTACTCTCCTTCAGTACTCAAATTTGAATCGTTCTCTTTATAAAAGATGTTAAAAACTTACCTAGAGCTTTGGCAGTGTCGACGATATCCTTCTTCTCGGATTCTTCAGGTGCTGGTTTGACTATTTGATCGTAGTGCCCGACATTATAGACAGCGACAGAATGAGTTAGAGGAATGCCTTCTGCATCTCTTCTGTGATGAGTGTCGTACAATTCTCCCAAATAAGGCTCGTGGTTGATTGGAAAGTCAGATCTCTGTTCCTCAACATGTCGAGTTGGCAGATTATCATAGTACGATTGTGATGGAGGAATGGCATGCAGACCCAGATCCGAAGTCTGAATTTCTCTGGATTTCAATGTTTCGTCAACTGGTCGAGAATCGTCGATCCATGTTGGATAATCAGATTCGTGCTCCTTCTTTCTGAACAAGGATCCAAATTTGTCGACAAGGCTCTTTCCAGGCTCTGATGTTTCACTTCTGACTTCTTCATGAATCTTCGTTGGCAAGGTGTCATAATAGCTTTGCGATGGAGGTGCTGCATGTAGTCCCAAGTCATGTGTATCGATGTCTCTGGCCCTCAAAGTTTCATCTACTGGTCGAGAGTCGTCAATCCATGTTGGATATTCTGGTTCATGATCTCTCTTCTTGAACAATCCAGTGATCTTCGACAAGACACCCTCTTTCTGCTGTTCTTCTGACATTGTTGGCAACTGATCATAGTGTCCGATGTGATACGAGGATACATGGTGTTGCAGAGGCTCTCCTTCCACATCTCTTCTGTGACGGGTGTCGTACAATTCTCCCAAATATGGTTCTTGATTGATTGGGAAGTCAGATTTCTGAGGCTGTTCGATGATTTCATCAGACCTTCCGCTATGGTATACGGTAACATGGGAACTCAGTGGATGAGAAGATGCCTCGTTGTAATGTGATTCGTAATATGGGCCAGTGAAACTCTCGCTAACAGGGTAATCGAGATGAGCCGGGGATTTCTTGAATAATCCTGCCAATTTACTGGTCAAGGATCTGTCCTTTTCTTCCTCTGCCACAGGTTTCTTCGACAACTCATCATAATAGCCTTGATTGATGACGGAAATATGGTGACTGATTGGAATGCCTTCCACATCTCTTCTGTGATGGACATCGTGCAACTCTCCCAAATAAGGTTCTTGGTTGATTGGGAAGTCAGATTTTCTGCTTTCAACATCGCGTGAAGGAAGCGAATCGTAATATGACATCGATGGAGGAATAGCGTGCAGACCCAGATCAGAAGTTTGAATTTCCCTGGATTTCAATGTTTCGTCAACTGGTCGAGAATCGTCGATCCATGCTGGATATTCAGATTCGTGCTCCTTCTTTCTGAACAAGGATCCAAATTTGTCGACAAGGCTCTTTCCAGGCTCGGATGTTTCGCTTCTGACTTCTTCATGAATCTTCGTTGGCAAGGTGTCATAATAGCTTTGCGATGGAGGTGCTGCATGCAATCCCAAGTCGTGTGTATCGATGTCTCTGGCTCTCAATGTTTCGTCAACTGGTCGAGAGTCGTCAATCCATGTTGGATATTCAGGCTCATGATCTCTCTTCTTGAATATTCCAGTGATCTTCGACAAGACACCCTCTTTCTGTTGTTCTTCTGATATTGTTGGCAACTGATCATAGTGTCCGATGTGATACGAGGATACATGGTGTTGCAGAGGCTCTCCTTCCACATCTCTTCTGTGACGGGTGTCGTACAATTCTCCCAAATATGGTTCTTGGTTGATTGGGAAGTCAGATCTCTGTTCTTCAACATGTCGAGTTGGCAGATTATCATAGTACGATTGTGATGGAGGAATGGCATGCAGACCCAGATCAGAAGTCTGAATTTCTCTGGATTTCAATGTTTCGTCAACTGGTCGAGAATCGTCAATCCATGTTGGATAATCAGATTCGTGTTCCTTCTTTCTGAACAAGGATCCAAATTTGTCGACAAGGCTCTTTCCAGGCTCTGATGTTTCACTTCTGACTTCTTCATGAATCTTCGTTGGCAAGGTGTCATAATAGCTTTGCGATGGAGGTGCTGCATGTAGTCCCAAGTCATGTGTATCGATGTCTCTGGCCCTCAAAGTTTCATCTACTGGTCGAGAGTCGTCAATCCATGTTGGATATTCTGGTTCATGATCTCTCTTCTTGAACAATCCAGTGATCTTCGACAAGACACCCTCTTTCTGCTGTTCTTCTGACATTGTTGGCAACTGATCATAGTGTCCGATGTGATACGAGGATACATGGTGTTGCAGAGGCTCTCCTTCCACATCTCTTCTGTGACGGGTGTCGTACAATTCTCCCAAATATGGTTCTTGATTGATTGGGAAGTCAGATTTCTGAGGCTGTTCGATGATTTCATCAGACCTTCCGCTATGGTATACGGTAACATGGGAACTCAGTGGATGAGAAGATGCCTCGTTGTAATGTGATTCGTAATATGGGCCAGTGAAACTCTCGCTAACAGGGTAATCGAGATGAGCCGGGGATTTCTTGAATAATCCTGCCAATTTACTGGTCAAGGATCTGTCCTTTTCTTCCTCTGCCACAGGTTTCTTCGACAACTCATCATAATAGCCTTGATTGATGACGGAAATATGGTGACTGATTGGAATGCCTTCCACATCTCTTCTGTGATGGACATCGTGCAACTCTCCCAAATAAGGTTCTTGGTTGATTGGGAAGTCAGATTTTCTGCTTTCAACATCGCGTGAAGGAAGCGAATCGTAATATGACATCGATGGAGGAATAGCGTGCAGACCCAGATCAGAAGTTTGAATTTCCCTGGATTTCAATGTTTCGTCAACTGGTCGAGAATCGTCGATCCATGCTGGATATTCAGATTCGTGCTCCTTCTTTCTGAACAAGGATCCAAATTTGTCGACAAGGCTCTTTCCAGGCTCGGATGTTTCGCTTCTGACTTCTTCATGAATCTTCGTTGGCAAGGTGTCATAATAGCTTTGCGATGGAGGTGCTGCATGTAGTCCCAAGTCATGTGTATCGATGTCTCTGGCCCTCAAAGTTTCATCTACTGGTCGAGAGTCGTCAATCCATGTTGGATATTCTGGTTCATGATCTCTCTTCTTGAACAATCCAGTGATCTTCGACAAGACACCCTCTTTCTGTTGTTCTTCTGATATTGCTGGCAACTGATCATAATGTCCGATGTGGTATGAGGACACATGGTGTTGCAGAGGTTGATCGTCGATGTCACTTCTTCTGGTGGTGTCATTCAAAGGTCCATCATACGGCTGTTCGTTCGTTGGGAATTCGTAGGAAATTTCTTTCGGAGCAGCTTCATCAGACCTTCCGCTATGGTATACGGTGACATGGGAACTCAGTGGATGAGAAGATGCCTCGTTGTAGCGAGATTCATGATAGGTTCCCGTGAAAGGTTCTGAATATGGATAATCAGATTCGTGCTCTTTCTTCTTGAATATTCCAGTGATCTTTGACAGGACACCTTCTTTCTGTTGTTGTTCTTCTGACATTGTTGGCAATTGATCATAGTGTCCGACGTGATACGAGGATACATGGTGTTGCAGAGGCTCTCCTTCCACATCTCTTCTGTGACGAGTGTCGTACAATTCTCCCAAATATGGTTCTTGGTTGATTGGGAAGTCAGATCTCTGTTCTTCAACATGTCGAGTTGGCAGATTATCATAGTACGATTGTGATGGAGGAATGGCATGCAGACCCAGATCCGAAGTTTGAATTTCTCTGGATTTCAATGTTTCGTCAACTGGTCGAGAATCGTCGATCCATGTTGGATAATCAGATTCGTGCTCCTTCTTTCTGAACAAGGATCCAAATTTGTCGACAAGGCTCTTTCCAGGCTCGGATGTTTCGCTCCTGACTTCTTCATGAATCTTCGTTGGAAGGCTCTCGTAAAAGCTCTGTGTCGGAGGTGCTGCATGCAATCCCAAGTCGTGTGTATCGATGTCTCTGGCTCTCAATGTTTCGTCAACTGGTCGAGAGTCGTCAATCCATGTTGGATATTCTGGTTCATGATCTCTCTTCTTGAAAATTCCAGTGATCTTCGACAAGACACCCTCTTTCTGTTGTTCTTCTGACATTGTTGGCAATTGATCATAGTGTCCGATGTGGTATGAGGATACATGGTGTTGTAGAGGCTCTCCTTCCACATCTCTTCTGTGACGGGTGTCGTACAATTCTCCCAAATATGGTTCTTGATTAATTGGGAAGTCAGATTTCTGAGGCTGTTCGATGATTTCATCAGACCTTCCGCTATGGTATACGGTGACATGGGAACTCAGTGGATGAGAAGATGCCTCGTTGTAATGTGATTCGTAATATGGGCCAGTGAAGCTCTCGCTAACAGGGTAATCGAGATGAGACGGGCCCCGTTTGAAGAGTTGGGTGACTTTGGCACCTGGAAATTAAATGTTTATTATCAGCGTCATGATAAATTCTTTTAATCGAGTACCGATAAAAATATGTTCTAATCATGGATGTACCGGAATTCCGCTTTCTATTTCAAAAAAGAATCCTATTTCAACTTCAATTACAAAACTTTTAACCCCCAATCCGATTCCTAGTTTTCAAAATGTTCTTTCAAACATCTTATTTCAATTCTAATAAGGGAACCTTTCAGTTTATCTTCTTGATTTGGTTGATTCCTCGCAGAATATCAAATCAATATCACTGAAAACTATGGTTAGACCAATCTGTGTAAACGGTTTCGGGTTCACAAGATCTGGAACCCCGGTTTTTCCTTGTTTGTTGATAGTAATAGTGTGAAAAATGCAACCTACTCTCGCCGCCCTACTTGCGACAAGTTGATGAACAAATTTGCAACCAGCTCATTTGAATTTTAGAAATTTACTCGATGTTGCAAATCGAGTTGAATTCATTAACTTGATTCATCATTTCTCAAATTTTGACCATTCATACTGGGCTGGGACCCAAGTTCAACTTACAACCCTTGTAAGTGACTTACAAGATCAAAATGACCTTGTAAGCTAAGTTGTAAGTTAATTTACAAGGGGTGTAAGTTGAACTTGGGTCCCAGCCCTGCTTGTATTCTCAAACCTCGAATTTTCAAACGAGATTGATAAGGAGCAGTTTTGGGCGGAATTTTTCGGTGCGAGAGTTTCTTTCTCTACCCGAAACGCTCTTCTTTATTTTCCGTTTCCGATTTAAATAAGTGAAAGAGAGGAAAGTTCGCGTGTAGCAGAGAAAGAAACTTTCATATCGGAAGTTATTGCCCAATGCTAATAATGAGGCAGGAAAACGAGCATCATGTGCTGATGCAATTTGAAAGAATGATGGATAAATTCATCGAATGCAACTCGATTCGAGGCATCGAACAGGTCTTAAAAATTAAAATAGTTTATCGAAAATTTCTTCATTTCCCACTTTTACTATCAACAAGCAGAACAAAATCGGTGTTCCAGCTCTCGCGAAACAGACACCGTATGCACTTTTTGGCCTCACCATCGCTTTCAGTGATTTCGACTTGATATTCTGTGAAAAACAGTCAAATCGAAAAACGGTAACTAAAGCGTTCCCTTGTAAAAACAATTAACATTTTCCTAAATTAATTAAAATAATGTTCAAAGTTCACGATCTGCAAAGCAGCGCATTATGCTTATTTTTAGTTTTTTAATCCATACTTCCTCTCTGAAATTCTATTCTCTCGATCTATTTATTTACCCATTATTTTCTTCCAAATATATTGCTTCACACATTTTGTTGCCCACAGTATTTGCCAGAGTTAGGCGAAAATGTTTTGTTCTATTTCGAAATTTTTATTTTCTTCCAAATTTTGACCGATTTCCGCTCCCTCTTCAGAAAATTTGAGAATATCCCTTCCAATTCCGTTTTCAACAATATTTGCAAAATTACAAACATTTAAAAAAAAAATGCTCAATACTTCAAAATTTAGGTACAAAATTGCGGAAATCTTTCAGTTCTGTTTTATGAAATTGCTCAAAATTCTTGCTTCTATTTGAATTTACTTCCGGCGTAAGATATATCCAATCATACTCTGTCTCTACCATCTTTACTTTACGTAACTAACCGCTAGCTTAAGCTTTGAGGTTCTTTTTGAATTAGGTTAGTCCGCAAACTCCGCTCACTTTGTGAAGCAAAAATGGTCCAATTCTGGTTCCTCGTTTTAATCATGTTACTAATTAGGCAATTTTGAGCAAAACTTTCTGATATAAATATTCAAATGTGCATTCGGCCAACGATATGCACCGTTAAAACGCTGTAAAGATAATCTAAGTGTTGTGAGACCGTTTGAAATTTGCTCGTCAAGCAAATTTCGCGCTTTTTTCATTTTTACTCGAAAAAGGGATCCTCGTCAAAGCACCTAGAGATTTATAGTAGTTCGCATTCTCCTGCGTATTTTAGAGCAAAAAAATTTAAATGGCCAACGATAAACGACAATAGCCTGTTTGAAAGTCTATTTTAAAAAGTACACAATGCACAACTTTTGATAGAAGTATTAGTTTAGAAAAAAAAACATTTTTCAATTCTTCCCAGAAGAGGCTTGATTCAATATCATAGGTTTTAAAACGGAACCCCTAATTTTGAAAAATCACTTCTGGCCCTAAATTAGATATCCTATTGTCATTGATTTGATTTGAATCATAGAAAGGTGGTGTAAATTTTTCATCGTGAATTAATACCCTGCATTTCCTACAATCTTAGCATTTCTTTTAATGTTTCTCATTTCATGTTTGTTTCTCCATTCAAGCATGATACCTACTTTTTAATCAGTACTCAAACTTGAATCGTTCTCTCTATAAAAGATGCTAAAAACTTACCTAGAGCTTTGGCAGTGTCGACGATATCCTTCTTCTCGGGTTCTTCAGGTGCTGGTTTGACTATTTGATCGTAGTGCCCAACATTATAGACAGCGACAGAATGAGTTAGAGGAATGCCTTCTGCATCTCTTCTGTGATGAGTGTCGTACAATTCTCCCAAATAAGGCTCGTGGTTGATTGGAAAGTCAGATCTCTGTTCCTCAACATGTCGAGTTGGCAGATTATCATAGTACGATTGTGATGGAGGAATGGCATGCAGACCCAGATCCGAAGTCTGAATTTCTCTGGATTTCAATGTTTCGTCAACTGGTCGAGAATCGTCGATCCATGTTGGATAATCAGATTCGTGCTCCTTCTTTCTGAACAAGGATCCAAATTTGTCGACAAGGCTCTTTCCAGGCTCTGATGTTTCACTTCTGACTTCTTCATGAATCTTCGTTGGCAAGGTGTCATAATAGCTTTGCGATGGAGGTGCTGCATGCAATCCCAAGTCGTGTGTATCGATGTCTCTGGCTCTCAATGTTTCGTCAACAGGGCGTGAATCGTCAATCCATGTTGGATATTCAGGCTCATGATCTCTCTTCTTGAAAATTCCAGTGATCTTCGACAAAACACCTTCCTTCTGCTGTTCTTCTGGTAAGCTTGGCAACTGATCATAATGTCCGATGTGATACGAGGATACATGGTGTTGCAGAGGCTCTCCTTCCACATCTCTTCTGTGACGAGTATCGTACAATTCTCCCAAATAAGGCTCGTGGTTGATTGGGAAGTCAGATCGCTGTTCCTCAACATCACGTGAAGGAAGCGAATCATAGTACGATTGTGATGGAGGAATGGCGTGCAGACCCAGATCCGAAGTCTGAATTTCTCTGGATTTCAATGTTTCGTCAACTGGTCGAGAATCGTCGATCCATGTTGGATATTCAGATTCGTGCTCCTTCTTTCTGAACAAGGATCCAAATTTGTCGACAAGGCTCTTTCCAGGCTCTGATGTTTCACTTCTGACTTCTTCATGAATCTTCGTTGGCAAGGTGTCATAATAGCTTTGCGATGGAGGTGCTGCATGTAGTCCCAAGTCGTGTGTATCGATGTCTCTGGCTCTCAATGTTTCGTCAACTGGTCGAGAATCGTCGATCCATGTTGGATATTCAGGCTCATGATCTCTCTTCTTGAATATTCCAGTGATCTTCGACAAGACACCCTCTTTCTGCTGTTCTTCTGATATTGTTGGCAATTGATCATAATGCCCAATGTGGTATGAGGATACATGGTGTTGTAAGGGTTCTCCTTCGATGTCGCTTCTTCTGGTGGTGTCATTCAAAGGCCCATCATACGGCTGTTCGTTCGTTGGGAATTCGTAGGAAACTTCTTTCGGAGCAGCTTCATCAGACCTTCCGCTGTGATAGACGGTAACATGGGAACTCAGTGGATGAGAAGATGCCTCGTTGTAACGAGATTCATGATAGGTTCCCGTGAAAGGCTCGGAATGTGGATAATCAGATTCGTGCTCTTTCTTCTTGAAAATTCCAGTGATCTTTGAAAAGGCCCCTTCTTTCTGCTGTTCTTCTGACATTGTTGGCAACTGATCATAGTGTCCGATGTGGTATGAGGATACATGGTGTTGTAGAGGCTCTCCTTCCACATCTCTTCTGTGACGGGTGTCGTACAATTCTCCCAAATATGGTTCTTGATTAATTGGGAAGTCAGATTTCTGAGGCTGTTCGATGATTTCATCAGACCTTCCGCTATGGTATACGGTGACATGGGAACTCAGTGGATGAGAAGATGCCTCGTTGTAATGTGATTCGTAATATGGGCCAGTGAAGCTCTCGCTAACAGGGTAATCGAGATGAGCCGGGCCCCGTTTGAAGAGTTGAGTGACTTTGGCACCTGGAAATTAAATGTTTATTATCAGCGTCATGATAAATTCTTTCAATCGAGTACTGATTATGTAATGTTTATTATTTTTTAAATATCTATTTCATTCCCATATAATGTGGAAAAAGTTCGTAAAGCTCTCATCATAACTAAGGCTGAATTTTTTAGCTTTTTCTCTATTCCTCTCCATTTGCAATTTCTATATTCACATCTATTCTTTTATTTAGATATGTTCTAAAAATTAGGTCCTAATATATTATTTTAAAAATCTGGACCAGAGCCGTGCAGAAATTTTTGTTACGCTCCGAAGATTTTGAGAAGTAGTTCTCGTTTTCGAGAATGTCAGAAAAATTACAAAATTCTCGAAAATTTTCCCCACTAGAAAATTTCTTCACCCCAACTACACTTCGACGCAGAAAATGATCATCGCAATACTCTCGATTATCTATGAGATGAACGCTGCCTAGCGAGAAGGTAGAGACGCTGGTGCGAATTATGAATGAAAATATAGTGAAAAGGAGAGGACGATAAGGAGAAAGAAAGCAGAGTCAACGAGAGAACAACTTCACAGCACTTTTTCCCTGGACAGACAAGAGTCATCTAAAATATAACGGAGAGTACATAAATTAGTAAATTTCCGGCGTAATGCCCACCTAAAAACAGATATGTTCATAAGAGTGAATAAGCGCCAAGATTCTTTTAGAAATATTATTTTGGGTGAAAATCCCCATTTTTAAACGCAAAAATTGGTCACTACCGAACCCTAGCCGCGCTCTACTGCATAATATTTCAATTGTTTCTGCCACCGCATCACAATCTCGAACACTCCCACTACAACCGCATAGCAATTGCAGTGGAAAAAATCCCAAGCCCTATCCAAAAATCTCAACAATAATTCTCGCAACCCTTGCTCTCCTTCAGTACTCAAATTTGAATCGTTCTCTCTATAAAAGATGCTAAAAACTTACCTAGAGCCTTGGCAGTGTCGACGATATCCTTCTTCTCGGATTCTTCAGGTGCTGGTTTGACTATTTGATCGTAGTGCCCGACATTATAGACAGCGACAGAATGAGTTAGAGGAATGCCTTCAGCTTCGCTTCTTCGATATGTGTCCGTCATAGGGCCAGTGTAGGGTGGTTCTGCTGTCGGGAATTCGTAGTCTACTGTGAGAGTCGGCTCATCGGATCTGCCATTATGGTACGCAGTTACGTGATGACTCAGAGGATGTGATGAGGCTTCAGAATAGTGCGATTCGTAATATTGACCGGTGAATGGATCCGATCTCGGATAGTCATCGTGAGCATCCGATCTCTTGAACAATCCCTTGATTTTCTCTGCGATTGGAACGCCATGCTCATATGACTGCTCTTCAATTTCCTGAGGTTTGAGTTGGCCCTCATCGCTTCTGCCCGAATGATAAACTGATACGTAATGAGTCAATGGATGACTGTCCACTTCTTCTGCGCGTCGTGTGTCATCTAGTTCTCCGAGGTATTGCTCCGATACTGGGTAGTCGAGTTTTGCGGGATCTCGTTTGAACAATTCTCCCAACTTGGTTGCAAGTGACTTCGATTTGTCTGTGCCTTCGCTCGGAAGAGTTTCATAGAACCCAGAATGATAGATGGATGTCGTCTGATCAATGGGAACATTTTCAATTTCTCTTCTTCTGCGAGTGTCATCAATTGCCCCAACGTACGACGGCTCATTGATCGGAAATTCGGACTTTCTAGTCTCGATCGTTTGATGCCCATCTGATCTGCCAGTCGGATGATAGACAGTGACATGAGATGAGAGCGGATATGTTGCTGCTTCAGAATAGTACGAGTCCGAATACGGCCCTTCGTACGGATCTGAGCGCGGAAACTCGTCGTAATCGTCCTTCTTCTTGAATAAACTTCCGAACTTTTCTGTGATCGACTTTCCGTGTTCCTTCGGTTCTTCGACCGCGAATCTCTCTTCATCGTCTTCGCCCAGAGTTCCGTAATGATATGTTCGGGGAATTGCAGTGATGTGATGTGTCAACGGCTCTCCATCGATTTCTCGTCTTCTCGACGTCTCGTTGTAAGGGCCTTCATAGACTTCACTGACAGGGAAATCGAGTTTCGCTGGGCTTCGTTTGAATAGACCACTCATCTTGGAGCCTAAATTTTCAGGCATCGCTTGTTATTTAGCTCGAATTGAATACATAGTTCGACATGAATTATAGGAAATGGGACGTGTGTGAAATATTGGTGAATGAAGAAGTACCGGTTTAGTTATCGATTAGACAGGTTGCTAGTTACTCATCACAAATTTGACAATTTTTGGCATGATAACAGATAGGAGAAATGGAGGGTGTGGCAAATGTGTCTCTCGCTTCCTGCGCCAATTTCAGTCATGAGTAAAATCGAACGTATTTCATCATCTGCCAATATCACTGTCTCTCCTCTTCAATTAAAACCATCATCTTTTCAATTATTTTGCCATTGTGGTTTCGAAAAAGTATCGATCCTACTTTTTCGATATCGAGTTTTGCTAACGGAAAGAGTTTTGATACGAGGATGTCTATTTTGATAAAGAAAAACTATATACCAATGAGAGTGATTTTTGAAGCAATACGTCGAAACTTATACACTTCACAAATTGCACTTTACTACTTTTAATGTAAAATTTTAAATATTTGGACTATTCTGTTGGTCAATAATTTCATCCTAGTCTTTAAAATTTATAAAAAAAATTAGTTAGTCTATTCCGTTGTTCTATGGAAAATCCTGCAAGAATAATGTGAGAGATACAGTGAGTATTGCTGAAAAGATCAATTGCGCCTGCTAGGTCTTATAATTTTCGAAATTATCATTAATCCAATTTTTAAAATCTTTTTCTCCCGATCGAAAAATGTTATGCGATTAGAAATGCCCTTGCGAATAGCGATTTAAAGGAGAAAAACACGAAAAATTTTCAAACACAATAAATTATGCCCAAATTTGAAAATGTCGAATGATCAATTTGATTGAAAAAAAAGTTTTGGCTTTCTTTCAAAAATTAATAATGAGATATCTGCCACACCCCTGACACGTGCAAGATATTTATCTGTTACTCATGCTTTAACTTTCAACCTATGTCAATCAACAGGTGGTGAATATCGATTTAAAAAATTCTGTAACTTACCCAGCGACTTTTCCGGTTCAGAAACTTCGCTTGGTCGCTTCTCAGGAATTCTGGGAGGCAAAACGTCATAATATCCAGCACTGTATGGAGAGACATGTTGTTGCAGAGGTTCATCTTGAATATCCCCCTTTCTGTGGAAGTCTGATAGAGGGCCATCGTAAGCTGTGGAAGTCGGGTAGTCCAGATGGGAAGGACTTTTCTTGAATAGTCCGGTCACTTTCGCACCTGAAAATTTCATTATTTTTAAATTTTACCATTTTTCTCTCACCGAGAACTTTAGCACTATCGACAATATCCCGCTTTTCCTCGTCTGCCACATGTTTCTTCGGTAATTCCGAGTAAAATCCCGTGCTATAAGGGGTGACATGATGCTGTATAGGTTCGTCTTGTATATCTCCGTGTCTGTGGATGTCTGATAGAGGTCCTTCATATCTTTCGCTGACAGGAAAATCCATGTGAACAGGACTACGTTTGAATAGGCCAGTAACTTTAGCACCTGAAAATTATTAATTTTTCCTGTCTTTTTAAAGAGTCGTACCTAGAGCTTTGGCACTGTCGACAATGTCGTGGTGAGGCTTGTCAGATTCTGGCTTAGGCAATGTGTCATAATATCCCTGATTGATGACGGAAACATGTTGGCTGATTGGGATGCCTTCCACATCTCTTCTGTGACGAGTATCGTGCAGTTCTCCCAAATATGGTTCTTGGTTGATTGGGAAGTCAGACTTTCTGCCAATCACAGTGCTAGATGGTAACTCGTCGTAGAAACTCTGAGAAGGTGGTTTGGAATACAATCCCAGGTCTTCTGTTTGAATCTCTCGTGCTCTGCCAAACTCGTCGACAGGACCGGAATCGGTCCAAGTAGGATAATCATATTCATCCTCCGTCTTCTTGAAAATTCCAGTGATCTTTGACAGGACACCCTCTTTCTGCTGTTCTTCTGACATTGTTGGCAACTGATCATAATGCCCAATGTGGTATGAGGATACATGATGTTGCAAGGGTTCTCCTTCTACATCTCTTCTGTGATGGATATCGTGCAGTTCTCCGGCATAAACTGGTTCATTTGTGGGAAATTCATGATGCACTTTGGGCGTTTCTTTTGATGTCGGCAGAAAATCGTAGTGATAAGTTGAGGGCAAAGTTGATATATGATGTTCAAGTGGTTCGCCGTCGACTTCATTTGATCTGCGAGTTGAGTCGAGTGGACCTTCATACGGTTCTGATCTTGGATACGATTCGAATTCGTCCTTTCTACCAAACAAGCCGCTGATTTTCTCGGTGAACGATTTCCCATGTTCAGGCTCGATTTCCTCTTTCTTGGACGCTTCCTTTACAGATGGTAAAGTGTTGTAATGATACGATTGTGGAAGATTGGAAATGTGGTGTTGCAACGGCAACTCGTCGACATCTCTTCTGACTCTGGTTTCTTCGTATTCACCCAAATAGGGCTCTGAGACGGGCATGTCGAGCATGTGAGGCTGTCGTTTGAAGAGTGACCCGAATTTCTCCGACAATGATTTTCGTTCGGTGGACTCATCTCGTGATTTAATTTTTTCTTGCTTTGGAAGATGATCGTACTGGTAGCTGGATGGAAGTGAAGCAATGTGATGTTGGAGGGGTTCGTCTTGAATTTCCCCTCTTCTGTTGATTTCTGACAGTGGACCGTCGTAACTGGTGCTTGTTGGGAAGTCCATTTGGGCCGGCGACTTCTTGAAGAGACTCTTGACTCTTTCAGTTAACGGAATTTCGTGTCCAAGCGGCTCCTCTGCCATGTCAATCGACTTCCTTCTTTCAACGTCGTCGCTTCGTCCGGAGTGGTAGACCGAAACGTAATGAGATATCGGATCTCCATCGACTTCTCTGCCCTTCGAAGTGCTTGCCAATGGACCCAAATAAGGCTCTGAAATCGGGAAATCCATCTCATTCGGAGCTTTCTTGAAGAGCGACCCGATCTTCTCTCCAATTGACTTTCCATGCTCCTCAGTTTCTTCTTTAATGCTGGCACGACGTTCTTTTGTTTGAGGTAACGAATCGTAATGAAACGAGGAAGGAATTGCAGCGACATGATATTGAAGTGGATCTCCATCGACTTCTCTGCCCTTCGAAGTGCTTTCCAGCGGCCCCGTGTACTCCTCGGAGACGGGATAGTCCAGATGAGATGGACCGCGTTTGAAGAGTCCAGTCACTTTGGCACCTGAAATCATATTATTCATATAATTGGTTCACATATTCGTATCGGTAAATGTTGACATCTACCTTGTAAGATACACATAATTCTGACTTCTCAAGCTTGTACCGATTTGTAAAATTCACCAAAAATTCATAATTATTACTTCTGTAAAATTTCGAAATAACTTCTAGATTCATCATCGTAATCGTCGTCATTAAAAACCCCCGTAAGAAAATTTTCGTCAAGATCGTGAGTTCCTATGTGGAAGATTCCCTTGCTTTATCTCAGCAAAATGATATCGTCATTTTAATAGCAATTTATCCTTACGCTGATTCTTCACTATCCTTATCTCCAGCATGATCCAAAATTTAATAAGAAAGAATATTCGAATTTTTAAGTAAGGGAACTTTATAAGTGGCTTTTTGAAGTGATATGAATTTTCATGAAGTCTAACTAGGAGAACTTTCCACGTGTTTGCCTCGATTTTGCTAATTTTAACACCAAGGGAATATTTCATGACGCGAATCATGAACCTAAAATCAGAAGTGCTCGATTGAAATTCGTTTGAGCAGAAAATTCTGAAAACCGATTTATGTATACAAAAATTGCATGCAAAACTGAATTTATAGTGTTGTATACATTATTTATCTATAGAATAAGACGGTTTTTCGGAGTTTTCTGCACGAAAGACTCCAATCGAGCACTCTAACTTATGATCCGTAATCAATGTCATTAAATATCCCTTTGTTGTTAAACCTCACTTTTATTGTATATATAATTAGCTAAATCAGAGGCGGGCACGCGAAAAACTTTTCTAGTAACTGAAGTCATCGAAAGAAATCGAATAATTTGCATATGACACTGTTAAAATTGACATTTTCTACTTTTGGTGGAGGACATTTTTCTGTAGCTGTATTTTTTGCTCAAGAAGTGCGACTCCGCTCCCGTCCAAAAATGAGCAAAAATACGGCCACTGGTTTATCTTACAATTTTTGATGATATTCTACTGGCTTAACGATAGTACAAAATGGCCAACTTTACAAATGGTATTCATGGTGAACTGATGAACTATAAACGAGGCCGTAAATATTTACCTAGAGCTTTGGCACTGTCGACAATGTCGTGGTGAGGCTTGTCAGATTCTGGCTTAGGCAATGTGTCATAATATCCCTGATTGATGACGGAAACATGTTGGCTGATTGGGATGCCTTCCACATCTCTTCTGTGACGAGTATCGTGCAGTTCTCCCAAATATGGTTCTTGATTAATTGGGAAGTCAGACTTTCTGCCAATCACAGTGCTAGATGGTAACTCGTCGTAGAAACTCTGAGAAGGTGGTTTGGAATACAATCCCAGGTCTTCTGTTTGAATCTCTCGTGCTCTGCCAAACTCGTCGACAGGACCGGAATCGGTCCAAGTAGGATAATCATATTCATCCTCCGTCTTCTTGAAAATTCCAGTGATCTTTGACAGGACACCCTCTTTCTGCTGTTCTTCTGACGTTGTTGGCAACTGATCATAGTGTCCGACGTGATACGAGGATACGTGATGTTGCAGAGGTTGATCGTCGATGTCGCTTCTTCTGGTGGTGTCATTCAAAGGTCCATCATACGGCTGTTCGTTCGTTGGGAATTCGTAGGAAATTTCTTTCGGAGCAGCTTCATCAGACCTTCCGCTATGGTATACGGTAACATGGGAACTCAGTGGATGAGAAGATGCCTCGTTGTAACGAGATTCATGATAGGTTCCCGTGAAAGGCTCAGAATGTGGATATTCTGGCTCATGATCTCTCTTCTTGAACAATCCAGTGATCTTTGAAAAGGCCCCTTCTTTCTGCTGTTCTTCTGACATTGTTGGCAACTGATCATAATGCCCAATGTGGTATGAGGATACATGATGTTGCAAGGGTTCTCCTTCTACATCTCTTCTGTGATGGATATCGTGCAGTTCTCCGGCATAAACTGGTTCATTTGTGGGAAATTCATGATGCACTTTGGGCGTTTCTTTTGATGTCGGCAGAAAATCGTAGTGATAAGTTGAGGGCAAAGTTGATATATGATGTTCAATTGGTTCGCCGTCGACTTCATTTGACCTGCGAGTTGAGTCGAGTGGACCTTCATACGGTTCTGATCTTGGATACGATTCGAATTCGTCCTTTCTACCAAACAAGCCGCTGATTTTCTCGGTGAACGATTTCCCATGTTCAGGCTCGATTTCCTCTTTCTTGGACGTTTCCTTTACAGATGGTAAAGTGTTGTAATGATACGATTGTGGAAGATTGGAAACGTGGTGTTGCAACGGCAACTCATCGACATCTCTTCTGACTCTGGTCTCTTCGTATTCACCCAAATAGGGCTCTGAGACGGGCATGTCGAGCATGTGAGGCTGTCGTTTGAAGAGTGACCCAAACTTCTCCGACAATGATTTTCGCTCTGTAGACTCATCTCGTGATTTAATTTTTTCTTGCTTTGGAAGATGATCGTATTGGTAGCTGGATGGAAGTGAAGCAATGTGATGTTGGAGGGGTTCGTCTTGAATTTCCCCTCTTCGGTTGATTTCTGACAACGGACCATCGTAGCTTTCACTGACGGGATAATCCAACTGCACTGGTTCCCGTTTAAATAGATTTGTGATCTTCTCCGATATTGTTTTGTCGTGCTCAACTGGATGGACTTCTTCGATTTTCCTTTCAGCTATGGTGGGCAGAGTTTCGTAATGATATGATTCGGGGATTATGGCGATATGATGTTGCAACGGCAATTCATCGACATCTCTTCTGACTCTGGTCTCTTCGTATTCCCCCAAATAGGGTTCTGAGACGGGCATGTCGAGCATGTGAGGCTGTCGTTTGAAGAGCGATCCAAACTTCTCTGATAGTGATTTTCGTTCGGTGGACTCATCTCGTGATTTAATTTTTTCTTGCTTTGGAAGATGATCGTATTGGTAGCTGGATGGAATCGAAGCAATGTGATGTTGGAGGGGTTCGTCTTGAATTTCCCCTCTTCGATTGGTTTCTGACAACGGACCATCGTAACTGGTGCTTGTTGGGAAGTCCATTTGGGCCGGCGACTTCTTGAAGAGACTCTTGACTCTTTCAGTTAACGGGATTTCGTGTCCAAGCGGCTCCTCTGCCATGTCAATCGACTTCCTTCTTTCAACGTTATCGCTTCTGCCTGTTGGATGATAGAGAGACACATGGCGCAGAATGGGAGTACCATCTACATCGGTTACGGGCCGAGTTTCTGACAGTTCTCCGAGGAATGGCTCTGATACAGGATAATCGAGATTTGCCGGTTCACGTTTGAACAAACCGGTAATTTTCTCGGAAATGGTTGTCTTTTGCTCTGTAGGCCATTCCTCGTGCAATTCGGGTGGCGGATGTCTGGCAGAGGCTGCTAATGCATCGTACCAACCCGAATGGTATGTTCGGACATGATCGTGTATCGGTTCCGCCTCCGCTTCATGATGTCTCGACGTGCTTGCCAATGGGCCCTCGTATTTCTCAGAGATAGGATAATCTATGTGTGCTGGAGGCCTTTTGAACAGATTTCCGATTTTCTCAGTGATCGACTTTCCTGGCTCGACATGCTCTTCTGCTCTCGCGGATGGCACTTGATCGTAGTGGAATGATGCCGGCATCTTTGAGATGTGATGTTGCAAAGGCTCTCCATCAATGTCTGCTGATCTTTTCGTATTGTCCAGCTCTCCGGAATATGGAGCACTAGTTGGGTAATCATCGTGTGTCGATCCGAGCTTGAATAGGCCCGCCACTTTCGAACCTGAAAATGATATATTCTACCAATTTATTATAGAATGATTCCCAGAAACTGATACTTTGGCACTTTTTCGAGCTTCTCAAAATCTCTCCGTTTCCATTCTCTGTTGCTTTTGGTGGTCAAGCACATAACGAAAGAATGCGAGTCTCCCCCAATGATAGTGCAGTATAGTGGATAGCGAGTTGGATTTTTCCTCTTCCTTGGCTGATAATCAAAAGATCCCTAGGTTACGAGAGCGTCGAGAAGCTAGAAAAAAGGACCAGTTTCTGGGAAAACCAGGGTGCCCAATCTGATCATAATTGCGCAATTCAATTATTTATTTACAGATTTTATTGTCTGAAATTCCGTTTATTTGATCTAGGTAGACTTACCGAATGATTTATCAGTTTCAGCGATATCGTGTTGAACCTCTTCAACCACCGGTTTCTTCGGCAGTTGCTCATAAAAGCCAATGTCATAAACGGCAACGTGATGTGTCAGAGGCTGTCCATCAATTTCATTCGCTCGTCTTGTATCGTTCAATTCGCCCAAGTATGGATCGCTGCTCGGATAGTCATCATGAGCAGCGCTGCGCTTGAACAAGCTGCTCGGAAGTTTAAAACCTGAAGTGTAAAAAATTTGAACAATGCAAAAGATGATAAGTTTCATCGTACAAAGAAAAGAACTAATATTTTGAGTGAATGACTTGTTTTAGAGCTGTACGCGTTATGATGATAGTTAATATCCGTAATGATTTTTTGCAGAAAAAGTTTCTTTCATCCATTTTATATTATAATAATTTTTGTGTTTCGTAGAACACATCAGCATTCATTTTAGAAAGATTTCTTTTTAAAATGGAAGGAAGGGTAATTTTGAAAATAAATAGTTCATAAAAAATGAACAAAAACCATAACGAGATGGTTATTATTTATTTTCCATGAGTTTTTTTTTAAAATTATTTCTATGATTTGATATCTCACGATTTATTGTTAGTGAATTAAATTTGGTCATACGATAATGAAGGGTAAGGAT
This sequence comes from Diploscapter coronatus, assembly GCA_964036155.1. Lineage (NCBI taxonomy): Eukaryota > Metazoa > Nematoda > Chromadorea > Rhabditida > Rhabditidae > Diploscapter > Diploscapter coronatus. Next base: position 9,568,911 of record OZ038422.1, read on the forward strand.
GGTATTGTCTTTCTCCCAAAATTATTTCGCTAAGGTTGCGATATTTTCACAGTTTAACTTGCCGATGACTTTGACATTCAAATGTTTTTTTTTCAATTATTTTATGTTTATTAACAAGATCGCATCTCATAATGTGATTTGTATCAAATTTGCCGATTTTACGCACTTTCTCGTATTAAAGTAAAACTTGCCGTTTCTGTATACTTCAACTAATGGATACAGATTTATGCTTAGTTCGTAGAAAAGGGTCAGAATTATTTTGCGAATATTTAGGTGAGAATTTTGCGAATTAAATTTGAAAAACCTACCAAGTGATCGAGTTGCGTCGCTAGTATCACGATCAGTGTCATCGGCTGAAGGCTTTTTGGGCAGCCTTTCATAGTAGCCAATGTCATACACAGCAACGTGGTGCGTTAGAGGATCACCGTCAACTTCTCTCGAATAGGCTGTTTCAGAGAGTGGACCATGATAAGGTTCCTCATTTTCCGGAAATTCGGGTCTTTCTCGTGAGGTTTCTTTCTGGATCATAGTAGGAATATCGGACCTTCCGCTGTGATATGCCGTAACATGCGACGATAGCGGATGAGAGTCAATTTCGGAATATCTCGATTCGTGGTAGGGTCCAGTGTAAGATTCACTGCTTGGGTATTCTGGATGAGTGTCTGATCTGCGGAAGAGTCCTGCCAATTTATCAGTAATTTTCTCCTTGTCTGACTCAACTGGTAATTTTTCATAATGGAATGATGTAGGCATCGTTGAGATGTGTTGTTGCAAGGGTTCTCCGTCAATATCTCTTCGATGGTGAGTATCATGAAGTTCTCCGGCATAAACTGGCTCATTTGTGGGAAATTCATGATGCACTTTGGGCGTTTCTTTTGATGTCGGCAGAAAATCGTAGTGATAAGTTGAGGGCAAAGTTGATATATGATGTTCAAGTGGTTCGCCGTCGACTTCATTTGACCTGCGAGTTGAGTCGAGTGGACCTTCATACGGTTCTGATCTTGGATACGATTCGAATTCGTCCTTTCTACCAAACAAGCCGCTGATTTTCTCGGTGAACGATTTCCCATGTTCAGGCTCGATTTCCTCTTTCTTGGACGTTTCCTTTACAGATGGTAAAGTGTTGTAATGATACGATTGTGGAAGATTGGAAACGTGGTGTTGCAACGGCAACTCATCGACATCTCTTCTGACTCTGGTCTCTTCGTATTCACCCAAATAGGGCTCTGAGACGGGCATGTCGAGCATGTGAGGCTGTCGTTTGAAGAGTGACCCGAATTTCTCCGACAATGATTTTCGTTCGGTGGACTCATCTCGTGATTTAATTTTTTCTTGCTTTGGAAGATGATCGTACTGGTAGCTGGATGGAAGTGAAGCAATGTGATGTTGGAGGGGTTCGTCTTGAATTTCCCCTCTTCGGTTGATTTCTGACAACGGACCATCGTAGCTTTCACTGACGGGATAATCCAACTGCACTGGTTCCCGTTTAAATAGATTTGTGATCTTCTCCGATATTGTTTTGTCGTGCTCAACTGGATGGACTTCTTCGATTTTTCTTTCAGTTATGGTGGGCAGAGTTTCGTAATGATACGATTGTGGAATATTGGAAACATGGTGTTGCAACGGCAACTCATCGACATCTCTTCTGACTCTGGTCTCTTCGTATTCACCCAAATAGGGCTCACTAACTGGCATGTCGAGCATGTGAGGCTGTCGTTTGAAGAGTGACCCGAATTTCTCTGACAATGATTTTCGTTCGGTGGACTCATCTCTTGGTTTCAGCTTGTCTTGCTTTGGAAGATGATCGTACTGGTAGCTGGATGGAAGTGAAGCAATGTGATGTTGGAGGGGTTCGTCTTGAATTTCCCCTCTTCGATTGGTTTCTGACAGTGGACCGTCGTAACTGGTGCTTGTTGGGAAGTCCATTTGGGCCGGCGACTTCTTGAAGAGACTCTTGACTCTTTCAGTTAACGGGATTTCGTGTCCAAGCGGCTCCTCTGCCATGTCAATCGACTTCCTTCTTTCAACGTCGTCGCTTCGTCCGGAGTGGTAGACCGAAACGTAATGAGATATCGGATCTCCATCGACTTCTCTGCCCTTCGAAGTGCTTGCCAATGGACCCAAATAAGGCTCTGAAATCGGGAAATCCATCTCATTCGGAGCTTTCTTGAAGAGCGACCCGATCTTCTCTCCAATTGACTTTCCATGCTCCTCAGTTTCTTCTTTAATGCTGGCACGACGTTCTTTTGTTTGAGGTAACGAATCGTAATGAAACGAGGAAGGAATTGCAGCGACATGATATTGAAGTGGATCTCCATCGACTTCTCTGCCTTTCGAAGTGCTTTCCAGCGGCCCCGTGTACTCCTCGGAGACGGGATAGTCCAGATGAGATGGACCGCGTTTGAAGAGTCCAGTCACTTTGGCTCCTGAAATTATAAAATTCGACTTAAATCAGATGAAAAATACAGGGTGTTCCATGATTATCTATTACGCTTCTCAAACTGATGTATTTTCATATATTAAATCAATCGAAATGCTACAACTAGAGGATCAACTTTAGCCTTGTATATGTAAATTATTATGAAAGTTGCAATTTATTTGTGATGTTTTTATCATTGATAAAATGCTGGCTTCTTCTTGTTGATAGTCGAAATGTCGGCTATCGCTCGATTCTAAATCCTGGCGGCGTTACAGCGATTCGGCTCAATCAAAATTGACATAAATGATTGCTCCTATTCCTATGATACCATATGGGGTGGTCTCCTGTATTAGGCACCAGGTTTTAGGGTGAGAGAGTGTAAGCAAAGAGGAGAAATAAGAAAAATAGCCGGTGCCTATGTGACGCCTAATGCAGGGGGCCTATGAAACGTCCCCGATCCAGAACTGGCAAATCCAGAATTGCGCGATTCAGAACTTTTTACGAATAGACGTTTCTGACTCGGTTAACAGAATAGCTCTGGATCGGGAGGTGTCCCTACTGTATATGTAAATTTGAACTTTATCTATCACTATTTTTAACCACTTGCTGAGTTTAAACACATGCGAAACCATACTTAACAAAATATACCGCATCTCATGTATAGTGAATCCAAATCGTATGAATTTTAGCCCGTTTATCAGTTTTGATATGGAAAATTTTTAATTAAAAAAAACCAAATTAATCTAAATCTCTCTTAAGAAAGTTTAAATAAAAGACCCTAATATGCGTAATAGGGAATTATTGGGTTGGTCAATAAGTCTTTTCCCACTTTTAAGAAAATTTTCTATAATTTTTTTCTTCCTTTAAACAAATTGTCAAAAAACCAAATGTTAACGATAATGATAGAAGATTATCAGTTGATTATCGAATAGATATCCGAATCCCTCTTTAGTATGTTTATGGAAAAATATTGACCAGCAATGTGATAATTGTCATTTTAAGACTCCATTGCATTCTAGATAATATTTTTCCATAATAACTATGATGCATGACTAGATAAAAAGCTATGACATTCTACACTTCTTTAGTAATAAGATGTATGGAAACTTATCCTTAAAACCGCAGAGTACAGGGTGCGAGGAAAGTTCGTGTGCACTGTTTCATTTGTGCTTAAATTATTTTTTTCTTTTTTTATTTGTTTATTTTATCTATAATTATAAACTTAGAGGTCTAATCGACGTTCTGCAATCATAAAGCTAAATGAGAAAGGTAAAGGAGCGACAGAAATTGAACGTCTTCTGGACATACACCGTAACACTTTTCGCAAGGCGAACAAGCGATATCAAGAAACCGGATCTAACGACGATCGCCCTCGCTCCGGCCGTCCGAAAACCGCCAATACAGCTGCTAATCGACAAAAGATTCTCAGTCGAATCGCCAGAAACTCCAGAAGTCGAAAGAATTTCACCAGAAAGTTGGGCAAAGAAGTCGGAGTCTCCAGTTGGTCAGTCAGAAAGATTTTCAAGGATATTGGCCTAAAATCTTGAAAAGGAGTCGAAGTGCACTTCCTAATCGACGAAATGAATACCAAGAGAGTCGCTCAATACAAGAAATTGCTCTGATGCTTCGCTGCCGGTCGTCATCGCATGATCTTCTTTCAACGATGAGAAGTAGTTCGATATCGAGCAAAAACACAATTGGCAAAAAAATCGGCGTTGGTTTCTTTTCGAGTTTTTCTTTCAATTTCTGCTCTGGACGAGTGGCATTGAACTCTCCGGAGCTCAATATTATGGACTTCTTCATTTTGGGCATCCTGGAGTCCAAGGCATGCGCGGAGCCTCATATCTTGATCAAATCTCTGAAGCGAAGCTTGAAAAAGGCATGGGCCGAGATTCCGATGGAAATGGTCTCTAAAATCGTCGACGAATTTCCGAAACGCCTGAGAAAATGTGTGGCTGCTAATGGCGGACATTTTGAGTCCAAGTAACCCTATTATTTTGTTATTATTTGTTGCTAAAAATAAATTTTAAAAGTGCACACGAACTTTCCTCGCACCCTGTATAACAAATTTTCTGGCAGCTTTCATCATATAATATCTTTTTCTTATGAAAATTTACGACTAGAGATCAGAGTAATTGAATCAAAAATTTAATTCTACTGCAATTATTGGAATTAATTGATTGATTACAGTGATATTAGATGTCCATAAGCCTCCTAAACATATTTATATGAATTGCTTTGTAGTTCGACTACAGCGCGTGACAAGATAGTCTTTTTTTACAAAATGATTGATTCGTCATATTATTCTTATATAATTTTTAATCTGAAGGGGCTTAGCATGAAATAATTTATGAGCATATTTGTAGGGTCCTGTCTAAATGCACCGATAATATTTTTAACATTTTCCCACTATTCGTTGAAGAATTGGGCGAAAAAGTAAAAATCGCCCTGTATAGACCCTATCACAATTATTCTTGCTAAAATTTTATAAGCAACATATGAAAGCTTGAAGCATCATCTATGGCAAGCTTAGGTACCGTACTCTAATATACAGTTACCCTTTCCATATTAGTAGTTACCAGTCTTTAGTTATGGCGGAAGGACGAAAGTGGGAAAGACTTATTGACCAACCCAATATTATTGAATACCCTATACATACCTAGAGTTTTAGTGGCGTCGACAATGTCTTTCTTCTCTTCCTCTGCCACAGGTTTCTTCGATAACTCATCATAATAGCCTTGATTGATGACGGAAATATGGTGACTGATTGGAATGCCTTCCACATCTCGTCGGTGATGGACATCGTGTAATTCCCCCAAATAAGGTTCTTGGTTGATTGGGAAGTCAGATTTTCTGCTTTCAACATCGCGTGAAGGAAGCGAATCGTAATATGACATTGATGGAGGAATGGCGTGCAGACCCAGATCCGAAGTCTGAATTTCCCTGGATTTCAATGTTTCGTCAACTGGTCGAGAATCGTCAATCCATGTTGGATAATCAGATTCGTGTTCCTTCTTTCTGAACAAGGATCCAAATTTGTCGACAAGGCTCTTTCCAGGCTCTGATGTTTCGCTCCTGACTTCTTCATGAATCTTCGTTGGAAGGCTCTCGTAAAAGCTCTGTGTCGGAGGTGCTGCATGCAATCCCAAGTCGTGTGTATCGATGTCTCTGGCTCTCAATGTTTCGTCAACTGGTCGAGAGTCGTCAATCCATGTTGGATATTCTGGTTCATGATCTCTCTTCTTGAAAATTCCAGTGATCTTCGATAGGACACCTTCCTTCTGCTGTTCTTCTGACATTGTTGGCAATTGATCATAGTGTCCGATGTGGTATGAGGATACATGGTGTTGTAGAGGCTCTCCTTCCACATCTCTTCTGTGACGGGTGTCGTACAATTCTCCCAAATATGGTTCTTGATTAATTGGGAAGTCAGATTTCTGAGGCTGTTCGATGATTTCATCAGACCTTCCGCTATGATAGACGGTGACATGGGAACTCAGTGGATGAGAAGATGCCTCGTTGTAACGAGATTCATGATAGGTTCCCGTGAAAGGCTCGGAATGTGGATAATCAGATTCGTGCTCTTTCTTCTTGAAAATTCCAGTGATCTTTGAAAAGGCCCCTTCTTTCTGCTGTTCTTCTGACATTGTTGGCAACTGATCATAGTGTCCGATATGGTATGAGGATACATGATGTTGCAAGGGTTCTCCGTCAATATCTCTTCGATGGTGAGTATCATGAAGTTCTCCGGTATAAACTGGTTCATTTCTCGGGAAATCGTAGGAAATCTCCTTTGGAGCCTCCACATCTGATCTTCCACTGTGATAGACGGAAACTTGTGATTCCAAAGGAATCATTGTCGCTTCAGAGTAGTGCGAATCGAAATAGGGACCAGAATACTCCGAACTTGAGGGGTAGTCTTGATGCGCTTCCTTCTTCTTGAACAAGGATCCAAATTTGTCGACAATGGATATTCCTGGCTCTTTCTGGCTTTCTTGAGGATGAGGAAGTTTTGGTGCAACTGGCAAATGTTCGTACCAACCGTGATGATAAGCTTCGACGTGATGTTTCAAAGGGTCTTCAGAGATTTCTCCATACTTATTCAAATCAGAAAGCGGTCCTTCATAGCTTTCACTGACGGGATAATCCAACTGCACTGGTTCCCGTTTAAATAGATTTGTGATCTTCTCCGATATTGTTTTGTCGTGCTCAACTGGATGGACTTCTTCGATTTTTCTTTCAGTTATGGTGGGCAGAGTTTCGTAATGATACGATTGTGGAATATTGGAAACATGGTGTTGCAACGGCAACTCATCGACATCTCTTCTGACTCTGGTCTCTTCGTATTCACCCAAATAGGGCTCACTAACTGGCATGTCGAGCATGTGAGGCTGTCGTTTGAAGAGTGACCCGAATTTCTCTGACAATGATTTTCGTTCGGTGGACTCATCTCTTGGTTTCAGCTTGTCTTGCTTTGGAAGATGATCGTACTGGTAGCTGGATGGAAGTGAAGCAATGTGATGTTGGAGGGGTTCGTCTTGAATTTCCCCTCTTCGATTGGTTTCTGACAGTGGACCGTCGTAACTGGTGCTTGTTGGGAAGTCCATTTGGGCCGGCGACTTCTTGAAGAGACTCTTGACTCTTTCAGTTAACGGGATTTCGTGTCCAAGCGGCTCCTCTGCCATGTCAATCGACTTCCTTCTTTCAACGTCGTCGCTTCGTCCGGAGTGGTAGACCGAAACGTAATGAGATATCGGATCTCCATCGACTTCTCTGCCCTTCGAAGTGCTTTCCAGCGGCCCCGTGTACTCCTCGGAGACGGGATAGTCCAGATGAGATGGACCGCGTTTGAAGAGTCCAGTCACTTTGGCACCTGAAATCATATTATTCATATAATTGGTTCACATATTCGTATCGGTAAATGTTGACATCTACCTTGTAAGATACACATAATTCTGACTTCTCAAGCTTGTACCGATTTGTAAAATTCACCAAAAATTCATAATTATTACTTCTGTAAAATTTCGAAATAACTTCTAGATTCATCATCGTAATCGTCGTCATTAAAAACCCCCGTAAGAAAATTTTCGTCAAGATCGTGAGTTCCTATGTGGAAGATTCCCTTGCTTTATCTCAGCAAAATGATATCGTCATTTTAATAGCAATTTATCCTTACGCTGATTCTTCACTATCCTTATCTCCAGCATGATCCAAAATTTAATAAGAAAGAATATTCGAATTTTTAAGTAAGGGAACTTTATAAGTGGCTTTTTGAAGTGATATGAATTTTCATGAAGTCTAACTAGGAGAACTTTCCACGTGTTTGCCTCGATTTTGCTAATTTTAACACCAAGGGAATATTTCATGACGCGAATCATGAACCTAAAATCAGAAGTGCTCGATTGAAATTCGTTTGAGCAGAAAATTCTGAAAACCGATTTATGTATACAAAAATTGCATGCAAAACTGAATTTATAGTGTTGTATACATTATTTATCTATAGAATAAGACGGTTTTTCGGAGTTTTCTGCACGAAAGACTCCAATCGAGCACTCTAACTTATGATCCGTAATCAATGTCATTAAATATCCCTTTGTTGTTAAACCTCACTTTTATTGTATATATAATTAGCTAAATCAGAGGCGGGCACGCGAAAAACTTTTCTAGTAACTGAAGTCATCGAAAGAAATCGAATAATTTGCATATGACACTGTTAAAATTGACATTTTCTACTTTTGGTGGAGGACATTTTTCTGTAGCTGTATTTTTTGCTCAAGAAGTGCGACTCCGCTCCCGTCCAAAAATGAGCAAAAATACGGCCACTGGTTTATCTTACAATTTTTGATGATATTCTACTGGCTTAACGATAGTACAAAATGGCCAACTTTACAAATGGTATTCATGGTGAACTGATGAACTATAAACGAGGCCGTAAATATTTACCTAGAGCTTTGGCACTGTCGACAATGTCGTGGTGAGGCTTGTCAGATTCTGGCTTAGGCAATGTGTCATAATATCCCTGATTGATGACGGAAACATGTTGGCTGATTGGGATGCCTTCCACATCTCTTCTGTGACGAGTATCGTGCAGTTCTCCCAAATATGGTTCTTGATTAATTGGGAAGTCAGACTTTCTGCCAATCACAGTGCTAGATGGTAACTCGTCGTAGAAACTCTGAGAAGGTGGTTTGGAATACAATCCCAGGTCTTCTGTTTGAATCTCTCGTGCTCTGCCAAACTCGTCGACAGGACCGGAATCGGTCCAAGTAGGATAATCATATTCATCCTCCGTCTTCTTGAAAATTCCAGTGATCTTTGACAGGACACCCTCTTTCTGCTGTTCTTCTGACGTTGTTGGCAACTGATCATAGTGTCCGACGTGATACGAGGATACGTGATGTTGCAGAGGTTGATCGTCGATGTCGCTTCTTCTGGTGGTGTCATTCAAAGGTCCATCATACGGCTGTTCGTTCGTTGGGAATTCGTAGGAAATTTCTTTCGGAGCAGCTTCATCAGACCTTCCGCTATGGTATACGGTAACATGGGAACTCAGTGGATGAGAAGATGCCTCGTTGTAACGAGATTCATGATAGGTTCCCGTGAAAGGCTCAGAATGTGGATATTCTGGCTCATGATCTCTCTTCTTGAACAATCCAGTGATCTTTGAAAAGGCCCCTTCTTTCTGCTGTTCTTCTGACATTGTTGGCAACTGATCATAATGCCCAATGTGGTATGAGGATACATGATGTTGCAAGGGTTCTCCTTCTACATCTCTTCTGTGATGGATATCGTGCAGTTCTCCGGCATAAACTGGTTCATTTGTGGGAAATTCATGATGCACTTTGGGCGTTTCTTTTGATGTCGGCAGAAAATCGTAGTGATAAGTTGAGGGCAAAGTTGATATATGATGTTCAATTGGTTCGCCGTCGACTTCATTTGACCTGCGAGTTGAGTCGAGTGGACCTTCATACGGTTCTGATCTTGGATACGATTCGAATTCGTCCTTTCTACCAAACAAGCCGCTGATTTTCTCGGTGAACGATTTCCCATGTTCAGGCTCGATTTCCTCTTTCTTGGACGTTTCCTTTACAGATGGTAAAGTGTTGTAATGATACGATTGTGGAAGATTGGAAACGTGGTGTTGCAACGGCAACTCATCGACATCTCTTCTGACTCTGGTCTCTTCGTATTCACCCAAATAGGGCTCTGAGACGGGCATGTCGAGCATGTGAGGCTGTCGTTTGAAGAGTGACCCAAACTTCTCCGACAATGATTTTCGCTCTGTAGACTCATCTCGTGATTTAATTTTTTCTTGCTTTGGAAGATGATCGTATTGGTAGCTGGATGGAAGTGAAGCAATGTGATGTTGGAGGGGTTCGTCTTGAATTTCCCCTCTTCGGTTGATTTCTGACAACGGACCATCGTAGCTTTCACTGACGGGATAATCCAACTGCACTGGTTCCCGTTTAAATAGATTTGTGATCTTCTCCGATATTGTTTTGTCGTGCTCAACTGGATGGACTTCTTCGATTTTCCTTTCAGCTATGGTGGGCAGAGTTTCGTAATGATATGATTCGGGGATTATGGCGATATGATGTTGCAACGGCAATTCATCGACATCTCTTCTGACTCTGGTCTCTTCGTATTCCCCCAAATAGGGTTCTGAGACGGGCATGTCGAGCATGTGAGGCTGTCGTTTGAAGAGCGATCCAAACTTCTCTGATAGTGATTTTCGTTCGGTGGACTCATCTCGTGATTTAATTTTTTCTTGCTTTGGAAGATGATCGTATTGGTAGCTGGATGGAATCGAAGCAATGTGATGTTGGAGGGGTTCGTCTTGAATTTCCCCTTTTCGATTGGTTTCTGACAACGGACCATCGTAACTGGTGCTTGTTGGGAAGTCCATTTGGGCCGGCGACTTCTTGAAGAGACTCTTGACTCTTTCAGTTAACGGGATTTCGTGTCCAAGCGGCTCCTCTGCCATGTCAATCGACTTCCTTCTTTCAACGTCGTCGCTTCGTCCGGAGTGGTAGACCGAAACGTAATGAGATATCGGATCTCCATCGACTTCTCTGCCCTTCGAAGTGCTTGCCAATGGACCCAAATAAGGCTCTGAAATCGGGAAATCCATCTCATTCGGAGCTTTCTTGAAGAGCGACCCGATCTTCTCTCCAATTGACTTTCCATGCTCCTCAGTTTCTTCTTTAATGCTGGCTCGTTTTTCTGATGTCGTCGGTAACGAATCGTAATGAAATGATGATGGAATTGCAGCGACATGATATTGAAGTGGATCTCCATCGACTTCTCTGCCTTTCGAAGTGCTTGCCAATGGACCCAAATAAGGCTCCGAAATCGGGAAATCCATCTCATTCGGAGCTTTCTTGAAGAGAGACCCGATCTTGTCACCAATGGATTTGCTGTGCTCAGTCTGTTCTGTTGACGGAAGTTTATTGTAAAACCCATCGTGGTACACCATGACTTGATGTTCTATGGGCAAGTTGTCCACTTCCCTGGCAGTTCGAGTGTCGAAATATGGCCCTTGGTATGGCTCGGTCCTTGGATGAGTCTCATCGCCATGCTTCGCAAAGATTCCGGTTAATTTTTCCGTGAAGGACTTCTTTCCATCGTCAGCTTTCGGTTCGTCCGATCTGCCAGTTGAGTGGTAGGCGACAACTTGACTCTGGAGCGGAATTCCCTCGGTTTCTGCTGCAGGTCTGGTGTGGTGGTATTCGCCAGTATACTGGTCGGTAACTGGAAAATTCATGTGGGCAGGACCTTGCTTGTGGAGGCCAACAACCGTGATGGATTCATCTCCTCGGTCGCCGCGAGCATCATGGGATTCTTCGTCACCGCTCATCCCAGAATGATAGACATTAACGAAATCATCGATCGGCGATTCCTCTATATCACTGGCTCGACTCGTCGAGGGTGACTGATCGTCGGCAAAGTAGTCTTCTTCAGACGGTATGGGCACCTGAAATACTCATATGGTACGAAAGGTTTGTAGGATGTAGGAATATTTATAGTAATAAATTATATCACTTGCTTGAAATATGATTTTAGCGCATATTGTAATTGCTTCGATAAGGCGAAATGAAATTCCGTTAAATAATAAATTCAAGTTTTGAAATGATCTTTCGAAATAAACGCATGGTAAATGTCTAGTATGGTGAGAAAAAAGATTCGCCTATGAGCAAGCAAAAATTTCTCTTATTCTTATGCGCTTTTTCACTAATTTTATGAAAGCATTTTCAATTTGCCTTATTAAAAATATATAACCGTTCTTATGGATGAGATGGAGTTAATATTTGAAATGTTTGAATCGAAATGATAGATTATGAGTGCTGAAAATCAGAGCGAATTTTTATCTCATCCCTGTTCCGTCGCTGATAATGTCACGCAAGGACTCTTCAAAGTAATGATTTAACGAAATTTCTTTCGATTATTATAGCATTCAAGTAAAGAATCTTATTGTACCTCGACAGTTGGCAGTGAATTCTCGTCTTGGATGACACCGACGTGATAGACACTGCAGAGCGAGTGAATGGGTCTCGAGTCGATGTCTCTGATTGGACGAATCTCGTGCGGAGGCGATGACTCGATTTCGGAAGGCGAAGCGAATTCGAGATCCACATTCAGACTGGCTTTGGTCACTGGCGACAGAGGAGGTGAAGACTCCTAAAAATTGTCAATGGCTTATTTGAATTCGAAAAATGAAAATGATATTTAGAACGTTGTTGTTTCAATGAATTAGTTATCTTGCGGTCAAGAAAGTGACTAGAGAATTATTTTAATTAAAAAAGATAGAAAATAAAAGATTGATAATGGGCAATGACAGGCTTATTCGCAATGCTTCACGGTTGCACTCTTCGAAAAGCTGTGCATGTTTAACTCACACCCCATTCTTTTATTTTCAAAAATGTAAACATTTCCATAGGTTGAAACGTGAAAATTTTCGGAGAACCATAATGCCAGCCTCCGAGTAATTGACTATTTTTGGTGGAATTACCTTCTTGCTGACAATGACAAAGTTGGGCGATGGTTGTGGTGAGTGGATTGCAGTTGGTTGGGTCCTGGTCTGACTCGTCTCCAATCCGATGTCCACTGTCAGAGCACTTTGATCGACCATTTCGTAGTCGTCTGACAACGAGTCACTGTCGCTCACCTAAAGGAGTATTTTTTTAAATCTCGATTTCTCTTATAATTCTGTCAATTTGACTATTTTTGAGTTCGTTCATCTATTATTTTTCTTCAAAATAACTAACATGAAATTGTTTTAGTTTTAGAAGATGAATCCGACAGAGCTAATATTCAGGCCTCAAAATATCACACATTTAAAATAGTCTACCTCAATGACTCGATATGTCGTGGTTGTTGTGGTAATGATTGTTGTTGTTTGTCGTTGTTCTGGATGGAAAATGATTCCGTTGTGAAGAGGCACCCCGTTAGCGGTCAAAGCGCCAATAAGCGGGGTTCCTTCGGCCTGAAAAATATCATTTTCTATTATAAAATTATATATAAGAGTTAATAAGATTGGCCATACCTGCAATGAAGTGACAGTCGATGAGACTGACTGAGTTGTGTTGCCTTGCGGTGAGAGAGCGAGGATTTGAGCAGGTGCAAGCTGTGAAAGAATGGATTTCAATACTGTGTGATTTAACAAATTTCGAATCTTTTCGTTTGCGACATGACGTAGTCATATCTGACTGACTACGCAAAGTCGAAAATTTTGAAAATTCGATAATTCAGAGTCGAGGTTGAAATCTCAGTCGATTCAAATTGTGACGAAAGACTTCTGTGCTATATAACAAAAATTCATCTGTTCAACTTTAGCTATTTTAATAAAAAAAGAATGAAGTTCGTATGGTAGGTCCACAAACACATTTTTCATTGCACTAACTTTACGGCAAAAACCATAGATACAAATAGGCTTTGATGTAACTCAGACGGTGAGTCCATTAAAATATTTTTCGAGCTCATTTTCACCTAAAATTAAGTGAAAACTAACTCCATATGTGACACGCGCATTCTGTCTCTTAAATTTGCATACATAATTTTGGCTGTTTGAATCGGTCGAATTTCATTCCTCATTACTCTCTTTAGTCATTTGATATGCGGTTCCACGTTGCTCGATTAAAAAGATGAAAAACAATTTCTCCGCGGTCACGAGCGGTCATGGAACTTTCAAGAAAATTCTACGATAGACTTGGGCCCTAACTAATTTGTCATCGGTTGCGAAGTGACACTTTCACTCTAACGTGCAAGTAAATCAATAGACTGTAAAATCACTAACATTTCTCGAAAATCAAATTTGATATGGGCAAGAAAAATTGGCATACATTGTTTGCGGACCTTATCCATATCTTTTAAACGAAGAAAAAGTAAAAGTTTTAATTTACCTGCTCATCACGCAAGGCCAACGGCAATTGCAGGATCTGGACTCGTTCGGTCGTCGTCACGGTGCGAGACTGGAACGGCGAGTCCGCTCTGCAAAACTGGTCCTTCTTGAAATCTCGTAAAAATTCACCAACCTTCTCGGCGATTGCTCTGTGCGCTCTCGTCGAGTTACTGTCCACGTTGGTCTACTTTCGGTTCGTGAACCTGCAAGATTTTTTTCTTTAAAACTGGTCTGAAATTTGGATTCTTCAGAAAGTTGTCCTTCGTATGTAAATTACATTAATTTACAGAGATAAACGATGCTAGAAAGACAACTTATGCAATGAATCGTGTCGTGATTCCCCCCTGTATGAAAGTCAATCTTCATCCGTTTTACCTGGTCGATTTGGGGGTTTCGGGGGTCGTCCGCTGTCAGCCATTTCGGCCTGAAAATTCTTTCGTGAATTTCAAAATTGCCATGAGAGAATTTTTCGGTGTTCAAAGTAGGGTCAGATGCATATAAAAAAATTCTCTAGATAACGAATGCCGTTACAAGTATCGGAATGGCTCTGAGAAGGTTCAAAAACGATTTCCATTCCGGAAATTTATGAGAACAGTTAAGGACTTTGTGTGACAATCAATAATCGTATATTCCATGTTGCTAAATTGATAAATAATCAAATAAACGAAAAAAATCATTCGATGTTAGTTTCTAGTAGATTTTCAGAAGCGCTAAAAGGATTATGGATCGGTCAAAGTATTGACAAAAATTTTGAACGGCTTCAAAACTAATATATTGGCCGGTGTATGACCAAGATTGTAAAACTTCTTCGTCACGAGCAATTATGAAGTTCGGAGGTGATAAATTGATAGGGGAAATGAGCAAATAAAGTGGATAAATTTTGAAAAACGGCTGGCACGAACAGCAGATCTGTTCCTAATGGGCGATTGGGTGGTGGCACCCATTTGCGATTGAGAAATTGATAGCCTCGGCAGAACGGATGAATGCAAAGGGAGGTCAGTGTCAATCAATGCAAAGATGCAGGAAACGAGAGATTTGCAAGATAAAGAACGCAATGGATAATTGACAGTTGTTTGATAAAAATGATATTTGCTGGATTTTGGCAAAAGTTCAGAAATTTAATGGAGTGTTCTTGTTGGCGTAGAGGTAGGTGTGATTATTGGCGATAAGTAACTAAAACTAGTGAAAAGAATGAGATTTTCTAAATTTTGGTTAGCGAGAAAAAAGTAATGTCAAGACAAAAAGCGGATGCAGATAGAGGATATCACCTATCGATCGAAATCATCTCCAGCCCCCTGAGGCTCTCAGCTCAGCTTTCTCATTGCCCTCTTATTCATTCACTTATGAGACAGTTGTGCATAGCTAGGCTCATCATTTCGTCATCAGCTCGAGGCTGCGTGTCTGATTTTTGGCGCATTTCGAAAATCATTTTAGCGCTTCGTTCATTTTTTATTCGAATAAAAAACCGACCTTCGGAGATTTTTGAATAAAAAGTAGTTTTTGATCGAGAAATCGATATATCATCGAATTTTCAAAATGTGAAGATAGTTGATAAAAAGTAATAGTGCTTCGTTTACTTTTCTTCAAAAATATTTTATTTAAAAGATTTTTAAAGGGAAAAGTTTTTCTTCTTCAAAACGCAATACTACTAAAATTTATATGCAAATCTTATCGACAGGATAATTGTTCCATCTTTCATGCAGATTTCGCAAACTTTTGTTTTTGTTCTAATCATGATTGATTCACGTTGTCTTGTAAACAGATATCCCTCTCGTCTTTCACCCCGGCCATCTATCTGCCTACTCTGCGTCTCCACCCTCCCTTCTTGGATGTCTGTCTGTTCTCTAGCCTTTCTGCATCTCTGCAGAATTTTCACTTTCTCCTTTTCACATTTCTGCTCCTTCAGAAACTAATCGGTCGTTCGATTCGGTTTTTTTTCCAACAAAACACGCATATTTCTGGCACTTTTCAAAACGAAGAAATAGTTTGGAGAGGTAAGGGAAAACGCGAAAAAGAATGCAGAAAAATGCGTCCGTTGGCTTCGCAACAAGCAATAGAAAAGGAATATTTCGGGGTAAAAGACCTTCGAAATAGACTAGGCTAACTAAAAATGTGAAAGTTCACATATTGAATGAGAAAATTTAGAAAGAATGCAAGAGCAATAAATTATTGGAAAGTTCATTGGATTTTTATCAGCAACATATTTCTCCTAAAGTGAGATGAAATTTTCAAGATATCAAATGAGATAAGTGAAACATACAATTATTGAAATGAAAACGGCCAAAACACAGATTATCAATGATAAAAAGTCAAATATTCCTGTTCTCGATCTCTCAAATCTCCCCTAATCTCTCTAATTCCCATTCCAAACGCGTTCAACCAGCGGTTTTTCGAGGTTTTTCAATGTCCTTCAAGACGCTTTGCAGTCGAGCAGCAAAAATTGATTCTCATTAGAGAAAATGGAAGAAGCCCTTCAAACAGCACGAAAATTGCTAGTCTGCAGAGAAATGCACACAATTTTATCAAATGTAGATATTTTTGACTAATTTTGAAGAAATTGAACATAGCGCACAGATAAAAAATGACCGAAGTGACCACAGACATGAATAGAATTGCAAGAAAGTCGAACGTCGTTTCAAGCTAATCAAATTGACGGAAGAAAAGTTGAAGCAAGTTTATGTCGAAAAAAGATAAGTGAACGTCTATCGAATGAAGTTTGGAACGGATAAAAATTTCGATATTTTCGAAGATTTTCATCCAATTTGGAATCATAAACATTGATCAAAATAAAAATTCTGCGAATTGCCCCGAAGCTATGAAGTTAATATAGATGAAATTTCGAGGTTTGGATTTGAAATAATGTAAAAAGGTATCCAAGTCTGGGAAAAGGGAGCACATTCGTCCACAAAATGAGCCCGAAGAGAAAAATGACTGCCGCTTTTAGTTGAGAGGTTGAAAATGGAGAGGAATGAGAAGACAACAAAAACGAGCCAACAAAACGAACACCTAATACGCCAGATGTAGAATTAGGGAAAGAGTAAATAAGTTTAGATACAAATTTAGAGAATAACAGACGTCGAATAAATTCACGAAATTTGTCCGAAGTTACATGGGAAGGAGAAAATTAAAGAAATGCGAGAATTTTGTATCACGAAAAGTGAAAATACTTCATCGTCTTGATTTTCTTCTTCAAATTTCTAACAAAGACAAAACGAATTTTATAACATTCAAAATCATGATAAAATTCCCACAAAATTCGGAGTTATTGACCCTACTCCAGATGCCCCACATATGCAGTTGGGATATTGCACAAGAAAAATGGCTGCATTTAGTTGGAGAAATCGAGAAAGAGACTGAGAAAATGGACTGAAATGAGAAATGAAGAAGCGAAATGCAAAATGAACGCTGCTCGATGTGGAAGGAATGCGAAATGGCAACTCGGCAAGAAGCATGAGGAAATGCAACAGAAATGAACAGATGAAAAAATGAGAAGACAAGATGATAAAGATGGAAAATAGATGGAAAGCAAAAGAATGAAAGGGCTCTGATCCGATATGAATGGAATAAGAATATCACACGTTAGTTTTGAAAACTAGAATACTTTTTTTTTTTGAAAATTCAAGAAAGGAATAAAAGATCATATTGTAGAATTTTTTAGAGCAAATCATTAGAACTAGGAAGGTAAGTTAAAAGTATTATTTCTAAAATTTCGTAGTTCTGTTATTGAAAAAGAAATGATAAGGGTTTGAAATATAAGGAACAGTTGAGCATAAACGCAAAATAATAGGGAATTTATTATCGCCAGAAGATCGATGCCGATTTCTCTCCAGGGAGAAAACACAAATGGCCCTGCGTCTGAAGAAATTCAGCAATTCATTCGCGACCTTGTTTTTCAGAATTCAACCTCACATCTCTATGTTTTCACATGACAGCTGTAGGCATGGAACAGGCATAAAAATTCGAAGAAAGGTAGATCAGTCGGGATGAGAAATGATATTTATGTCATGCATTGCAAGCCCGGAAAATTGAGAAAAACAAAATCATCAAATATGATATACCTCAAAATTTGAAGAAAAAAGTAAATAATGGAGACGGCAAATTAAAAAAAAAAACCCTTTTTTTTTAATTTAACCCAATTTGAAAGCTGAATGGTGTGAATGGAAAAGGTAAGGTAGTTTTCAATAAAATCTAAATATCCTTGATTTCCTACTCAACTTATCGTCAATCTTCGATCTTCATTCTCAATCTCGAAATAGAATTTTGGGGTGTTTTGGAAATTCGATGATATCAGATATTCAGATTCAATGTTGTGAGTTGAGAATTGCGAGCCAAGTTTGGACTGGGGTGACTCAATTTTGAAGGCCTGGATTTGGCAGGGCGATAAAAAAAATTCGAAACGGATGCGGTCCGAGTTGCAGAAGCAGAGGAAAATAGCACACCATAGGGGAAAAGTGAGTAAGAAAATAGCTGCAGACGAGACACTGCACTAGAAAGAGTCAATAACAATGTTACTCTCCATCTCTAACAATCCCACGGACTTTCCCTCGGCCATTCTCGTCGATAATTCTAACAATATTATCGCTCTGCTATAAATTCTCCAGCCTTTCCATGTAATTGTGACAACTTTATCGTTGTTTGCGCGATATCGAAATTTTATTGCTTCCTTCCTAATAGCAAACTTTTCTTTTTATCCGAATTTTGCGAAACTATCACTATCTTGTCGTTATTTTTCAATCTAACTTCCTTTTACTTCTTTTAATATTCAATAAAAGAAAAATATTATTCTAACAATGTTATCACCTTTCTTCCTTCCTTCCTTCCTCCTTTAATTTTTTCTAACTCTCTAATAATAGCATTTATTTTTCTTTCAATTTATAACTTTTCTCTGCCTCTTTTTTCCCTCCTCAAATCATGTGCACACATCTATCAGCTGGCTGTGAAATCGTTAAATTGTCGTAAATAAAAACGCGAACGATTGTTGGTCGGATTGTCGATTCTCATTGTGTTATTGAATAGTTCTTCTCCCGAGGAAACACGGACGCGTTTTTAACTTTGAACGAGAAAAAATGCGAAGAAATGAGAAATTCTCGATTTCAAAGTAAACTTTTTGAAAAGAATGATCAGAAACTCAATGCCCCCCAGTGACAATAGAAAGAAGATACTTGCAGATTTTCAGGGAAATGTTACAGAGGAAAATTTTCAACAGAAATGTGATAAAATACATTCTTGAGGGAAAAATGGCATTTAGACATCATATGCGCGATGATGATAGCTCAGGAAAAGTTAACTGGCAAAAGAAATATTTAAATATAATCTCATTCTATAACACACAGATTGGAGGCAGTTGTTTATATAAAATTATCAAAGAAAATCAATAATGATGTTGGCTTCATAGACGTATGAAACAATACAATGAGAAAAGTATCTGAACATCTACAAATTTACAATAAGTTCGGTCATTCGTCACGTTTTCGCGTTTAAGTTCGTTTTTCTTTTCTCGTTAAACCTCGACCATTGTCTCGTTCACTAACTTGCAAAGGTCATTTTGACGGAAAAACAGGAAAACAAGAAAAACGAAACTGGCATTGTAAGGTAAAAACGAGAAGACAAAAAAATGATGTACGAGGAAATCAGATAAGACATTCAAGAACAACCGTTGTGTAAAAATAGCCTAAATCCTATCATAGTCATAGTCATAGTTAATTCACCTCGTTTCATTAGACTTCTCATTCATTGATTTCTTCCGATAGTTGCATGAAAATAAGCTAATCACAGCCTCAAGGAAAAACCTAATAGGTCAAAAAGGAATTTCGATTTTTAGAACGAAATCGTATATAAAAAATTGAATTTTCACAAACTAATCTAACCTTATTTACAAAATAACGGAAATTTTACGAGAAAGTTAGTGTAGTCGTAAAAGCACGTAAACGACGAAATTACGCACTAAATTGCAACTATCGTAGGGAATTAGATAAGACAGTATCTTGTCGAAATGGTAGTTAAATTTAAGGGGGAAAAACGATTACAAGATTTTTCGAACATTCGAAAGAATGTCTAGCATGAACAGGATAATTTCAAGTGACAAGGTTAAATTAAAAAGTGATCAAAGAAATAATTTTCAAGATTAAAAAATGACTAGGCCCGGAGATATCTGAAGGTCAATTATTTTCAAAGACAACGAAAGAGTTTTTATCAACTTCCGCTTAGAATATGAACAATTACAATGATTTCCAGAAAAATACTATAAAAATGCTCTAAAAAATTCACACCAGACTCTGTATTGACATTTTTCGTAGAACAGAATATACAAGGTTGAATATAGAGAATTTTACAAAAAAAAATATTCAAATTTAGTTTTTTCTTTAAAAACGAGATATTAGGAAAAAAAAACATGCGTGCTACTGGAAAATCAGGCTGTGTATTGACTTTTCTTACAGGCGATTTTCATCATTCGACTTGAGACAGTCGAAATATCGATTTGTTTATGTTTGTCCGCAACCTAACTATGCATTCCATGCGATGTTTTCACCGCGAAAGAAATGACAATCAAAACTGCGAAACACATAAAGTTGGGGAAAGAAAGAATTGTCAAAAAGTAATGATCGATAAAAATAGCATCAAAAGAGAAATCATATCATTCGATGAAGAACGATGGGAAAATATAGACTTTTTCGAAGGTTCATTCGGTTCAGTCGCTACTCATTCGATGGAAAATTATTCAGTTTGGAGAAGAATAACAGAATCAATTGATAAAGATGAAACTGAATTTTCATAAGGAGAAAATATCCAGAAAAAAATTCCAAGCTCTTCAAGTATTTTTCGTCAATGAAAACAGCATTTCAAGTTGATTTTTTAAGTACAAAAATGTTCGTATTTTGACACTTTGAAATCACGGAAACGTTGAAATCGGCGGTATTTTATTTTCGCGTGCCATTCTTCACACTTCGCCGCATAGCCTAACTCGTTACTATCGAACAACTTGAAAATAAGAAACTCCGCTCGATAACTATTAAAAAATAATAAATGTCATCTAAACTTTAAACTTGGAGAAGTTGTTCCTGGAAAATTTCGATAGACATTGAGAAAAAGGCGGCTTTTTGATTCTCTTCAAATCTTTTCATTCTTCGACATTTCCCGTCCCGACCAGACCTGCGGCATTCTCATTTCTCAAAAGACGATTTTTTACTCGACAAAAATTCTCTTTCATACGGCAAAATTTATCTTGAATACGAGCGCCTAAAACAACAAAAACGCGTGAAAAAGAAGCTAAAAGCAATCGCTGAATTAATTCATACACACCCAAAAATGAAGATGAAAGAGAAAAATGCGTATGCGAATAATTCGATTTTCGCGTTTCAAGTTTCAACTTTGCAGAGTTATTTTTGGTAAAGAATTGTAGCACAGGTGTATATAATATTGATTAAGACACTGAATTCCTAAACTTCCAAAGAAAATCGCATAAAATTATTAGAAAAGCTTATGGAAAGATTATGAATGCAGAAACCTAGACCCGGATAAATTATCTTTCATGAAATCGAGTTTCAAACAAGCATAGATATGTATAATAGATTACAGGGTTTATCTAACTTATCGATATTTTTGATTCAGAAAAGCTGATAAAAATGCTAGATAGGAAGAACTCACGAAAGATTGTGAATATATAAACCTAGTGCAGCCTATTCATCGTGAAAAAGTTTCACTAAAGTGAAAGTATGCCAATAAATCACGAATTTATCGTGTAGGTAATTATTCTACGAATAAAAATAGGCGATACAAATTTTGAATAGATCGGGAATGTGCGGAATTTGAATTCTGAAAAATCGGAATCAGAAATTGACAGTTTTCGTGACCCCGGAATCAGACTTTCGCACAGCTCGGGAATAGACCAATTCATAGCACAACTTATAAATACAGAAAAAAAAACTAGGCCAGGCTATTTATCAAGGAAAGATTGTCGCCTAAGTGAAAGTGCGCATAATAAATCAGGAATGATGAATCCATAGAACTCACCGATATCTCTGAGTGGCGATGGAAATAGAAATGAAACCACCGATTGAAATCGAAATGCGCGGTTCGAATTCCGAAATGTGAAAGTGACAGGCTGATAAAAGTGATACAGAAATACAGAATTAGAGAACGCCGACCGCGATCAGACAAAAATGATAAGGGCACATGTAACTGATAGTGATAAGAACAACCTCACTGATAACATGATAAAAATGCGGAAAAAGAAATCGGAAATAAACAACTGGAAACCAACTGACCATCAATTCGAAAATTGCAAAAAAAAAAAACATAAACGCAGAAAAATTCGATGAGAAAAGAGGAAAAGGCAGGAATTCCTGTGATAGACAAAAGGAGTAAACCTGTTGCCTTGAGCGTGGTTGACACAGCCCAAAAATGGCAACAAAACGATGCAAAAGGGCGAAATTTGCCATTTAAAAATAGCACGTGGAGGAATTATGCGAAAGAGGATGATTTCAGGAAAATAGGATGATATTTTGAGAGAGAATATGATTAAAAAAACTAAATTAGAGTACTTTTATCGCAAAAACGATTATTTTTGATTCTTCTTATCTTTTCCATCTTGGATCAAAGTACTCGTAGTAAAAAAATCAGGAAATGAGAAGGACCGATCGAGAATTTTAGCGTGCATCGATGTGACAACCGAAGCACTTGTGAATGTGCAAAGAAGCAAGCGGAAATTCGAAAGAGGATGCGAAATTGAGTGTATTTGCATACAAGTACTTATTAGGTTAGCGAAAGGTATACAAACAAAAAGCAACAGTATTTTGGGGAAGGTAAATTGGACATTATTGCTCAGGTCTAGTCTAAATAATCGCGAGAACATGAGACTTTGAAATATTTCATTTGAACCATAGGTGATACCGAATTTAGATTAAAATAGCTTGAAGAATTTAATGAATCTGACTTTTTCGATCAGCACAATTAAAAATCAAGAATCGCGTGATAAAGTTGGCCGACATAGTTAGAAAATCAGGCGGAAAATAAAATCTTAATTGAAGGTGACAAAATCACTCACAGAATTATAACATTCCAAATTACTAGCAGACGAGATTCGCAAATTCCTGACACCGGACATGAAAAATATTCTCGACAGGCAATTGACTTCCAATTTTGTGATTTTCGAATGTCACATTGGAAGACAGTGAGAGTAACGA
The DNA here is from genome assembly GCA_964036155.1 of Diploscapter coronatus. Lineage (NCBI taxonomy): Eukaryota > Metazoa > Nematoda > Chromadorea > Rhabditida > Rhabditidae > Diploscapter > Diploscapter coronatus. The sequence continues at coordinate 9,591,910 of OZ038422.1, forward strand.
GAATACGCGCAAAGTGCAGGAGGACTGTGAGTCAGGAGGGATTTTGAAACGACAAGAACTGAGTCAATAAGTTAATGAAATCGATAGGTGCTAGGAAAAAATGAGAAAATTCCGAAAAATAACGCTTAAGAGGCATTTTTCGTATAAAATTACATCGTCTTAACTTGCACTCATCGAAATACAAAGTTCCGAAACATAACTTATAATCAAGATCTAAGTTTGTGTTCTTCACGATTTGATTACATGAAAATTCACGAATCTTAAATCCGATGATAATATATCGAACATTACAATTCCTAATAAATAAAGGAAAACGATGATAAAATAAATGTATGACGATTTAATACGCAACATGGAATTTAGGATTTGTTTCGGTGAGTTTATTCTGGAGAGATTTGGGAGAAATTCATGGAAATTCAGAGAATCCTTGGATAAATTTCGATATTAGTGGATCATTTCTCGAATCCTCGCCTAATTTGAACTACTGATAAGAAGAAGAAAAGTGATAATGATATCGAGAATTCTTCACAGAAAAGCGATGATAGGGATATTATGATCTGGAGGAGATTACCATTTTATCATTTCTCTCAAATTTCTCTTTCCTAGTCTCAAATATTCCTCGCGATTTTTGGCATATTGTCTGCAAAAATGGTGGATATTATGGGAAAAAACGTATTTTTGAGAAATTCAAAATAGTAACATGCAATTGGTATTTCTGGCTGCAAACTGCAAAATTGATTGAGCCAAATCCGGAAAGTGACCGGAAGGATTGCATGGGAGTGCAATTGAAAAAGAAGAAGTATTCCGAAAGAGTGACAGAATTTTAGGAGAATCAATATTCAGGGCGTTTTTTTTTCAAATTATAAAATTAAAAAAAAAAATGTCGGATAGACATTTCTGGAAGAGAAAAAAACATGGAATGCTGAAAGAAAGAGCGTAATGAAAAAGTTGCATTACGCTGAAGAAATTGAAAGAATTGGAAAGAATCACGGATATAATTAGATGAGTCAGCGAAAACGATTGCTGAAAAATGATTGGAAGAAATAGCAAAGAAAAAGAAAATGATAAAAGAAAAATCATCGATTTTTCAAATGTAATCCAGAGTTTTAATAATATTATTTGTTCTAAGACGACTGACTACATGAACGTTCCAAGGTGTCAAGAATAAGATATGAAAGAAATCATACGCGATGTCCCACAAATAATTAAGAAATTCAGAAGAAAATGAAGGAGATTAGAGATTATGCAAAAACAATAGATTACGAGAAATAGAATCTTAAGGGTTATCTCATTTAGAACGCTGCAATGAAACACTAGCCATTGTTGACAGAGGCTACGGCAAAAACGAGTAAAGAAATGCTGCTCGTAGAAAAATGAAATAGATAAGAGGAAAAAGTATGAAAAAAGCCAATCCTCTATCTGTTACAAGTGACTTTGAAAGAACACACATAAAAGCTATTGAAACAAAGTGAATTTAAAAAGAAAAAAATTGTTTTTGAATCAATCAGAATGCCTTATCTTCGTAAATTTTAACATGAAAATTTCATTGATCAAGACTGCCACTTGCAAAATAAAAGAAAATCCAAAAATCGTTCCCTTTATTATTCGGTTCAAAAACGGAATGCCGTACGCCAGAAGGGATTAGTGTTTGAGCATTGTGCGCAGGGCGATCTTTCCACCGATCGATTCCAGTCATCTTCCACTATATCTGTTTCTCTTCTCTTCTCACAGTTCTCTCCCCCCATAAATAACTGCCGATAGATCTCCAACGAGTTTCACTTTTACTCACAACGACCTCTCTTACAAACATTTTCCATATCAATACTTTACGGTTCGAACAATAGAAAGAAAGTTCTCACAGCCAAAATATTTACGGTGCAGAAACTGAATGATAAAATATCGAACTTGCATATGCGAGGAACATTTGAAAAATTGAAACTATAAAAAGAAATAAGGATATTTTTAATCGAAGTCATGAAAATCCTATAAATCCAAAATTGGGTTAAATTCATCTCATAATGAAGCAGAAAAAGAGGTGTGCCTCGAAATTTCGTTGATCAATTAGCACAAAAAGCGGCAGATCCGCACATGGAAAAACGATAGCGGGAAAATTTCAGAAAAAGATGCAGAAAGCAGAAAAAATATCATGTGAAATTGAGGGGAAAAGAAGCGTGAAAATACGTATTTTTCGGTCTTTTCTGATTTCTGAGACTATTTCGAGGCGCCAACCACACCTACACCTGAATGCAGGTCTGAGGTTCTGAAAGAGACAGGCAAAGTAGCCTCAAGGCCATTTCTCTCACTTTTACAGAAATTTCGATATCTTTTTCCCTCTCATCTAATATCACAGATTCCTTATCTATTTCGCTCTATCCGTTTTATCCATTTTATCTCTCCAAACAACCTTATTTTATAGTGCTGCTGCCTCGACTATTAATGCAAAGTTATTAAAATAGTGTTGACAGATTTGATCATTCCTTCATCAAATCACTTATCCTAACTTTAAAAAATCTGGAAAGAATAATAATGGTCGAATTATTGTAACATAAAATAGTTTTTATCAAGCAAGAAAACATTATATTTGAATCTATCAAAGTATTTTATGATAAAACTATTGATACAGATAACCCAATATCGAATTTTCCAATCAGATCTGGATAAGTTCGTTTTACTTCTTCTTCTTCTATACTCACTTTATTATTCTGAGTTATACAGCATTGACAATCTCTATATTTTCTCATTACCTTCTTTTGTTGTTATTATTACAAGATCGTAAATTATCATTCCTAATTGCATAAACATAAATTGTAACAGAAGCATTGCAAAATCTATGCAAATCAATCATTATTTCTGACAGTCCGATAGTTGCAGAATAAAAGGGAAATTTCACTATTTCCTTTCTTCTTCTATGATATGATAAAGCGATAACAGTGAAATGCAGCCAAATCATTTGGTAGGCAAGTGAAAATTCAGGTAATTCAGACAATGAAGAGAATGAAGAGGGTGCTTAACTAAATCTAAAATAGAAGATTCCCCTTTAATAAAAGTTCGTTTCGAAGAGCACCGAAGAATATGTAGTGCCACGTGGATTTTATTACAAGTTTTACAACATTTCTAAAAAATCGATATCAGACATATTAGAAAAGTAAAAAGTTTGCATTATGGAATGATCAAAGTATTTCTTTAAGACGGAAAAATGGATTGAATGATTCAGAACTCGACAACAATTGGTGAGAAATTGCAGAGTGTGAAATGAGAACAAAACGCCGTTTTGAGAATTTTGAGAGCCCTTTTTTATCATCACAGATGCGTCATTCGGTAATTGCAGCAACTTTCTTTAGATACACAAAATAACACGATTATAAAAATGTAACAATAAATATGTTGAAAAAAATGGGTCATCAAGAGGTTACTGAAATAACAATGGGTGTTAAGAAAGAGTACAAATTTTCGTATCTTTTCATATTAGATATTTTAAATTGCAGAGAAATAAATAAAAAAAATAGACCTATTTGAATTTGATCTAGCAAAATGTCGTTTATCTTAGGAGATAAAAATATCAAGTGAAAAGAATAAGATAACCTAGATACTATCGTAGCACCTGAAATAGCAGAAAGGCTACTGATAGAACAGCCTGTGATAAGTGATGATAAGACAAAGTCGCGCCCTCGGGGTACTTCTCTCTCTCCCTCTCTTTGCACTACTTTTCCGCCTTCTCCGACCGGTCTCTGCCTCTATCTTTTTCATCTCCAATCTTCACGCAGCGACTTTTTCAAGCATCGAATTTGGATAATCAAATCAGTGCTATGCTAAATATGATAAATGGATCATATCATGCATGTAATGCATAAAGGGCTTGAGTTGATATTTGGAGAAAAATCGATGAGCTTTACAAATGTTGCTAAAATCTAATAGGACGACGAAAGAGTGAATATGTTTGGAGAACATGAATATGCTATCTTATGCAATAGAAAAGTCTGAAAACTTGAAAACTCATGGTTTGGGTGAAGACACAAATAACAAAAATGCATCTATAAAATGTTCAAATTTTTGTCCAAAATCGCTTACTTTTTCGATTTCATAAGCGACGACCATGGGTGTTGAAAAATCTCTGTGAAGTTGTCTCGAAATATCGTCTTTCTTTTTCTGCTACTCTCGAGAAATGTTCGTTGTTCCAAAAATAGCTATTTCGTCTCTGGATTTCGTTGTTTCAGACTCCGTAAATTCGGCCGAAACTACGCTAAATGCGTTTGTTTAGCTGTATATACGCAAAGTTGGAGATGAGGAATCTGAAAATGGAAAGGTGAATTAAAAAATTTGAAAGAAATGATTCAAAAGAAGAAAGGCAATGCATCAGAAAATATAACAATCAATTTAGTCAGATTTAAATAATAGACCAATTTGATATCATCACTCAAGAGATTTTCAAAGTGCACAAATCCACATATGAAAATTTTTATTTCAAGTCAAGACTAGAGACTAATGTCGAATATTTCACTGAATAAACGGATAACTTTGACTTTGTGTCACAAATCTCGAAATGACAAAAGATGAAAATGAAAATGAACAGATACATTTGGTCGGAGCGGCTCGGGTTAAGTGGTATTAGGTGAATTTCGTGCAATGTATATAGAGGAATCAGTTGGGGAAATTTGAGAAAGTCAACGAAAAATTGCAAAAATAAAGAAATAACAGATGGTGATAGAGAAAGAGGAAATTAAAAAATATTGAGTCAGGTAAAATGAGCAGAGAAAGTCAGAGGTAACGAAGCAAAGCAGGGCAGACCTAATCAAATATGCCGCTAAACAAACACAAATCTGCAAGGCACCAGGCAATGCTCCTGGAAAAGTCAATTGGAATGAAATCGAGGAGTGTCGAAATGAGTCCAGACGAATGAGAACGAGAATCCATCTGCACGTGTGCTCCAACCGTATGACAACAATTGAACAGGGATTATGAAGTTTGGAATTCGAAAATCAAATGAAATGGAGTGGAAAGTTCATAGTCAACTTTACTCATAAAGCTCCATAATGGTATTTTTCTTTAAAATAAATAACCTTGTATGTGTGATATTGATTTTGATCATATCAACATGCAGCGGGTTTTGTTGCTGAAGGAAACATGAAATATTAGTAAATTTTAGTGAAGGCTAGATTTGAGGTGCTCTGGAATGAAAACCTAGGTTCAAATATTCATGATCGATACCAATGCATGAAAAAGTTTGATAAGTCAGTATCCCGATTCCAGAACCTACTTTAGTTCAAATTTCCAGAATAGTTGGTAGAAGTGAACATATGGAGAGATTAGCATACATAAATTTCCTAAAAGTGAAATTATCGCATGATGATTGAACATGTTTTTGATCTTTCAACCTTTCAACTATCTATATTTTCAGGATGGATGCATTTTCAATAGTGAGTTCAAGAAAAGACTGTTTATGAAGCGGAAGGAAAATTCTCGAGCCTTTACAGCGGAACCTTGAGAATGAAGCCGCAGTGCAAATTTTACTATTCCTTCATCATTAGGTATATGAGGAGAGTCGTAAAAACCTATTCTGATCAATCGAATATTTCATCGTTCATTCGATTGTCAGATTGCTCGATTATGTGAACAGCTCTTGTTTGTTGAAGTGAGAATGTCGTATGTCATAGGTTGTTGATTGTTTGGGCAAACAAACAGTGCGGAGAGTTGCTCGAGCAATACGAGTTGCGATCAGATCAAAGGGCAAAAAAAACGAATTGGCATTGACAATGGCAACTATGACAGAAACTTCAGATGGGTATAAGATTGAAATAGAGGGTTCACCAGCTGAACCCAAAACATGATATTTGCACCATTTGTCATCACGATTTATCACTACTCGAAATTGTTGAGGCGCATGATATAAAATCATATGGTAGTTTCAATATCTCGATTATGCATCATCTTGAACCGCATCAAAAATAATTTGATTGCGCATTTGCGAATATTTATGATACCAAGTAGACGTGAAGCAATACATCTATACAAGAGATAAATTTTATCAATCTATCACCTTTGTGTTTCCGGAAGGGTTTTCAAAAATTACGTAAACTCTTTCAATCTCAAATTATTAAATGACAGGCAACTCAATAAATCGTTCTAGCATTGCTCGCTAGAAAATTCAAGTTCATATTCATAAAGCAGATAAAAACCTGAAATTTTACTATTCAATTGGACTTATTCAAATAGTCGCTTTTGAATGTCAAAAATGAAATTTTTCATGTGTCACGCTTTTAGATTAAATTCCGTTTGTTTCTTTCCGACCATCTTTCAGAAATCTAATTATTGTGCGCTTCTAAAAACACGCCGATTATTCTCATCTTTGCTTCTTTTCTTTCTTCGGTTATGTTTCTCTCGTTTAGTTTACTTTTTGACTAGGCCCTATTTTCTGCTGAAAGAAGGAAGCCTCCGGGCTGTTTTCCGTTTTTGGTGTTTCCCAAGGAGGGAGGGAAGAGTGAATATCTTCATCCCAAGAGAAATGATGAGCTGAAAATTTAGAGGGAAGAAATAAAGAAAGATAGAGAGAGAAAGATAAAGGGAAAGATAAGAAAAATAAAAGATTTGAAAGAGAATGGTTGGGAGTACAGGGCTCGAAGGCAGACAACTTTGAAAAGGAAGTTCACAATCTTCAGTTTTTATGGGATGAACAAGTTGTGGTGGAAACTAGACTTTTCTAGCTCAGAATGTGTATCTTCTAAATTATTTTCTTGAAAACTCATTCAACATTTTTCCAGAAATTTTTCGTCTTTTATTACATTGAATATTGAACTTTGCTATTAGTTTGATATCTTCGTATCTTTTCCACGTCTATTGTCTATTTCCGTTCGAGGCATTTATTATTCAGATCCAAATTTTATGGGGAGAACTAGATCGAGAAATTTTCCAGTTTATTGAAATTTTAGAATTTTATCTTTTATAACTATTTGATAATTGGACTGTTGCATATTATCGGATAAAAGCATTTTTTGCATGTTCCAATTTTTTCACGTTATATTTTTTCCTGAACTCCACCTCTTTTCAACTTTTCACCGCGCGATTTCCATTTGCAATTTGCATAACCGAGACTGCTCCTTGAAAATCCAGGAAAAAACCACCTTTTTAGAATTCGGAATCTCTAAAATTCGGAAATTCAGCTGTTTTTCCTCGAAATCTGGAGTTCTCAGTGAAATTAGAGTAGACTAATTGGTATTGTCTGAATTTTTGCATGTTTTTGCAAGGAAAGAGCAAAATTTAGTAGGATAAAAATTTGACTTTGATATGTAAAATTCTGTCACAGCAGATTTCTTGTTAAAAGAAATTTATTCATGCAAATTGTTCAATTCCAAATCTAGATTCCTAAGCTCGATTCACAGTAAACTTATCTCAACATTCACTATGATTCGTTTTGTTTCTAATTTAGTGAAGCTCATAGTAGACTTAGAAATTCAGGGAGGTTTGGTTTCGGGAATTCTAATAGTAAATTATTTAAATTCAGATATTTTCTTTGAAATTCAAAGTTCATGACGAAATTAGAGCAGAGCTGTGTTAGTATCGCTTGACCTAAATGTTCGAATTTCTAAAGAAATTAAGAGTGAGTTAACTTTTGAACCGACTTGTCAACTTCTCTGGAATTCTTCGACCGGATGCAGCAGCTTTGTTCCGGCCATTTCTCTGAGAAAAGCGAGTCGATTTCATTTGAGCCGTTGAATTGTGACGCGTCTTTGCATTATATTCTTGAAATTATCTTCTATGTATATGTTTAAATATTTTTCTGATTTGTAGTGACTCTGTTGATTCTCTGTTCTGTCAGGCCGTTTAGTTTATTCTTCATTTTCAAAAATTGACATGCTCATTTTTGGATTCTATTTTGGATAGCATGGAAGCTGAGAAAACAAATTTCTTCTTCTGACATTCCACCATAATCTTCCTTTTCCGCACCGTTCGATATTTTTTTTTTATTTTACTGGTTTTTTTTGTCCCAGAAACATTCTTTGGGTTTCTTCTCCTCCACCCCAGTCCCATTCAGTTTGTAATTCGGATTGTGTGCATATAAATGGCACGTCTTTCTTGACTTTCTTGATCTTTATCCGCGAGTTTCCAGTCTTCAATAGTGCAAATCCCCCACCCATCTACTCTTTCACTCTCTGTCTAGCTTCTCTTCCCTCTTAGGGTAAACCAGATCTTATCCCCGAACTTATCCCAGTAGACTTCACTCCTTAGCAACTCATCCAACTCGCTTCTCTGAGTCTTCTTTCAAAAGTCGTATGTCAAAGTTTGTGTGAGTTTTTGAGTTTCGACGGGTTAAATGCTAACTTGGGAAGTCTGAGAATTCCAGTAACAGCCATCTTCAGGCGACCAGATTTCGACGGGGGAGAAATGACATCGTCATCCGAAGGGCGTTTTTGGTTGAAAGTCTGAAATTGGTGAAAGAACATGTGCTGTTTATTGGTTAAAGCGGTAAGTTTACGAATTATCTTCTTAATTTTTAGGGACTATTGGAGTTTAGACGAATTTTGGAAAGAGAGTAAAATCTCAGTTTTGAGCTTCCATCGCTGACCTGCTATATTTAGAACCAGATTCAATTCCTATCCACTTTTTTGAGCGATTTCTCGGTAAAAGTGACCATCGGATTGTTTTGAAGTCAAGTTTTAAATTAGGCTAGACCATGTATTATTTACCAACTAACTCTTGCATCCTACGCTACGCCTTGAAAATTTCAAATTATGTGAGAAAGGAAGAGCTCAGACCTGTATAGTATTTTTATTCAAATGTCACGTTAAAATTTAAATATAAATGGATTACTTGAAAATGTCACTGTGTTACAAAACTAAAGGTTGTATTGGCGGCGAAAAAGCTTTTTCCTTCCCTCCCCTCACACTAAGCAGTATTCTAGCATTGTAATATTTCTAAATCGTCAAGAAAATGACTGATTTTCAGTTTCTGCATCGCCACCACAAAGCGGTCTCCGTGAATTTCTTCATAATCATATTCCTGATCGCCTACACTCTATTCGGTGGATTCGTCTTTCTGCATTTTGAATATCACTATGCTCAATACGTAAAATACAATGAAAGTATCGCCAAGAAGGAATGTATCGAAAAATTACTGACCAGGTGTGATTTTCATATTGAAATTTGCTATAAAAATTTACGAAGATCGATAAAACGTGATTTTCTAATTTTGATATTATAATTTATTAACACACATTGAAGTTGATTTGAGTAGAAATTACGAAAAGCTTCGAATTTTCATATTCAAGATTTAAATTTTCAAGACAAAAATAATTATTCTCGCATGTAATCAAATTTCGTAGCATTTTAGCCGAAAGTATCCTTCCCTTTTCAGTGACAAGCATTCGCATTCTCACCGACATAAGGACAGTTCGAATTTGGCTTTGGATATCGTGAATAATTGTTTCTATACGGGGTAAATTTGATTTTTTTTGTCATTTTTCCTCGTTTTTAATTTCAGCGTTGGTGATTCTCGATACGAATGGTCGTTCAAATCTGCATGCCTCTATGGACTCGGTATTTTGACAACTTTAGGTGAATATATGTCGCATAGAAGGCTAATTTTGGATTTAGTCAAATTCGTTACTGAGAATTTTCTTGCATATCCAAAGCTATTTTTCATGCATATTGGTTCTTTCGATCCTAAAAAAATTTCGTATCATCCGTTATTTATCGTGTGTTCATTCTGCAAGCGTTCAAATTCAATTTGACATATCATGGCCTGTGATGATATACCAATATTTTTGGATTTTTAGTTGGTTATTGCAAAACTCATACATCCCCTCCTTATGCCACTTTACGATTCCCATCTGTATCATTTGATTGGATGCTTTTTGAACTTCGCAAACTCAATAATGTGGTCCCCCTTGTAGATGTCTGAAAAATAACTACGAAAAAATGCAAAAAAAACGTACAAATCATCAAAATAAGTTCAGAAAGATATAATAGCATTTGATGATCTGAAATTTTTTAAGTTTTCAAATCTAGGAGAAATTATATACCTTATTGGGCCTATCCCTCCAGCCAGCCAATTCAGACAATTTTCAAATAGAGAAATCGAAAAGAATCTAAATCCTAGGATAGGAAATTTCAGGATACGGTAAAGTAGAGCCCCGCACATTGAACGCCCGAGTTTTCACCGTCATCTATGGATTTATCGGTATTCCACTGACAGTGATTTTGCTGACGAATCTCGGTCGATACATCGAAGTCCTCGCAATCAATATCAAGAAACTATGCTTCAAGGTACTTTTAAATCCTGAGGAATAGAGGTTTCTCTAAAATTCAGGTGGATGAAGAGGAATCAGATACTGTATCTGGTCGGATGTTATTCATCATGGTCATGTTGTATTTGGTAAACATTTAGCTTGATTGGAATATGCATGAATTTCCTGTTTGAAAGAAAATGATGTTGAATTTTCGTCTAGAACCAATTTTGCTGTACTTTGAATTGAAATAGGTTCATTTCCTAAATTAGGTGATTGGAGCGTCGTTGATTCCTCTCCTTCATGATGGATTCGACTTCTTCAATGGACTCTACTTCGCATTCATTTGTTTGACGGCCATTGAGTATGGCGATCTTGTGACAACCAAGTTAGATTATTGCAATTTTTTTTCGATAAAATTGAATTTTAGTGATTTCTATATCCCGATCGTGATTATTTACGTCTGCATCGGCCTGGCGATATCGACTATTGCGCTAGGTAATTTGAAGAGATTTGAAATTATCAGCTTTTACACAAATTTAAGCTTTTCATTTTTAAAAATAATGCGAAAATTCAGATATTGGAAATCTCTACGTACGAAAGCTTCATTATATCGGTAGAAAGCTGAAGAATATCGCCAATATTCGAATATGGTTCGGTGCAAAGAAGTATGAAGATCAGCTTATATACTTACTGGTTAGAAAACTCAAATTTTAAGCCTGGAAGTCCGAGAACTGATGAACGCAATCGGACAGAACATCGGCATCGAGCAGAGTGTCATGGAAGATATCGATTTGGATATGCTCATCAAGGTGAACATTTTTGTAATGAAATGATAAAATCGACGTTACAACGTAAAGCATGTGTTTATTAGAAAAAAAAACAGGAGGATATAATTTCACAAAGAAACATTATTTTTTCCTATAAAGAAAGTGCACAGATCGGAACCCACGGATCTTGATAAAACTTCCCAAACAGGGATCACGATGATAAAGCCCAAATGTGTCAAATAGGAGCCTGGAACTGATGTATTCGCAATCATTTTCTACTTGTATTTTGGGTGAGAAATGAGCAAAATCGTCGGTAAAATGTATGCAAATTTGAAAATTTGTTAATGCAAGTGAAGACTTCGGGGTTTTCGCCAATTTCTTACTTCCAGGTTCCTAGTTGACGAGTTTTGACTTTATCATCGTCATCGCGTTTATTGAAAGCTCCTGCTTGGTAAAATTTCATCAAGATCTGTGCACTTTCCTTGTTAGTTAAAATTTAGAGGCTAAAAATTCGGAATTTAGGCAGCAATCGATGTAAAACTGGGCCGATTGTCACGAGTACCGCAGAAATACATGATCGTAGAAGGAATCTGGCCTCCAGAATTAGTGCCGCTGTTCATCAAGGCATGATAATTGTAACTTGATTTGAAAAATCGACGCTTCTTCTTTCACGCTCGTTTCTGGGAAATAGCAAATGTGCAACATCACAGATTAATTAGATTATGAGAAACCCTGAGAGATCGTGGAAAATTGAATCTGGAACATGCGACGTTCAAAGACAAGTCTCAAAATGTAAACGAAATATTCAAAGGAAAAATAAGTCTGAATGCAATAGAAGATAAATACATAATTTGGAAACTCATTATTTAGAACTAGAAAAATCATTTGTAATGAATTTAGGACGGTCAATTTCCGTTGTTCGTCGACTCCGAGGATGATCTGATGGACATCAAACCGAAGAAGAGCGTTGTTCGATTCGAGGTGAAATTTTTGTTTGAAAAGAAATTATTGTAAACCTCAGGACGAAGTAACCTCGGATATCGACGACACATTCAACACCTACACGATCTCTGAACCAACGAATGTGCACACTTCATCGAGGCTGTCGCCGCCTCTAGAAGCTGCAAGTCAGATTCACAGGAGAGGAGGTACGGATAATATTGATTTATTCGTGATTCGGAAGTAAAATTTGAAGAGTGAATCGGAATTCGAAATGGCTAATCGAAGTCTTATAAAAAGAAAAATGAAATTGGCAAGAAGATGTCGAGATTGAAATTATGCTCCATTCATACTTTTTACACATGGCAGAATTATTTTACATTTTGAATTGTGAAACGAATTCCAGATTGAAAAATCTAATATTTAGAACGAATTATTATTTTCAGAAAATAATACTCACAATACTCATTCATCATTATCATCTACAACCACGACAACTCCTTTCAGTGATTTTTCCCACAAAATCGACTCGTTTGAACCGTTTTAAAACTGGGTTAAATGCTTTCATTTATTTTTTATGATTTTAGATTTTTTTTCGATATTTATTGTTCACAAATGAATCGTTTATCCGTAAAGACAATATAACTGTCATATTGATCAACAAAAGTATATTTTGACTGATCAGCTCAAGGTATTTCTTTTCAAACTTAATAACCTCTGAGAGGGATTGGTTGAGAGCTCTGTAAAAATTCTTCTTATCCTAATTGTTCATTTTTATCAATTTCAGATTTCTGAAAATATAATTGGCACTTTCATCCAAATTGATTCTGATCAGTCAAATATAAATTTACAAAGAAAATGCACCCATATTTCGAATGAATATCCAATGGCTTGAAGCTTCACCGGGAGCAGATAAGGAAAGTTTACTTGAAATTATAAGGCCAGGATGAAATCGAGCATTCGCAATAAAATGATTAGAGCCAAACAAATATCATGAAAACCATGAAATCAGCACCTGTATTTGTTGAGAAGTATCCTTTTATAAGCACAAGGGATGGTTTGGGAGCTCTTGAAAGAGTTTGAGCAAACATCGAGATAAAATTTCGAAAAATTGCTGTAAATGAAGTTGGCTTCAAGAAAAAATACTGCAATTTTTCAAGTTTGAGAAAACTTTGTAGAATTTTCGAAACTACGATTCTTCTATGAATTACAAGCTAGTTCTAGAACAAGATTTAGCGCCGTATAATTTAGTAGGAAGTAGAATGATTGAATAGCTCTTCTCATTGAACGTCCGATATCAAGTCAACCAGTGATGTGGGTACGCTAAAGTTCCTACATTTCAAATATAGAAACGAGATCGGGGAAAATTACGTACAACATTTTGAGTCCCGCTGTGCTGCCGCTTCGTCGCATAATGTTCTTCTCGTCGGAATGAAGATCAGGTAGCGAGTCTTCGGAAAGTCGAGTAGATGAGTCGCTGAATGTTTAAAACCACTTATTTTGAAAATCTAGATGGTTTGATGCAGTAAAATGAAGATAAATAGTGGTTAGCGAAATAAGTCAGAAGTATTACGTTTTGACGAGAAGAGCCTGCGAGGATTCACTTCCAAACAACCCTCCGACACCAGGCTTCAGATCTGGGAAACAGTCGAACACTATGCAGCAAAATAGCGTGGATTGCTCTGAATTCCTATGTCCATGATTTTTCTAAGCAATCTTTACCATTCAACCGAATTGCCCAATATGGCAGAGATTTGGGATGGATCGTGAAGAAGTAGAGTCCGAAACCGACGAGAATTATGCCGATTGCCAAGGCGGTAACCTTGAAATCATTTTTTCTTATTCAATAAGATGATGAATTAGAAAAGTACTTATGCAAGTAAAAATATCAAAATTTCGGTAAAGTAAACGAAAAACTCTACCTCGAATTCCTGGAATATCGGTATGACGACAAGAGCGACGGTTGTCAGTAGGAATAGCCAGATGCTGAAATTATTTTCATCTTCTTCTTGACGATAAAAGAATGATGTACCATGAAATAGGCACCCTAACAGCGTCAGGATGCACTGGAATCCGCTTGTATCGAATGATCAGGAGAGCCACGAGGGAAAAGATCCGTTGAGCCCAGAATCCGAACATGACGTAGTTGATTAGGGTATCCAAATCACCAACGAAAGATATGAGGAATGCGAGAAGGGACTGAAAGTTGGTGAGCCTTATGAATCTCAGGGTATAGAAGGAACTGGCATTTGGAAAATTGAAAGAGAAGCTGAAGTCAGAGACGTAGTTTTCTTTCTGGCTCAATAACGAAAATCTTGAGTTGTACCTGAGCAAAAACGGCGACTCTCGGCGACTCAGTTTCTTTATTGACGCAGCTGAAGCAAGCTGGAAGATGACCTTGTCGGGCTGCTGCGTACATGTACCTAAATTGTCACTATTTTAAATGAAATGGGATGGATTGGTTTTGCACAGAAGAAATTAGCCAATGAGCTGAACTTCGTCTAATGTGTTCATTTGTCACTTTCTAGAGATCTATTGTATTTATCAACGATTTATTCTTTTATTTTTGTCCTTTTACTACATTTCTACTCGCTGACATACGCAGAGGATGAAGATGGTCATTCGATGACGCAAATACAGGAGCCCTTTCTAAAGGGTCAAGTACTAAAATCGTACCGACTTCCCGAGAACAAGTTGCTGTTGAGCGATCCGATGAAGAGAATGCCGATCAGAAAGGGAATCAAATTGGAGAACGAGCCCATGGATGCCTGGCTGAAGAGCTGCAAAGCAGAGAAAGGAATGACCAAAACCGACGAGCGAAATACAAACCACGGCCACTGCGTTCGACGACTTGACTGTCTCCACGTCCAGAACCACGAAATACGCAACGTTCATCGCGATGTAGACGATCGCGACGAGGGAAATTCCCGACAATAGGGCTAGGGGCATGTTTCTGAAGGGTTTCAAGATAAGGATGCATTTTAGAAGGATTAAAAATAAAATTCAAAATTTTAATAAAAAATATATGATATTCAAAACGTCGCTATTTCGAATTTCCCGAAGAAAAAATATACCCAAAAGGGTTCAAAAATTCATAAAGTTATTAACTTGAGATAATTGATTCAGAATTTCATGTATCAAATCATTGATAGAAAATTGAACAAATAATGAAATTTTTTTAAATAAGTGAATTTTTTGTTATTTTGCTTCTGAATATTTTAAAGGTTTGAGCAAATGTTGGCACCTTTTGGGTTTTGCGATTTCTCCGGTCGAATAATTGAGCACGTCCCAACCGGAATAGGCCCAGAGACCACCGTAGAAGCCAAGAATCAAATCGCCCGCGTGATAATTCGAACCCCTCATTGGGTAATGTAAATTACTGTCCCAGCCTAAAATCGTGTCATAATTTTTTCCTGTAATTTTATTTGTTATAAAATATGCTTTAGGCTAGAGTTTATTTTTCGAGAAACTCCAAGTTCACCGAAGAAAAACGCTGAATATCACATCAGCATTCAAATGACAGAATTTTCGAATTAAGTTGCGTACTTGTCGAAAATAGATTATCGCAAATTGGAAATTTAGTGAAAATAGCGTTTAAATTGGTTTAATTTTTCTATTACTCGTGTGAGAATTGGTAAATTCAAACATGTTGCCGATAGATTTAACCCTGTCGCAAAATGAAACAGAAGATGAACGTCATTTCCTCGTCAAAATTTTTCTTCAGGTCCTCGAAAAATTAAAACATGACCATTTTGTAAAGTGAACACGAAGTCTATGAAAAACTAAAAGATCGCAAAGTAAGTTTTCGTGTTACTTCATAGTTTTGAAAAGTTTTTCTGTGGTGTTCCGAAAAACAACCAAGAAATGCATTCATTCTTGACGCAAGACAACTAGAAATATCTCTTGCAAGAAAGAATTTTGACCCCTTTGAAGAGTCGGCTCCGAATTTGTTATTCAAATTCGTTAAATTTGGAAATTCTTGCTGACATTTCGCTGACATCGATATTCTAGCGCTGCACTTATGCATGAAAGGCTCGAATTTCATAGCCGAGTTAAGATAATTTACGAAGGAAAAAATGAACTATTAGAATAATTTATAATATGAAAAATTATCTCGCTGTTTTTAGCATGGTAATGGTTCAATAGTTAATAAATAACATTTGAGTTAGAAAATGCTTCTAATAGCATAAGAAATTACCTTTGAAAAAATAATAGTAAAATCCAATGGCGATAATCAGAAAACAGGACAGTAGTTTAGCAGCCGTAGCGACGATTTGAAACCTCGCGGCAAATTTACTCAAACTGAAGAAGTTCATCCAGGTTACTAGCCCTAAATTGAAAATTTCAATTAAATTGATGTACAAATTTTTACATAGTAGACTGAACCCGAATAGCTTCTGCACAGTAGGAACGTAGTCTTCATCGATATCATAGACCTGGAGGTTTAAGATGATCCTTATAAATAGATAAATTTTGAGACCTGTTTCAATCCCTCCACGAGATATTGACCAAAGGATTCAGCGGTAATTGCTACTGTGGCTGGATACGTCATTAGAACTGATACGAACATGAAAGCGAAAGCTATTGAATACCTAAATTTTGTATTTTTAGATAATTCAAGATTTTAGAGCTGATGATGATAAAATAGCATAATAAAAATTCAAATAATTTTTGGATAATGTTAAGATTAGTTTGGTAACGGAATATTTAAAAAAAATAATACTCACCATTTAACATAACAGATATATGCGAAATCACATCCAGCTTCTCTAATAGCCGTTCCGAGCTCAATATAACATATTGACCCTGAAGTGAAGAGATTCAGAATAAAATCTAGAATTTAGGTAAAATTTCAAGAGTCACCCAACCAAGAATGGCTATGACGGCGCAGAGGAGCCATACGATCAAACTCAGACCAATGCTATTTGTTGATCTGAAATTGAAATGTCAAAATAGCACCATATGAATAAATAATGCTTAATTCGAGACAAGAATCTATTTTTCGAAAAATCGAAATAATAGAATATAGAAGTTTGTGCTGCATTCAGGCAGAAGAATCAATTTTCAAATAAAAACTTCTAATCTCCTAAAAAGTAGGTTTTTTATTCTACTGCATATATTGAACCCGCATGATAATTGTAAAATATACCTTTTCTGTAAATTTTTACAAAATCGTCAAATAGGCCAGGTTAAATTTAAAATTCAAACCTAAGAATTGATGTAGGTGTGATAAATATTCCCGAACCGATAATATTGCCGACCACATAGGACGTGGCGCCCAAATAGCCCATTTTATGAGATTCGTCCATCTCGGCTAAAATTCATTTTTCTTTAAAAAATCTAGAAAATCATAGGATTAACTCGGAAAAATAGGGAAAAGGCGAATTATGAGATCACGAAATTTCTCAAGAGTTTTCATGCTTACCCATGTTTATGACGGAGTCTGACATGATTTTTCAGAAAATATTAGAAAATTTGAGAGTTGCACTTTTAGAGACAGAAAATTGTATTATGGAGCCAAATTGGTAATAATATATTTGAGCCCGTTGTCGAAAGAATTCCAACGAATGCCTCTAGTCGGGGAGGGCCGAGCGACAAGCCAATGAGAGGGCTTTTAGGTTCGCTTCTGCTGCCCTCTCGCCCTTCTCGCCCCGAGTTACTCCCGCTGCGTTAAAAATGGAAGAAGCGCAGGGGAATCCCCGGAGACAAAATATCCTAGGCCGACGGGAAAAAACCCCTAGCAAAAAATGCGCTTCTATAGAGGCGTGGTCAGAATATGGACACACAATCCGATTAGGAGCTGATTCGATGATAGAACACGGAATTTGAGGGGAGCTGAGATTCGTTCCGATAGGGCGACGAAAATAGAGTTTCGGGACTCCGAGAATAAATGCGGATTTTTGCGGGAAAACAACAAAAAAAAAAAGAATCTTCTCCGGATGACGAATTTGGTGTAACAATATTGGGCTCTTGAAATTGGAGAACAATCAACTGCCGGATTTTTCTAATAGGATCCTTTAAATAGTTTCCGAATTTCGACGGGTTAGGTCCTTGAATGAACTTTGCGGAGTAGCACTATGACTCTGGCTCGTAGTGGAAATTAGAAATTGACTGAGTTTCGGTGGTACCGAGAAAATTGCGAGCAGTCGAGCCGAAATGAGGAGCGAAAGAGAGATTCCTTGGTGGAGATTACAGCCATCAAACACACATTCAGACGCTCGGAAAGACGCAGAGAGAGCAAACGGAGTTCAGTCCCTTTGTCTCTCCGAGTTGATCGAGAAGTTGAAGTTTGAGATATGAGAGATACCCGTTATCCCAGATATCTTTCCCTAATTTTCTGCTTCTATCACTTTTTCATTCTGACATCCTCGCTTTTCGCCATTCGCCATTATCCTTCATTTTCTCTCACTTTTTTTCGATTCTATCCTTTTTTCTTTCTTTTCGGAGCTTGAATGATAGCCAACACAATTGGATCATTGCAGTAATGTAGCCACCAGAGCTGATGGGATTTTGCAGAAAAAGAAGACCTCGTGCTCTGCTCCTGGATAAGAAGAATCGCGGATATCCTTGGTCGGAGGAAGATTTGTTGTGAATCGAGAAGACAAACCTAGGAAGGGAAAGATGTTCTTATAGAGGAAAAAGAAAGCGGTATCTCTGCCCAAGAATTAGGGCTTGAATGGCGGGTTTCGCAACCAACTTCGTGTTGTGCTTCTGAAAACAAGGATTTCCTTGAACCAAGCAGGAAAAATTGAGGCATTAGCCAAAATCTACTATGGATTAAAAAAACAAGGAAGGCGAATGAGTATCTTTGGTAAAGAAAAACTATCAATCTATTTGCCATACGTATGATCGAAAATTTTGTAAAGAACCTCCTGTCGTGCCTCTAAAGACAAAGGAAATATGTGATCGAAGCACAAAAATCGCTCGAGCTTCCCTAGATTCAAGTTCCGAAATTCTGCAGCACAGACTTCTTGCTAACCTCGTGGGAAAAAAACAAGGGCATTCCAAATGTTTATCTCAAATTCTGCTGTAACTTGATTGTGTTGCCGAGAAAAGTTTGATGCCATGATTTAGAAGATAGCTGATAAGATGGATGATTCGACAGGGAAGAAATCTTGGTCATGACTCTGGGGATACTCGTGATATTATTATCTCCTAGAGAAAATGCTGAATGGGATAAAAGTTGAAACTTCAAATTCAGACTCCAATTCCGAGGTTTAAAACGTTTTCACTTTTTATTCTCATTCTGACTCCCAAATTTTTAAATTTTTACTCAAGATCATACTTGATACTGAAGCTTTTTTTTTTAGGATTATTCGAGAAAGTTAGAATTTTTGAAAGTCTTTACACCCGGTGATCTTCAGAACTTTTTCTTAGATGGACTCTAAAGAAGGTTCACAGCTTATCTTCAATAAAGCCTTTTTTATTCCTTTAGAAGATAAATGAAAAATGAATTATGTAGACGTATGAATATTTCATGACTACGTAACTACGAACGAAATGTATTTTGCACGCAATTTTGTTTAATTTTAGGCTTTTCGTCAGCGCTTTTAGTAAATACCATAATTAAGCAAAATTGAAGCGTTCTTTCTGCAAAATGCGGAATTCTTTCAATTACTAAGCCATTTTCGAGCTCATTCAAAGGAAAAAAAGAGCTGCTTGTATGAGATTCTTATCACATGCCAGATTGGTTTTTAGGTAGAAAAGAAAGCGGATCTTCACCTCTACAGAGATAAATAAATTCGCGTTAATTGGTTGATTCATCGCAGGAGAGGCATGTAGCCAATCTTTCTCTCCGATTTTTATTAGCAACGTTAGCGAAATGTTTAGTTAAAAATGTTATCTCCTAAGCAAGACTTTTCGGCTTTCATAAACCCAGCTCCGAAAATATGCTTTTCCATAATCCGGTGAAATTCTGATAAGAATAGAAAAAGGAAAAGGCAAAATAGAATTTCTTACGGTCACCGGAGCTTTATTTTGGGTCCGGATAAAATGAGCTTTATCGCTGATTGCAAATTTAGAGGATATCACGTAAAACCTGATTATTGGAATATTCCAAACGATTCTCACTCTTATTCTTGAAAAATATGCAAGGATATGCAAGGGTTTCAAGAAATCCCCTAGAAATTTCGAGAGAAAGCGGTCAAGCTAATACTGAAAACTCGAAACAATGACGTCAATCGTTCAGATTATGCGTGAAAAGTAAGCGAAGATCTTCGAAACTGATGAAAAGTAAAGTATACAAAGTGAAAGAAAGCGCTAATTTCAGGTATCTCGTCGAATCTATCACTTATCACTTGAAAGAGCAAATCTAAAGAGAGTGATAAGACGTGATAAGAGCATCAACGAGACACTTGAGTATGATGAGTTGAGTTAGGGTAACACCTTTGGCAAGGAAAGAGGATGGAAAAATAAAAAAAGATACTTGGAAACCTCAGTCGTTTTTGATGCATTATGATTACTATATTTATTCCAAATTTGGTGAAGTTGTCAGAATAGAGGTTGAAAAAAATGGGTTTACACGAAAGTTCACTAACCGTCATTTTGAAAAGTTTCAACTACTTTTGAAAAGAAACGTTGAAAACGAATAAAAGTGGTGAGCTTTGCCAAATTCCAAATAAAAACGACGAAATTGAAACGTCGGAATAAAAATAAAGAAAGCGAGGAAAAATGGGGGTGGAGCGAGTGCAACTCGAGCAGAAATGCGAAATGAGAGGAAATCCCAAGAAAAACCCGGCAGAACATATGCGAGCCTGCATGCAGCCGTAGTAATTCGTCCCATATTTTTGCGAGGATTTTTTGGGCTTGCAGGATAAGCGTGACATTATGAAGTGGGTGATCAGTTTTTATTGCAAATTTATAGGATTTGAAGCGTACTTTTGTCAAGTTTAACGCTATTTAGAGAAAAAGTGCATAGGGATGATGTTATCCTGCTCGAAATTTCAACTAAATTATGAAATTTTCGAAATATAGAATGGAGGATAAATCAAAATTCCGGGTTAATCTTCAATGTGCTAAATTTTTGCGCTATTAAATCCGCGGTGAAAATAACGAATCACGCGAAAAGCTGCATTTATCAAATTCTTAACGATTGCTGTTTTTAACGAGGTTTCGGGAGAGCGTAGGCTCAAAATATCTCACCCGAATAAAATTTTAGGCCGCAACAAAATTAGCTACAAATAAAAATTCAACAAGTGATATTTTTAGCTTTATGAATGAAGTTATAGGATCAAATAAGAATGGCTGAATATGAGCAAAATAATAAACAAGAAAAATGTAATATGATGCAATAATACAATTCCCACGAAATGTTTCGATTTGCTATAAAATGATTGCGAAATAATAAGGCTGTTAAAAGTTCGAGGAACAGAGAGATAATTACTATTGAAGCATAGAATAAAGTTAGAGACAAACAAATTGGAAGAGGGCAAGAGAAAACAGAAAGGCCAGAGGCGAATTACGAAAGGAAAGAAGAGGAGGGAGGGAGAGGGTGAAGCTTGGCTCGAAAAGGGAGGGGGCTGAATCGATAGGCAGAGGATTGACTTCGTGCTCAAAGGATAACTGGTTTGAGACATTACTCCACTTGAAACTGGAATAGTTTTCTCCTAAAAATGAGTACTTTCTTTCCAAAATGGAGAAAATAGTGATTTAAGAGAAAATGACTAGTAGCAATGTTCGGGATTTGGCATTGCCATTCTTTCTCTTCTCATTTCATCCTCTTGATAGTGATTATTTTTCTCCCAAAATGAAAAGGAGCAAAATGAAGCTTGAAAGGACAGGGCTGGATCGATAAAGCCTAAAATTGTGCTTAAAGGATAAACTGGTCGTGAAATACTAGATCTGAATAGTGGCTTTTTAGAGATAACACGATTAGTTTGGATTTAATGACACGAGAAAGGCATATTTATCCGTTAACTATCCCGCATTTCTTAACGTTCTATGAGCTTTCAGATTTTAGATTTTGCAGTAATGGACTTTAGGGTTTTGATACTATAAATTGAAGAAAATAAATGAAAACATATCAAAGACGAATTTAAATTTAGGTAATTCGCAAAGATATTAGCAGCCCCATCCTAAAATTTATCCTAATAATAAATATAGTGGTGGTAAAAGTTTGTAACAATTATGATTGCGATGTCAGCCTGGTAGACCTAATTATCGTTGATCAATTTGAATAAAATGTCGCACACTTGCTATCTCTACTGAACTGTGAATACCTGTCAAGTTTCACTGGAATTGGTTCACGATAATTCGGTCTACCATGCTGAATTCACAGCCACAATTGTTCCAAATTCTGTCCGCCACTGTAAGTCAACATAGGAATTCCGTGATAGAATGCTATGATGAGAAGATATTTTGTGCTCAACATGATGCAAACTGAAATATGTCAGAAGTAAGATGCCATGATGCAATACCAGTAGCTAACTTTCACTTGAGAAAAATGATTGCAAAATACCGAACGGTTTCTGACAGTTCTTTGGATGTGAACACACAGAGACTTGCAAGAAATTATGGGTAGAACGTGAGAAAATTGGAGAAGCCGTCTCATTTTTAGAGGAAAAGTCGTTTAACTCTAACCTTGACGTGATATTTCCACCTACGAAAGAAATAACAGAAGAAAGCCGCATGATTGTTTGACCGAATCGAAGAAATCGAAGCCGAGGTGAGAAAAAGTGGAGAGTAAAATAAATAGAGGTTTGCCAAGGAAAAATGAGAGTGAAGATATATTTGAGGGTATCAAAATTTGGGAAGGTTTATCTATCAATTCTAGTAAATTAATCGGCAGACTATTTATCAGAATGGTAATTTTTTCGCTGGAAAAAATCTTCTAAAATATTGAATTTTTAATATTTTTAAATCATGTCATAGCATTAGGATAATAACACAAAGATAAATTACAAAATACGGTGGTCAAATTTAAATTCCGAATCCAAAATTGATAACATCACTGATAACTCCAGGAAAGAAATAAATCAAGTATCGGAAACGACAAGGAAAAGAATGCGAGACTCTCAAAAGAAAGAGAAAACGGGAATAAGAAGAAGGCTGAGTTTTTCGTGTGGATTTTCGTGCGAGAAACGAGACTCCCCTCGGTGTGATTTTCGTGTCGATCCCTGCCGATTTTAGGCCCATCCACTGCATTTTTGCGTCGATTTTTTCGCTGCCAGAAGCGTCAGCTGACGAGTCGAAAAGCGATGCGAAGAACAACTAACGGAATGGAGAAAGGGCACCGGAATGATATGCATAGGATATGATTGAAAATTTAGGAGAATGGAAGACAGAGCGTTTATTCTTTGAATCATTAATTTCTCATAACGATTCAAAGTGTGACGTTGAATCATTGTCATCTGTATGAGTGAAAATTCAATAGTTCAATGGCGAAAAGGGATAAATATGATGGATGTCCTATACGTATGAGTTCTCCATGAAATCAACAGCTTTCATCCTTATTTTTGTTATCATCTTTAATTTTGCAATTGCGGCTACTTCCTATGGGGTTACATATGTTGTAACTACTCAAAAATTGGGCACAATTAAAATACGTGGTGAGGTAAGTTGAGATTGTGATTTTATCAATTTTTCCATACGAATCGCATGACATATTTATAAATTCTTCAAAATATCGTGTACAACGGAATGATAAGGCTTACCCTTTGATAGCCTCCTGACGAGGGAACCTCACGAACTGATACGCGAATTTCTTGCTCAACTTGGTACATAACTCAATTCGGATACGTAGGCCACGATTATCCATTCAAAAGGTGCTAATAAAGTTCATTTGCGCGAGTTAATTAGGCCTAAAATAGCCCATTTACTGTAAGCCTTCCCATTTTTCTGCGTCTTCTTTCTTTTTCCCCTTCTTCCACTACGCTATTTTCGCTACCGTTCGTCTCTCTATGCATATGTGCTCTCTTCCTCTCCCGTCTAGCTTTGCCTACAAAACCAAGTCTTTTATAAAGGGAAGGGTAACTATCCCTAATTATTTCGCGTAAGTGAGCTTATTCGCGTTTTTTTGAGTTGATAATCGTGATCTACCACACACTATCTCCATTTTTTGCATGCTTTTCCAAAAGTATAAGACTGTTTATGTCGTGAAGTTCAAGAATCACTTTGATTCAGATTAAAAATCGTAAAATTAGAAGATTTAGACAAGACGAACTAGAAGGAAAGTGGATCTGAAATGGGATAATGTGTATCTTGTATGGTGGTCGTCGCAGTAAAAATGGAATTTGCATTCACAACTCTCAAAGACATTTGGAAAATGAGCATCACTTTAATAACTTTAGACGAATACCTTGGTTTATGAGTTCAACGAAAAACATGAAAAATAAAATAAAATAAATCACTTTATTGATATGACAATTGACTGATTTCACACTTGAATCGAGTCATAATTCACATCAAATTCAAATCGGAATTGACATTGAATATTGCTTACCGTAAATATGTGCCTTGTGATTGTGGTTCGTATGTGTGTGTGTACCCAATAGAATATTCTTCAGAGGAAAATACATAAAGGCAGGTTTAGTATAAATAGCATTTTAGGTGGTTTTGGGAGTGCATGAATTAACGATATAAATGAACTTGAGTAGGAGTTTCGAAAGAAAAGCGAAGTTAAAGTTCATACACCCCGATTCGAATGATAAAATACAGGAGGATAAGCTCTATCAGTCATGGGATACTATTCTAGCTCCAAAAATCGGTAATAAGAGTTAAATTTCCGGGAAATAATCGATTAAATACTGTAGTAAAGCAACGAAATGCTTGTGTGAAGACATGAGCAAATTTCAGTTTGGAATAAAGGCCATGATCAAAAAGTGAAATGAAGTTACGGAAAAGGCGCTTGGAGAGAAACTCTTTTTAGCAGTGAATGTGTTGAAATTAGGGAAATGCATATCGAACGCACCCATATGATAAAGTCAAAGACAGGAAAATTTACGGATAGTAAAAAATGAACCAATCTAGCTGTTACAAATATAATACCATGACAGTTAGAATTGAGCATTTCATCATCAGTAAAATATCCTGTCTTCGACGATAAATAAAAATGAATAGAGAAGTAATAAAATAGGTTTCAGATTTTCGGAATGAATCATTGAATCGCTGCATTGAAAATTTAGTCTAGCAATGAAAATAAGGTTTTATCACAAAACGGAATTTTTGAGGAAGCGAATTTTCGAAGTCCGGATGAGCTTTCTACAACGAAAACAAAGCGAGAAAGGTGAAAACCGCGGAAAGATAAAATTTCAAACGAATAATAAAAATAGATAGGCTAAAATTTGAATACGAAATTTTTACATCTACAATTCAACAATAATAAGGGGTTTCATCAGCTAATCGTAAGAAACGACAATGAAATGCTGCAATATTTTCTTAAAATATTGCCTGATTTTCTTCGATCTCTATTGTTTGAAGCAACAGAAAAAAATGAAATTCGAGTGAGCAATAGCGTATTTTCGTTTAGAATTTCATTTCTTTTCCAAACAATTAGTAAACACATCCCCCCATATATAATTTTACGACGATTTCCCCCTCACTTGCTGAACATCCTGGCCATATCAGCCACAGACCGTCTCGTGCTGTTGGCATTTTCGTCGTTATCCTCGAGCGGGGGCGCGGTTGCCTGTGAGGAAGTAGCTCCTGGGGAGGCGACTCGCATTCGAGGCTCTGGCTTCGGGGGCAGACAGGGCGGGGTGGGAGATCCCAGCATCGAGGTGCCGCCGCTGCCGTTCATTCTGAAATCCCATAAATCGTTCTATAAAAAGAATTACCAAAATGAAATTGCTAAAGGGAAAACTTTCATTCGAAAAAGTTTGTAGAAATTTGAACACTACTCAACTATGAGAAGCGTTGATAGAAAGTTCATACACGTGCTTGTCCTTTTCAAAACAATCTTTGATTTATCCAAAAAGTATCATGAATGTCAAAAGTGAGCTTAATGGAAGAAACAAAAATCGGTAAAAATATAAAATTCTGAAATCATACCTAGTTCTAGCGGGCAAGGCAGGTGGCGAATCGCAAGAAGAGGGCGTATTTCCGGCGTTTCCGATTGGGTGTTTGGGCGATGCGGGAGCCGAGTTCTGGTTGGACGAAGAGGTGTCTCGAGGCGAGTCGAATTTGGGCGAAGCGACTCGATCCGTGGCAGGGCGGAGTTGGATTTGAGACAGAAGAGCAGCGTCGGGGAGCATCGCCGCACGGAAACCGGGACGATCAGACAGGGGCTGAAAATGCTATTGCTGATTCGTTTGATTAGTTCGATGAAAGAGGCTAAGCTGAAATTTCATCGACTTCGAAAATTATCAATAGTAGAAGGTACATTTTTATTATTGAGAGTAAAAAATCATATCGAGCTCATAAAATGAAAGAATGTGAACGAGTTTTCTAACCAATGTTCGCTTGCATTGCATAGTTTTTAAAATAAATTTTAAAAATCAATCACCTTTTTAACGGGATCCTCCCTCCTCTCAGAGTCCTCACTTCTCGTCGAACCGCTGTCGTCCGCATCGTTGTCTGTCAAATCCGTGCACCGGCTCAGCACCATCGAATCCTCAGGGATCGTCTGCTGGGAAACACCCATCCCATCTGGAATTATTTATTTTTTCCCGAAGATTTGAAAATTAGTCCTACTTCCAGTAACCCGTTTCTTGGGTCTGGCCTTTTGCAGGTGAACCAGAGCCGATGGTTTTGGAGGTGTATCCAAGCTGATGCCGGTCTAAAAGTAACGAATTTTAAATTTTCGATAAAGTATATTTTATTGATATTTTTCGTGAAATTTTTGAAAAAACCTAGCAATTTTTTTCGTTGAATAAATTTACCTCAACAGGAGGCGACTGATTTTCCTCGGTCGGTGACAATTCCCCTATGATGCTTCGCGGACGGTGCGATGAGTCGTTGGATCTGAAATATAAATTTACATCTATCTTTCATTTTTCGACAAAAATATCTTCATAAAACTTTTGAGGGGATTTTTTTTTTAAATCGAAGGTGCCTTTTTCAAGATTAGAGATTTTTATACCGTTTGGAAGTCCACATGGAGTTGTTGACGTTGGGCGATCCCTCGAAGCTGACGTTCGAACCGACCGAAGCAGTGCCCGCACTGGCCGAACGCAGCACCGACTCGCTCTTCTCGCACAACTCGCGCCATCGCCAGTCACTGCAATTTTCAAAATACTGCTTGTGGACTATCAAATAAACTTCATATTTTGTTTGCTGAGGATTTTTCATTAAAAATGCCTCGTTTGTCATTATCTTGAGAAGGGAACACTAACACTGTCGACTGTATTGATAAAAATCGACTCATTCTAATATCAGCTCCAATTTTTTAAACTAACCTAATGACACTCCTGAGCTGTTCTGTCCAGAGCTCCTTGAGTCGGTCGGCAGCAATCCGTTCTGCTTTGACCGTCTCGACCTGCATCGGTAGTTCGGAGGAAGACGGCAATTCGCCAAGTTTGGAAATTTGCTCGGAAATCGACAGAGACGCTTCGCGACGGATCTGAAAATAGTTATACTTTTTCTTTTGAAGCATTCTAGAAAATTTTCCTCATTATTACCATTTCTTGAGTAAACTGCACGAAATTTCTTAATTTGCACAGTTTTGAAGAAAGCGGATGAAGAAAAGCATGAGTTTATAAAGAAAATTCAAACTTTATTCAAAATTACTTAAAAACTAACCTGTTCGACAAAGTCATCGACCATTTCCTCGAGTCGGGCGGGCATCGTCTCATTCTTCACGGTCGTTATCATGTCGTTCACTCGACGAGCCACGTCACCATCGCTTCGGTCGATTAACTCAAATTATTCTTTTAGAAAAATCATAGGTTTTATTTTACAAGAAAGACTATTTATGTTTTTTTTTCTGAAAGGAAGATTTTTGTTCAAAGTTACAATTCGGAAAATTAAAAATCGGGGTTAAAATTTCAGGCACTATCTTTTTAGATTTAATTTACCTGCTGCAACCCGTTAGTGAGCATCTTCTTGCAATTTGCCTCGTCCGCTGCCCCAGATGCAGTCCTGTTTCTGTCGAGTGCGTACTGAATCTGTTGCAGAGCCGCGACAACACGAGGTTTGTCCGTTCTTTGCGCGGAGTCGATCACATCGTTCACTGGATACGGTATCGTTAGGAGCGTGTGATTCCTGAAAATCAGATCTAAAACTTTGTAAGAAAGAGAAGAAATCGCTTCAACTCGTAAAACTTATGAATTCTGTTCACATACGAAATGAATGTCACTAATATTTTCAAAAGATCTAAAACATTATTTCGAAAAAGCCATCTTGTGTCGCTTTTTTCCGTTGAAAATAATAAAGTTGTTTTCTTTTAATTTTCTTACATTTGCATAGAGGCGGCAATATCAGTGAATCCTTCCGACCCAATTTTATTGTTGTCGATTGACAGAGATCTCAACGAAACGTTCAGTTGAAGGGCCTGAAAATCAATTTTCTTTAAATAACAAGTTTTTTCCTACCTTCGACAGAATTCTGGCCCCGAAATTGCCCATTTCGTTGGAGGAAATGTCGAGTGATTTGAGCGAAGTCGTTGCGCCAAGAGTGTTCAGAAGCACGCTCAAATGTGAACCGAGCTTGGCTTCGGAGAGAATTAGCTCTTCCAGGGACTGAGAAATTACCATTTGGATAAGAATATACAAAGTTTCAGTTTTTTCGTACTTTTTCGTGTTAGATTTTGATAACGATCATGGAAGATCAAATTTGAGTAAGATTTCTTATCAATTGATATTATAAATAAAGTCGTCTAATCATTGATTTTTGATAAGCTAGTCAGAGATAATAATTCTTACCGAATCATCACTGTACAGCTTGACAATGTCCAGCAGAATCTTGTTGACCATCGCGGCATGTTGCGGTTTGGAAGACCTCTTCAGAGCCACCAAATTGTTCCCTCCAATGTCCAGTCTTCGCAGGCAATTGATATTCGACAGGGCTTGGAGAATTGGCTGGATTTCAATTTTACTAAAGAAATTAGAAGGCAAACTCTACCTGCATTTCACCCTCGAAATTGTTGTCGCGAAGGCTGAGGCTTTCACACCGAATCCCTCCAATACAGGTCTCGATCACTGAAGCCGTGCCCTTTTCGCAAACGGAGTCCATGTCCAGGCGGAAGGGTTTTAACTGGAAATGTTGAATAAAAAATCATACATGGAAATTTCTTTAAAATTCTTCAAGAAATGATTTTTTACCTGTTGATTACTGGCCAGTCCAAGCAGCATGGATTTCATTGTTTCGGGCGGGAGAATTGTGTTGGAGAAGTTGATGTGGGAGAGATTGACTGCAATCGAGAAGTACTCCTTGACCAATTGGGAAGTCTCTGCTGGACGTTTTCCAACGAAACAACCACCCTGAAAATGAAATTTATTCCTACGAAAATGTTGTTTTTTTATTATCGTTAAATCTTTCTTTCTGGAATACAAACTTTTTTCGTCTTTTGATAGTTGATATCTTATCACTTCAAAGATAAAATTTACTTATAATGCTCAATATAAACTTGCTTATCACTGATAAACATAATTTCCCTATCTTATCATTGCTTATGACACTCTTATCATTCACTCACTAAATATAGTTTCTCGATTTGGAGTCCGCCGAACTTGAGCGCAGACCAGAGCTTGTCTAGTGGGAAGCTGGTGTCTGTCAGATCGAGGACTCGGAGCGATTGACACAGGGAAACCAGATTCACGAGGGAGGAGACCTAAAAGAGAAAGCGAATGAAGGGATGAAGAGGCGTGAAGTGCTTATTGCTGTGTTTACTTATTCCCCCCTGTGTTCCTGGATAGAGGATCTAGCTAATGAAGCACGTATTTCCCTTTGGAAGTTATAATTACTTCTCTACCAGTAGACTTGCTTTCATTGTAAATAAATAGGAAATTTTTTTTTATAAAGATCAAAGGATGAGTAGATTGTGATTTAAAAAAGACTCACATCATCTTTGATCAAATTTGAAGACAGGTTCAGATGAGAGAAAACGGAAGAGCCCGCCTTAGAAGACGTGATACCGCTGAAAGTTATTTTATTCTCGAGAAAAACCTGGCATGAAAAAGCTAGATGATAAAAAAAAAATTACCTGTAAAGTCCCGAACAGAGCAATTGGGTGCACTTCTCCGACAATTGGCACTCAGCAAGGTTCAGGCGACGAAGCATAGACATCTTGGGAAGCGCTGTGGAGAGGGCGGTGAAGCCTCAAATCAGATGTTATTATAGAGAAACCGTGAAAAATGAGATTCTATTACCTTTCTTATCATCCAGAACATTTTTGGAGAGATCGAGGTATTCCAGGGACGAAGATTGGCAATTCTGCAGAGCGGAGGCGAACAGGGTCATGAAGTCGCTGAAAAAATTGAGAAATATGCAGACAAATTTCAAATATGTAGCCATATTTGGGCTAACATCAACAAAAGGATAAAGAATAAAAAAAATAGCACAGAAAAGTTCAACTTACCGAGGCAGCGCACAATTTCTCAACGACAATTTATGCAGATTGGGCGATCGTCTAACAACGGTCAAAATGACGTCGACTAGATCGGGCAGAACGCGCACCCCATCAGCCACGAGCCCTGTGAAGTAGGTCGAATACTGCAGCACACCGACTATGGGCAGGAGGTCTTTCGGCAACAGATGAGAGAAATCCTCCACTCGCAAATCGCGTAGACGGTTGATTGTGTAGATCTTTTCGACGTCCTGGAAGAATGATTGTAAATTTTGAGAGTTTATTTTACTTTGAATAAATTATTCCAGTGAGATGAAATTTCAAAAAAAAAAAAAAAAAAAAATATATATATATCCTTATATATATATATTCTAAATCTTGAATATGAGAAGGGATACTTTTCTTGTAAAAAATAAGTAAAATTTGACCCAAGCAACTTCCTCTCGATACGGCTGATCATAGAAATCACAGAGTGCAGCGTAGGTCCTTCTGAACGAGTGGCAGGCTCTGGGAGTTACGTCGATGTGGATTGCAGAGAAGTCGGTGTAGAGAGCGGATGGCGATAAATCCACCAATTGCTTTAAAACGTGACCTGAAAAGAATAGCATAATTTTCAAAAATAAAAAGATGAAAAGCATGGCGAGTTTTATGATTTTTTTTTTTTTTTTTAATTTTTCCTTAAAAAATCTTTTGAATTTTAGAATTAAAAAATTACCGATATCCGGAAAGTAGTGCTTCAAAGCAGAGAGAATCTGTTTGGCCACGTAATCTCCTCCTTGATTGTGTGGCTTCACATTGAATTTCTTCCGATGGCCGGACTCGTCGATGGACACGGAAACCTAAAATTTATCATCTCGTCTATCCGAAAAAGAACGATTTTTTCTAGTCTAGTAGCTTTTTCATTAAAAAAAGAAATTCCGAAAACGCCGCGAAAGAGACTAGAAAAACGGTAAAACAGAAGCATTGAAAGTTTTCTAATGATTGGAGACGATTTTCACCAAAAATAAAAGTACTTTTCAGGCATAAACATCAACTCTTATCCAATTTTTACATTGAAAAAAACAATTCTCACCTCATCCTGATGGAGGACCTGAATGGCCTTGACGTTGAGCAGATGCACGGAGCGCTCGACTTTCAGCGAATTTGGCGATTTGCCAGCCAGAATAAAAATTCGGAATTTGGAGATAACGAATAGGCGCTGAAAATCGAAAACTTGGAATTTTGATTCAAATTTTTGGTGATTTTGAAAATAAGAATGTGGAAGATAACACAATATTATTATTTTCGAGGTAAAAGGTTGTTTTCAATCTGATTTCGAAATTAATAGCTCGATAAAAGTGGACGCACCTGCTCAAATCTGTCCTGCTTCGCGGCATAATCAACAGGAATCGCAATCCGACTGTCGAAGAACTTGTTGCCCAAAACGACCGACGGCTTCTCTAAAATCAGCAACATTTTGACTAATAGTTTCCCCAATCGAATGTTTACTCATTTCGACATTTTTGGATTGAATTCAAAAAATGAACAGATGTTAGTCATTTTTTGCGAAATCTACGAATTTTGCCATTCCAAGAACACTCATTTCAATGGAAAAAGTTACGTAGATGTCGTGAGCGTTGTAAAATCAAAGCCAACTGTCTTTGAAATGAAATGAAATTGGATTTTATTAACGGCTATCAAAAGTGTGAAGGGAGATTTTCGTCTTTCAAGTGTATCAAATAAAAAATCAAATTACTCATGAAATTGATCGTTTTTGCAAGACTACCATCAATTTCAAGAATGTTTCTTTCTTTACTGAAAAATCTTTCCTGCACTCTTCGAAGATAGAATTTTTTTCTTAAATTTACCTATTTTTAAAATCACATCATTCGTAAATTCCATAAAACTCACGTTGAATGAACTCGCACAGTTCTAGAAGAGTGGCCCTGGACAAGGACATTGTTTTTGCTCTACTCTGACCGACGAAATGCTCGTGTTTCGGCTCGATTTACTCCTGCCTGCTGTCACTCTGTCGGTTGTAGAAATGACACGTTTTGCAGGAAAAGCAGCGAGAGTAGACGAGTGGACACAGCTGAAAGACAAGGGATGAAAGGAGGAACAATGAATCAGCGATTTATCATTGGAACAATCGAAGACAAATTGATAAAAACAGATAAGGTTTATGATGGATTTGATCCCGATTCTGATGAAATATCAATCATTTTGTTGAAAAAAAAATCTGCAATTTTGAAACTTCAACTCACCAAGAGTCAAAACGTAGCAAAAAATTGCAGATCATTCCAACAATTTTGCAAAATTAGAAGTCTCTAGATTTTTTCAAGAAAATGAAAAATTTTTGAACAAATAAAAGCCTTACAAATGAATCTGATTCAATGTTTGTTCTGGTTCGGATGCCCCAGTCTGTCGATGATCATCTACGAGCCACCGTCTTCAGATCGTTCGGTCACAATGCGCAATATCTGGGTCACCACTGCAAAACAGAAACACTGGAAATGACTGATCAATTTCGTTGTTTTGTAATGCGTTCGGATCGAATGGAAAAGGCTATGGAGCGAGGAAATAACGAATAAATTGGGGGAGGGAAAGAGATAAAGGACAAAAGAGAGATAATGAATTTTGAGAGAGAAAGAAAGAAGCAGACAAAAATGAGTCATAGTGAAAAGAGAAAAAATGGAACAGACTTTGAAGCATCGGGTCAAAATTAGAAGAGAGGAAGTGGGGACTTATCTTATCAACAAGGTGTACTCAAAATACCGCCATATCAGGGAGGAAATGAAATGTTTCAAACGGATTTGAAGGAGCATTGCTTAAAATGAAGAAAATTCTGAAAATTCAAAAGAAAAACGTCGCTTATCAAACAAGGGTCTTTGGACATTCGATACTCAATATAAGCTTCACACTATATATGGGAGGGGAGTGGAAAGCTTTGAAATTTACAATGGGGTATTTTGAAATTTCGAACAAATCATCAAGAAAAAAATGAAAAGTTCGATAAAAAATCAATAACAAATCGACAAGTTAACGGCTACAAATAGGATACTTCCTTTGAAGATAAATTTTGGACAGACAAAAAATATTCATCTCTCCGAAAAAGGTCCTTGCCTCTCATGCGTTAATCAATCGATACGATTGCGCCCTCTTTTCTTCTTTCCTGCATCTGCTCTCCTACAGCAGGAAAACCTCTCTTCCCACCTCTCTTCGCACTATTTTTCATCCGAACAGTTCCCGCTTTGACTCTCTCCCTTTCCTCTGCTCTCTCATCCCCTCACCTTCTCACTTCCCATACTCTTTCGCCAATTCCCTCAAGCACTTGCCCATTTCTCCTCACTCTTCATCTCTCTCATAGTCTAGTCGCGCTCCACAATAACTCGTATAGGGCAGTAGTGTAACGCAAAAAAGCGTTAGTCAACTTGAAAGTGTTCCCGAAATTCAACGACGACAAAAAATCCACTCTTCCAGTTTCAGCCTTTTTCCGCCGAAATTGGCGGAAGGATAATCCGCTTTGACGCGAAAATGCTTTGAAAACAAAAATGAAGAACAACTCAATGAAATCAGGAAAAATAGTAAACCCATTCCAGTCTGCCAAAATCGATCGGAGAGTTTCGAAAAATGCAATGAAAAATCGCCCAGAATGGTCAACAAGCCGAGTTAAAATGAGAGGAAATATTGAGTTGGGGGTTGAACGATGCTCTGACTCATGGCAAATCATAGAAATCGCAGTTTTGAAGAGTGCGCTAATATTGGCGATAGATTTCAGACGCTCGAAAAAGTGCAAGAAAGGTTTCAAAAATTCTGCGTCCCTAACAAAATAGTGCGCTAAAACTTTGGGAATCGTAAAAATAAAAACAGGATCAGGGGAAAAGAGGAAAGTGATGCTCTGAATCACTTGGGGAATGCGCCAAGTTCCCGAAAAATTCTCACATTCAACCAAAGTGCTGAATTGTACGGGAACAAATTCCGGAAAAAACGAGAAAAATCATCGATTTTCATCATTTCAGCTTATCATTGATTGTTCAATCAACTCGTTTTAATATTTATGCGTTGGATTACGTCTCGATGTCTTGGAGCCAAATAAAACGCCAGTCCTAATGACTCTTCGACTTGTTCAAACAATGCTCTAATCATTGACATAAATATTGGACGACGACCAATGAAATTGTAAAATTTGCACATTTTTAATAAATTTTGAGTCAAATTTTCTCCTGAAAAGCGTTTATTTTCACTCTTTACATTATCAAAGATTTTGATCGGATGGAGAAGCAATCACCGAAAGAGCCGACTGATTTTCGAAGAGTCTTGAATTTCGATGATCCGTTCCGAGTAATTTGCAGCTCACTTACCAAAATACCATGTTTCTGCACCCAACACATCTTGATTGAGTGAAAATGCTCGACCTCGACAATTAATAAAACACAGATTTGAAATTCAACTTCGACAATATTTCTTTAGAGGACGTTTGAACTGAAAGTTTCATACAAGGATGAGCGAAGTTCATTTTCTTTCAAAATCAAACTAATGAAGATCCGATTAGCCAAATAAGAAGTGAATCGAAGATTCGTCAAACTCATAAAATTTGATCAAAACTATGTGGGTGCTGTGAATGAAATTTTAATAGCATTATCTTTTTCATGAACAAGGGTTAAGTTTATTCAAATTTCACGGAAAGAATGTTTTTATTTGTCGAAATTTAGGTGTCTTTCCACCTGACAGAGTATTCCATTTCACTTTACCGTAATTATTCCAATATCGCAGTCGACGTTCTGGATTCTCAATCCATCCATCTGCCTAATTCTTCACAACTTTTCA
The DNA here is from genome assembly GCA_964036155.1 of Diploscapter coronatus. Lineage (NCBI taxonomy): Eukaryota > Metazoa > Nematoda > Chromadorea > Rhabditida > Rhabditidae > Diploscapter > Diploscapter coronatus. The sequence continues at coordinate 9,627,080 of OZ038422.1, forward strand.
ACTCAAGTTTGACCACTTTCCCGCCTACTTTTACCGCTTTTACCATTTGGCTACTCATCTTCTCCGTATTTTACGGTCTAATGGACTTTTCTTGACTAATGAAAATAATTTTCACTTTTCGTCGGATGCCGGCATTGTGCTATCGCCCTCTTGAGTTTTCCGATTTCATGCCTTTTACTTTGCGTCTATGATGAAGCAGTACTCGTTTTTATCTATCATTTACTCTATTGCCGCATTTTTAATTACTGCAATTTGGATTTTCGTCGCCTATATTATATTCGACATCCAAAACTTTCAAGCGATTTCGCTGAGGCATATGGAGAAGTTCAAGGTAAAGATCATTTTTGTTTGTAAAATGTTAACAACGATCGTAGTTTCTTGCCGATGACGCTTGGAGCATCATGTACGATGAAGAAAATAGCAAAGCTATGATAAGAACGAGGAGAACGATCAACGTTCGGCTGAGGTAAATTATCCAACACATGTTGAATTTCTCGTGGATGACCACAAATTTGTATCCAACTCTAGGGTTAATTATTAGCGCTTTCCAAGTATAAGAGAAGTCTGTAGGACAATGCGCGTCATTTATCCTCGAAAGCAGGGCAATTGCCTTCACTACCAAGAAACAAATTTAGGAAAGATCCTTATTACACTGCTCCACTAGAAATCCTGGACATTCCTCCGTCTCCGATATACGAAGTTCCATCAACGAACAGTCCATACTTCACAGGTAGATCTACTAGACCTCCCAACACACGGAAGATCGTCACGACAACACAAGGAATTTCACGAATGTACGGTATCCATGAAAGCGAGAAGAGCAAATGCAATTGTAGGCCTTTTAGAAAGAAAAAAACCGACAGTGAGAAATTATTTAGGCTGCGAAGGCGAAACGAATTCTTACGGAATAAATCTGAAATGTCCAGTTGGAGTCCGTGGGAATCAAGGAGAGCCGGGGATAGACGGAGGTAGCAAACGGAATTTCCTATAGGTTAATGTCAAAGTTCAATTTTCAGAAAATGGCGAACCGGGTAATGAAATCTGAAAAAAAATTTCAAATAGTAATTTTACTTCTAAAGGCGAGGACGGAGTACCTGGATTCACTCCAGTCCTGACTGAAGACGGAGAATTGACGGACGGCAATCTCATGTATGACTATGAGAGCAACATGCTTGTGAAGCGACAGTATTCGTGTATCGCCTGTCCTGTAGGTCCTCAAGGTAGACAAAAAAAATTAGCGAAATTTCGCTCTGAAGAGTAATGTTTTCATGCGCACCTGGGCTTGATGGGTTGGTGGGCGAGAGAGGCAGTCCTGGGTAAGTTGTTGAAACTTGATCTTCTTGAAATTGATTCTCTCAGCGCCGATGGATCTCCAGGAATTGATGGATTTTCGAATATCGGTACAGTCGGTCCAATGGGTGACGAAGGGTTTGTCTATCAATGTTGGATACTATATTTTGCCAATTTTAGAGCTCAAGGCGAGAGAGGAAAAACTGGTCAACCTGTCAGTCTTTCAGAAATTCAAAATAAATCGATTACTTTCAGGGCATACCGGGAGAATCGGCGATAATGATCGTCGACTTGCCAGGCCCGAAAGGTTTGAAGGGACAAACTGGAGCTCCTGTGAGGAATCAACTGATTGGACTTCATCAGTTTATCTATCGTCCATTTAGGGGCTAATGGGTCTCAAGGGTGAAGACTACGTCGGTTACGCAATCGCACCTCCTGGTCAGGTCGGTGTTATGGGTGAAGCCGGGAAAAGCGGATTGGATGGGGCTTTCGGATTGCAAGGGCCGGTTTGTGATCATTACTTTAGAAAACTTCCATGCTCTTGATTTCAGCCGGGAGAACAGGGCATACCTGGAATCGATTCTGGATATTGCAGGCAAGCGAAGAAAAATGATGGGTTTCCGAAACGTTCGAAAAAAAAACGAGTTGTAGATGTCCTTCGAAGAAGTCGATGAATCCCTACGTCATCTCGATGTATGACAAGAGACGATACAAAAAGATCACCGACAACTATGCACGTCAATGGAAACAGTATGTCGAGCGAGTTAGGAAACGTCGGCTAAAGAAGTTGAAAATTCTCATTTAAACATCATGACTATTTATTCTCGTTTCAATAAATTTGTGTAATTTTGCTTTGCACGAAAATAACCTGAGCAAATGTCTTTAGTTATGGCATGAACGTGAAATACTGGAGGATACCCTGATATGGTGACTAACATGACATGGAGAAATATGTCAATTCTTTGAAAGATTCAATAAGTAGAAGCTCATAAAAAATAATGTGTAACGTCTAATAAGGTGAATTCATTCCTAATTTGGTATCGAAGCCGAACTTTGTTCTTCGCTGATCTCTTGCGAACTGCCGGATTCTTCCAAGTTTCAATAGTTCATTGACCAGGACCAAAATGACTATCCAAACTAACAAGGCCAGAAATGACGGTAAGTCGAATACACGATGAAGTGGCACGCCACGAGCGTAAGAATAAATAATCTGAAAAAATCGTTGACAAAATCTTCTATAATCAAGTTGGCACCTGTGAAACGATGCAAAGAATGGCCGATCCTATCCATGTCCAGGAGAAGATTGGAGGATCTGACCAGAATGACGATAATGGGAATACGAATCCGGATGAAAGAACAATCAAGCAAATGAGAAACTGAAACAGTTCTAATTGATAACCCACTTCCACATCCTTACTTACTTCAAGGCCTACGACGTGACGAAGGAACGAAGTTGAGAAACTGTATTCTGGTGGTAGAAGTGGATTGGTGTTGGTTCGGTTTTCGGAAAAGTCAAAAATGTTCGTGTTAAGCTCACAGACGACATCGGAGAACTCGCATTCAATATTCGAGTTTTTTACAAGCTGAAATATGCATTTGAAGAAAACACTATGAAAAAAGCTTTTTGTACCAAGAAAAAGAAGACAGCGTTGATAAAGAATGCCGTCGGAGCGAATTGTATGATGAATGCGATTAGGTTGGAACGATACTCGGACTTGTTGATCTCCATCGAGTTCTTATTAGCGATGCGTATGACGGAGTGCTTTGGGTTGAAGGGCGTAAATATCGCACCCATAGTCAGAAGCGGAATTTGTAGGAGCACAGTAAGAAGTACCTGAACTTGACGATTTTCTAATTTAACGATTGCTATTTCAGACCTGTAGTTCAGTGAAGATGATTGGTAAGAAGAATAACGAAGAGAGAACAACCGTCAATGAGAATAGCGTCGAGGCGAAAAGCAGAAATAGCAGAGACGCTCGTACGGACGCCATACGATGTCGAGCACAACCAATTATCGCCGGCAGCTTGAGGCACTGAATTAGGAAGGGAGTTTGAATGATCAAGTTGGCAAATTACCTGCGTCTGGTTCAAATGCATGTCAGTCGACATTTGAGTTAGCCGACTTGCAACAGAAATCGCTGACAGGCTACCTTTCAGCGACGAATTAATGGCCGCTTTCTCATGTTTGCAAGAACTGCATTGCAGAGGATCAACGGAAATTGATAAGTTCGCCTTCCTGTGAATCTGGGTATTGAACGAGTTCAACGAGGACCCGATGCAGGCGACAACTTCTTTGTAATCCTAAAGTTTTGAAGTGAAGATTAAACTTGGGTGTGTGAATTATTTAAATATTTCTGGAAAAAAACAACATCAGAATAGAGAGGCCAACTCAATCACAGCCAGATGGGTCTGAAAAAGTGGCCGAGCATTTCTAACGCATAATTCAGATGCTAATTTTGACATTCTGACATTTCTAACCATAAAAGTTGTATTTCAAAATGATAATGGCATTGCTTCCACCATGTCAAAAATTGAGACTTGAGAGATTTTCTACTATCAATGAAAATCCCTGGTTTTCATACCTGCATGATGGTAATCATCTCAAGCGTCGAAGTCGTATTGCAGTCAGTGAACAGCCCGACTAGCAGTGGAACGTTGTCAACAGCCTCCAAATGAGGTCGAACTTCATCGATTCCAGTTGGAAGTTGAGCCTTGTTGGGAATTGGAGCAACTTTGTCCTCGTCGGAGGTCAGCAAGCTTTGGCGTCTCGTAGGTGAATTCCTCGCGAACGATTCGAGGTCCAAGTTTGCCAGGAGTGCATCGCTCTTTGCAAATCGTCCATTCAACTTCGAAATCTTGCTTTTGGTTGAGCAAGAAAAGATTTCCATAGCTGGAATCTTTCTCTTCCCAGCCTTGTCCTCATCCTCGGCGAGTGTGATGTGACAATTCCAGCCAGCTTCGAGACCCAACTTCTCTGCGAACACACGACTTCGCAGTTCGTTTTCTTTTGAGAAGAAGACTGGTCGGACACAGGCGTTATCCAACAGCTCGACCAACTTTGTAGCCCATGGCATGGCTTCATACTGGAGAGCCACAAGTCCGCATAGGATCTGACCAGTGAAGACGTCGTTGATGAAATCCTGTGAGTTCGTGATGACTTTGGCAGGATTAATGCCGCTTTGTTGCAGAAGGTCATCGGTACTTTGCGAATGAACGAGATGGACCGTTTCCGAGGATGACAGTGTACCAAGGAGCGGCAGTTCGATGTACTTTCCAATCAGGTCTTGATCAATTTGGCCGAAGACAGGACGATAGGCCAAAGCCAAGCAATGTCCGGTCATCGAGTGACGTCGATGGAAGTCGATCGAGAGGCGTCGCTCCTTGACCGTCAAAGGCATCACCTTCTCGCCACTCCAGAAATGAGTGCAAGCGTCGAGAACCAACTTTGCAGTGCCCTGAAGCCATTGCGACTTGGAAGAACGATAAAGAAAAATCGCTTACTTGTGAAGAAAGATGTGAATGCAGTGAGTGTTCGTCCATCTGCACTGTGCAGAATGCCATTTCGAGTGGAGTTCTGTGCTTGACGATTCCCGAGACTGGAGGGTCACCTGGTTGGCGAGCATAAACCCCTACACAAAAGCTCATGATGAGTTCAATTAAACCCGAAATTTACCCATTGTCACGCCGTCGTTCTTGAGTGCTGCGGGTATCGGACTTCCGCCTGGGGACTGCAGGAATCCAATCCTTATCGGCAGCTGGCACATACACCGTCTGTTGGCTGTGGCGATCGTTCGCGGAACCGACTCTGCGACGACGCTCAAGTGGTCGAGAAATCGAGCAAAGTCGGAATTGTGAGCACAGGAGTTGAGTACCATGTTGTACGCCATTGGAAGAAGGCTTGGAAGGTGAAGTGCCCACGATGACTCGTCGAAATCCAACTCCCACTCGTCGTCGCTCACTTGGATGGAGGACAGGTTGAGGATTTCTGGGATGGTAGAGTCGTCGTCGCCATCGTCAGGCTCCTTCGCTCCCTTTGATTTGAAGAACATTACTTTTCGTATCGAGGGCTCGGGCAGTGAGAGGATGCCCTTCTTGTCGATGATAGCGACCGTTGTCAGTGCAGATAGGACTGCGACTAGATCTTTCGTGGTTTGGCTGACAATCCCGAAGGCGTTGAAGACCTGGAAATAGGATGATAACTTCGGTGAAAATTCGCTCCAACCTGTCTGTTGTTGGTCATTTTGATCAAGTAGATGATGACCGGATACAGCGGACAGATCAATGGGAGCGCGACCAGAAATGGCACGGCGAAGACGAATCTGGTGTGGAACAGAGATTCGTCGTCAGCATTGAAGAATCTATAGACGGTGAGAAGTAGCGATAGGACGAAGAACAGAGGAATCAGTATTCGCTCATTAATTCGGTGCACGGCATCGTTAATTTGAACTTCGAATTGGAGAGGATTTTCCTGTTCAGTGAATAGATTTTCCAAGTTATGGTTAATAGGCGAAGACGTAACTCGAGCCTGCAAATTCTTCATCAACTTTCGTCGCAGATCGCTCTTGATTACCTCGACAAGTTCTAGCGGCTCAATCGCGTCAGTCTCTTTGCATACTTGCATTTGCCGCTCCAATTTCTCGCCTTGATGAAGTTCTTTTCCATCGACTAGCTCACAATTGCAAGGAGCTTTCTGAAAACCACCCGTATTCCAAATCAAAAGAATTGCGTATATACCTGTCCAGGTCGCAGTAAGACGATGTCTTTTGTTACAAGCATTAGTCTTGGGACTTGGCATACCCTTCCATCTCTCTTCGCCAATTGCAAAGGCATATCTTCAACAATAGCGTCATAGATCTGAGGATACTGCAGATCGTTGGTGCTCAACTGAAATTTCTGTCCGAGATTTTGTTTTACAGATCCTGAACGAACCCTTTCAATCTCTTCGACTATTCCTTTGACTTTGTTGTAGAGAAAGAGATGATTCGCCTTGACAATTTGATTCTGCCAGTACTGTAGAACGAAAGTGAATAGGAATAAGACGATGTAGATGGCCAGAAGAGAATAATCGATCTCGTTATCGCTAAATTTTGTCAATTTTTGACTTGGGATCATAGAAAACGATGTCACCTAGAAACATTTCTTGTTTGCACAATGACCTTGCAAGAACAATAGATCAAAATAAAGACTCACATGTCGACTGCTCCTATACACATGAATACCAGCCCCACTCTCAACCCATTCAGAATCCAGGGACAATGGAATTCCGCGAATTTTCGGCTGTGATTTACTCGTATCGGCCGAGCACTTGAAAATTTCGCGGTATACTTTTTCAAACATTGAAATTTTTGCTTACTTCACGACGTTCGCTCCGTACCAGTCTTCTAGAGCGTTCTTCATTTCTACTATCAACCGTTCGAGTGCGTTAGAGCTACTCAAACCCTCCATAATTCAAAAAATTACGAAAGAAAAATTCAAAAATGAAAAATAGCGTCGAAATTCCTAAGGTTGATTGAGTAACAGGGTAGTTTGACTTGGATTATGCTCTATCCGGTCGAATGTGGGTTAGGACGTAGTGTCATAAGTACCACGAATTTATAGCGTTGAGAATATGAATTTGAAACATGCTCGTTATCGATTGAGGAGCACGAAAAGCGGAGAGAAAGCTGATGGGAGTTTTGAAAATCGAGCGCCGCGAAATTGCAGTTCTTCGCGAAAAGCTCCGCCCCTCTCCCTCGCATATGTAGAATTCGATCGTCGTTTTTCCTTGTTTTCACGCGGTTAATTAATGACACTTGGTGGTTTCAGTGATTTGACGGATCGACGAAAAATCGCTGAAAAGCATGCTCCAAACGAGGATATTCGGATGCGGCGCCAGGATCGCTTCAACTTCCATGGTAAAATTTCTAGATTTTCCAAGATGACGAAAATTTCGTAAATATATTAGTTTTCAAGCTCGTTTTTTTAGTTTTATCGAATTTTCCTATCGTTTATATTGTTTCGAAACAGCAAGAAAATCCAGAATTTTGAAGAAGTCTGTATTATGGAAAAATCAGATTAGCTCATTTAGCCGCTTTTAGTAGTCATGTAAAATCACCAATAGAAAAATAAATACCAATGGAATTTCAGACCCACAACATGCGTCGTCAGTTTTCCTCCATATTCATTCGTCCAAAGCACTTCCGAACGGCTGGACGAATTCTCGAGAAAAATGTAAGAAGATGCAATTTTATTGAAAGTAACAAACACTTTAAAAATCGAAAGAAAACGTTTATGATTTCTTGATGATAGACCAAGTGAATATTTTGTTATTCTTGACGCATTTCACGTTGTGACTCTCGTCCAAATTCACGGTCGCGTCGATCGTGAAAAACTCCCAGATTCCGTCTTTACGATCCACGATACAGCCTAGAATTAAAAAAATATTCCCAGGAAGATTAAGAAAAAAATTATGATTCTGCGCTTTTTAATGCCAAGTATCTTTCTAACTTTTGTTCATAATAAGATTGTCTAGAACATTTGCCTTTCGGTTTTAGAGAAACATAGGTATCGGTGAGCTCGCAATTGTATCTAAATCCAATCATATTTCCTGCGTATTTCCTATCGACGTCCTTCCCCGGTTGCACATATTTTTCCTCATCCTTTGCATTCCACCCAGCATAACAACCTAAAAAAACTTTGAATTTTACAAAAAAAAATTGAAAGGAAAAAACCTTTCACTTCGTATTTATTCACGCACTCTTCATAGAGCGTGCCTCTATGATGCTTTTCTCCGAGTTCACATGATGCCTAAAAGCAAAAAAAACGAAATTAGCTGAAAACTATTTTTACCTGTGGTTTTTCATGCTTTTCTTCAAGTGCTTTTTTACTTGATGCACTTTCCGAGGTATTTTCAGCAAGTTTCTCATCGTCTTTCGGCTTATTTTCGCTTTTTCCTGCTGTTCCAGGCTCAGATTTATCTTGAATTTTTGCAGTCGTTTCTGATTTAGCCTTTTCTTGAGCCTTACCTGCTAGTGCTGGTTTCGATTCGTTCTCTGCCTTCAAATCCTTTTCGCGTTTAGTCGTCACAACTTTAGCAGAATGTACATGTTCCACGCATAAAATCGAAAGTAACACTGTTAGGAGAAGATTTGAGAGATTCATTTTCTGCGAAAAAATAAAATAAATCATGAAGAAATTGAATTTTTGATTTTTCAGAAAGGCGTGTTCAAACAGTTTGAGCGAGGCTGTTTCCACCCGGGTGCTAGCACACAAGTGCCACTGAATGTGAGTTTTGAATATTCCAATTTTTATTTCATACAGTTCGGTTATGGAAGTACTTTTCTTCCCAGTATAGGGTTGAAAAGACACCTTCGTCAATGTCTAAGTGGTTATTCAGCTTTTTTTACTTGTGACGCGGCAGTGACTATCATTATCCGTGTTGGTTTTGACAAGTGACAGGTTGAAGTGCTTGGTTTTTATACCTTGCAGACTTTGTTGCCACTCCAAAAGACAGAAGAACCGCTCTCCCATACGTATTTTGGGTAATGATAGTTTATTGTTGCTGCTAGACGAAGAGATGCGAGACCAGAAAACCAAGATCAAACGTGAGATCGCGGGTATTTATGCATTTTGCATTATAAGAGTACTATACGAAGTGGTTATCACTGCATATCGCGCTGTGTTGTGGGTCCCATTCTAGCCACGCCATGAATTCGATAGGTTTTAGAAATTTGAAGGCGAAATAACGCTTATTAGGAAGAAAACTCGATGTACTTTCTAAAAATGCGATAATTTTAGGTGTCAACTCAGTTGAACGGATGGCAAATCACACGTCGACTTCTGCAGTTCGTCTGGCCGAAGGGGCAGCCGGCCGTCAAGCGACGCGTCATTCTCGCTATGTGTCTACTTGTTGGTGCGAAGGTACGGAAATTGTTTGCATAAATTCAAATTTTGCAAACTAACATTGAGAATAATCATTTTGGTCGAAAACTGGAGTTTTTCATTTTTAAGCGATAATTTATCTTTAGCTGGCCAACGTTTCGGTGCCCTTCCTGTTCCGCGACGCAGTCAACTACTACAACGGGAAAGCGCCCGAATTTCTCAAGCTCACTTTCGACACGCCGCAAAACGCCATCTTCACGGCTGGAGTTTGCATCATTCTGGCTTGTGAGTTTTTTGCCGCTTTTTTATGGGAAAAATTATCAAACGCAGATTTTTAATAGACTCACCAGAAATTAGCTAAATGGATCAATAGAATTTCGAAAGATGCCTCTGAAAACGGGAATTCAATAATGCTTCGATTTCATGAAATGACTATTTCACTAGGTGATCATATTCATTATTTTTTTGCAATGTCTAGTTCAGTCTCTCGCGCACGCACACACAGATAAGCATATTGAATTTTCGTATATCGGGGAAAGGCGATATTTCTGCTTATTGACTATGAATAGGATAAACGCGTGCAAAAGAATATTTCATGCCGGATCAATGAGTCATGCAAGATAAAACATAAAGCTCAAAAATGGATTGTCTGTCTTTATCTTTTCTGAAATGTTCATAATTCATCTATTCTTCAGACGGCCTGGCCCGAGCGACGTCAGCGGGTCTGAACGAGTTGAGGAATGCAGTGTTCGCGCGAGTGGCTCAGGGCTCTGTCAGGCAAATCGCCAGGAACATTTTCCTCCATCTGCACTCACTCGACCTCTCCTTTCATCTCAACCGACAAACTGGAGCGCTGTCAAAGGCTATCGGTAGCTAATTTAGCTTATTAGACCAACTATTCCAATGGTCCTTTAATTATTGCTAGTTATTGGTATTTTCGAGAAGTAGTAACCGGTAAAATAATAGAATAATTCGTAAAGACATTATTTATCAACTTATTTTTCTACAATGTCCTAATATTTAAAAAAAAAAAAAAAAAACAAAACAAATTCCCTACTTGTTCTATAATTTTCCAGACCGAGGCACCCGTGGAATGAGTTTCGTCATGTCTTCGCTCGTGTTCAACATCGTCCCAACTGCAGTGGAGATTGGAATGGTAAATTAGCATACCTTTGGAAAAGATTTTATTCTTTATGCTCTCAGGTATCAGCAATATTCTGCGGTACTCTCGGCAATGAATTCGCCTACATGACGATGGGCAGCATTGGAATGTACGCCATTGCTACTCTCGCGGTCACACGGTAATTTAAGCATTCTTTTAGAAAAAAATGACTATTTTTGAATATTTTTTGTAAAACTTCGATTTTTGAAAACTTCCAGATGGCGAACCAAATTCCGCCACCAAATGAATCAAGCTGATAATGATGCAGGAAACAAGGCCATCGATTCCCTGATCAACTATGAAACAGTCAAGGTTTGTTTCAAAGAATTACTAGATTCACCGAAAGAATTAAAATAATGCGGAGAAGAAGATAGACCTCACAAAATCGCCACTTTGCCCATTAACTTGCATCAATGGTTGTTGCTTCTTGATTTTGAAGAAATCACTCTTTCAGTACTTCAATAACGAGAAATTCGAGGCGGATCGCTATGACCATTTCCTGAAAAAGTACGAACACGCGTCTCTCAAAACCGCCAGGTATCGTAATCTTTCTGAAAATCCATTTTTCCCTACCAACTAATATTATTCCTTTTTTACTTTTCATTATTTGAAAAAAGACCTTGAGAATGATAAAATTTTGTTAAATGGATAAATTTATTCCAATTTTCAGCTCTCTCGCTCTGCTCAACTTCACTCAAAACGCGATTTTCTCGGCCGGTCTCATGGGCGTCATGTGCTTGGCTGCGAACAAAATCGTCACAGGTTGCATTTGTTTTAATTTTCATTTTTGTATTTTGAAAATTTAGGAGAACTAACAGTTGGTGACCTGGTTCTGGCTAACACCCTGCTGTTCCAGCTCTCAATCCCACTCAACTTCCTTGGTAATTAACTTTTTAATTGGGCAATTAAGCCTTCTAATCGGATAATTAGGGCAATTAGCTCGATAATTCTAGGCTCGGTCTATCGAGAAGTGCGTCAAGGCCTCGTAGACATGAACCAAATGTTTTCGCTGCTGCATTTGAAGTCGAAAATCACCGAGGCGCCAGATGCAGTGCCCCTAAATATCACAGGAAATGATATCACCATCAGGGTATTTTTTTTGTTGTAAAATTTCTTTTGACATTTCATTCAAATTTATATGGGGAGAATTCTTTTACAATTTTTACCAGAAATGTTACGAAAAATTATAATTTTCTATTTTTTTTTTTTGTAAAAATAAGGTAACTTTGCAGTTCAAAGACGTCCACTTCGGATATCTGCAAGGCAAGCCGATTCTAAACGGACTGACCATGGAAATCCCTTCCGGTAAGAAGGTGGCAATTGTGGGAGGATCCGGATCAGGGTAATTTTAGGATTTCACATTTTGGATAATAATTTTTAGATAAATAATATACAAGAGATAATGAAATATTCGACATTTTTACATTATAAATGGTTTTATTTTCTAGGAAATCGACGATTGTCCGCCTGCTGTATCGATTGTACGATGTAGAAGGAGGGAACATCGAGGTCAACGGAATTCCACTCAGCAAATTGCAGCTGAATTCGCTCAGGAAGAACATCTCCATCGTCCCACAGGTTTGTAATTTGCTCATTGCCTAAAAATCACTGATTTATATCACTTCTTCATAAATTATTCTTTCATAACACTCGTCTTTTTATTACATTTCTTTTAACTCATATTTTCAGGATTCTGTCCTATTCCACGACACAATCTACTACAATCTGGCGTACGGCAACCCGAACGCGTCCAAAGACGAGGTCATCGCCGCTGCAAAAATGGCCGATCTACATTGGTCTGTCGAAAATATGCCTAATGTAAACTATTCTCGTTCGTTTTCTAAAAGATAATTGAATTTCCAGGGCTACGACACAGTAGTGGGTGAGCGAGGTCTGAAATTGTCGGGCGGAGAAAAACAAAGGGTCGCGATCGGAAGGGCCATTCTGAAGGTATTGCATTTTGTTCTAGAAAACAAGAATAGTAAAAAATACCTCAAAGCATGGAAAAGAGTTTTCCTTCTTAAATTCGCCAAGCTTTTCTTTCTTCAATTGAAAATTTTACAGGTAACAAAAATGATAGGAATTAGAAGGGTTGATGTTTTTAATTTCTACTTCAGGATTGCCCCTTGGTGATCTACGACGAAGCGACATCCTCACTCGATGCAATCACAGAGGCGAACATCATGCAATCTCTAAAAGAAGCCGTTAATAAAAAGTACATTTTATTTATTTATTCTTTCTAATTTGTTTATTGTTTATTTCCCAGGACGACTCTGTTCATCGCCCACCGATTGGCAACGATCGTGGATGCGGACATCATCTATGTGCTCGACAAGGGACAGGTCGTTGAGGCGGGAAATCATAGGTGATTTTTTAATTCTGAAGAAAAGATTTTTAAAAAAATTTTATATTAAAAGAAAAAAAACTTTTCTATGAGTTTTTATCGAAATTTTTGAAATCGAGAAATGGAGTTTCACTAATGGATTGTTGTACAATGTGCATTTTCTTGAGTTAAAATCTTAAACAGATTCTTGTTTTCTTTCAAGAATAAGATTTGATTGTTCAGTGAGCTGATCTCTCGCAATGGTCTCTACGCTCAACTCTGGCACAGCCAGAACAAGTTTGGAGGTCAAGTCCCGGTAGTTTTTTATTTTCTTAGAACGATTACTTTTCTATTTTTTTCAGCCGAAACATTGCGATAAAGGGGAAGAAACAGAAAATATGACGTTGGACTTTGAGAAATGTTGCGGCACCGGCGGATGCAATCGATAAAGATAAATGGTCGAGCGTATAAGAGTATAAGCTAGTCAGATAAAATTTTTTGCAAAAAAAAACTATTATTTACTCGTATTTTGCTCAGGTTCCCTGCTAAACTTGCAATTGGCATTTTTTCTTGAAAATTTATCTTTTATTTGAAATTTCGAAGTTCGGTTGTAAGAATTTAGCACAAGTTCGCTCACATTTTGACGGGTAAATTTCGCTCAGAAAACGGTAATTTTCACCTTATTTTTCGATGAAATTGCTATCTAAGAGTTGTGCCTTACTTGCAAAAATGTAGATTTGCCTGAAATTCATCTCTCCGGTTCGAAAAAAATTAGAATCTTTCTATTCTTATAGTATTTGCATATAATAATTCGATGATTATCTCTCGTTTTGGTTCAGTTAATGTGAACGCTAAGTTTACACGATTTATTTATAAAAATCATGAATTTAGTCAAGAAATAAAGATTACAATCATTTGTTTCCTATTTTTGAAAGGACAATTGTTCAAAACAATTGGATATCTTTGATTTTTTACCATTTAAAAAAAAAACATTTGATTTTTCAGGATTTGCGTTAAACATGTCCGGCTGCTTGGACCAAATCCACTGCAATTGCAACATCGATTTGGAAGGAAAGAGGTAAAGTGAAAATTAGATAATATATTATCTAAAAGAGTTGACTATTTACAGTCGTTATGATGGCATCCATAGTGATAAAACATGTTGAACGTTTTGCAAATATCTGCTCATACGATAGAATTCCTAAATTATTTTTTAGAAACGCGATCGCCTCCGTGGTGGCAAGCGGCCTGTTTTTCGTGGCCTGGTGGATTATGATCGACACAGCCGCTGTCTATGAGAAGGTAAAAATTGCAATTCGAAGATCAAGTAACTTTCTTACGATGTAAAAATTGGTCTGAATATCTTAGGGCACGTTCATACTAAGAAAACGGAGAACTCATTTGAAATGGAGGGAACGCTTTTCTTTTCTTCTCTCCTCTCCATTTTTTCGTCGTTCCGTTTTCCTAGTATGAACACGCGCTCATAAAAATTCATTTAGTAAAATCAGAACTTTGAATTTATTTTCATGAGTTTATCTTCAGCAAGACTGGAATAACGTGTACTTCATCATCACGATCTTCTCGACGGTGGCGATGTTCATGGTGAACGCGGTCAGCAACAGTCAGGTCCGCGGCGAGTCTCTGCAAGAGGGAGTTCTCGGGGTTAAAGGTCGAAATATTCTATTCTCATTTTCAATATGATTTCATCTTTGATTCAAACATTATCGATATTCTAGCTTATGATATCTCTAACCTTGATAATAATTATTTTAATTTCAGGCTCCCGTCTTTGGCTGATGGCTGCTTTCGTGCTGTCATTCGCCTCGCTCGTCGCTGCTACCTGGATTCTCTTCAGGTATGATTTTCTTAGGATGCGTTCATACTTTTGACATCATGTCAGTATCAAAATGAAGAAGTAGCATGAAAAAGAGAGGGAGAAAAGATAATGCCGACGTGAGTTGTATCAAAATTTCTTGACATCGAACGGCTTTGATGTCAAATTCCTCGATTTTTACCACCTTGTTTTGGTATTTGTCATTGACACGATGTCAAAAAGTATGAGCACGCCCTTAATCTTTTAATTCTTCCAATTTAATATTTTCAGTGATTACGTCCTCCGCGAAGGCGATCACACTGTTTGGCCGGGCGTCGCACTTTTCCTGGTAAAATATTTCAATTTTTGAAAATCTTTTTTTTTTAATAAATTAGAATATTTGGATTTTGTCTGGTTTGAAAATTACAAATCGCTAAAATATGAGAATAGCCATTTTTGAAATTCAATTTTATTTTCCAGACCAATTTCACTATCTTCATCAGTTCGTGCGTGTACAAATTCGGTCGTACCGAGGAAATGTGGGGATAAATTATTTGTTCTTCCAAACTCAAAGAAGAGTGGTGATTTTCGGAATCTCAACAAGTCTATTCTTTTTCTCTTAAATTTGTGAAACTTATTTATTTTTCTTCTCAACAGTTTTGTCTACAAAAAAGTAAACTTAAAAATCGTCTTCTATTCCCGTTTTACTGTAACCTTTCAACATTACTTATTTATCAATTCATCATGATTAACTTATGCAAATGATAATGTGAAGTGTGGGTCATTTTCACCGTTTTCTTCGTGTTTTCACCAAAAGTTTTCTTGTCACTAAATTAGTACTTTTTCAATTCCAACTTCAGCACACATACGATTTTATTGGTTATCTGGAAACCATAAGTTAGCAAGGAGTTATAAATGCTGATAAAATTTCGAAATGCTAGAATAACTTTCTAGCAGAAAAAATAAGCATCGTTATCACACTTTAGAAGATTTTGTGACGATTGTAAAACTTGCAATATTTTCAAAAATGCGATAAAATTATTCAATCAAGCATATTTCCGGAATGTGTTGGAGAAATCGTTAAAAACGATTTTTCTCTAATCATTTTTTTTTCCATATCTTGTGGTTTCCAGATTAACCATTTGTCTATATTTTCTGATGATGAAAATCTATTGTGTAGTTGTGAACTGTATTATAAAAGAAGTGTCATCTTTTACTTTTGCTCAAATTTTAATTCAGAGGTTTTATGTTAACCTCAGACATATTGTTGTGATCGTAGCTACTTTCTAATTTTAGCATTTTTGGATTTTCAGGAAATGTTACTCGATGTATTGTCTTTCGAGTTGGTTGAGTCGATTTTACTCGAGTTGCACATCGATGATTTCGTGCAGACCATTAGTACGACGAGTCGATTATGAGAATTTGCCCATCCGGAGAAAAGCCCTGTTGGACGTCGATTTGGGAAGAAATTAAGAGATTTTACGCTACAAACCAAACTATAGAAATAATGGAAAATGAAAGCAGCATATTGGTAATTATCCATAATATACCGCAAGATCGAAAATAGAAGTTCCCCTATATTAGTAGTCCGTTTATAATAGAAGTCCACCTCTAAAATGCCAGAACTACACATAACCCAAATCAAATCATCTCGGGAAAAAGCGCATATAGATGTTTATCGACTGATGGAACATGGAGATTTTTATGGCTATAATTATAAATTGACTGACACATTTGACAACAGATATGAAGTTCATATTGATTTTGCGCGACCTATCTTACTATCGAATCAATATCATGATATTTTAATTAAATTCGCATGATGCATATCGTTTTCATTTCTCCTTTTCTATATTTAGTGCAATACCCTACTCCAATAGTATGATAAGAATTGTTTGTTATTCAATCAATATTGCAAGTCTCTACGAACTGATAAACGATTTTTCACGAAAATGCCCCACTATTGAAAGAAAGTGTTCGAACACTTGAAATATTGTTTTTTCTTCATATTTAACTTTTGAAAACCTTTTAGATGATCCTTGATAGTTTATGTACGGAGTTAATTGAGGAAATCTTACTCGATTTGCATATAGAGGATTTTATCGTTGCTATTCAAGCCACGAAACGACTGTACAACATTGCGAAATCAGCAAAAAGTCCTTTGAGACATCGATTTCAAAGGCAGATTCGCACTGTTGGACTACACATTGTACCAGAATTTCCAACTAATTTAGCCTTCGAATTCGAGCAAAAGTCTTTGGTATGCTTCTATCATAAGGCTTGGCATCTGTATTGGGTTGCTGCATAAGCTCTGACCTAATTTTTGAACATTCTAACTTGTTTCTCACTTACATATAGCAAAATTTAGGACCAAATTTATCTACAGATTTATCGTTCAACTAATGAAAATGCGAGAGATGGCAGAATAGTGTTGTATAGTGCCAGAACTCCAGGTTAATAATATTATTGAAGACAGCATTTTCTATGAATGTGGCTTTTTGTTCAGATCGAGAAAAATACAAATTTGTAAATTCATCTGAAGAATTGTTCTCAGTTTCTGGAGACAATATTGGCGGAGGTTGTTTCTTTTCAAGTTACATGCAAGCAATTGCATTTTAGAAGAAATATTTGTAAATAGTAACTCCATTAATAGTTCCATTGATAACCTCTATGCTCTCTTACTATATCTATCACACCAATATAGGATATGGGAGTTTGGAGTGGTAGGGAAATTACATTATAAGTTTTTTTTCTAAATAACCTATTTCAGACTATTGGAGAAGTAAATATTTGGAATGAAAAAATTTCCTATTTTTTTGATAAATACCCCGATGCAATTAGATATCGTCCATGCGTTACTTTGCGAAATGTACAAATTTGTCCTAAACAATTCTATTCGTGCAGTTTATTCAAGAAAGGTATGTCAAAATTGACAACGTGACAATCTGAAAATTAACAAACACAGTAGCAGTTTTGCATAAAAATTATGTAGAAAAAATCAACTCTCTTCTAAACCTAATTCTCACTTAAAGATACTATGATGCAGCTACTTTTCCAAATTTTCTCAAAATTGAATATAAAAGTATTAATGATTAATAAATTTCATGTGTCCGTGATGTTACGTACACAAATGTAAATTGTGATATATATCATGAAGCTTTAAAAACGGTAAGTCGAAGGCTTTCTGAAAATTTTTATTAAAAAAACTAATAATTAATGTATAGGCCAAAAGAGTTGAGATATCCACTATTTATGGAGTTACTCTTAACGATGAACAGCTGGTTGAATTATTTGCCAATACAGAATATCTATGGCTAAAACATACCAGAAATTTCACTTCAGTAGGGTTCAGTCAGCTTGTCAAAGTATGTAAATTGGTTTGAAATTATCATAATGATAAATTATATAAGTGAGATAATTTATGATATTTTAG
Organism: Diploscapter coronatus; assembly: GCA_964036155.1. Taxonomy (NCBI): domain Eukaryota; kingdom Metazoa; phylum Nematoda; class Chromadorea; order Rhabditida; family Rhabditidae; genus Diploscapter; species Diploscapter coronatus. Next base: position 9,644,961 of record OZ038422.1, read on the forward strand.
CGTATATACGAAAATCGCCAGAGCAGAAATTATTATGTTAGAATTCTTGCTCATATAAGGTAACTTCAATATCGTTTTTTCAATGTTGAGAAACCTCGTTTTTCAATCAAATCGATACTCCGGAAAAAAAATCCGTATGGTATCTTTTGTTTCCACACTATAACCGTTCTATATAGCTAGGATAGAGAGCATGTGATATGAAGAGAGAAAAGAAACTTCCTCGAGGGAAACACGTAACACGGAGCTATAGCCTCATATTTATATCATCTTGGAAAAGTAGTTAATGCGTCTGCTTGTTGCTAGCAAATAGACGCAAGCAGTAGCTTGAGTTTTTGTAAAAAAAAAAAACAGACTATTCTATCCATGAAAAAACTAGTATTCGAGGAGAAGAGGAAAAGATGCAATACGGATTTTTCTTGGGTACCGAAATTGATTGAAATAGAGGATAACTTATCTCTCAGATGTCCCCTTAGTGATTGCATGGCTTTGGTGCCGAGAGAATCATACGTTTTCGTGAACAACGACAACACACGGAATAACATGAGCGAAATTTGCTCGATGACTAATAAATTTGGTGGAAAATGGAACATTTCTTTAGAACTGGATGGAAGTTTTGTCGTGAGATGTGATAAATCTGACTAAAATATCATCTCTATGTAAATATTGTACCTTATAAATCGACATTTAAAATAAACTTTTATTATTTTTACATTTAAATTAGCATTGAGAACGATATATTACGGTGGTTTAACAGAACTTAATCGAAACCTTCTTTTCTTAGGGGTTGAAGTAGGTAAATTAGTTGACGTGGAAGTCAGTCGTCGTCGAACTTTATTAACCCACGGAAAGGGAATATGCGAGGCATTTGGCTGAATATTAAAGACCAGTTGGTCATAAGAATTTTAAAATATGAATCACACGTTTTAGTTTATTTGAATTAGTATCATCAAGTATGAGCAAGCACGAATTTTACAAGTTAAAAGTCTATGAACCGATAAAGAGTTTCTATTCCTGAAGAACGTGTAATTCAAGTGGTTCATAATTTATATTTTCGCATCATACTTTATCCAGGAGTAAATCTTCAAACCTCAATTCCACAATATCCCTGCGAATTTTCGATGATGATCCTAAATGGAGGGCAACATGAAGGCAGAGGATAGTCGCACAAATTCACATTACAGGCCTCTTGAACTTGAGATTCACCTCTGAAACCGAAAAATGGAAAATTCATGTTTGATGCGATAAATACAAACTCGCAATGGCAGCCCTTCTTGCACTTGCGTCGCAGAACTCGAATTCCACAAGCGCCACACGCAAAATTGCATGGATGCGTCTGATATCATAGAATAAATCAAATTTCACGAATATGATTATTGATAATGGGAAAATGTGATATGGATAAAAGCAAGATAAAATAGCTAGAGTTAGTGAGTTACGATATTATTCTATCAAACGATATCAATGAATTGTAAACATTTTTAAAATAGCATACTTCAGTCCACTCCATCCAAGGCTGTACGCAATATGAAGTCGTAGTTTCAATAGTTGAAGGCATTCCTTTCGACTTTCGAAGATAACGCAAATCAATAGAAATGGTAACTCCTAAAAAGAAATCTGAATTAAATCGAGAATAATTCTGCCTACCTGGCATTAATAACAAGCATAAAAGTCGAAAAATAACTTTTAGCATCAAATAGAATCATATAATATCGCTGAATGCCGTACTCACATTAGACGTTGTTATTTGAATAAAATTTCAAATTCCCAGCAAAAAGTATAATCAATAGCTAATACAAAGGGATTTACTGAAACAATCGGCGAAAAATGACCAACGCATTGTCTAAAATCTCCCTCATTTTGCAGCTGAGTAAATAAAATTCCTGAATAGCCGAATGGGGAAAAACGAACAATTTTTTAAAATAAAATATTACTTTATTTATTTGAGTATAGTTATAAAATATTATCATATTATTAAGAATATTGATAATATAGAGAAAGGAGAACAACAAATTTAAGGCTCTATTGGTTTAGATAACAGATTATGTCATTCGATGTTATTTCAGAAAGAAAAGAAACAATGATATCAAAGAATTTCAATTAGTACAAGTTGTACATATATTTGCGGCTCCCTCTACAGGTGTTCACAGGGACTGCAGCAAGGTCGGACCTCCTAACTCTCAACTGTGTAGTTGTCTTTTCTCGATTTGTGTTAATTCATGGACGGAGTGATTGCTTTTCCAGATGTAAGGAATATTACTTTATTCCTTAATCTGATTTCTATTAATTTTCTTATTTTCTTTAAAATTGCGAATCTGCATAGAATTTCGAAATATTGATTCGCTTCCTTCGCATAAAAATGTCTTAATTAAATTTGATGAAAGGAGATATTTTCAAATGTTCGTGCCGCGGTTTATAAGGGGCTTTTCCAAATATCGAGGCTCTTCCTCCTCCTCTCACTTATCGACCATTGTCAAATCAATCAATCTACTTCGAATAAACTCAAACTACAAATAGAGTTGAGTGATTGAACTACTAGCAACAGCATTAAAGACTATTTAATGCATAATGAATGATCATGGGATTGAATATGAAATCAATGAGGGTAGGGGAGAGCGTTTGCTAATTGTGGGAAATGGGACGTCAGGGTGCAACATACAGGGACATTACTTATTTTTGATAAAATTGTTTAATAAAAATAACAACGAATGACAAAATATCTGCCATCGAAATATATAAGAGCCATTTAGAAAGATTGTTAAAGCTCCGAACGATCACATTAATACGAACTTGTCATAGATTTGAATTATAGTGGAATGATTGATGATTATTCATATTTTTACTTTGAATCGTTAATTATCAACCTTTGTTTGTATATCCTTGAGAACGCATTCCTACTTTAATTATAAATGTGCTATCGTAGCAGTGAATACCCGTTAGATAATAATGAACGTTATAGCAAACTGAAGATAGTTTGAAGTTAAATTGCACATAGTAAAATAAATTATAATAAAAAAGTAAACGCAGATAAAAGTTAAGATCTTTTAACTGAAGAACATAACATATAAAGAAAGAGGGAATGTCATGGTATAAATACCGAATTTCAGGGGGAAACCCCTTATCAACAAAGACTCGAAAATAATCTGTTTGTGTGAAAATGCTAAATTACTAAAGACCAATAATTTTCTTTTATATAAAAAGACGATCTACTAGAATTTAGCATTATAGCATATTGCACATTAGCGGGCTATTAATGAGCAATTGTTGATAGAGCAAACGATATCACAATCAATCTGATTCTTATACTTGGAACTTGCCGTACTTTTGAAGAAATTCACAGGGCTAAACCCTGACGGATCAGTGATGCGAATGACCGTGTCCGGAATAGTCGCCGATTTCCATTGAACGAGTCAAGGTTTCGTTGCCCACTGAAAAAGAAGGAAATTAAGGAAAAGTAAATTTTATCAGCATCTTTTATTCAACATCATGAAATATCTCGTTTCGACATACATGAAGACTTTAAATTTTTATGACGTAAATATTTTCTTTTCTTATAAATTCATCATTTTTTTAATTTTTATTTTTGTTCAATTTAAAATTCAATCAATATTTCCTAAAACTTTAAAATTCCATAATCCACATCAATGTACCGTCAGAATTCTCTCTTCTGGGAACTAATTATGTCCGCCATATAAAAGCAGCGTGGATCTTCCACAGGTTGATTGTTTTTCAGAACAATAAAACCAATATCCAACCGATCGTCTTTTTTATCATTCACACAAAACAACTTGGGTTATTATTTTGGTACTGGAACATTCCGAAGCAAGGTTAGGTGAAACGTGATCAGGCTCTTGAGCTACCTCGTCCATATTTAATATTTTGCTTTACTCAACACCCTTCCGAACACTCCCATTAGTTATGAATGATGCATCAAAAATGATAGGGAAAAGAATGTGGTAGAGAACTCGAAAAATCGTGGTGTTATTTTCATATTCTTAAATATTCTTTAAAGGCTTATCGTTAATTTGAAATGGTAGAAAAGTTTAATAAAAAGAAATTTCTCACGATGATGCCCATGTGTATGTCCGTTGTCCTGCAACCGCAGCAGACCGATGAGTGTAAAGCCCGCGAACATGACCAGCAGCTTGAGCAGATTCGGATGCTCGTTGTCGCGCTCGTGGATCAGCACCTGAAAAGGGAAAGTTTTGAATCTGTAGCTTCAAATCGAATTTTTATGCTTCTTAGGAAATTCGATTTTTCCTTATTATATTTCCAACTTTTCAATAAGCCTTTTTTCTTCGAATGCGTTAAAATTCAGTATTCTTGAAAAATCTCAATTTTACGTCTAGGTCAAATAGCAATTAAGTGGTAGGTGATTATAGTGTGAATTACTACGACTTATGATTTTCAGCAGAAAGAAGAAATCTAACCTCGAAGAAAGTGACGTAGAGGAACGTGCCGACCGCGAGCCCCTGGAGCGTGGTGATCATGACGTCCTTCCACATGGAGTCCGTCGCAGCCTCCTTGAGGAGCATCCCCAACAGAGCTCCAATGGGGGACGTCAGAGACAGGATGAAGATCGAGACGATCACCTGCGAATTGACAGACAAATAAAAACTTACATACAATTCCCCTCGTATGTCAATAAATCGTGAATTATTTAGACGATGAAAAATATGTTGTACACATCCTTGAATTTCAGCACAAAATGTTCATATTTTAGAATGCTCGTGGAAAATCGGATGAAAATATATCCCCCTAATATAAAGTTCTACTCTACTTACTAAACCCCACGCATATTTTATTTTCAGATCCTACAAATTCTCGTCCTAGAAAATTTCAATCCTTAGAAATGTAATAAAATCTCACCCATTTGAGCTGATGAGCGTGCGTTCGGGCGAGCTGCAGGCCGAGCGAAAACGAGACGATCAGTTTGTGGACCATCAGCGAGATGAACAGAGCAGTCGTTTCAGTTTCGTTCGGCTAAAGTGCTCAGTTTAGAAGAAAGTTCAAAAATGGATGCGTAATTTTTCCTCCCAAACACAATTCCGCCTTCTTTTTCCATTTGAGAGAAAAGATTACAGGCAGCTTCAAAAAATCAATTAAACACTTTATAACATCTCACCACGACTCCGAAAGCGATGCCCTCGATGAACTCGTGAATGGACAAGGCGAGAACGAACGTGATCGAGCGGACTCCGTGAGAATGCGCGTGCGGTTGAGACTTCATCAGAATCGGCGGGTCTTCTTTCACTGAAAAAAGTTTAATTTATTTTTACTGAAATTGACGATTGAACTTCAACTATTCTAACTTATTTAACTGAAAGATAAAATTTCATTTGTTTCAACTAATAAAAAATTCTACCATTTTCACAATTCGTCTCACATCGCTCAGGCTCAGCCACAGTCAGCGCGGTGAAGTGTCTGAAATTTGCATCTGTTAGAAGGAAGACAAAATTAAAAAGAGACGGAAACATTAGGAAAGACAACTTTAATGCTGTCGACATAAAACCGAAATTTGCAATTCACGATCAGGGTTTTCAGAGCATCAGCAGCTTACTCGTGATACAGAAGCTTTCCCAGTAACTTGAATTTTTTCTAGCCTCTCTAAATCTCTCCGTTTCTCACGCTCTAGCCTCCCCTTTTATCAAGCATATCACGCAAAAAAGACGACTTCTCTCATGGAAGTGGATAGCGCGAGTTAGACTTTTGTCCTTTCTTAGATGATAAACGAGAGATCACTGTGGTTGAAAGGTCGCAGAGAAGCGAGAAAAAAACTAGTTTATGGGAAAGTTAAGGGATAATTCAAGCACTAGCAAAATAAAATAAGCTAGTAACGCAGGAACAGCGATCAGACGAACTACACTCGGATAAATCGACATCCAAAATCGAAAGTCGATACGAGTTGAATCCGTAAGCGGCATCTGCCTCGCTGAAGAACTGTCGCTGTCGCTTCAGCAGAGGCAGCTCTGCACAGTCGATCGACATTTCCCTCGTTGTGTAGGGAATGCAACTACCGTAACTCCGAAGTACACGATACTGGCTATTGAATACGAGATAAACGATGTCAAATCGAGGCTATTCACGGCAATTTAAATAAATCAGAGTTTTGTAGGTTTTCATGAACCAAATATGCAGAATAACTACTAGGTTCTTTCATATTCTGTTGATCAGGAGATACATTTGTTAGAATTTATATTAAAAAGGTAATACTCGACTTTTTAATTAAAGGTGAAAACTCACTCCGATTGCGCGTTGCATTCGGGTGACTGCCGTCCCGAATCCGTCTGTCTCCGATTTCTCGTGTGCACTGTCAGAGGGCAGTGTTTTTGGCAGTGGCCGGCTGTCTGAAAGTTATTCTTCATCGATTCAAAGTTCATTCATATTTGGAAATGGAAAATGCTGATAAATGTTTAGCAGCATTTTAAGATTTCAAATAAGGTTATGCAGGAAAAATAGGAATTTTCTTCTTAAACTGAAAAAGTCGTACCTCCTCGTTCTCTTTGATCATTTCCCCATCGATCATGGGATCGTCAGCGCAAGCGTCGATTTTCAAGTATTCCTTGTTGTCGCTCGCATATCCACCCGCTGCCTGTACATAGCTCGTAGTCGTCATGCAGCAGCCCGCGTCGTTGGATGGAGGAACAGAGCTGAAAATAATAATTTTCATTTGCAATAAAATGGAAATGCCAAAATCGTCGTTTAACATATCGTGTTGACTTTCAAGAAATTTACAAATAGATTAATCATTTTTCCACAGAAAAATCACTTTCATAGAGAAAACGATGTTCATTTTTTGTTTGTAAAGTGATAAAAATCTATATACTGTTCAGCAGCCAGCGCGTGATTGCCGTGCGAATGGCCGTGTGCCATCGAGGGAATCGCCAGAATCACCACCTGAAAATTTCAATCTTATATTTTTGGCAAAATAAGAAAATACCTCTTCAATGAGAAAGAGCGCGAAGAATCCGAGACAGCTGAGCAATTCGGCCACGGGATAGTCGAAGTGGAACGTCTGACCGTATTTCTAAAAATATTCATTTATTAAAAATTGAGTTTTTTTTTCCCGAAAGAAACTGTTTATGTGCGACCTTTTCAAAGACAAAATTCTTCATTATTTCTTATATTTGAAAAAGGGACTCATTTTTCGATCTTGTTAATTTAAAAAAAAAAAAAGAAGAATTTGTGAATCCTTTCAAAAACCAAAATACTTACTTCTTTCTCATTTTTAAAGAGTGAACGATAAAAAAATTTCAACCGATTCCAAATCCTCGAGATTCTCGACGAGTTCGGGAAAGAGATGAAGGAAACAGGTGGCGAGGAAGACGCCGCCAGAGAAGCAGGTCAGCAAGCAGAGGATGAGCGATACGTTGCGGTGCTGCTGCGAGGTCGACGCCACCGCCGCCGAACGGCGCAGGTAGCGGAGAAGCTGAACATTCAAATAGTTTCCAGGCCTTGAAATTTTAAGGGGTTCAGATCACATGTAAAAACTATCAGGTTTGTTATGAGTAAGAAATCATGAAAATCATATTTCGAAAGAAAACTTTCTGAAAATCGGAATATAATAATGGAAAGGAAGACAAGTTGAATAAAAGAAAATTCTGACTCACCCTCAGAGGCAAAAGTCCCGCCAACACGACTCCGACGATCATCACGACCAGGAAAATCAGCTTCAGCACGATCAAATTCATTGTGGCCCTAAATTTTCAAAAATTAAACCTAAATAAAACCCGACCAAATTTGAAATGCCAAAGGCCAGGGCCTGAATCCGCCTAAAATCGTTTTTTCCCGTCAGCCTTGTGAGCTATAGGAAAAGCGGATTATGCGCCTTGGTAAACGGCGGGCAGAAACGCGTTGCAAGAAAATAGATAAGTCGAACGAAAACTGCTTGACTCCCACACTGCTTGCTGCTGCACTTTATTGGTTTTGTCTCGTTGTCGAATGAAAAAGCTCATTTCAAATTGCGGGTGAATTATATCAGAGCCGGTTTACAGCTCTATCTTTCGGTATAGAAGAAAATGTTTTGAAAGGGGGTTTCTAGGGAATTAGTGGGGAGCGAGAGTCATTAAGCTTGCAGGGGCAAAAGTACGTAAACAAACCCCACAACTTCGAATTTCCCTCACTCAAAAGAGCTATTTTTAAGTTTCCTCAGTCGGTTTAGTCAACGCCTATTATTAGAATTAGCGCGGCTGTGGCAATTATCTCCTGAAAGTGAGAATATCATTTTCTGTCTGAAACTAGAAAAAAACCACGAGAAAAATAATATTGAAAATTGACACGCTAGGAGCGGAAAATAGCACTATTTTTGAAAGATTTTTTTACATTAGCAGAATTTTTTCCGCCTATTTTTGACAACCAATTGCAAAGGTATCATAGTCATAGAGGTCGAAAGAACAATGGCAATCTCAAGTGCTATTGAGATTATTTTTACCTGCAACCCCAAATTCGAAATGGAAGTAAGGAAATTTCTAGAGGGCTCCAAAAGTGCAGGGGTTTTCCTCGCGAATATTTTAGTCAGGAACATCACATTTCCGAAACGGCCCATTAACATTGCTAGCTATCAAACGACGGGTAATTAATCGAAAGGTCGAGGATTCCTAATTTGGCCAAAAATCACTGCCAAAACTCAAACTATTCCGTACTTTGATCGAGTTTGTTCGTGGTTTTATAAACTTCTCATTTTCACGCCATTTCCTGTCATCTGATTATTCTCTCCTGCCTCTTCTAAGCACTTCTAATCCAATCTTCAATATCTTCAATAAACCCCTATTTTATTACGTCTCATGCATATCTAATCCCGGTCATAAATGCACTCTTCCCTGACAATTCCATCGATTTTTGCAGTTCGCGAAAAACTTTGCACTTTCTGGATGAAATATTGACTTTTCTTTCTAAAATAGCTTTCTTCCGGCTTCTTTTTGTAAATTCGCTAATTGTTCCTCTTTGCACAATGTTTCGCTTTAAAAGTTGGTCTTATCTTTATAATAAAAAAAAAACTCTTTTTCAGCTTCAAAATCGAGTCATTTTCAAATTTACCTGTTTCAGAATGCTGCCGACTCTGGAAGAGCTGCGTGCAAAGGTCGAGCCGCTCGTTCGCAACGTGCCCGACTTCCCCAAGAAAGGAATCAACTTTCGGTAAGCTGAATTTAGAAGAAAATGAATATATTCGGGGAAATTTCGAATTGCTACTCGTTTTCATAACGAACACGATCATTTTTGGTGCTTTCGAGAACAAAAAATGTCGTGTTAACAAGATACAAAATATATCCATGTTTCATTAATGAGAACGATTTTTTTATTTGAAAGAAAAAATCGCTGACTATATGACACGCGTTTCATGTTCGATTCTCGGTTTGCAAATAAGGAAATAGAAACCGAAAATGCGCGACAAATCAGGATAATACGCTCTTCGATCGAATTAATGCAACATCGATTTTACTAGAACTAGGAAAAGTGTCCACTGGCTAGGATTAGGATTTTTGTGCAAAATGTGAGAATAGCAAATGAATGAAGACAAATGTTGAAATTTCCGACTTTCAGAAAAGATGAATGGAAAATGAGTTGAAAAGAAATTACGTGTTGCTTTGCACAGTAAGAATGAAACAACTACTGAATCACTCATCAGGCCTAAAATACCTAAAGTAGAGCAATAGGTAGTGCAACCGGTCCTTTAGGTAGGGTGGAATTACCTGTTTTTGACCCAACCTTTGAAAAAAACTACAAAGGGGTGGGTGAAAGAAGGACACTTGCGAAAATATAGAAAAAAAAAAATTCGGCTCACACATGAAATGAAGATGAGTAATGAAAATTATTAGAATGTGGGTTTAATTATCGCTGAAAAATAACCAAATGAAGCGATGTTCGAAAGCCTGAAAATTCTATGGAAAAAGAATTTTGCCTGAGTCTATCTTTGAAAATAAAAGGAAAAAATAAAGTTTTAACGATTCATTTCTAGCGACATAATGCCTCTGTTCGCACACCCGACCCTGGTGAACGAGCTGTGCGTCGTGATCGCCCATCACATTCGGACACATGCCGGGCAGGTTGACTGCATCGCTGCCCTCGAGGCTAGGGGTAGGGAAATTTTTTGATTTCTTGTTTAATTTTTAGGCTAATTTGAGGCGAAAAGTGGGAAATATTTCGATTTTTAGAGAATCCGAGATTGATTTGAGGTTAGAGATGAGAGAGATTTTGAACCAGATCTGAAAATAACAATTGCAAAAAACTTGTAGTCACTATGGAGAACATTTAGAAAAATGAAGTAAAACTGCAAAATTTAAAGAAAGTTCCAAGTCTTTGTTGGCATTTCAAAGAGCTATTGCATCAGGCTTGTTACGTCCTTCCTCACTTTCTTTTCTTCAATGAGGAAGCCAGATTAGACCACGCCCATGTCATTTTATTTTTATATTTTAATATAGGAGTATGGAAGATGTATTGTGAGAAAATGGAAATGGTTTCTTTCTTCTTATGTTCAAGTTAGTTTTTGAGGGTGTCGAATTTCAAGTGTGAACATGAGAGATTTCGACTATGTATTGCGTCAGGCTTTGTAATGTTTTACCCGCACTTAATTCGTTGAATCAAGAGAAGGACTAATAATTCCTTTGAAACTATTACCAATTAATTTTTTTCCTCAAAATAATTATAGTTTGAAGCTCTTGGTCAAACATTTATGTTTCGAATTCTTTCAATTTCTAATACTAAAAATTTCAATTCTTATTCAGATGTTTATCTAAAAATTATTTTCGTATTTTTAAAAATAATAGACTTCAGAAGATCTCTGATACAAATTCAAATATTCTAGGCTTCCTGTTCGGCCCTCAAATCGCGATTCAGCTGGGAGTTCCATTTGTTCCCATTCGCAAGAAGGGCAAGTTGCCAGGAGTCACTCTGCAGGTAAGATACATTTCATCCTGGGTCTAACTCAACTTTGAGAGTAAAATAAATAAAAAATATTAAAAATTCGACTTAACTTCGAACTTGAACCAACTGAGTATTAATTCAGGCCGCCTACGTCAAAGAGTATGGGGAAGATGTAGTTGAGATGCAGGTTTAATGTTTTTAGACGACTATCTGTTGAATTGTCTATTTTAGGAAGGCGCAGTGAAGGAAGGGCAGAGAGTCTATCTGTTGGACGACTTACTCGCTACTGGAGGCACAATGAAGGTATTTGTTTTATAAAATTAAAAATCAAGAAGATTATTATTTTTCTGGTGCTTTTTGCTGGAACTTTATTGTCTTGTAAACAGTTTCTTTCCGAAAACACGACAATAGGCAGCAGCTATATGACAACTTGACGACCTATTTCTTTTCCCACACTATTTCGTCCTACTTTCCTATCTAACTATACGTCTCATCGTTTACATATTTGCCAATTTATTTGAGGCTGCCATCGACCTGATCTCCAAGGCAGGAGGCGTGGTCGTTGAGGCGTTCGTGGTCATCGAGTTGGCAGGGTTGAATGGCAGAGCCAAATTCGCTAACGTTCCCATCAAGGCACTCATCAGCTACCCCGATATGTAATGAATGAATTTCTAAACGTCAAAAATTAGAGGCCATATTGAAGAAATAGCTGACATTTTATCTCAAGCTGTTGAAATTTTTCAATACCGCCTTTTCCTTCAAAAAATTCTAATTTCATGACACTTTAGTTGCCATAAGCTATGATAAATTCACATTTATCAGCTTCGCTTAGTTATTTCTTTTTCTTCGACAATATGTAGTCTAGGCATAAATTTCCGAGATTAGCTAAAAACGTTCAAAAGTCCTTTATTTTCTATTTATGGTTGTGAAGCTGCTTTTACCTTCCAAAAATTCCAGTATTCCAAAATTTCCTTTTCACTTTTCTGCTTGTTATACTAAATTTCAGCTAGACGAAGATTTTCAATAAAACAATTTATTCCGAAGACAAAGTTTACGTTTTACTTACTTCTACTAAAAATGGGTATAAAACTCAAATCAGTCAATTCAAAACGAAAAGGAGAGAATTGGGGATGGAGTTTAAAATAACAGAACAGCCTGAAGATGACTGGGAGAATAGAAAATACCATTGATTACGGAAAATTTCGAATTTGCGAAATGCCACACAATTTTTACAACAACAAAAAATAGTAAACAAAAATGTGAGGAAGATCGAAAATTCAAAGATTTTCCGAAAGCCAACTGATATTTAGGAACATGATAGATAAAATTTCAACAAGACCAACAATATATTTGAAACGAAACAAGAATAGGAGCAAAAGAGGAGAAAAACAAGAAGTATAGCATAGCAAATGAAGAAAATTACGAGTCAAATAAGATAAAACCAGGGAAAAAGACAATTGACAAACTTGAAAATGTATTCGAAAGAGGATAATGAATGAGCGAGAGAACAAGGAAAACCAGAGGAAAAAGAAGAAAAAACAATTTGAACGAACGAAGCATTCGAATTTGAAAGATACCGTAATTCTAAAGTTATCGATTTTTCAAAGAAATAGGATTACGGTATCCCTAGTATTTTTGAATCTATTGACAGCTTGCTTACCGGGGGCAAGGCTAAGATGAGCCGAAGGTTCGAGATAAAAACCAAAAAATTGGCAATTTGGACAAAAATCCGAGAAAAAAACGTCAAAAATTTATCCAGATCACCTAAAAAATTTCAAGATTTCCTAAAAAATCACTAACAGAAATTGGGAGTCAAGCTGCCATTATTGGAAAGCGAAAATTTTAGTGAAAAATAGTTTCAAAAGGTGTGAATTCTCTTCAATTTCACCAAAATTCCCGCCCACAATAAAAACGATGGGTGAAGAAGATACGATTGAAAATAGCGTGAAACCCGGGGTGAACTAGACGCGCCGAAATACTCTCACTTGATCAGGAACAGGAAAAGGATGTCTGGAAAAATCAGAATACATTCAGGAATTAAGACAAGTCGAAATGTACCAAATTTTCTAAATCTTTCAAAATTTCAAATATTCGACCTTTCCTAGTTTCCCAAAAAAAAACAGAAATAAACGCAGTTCGCTGCCATTTCCCGCTAATACAAACTCATTTCTTTTAGTCACAGAAAAACATTTAGTTTGATATAAAACACAAAACCTAAACGAAAGTGAATAATTTGTATATCTTAGACCAAAATAGAAGGAAATTTCAAAATTCTAAGCAAAAAACACGAATACCCGAAGTTTGGATTTGCGGGAAATACCAATGAAAATAACGACAATTTACTAAAGAAGAGATATCTGAACGAAGAAAATGAACATAGAAGTAAAACCAGAAATTTCAGCTGATATAATCAAAGGTTTACCAAAGTCAAAATTTTTAATTTACAGGATTCTAAAAATATCTTCAGAAGAAAAAAATCCTGCAAACTTGATGAAAAATATAGTTGATTTCAAATAATTAAAGATAAAAAAAGAAAAATATGTATGGTTATAAATCACATTGCACCACCATGTTGTTTTAAGCTTTAACTGAACCGAAAAATAATGAAAAATATTGTCAATGATAAAAAAAATGAAAACAGACACAAGCTTGAATAAAATACTCAGTTCAGTTAAATTTCTCAAAACCTTGTTGTTTTGCTCCTTGGACGAGGATTTAACGAGCGCCCGGTTTTCTCCGTCTCGCCACTGCGATCTTGCGCCGAGCGTCGTTGCTCGAGGCAGAACTAGAAAAGTGGTGAAATTATAATTTTTAGAAAGAAAAAGAATTAGCACTTGAAAAAATGGCTAGAAACTTGAGAAATTTTCAGCTTTAGAAAGGGTATTTTTTAGAAAATATCTAAAAATTAAAGAAAGGAATTTTGGAATAGAATATCGAGATTTTTAAAAGAATAATTTTTAAAATTTTACTTGTAGCTGAACGCATTGGAGAACTGCGAGTCTCCGCCCAACTGGAAGGAAGCAGCCGAAGAGTCAGATGGAGCACCGAACAGGTTTACTGAAAGTTAAAAGATTTAGAAAGGAAACTATCTTTCCCCCAAAAAAATCATTAAAATATTAGCACTTTCAGAAAATTATCATTCTTTTTGGTTATTTTCCAAATTTGATCTTTTAAATTCTTGATAAATAAAAAATAGCTTACTTGAGGGTGCTTGCTGCTGCTGTTCTCCTCCTACGGCCTGTCCCGAGTTTCCCCCGCCGAAGACGAAAAGTCCCGGTCCTGCAGTGGAACTGGTTCCGTTCGAGAGACCTGTGGATGGCTGTGGGACACCGAATTGGAACGTCGATGGTAGGTCGGAAGAGGGTTGAAGAGAGGGACCGCCGCCGAATGGGTTGCTGGAAAATAATGTCCATTTAGAAAACTTATAAAATTATAACTTGTTATTTTTGCTGTTTTCTTTAGAAATTTGTACAATGTTGGGGGATAAAGTTTTGATAGAAGAAAAGAAAAGCTAAGAAGTTTTCAACATCTTTCCAAAATGAAAATAGTGTTCTTGCAAGTTAGGTCTAGAAATTTACCCAGACGAAGACGGAGCGGCGGGTTTTGCCAAAGATCCGAACGGAGCGAATGTCGGAACCGCAGTCGATGTCGAACTCACTGCGTCTGAAAAATATGTTTTTTTTTTTTTCGATTTTCGTCATTTTTAAACATAATAATTAAAAAATAGTAATAATAGTGACCAGTCAAAAATGATCGTTTGAGAAAATATCTTGTGAATAAACAAGTACCTGGTTTGTTATTAGCGGCATTTCCGCCGAATCCGAAGAGAGCAGGAGCACTCGCTGAGGCAGAGACAGTGGACGCGATGCCTGGAGTCTTGCCAAAGGAGGCGCCAAAACCGGTGAATGGGGGAATCGAAGGGGTTGCCGATGCGGCCGTGGCTGAGGGCTCGGACGCCTTCGAGGCAGAGCCAGCAGGCAGACCGAATCCACTGAATGGGGAGGAGGCTGAAAAACATATTCTCTAAATTACCAAGTTTTTCCCTGTTATAAATTTGAACTTTTGAAACACATTCTGAAGAAAAACTCCTTAAAAATTTACCTGGAATACCGCTAGCTGCTGAATCCGAATTAGACGAGGAAACGAGCGGTTTGATGGCTCCGAAACCTCCGAACACTGGAGCGGGTGCAGTTGAGTTTGCTGTGTTTCCTGAAATCATGATCGTAAATATTCCCGTCTCTAGCTAATTCTACTCATCTATCGAGGCCGCACGATTAGAAAATTCACTCAATTTGTCTTACTTTACAAAACGATTGATTCAGCAGAAGTAAGTGGGTCAGCATTTTAAATCTCAGGTTCATGCTGATTTGTTGATTTGGAATGAAAAAAAGTTCAAGTTCTTGGTAGTTTGAACTTTACGAAAATAAACTCCATTCAATAAATCTTGATAAGCTTTACCCGCTGGCTTGGCCGCCCCGAAAGTGAATGGAGAGGCGGACGCAGCAGGGCCCGAGGTGGTTGCAGTCGGTGCGGGTTTGGCCTGGGACAAGGAGGTGGTGAGAGAGCCAAATGGAGAGGCTGCTGCTGTTGCTGTGCCTGGCTGGAGCGAGCCGAATGTGATGGTCGGGGCTGCAGAGGAAGAGGTCGATTCTGCTGGCTTCGCACCGAACGTGAATGGGGCAGTGGCTGAAATTTGCATAATGCATACAAATTTCATTTTTTGTAAAAGTAGGAAAATTCGATATTCTCAGGAAATTGGTACAAATAGAATTACATTATTTTATAGGGGAAATGAAAATTAAACAAAAAAAAAAAAATCCCAACCTGAAGCGGTAGTGGTGACGGCCGTTTCCTTGTTGCCTGCAGTACCCAGTTGCGGCTGTCCGAAAGTGAAGGGGGCCGGTGCGCTCGCAGCGAATGAAGATGCAGTGGTGGTTGGGGCTGCTGTGCCAGATGGCTTGCCGAGCAGACCAGAGCCGAAAATGCCTGAAGATGATCCCGAGCCGAACAGGGACTGGGTCGGGGCAGCTGGGGTTGCAGAAGAAACTGCAGGCGCAGAAGAAGTCGATGTCTCGGAAGGCTTAGAAACGGCCGGGGCAGACAGACCGAAACCGAAAATGGGTGGGGCTACTGAAATTTTGTTTTTTTTTTAATTAAAGAAAGATGAATGAATTCGTAAATCAATTGTAGAAGGAGTAAATTTTTGAACGAGGAAATAAATCGTTACCCTGATTACTAGTAGCTGCAGTGGTGGTCACTGTGGCAGGTTTGCTGCCGAATCCCGAACCGAAAATGGGCGCGGTCGAGCTCGTTCCTGTTCCAGTGCCGATTCCGAATAACGGGGCTGTAGTCATGGTCGATGAAGTGACTGGTTCCGCTGCAAAGAATAAAATCATCAAGTGCTCAAAGTGGTGATGAAAACTTTGCTAAAAATCAATGAAAATAAATTCCAATAAAGAAAAAAACATTAGTCACAGAATTTCAGATATAAAAATGGTATTTTTATCAAGGATGTTCAAAGGTAGCGAGTCTGACAGATAAGGCACAGATGCGACTTTTAGAAAAATAGACAGGCACAGGTGCAATTCTTTACATCTGTGGACATCTCATATTTTACTTCTAGATCAGATAAAATTCGCAATTTCCCTACCCGAATTCGCACCGACAGAAGCCGACGCCGTAGTTGCAGCTGGTATCGCACTGCTCGCTCCCGTGCCCGTACTTCCAGAAGAGAGTCCGAACGAATAGCTGCCCGAGGTCTGTTTCGATGCGCCGAACGTCGCGATGTTGGAGACGAGGGTGCGTTGCGGTGCGGGCGCGGCTGGTTGCGAAGGCGCCGAGGACGATGAGCCTGGTTTGGATGCTCCGCAGCAGCCACATTTGGACTGATCAGCCTGGAAGTTTCAAAATTAGGCATTTTGAACTGTGTTAGTAGACAATTCTAATGATTGGAGAGGGATAAAACAGTGTGATAGAAATATTGAAACAAATAGGAATAATTTAAGCGAATAAAAACCTTATTCTGGACGAAACAATCCTGGCAATCCCAGGGTTTGTCATCGGACGCACCGGCGACAGCAGATTTCTTCGGGTCGGGTCTGCTCGCCCCACAGCACACGCAGTTCTCTTTGTCAGACTGAAAATTCAAAGTTTCGACTTTCTTAAATTTTCTAGAAAAAAAATCGTCCTTTTCAAGATGCTAAAATTTCGAAACGAAAGGTAAATTTTATAAGTTCTCATCAAATTAACAAGAAGAGACGTGTTTTTTCCTTTAATATTGGAAGTTCGAAAGATCTTACATTATTGGAAACGAAGCATGCTTCACAGTCCCATGCTGCTCCCCTGTTCGCATTTGCACCGATGAGCCCTGTGGAGTCGCCGTTTGTCTGCTTGACGAGAGGCATATCGGATGTGGAACTGACGATGGCAGCAGGCGGCTGAGTCTGGATGGACTGCGTGGGTGGCGAAGCTGGGGAGACGCTTTTCGAGGAGATCGGCGAGGCCTCCACTCCCGTCGAGCTGCTGTCCGCCGGCGTTATCGGACTTACGGAGGTTTCTTGCTGAAAATTTCAAAATTTTGTGGTTTTTCTTTCTTTTGAAAAAAAACCTCATCATTCAAAGATTGCTTTTATCGTTAAACATTTTTTAAACGAGTTACAAGAGTTTCATAAAATCATTAATTTTCTTCAAAACGAACACAAATTTACTCACCTTATCTCGTTTGTGTTTGTCCTTCTCTGCATCACTTTCATCCTCGCTCTCGCCACTGCTGCAGCCCTCACTGCCCTCCTCGCTTTGTTTCTCCTCCACACTCTCCTTGACTTCTCGGCTATCATTGTCCTCTCTGCTCTCTACGATCTCCACTTCGGCATCGTCTGACTCGTCGGAGGACTGCTGCTGCGTCTCCATTGAGGTCTGGAAAATAATTTTAGAACCTTGAAAATGATGATCTCTTGTGTGGAAGGTTAAAAGTTCAGGCAAAATTCTTTGATTTTATCTTGCAAAAATAGTAGTTTTATGTTAATAGCAGAAAATTCAGATAGATTATTCAAATTTTGAAATTTTAAAGGAAAGCTACCTCAGTCCTGAGCACCTCCATCGCAGAATTCTGCCTGGGTTTGAGGAAGCTGAACGCGAGATTCTTGAAGCGATCGTCCACCGCAGCCGTGCCTTCCGACAGAGGCTTGATACTTAGCATTTCCTTCTTCTGGAAATTAGCATTTTCATTAACAAAAGTATCTTTTAGAAAAATTCATTAGAGATTTTCTTTCAGAAATTTACAAAAGCACAAGGGATATAGATGATTAGAAAAACGGGCAGCTTGAAAATTTCACTCAACCCGAGATTAAATGTTTTTGGAACATAGAAAAAGAGAAAATAAGGCTTCTCAAGAAAGTTAAGTATGGTTGTGATACTTGAATTTTCAAGCACTGCAATTTGAATGGAGAAAAATGCTTACATAGGCCTCCTGATCGTATCCTTGATTGCTGTCCTCGTCCTCCTCAGAGAACCTGGCAGAGAACACGTTGGTCGGCTTCTTCTGGGTTGGCTCGACTCCCTTCATGGGCTTCTGATGGATTTTCCTGGTTGGAGGAGGTAGGGCTGTCTTTCTCTGCACCGATTTCACGCCCATATCCATGTCGAAGAGCGAGCACAACTAAAAATGACTTCTTTGTATTCAGAAAAATCTAACTTTCAGCCTCGTGGATGACTAGCTTTATCGTTTCTGACGAAATTTGTACAAAAAGAAAGATCTATAGGAACTGCAAAATTGCGAACCTTGGAAGCATTGAAAGACGTGTTGCCGTTGACGAAAGAGATGGAAGCCTGGCTGGCGTCGACAGACGAGGCACCGCCTCCGTTCGGCAGCAGAGATGGGTTGGCCTGCTTTGGAGTGCGAGTCAAATCGCGCCTGCAATAAGTCGTGTCAAATGATATTTGAATTTTATATTTTAAGTTTTGTGGTTCGATGACATCCATAACTAAAGCCATTCTAATTTTCAAATTTGCCACTTTCATTAAACACATCTTCAAATGTTTCGAATAAAATTACAATTCCTCTTAAAAACTTAGAAAAGCAAATCGTGCATTTCTACATATTCTTAAGGCAAAACTGCCATACCAGTAAGGCTTAGCCCTGATGGTGCTGGTGCCGAGAGTCTGTTGGAGAATTTCGAGTCTGGACGGAACGAGGTCGGCAGCTCTGCGCAAAGGAGGGGCGTCCAGCGAACGGGAAGACTGAGGCAAGGGCAATACGGGGGCTGTCATGTTGAACGTAGACGCAGAAAAGACCGGCGAATCTGGGGTCGAGCTGAAAATTTATCAAATTAGCGAATGTCAATGAGAAAAAAAACTAAAGAGAATCATATAAACACAAGTTTTCTTTGAAAGTTCTTCAATTTTTTACTTCTTTCAAAGGTAATTATCCTCAAAATGGACAAGTTTTCTCGAAACTCATAAATTCAAGAGCTCCGAAAAAACTAAGACTCTTTCTTTTTCATTTCATCCTTCCCATATTTACACGTTCGAAAATCGTGTATTTGGTGGAAAGTGCAAATTTTCTATCATTTGTGTTTACCTGTTAGCAGAATTCATTCTCCTGACAGGCAGGGCGAACAGTGACCTATCAGCCCCTTCCCTCTTGGACTGCTTGGCCGGAGAGGGATTTACCCACCGCTCCACTGCAGGACGACGCAGCACTGGCATGCGGCGAACTTGCTGAACACGAAACTCATCAATTTTCTCCTCAAAGTATTCATTTTTTTCTATACACAACAAATGATAGATCAAACTAGAGATCTAAACATCCGTCTTCTAAAGCATGAAAAATAACTTTCTTTCTCTTCTTCCGTTACCACTAGTTTCATTTTCAAGAAGAGTAATTTTTAACAAAATCCCTCGAAAATAGAAATTTTACTCTTACCCTAGCTGGAGTGTCCAATTCGTCGAGTTTGGCGAGAATCGCCCTGGTCTTAGAGCTGAGCTGCGACGAGTTAGGACTGTGCGTCAGCCGTCTGAACATTTTAATCTAGCTTTTTCTAAAGAAAATATCTAGCTTTTCTCTGAAAAATTTTCCCAATTCACACATCGCTCATTTTGAAAGTGTACTTTTCCCAAAAAAGTGGATGAATTTTACAAATATGTGACAAGTAAATAGGATGGACTTTCAAGAAAGGCTACATTTTTAATTTCAAAGAATTACCCCAACAGAGATTTGTTGGAATTGGGCGAAGCGGTGGCCGAGCTGGGCGTGCCCATCGAGGACGTCGAGCGAAGCGTACGCTGGTCCATGCCCGCTACTGCAATTAGTTGAGGCTAATTAAAGGAAATTAGGGTAGTTAGCCAGATAACTAGGCAATTAAAGACGAAAACAGTGGGGATTTTCAACGAAAACGCCAAGAGAGAAACGAATTCGAAATGGGGCGAGGGTTTTCAGAAAGTTCCTGTAGAAAAGATAGAGAAGAGTTGAGAGAAATGATAATTATGCCAATTAGGGATAATTGAGTAATTCAGATTATGAAAACTCGGGAAAATCGCGAGGAATATTAACGAAAATTCGAGAAAATTGGAGAATTCAAAATTCGAATGAGATTTGCAGTAATTTCGTGTCAGAAGTTGCAGAATAAATTAATTTTACGATAATAAAACCAATTATTGATAGTTGGGCAATAAAAATTGCGAAAATCGCGAAAAATTACTGGAAACTGAGCAAGTGTTTGGGAAATGAGCGAGGAATTTCGAAAAACTCGTCGACTGTTTGATTCATTCGACAAACGGTCGATTTCCGGCAAGTGTCTATCGATCGGTTTTCGAAATGTTTCATCGGTGATTCTCGCGTAAATTATTCAAAATCCTGGCTAGTTTGACGTGGATTATGCATAATTAATGAGGGATTATGACAGGGGAGTCTCGGTAACGCGTCTTTTCGCGTACGTCACATCGCATCAGTCAATAGCCGACTGATAAACCAGGTGATAGGGGTGATAAAACAAACGATTTGTTTAGCCGGCCAGGCGGCGATCGATAATTGGAACCGTAAAAAGTACGATGAAACACGCGGAGCGGCGGCAGCAGGGGAATTTTGCCTTGAACGAGGAAACCAGGGGAAAGGGCTATTCCCGCATCAAACGCAGCGCGTCACGCGACGCATGCGGTCCAAGAGAACGCGCGTAAACCCAGGACGAATTAGAAAAGGGGCGGGTCCTCGTAAACCCAGAGAAATAGAGACAGAGCAGGGAAAGGGGGAAATCATTCGGCCCTTGTGTCCACTCTCCATACACCCTTCCACATTCGCCCCCACTACTCTTCTCGCTTTGTGCGCGCACAGCTAACATATCCAGGACTCACCTTGGGTTTGTCTATGATTTAATCCTCAATTAATCGAGCTAATTAGAGCCAATTAACCGTCAACTTTCGATAATTACCCAGGATGTAAGCGGAGAAACGTTGGTTTCGAGAAAATTTGGTTACTTATTCGCCTGAAATTATGATTCCCTACAAAAGTCAGCTAAATTCCGGACCGTTTTTATTTTTCGTTCTACAATTTTTATTGCTTACCGTATCGTCGACGCACCGACATAGGAAACGATCGCTGGAATACGGTGAGATGTTCGAATTTATCGTTGATTTCTCCCGATTTATCTTCGAGCACTGTTATTTTGCGCACAATGCGCGTCGATAATCGATATCCCAAGGGCGTGCTAATCGGTTTTGGCCATTGTTTGTTAGGGAAACTCGTTAGAATAGCAGGTATTCGAGTAATTTGCTCCGTACTACAGCACTTGGCTCATTTCTGAATTTTTTCTCTAAAGTTCTATTTTTCTAGGACTTTCTGAAACATATCTGATCTGTTTCTTCGGATTTCAAATTTCAGTCGATTTCTTATTTCGCGTTGATTGCGTTCTCATGTCTGGCGTTCTCTCAATTCCAAACGCTATTTCACATATCCATTTTTCTTATATCCATCACTGCTATGCGTAGAGATGCAGAGACCATCTGTTTTGGGGCTGACCCTTACGAACCATCTTCAAGAGACCCAAAGACCCATCCAAAATGGTAAATGGCTAGTGCCCAACCACTCGACGGCTGTCACTAACCTAAACTAATTGAAATTGCGCATCCTTGAGGAAACCCACTCGCCATACGATGAGGAATAGGAGATTGATGGGACTAACGCGGCAGGATTATTCTTCGGATTTTCAAGTGGCTAATAGGGAGATACAGATTTAGTATATTCGACAGACAAAACACTTAGAGATGACCCATAATTGTGTTGAGATTAGAGTTGGGTAACTCGCTTGATGTTTATCTCTAGCACCTCGGGAAATGGATTGATTCATAAAGGATACGCCCAGATAAGACAATCTATCTTTGTTGATCTTATTATTGTTGCCGGATTTTTTTTTGGATTTCTTATATACTCAAGTTTACGAGGATTTTATGATTTTTTGGTAGGAAGGTGACACTTTGGATTTCAGAGATCTAATACATTTCATCGGCTAGTCAAGTCCTAATTTATCTTGTCCATAAACTTGGTTTATATTTGGTGATATGTGCACTTTGAAAGGTGACACCCTCATTCGAATAGAAGAAAGAGTGCTAGGCCAGTTTCAGGATATTTGTTTCTACCCATATCTCTTGCTGACCAGAGCACCATCAATCTTGACCCGCCCTACAGATTTCCTCTCTGGCTCTCCTTTCTCTTGCTCCAAGCATATCCCCAGACATGTGTTTTATCGTAATCGGACATTTCAAATCCGGAGAGTTAATGGTTCTTGAAAACTGAATTTGAATCTCGATTGGGAAATATTTTTATTGTTCGTTATCCTAGAAGGATTGCATAACCTAACCATTTCAAAGGGCGTGATCGAATTCTGTTGATACGGAATAAAATATTTTTGAACAACTTCGAAATTATATACATTCAAACTTTTCTAAAATTAGCGGATGTTCGACATCTCTGCCCCATAGAACCCAAAGAAAGTGGTGCGAATTTGAAATTTATCGCAAAATTTGAAATCTCAAGCAGGTGCAAAAACGTTCGGAAGAAATTCATTTCGTGCAGTGGTTTGGGTCTGTGCCGCGCAAAATGGTGGCCTTTATCTCACCGCCTGCTGAACGGAAAACTAAAATCGGCAACCTTGTAAAGTTAGGGAAAGAGGGAAATTTATGAAAGATAAGAATTCGGAATTGGAGGAATGAACGGAATTTTTAACGTGAAGATAAACTGACAATAAAATCACGGTATTTCTCCAAATGAATTTAAAAATAGCCATTTTTATTTTTATTATTAATTCAGCAATAACCATGACTTGTCTAAAGATCTTAATGATATTGAAAAAATGTGAAACGTATTTGAAGGAAATTTATTTTTAAAAAAAACCGTTATTTTTTACTGATTTTGGAAACTTTTTGCACTTCATTCTGAGTTTCAATGAATTATCGGATCTGATGGTCAGTCATAAAGTCGCTCTCTATTACACAGTCCCTCTCCACTTCTTGCCAATGGGTCATTTTGGTGTTCTTTTCCTCTTTATTCTCTCGGATTTCAATGTTCTTTCGCTCCAATCTCACAACAAAATCAAATGTCCCCGTTCAGCTGGGTTTTTTTCTTCTTCAATACTTTGCTTTATCGATGAAAAATGCGAAATGCAAAATGTGGTGGTCAGAATGGAGTTTATGTAAAGTTTACACAAATCCATAACATAAAAATCGTGTATCGCATAAAAACAAACACGATTTCGCAAAATCGACCGAGTTTTGTTGGAATTGGTTTGAAGCACACACTTTATTGTTTTTGAAGCTCTTCAAAACGTGCTCTGAAAAATGCATAAAACTTCAATTTTTAGCTAGTCATCTGCAGAGAATATTCATTTAGAGAGATTTTAGTGGCGCCTG
Organism: Diploscapter coronatus; assembly: GCA_964036155.1. Classification (NCBI taxonomy): domain Eukaryota; kingdom Metazoa; phylum Nematoda; class Chromadorea; order Rhabditida; family Rhabditidae; genus Diploscapter; species Diploscapter coronatus. The sequence goes on from OZ038422.1 coordinate 9,668,715, forward strand.
ATTTAGCGTATCTCATCTTCTAAGTGTGTGCATATGGAAGTAGTTTGCGAGGGAGTTATGACCAGCCTGCATAACGAATAAACAGCGGTAAAGACTGAGCCCTGGCTGCTACCGATACGTACCGAGATAAACCGAGACTGACTAAACTTTTATGATAATGAAGATGTTTAAAGCTCAAAATTTCGATCAGAATTTAGAGCAATTTATCAAATCCAAGCGTTCATCCTGAATTGACGACTAACGTAAACTTTCAGTGTAAATTTTCATTAGCTCCGACTAAAAGAAACGTTCTAAATCTCGGTGAAAGTATATCAATCATTTTGAAAAGAACGAGAATTTTGCTAGATTTCGAATTTTTTCAATTCCCGAAAGATTTAGGATTTTTCGCTTGTTAATTATGTTGGGATTAGGCTTTTCCGATTCGTGTTTTTCGTGAGCATCAGATTCGAAAACTCGGCTTTTTTCGAGGGAAAAGGAAAAGCGCAAAACACTCGACTTCCAAATTGCATTTCGACTAGAGAATGATGAGATGAAACTTTGAAAGATCCTTTTTCTTTTCTGCTAGAAAAAATACAGGGAAACTTTAGTCGAATTGCGTTGCAAATTCGACTAACCTTTACAAGGAAAAAAGTTGATTTTGAATGGCCACTACTATTCCGATATCTGCAACTTCAAATTTCTCTTCTTGGCAAACTTTTATTACCAATTAGGCTGGTTTTCTAGAAGCCTGAAAGGCCTTCATCCAGACTTCCAAGATTTGCTCGAATTTCGGGGCTCTGATCAAATTCTCAAATTCTACTCGGCAACTCCCGCGCGTAATGACATAATGTCACTATGAGAATGCCATCTCTGTTTCTCTCGATCCCCCAAATCCCTTTATCTCTAATCCGTTCCTTTATATCTCTAGCTCTCTCTCTAAAGCAGTCAGCGTTGAGAAATGCGCGTTCTATTTGTTCACAATTAGCGCATTTGCATCAAAGCTGACGAGAGAGTACGAAGTAGTAGGAAACGGAAAAGAAGGTAGAGAAGTAAGACAATGAATGAAGTTTTGACTTCTTCTTTGATTCTATTACTATTACTAGTGGTCAAATGGAGTAAATATTTTACTCCAACAATGAACATCACGAAGTCCGTGTTCAGACTAGTGAAAACAAACTAAAACTTCTATTTTCTTCTACAAAAATAAATTCTGAAAAATGAGAAATTAACTTGGGAAATTTACTTTTTGATATTGTCGCTTGATACTTTATTAAAATAGTTTTTCTTTTCTCTCATAATATTCCTTTCGACCATAAAATTGCCATCCAATCAAGATCAAGTTGGTTGATTCGACTTGAGCTGGTGGAATCGTAAATCACCCGAAAGTGTTACGATTCTCAATTTGGTCGGAAGGCAAACTGAAGTGATAGAAGCCAGGCGCGAAACCAGTTGAAAAGTGAATGATTCCACATTCAATTTCGCCCGCTTGAATTATGGCATTTCTACTACGGATATTATTTGCCTTGAAGGGGGGATATTGGGGAATTTCCCTGAATCATATGACAAAGGGTCATTGAAAATGGGGGCTTACATATCAACGACTATTTTTGGGTAAATATTTCAATTTTATCCCTCGAGAAAAATCGTATATTCAAAGAAAGTCATTTCAATTCAACGATTTTATCGTTCATTTCACTTTCATTGACTCTGCCATATTCCCCTATCCTTCATCGTTGAGAGGGTTAGAGAAGCAGGGTAGAAGGACTAATGGACATCCGAAATGCTGATTTGGTCAGAACAGAAGGAAAAGACGGAAACTCGCTTGTAGTACGGCACAATTAGACATATCTAAAAGATAGAGAAATGGAAGAGTGAGAATTTGAGAGAAGGGAGAAAAAGAAGCAGAATACGTGACTGATGAGGCATAGCGAAATCAGATGTATGACTGTGGGAATGAATAAGAATGAAACGAAGAAAAACGTGAAAGTAGGGAAACTGCAAAACGATAAAAATAGTAAAATTCTTGAGAAAAATGACCACGCAGGAAGAAGACAGGTCCAATAACTTTCTTTCTATATGATTTTTTTTTTTAAATCTCGGTGTCCTTGAAAAACAGTTTGGAATCATTTAGATTCACTTTCTGAAAAGAAAAATGACTTTGACAATTTTCAGATGACCGCTACATCGGCCTCAAATTCGACAAAGAGCCCGAGAACGTTCTCGCGAACGAAGGCGGCCAGACCACGTTGCACTGTCAATACGTTCTGGAGAAGAATGTCAAGGAAGTGAGGATAGAGTGGAAGAAGGACGGAGAAGTCATCGAGAAACAACCACAAATGTGAGTTTATTTTTTTTTTTATTTTATTGCTAAGTTTGGAACAAGTAATTTGCAGAAATCACTATTTTGACCCATTGACATTTTTTACGGTTTCCGTTTCCATATATGGAGTTGCTTGAGCAGCAAAATTGCTGTCTTCCTCCTGTCAAGTTTCCTTTTGCTTTTAAACCAAAATGTTACTCGCGAGCCCCCTCCCCTTCATTGTTTCGATACAACGCCATGAATCACTCGTGCAACAGGCGTTCAAGAGTAGACTCTGTAGAGTTTTTCGCTTTACGCAGGAAATTTGTGCATTGAGCTAAACTTGTGAAAAGTATCAGATTTCAGGGGTTTTTGAAATCGAATAAAGCTAAAAGTGCTTATTTTTGATAAACAGCTTTTCCCCCTTTGAATATTTTGAAATTCACTCTGAATTCTGCGCGTTTTGGAACGCAACGGCTCCCACTAACTATAAAAAGGCACATTATTTCGAAATACGAGTGGAATAGCTTCTTTTCCCGTATGATATCCGTAATGCTTTGGAGGAGAATGAGAAAGGCAGAAGCCTCATTTCACATTAATGCGCGATGCAGTCTCTGGGTTTGGGGCTACTGAATGGTCAACCCAGTAAAAAGCACTTGAACCAAGCAAAAATCGAGGAAGAAAGTGATATTTTTGCCGGGTATGAGTAATTTTAGTAACATACGTTTGCATATGGAATAAGATGAAAGTCATACTCTTACTGAAAAACTTGAAACTTTATGAATTTCGGATACCTTGAACTTTTAAATTTCTGAGAATTAAAAATTTGTGAACTTTCATGAACGAACTATCAAATTTGATCCAATTTCTGTCAAATCATTCCGATAATCATGTCAAGCTCTTCTCAGAACAAAGCGAGAGGCTCTCAAATTCTTCAAGCAAATCTGACAAGTCTGAGAAATAGCACGGATTTTCATGAGGAGAAAGGAGGAAATTATGATGAATGAGAGATTTGGAAAGATAAAGAGGCTATTGGAGATTTTAGAGAAGCAGGAAATAAGTAATCTCTCCTTCCTCTCTATGTTTTGTCCTGCAATGCGACAAGCGACAAGATGTATGACTCGGATGGATTACGCAATCCAAAGAGCACATCTTTGCTCTGTTCGTACTCTCGTAATTTTGAGCAGAAAGAAAATGTAATAAAGAAAACATCAAAGAAAAGAATCATTGTAATGATCATTAATAAAATGATTATGAAAAAACTTGGCGATGGGGAAGAAAGATGATTTTTCCTGACATTCATCATCAGTGTCAATAAATTGGATTCCAAATGATAAACACGATTGCTTACCGTTTTATGCAATGCCTTTTTCAGCGATCATCTCGCAAACGGGTCACTGCTTCTTTCATCTCTGTCACGATCTTCCGAAGGCGCCTATCAATGTGTCGTCAACGCTGTGACGACTTCGGAAGGACAGGATTCAACGTGGACATTTCTAAGTCGGAAAGCTCTGCTGCGACTGGCTGATCTTCCCAAATTTGATGCTCAACCAGTCGACCGACAAGTCAGAAAGGGACAACCTGTTGCGTTCCATTGTCTTACGGTATGTTGAGCATTCTACCATGAGGTCCACTATGAAGCTCTTAACTTTTATTTTCTCTGAGGAAATTACCCATTCTGAGTTTCCAAATTAGTTGATTTTTTTCTCAGAAAGGTAACTTCCCTTATTAGAAATACTGCGAAGGGGATATAAAAATATAAGATTAGCATTTATTTGTTATTGCCCAAAAATCGAGAGGCTTCAATTAGAGGTTTCACGGTACATTGAACAAGACATTTGGCAGTTAATAAATGGAGAAGTTTCAGTCAGCCCGACCCAGTGGCATCGTAACATGGTATCACAACGACAAGCAAATTACGGCCGGACGTAAGTTTTTTCTTCGTGTTCAATGAAAATTTATCATCAAGTTAGTGAGGAAGAACCTCGTGTCTTTGAGGTAAACCGCAACAAGAATATTGCCTTTGTGATTTGCTGCGATAAAAACCCTATTATTTCGTTGATAAGGTAATATTGAATCACAAACCAAAGATTGTTTTGGCTTTTAAAAAAACCCTTTTCTTTATCAACAAATGCGTCCTTTCAAAGTCACTGCCTTTAACTTTTACCTCTACAACTATTAAATCGCAGGATAAATTGCATCGGAAAGACATTGAAGCCCGAATGCGTGAATTCCCTAGCGACGCGTTCCTCGGCTCCTCGCGTGCCTGTCCACTCGAACGCATTTCATTTGCAAATCCAAATGCCCCTGACTCTTCTTTTCTTCTCTCATTTACCCATTATCTCTAATCCACTCCCCTGATCTGAAATCCTGATAAGACCCAATTGCACACGCAACGATAAATGGCCGTGGAGACTTTTTACCCAAAATAGAAAAGAGATTTGCAAAAAGTACAAAGATACAGTGGTGCACAAAAGTTTGGAACATTATGTGATTTTTGGATATATGTTCAGTTCACCTACTTTTAGTGATCAGATCCGGTTAAATTTTGCACACATATTAGGCTATATAGTATACGACTATATGACAACTTTCAGCTCGACTAGAATCCATATATGAGATTTTCAGAATTTGTAAAGATTTTTCATCATACTTGAAAATTTATAAATTTAAAAATTCTATGCCCATGTGAATACGTCACAGAACTAGTTAACAGCGTATTTTCAAACTGATCTGTCACTGAATATTTATGTATAAAGTTTATTCCTCGGAAAAATTTATACACAATTTTACAGAAGTTTGAATCGAACAGTTGCTAAAATTGTTCTCTTACTATGTGAAGAGATCATTTGTTTACTAAAATCGTTTACCAAAATCGTATGGAAACTTTTCTGGGTGATAAATTTGACCCATTAATATTCTGTAATATATCCGTGTTAAAACGCATCATCAATCAGTTCGGTAGTTTATTCACATGAGCCACATGATTTTTTTTTTTTTTTAATTTAGAAATTTTCAATTTTCTCATATGATTAAAAATATTCAAATATTCCGAAAATCGATAAATGGATTCGGATCGAGAGTGGAAATTGTCGCACTGTCGTGTCATATGTAGCCTAATATGTATGTAAAATCTTAACCGGACCTGATCACTATGTGTGAGTGAGCAAGACATTTGTCCAAAAATAAAAAAATATTCCAAAATTTTGAACACACTATATGAATTATGAAATTTCAGCGGATCTTAATATTCTACCCGTTTCAAACACTTTGGAGATCAGTTCTGTTCAACCTCGACATGAAGGAGCATACAAATGCGTCCTGGAAGGAGCGGGAAAGAGAAGGACAAGTCAAACGGGAAAATTGAGGATGCAAAATGGTAGTTCAAAAATATTAGAGCGTTTTTCAAACATAAATGTTCTAGACCTGACATCAACCGAGCTGGAATTCATTTCCTCACCTCGGGCCCAATCGGCTCCAGTCGGCTCGGAAGCCTTGATGGAATGTTTGGTGATCGGAAGACAACAGCCGGAAGTGAGATGGCTGAAAGATTCTCGTCAGCTGGTTGTGGATGGAAATCGAATTCGGCGCGTCGGAGTCTCCTCCTTGCTGATTTCGAATGTCACCCTGGAAGATGCTGGACTGTACATCTGCCGAGCAAGTGGTTCGGACGACTCGCTGGATAAGGCTGTAGCACTCACTGTCCAAGGTAAGCTAAACGTTTAGAAGATCCAGGGTATTGTGAAAGTTTCAGATTCACCGAAGATCTCGGCACGACCAGTAAGCAAAGTCGCTCTAGAAACGGCAGACGTTGAGCTGGAATGCCAATCTTCCGGAGTCCCAACGCCTACAATATCCTGGTACAAGAACGGAGAATCCATCATTGCTAGCGACTACTTTGTTGTTGAGGCCAATAGGTAGGAAAAAACTTCGAATAAAAATAAAACTGACAAACGAATTCCCAGGCTGAGGATTTTGGGACTCGTGAAGACCGATCAAGGAGTGTACCAGTGCTTGGTTGAGAATGAGATAGGATCAGAGCAAGCTGCAGCCCAGTTGCTAGTGGATAGTGCAGGTAAAACTTTCGACATAAAGTATTCACGAAACGAGTGAATAAAACAGGACCGACTTATCTGGCAAGCATCGGTTTGGCGAATGCAACGATTGCAAAGCCAGCCAGCTTGCGCATGCCAGCTGATGGTTAGTAGCGTGTCTAGTCTGTCACTTGAAATGACAAAAAATAACCGTTGTTTTTCAAAACTAACCGAAAGTTTTTCATAAAAGTATCGAGAGTGCTATAATAGTGTTCACAAAATCAGTAAAGAATTGGCCTTGGGTTGAGTGAGAATAAAATCACAGATTTGGTCTTATTAAACTAAAGGGTTCAAGCTTATTTGAGTTAAAATAATCAAATCACGCAACAACAAGTTTTGAAGTGGTTTTAGCGAAATGAATTTCCAATTAAGTTCTTTTAGATTCCTCTTCGGTAGCTGGATCATCTGGACTTCCTCTGGTTGCAAGTTCTCCGTTGGGATTCAGAACGACGACGATAGGTTAGAGATGTTTTCATCAGAATCAACTCAAGCCCAAATTTCTAGGGAGTCGCTTCATATCGGCTGAGTGGGATCCACCAGTTCAGAGAAATGGAGAAATCAAGCGATATCACGTCTTCTACCGAGAAAGTGCTAGTGATCGGTAAGATCTACAGAAACCTATTGAAACCGTTACTGAATGTCTAACATTTGTTTCGTGTAATCTAACATTTCAGCGAAGAGCACGTTGATTATTTACAACCGTGAGTATAGTAGTTTGCTGGCAATGCAATAGAAGTTTCGAGAGTCCTTTGAAACATTCTAAAATGAGCTTGACTTCTAGTAGAGGAGTGATGATAAAAGTTAATGAAATGCTTTCCTTTGCACTCAATGAAAGCTTTCTAGAGAGTGAAATAGAATTTGTTGTTGAAGAAAAGAACCTGTTTGAATCTTGAAATTTCAGAGAACGAATGTTGAACACATCGTCAAATTCTATCACGATCACTGGTCTCCAGCCGAACACCTTATATCTGATCAGAGTCGCTGCGGAAAATGAAGCTGGCATGGGCAAGAGCTCGGAAAATTTCAAGGCTACGACGAAGAGAGAACGTAGGAATTGCAATTTTGATAAACAAATGATCGTTCGATTTTTAGAAGCGGTTCCTGGAAGAGTTGCAAATTTACAAGCGACAGCTCTTGGATCACAAACAATTGAAGTTCGTTGGGATCCTCCTCAAGGCGGGCCGCAACCTGTCAAATACAAACTTTTCTACATCAGGCACCCTGCAGACAACGATAAAGAGACGATGGTCACGGTAATGCCTAACAGAATCTTCAGTGAATTATTTCACTTTTCTAGATCCAATCGACCGCCTACACCTTGCACGGAATGGACAAATTCACCGAGTATCTGATTCGAGTTGAAGCTGAAGGAGAAAATGGGAGTGGTCTGACAAGTGATGCGATTAAAGTCCGAACTCTATCCGATTTGCCTGCGGCTTCTCCAAGAGACATAGTTGCTGACCCAGTAACGACGACCTCTATCCGAGTGGCTTGGAAGGAGCCAGATGAAGAGGCGGGGAATGGAGACATCACTGGATACAAACTGAAGTACAAGACGAAGCAGAGAGGCAGCAAGGGCAGCACCTATGTCATCGATCCGACCGAGAAGGAGTTCACCATCTCTGGATTGGAGCCGGGAACTTCGTATGTTTCTCTCAGAATAACGTCGATCCTAGTGAAATTACACTTACGTATTCCAGATACCTCGTTAGAATGGCAGTGATCAACCACAATGGCACTGGACCCTTCTCCGATTGGATTTCTATCGATACTCCGCTCCAAGACAAGGAGGAAACTCTCCTTGGCGCGCCGAGAGAATTGCGACCTCAAGCTGGGCCAGATTACATCAACGTCGCTTGGCAACCGCCTGCTGATGAAATGGTGCTGGTCAGAGGATATCAGGTATTTTCTTCTAGCGAAGTAGAATGGAGACAGGATCATTTTTAGATTGGCTGGGGTCACAATATTCCGGATATCTCTTCTGAACGTGTTCCAGGAAACGTGTTGAGGTACAAGATCACTGGTCTCAAGCCTGGTCGAGACTACGTCGTCTCGCTCCGAGCCTTCAATCAACAGGGATCAGGATTCCCAATCTACGAGACTGTACGGACCCTGTCGCCAGCGATGATTCCTTCTACACACGATTTCGAGGCTAGCATGTCTGAGACTGCCGGAAGTCCCTTGGGCGTAAATGCGGAGACACAATCCGCTACATCGATTAGAATAACTTGGACTGACGCCGATCCGAACGCCTTTAACACTATGTGAGAATATACGCTGTTTTATATGTCAGCTCGAATATTATGACAGGAGATGGAACGCTATGGCACGGTTTTTCAGATCACATAACTGCAAAAGTTTCAGTACATGAGGGAAGAAGAGCACTTCCCTGTTTATTGAAAATTGTGCTTTCATATTCTGAAAAGATCGTACCGTAGCCTGATATTCGCAAACTGTCGTTTCGTTACATGTCACAAAACGACTATTCCAGGTATACTGTTCGCTACAGTACAAGTGCCGATGGCAACCAACTGCGTTATGTCAATTCTACTGAGACCTGGGTCGTCGTGGAAGGGCTTCGTCCAGCTACCGAGTACGAATTCGCTGTCCGGGCAATTGTCAGCGGAGGAACAGCGGTATCTCCTTGGAGCATGGCTGTAAGAAACAGAACGTGGGCTGCTGCACCTTCATCTGCACCAAGAGACTTGACGATTCTGCCGGCCGCTTCTGGTAGATTCACATTTTCTTGGATACCTCTTTGATTCGTCGAACAAGTTGAATTTCAGGAGACCCTCATTCCGTTTCTCTTAACTGGCAACCACCAAAATACGCGAATGGTGAAATCGAAGAGTACCTGATTCTTTATTCGGACAGAGAAAACGTACCAGACCGTGATTGGACGATAAATTACGTGGCCGGGGACAGACTGAGCCATCACATCAGTAATCTGCTGCCCAAAGCTAGCTACTTCTTCAAGATACAAGCCAGAAATGAGAAAGGTAAGCCAATTTGTGATGGGAGTGAAAAAACGAGTTGAAATTCAGGTTACGGCCCATTTTCTCCTATTGTTCGCTTCACTCCGGCTGGCGGTGTTCAACTATCGTCGAATTCTCGCCCTTCTTCCGAACAGGCTGACTTTGGCCGACTTTTCCGAACTCTGACAGCGAATCCAGTCTATATTGTCGTGATCGGCTGTGTCTTCCTACTCATTCTGATGTGCATTATTGGAGCTGCGATCTGTGTCATGAAGAAGTAAGCCTAATGATTTTTAGCGATTACGAAAACCTCTAATTTAGGAGTTCCTCGAGAAAGAACAGTGGATACACCGCTGGAAAAAAGACGAACACATCGCCTGGAACAGACATGTGGATACAGTCGACAGGAAATCACATTCGAGGAGCCAGTACGTAATTTTCGCTTTTGAATTTCTCGCATCACTTCAAATTTACACTGACAAGACGACGAAATGATTCATTGATGATCAATGTCTATGAAAAATCCAAAAGAAATTTCAATGAACCATTCTCACAGAAAATATTTTTAAAAATCGTATCTGGTCCAAGCTTCAGTTACCTTGTATGCTCACAGGCTATACCGCTGCACAAAATCATCATTTATTCATTCATACCGATATTGTGATACCCCAATTTATCACGAATAATATGCAAGTTACGCAAATTTTCAAAATCCTATAACAAACTCGAAAAATGAATTGTGAATGTAACCCTTTCTACAGCATCTGACTACATGGTCGACAATCTGGCGACAGCCGTTCTGAGCGGACCTGAAATCGTTGAGTCTCCTCCACCGAGATATCAGGCACTCCAAGGTGAGAAACCTAACATCAAATGCAAATCACTCCATGATTTACCAATTCACCTTCTAACGGATCGAGTATCCCTCTGTTCATATCTCTCCTTTGGCCTACCTTATGTTAAAACCTCCGTTTAAAACAAATGAAAGTCTACAAATGTGTGCATGCTGGGCCTCTCATGAAGATCTCAATTCGTGCAAGAAATGCATTATGCACAGCAAATTTTTGGTGACAGGAAGTTGCCGAAAGCCGCAAGAAAAGGCATGCGCAAATTCGTAAATCTGTTGTAAAATCTTGAAAAAAAGATCTTATTCTTACCTGTTGTAAACCTTCGTTCGTTCTCAGATTCTGCTTATGGAAGTGTCTCTATTCGGAATAGTCGAACACCGGTTCGACAAAGTGTCTCTAGCTATGAAGAGACCGAGTTCCGCGGAGGAATCAACAACTCTGAAGGAGTCTATGGTCGGCCTACTGCTCGCGCTAAACCAATCGTTGTGGCATATCCGCCAACAACTTCTTCTGGAGCTGGGAAACAAAACGATGATTATCACAGTATGTGTCGTGTTGTTAGGAATGAACTTTTATGGATTGTGGAACTTTTTTTATAGAGAACTTTAGTCTGAGCGTTACATTTTTCTGAACATTTCTTGATATCGTTGAAGAGTACACTTAAATAGTGTCTAGTCAAAAGAATGCGCTGTTGCAGTGCTGTCAAAGTGTTTAGATCGAAAGATAGAAATAACATAGAACTTCTAAAAGTCCGAAGAGATTCTGAATCGTAAACTTCAGGTCAAGGTACTCTGTCCAGAAGTTATCACCAATCTTCATCTAGTCTGGAAGGCCGACAACGAACTCCACAAGTCGTGTACACCGGTTCAGCGAGGCATCAGGTAGGCGTATCAACTGTCGACGACGATAAATAACTGAATTTTTCAGCCAATCGCCAAAATAGACTTCTCTGATTCACCTTACGGTTCTTCGTCAGCTTTAACCTCTGCCACACCTCCACTTCCGTCTCAAGCTCCACCCCTCGGCCCACCTCAAGTCCTCGATGGATATCGTACTCTGCGAGGAACACCACCCAATTCCGCTAGTGCATTGAGGTATACGAATCCCGGAAAAAAACCTCCCAAATGTTAAATTTTCAGATCATTCACGGCTCTATCTGGTGCAACTCCACCGCCAACATTGCCTCCCAATGCTAATCGACCTGTCCTAGTTACAGCTGGTACGAGACAACTACCAGTTGGAAGAGCGACCGCTCAACCGAGAGTTAACGTATCGAATATTTACAAGTAAAAAAAATCGAAAAAAAGCATTGAAAAGGTAATAAAATTCCAGCTCGTACGCGACCTGCTCGAATGACGTCGACTCCGAAAAGAAGCACGCCCTAGCAGACGTCGAAATGCGAAGCAACACCTCCGGAGCTGGAAGCACTTCTGGAATTGGAACTGGAGGAGATATGCAGGTAGGTCATTGAAAGAAACATGCGGAACATGACTTGTGAAAATTTCGAAATCGAAATTCAAATTTTCTTGACTTCGATTATGGAAAGAAAGCTGGACTTCAGAGCAAAAAACTCAGATTTGAGCATTTTCGATAGCAAATTTAAACTTCGCACGTCTCTTTTTATAGACTTTGAGTCAGAATTGCTGATTACAAAAATTTAGCCTTCAAATTCGGTCGAAGAGCTGAATGATCAAATGGAGAATCTGGACACGATGATCAACGATCTACAGGCGTTGCAGCACGAATTCACAACTTGAACACATTTTTCCCAACTTAGAAGAAAATTTTTCAATTATTTTATTCATTTGTTATAGCGTTTATTTCGTTGCGTTTCAATATTTTGAGTTGCATTTTTGGTTCTTTGAAATTCACTCATTGCACTGTCATTCCTCCGAAAACATGTCAATTCATGGAGTTTGTCATTTTCAGTTAGCAATATTTTATTATCGTCGATTTTTTTTCAAAATTTTATGCATTGCTTTTCTGCTCACGCGAGTTGTCGTTGTTCATTATTTTCATCACTTTCACGTTGTAAATATTCTATTTTTCTGAATTGCTCTTCCTAATTTATTAGCTTTCCGTAATTTTATTTGGTGCCACTAAAAATTCCCTCAGATTTTCAATATCGTCTATTTTTCTAGTGCTTTCCATTCTAAACCTTAGTGCTCCTGCAGCTTATATCCACATGACTCATCCAATTTCCTTATCGTCAGCTATCTCTTTCAAATGGTCTCACTTATTTTTTGAACATATATTAATTTCTTCGTTGTACTTTTTTAACATGCAGCCTAAAAACTGCGCTCGAAAACGTGTATTCTTGCTTGCCTATTCATGCTGTTTTGTATTTTTATTCAATTTTGGAGAATAAAAATTTGAATCTTGAAAATAAGCATCGAACAACGAAAAACGATATATCAATTTATTATGAAGGTTTACCTTTCATGTCTTGCTCTTCAATTTTCACATATCCTGAATCCTAAACAAAAATTTAGTTAGGTGAAAATCTTAGACTTTAATTTGAAGTCTAGTTTAGCCTTGAAAACTTTTATCTTGATCTTCACTATGTCACGGCATTCCCGAATCGTTTCAAATCTTTATAGCACATTTTGAATTTTCTTTAGCACTCGAGGAGTTACGGTTTTATTAGTCTCGTGAAAAATTGGCTATCTTTCAGCAAGCTGTCTTCATTTCTCTTTCGAAAAATGATTTTCCATCATTTTATATTCCAAAAAGCCCATAGAATATTAGTTTTCTAGAAAAGTTTAATGAAAACTTATTTGAAGTTGATGATCATTTTGGAACGTTTTAAGATAACTGGTTATTGAAATTCAAATTTCGATAAATTCAATGTATGGCAATTTCCCATGCAAACCATTTGACTTTTCAAGCCCTTTTTCCTGCGTTTATGCTTCGGAACAAGAACAAATCGTATAAATAGTTTTATTTAGGAAAATTTACCACTATGAACAGAAAATTTTCATCAAGGATAAGTAATTTCTGGACCCGTAGGAAACGTAAAACTTTGTTCACTGAAATGTAGATACATGAATGGGAAATTCGGTACGCATTGGAAAGAGATCTACAAGCTAGAAATAGTTTTCGATAACCTTACTTTAGACGAAGTCTAGATAATTCTTGCATTATTTATAAAAGAAAATTTCTCCTCCAAGATTTAGCAGATATTGAGTGGGCAGATTAGCCAGTCGGTTTCGAGGCCAACAGAAAATACGCAGAAAGCGATGTAGGAAACGATCATCAAAATACCAAAAATCTAAAAATTAGCGTTTCGATCGTGATCTAAGGATGTGTAAACTAGTGTTGGGCGGAAACTCCGTTTCCGCTTTCCACCCAACATTGGTGCAAACCTTATTCATTCTCCAATGCGATACAAAAATGGCGAATACTAGAACAATTAGCATAACAAATAACATCCCGACGGAGCAGAGAAGTCCTTTGCTGAAATTGCATCACGATTTAGAACTCTTTAAAACCATTCGGGTTGACCTGCTAACAGATATAAAACTGGCAGGTGTGTCGCTGCGAATTTGTTCAACGATGAAGAACAGTAGCCAAGGAATTGGCAGGCTTAATTACAGGAATTATCTCGGTAGCTGTGAATGGATTGGAAAATTACCCGACGCAGACGTCGAAGATGTTGCTCCCAACCGAACTCGACACCGCCATGTCGCCAAGCCCTTTCCGAGCGACGATAACGCTAAATTGACTGATCAGGTTTGGCATAATTATCGGTGATTGCCTGGTAATCAAATCTGGAATCGACGTTCCTGCAGCCAGAATCGTCAGACCAATGATTTCTGTCGGTATGACCAGCGTTTCTCCAATAGTGTTGGCCCACCAAACCATGAGATACGAGAAGAAGGCGATCCACAAAATCGATACGACGAATGTGACTGGATACCAGTTCCGGCATTCCTGTGACAGATGTCAGTTGACTTGGCTTATAATTGTCGAATTTACCGGTTTCCTGACATCAGGGACCGTGACCCACATAGGAACTAAAACGGGCACCAGAATCACATAAGTCAGTCTGAAATTTCACGATCGTCAAGTTGATTTTTAGCAAGTTTGGAACCTTTTTAGCCACTCATCTGGCCAACTCATGTCTAGTGGTTTTTCCTCTTCCTCTTCAAGTAAGCTCTTCTGAAAATAGCAGGTCAGTAGGAATGAACGAAATTCGGCATTCTTACGATTTCTTCAATCTGCGAATGTTTCCGATTTCTGTGGATAGATCCTCTGGATGCTGTTCGAGGTGAACGAGGAGTAGAATTTGACAGAGGCAAACCCTCGTTAACTGACGGAGGTCGATAGACAGCTTCATGTGGACGAGTCATTGATGGAGATCGATGGTCGCTGATTCGGGAAGAATCTTCTTCCTCGGATTCACCTAGAACTCTTGAAATGACTTGAAAGTTGTCGCTGATATGCAATACGCGCACCCTGTACGTTTTGCAGAAATCTGAAACTTTTGAAGCATCAACAGAATTCTCTCACCTTCAGGCAGCTGTTCGAGTGTATGGTTCATGAGTTGCATGATCCCGGTGCGAAACATCGTGCCAGAATGCAGAATGGGCAGAGATTGCCGACGGCCGGCTGACATTCTTCTGAATGAGCCGCTGAATAAAGACGAGCCATTTGTTAGACCGAAGCGAACAGAAGCAGTGCAGTACAGTGTGGTTATGATAAAAGCACGACACTACACTCATTTTTATGCTTGGATATTGACAGAGGCTTTTTTAATCTGGAATAGAGTTAAAACTTCTGCCTCCATTGATGAAATGATTTTCTTATCCCCCTTTTCGTTTTTCTTTTTACAAAATAAGTTGATACAAATGTTTTTGACGAGTTATTAAAAACGTTTGGTGAAACTCTTCTAATGACACTGTTGCAGAGTGAACGCTAGTGACTCGAAAGAAAATTATCGATAGCTCTTCAAGCAGTCATGTCAGTTTGATCAGTCTACTATGATAGAATCACAAGTTTCCAACCCAATTAGAAGCTACGTCTTCATAAGCATCCCAGTTTTAATCTCACAACAACGCTACTCCACGTCTTCAAATATCAGCATGCTTACCTTCGAAGTGAGTTATGCCTTCCAATTCGAGCACTGTCGGAATCGTTTGGATCGGGAGTTACCTAAAGTTTGTGCTCTTCTTAATGCGTTCAGTCAGTTGACTCACTTTAACTACAGAATGCTCAGCAGCCTGTAAACCATTTGTGCTCAGGTTGTTGTTCGATCTAGGCTGGTTTAATGTCATCGTTTCAGATTCTTTGCTGGATTCGATATCGTCGATCTTAATCACGATTTCTTTTCTTGAAAACTCATCTTAAAATTACTCACCTTTCCTCCCTTAATCCATGACTCTAATTGGACGTTATACTTCATTATCGTGCAATAGATAATGTAGACGATAAATAGAGCTAGAGCTTCGAGGAATGTTATCTAAAATTGAAAAGGCTTCGTAATGTTTCAAGGTTATTTTTACTCTCTCGTCGAAGAAAAAGAATACCAGCATAGCTAGCGCTATCATGTAGATAGAGACATCCCTGAAACTTGGTTTATTTTTAGAAAAAAAAAACATTATATACCGAAATAGAGGCCACCATGTCAAGTCGAGTACCGTCTTGGAGAATAGCGTACAAAATGCTAGCACGCAGAGAATGTTGAACGTTGCAGAGCCTGAAATTGGATGATCTTATAGTATTTTGCAATTGGTAATATTTGGTCCAAGAATTGATTTATTGCCGGAAGTGCAATGAAAGTGTTTGTGCTGTTATCAGTTTACTGAAAAATTTAAACTCCCAGATTGTAGAGTTTTGAACAGCATTTTATTTTTAGAGAATGCTATCACACAATAGGGGATCATATACCGGGTATATAGATCACTCGCCGTCCCCAGGCTACTCCATAGATGGAAGGGGTGCAGGACAATTCAATATTGGTGTAGCTTACATATTGAATCTTTATTTTCTGCCAATAGAATCAAAACAATGATTACCCCTCTCCCAGTGGCTCTCCCCTCTATACTTCTACCAGAGAGGGATAAAGACAGAGATGTTTTACACTACATTTCTCAGTGCCATGTTTCACAATGCATCTACGATAGAATTAAACTATTCATAATGTTAGTCAGTCTGATCAATTTAGGATTATCATTAATGTGATTAAATCGTCGAAAAAAAGAAATTCGGAACCTCTCTTATCATCGCCAACGAATTGCTCATCTTGATTAAGTATAATTGCTGCTCATTTTGCCTGGAAAAGCCATCTCTAGTTTTTTTCCGAATCCTAAAGAGCTGAGTCACTTCCTACATACAACAACTGGCGCCTATAAATACAGCCCTTTCGTTATTTTTTCATTCAGTTTTACCCGCATCCTACTGTTCTCTACTTTATATTTGGCGTTACTGTATTGAATCAGTACTAGTCAACAAAAGATTCTTAATATTTCGTGCAGTGCGACTTACTAGTAGAGAACTACAACTAAGGCCTCCTTAACGCCTCAACCAAACGCCCAATTTCTCACGTGAACACCAGGGCTGTAACGGAATTCCGTTCCGTTTGACTCGGAATTCCGAGCATTCTTGGTCAATTTTCGGAATTCCGTTCCGTATTCCGTGAGCAATTTGAAATTTCCCATTTCGCTGAATTCCGTTCCGTTTGAGAATTAAAATTTTTTTTAAATTCCGTTCCGAAAATTTTCAAAATTTGATTCCGTTACAGCCCTGCTGCACACCTATTGTAGTTTTTTTAACTGCAGAATTTTTGGAAACTTCACAATGAGGCTCGGCATTATTGCTGCCTTAATTCTCACTATGGTAATTCTGGATTCCGATGCCGGACTTTTAGATAAGCGTAAGCAATTCGATAAAATTTTTATAGATGAAAAAATTATTTCACATGAAATATAAGCAGTGTGTAAATCCACGAATCATGTTCAAAATCGGTAGGCAATCCCTAATCGAACAGACTGATCACGATAATCAAGTCAGAAAACGCTAAAGGTCCCGAATAGCTCCCAATTTGAACTATATACTTCACAATGCAGCAACAAAAATTCAAAATTAGCTTACATTGTAAAATCGAGCATTGACAATGCCATTATTCGCTGCAGCAGCAAGGGAAAGTTCACAGTCAAACTGCGGTACTATTTGGGACCTTTAGAGTTTTTTTTTACCTTATTAACGTGTTCAGCGCATTCGATCTAGGTAACCTACCAGTTTTGAGCAAGATCCTTGATTTATACACTTTACATTCCCTAGACAGTTCTGAAAAAAAAAGCAAAAAGTGCCCTTGGTATGAAGGGATCGAGCTCGAAGTCCTCATGGAAGAAAACAGGAGTTGGGGTTAGCAAATTTTCAATCTGTATCAAATTCAAGCTTCATAAAAATTATATTTTCAGAAAGCCTCCAAAAATTCGCACAAGGGTCCGAAAATGATGGTTTTCTTTGGAAACTTTCAAAAGGGTTCAAAAGAAGAGGTTATTATTTTTAAAAATCTCGAAAATAACTATCATTTTGCAGATAGATGACAGGGAACTTCTGCAAGCCCCAATGGAAGAAGAAAAACCGAAATACGAGCCGGAATACGAACCGGAAGACGAGTCGGAAGACGAATCGGAAGACGAGTCAGAAGACGAGCCAGAAGACAACCCGAAAGAAGAACCGGAAGACAAACCGAAAGAAGAACCGGAAGACAAACCGAAAAAAAACGTCCCCCCGAATATTGCACTTCAACGGAAAAACGCTAATAGTTTGCGTGGAATTTTCTCACATGTCAATGCTCAATTTCTTTATGGACTCTGGGTGATTTGGTTCGGAGTAGAGCGATATTTCAATCGCTAAGTTTGTGTTCAATAAATTTTTGCTTACCGACAATCGTTCCAATGCCAACGTTGTTTTGAGCGATGAACACTCCAATGACCGATGTGAAAAACTCGGGAGCGGACCCTGAAGTTACAGATGCTATCAGGAAGAATGGACACATTTCAAAGACCTCCCGCAGCCATGAAAGTAGCCCCTGCGACGTCGTCTGATAGCGATAATTTCTCCGTGAGCACTGCGAGTGAAGGCACGAAGAACTCATCGCAGACGATCGCGAGCGAAACGAACATGTAGATTAGACCGATCAGATGAAGAATCACTGGAAGAAAGGCATTTTTTTCTGATTATTGATTTCTGACTAACCAGCGCCCTTCTGCCTTTGTTCAAGCGTAAACGCATCCGGCGGAAATTGACCATCGTCGTCAACATTTGCTGGGGGTGGAACGAGGCTTCTGGAAATCACTAATCAGAAAGCCTGTTGATTATTTTTAAAAAAATGTATTTTTCGAATTCAATAGCGAGCTGAATTTCATTTTAGCTTACAAAAGAGCCTTACGAATTGATAATCGAATTTTTGACTTACCTATTGCATGTGGGTAAAAATGCTGAGAAGAATGAAGTCGATTCATCGGATTCGCGAGTTTTCGCGTTCCGCTTAGAAATTGTATGATGGCTAGGAGTATAAATAAATGCGAATATTAGAACGGCTCCCAATCCAAACGCCACTTTTATCACTGGAGATATCCTTCGGTTATTCGATATCGCCATTTTGACTTGATTATAGGACTTATCTAGTCTCTAGTCGATTAGAAACGAATGCCATTTCGTGGAGCTAAAATATGGAATTTGAAATGGTTGAAAGATGAATTTTTGAATTTAGTTGAAAAACGAGTCGAAAGTTATTACGAGCTGCAAGCAATCGAAAATGCGAGTTGCGTGAGAATGCCTTATAAGGAGATGGAATTTTTGAGAGCGATAGAGATAGAAATTAGACGACGTTTTATATTTTTCAAGGGGATTTTTAAGGTCGAAAAGTATTTGACTTGTTGAGAAAAAATGAACGCGAGCTTCTTGGAATGTGAGAATGGAGAGATTTTTTTTTTCGAGATAATCGGTTTAGCTGACAAAAATGATCTAAGATAAATGAAAACGTATAGAACAAAATAAAATGCCCAAAATATTGAAAGAAGAAGTTCTAAAATTTCGAATCCCGTCGAAAATAGCATGAACGACAGCCTCGCGCATCAAAAGCACAAATGCATTTACTCTCTGCCTTCCCTTCCTTTTTAGTCTTTATCTTTCGAATTTCGAATCCAAAATGAAACAATCCAATTCTGACGGACAGCACATTAAGGATTACGCGAGAAATCTATCTGGGGAATGCTGAAAATGGACTGAAAAATCAACAAGAATTATCGAAACGAAATATTTACTCAAAGTGGCGGAAATTCTCGAATAGATGAGTGTTTGAATTGGAAAAATGAAGTATAAAATTTTCTTATAGGTAATATTGATAAGGCTGCATATTCTCCTGAAATGATAAGATAGGATGATAATAATATTGATACTTCTCTCAATGCAGCTTGATGAGCCATGTGTGAAACTCGAAAAAAGCGAATGCATAGAAATAGAGGGCTCATAAATGAGATACATAAAAATGAAAATGAATGCAATACCTGGGTGAATAAACGCTTGAAGATAGAAATATCTATAGTTAGCTATCCGTTCTCTTATAATCCAAACATTAAATATTCAATCCTAGCAGATTATTGTTGGAATTAAATTAGGAAAAAATGGAAATCAGAAATGAAATGATTTTTCGAAGATTATCGAAGTCATGACGAAATTCCGAAGAAAAAACAATCAGACTTTCAACCCATTCCCAGTCTAGTTTTTGGAACTTAACTTCTAACTCCAATTTGAAACTAAGTTTGGATTGAGGAAGTTTTACAAAGTAAAGTGTAGTTTGGCTAGCATTGCTTTATTTTTGACGTTAATTTTAAATAAAGTTTGCAATTTTTGTTATTTCATAAACCAAAGACAACATCTTATCCTGCTAAACCTATAAATCTCAGAAAACAACCTGGAGATTTGTTATTTAAATTTATGCAAAATATTAAAATTAAGCTAGTAGCGTCGAGAATCTGCATAAATTTTGCCTCGATTTGCGGAAAATAGAAAAGGTCAGAAATTGTGATTTCGCATCTCAAAGATTGTCGATTTGCATAGGTTTGATGAGGAGAAGAGGGTGGAATTGGACGGAGAAGAAGTATGAAAAAGAGTGACGATCAACAGAGCAAACGTAGATGAATTCCTAAATAAAGTACGCCAAAGTCTATGAATAAATTAGAGCTGGTTAAGGGGAAGGGATAACGGATGAATGCTTGAAAAAAGAATAAAATAATGAAAGAGAACAGAAAAACTAGATGGTCCAAAGAACCAAATGAGATAGAAAAGATGCAGACAAGTGACAAGATAGCATGAAATTGAGATGGTAAAGAGAATCAAGGAACAAAGTATAGAGCACTAAATAATGTGTCAGACAGAACGAGAAAAAATAAAGCACAATAGCAAAAGCTCAACGATAATGCGCTAGATCAGCACATGCAATGAACGCATCCGTAATGAAACTACGAAAATAGACTGACAACGAGAGACATCGTAAAATTTTTCGACGATCATAAAAAATGTAATTTATCGTTACGCATAGGTATATTAATATAAGCATCATCACAGAATAATGTTGCTTTACTTTTAGATAGGGACCGTCAGCTAACATTATAGATGTGACATTATGGCCCATAATTTATGGGTCATATTATATACCATTTTAGCTCTTGATCATCACTATTAATTCGTAAAAGGGGACACACCGCATCTGACGCGCAAGTGCGGACTTCCAGAAAAATCAATATCACTACCTGGAAGAGAGTAGGGTCGAATTGTATAGACCTCTTCTGGATTTCACCAAAACACTGATTAGTAACTAAGTAATCTTAGAAAATTCAAAACGGTCAACATCTGTATCTAGTGAAAAGAGAAAGGGCTGGCGGCCCCTACGTTTAGATTGTCGGAAAAATGATTCTTCACAAACTATTTAAAAAAAGAAAGTAGAGCGAAAATTTTAAACATCTAATCATTGAAATCTCCGACCTTTATCGAACATCATAAATTTCCTCGTGTACAAATAGAATTTAACCCATGAATGAGTAAAGTGGGAGTAAAAATCGGTTTGCGGGAGATTACAAGAAAACGGGGCACAACTCTGGCGGGAAATAGCGTTGAGGCATGGGGGCTGAATTGGCACTGCATTTTGTACGCCATCGAAATCGGAAGTAGACCAAACCGCTTCCGGAATGCGCACCACGGACCATTGTTGGGACGAAAAAGCGAAAAGCGAGAGAGAAAAGAGAAAGTAGACGAAATAGAAAAATGAACAAGCATTGTGCGCAAAAAGAGAGAGAGAGTAAAGTAGTCAGGGTGCATTATCTCGAAATAGTGGTACATTGAATTAAATTATTTTGGCATCTTGATCAATTCTTCAAAGGTTTTTGGAAATGTGGATTTAGTCTGAAGAGGAGGATGACGAAAATATTTCATTTTTATCTCTAAAATGATAATGCAAAGATAGACGAAGAGAAACTTTCAAAATCTAGAAAATACAGTAGCGAACGAAAGTATTGAGTAGCCCCTTTTTCTTGAGCGATTTTCAGCTAATTTTGTAGTGAACAGATTCAGGTGAACTTTTTTCATATTCATCCATGTAAAACACGAAGTATTTCAATTTTCAATCCCATCCGATTTCAAATAAGGTGTTTTCAACTTTCGAGAATCTGTCATGAAAAAAGAATAAACCCAATAGTTTTGTCCGCTATTGTACCTTGATTTTTCAGGTAAAATTATCATCTCTAGTCATTTCTCTCAATGTTTCTTCTTATCAATTTATCCTTATCATCCTATTTTCATCCATCTTCTCTTCATGGTTCCCATGCCTACATTTACATCATCAGACCTGAAGAAATGAAAGAGAAACCGCAAAAAATGCAGAGCTCATTATCTCTTCGCTTCACATATATATGCAAATGTGAACGTAGAAAATTAGAAATTAGGAACGAGCTTAAAATGAACTGAAAGTGGCGATTCGGAAATTTTTAGATACGAAAATATTCGACATAAAAATGATCATGATGTTGCTTAACAAATCCGTGTCTTTATTGAGTTTTTTTTTACCTATGACAATGCTGGTTCGAAAGTATCAGCATAAATATGAAGATAAATTGTCATAAATTGTTTAGAATTGAACTTCATCTTGATCTTTCCTATCTTTGGAAAGTTACTCCGAAAATTTCGCACCAAACAAAGAGTGAAGCAAGCAAATCTTTGGAAGCCGGAACTTTGACCATAATCCGGGCCGATTTTACACGCGGAAATGAACATTCGAAATTTTGGAGGGTGGGATTTGGTTTGGTAAAAGACGCGAGAATACGAGGAGAAAAAGATTTCAAAAACGAGGGTGGAAATATTGGAATGAAAATATTGAAGGAAAAGAAAAAAAAACAAAGAAGAAAGACGAAGAACTCATCGAAACTTGAATAGAACCGAGATTGGATTTGGAAGATTTGAGAGTTTTAGATGGAAAACGAAAAATAAAAGGGCTAAAAAGTGCGAGATCACGATTTTTGAAGATGGAAAAGAAGAAAATAGATTGGTTGAATATGTTAAGGGGTGCAAGATAAAATGATTTCGAGGATAAAAAGATGAACCCTTGAAAATCCGAAGGAGGGCTTACCTCACACGAACATGAGAGCTCTTTCCAGAAAGAAGGAAAATAAGCGGTGCAAATATCAAAGAACGAAAATTGCACGTTGAATTTGGCTAACCACGCCCACTTTGCATTTCAATTCAGCTCGAATAAAAGTGCTTGATACTGAGTTTTAATGGTACTAGAATCAGACTAGAAGTAGGTCTTCATTTATCTAATGATGTGGGAATGAAAGTTCACCTCCTAAAATTAATGCGCTATTTTAGAGCTTAAATCTGAGTAATCTAGACTCTAGTTCTAAAATTCTATCTGGTTCTGTCATCGAAGAATTAGCAAAGATCATAAGCTTACTTGGCATATATGAACTCTTTGTCAGCTTTAGATAAAAATTGCCTTCATAGAAAACCCTTAAGGTGCAAAATAAGCTAACAAAATCGGTAAGAATTTTTGAAATATGAAATGTTTCGTACTTCAGAACATTCCAGGAAAATCGCTACAGACATTCGCGTATTTAACGATTCACAACCGCGCATTCCCCTTCTCAAGCATTTGAATCTACGAGTATCTTGAAGCACAAATCGATTAAAAATTCATAAGCTTTGAATTTCCGAAGTTTTTTCCCTTGAAGAACCAGAAGAAAAGTGTTGTCGAGATGAGTCTACACTACATAGAAGACATTCTCGGAAAGCAACATTAGCGAAAATCCTAAAAAAAAAATTCCGGGAAATCTAAGAATAATGGGGGCGGATTAACGTTTCCTGTTTTTTTCTTGGCTCTTCACTTTGGCATTAGATTAAGATTATTTTGATAAAAATATGTTGCAAAAATATGAATAAAAATTTATGATGTAGAATTTTTAGATGCAATTTTTCTTGAACCATAGACCATATTGAAATGGATGCAATCTCATTATTGTAAGGCTAAGAAATCATGACATTTCAGCAAATGGGTTGAGGTAATTTGAAATTCAAAGATGAACAGAAAAAGAAAACAAATTGGGATGCATATAAAAGGTCTATATAGAATGCCTATGCAATTTATATAAAAAAAAAATGATATCCTCCTTCAAATTGAAGTATTCCAGTGAAGCATATGAACGCGAAAATGGATCAATGATGGATACATCAACTTTTCATATGTTTATGTGAGTATTTTTGCGTTCATACATCCATGAACTTTCGACAATATATGCAAGAGTGACATAAATGTGCATGAATGTATAGAATCGCAAAGAGCACGTCGGATATACTCACATCCCAATATGTAAGCGCCTCAATAGAATGGAGTTGGGAATATTTAAGGATAGGATGATGTCGAAAGTAATTTCACAAAATGTTTTAATGCAAGTAAAACTCGACAATTTTTCTAATTAGAGATATGGTCAAGCAGGAACATAGTTTTTCAACGATCAGATGTTTAACTTCATTCAAGAAGTGCTAAATTTTGAGATTGCCTCTATTATACAATATAATTGGCAGCCTGGACTCCTCAAGCCCTTGCAACCTAATTCTTCGGCCCGGTCCGCAAAATACGAATTGCGCCGTCAGAACTCTGATCGTTTCTTGCTTCCTCCTATTTTCGATCTCACAGATTTTGGACACAATAATATCCTAATTTGATATTTGAACATTGTGAAATTGACTGCAAGCGAAAATTGCAAAGCAGGAAAGTTTATGAAAAATCGACGATAATTGCTAAAAACGCATAAAGAATGCAGATAAATGGAAATACACGTCAACTTGTCTACATATATCGAATTTTCAAGAGCTTGAATAAAGCTGAGATAAAGCGGGTTTATGGATATCCGTGAGATAAACGATAAAGGGTATCAAGTGAATAGCGCTTTTGGATGGCTTCTCTCTAACGTCAACCCTCCTAAATGGAACATCGAAAGCAATTTTGCCTAATACCCAGGGATGTGTACGAATTCAACTCGTTTGAGAGCTCGGAGTGGAGCTCGGGTTGAACTTTTTTCGAACTTCGTACACCCCTGCTATTACTGGGATTTAGAAATGGCATTATAATGAAAGGGAGTAAAAAATCAAGTGGGATTTCTAAAATTGTAACGAAAACACGTGGAAATAGAAGATAACCAATAAAGTGCAGAATAATTTCCGAATTTGCAAAGTTTCTCCTCCAAAGCTAAATAGAGAGCGAAAATGACGACTCTTCGAGTAATGAATAGAAAACGCGAAGCAGCAAAAAATGTTGTAGAGACTCGTCAAAAATGCGCGTATTTCAAGCGAATATGCAATGAAATAGAACGGAAAAGCTGAAAAACGGCAGGAAAATGGGGAATTCCTCAAAGCGATTTTTTACGAATTCAAAACGAATTTTTCGGGTGATTTAAACCATTTTACAGAATTTTGATAGAAACATAGTCTAGACGCTTTTTCTTGATACTAAATCAAATTTGACAAGGCTTAAAATGGTCCAACCTACCTGAAGTTGTTCAAGAAGAAGCAAATGGAATTGACAAGGCTTAAAGATAATTGGAGACAGATTGGGGTAGGACTTTAAAGACTGAGTCGGTAAAAATTCCCAGGACCTCATAAAATATGCATTTACGCTAACCTTTGCTGAAAGTTATCAATAAAATGTTATGATCTAGAGTAGATGGAGACATAAAATCACTTTCCTCGAAAACGATTGTTACAAAAAAAATTTCAGAATAGTTTTTTCCCACTAGTTATAAATTTAACATAGGAGTTGCAAAAATAGCAAAATCTAGTTCACATTTGAAAATACAAATCTCTGGTGCGAGGGTGTAAATGGAGTGGATTTGTGGCTGGAAATGGCAAGAATGATTGACTCGCCTTGCCACTTCCTTCTTCCTCTGTTTTCGTGTTTCTCCAGAGGTTTGAATCGAATCTTTCTAGCTCTTCAATTCTTGCATTCGCGCGCTCTTTGCTGCCTTACTAGCCCTCGATAGGCTTGATTTTATGAGGTCAAAAGCATCGCTTTACCTAATAAAGACAAAAAGAAGAGAAGAAAACTATTGAAAAGCCACTTTGAAACTCCTATTTTTCTGCAATCTTTAGACTTTTTGAAAATAAAGAATGCAGAAAGTTCACGCAAAAATAGTCGAATGAGGTCTTAAGGGGTCTGGCAAAAATGCCGAAAATCTCCGTCTTTGAAAGATTAGAAGCGCGGGAAACGAGAAAGTGTAGTTTTCGGATTCTAGAGTAAATGAGACAATGAAACTTTACTTGAAATTCGTCGATTTTTTTCTTTGGAAGGAAAAAACGAAAATAATAAAATTTAAAAGGAAAAAATTTGAAAATTATGATCATTGTTAAGAATAGGAACATTAGAAAATGTTAATTTCTAAAACTAAGATAACCAGCATATAAAATTGAACATCAAAAGATCGAAAATATGCGAAGAAAAAAACAAACCAAAGAAATAATGGTTCGAACATTTTCGTCTATTTAACGTTTCAATGAGACCATCGTTGAATCGTTAAAATGGCATAAATGAGCGTAGAAAAGACCTTCGAGAGCGGGCCGCAGAAACACAAAGAGTGCAAAAATGAGCAGGCAGATACGTGTGGGAATTTAGGGGAAGGATAAGGAGAGGATAAAGACAAAGGCCGCAGATCTGGAAAGGAAATCCGGGGAAAGTCGGGAATAAAGAACGAAGGTTTGAAGGAAAATTGCAACTTGAGATGGCATCTTTTGATTCTTTTGATCTGAAACTTTTATTTAAAGAATCAAATTTTATCACCATTTTGATGGGTAATGAAGAAATCATGTAAAAGTCTGGATTATTGGATAAAGATAAAAATATCCAACTCTATCTATGTTTGTTTTTCTGAGATTGATCATTTCGGACAAACCCATCTCAGCATGCACATGTTTTGGGAATCAAATGATGTCACGCTCGCTTGAGAATCCGATGAAAATCAACTTTCGAGTCTTGTCTGATGCAATAATCAGGGCCGTCCAGAAATTCTGTTTCTGTCCTGTTTTTTTTGTTTTCTGTCGATTTTTGGCCATTTCTGTTTGTTTTTGCTTTCCGAAATTTTGAAAATCATTCTGTTTCTGTTTTCTGAAATTCTAAAAATTGATTTGTTTTTCGAAATTCTAAAAACCCATTTCTGAACGGCCCTGGCAATAATTTGTCAAATTAGAAAAATTTTAGATAGCTGATCTAAAATCGAAGATTCAAGTTCAACATTCGAATAGGGATTAAAAATTATTAAAAAGCAATAATTTTATAAAAATGTAGCAATACAATGAAGGACCAGGCATGAATGCACTTTGTGCAATTTTCTGATCAGATTTTCATTTGTTTCCTTTTTATCTCCCTTCCATCTCCTTTCCCTAATTTCTCTTTTCTATTGTCGTGTTCTTTCGGATCTTTCTTGGGAACGGCAAAGGCTATCCTGAAATTGGGAATTGGTAACCAAATGTAGTTAGAGAAGAGATGGCAGAAGTTGATTGAGTCAAATGGAAGACGAGATATAAAGGGATTTGGAGAGATTTGAAAAAGCAGAGAAACAAATAAAGCTAAAAATGAGAATGAACACAAGAATTTCGTCGAATGTAAGAATTTTTTTTTTAACGATTTTCAAAATTTTCTATAGATATTGAAGGTGAAACAACGAGCGATAAAACGGCAAAAAACTGAGACAAATCACAAAATTATTCAAATAAACTCAGAAGTTTCCTACTTTAATTCCCAGTACTATTTTCTCTTCTACGAAATAGAGAGAAAGGTAACGAATAATGGATGCCAAAGCAATAAAAACCCGACCGGAAGACACATTTTGGCGGGTGTGCATTTAGTGCTCTAAATCACGACCACATTCGGGTGCAGTACCGATCTGCTAAATGTCAGACCGACTTACATCAGAAGATGGAGGAGAATGAAGGCAAGGACAAAGAATGGCACGACTCACTGACCACGATAACAAAACATGAAGACTACGAGTGGACCGTCGTTCCGAATCACAACTAAGGCCTATGATGTTTGAAAAATATGATTGATATCAGGAAATATAAATAGAAAAATTTTATCCGACAAAAACTCGTCAGGATTGATTCTACTAGTTACTCTAGATGAGTGCAAAATTTTCCTTGATGATTTTTTCCCTTGTGAAACGTTCCGAAAGACCACGAAAAACTATTATGAATCATAAGAAAATTCTATGAGGTCTAAATTAAATGAGGGAATTTTCATTATGATGTGTAAAGGAATGTGCCCAGAAATAGGTTGAGATGATGAGAGGTTTTATTTACGATTACTCATTAAATGAGTTGTTATATTATTTAATTGCGGAGAGAAAAACTTATTTAAAAATTAAACAACTGAAGAAAAACGAAAAATTCACTATAAAAATAAATCAAAGCTGGCGAATTGTATGCTTTTGCATACCAAATGGACTTATTCTTTCATCCTTTCACAAGCGGCAGCAAAGCATTGTTTTGCGCTCTCATTTCGGGCCGAATTTTCGAATTTACGGCGACAAATAATTTGTTTTTCGCTCGAAAGGATGGCTAAAAACGACACAACGAAATTTGGAATTTTGAGCAGAGAATTCTTA
Source organism: Diploscapter coronatus (assembly GCA_964036155.1). NCBI lineage: Eukaryota > Metazoa > Nematoda > Chromadorea > Rhabditida > Rhabditidae > Diploscapter > Diploscapter coronatus. Next base: position 9,697,062 of record OZ038422.1, read on the forward strand.
AACCGCATGAAAATGCGATAATGATGAAGAGGGGCTTTAAAATGAACTTAAACGAGGTGAATTGGGCCCAAAATATCTGTCATTAGCAATGACTTCATTTAGAAAGTTCAAAATTCAAAGTTAAGCAATGTTTTAAGCAATTTGGAAATGAAATGTCATCGTGTCAAGGAATGGTCAAAGAATTAATCTTGAAAATTCAAAGACAAGGACAAGAGCAAAAGTAGATGATTCTTATTCAACCACGGAAAAGAAAATAGTCTGCTTATGCTCGAATGTTTCGTAGAAAATTACTAGATGCCATAGATAGGCCAAAGTAACATCACCACTTTTTATTTTATGCTGCCTTTTTCCTAAATTTCGTGATGTAATTTGCTCTGATCCATATTTTTCTCGATATGGACTACAAACAGTGTGGCGTATCGTTGGTCATAAATTGCAATCGCCATGTGTATCTTCAAAATTGAATTGCTTCCTTCTTTCTCTTCTCTTTGTCTGTTAGTCTTTCAACAGCAGTGACCATTACGAACTGACCACTCGATATCATTTCTCCTCATATCGATTTTATTCTTACACTTTCTTTTTGATTTTACTATTCTTCTCGTTTCGATTGTGTTGCATTGCAAAGTTATTGAGTTCTTGAGGAATTCAAAGCATTGCCATTTTCTTCGCTTTTAGATCTCATTGCCCTTCAAAATGTCTCAAGATAAAGTCGCTATAGTTGGAAGGTGAGTTTTGTTTTATTTCTAGTAAGAAAAATCGTAGTTCAAATTCACAAATGGGTCCATTCGGAGTCATAAACTCTCTAGATTTTCTAACCCAGCACATTTTCAGCGGTTTGATCGGTTCATGTTGGGCGACCCTCTTCGCATCGGCTGGCTATTCCGTCACGATGTACGACATTTCCTACGACCAGCTCGAGAAAGCCAAGGCAAATGTGAAGACGAATTTGGAGAAACTGTCGAACGAAGGACTGCTAAGAGGAACGATTCCAGCTGACAAGGCATTTTCTGCGGTCAATGTGACGACTTCGTTGAAGGACGCATTAGATGAGGCTGTATATGTCCAGGTGGGTAAAACCTCGATAGCTTCAATTTGATAACAAAATTTCTGAAAATAGTTTTTGAAGTAAGTTATTTTTGTCCAATTTTCAACTCAGGAGTCGACGTTGGAGAGCGTCGATCACAAGAAGAAGATCTTCGCTGAAATGGACGCACTCGTCGGAGAGAACACGGTTCTCGGCAGCAGCACATCAACGATTCCGGCATCGCAGTTCACAGAGAATTTGGTTCATCGGTAAAAAAATATGAATTTTCAAAGAAGGGGCTTTGATTCAGAGGAAACTGCCTCGTTGTGCATCCCGTGAATCCTCCACTTTACCTGCCTCTGACGGAGATCGTCCCCGCTCCATGGACATCGCAGGAAGCTGTCGAGAAAGTGAGGGATATCATGAAGAGCATCGGACAGGTACTTTAAGTGATCACGGAAATCATCATTCATCCATTCCAGGAGCCAGTTTGCTTGAAAAAAGAAGTTCTCGGCTTCGCAGTCAATCGTCTGCAATTCGCATTGCTGGCAGAAGCCTGGCGTCTCGTGTCAGATGATGTTTTGTCGCCGAGTGACGTTGATAAGGTATAGATTAAGGGTGTAGATGGAAGGAGATTTTGTGGGTTGTTTTACTTTTCTGAAGAATAGCGAAGTTACACACACGCATAAGATTATAACCCTCTGTACATCACTCAATTTGGACGACCTCGTCAGACTGGATTTTAGAGGGTTGATCAGTTGCTCTAAATCTAGGTGATGTCTGCCGGTCTCGGTCCTCGATATGCATTCAAAGGACCGTTCGCGACGATCCACATGAACGCGAATGGGGTGATGGACTACTGCGATCGTTACATGGCCGGCGTCAAGAGGGTGCTGGCTGATCTGGGACCGATTCCGACCTTCGAAGAGCCTCAGGCCCTCAAAGTATGTGAATTAATTCGATAATTTCAAGAACTTAAGCCTCTCAGGAGATCGACACTTCGTTGACCGCTGAAATGCCTCTGGACAAGCTGAACGAGCACAAAGCGCAACGAGAGAAGAATCTGGCAGCTTTGATGCAACTCAAGAAATCGAAGCAATAGCAGATGAATCAAATTAAATCTTTAGGGATCACTTTCAAATATTTCATTAATAAATTGAAACTACTATGAAATAAACATTGATTTGGTTTACAGAATTTTATTCAATAAAATGTGTTAAAGAATATTTATTTCAGTTACAATTATCCCTTATAACTTTTGGATGTCTTTGAGAGTTATCTGTATCATGTGCATTGAAATTAAATTATTATTTCATATTTTATTGAATAAAATTTCTATACGAAATCCGAGATTATTATAATCAAGCTTTATTTTATTCTATTTTTCCGACTTTTCGCCATTTATTTGTTTGTGGATCGTATTCCTCGATTGAATTACAAAAATTTTCACATAAATCATCTTTAAATCTAAGTTAACGAATATTTTGTATAAAGATGCAAAATCTCAACTCACCCTCCGATTGCATACAACTTCCCGTTAGCGACAATGAACGAATGTTTGTTCCTTCTATAATTCATATCTGCGATTTTAGAAATTCGACTGTCAACTGGAGCTGAGGGGTCGAAACACAGACAGGATTTGAATACTTGACCACTAAATATATAATGATACACTATTTATCATACAAAATTAACGACTTCCATCCTCCAGTTATGTAAATTCTTCCATTTAACGATGCAACTCCAAAAGAAGTTCGTATTTCTGGAATCTCTCCAATTTCAATCCATTTCCGCTTATCATCTGATAATCGATATATCTTACTATTCCATCCATAAATAACTGAATATCCATAAATACAATAATGAATATGCTATAATGTGACCGTATAAAATTTCATCGCATGTTATTGTTTGAGCAAAACTAATTGAAAGAGGAAGAGCAGGTCCTGTTTCCCATTTTCCATCTATTAAAACCTGAATAAACTATTTCATGGACTTTCATTCGATCTTCTTACATCAACTCGATTCGTATCTTTCCCTGTTTTAGGATCCTTTCCACCCAAATAATACAATTTGCCTTTGAAATAAGCCACAGATGCAAAATCACGCCATTCAGGAGGATCTGGACCTGTAAAATTCTTTGAGTTGATCATTCATAGATTTGTTGATAATACCTCTTGAAATTTGTCGAGTATCCAAATCATATATTTCAAATGACTTTTCAGATGGGCTAATTCCAAAAATCTGAAATTTGAGAAATTATTCAAAATAACGAGCATAAGAATTTACTTTATTCTGTGTAGTTGCTACTCCATACGACCAATAACAATTGTTGAATTTTGCAATCTTTTCAATCGAACAATTATGCGAATCAAACAGATAAATTCTTCCTTTTAATATATTTTCATCTCTGTAGAATACTAAATGAATGAAGATATTTTAGGAGTTTATGAAATAACCTTCTTACGATAGAATAGTGTTTTATTTTCTGTTATTAATGGTCTATACCACATTGTGCTAATTAGCTCAATTAGTTTTTTAGCTATCCCTTCCTAAATTAATTTTACAATAAATTTATTTTTCGAAATATTTTTGCTGTTGCCAGACCCCAGCCACATTCGCAGCAATAGCGGCTCCATGAGCAATAGCTTCGTCTGGATTTATATCGAATTTCAACTTATCCTTTCCAAATTTATTTTCCAATCTTTGTCGAATATCGGGAATTCTAGTAGATCCGCCAACTAATACCTAGGTGTTGCTGGTTATTATCATATTTGATTAAACTAAAACTCTACCACATAGTCAAGCTGATCTGGTAACAATTGTGCCATATTTAGTGCTCTGTCAACATATATCATTGCCTTGTCAAACAGATCGTTGCATAATTCTCTGAGCTTTTCCAATGATAGCACTGCATTGATTTCGATATCATCGTTCATGTCTAACTAAATTAAGCAAGTGTATGCTATTTTTCAAAAATTAATGTTCCATACGTGAATATTAACTGGGTTGTCTGAGAATGACAGAAATTCTTTCGCATTCCTGCATTCGGTTCTCAGTCTTTTGATCAGTCTAGGTTTTTTGAAAATATCATAATCTGAAGTTTTCCGGAATTCGTCAATAACGTATTTCATAATTCGACTATCAAAATCTTGTCCCCCTAAAATCATTTTTACTCTAATTTCAAAACGCTTTGCTACAACCTAAGTGAGAGTCCCCAGTTATAGCTTTCAATTCATATCCATCTTGCTTAATTTGAGCGATACTAATGTCGAGAGTTCCTAAATACGATTATAATGATTTTTTAACTGATTTAATACCTCCTCCAAAATCGAATACTAATATTTTCGATCTTTCCAATTTATATTTCTTTATGTATGCAAGTATAGCGGCAGTCGGTTCTTGTAGCAAATCCTTCAATTTCAACCCAGCCATTTCAGCCGCTTTCTTCGTTGCAGCTATTTGTCTCTCATTGAAAGAAGCCGGTACAGTGACTACAGCTTTTGTCACTTTTTGGCTCGTGCACTTCTTAAAAATAAGAATAAATTTGGTAGATGATTCGATAATAACATTTTACAAGATTATCATAATTTACGTATGGAATTCGTTTTATTTTAGTTAGCATGGATTGAGCACGTATTTTCACTTTACAGCGCCAAGCAATGCCAAATTATTGAAATGGTGGAAAACTGAACTCTGTGAATTGCAGTTCAATATTATGATATCCAAGTCTTACCTCTGCTCGATCCTTCAGATATTTGAGAATTTTCGCTGAGACTTCTTCAGGAAGAATGAACCTCTCATTCGATTTCCCCTTATTCAAAACATATCCAGCACAGTTCTAAACTCATTTGAATGGTGAATAATAAATTATCACTTTACATTTCTCGTATCCACATTGAATGGCCACAATTGTCTGTCATCAGCTATGGGTAAGTCGTTCAAAATATGCCATCCGATTAGACGCTTCGAATCTAAAAGATATCATTTTCGGAAAAGTCACGCCAAAAACCACCATAGAGTACATTGGACAACTCTGTATTAGAGTCCAACGCAGGATTCCCTATCAGAATTTCATTATCGCAAAATGCAACCACAGAAGGAATGATGTACTTGCCTAAAGGGATTATTTTGTTCTTCAGTTGAATTAACTTCAACAAACCATCATCACTTTGAACGGCCGTTGGTTTGTCATTGTCTATGATTGCAACACAGGAATACGTAGTTCCCAAGTCGATTCCAATGGAAACCATTAAGCTAAATTGGAAAAATCATATTTTAAATCTTGGCTGGGACCCAAATACATTTTATCATGTCATTTTTCGTTTTATCGTCATGATAAAACGCATTTGGGTTCCAGACCTGTTAAAATCAATAGTATTCGCCGTGATTCTCTTCTCGCAAGACAAACCGATGAAAACAACAACATGCAGTAGTATCTTCGTTGATACCACAAGATTCTCAGATTCGCAATGATGAGCAATTTTATTATGAAGAAACTTCAAAATTTTCAGTGTTCACAATTCCTCCATCATTGATTTAGGGTCCGTAGCTTTATTCACCAAAACCTAATGCGTGAAGTTTTCTTTACAAAACATTCAAAAATGATCCTCTTCCAAAATTGACGGATCAATAGATCAATATGGCGTTAACTTTATAAATATTTCGTTATTATGAACCCTAAACAGAATAAACTCAATGGCTATACTATTTCTTTTTCTTCTTATCCGACTTTTCCTAACCCCTACCATATCCTATGCTTAATCTCAACCTTTAATAATTCAGAAATGCATGATTTTCTCGAAAGAAAAATTCATTATGATGGAATTTGTAATTATTCTCTAAATTACCAATTTGATATTTTCTTCCAAAGTGTTAGCCTAAACCATTTAAACTTCCTCCTCCAACATCAATTTACACGTGAGCTTCTGTCAAGCATATCAAAATAGGTGATAGAAAAATTAAACCTATCAGATCGCATGAGAAAAACTTCGCGAAATTTCAGCCTATCTGAAAACTTCAAAAGGGTCAAGTAAGAATCTCAACTTTTTATGTTCATTTCTACTGCTTACAGAACCCATTTCCATGCAACGCTAATTAAAGGAAATGTTCGCTGATTTATTTCTTGGATACTCGCTTAGATTTGTAGGTTCTCGTTTTAGCCTGATTTATGGTCAGTTAGTTAGTGAATAATGAGATATTCTATTTTAGGTGGATTTTGCATCTCGGTTGCTAGGGATACTGTAAACTGACATTTAGTTTGAAATCGCTTTGCCATAAAACTAAAAATTTATTCTTCTCGTCTTCGCATTGAAATGCCTTTTCCCTTCAAAAGAAAACTTGATAAAAATTTCGATAATGCCACGTCAAATAATATGCATTGCATATTCAATCATTTCATGCTAGATTTGATTCAGTTTATATTTATTTCCACGATATGAATATATTTTCTCGAAATTCAATTTTCTCGATTTCAAATATAAAATACCGCACCGTACACTTTCTTCAAGAACATCCACTTTTACAAATGTCAATATTATTTTGACACCGACTTTTTCTAGTCAATAGGCTGTGATAGTGATTCCCAGGCCATAAATTTTGCTTTTTCAAAGTGTTCGATTATTACAGTACCGCCTTTTTACAGTGGTATTTTCAGTTTTCTTTACAACTGACCTTGCCCTTTTTCCTTTCTCAATAACCACTTTCATAACTCCTTTTCACGTCAAAATCTCATTTTTTCACGATTTTACATCAACAATTGATTTTTCCAATAGTTTTTTTTCAAACTTTTTAAATTTTTAAACTTTTAATTTCGAAAATGTTAAAAATTGGTTTTCCCCCATAACATTTTCAAGCTTTACGAATTTTTCATCACTTCCAAACTTTCAAAAGTTCCCCCTGCCTCTCTTATCGGGCTCTCGCTATCTTTCCACTCTTTTTGCCTCTCCAACCCCGTTGTGTCTCGTTCTAAATTCAACAATCGATATGTGGTGTGGTCCCGCTCCGTTCCACTATCCTTTCCATTTCCATCCTCTCGCTCTGCACACGAAAAATCACGAATTTTTGCATTTTAATTGTCTTCCTTCAAAAATTCCTAATTTCTTTTTTGTTTTCAAAAATCCCGGCGAGAACTTTGAAAACTTTTCTAGACAAATTCCTATGTTTTCCGAGGAGTTCTCAAATTTCGCCAATTTTCAGAAAATTCATAGCGAATTGATATTTTCTTTTTGATTTTTTTTAATTCCTTGAAAACGATCGTTGATTTTTCCAGAAGCTAAATCAGAAATGTCGGCCGAAGTCGGGGACTCTGCTGATCTGGACGAGAAGAGACTCGATTCGGTTAGTTTTCAAACAAACTGATAAGTTTGGTTATTTGAAAACTCATAAATTGCAAACTTTTCAGAAAGATCAATATTTCCAAATTGCTATAAACTTAAACCAAGAGTCCATATTTATCCGATGATTTTTTGAAGTTTCAGAAGTTAACGGCAACCAAAATAGATTAAGAGGGCGAAAGCGTATATAATTTTTGAGAGAAAGTGGGGATTTTTCGAACTCAGCCAGAATTTTAGGCGTTTGTGGAGTGGTTGGTTTATGGTAGATGGAAATGGAGATGGGAGGAATGGAGTTTGGAGATGATGTTCTTGTGTGATGGAGATGATCTTTGTCTCTGATTGATGACTTCTTGACTGACTTGATGAAATCGTTGATGGGGCAATGTGTTGTTGTGTTTCAGTCGGAGAAAGTGGCCAACGGCAGCGAGAGGAAGTCGCGCAGCCGCAGTCGAAGTCGATCCAGGGACAAGGAGAAGAGGAGAAGATCCGGCTCCAGCAGCGGACGATCCAGAAGCAGGTCCAGATCCAGAGATAGGAGGTAAGGAATTCAGTTCTTAAAAATTATTTCTTAGGAATTTTAAACGAGAAAAATGACTATTAAGGAGCTATTTTCTTTTTCAAAGTATTATTTTTCGAATAATAAAGATCTGATCTTGGTTATTTTTATATTAACTCGGAAAAAAATTATCATCGTGTAAAGTCAACTAAATTGCTCTTTATAATTTCTGTCAAAATTAAAAATCGCAAATTTCAGCCGCTCAAAGTCACGTTCACGCTCACGCAGCCGCTCCCGCGACCGCCGTCGCCGTTCGCGCAGTCGCTCGAACACTTACTCACCGCAGCGGGACGACAGGGGCAGGAGGGTCGTCAATGGGCGAATCCACATTTCTGACTTCGGAGGGGATGTCAGACGCAGAGATCTGGAGAAGGCTTTTGAGTAAGACATGCCCATAAATAAAGAGTTATGAATTGACAAAGTCGAAAGAAATGAGATAGAATTAAAGTTTCTATTTTACCTTATTTTTAAAATGTAATTTTCAGACGTTTCGGCAAAATCACAGACTTCTGGATGGCCTCATACCCGCCCTACTACGCGTTCATCACCTTCAAACACGACTCCGATGCCGAGGAAGCTATCAGGAAGATGAATGAAGAGTAAGATTTCGTTCAGAAACCATAGAATATGGAGAAGAAAATGTCAAAGTTCAAACAAGTCACTATTTCAGACGCGTGATGGGTCATCGAATCCGCGTTGCGTACGCACTGCCTCGAAGGGAGTCAGGCGGAGGCGGTCGTTATGGAGGTCGGTACGGCGGCGGCGGAGGAGGAGGACGCAGAGACTACGGGTAGATATTGAACTTTAAACTAAGATTGCTGGGAAGATTTTCGACAAAAATAACTCGTTCTATTCAAATTACTCGCCTACAGCCACAAATTAGATGATCCTCAGCATAACGCACATGAAATTCTCTAGAATTTATCTAAAAGTTATAAACATGTAGGAAGCTTACTGTAGTTTTTAAAGAAATACATTTATTTTGGAAGTTTAATGTCGAGTCTAGAACAAAATCTAATCGTTTTTCTCAACTTCTAGCCGATGGTAATGGTATGTGTTTGGATGATGTTGGTTACATTGGTATAAATGGTAGAAGGAAGAGAGATCTTGGCATCTGAATGCTGCTCTGGCCTTGCAGCAGCATAGCGTCTCGATGGTATAGAGACGCAGAGGGAAGGACAAATATCGATTCTTTGATTCTATTTTTCAACTCTGATATCGAAGCCCTTTTCTGGGATCTTTGGTTTTGATCTAATAGCTAAACCTCCAAATCTGACTTACTTTCTTGATATGTTCTGCAAAAAGAAAGATGATGTGAGAGAGAAATTAGCCAAGTGATAGTGCGAAAAATAACTTCTTTCTAAAAATGTTTATTCCTGCAAAATAATAATTGAAAATTTCAGATACCTTCCGTCTCGTCGCTACTCTAGAAGTCCTCCGAGGAGGTAAAACTACGGCGTTTTTCTTTTACAATTCTAAAACTACTTGATTTTCTAGAAATCAAGTAGTCCAAGAACCACCTCACAGATTGTGCCCTCATTGCCGCAACATTTTACAGTAGAAATATTACCTCGTTCGTATGTCGTAAAATCGGGCATAAACTATAGGGATTTTATTTCGAGTGATTTGTGGAGTGAATTTGTTTGAAAACTTGTTTAATCCTATTTTTAAGAAATAATTGAAAAGTAGAGAGGGCATTGGAAAAGAAGTCTTTTTTTCAGGTACTACCGTTCCCGCTCACGAAGTCGCTCCTATTGAATACTTTATCTTCTAATATCCGAAAATCCTCCTTCCTCACTTCATCATCTAAATCTGAAATTATTTTCTTCCCTAAGTTATACCAGTATTTCAATAAAAAATCTATGGTTTTTAAATAACTTCCTAAAAAATCGCATATTTTAAAATGCCGAAATTATTTTATTTGGTTTGTTATCCCTCGAATGGGTGTTCTGTTTTATCTACGTAATTTACCTATTACTCGGGATCGAGAGTTATTTTTTATCAAGACACACTATACTTCATTCCTATTTTATCGTTTTATATTTATTTTTAAAAATATTATTTTGGGCTTATGTTGTTCGCTTTCTTTCTAAATTTTCAACATGTGAATATTATTTATTCGCTTTTTTCTTCTAATTTTTCTAAGAATGACTGATTTTTCAGATAACTTACCTATTCGATCCGAAGTCCTCAAGTAGTTATCTCGTTCTCATTTTTCGCAGGAAACTCATTGTTTTATCGTCATTTTCTGTTGTTGATAAATAAATTTTGTATTGTGAAGTTTTTCATGAAATGAAATTGTTCAAAGGGTGAAAGAAAATCCGTGGGATATTTGAAGGTTTTGGTGAATTTAATCTCCATGAAAATGTTCTCATGTGAATTTCTAAATAGTTCTCGATCCATAACTAATTTTAGAATCGATATGAAAATATAGCAGCATGAAGCACTCGGATCGCCACGCGAATTACCGTATTCTGGTAGCTCAGAATTTCCTATCGAATATTTCGCTCTCTGGAGACCACGATGACACGAATTTATGCATCTTCAAGAAACCGGGCTTTCAAAAAGTACAAAGATTGTTAAAATTCTGAAAAAATGAGAATTTTCAGATATCGCGACCCAGTCCTTCAACACGAGATACGTCTAGTCAGCCCGTAACTTTCGAAAAGGGATTTTCAGAGGAGCCCTCCATATCAATTCAAAAGGTAAATGCTATTTTGGAAAAGTTTCTCAATTTCGACCTTTCTGATCTGATTTTTCTACTTCTTACATTCAACATTTGAGCTTGTTTGGTTCTTTTTTATTTTTAATGAAAAGCTTCAGCCCTCAACTACAATTCGTCCCGATTTTCATGCCTCTCAAAACCTCTACTCCCAATCTCAACTAGGATATCACAAAGCTTCAGCAGTCACTCTAGGAACTCAACTGTCATTTCCGGATACCACGGTTTTTTTTCTCTTTTTTTTAATGAAATTTGCCAATTTTAGTCGAGTTTGGTTCTGATCGAAGAAAACGATGAAAATGTGCCTTATGCGCAAAGTACGAGAACGCCGGGCAAACAGTGAGTTGATTTTGTTTTTAAAGAATTCCAGAATATTTTCGAATCTAAAAGAAAGTATAATTTTAAGAAAATCCTTCCTCCGAAAACTCGTGAAGATAATGAGCACGGATGATATGAAAGCGAATCGTTTAATTCGAGGAAGACAATGTTCGATCGACGGAACTAGTATTGGAATGCGGCAGAAGGACCAGAGTCAGGAATCGCAAATGACGGAAGATGGTAAATTATTTACTTTTTAAATTCATTTTTTTTCATTATAAAATCGACTTTCTCAAAACGATTACAGAAAGAAATCCACTGTTTTTAGCGATGCGTCCTGGATCTCCTTTGTCTCTAGCTCAATTCCCCTTCCTCAAGAGATACCGCACTTCATCGGATCGAGGGGAAAGGTAAATAGCCAAAAAAATTCAGTAATTCTTATTTTCTTTCTGAATTTCAGAGTCTACATTTGTCTGGAATGGTCGAATTACCCGATGTCAATATTCTGCTATCGACAGTTTAATGCCGATGAAAAAGAGAAGGAGAAGGAGAAGAAAACCCAAGCAACTCCGATGCGGATCACTCTTTCGAGGGGGATTTTTCAGAGGTTATACTTGTTTATTTTTTTCAGTCTAGAAAAAGATACTTAATAAAAGAAGAAATGTATGAACTTTCCAGATGACTTTTTATCTTGACTTTTAGTTCCGACCGCTTACGAAATACCAGCGGTTGTTCGATAGACGAACTACGACCTTTCAACTTCGGCGATAAAGAGGTGAGTTTTTAGAAGTTTCTTTCAGAATTTCATGAAAGTCTAGGATCATCTAATATTTGGCCAGTTGTTCCGACGCTCAAGAAGAATGACCTCGCCCTTTTTCATGCTTTTCGAGAGACCTAAGAAATTGGAAAGACGGGTTATATTTTTGAGTTTAACATTTTTTTTCACTACAACATTTTCAGGCAAGTCATCTTCAAGCTGATTCTTCTGACAGATTTTTGTTGAGTTCGTCGCAAACTTCGGCAGGAGCGATTAGGGCTTCTGAACATGGTTAGAATTTTGACAAAATCAAGGAAAAAGCAAAAAGTCAGAATGTATACGAATGAATAATTACAGTATCCAACGACGACGAGGAAATAGAAATGGATGACTTGGAGGTGGGTTTTTAATTTAAAAATGGAAGGTACAATATTTTTAGACGATGGATGGCATAGTCGAAAAGGAATACGACCCAACTGCCTTCGATGAAGTTGAAACGGGCAGAAAAACGGTTGTGCGATTAGAGACTTTTTCGGTAAACTTGTTCTTCGGGAATTTTACCTATTTTTCTTAAATTTTCAGGGCACAACCTTCCATTTCTTGAATAACGCAAAAGCGAAGACCGCTATGAATGAAGCATTTCTGGAGAGATATCCTCATATCCACTTGACGCTCAGCAAGTTGAGGAGGTAATTTTAATAGCTTAAAAAAGACAGAAATTTAATTATATCATAAGGTATAGTTAAACAGGACGATATAAACTTATAACTTCAGTTTGAAACGTGAAATGTGGCAGCTGGCAAAGAAAGAGCACATCGACGAGTATACACTCGCTCAGGCCTTCTGCTATTTCGAGCAAATTGTTTCGAAGGCAAGAAATTTAATTTTTTTTCTTCAAAAAATTTAATTGCCATACTTTTCTGAAAAACCACAATTATCTTCAGGGTCTGATATCTAAAACCAACCGAAAATGCGTAGCAGGTGTCAGTTTACTGGTCTCCATGAAATTGAACGATTACTCAAAACAAGTGGTTAGGAAGTATTTGGAGGTAAAATGATTTTTCTTATAGCCAAAGAAGATTGTATTTTAGCATGCGGAAGACCAACTCCGGGTTTCTAGACACGATTTGTTGAGTTACGAATTGCCACTGTGCTCGGCGCTAAAATTCGACCTCTTCCCCATTGAAAATCTAGTCATTCCACATTACGAGAAGCTCATTTTTGATGTGACATAAGAAATTGAAATTTTGGAAATCTCATAATAGAATTAGTTATTCTGTAAACTCTAATGTGCAATTTTATGAATGTTAGAAAATGAAATCATGGCTATACTACATTTATTAAAACCGTGACATGAAGTTTGTCGGGAAATGCACAACATGATAACTATAGAATATTCGCCTGACTAACAATAAGATTTAGCAGGCATCTATCATTAAAGATAATTACGATGCCCTTTACAGTAATGTAAAATTTGCCTGTCGCATATAAAAGGCTGAAATATGACAAGTGCAACATCTTGTGCGAAATCTCACAACTATAATTTGAAGTCGGTCATAAGTTTCCAGTATCCTATGATTTCTTAGGGCAGGACTAACTGTCATTCGTCATATCAAGTTAAAATAGTAGTAAGTGCTAAATGCAACAGTGTTATTGAAGAATATCAATATTATGACGAATCTAATTTATACTTGGTGATTATGTGGCTAGGTTTTGCAAACAAAGTTCTTAATCTACTATTGTCAATGACAGATTACTTGAGACGCACGAATGAAACTCATAATCAAATTTTCAAGGAGTCGAATTTTACGCTATTTTGCATGTTCGATAAAATGTCAAAAGAAATAAATAAAATTTTCAACGTTTATTTCCGCAAGTCACCAACCAAACAATCGAACGAACGGAACCGATCAATTTCTTCAAAACTCGAGAAGGACCGATTTGAAATGAATTCAGATGAAACGACATTCCCAACAAATTCGGATCTTCATGGAAAGGTGCAAAGTTTTCCAAAAATTGAAGATTTAGGGAAAAATCTATGCGCCCGGAAAAACAATGAGAAAATGTCGACAACAATTTTATTTATCTCTGATGATGGAAGAAGACCTCGAAAGAGAGGCACAATAATGGGGGATTGATAGAGAAAAACAATCAAATAAAAAATATCGATAAAAAACTATTATTTCTGATAAAAGCTATAGAAGAAAAATGTTTTGGAGGAAATAACAATGATAAATAAAATTCATAAAATCCATTGAAAACAAGAACAATTGGGTCGAGAAAATTCAAAAGTCCAAGAAAAACGACAATTTTTCTTCGATTTTCAAAATTCGCGCCCATGAATTTTGGATGAAAATTGGGTGTGGGGGAATGGAAAGAATTTTACTTGAAGAAAATGAAACAATAGAAGAAAAACAATTGGATAGGGGAAATTGGGAAATTAGGGGGTTTTGAAGGAAAGGGAGGAGCAGGTGGATTGTGTTCCTGACCTGACACCGGACCGCTTAGAGCTTGTCGAGATAGTTGTTCAGGTCGGGCAGACCCTCTTTCAGACCCTTTCTCTTTCTCGTATTCAAAACGATCTGCAAAAGGAGTTTTTGTATTTTCCTTTCAAAAAATAAAATTTCCAGCAGATGTATCGGTAAGAAATGATTCATTTCATTTCATTTGTTTTGTTTGTTCAATAAAATGGGGTTATTGTAAAATACAAGAATCAATTCCATCACTCATTCTGGCTTTTTGTTGAGAATAATTATAACTGAATCTTACTTCATTAGGCTTGGTTCCAGCAACCATGGGGTCGCCGGGGAAGGTCTGCCAGTGGTCGAACACGCACTGAGGGAACGCCTGACCTCCGGTTGCCGAACGCAGCTCGGCCGTGAAACCTAAAATTGGTTCATTGAAAACCATTGCCAAGCACGTTAAAAGTATCTGTTGTAAGTTTGATTGTTGTAAAGGTGAAAGTTGCTGAGTTTATTTTTTAGAAATGTCTTCTAGTTTCAAAGATTCCATACCGAACGATTCATTGACGGGAAGATGGGCCTTGACGATGAACATGGGCGTGCCCGCGACTTGCGACTCCTCGAACACGATACCACGCTTCTTGTTCAGCACACCGTAGATTCCTGCAAATTGAACATTCTATCAGGGAACCCGGATTTCAAAGAAATCTTGTAAACATTCCATTTTCGTCAATTACAAAAACTGTTGAAAATTTTCAAATATTAACCTCCAACAGCAGCCTCGGGACACTGGATCTCGACGAGATAGACGGGCTCGAGGAGCATGGGCTTGGCAGTGAGCACGGAGGCGTAGAAGACTCTCCTTGCAGTGGGAATGATCTGACCACCGCCACGATGGATGGCGTCTGCGTGCAGAGTCACGTCGTGGATGTCGAAACGGATGCCGCGCCTAAAATGTGATTAGATAAATAATGAAAAATGTATTTTCTTCTTGAGCATTTCGTTTTAGACTTGGTTATCGAAAGATTTTCCACAACTCACATCAGCTCATCGCAGAGCACACCCTCGCGAGTGGCCCACTGGAATCCGGCCACAACCGAGTCTTTGATTTCGTTCAAGTACTGGACTCCCTTGGTCACATCGAACAACAGATTGGGACCAGTGCCGTCCGGACCGAAGCACCAGATCTTCCTTGCCTCCGTCACGTCGTACTCGTACTTCTCTGCCAGTACCTTTGCGCGAGCCTACAAAATACGTCAATTTAGTCAATTCATTGGAATTTTTTTAGAAAAAAAAAATCGAATTTTGGGAAGCGAAAATTATGTGTTCTAATTAGAGAAGTTCAAAAATGTTCGCTGTGAGAACTTCTCGCTAAATTTTCCGTTTAATTTTTTAAAAAGATTCTCAATTTACCTTGAACTCATCCTTAGGATTGACGACGCCATTCTCGATGTCATCAGCCAAGCCATCGGGCATGGGCGCGGCCGCGCAGTGGAGACGGTTGTGCTTGTTCGGCGATTTGGACAAGCAAATCTAGAAATTTGTAAAATTATTGTCCACTTCAAAAGTATCAAAAGGCTCTTATTTATTTAGCACCGAAAACCTTATCTTTTAGTAAAACTCATCAGATTTTAGCAACTTTTATTTCAAGAGGGACCAATTTTCTCAAAGCCGAGCCCACAGAATAAAATAATGCATCTTTTCGAGAGAAAAGTCTGAAGTAGGCTAAATTTCTCACCTGGTTGGAAGCCTCTTCGACGGTTTCACGATAGGACACAACGGGATCGGACTTTTTGAGGGGGATGCAGGCGTGATCTTCCTCGAGATCCTTCAGACAGATCTCCAGATGCAGTTCTCCCGCACCAGCGATGATGTGCTCGCCAGACTCCTCGAATATGCACTGCACCATGGGGTCCGACTTGGCCAGACGCTTTAGACCTTCCACCTGCAAAACGCAGAATAATCACTCGCGGCCGTTTTCAAAATCTCATTAGTTTCACATTTTTTTCATGGGCATTCTTAAAAATTCGTTGGAATACTTTGTTTCATTCGATGTAAAAGTGGAAGAGAAATTTTTGACACGAGTTCAAATTTGAATTGATCTCTTCTGCATTAATTATTGAATAAAATAAGCAATTCAAAGTTGAGTTGGCTGAATTCCTCGAAGAATAGACTCGAGCCAGGATTTCCACTTATAGGAATGTTTCTACTAAACCAACCAATTTAGGCAGATCGGCCGGATTCTTAGCCTCGACAGCGACTCTCACGACGGGGGAGACGGAGAACTTCATGACCCTCATGTTGTGGGCGTCCTTGAAGGTGGTGATGGTTCCGCCCTTCACGAGGTACTGATCCACTCCGACCAGACCGGCGATGTTGCCCGAGGGAATGTCTTCGATCGGTTCGATGTATCTTCCCATCATCAGAATCGTTCGCTGGATCGTCTTCTCGTACAGATCCTCCTTCTTGCCTGGCACGTAGTTCGGGCCCTTAAATTATCGTAATTTTTTGTTGTATTTTTTCATTTCATCCTTTTATAGCTTTTATCAAACTATTTCGTCTCAAAATTATATACGAACTTTCAAATGGATCAAGTTAGCGCGACTTAGAAAGACATTACTTCCTTCCACTTCCAAAACTTTGCAGTTCTTTTCTTCCAGAAAACATTTGACAGTCAGTCTGTCAATCATTTCCTCCTCTCTTATCAGTGACTCTCAAGAAATTACTAGCCATAATACTCCTAATAAAAAACCAATACCCCCTTTTCTTACCTGGATTCTGGCCTTCATTCCAGTGGCGACTTTGCCGGAGAAGACTCGACCGAACGCGTAGAAACGTCCCTTGTCCGAGGTCGGCACCATCTTCGAGATGTACATCATCTGAAATCGAATTCATTGCAATTACCGTAACCCTTTTTAGGTTCACTAGTCTTAGAAAATCTTAGAAAGAAACATGATTCGAGCATCTGGGATTCCCTTCCGCTACGAAAAAGCCTGATAAAGGGATATAAGAATAGGGATAGGGGCTAGGGAGTGGTAGGGTGTCCCGTTAGCCTACCTTATCCATTGATACCAAATTTGATATATTTTATGTCTCTCTATATGAATTTATCAGATTTTTTTTCATAGAGACTGGGAATTTCAGAAGGCCTATAACTCGACTATTTTCAAAGTCGAAATGGTATGGAATTAATTTTTAAAAGCCGAATTCGTCAGTTTCTAATCTTATAATGTCGTTTTCTTTTCGTACCAGAGGTCCATTGGGGTCGCAGTTCTTGATGGCGACAGCGGCCTCATCGTCGTGGGGTCCTTCGTAGAGCATCTCCATTCTGTACTTCTGCGCAGTGACTGGAGAGGGCAAGTGGATGCAGATCATTTGGAGCATAGTGTCTCCGGCAGGCAACCATCTGCGCATGAAGGCCTGAAGTTATCAAATTAAAAAAATAAAATTTTTAGAAGAATTCTTCTGAGTTCTATAAGATCTTTTTCCTTTCCCGTACCTTCATGAGTGGTTTTCCAGTCAAGTCCTTCTCCTCAACGGCGAGTTTGATGCCGAGCTTCTCGATGAGTTGCGCGGTCGCGTCCTTCTTCTCGTTCATGATCGCGTCGAACACCTACGAATTAAAAATGATTTCCAAGATCCCAAACAAAAACTGGGTTCAATATTTTCAGAATGGGCGATTTTCCTCACCTTGAAGATGGGATCGAGGACGAACTGGTTGAATCCACGCTTGGCATCTCCCGACGCCTGGTTGACCCACTTCTTGCTCTTCGGGTCGAAGAAGCGGTCGCCCCACAGGTTCTTCATCAGTTTGTCCACCTGAAGGAAACAAGTTTTAGATTAATTTTTAATAGAAATTATCTCATTGAAAGATCTGTGTTTCTTTGATTGTTTACCTGGACTCCGAATTTCTCGGCGTACATCTCGGAGAACTGCTTAAGGGTGAATGCCCATCCGTGCAGACCCGAGCCGAATCCGACATTTCCGATGGAGGGGTCGACCTGAATCGCGCCCATTGGACCGTCGTCGTCTCCGTACGTCGCGATGATCACGTTGATGTTCTCCACGATACGCTGGAATTGGTAATTTACTCATTTCTGTATATTTCAGGAGCATCTTGGATAAATCACCGAAGTGTTGAGTAAAATTGACAGAATGTCTTCTCAACTTCTTTCGCATTTACCTGGAAAGTCTGGTAGAGTTCCTCAGTTCCGAGCTGCAACTCGAGCAGAGCACGGTCCATTTTGTTCATGAACAGGACGGGCTTGATTCGCTCGGCGATTGCCTGACGCAGCACAGTCTCCGTCTGGACGCACACACCTGCAACGTCAATGTCTTCGTTGTTCCAATCAGAATTGAAAAGTCTATTTTTAATCCATGAAAAATAGAAAATGCTTTAAAAATTTGCAGTTTCAACAAGTTGTGAAAATTATTCTCAATTTCTTTTCGCGATTGACAAAAGCCAAATACAAGTTCTCTCAAATTCTATAATTTCATTTGATTTCGTGTTTTCCCCGTACCAGAGACACAGTCGACGACGACGAGAGCTCCGTCAGTGACACGGAGTGCAGCAGTGACTTCGGACGAGAAGTCAACGTGTCCTGGCGAGTCGATCAGGTTGATCAGGAAACCGTTGTACTTGTCCTTCTTTCCGTCGACCTCAGTAATTTCCACCTGCAATACTGATCGTCATCAACTTATCATTGGCTTTTCTTTGGTTTATTCTCGATTTCTAGGATTTTGTTTTGAAACATACCTGATTGTCTCCCTTGATGAAATCCAGATCCTTTCTCTCCAGCTCGAAGAACATAGAGATGGCGCTGAAAGGAAATACTATTGACAAGCTATCATTTCCAGTTGATTTAAGAAAGATCAAGTATTGAGGGTGGAGATTTATCATAGACAACGCCTAAAAATAAATCAAGAAAAAGATTCTCTTCAGGAAGTGAATAATTTCCAATGAATTTATGAAAACGAACGTGGATTTGATGGTGATGCATCGTTCCTGTTCGTCCTTTCTGGTATCGGTGAACCGAGTCTCTCCGGCCTTGGCGCCGGCAATAATGCCTGCTTTGGACACGAGCGAGTCGGTCAGCGTGGATTTGCCGTGGTCGACGTGCGCAATGACGGACATGTTACGGATGTTCTTCTTGCGATCCATCAAGGAACGGATCTCATCGATCGTGAAATTCACCTAAACGAGTTTTCAATTTTATTTTTTTGTCGAATTTTCTGAGTTGATAGGTTCAATTTTATGTGATTTTTGCTGTACCGAGAAATAACATCTTTTGTTTGAAAAAATGTTGAAAGTTTTCGAAAGTCCAACGAGTTCAACTTTTCTGGAAATTTCGGAATTTTATGAAGGTTCCGAAGATTTTAGGATCAAAAACATTAAAATATTCCTGATTTTCAATTTTTTTACTTTTCGAATACCCACCCAATTAACTCTAAAATCAAATAATTAGGTCAAGTCACGAAGTTGCGCAATCATTCGAAATCCGTTTTCAAGCGTTGAATTTTTTAAACATTTTCATGGAATTACAACTCCAAACTTTTAAATAGCCCTCTTCAACTAATACTGATAATTAGTTAATTATCCAATTAGCTAATCACCTTTAGTTAAGTGGTCTACCTAAAATTTCTTAAAGTTGGCCTAAATTTTTTCGAATTTATTGAGATAAAATGGGTATTTTGGGTGGAGAAAAGGAGCTGAGCTTACCATTTTGGCTGTTGGTCAGATGGACTTGCAGCAAGAAAGTGGATGACGTCAAAATCCGGAATACGGCGAAAAATACCCGCACAAATCAGGCGAGCTTGCTGAAATGATGGAGGGTAATGAATACGGTCGACTGCGCCTAGTGTTCGAAAGGTCTTGACGCGATAAACCCAGGCAGAGAGAAAGAGGAGAAACGAGAAATAGCACAGGAGAGAGAGGGAGCAAAGAAAAAGGGGGCGGATAGAGCAAGTGGACTTTTGAATTTTTACAATTTTTTCGTTGAACTTTAGGAAAATTGCTAATTTCGTTGATTATCGAGTTAATTGGAGTAGTTAGCTTTTAAAAAGGGATGAATTAGCACGGGAAAGGAGAAAACTGAAAAATGGAGAACGAGAAAGTGGGATTTTGAAATTTCGAGTTTCCTCGTGTTCCTTCAAAACTTTCAAAATTTGGTGAAATTTTCGGTAATTATCGAGTTACCTGGGCAACTATCTTGTGACAGTAGGGAAAAGCAGAAGAGATTAAAGGTGCGGAAAGTACAAGTGGCATTTCCTTGAACTTTCGCGATTTTCGTTCGAATTTTGGTATTTCGCAAATTGCGCTGATTATCGGGTAAGTTGCTCAACACTGCATTATGCGGCTAAAATTATGATTTTGATGGAGGAAAATTCGCGAAACCGCGCTGGAAACGCACACAGCGAAAGAAACACGTGACGAGAGAGTTTTGAGAAAAATTAACAATTTCGAATAATTAGCGATAGGTAGACTTACGAGCACTTTTCTCCTAAAATTGAGCGAGCGAAAACCCCGCTCACTATCGATGCGAAACGAAGTAGCGTTTAGCGAAAGAAAAAGAGTTTTCATTTTTCCGCACTCGTTATTGTATTTTGAACATCAGTCGCATATTGCAGTACCAATTAACTCACTTTCTCGTAAAGTTCCGAAAATTGATGTTCACTTGGTTGTGAAAACAAACATTTTTGATAAAAATCAAGAAGTGGTCATTTTCGTCGAGAACATGAACTTGATCATTTTTTCATGACTTTTCGAGGCATAAAACTCAAACGGAGACAAGTTATGGTTTTTCAAGGAAAAACTTCAACAGGCAATAGAAGAATTGATTCTTCCTACCGGCTGCTGTTGTTGAACGAAAGAGTGCACCCAATTTGTGAATGACCGTGTATGTATTCTCAAATTCGCTTGAAATATTCATAATTTTTCGTTTTTTTTTATTTATTCTTTGTTTCTCCGTATCAACCCAACTATCGTGATTCTACCTACCATCTGCACTAGAATGAATGCCAATGCACGATGCTTTTGTTGATATATATTTTTAAATGTTTTTGTCTTTCTTTGAATTTTCGTTCAAACTTTGATAATTGCGAACTGATTTATTACAATTAGAGTGTAGTGGACCCGAGAATGATCAAATGAAAAAGCACTCACAAGAGACGAAGAAATCAAAATTTTGATCGAAAAGACATCGTCAAAATTCCTATTATGAT
Organism: Diploscapter coronatus; assembly: GCA_964036155.1. Taxonomy (NCBI): domain Eukaryota; kingdom Metazoa; phylum Nematoda; class Chromadorea; order Rhabditida; family Rhabditidae; genus Diploscapter; species Diploscapter coronatus. The sequence continues at coordinate 9,718,457 of OZ038422.1, forward strand.
GAAGTTAGACGGAAAAAAAACTCGTTTTACGAATAAAAATGAGTGAATTTTAAGAAGAAATCGAAGGAGGGAATCAAAATCTAGTTGCGGAATCATGAGAGTGAAGTTTCGAGATTGCCGAGAATACAAATGACATCACGATCTTAGCTGCAGAGAATATGTTTTGAATCAAATACACAACCGAAAATGTAGATGAAAAGAAGATAAAAATTAGGTTACAGTACTTTCTAATACAGATAAACTGATGAGGATAATATTGAAATTTAGGAGAAGGCAAGAAGCTAAAATAAAAAAAAAAAACGGGAGAATTGCAACCCTGCGTAAAAGCGCGCGATTTTTAACAACAACGAGGATTTCAAGGGGATTTTGTCAGGAGGAAAAAAGCTCAACTGTGCACCGCTAAATTTAGGGATAAGATTCTTCTTCTTCTTCTTCTTTTTCTTGCGCCTTTGTACCGTATATTAACAGTGTCGGCGTCCCCATTTCCGCGCGTTATGGACGAGAGCCTATCCCAGCTCATAGGAACTGGTGGCTTGTCCAATTTGCGGATGGACCGCTCGCGCAAGCGGTAGGGGATCCAAGAAGTCGTGTCCTATTCTATTCAGGTCACTACCGACATTTCTTAACCCCCTCGGTATGGGTGGAGGGGCGGGAGTCGAACTTGAGACCTTTGCATGGCGTGACTAGCGCGTTAGCCACTGAGCCATCCCCCCCTCAAATTTAGGGATAAGATTAACTCGAAAAATCTCATTTTCATGTCTGCTTATGACAAAAATGTGAAGGTTTGGATGAAGACGATTTCATTCGTTTGTAAATCCTAAATCTTCACATTTCTTCAGGAAAAAAGGTTTACAATCTCGTATTAGCGTATTCATAGGTAGATTGGGAAAATGAAAGTGTAGAACATCGAAAATATGTACAGCGTGTCAGCGAAGCCACACAAGAATTTCTAGAAAACCATAAGATTATGCCAGTGAAATAAAATTGGTGGATTACTGGTGATTTCCATACGAATAGGTCAATTATGTCGTGTCACAAGACTAGATCGAGATTATTACAGGTACGGGTTGGTTTAGAATCGTGCAGAATAATCAAATTTTCTCATTAAATTAGGCTAATTGCATAGAACTTGAGATAAACGATCACGTTTCGTAAAGAATAGTCAAAACTATAAAGGAAACAACAATTGAGTTAAAAATTAGTACCTAAAGGGCTAGGGCTATCGACTAAAAGTCGGTAACTTGTCGAGGGAGTAGCCGGGCCGGCCGCAGAGCGTGCACATGATGTAGTATACGTGGTAGAAGCCTGGAATGAAGCACAAACTGCCAGCGAACAGGAACACCCAACCGCGTGGTCCTGCAATTATTTGTCCTTCTTATTTTTTTCCCAAAGATTGTTTCCGTATTCTTTTTATTTCCTGCAAAGGTATCTAGACCTACCATCATCCATGAACAGCGAATAGAAGCCAACGCCGAGGAGAATCGATCCACCGACGGTCAGAAAAATAGATCCCAGAATCACACGGATATTCGACCGAATCGTTGGATCGGAGCAAATTCCCCTGCAATAACTCGTTTTTCCGACGTCTATTTTGACGATAAATAAGGTTTTTACTTTGCTTTGTTGGCTTCTGGACGAGCAGGTTCATATGGAGGACTGCCGCCAGGAAAGACTCCCTAAATCGCTTGTTTAGGCTGGAGCAGTTTCGAATTATGAAGATATATGTACCTGCGAAGAAGCGAGAGGACTTCCACAGGCTCCATCCCTCGTGGTACCAGCGAGTCTCTCGATGTCCTCCTCACCATCGGACTCGTTTCGGTCGACGATCAACTAAAATTTGAGCAATTATTCCTCGAAAAAAGGCCCGTCAATTCTCCTTCCTGATTTACAAGGCTTTGTGACATTCATTGAATAGAAACTCCCTTGCAATGCAGACTACAAACAATTGCTTAGTCTGGTTTGCAAAATGCAGCGAACTGGAAAAGCTCTTGCTAGACTATGCTCTACCTGTTCGCAAGTCTTGTCAGCTATCAGCGAGCTATTTTGAATATCTAGAGCCATGGTAGGAGCTGGATCAAGGAAAGGCTATAGGAGTTTCATAGAATGCCCAGAAGCGAACACGAATACCAGGGCGTATCAGGTACAAATTGGAGACTGATGCCGCACTCTCTCGCATTGCTACGTTTCCTTTATCTTTTATCTTTCATTATCTCTCCTCATAATCTCCTGGATTTCCGCGAGGCTTCCTCTCTCATCTCCAGAATTCTCCATAGCAACGAATTTGACAGAGGACAGGAGAGAACGCAAACAAATGAGTGCCATCTCATGAATAATTCCGTGTGTAAGACCAGAAATCGAATTAGGAATTATCTCTAACAAATTATCCGTGAACGCGAGTTACTCTTTTGCAATGGGATAATTTCGTGAATTATTCACGAGCAACATACGGAGCAAACCACTAATTGAGATATTTACGGCAATCATGGGAAATTAAGAAATTTTTTATGCATTAATTTTAAATTTTCGAGTTAGAAAATATTTTGTACGCTTATTTTTCTTTGCGGGGAAATTCTCAATCTCCTGAACGAATGATAAGGTTTGAAATTTCACTCAATTCGGCGCTGATGTTAGAATCATGAAGTTTCACGAGAATGAATTATCAAATTACTGTGTGCAAGCATGCAATTACCGCCAGTTATTTACAAATGTCAGTTCCCTATTTAGCAGGCTTTGAAATTTGAGATCAAGTTTCTAAATACACTTTCAAAGTTCTAACTTTGATATATGGCTTCATTGCGCTGCAAAGACGTGTTCAGAAACCAACAAAAATAAATTCAAGTGTGGATATGTTTTTTTTTGTTTTCAGAGATTCATTCTTATGACTATTTTGATTTGCATATTTTGAAAGAATTCAAAACATTCGACTCACATGTTGGCCCTGAGAGACGTTTCTCTGGTGACCTGGCAGTGTCGGCATCTGAATCTTCTGCTAGTGACGATGAATTTTGACGCTAATCGATTCCAGCGAACCCCTCAAACGGTGTCACACCCTCGGCCTTCTAAAATAGGTCGTTATCATAAGGCGGAATAACTCGTGATCTTTCGGTTTTCATAGATTGAACGAAAAACTTTGGTGTGAAATGGCAGATCTATTTGCACACATTTTTCATATTGCCCCGGACAGTTTTCAGGCGGCAAAACAAAGCGAATATCATTGTTTTCAGCAGGTGGACGAATCAATATTTGACAGATCGTAAAGAATAGATTGATTCAAATCAAGGATGTGCAGCGAATCAATTGAAGATTAATCTCGGATAAAGCGAGGGGAGTTTTTGGAACAAACAAGACGTTTTGTGAAACAACAAGTGAAACGGTGCAGCAGCACAACGAGGGAAATGGGTTGAAATCCGAGGCGCAAACAAACCACCCAATGGAAATAATGCGAAGTGTTGTTGGAGAAAGAAGAATGCGGAAAGAGCTTGAGCGGAAGAAGAACATGCGAAATGAAATAGAGTGAACGAAATGGAAACCGGGTCGATCTTGGCTCATGCGCCGAATGAACTAGAGAGTATTGATGTATTTGCGAAGGGACATGAATTGGTTGAAATTTGAGCGACATTTTTTGAAGTCACGTGGCCAAAAATGTTGTTGATTTCATGACAGCATTCAGAAAGTCTCTTTAGTCTTGAAAAATCTAGACTAATGCACCTCGTATATTTGAAAATAGAGACTGAACCGCACGGTGAGTATTGTGAATTGTTTACTTTTACTCTCGCCGCTGTCTCCATGCCGCTCGCACTCAAAGAAATCGACGGCAAAAAATGTGGGGAAATACGAATGACGCATAACACCTGGGATTCGATTTAGCAAAACTATCATTTGTCAGGTGACCCAGGATTATCAATATCTCTCACTCTACCCGGAGAGCCAATTTATATTGGCAGTAGTATGGGTTTCTATGATGGATCTTAGTTTAAATTGCGGGAAAAGTTAGAACAAGTCTGGGAAGTCGTGATTAATTTTGAAAGAAACGACCGGGAATGATGAGTTATCAGCGGAGTGACTCATTCTCAGATGATAGAACTCTAACACTTGTTTACTCCATTTTACAAAGCATGTGAAACTTCGTTGAAGTACATGAGAACTCAGTCGATAAGACTTGGAAATGGAAATCTCGCTCGGAATGCCGAAAGCGGGAACCTTCGACTTTGCACTAAAAGATTTATCACTCTCTAGTCGGCACGTAAGAGACTGAAAAATCGCTCTAGAATAATAAAAACCCATTTGAGGTTAGATGAAAGGTGAAAAAATTCTCGCGGGGAAAACCTCCGAAAAATTGGCTGGCCTTTGCAAAAATGAATGGAAAGCCTTACTTGAAAAGTAGGCAGGAGAGCAAGATGAAAGAAAAGAACAACGAAGAATGCAAAAATTGCGAAAATCAAAAGAAAAGAGGGAACGTCTTTTCCTGCTTCTGCTGTGTTTGGAGAGAAGGCAAAGGATTTTGGCAGTGAACCAAAGGGAATAGGGAAGGGGGACCGCGACGCAACAGCCTCGCAACGCGGTCGAATATTGCGGCTATTCGGTGCGCGCTTCCTTTGTAGAAGGAAACAAGGGAGGTGCGAGATAGACGGAGGCAAAGATGGAGAAACGAGGAGAAAGATCATATTCAATTTGGAGAGACAAGAGAGGAGGGGTTGGCCCCACCCACCTACCCAAACTAACCCAGACCCAGACAGTGGACACCACCGCCAACATGCGAAAAGGAGAAGACTATTATGCAGAGTTGCAGAGGGAAGCAGGAAAAGATCCAGAATAGGAAATAGAAAGGAAGAGAGGCAGATTGACTCATTACCCCCCGATCCTTGCCTTGCCTTGCCTTGCCCTTGCCTTGCTTTGCTGCGTCGTTCCCTTTAACGGGAGGGAAAGAGAGGTAAGCCCCCTGAGGCTAACCTAACCTGCCCTCACTGCTACAAAAGGGTCAGCAAATGTGTGAGAGTCACACAGCTAGCACCGCACAGCAACCGCTGCGGACAAATTATATCCTGCTTTCCTTTCCAACATAATAAAGCAAATCGCACACCTGCGCAAGGCAGTGCAATATGAAAATGGAACTGGAGAACAGAGATTGATAAATTATGTGGGATTTGGATGAAAAACGTGGGAAAATACTGTGTTTTGGACGGTAAGAGAAAGAGAATGAAAACCGTTTCTGCAAGTCGAAAACTTGATGATAACCTGAGCGGATGTAATTATTTCGTGAAAACCTTATGGCGATTCAAAACAATAAAACCTGAAAAGGCAGTTATTTCCACCGTAGTTTTCTATCGTTTTGCAAAATGAAATAATTGTTTTGGCCAATTTCCGCTGATCGGATTGTCGTATCGTACTCGATAATCGATACAAATCAGCAGATAATTCACTGATATGGAGTTGACGATAATGGAATTTCGCTCGTTGTTTTTCACCAATTCAGCTAACCTTGCTTCGCGCGAGCGCGTATCAAATTCTTCTCGAAAACGTGAAGGGCGAGAGGAGAATGGACGAAGACATCGATATGAACCGGTCCGACAAAATCAGCCAATCTGCGAGAAAGGCCCACGATTGATGAGAAGGGGAGATGAGACGCATTCATTCGCTCGCTGTTAATTCACGCCCTTTTAATAGCCCGTGGCATTTTCATGGCTGTTTTGTCTTGACATTGACTGTTTTCTTTCGAATCTTGAGCTTTCTGCACCATCTCAAAAAATTCGGATTCTCTACACATCGCCACTCTTTCACAGATCTAGGAAACACTTGTCAGACGAAAGAAATTATAGGAGTAGTTTGAACAAACGAATTCATAATTATGAAACCACTTCACACATGAAGATTTCCTTTAATGCCAGGTTAGAGGTACAAATTCTTAAAAAAAAAATATGCTAGAGGTACGTCGCATGAGATTCCTGACGATAATTATCCTTAGGTCTGCCTTTTCATCAAGATTCTTGTTTCACAGTGAAGACTTTAATTAAATTTTGAAGGCTTAATTTGTTTGCATGTTCCAAAAATCGATGTTGTCATCCCTTTGAAGCGAAAGTCTATTTGCAGAGCGATCGAATAAGAACATTGATGTTCGATCAAAATTATGTATGAAGTTTGATGAATTCGATCAACAAATTGGCAACGCCTTTTTGTAATTTCAGTTACATGCCCATTAAGCTAGTCGTCGTCCAAATGTAGAAAAACGGCCCAATCGCAATACTCAATCGCCCGTTGAATTGTCTGAATTGTCACTTGTCACTTCGCCGCATGTCATTTTGGTATTTCTTTATTGTGACATACAACGGCTAATATGTGAATTCGGTTGAACACAATTCACAACACAGCATCTTTGTCATTTTTCTTTTCTACTTTCGACTCTCGTCTTCCTTTCTCTAGCTATCATATCATGTAGCAAAGGCGTATTCACGTATTTTTGCGAAGGTTTCTTCAGCTCATTTTGAATTATTTAGTCTATTTAGTAAATTTTGCGAATCTCGAGATTTCCTTATCAAAATGCACGTTGTCGAACTTTGTAAATACTGTGGCGGCAAACTGTTTGCATCACCGTTATAATTTTATTGAGGGAAAGTTGGGAAATTAAATTTCTTTGCATTTATTATTAAAATTATAGAATTTATTTCATAATTAGAAACTATTTTTATTATAGACTATCTTGCCAGTTTATTTTATTGTTGAAAATTTTGAATTTTCTTAAGTATTGAAAACATAAAATTGGCGACCGTTCCGGGCATAGGCCGATTTAGAATATAATGTCTATATATAAGGGCTTTCAAATGTGTCATCAGACAGCTTCTGCACTTACTCACATAGGCCTATGGAATTGTTTTGAAATCGGACGATTTTCGTTTTTCTCTCTTGGTAAAGAAAGTTCAAAAACTCCTAACTTCCATAAAAGTAATCGAATCGGGTCGGAGCTTGGCAGATAATCACGACGTATCCATTCCAATATGTATGCAAAATTTCAGCCGGATCGGTATACCACAAGTGGGTGAACCGGTATCATATCAGAATGTAGCGGGTGATGCAAAACTTTTGCTCGTCACCGTAATTCTTCACAAGTTTAGCAGTAAAATGACTTTTTGAACCTTTTTTCTTCCGTATTTTCTCAATCAGATAAGTGCGCATATTTATGAAGATGATCGAGAATGCCAAGTCTCTCAAAATTCAACGGTTTTGTCATGTCACCGACCGGAAATCATCGCTTTTCACGCATTTGTCTCTGTTGGACGGCATTTCGTGAAAATAAAAAGTGTTCACATTGAAAAAGTGGAGAAAGAGGAAATTTGATGCATTTTTCCGTTTGCTTTTATCATTTGGGGAACTTCGTCGTGCGGGTGGGTTTCTAATTTCTTTCTCTCGGAAAGTGTTCGATAAGAGTTACTCAATCGAGACGATTATTATCAGTCATCTATCAATCAATTATTGGGAGAACTTGGCAGTTATTTTAGTCGTTTTTGGAAGAATCGCCATTTTTCGATTATTTAACTTTAGAAACCCTTTTATTGACAGTTTTGAAATCTCCGGAGTAATTGTGGCACTTGAAATTTCGTTCTTCTTTCATTTTGTACATTCCGAAATGACGTAATTTTTCTACTTACGAGATACTTTTCAGTGTTGTGAGTTATGAGTCATTCCCCCTTTCTTTTCTTCCGTAAAACTAACACTTCTTTCTTACGACTCACCTTCTAACTCAAAACCTGAAACTAGTATCTTGCCCGTGAGAAAACAACCTCTCGTGAAAGTCGATTTCAGGGACATTCGAGTCAGAAAAATAACATTTCATTACAGTTTTTGTGCGCGGGAAAAAGTGCGAACCGAATCTTTATGGTTGAAAAAATGTGTGACAATGTTAGTTGCTATTGCTAGAAAGACTGATGTTGAAATCCTCGCAAACCGATATAACTTTCGTGGAGATTTTTGCTCATTTTACAAAGCAACTTTTTCAGTATGGCTTCATTCTTTCGAAAATTCTTTGCAAAAAAGAAGAAAAAGTTCACTCGAAAAGACTCGATCACTGGACGAAACCACAGCTTTGTAAGATTTACAGATCTTGACCATTTATTTTTCAAGATGGAAATTTAGATTGTCCCATACTTATCGCGACTTGAAGGCAATCAACTTCAACCTGGGCAGTCATTGATAATTCGAGGATTTATCATAGGTTCAAAAGTCGAGCAAAGTTGATTTTGACTAGAAAAATGTTAGGCGACGAAGACTTCATCATCAACCTAACGGCTGGTCCGAAAGTTGAGCTCGACGATGAAAATGACATTTTGGACAGTCGCCTTTTGGCAATGAGAGTTGACGTCAAAAAGGGCAAGATATTCCTGAACGCATGCATCAATAATGAATGGGGAAAGTTAGTGATTTTTTATTCGAACGAAATTGTAGCTTGAAAACATATGCTTACCATGAATGGTTGATGTTGAATGGCCTCACAAGAGAAGCGTTTGATCTTGGGTCCGGCTTTTTGAGTGGGAGCAAATGGAGCCTACCAAATCGACATCACTGATTACGAATATGCAAAGTGTGCATTGTGTATTTAAAAATAATCGCCGAACTTATTCCTCGAAAATGATTTAATATTGGAAAAATAAAGTAAATTGTGCTGCCAACAATGTGCGAATTTCCGCACATAAAAATTATGCTTCATTTATTTCGTCTCAGTAATCGATCATTTACAATATGCCTTTAACTCATTTTTTCACGAGCCTATCTTTTGCAAAATTTGTGTTAATTTTTGAGAAATAGAGTAGCTCATTCGCAGAATTTTTTTTGCATATCCGTAATCAGCGATGTCGGTTTGGTAAGTCTCACTTGCTTTCATTCAAAAACCGGACCCGAGGTCAAATGATTCCTTTATCAGAGATAGGCTTTAAAATGCATTTGATTTTTATGATCTTCAGAGAAGGCAAACTGAAACACAACTGGAAAGTAGGCGATGAATTTGACGTGCGAATTCGGTGTCACGATGATAGATTTGAGGTTTTGCAAATTTGCTCATTCTCAGAACGATAATGGAAAGGTTTAGATTTTCGTTGAACAAAAGCTCGTTTCGGTATTCACTCACTACGTCCCCATGACGAAAATCACCCATATTTACATCAATGGAGAAATCCGTCTCTACAACATATCGTGGGAAGGAAAATATTACGTGAGATTTTTCTTGAATAATTTGAAGGCAAAATTGCTATCAGTGTGTACAATGTCGAAAGAGCGTGCCTTGCACTGTCAGTCATGCTTCTTGAAAAATGTAATGCATGTTTGAAATTCAGCAAATGCCGTACGCAGCTGAAATCCCGAATAACTTCTACGTCGGTAGAAAGCTCTACATTTCGGGGAAAATCAACAGGGTATCAAATTTGTTCCAATTGATTTGAAAAGGATCCGTGTCTTCTAGAAATGCAAGCAGTTCACCATTGATCTGATCACTGAAAAGGGCGACGACGTCGCAATGAGATTCAACCCATTCTTCAAAGAAAAGGTGGGAAACTTGTTTATCCTCAAAAAATCGACAATGGATTTTCAGAAGACCCGAAGAAACAGTCGAATACAGGACATGTGGGGTCGAGAGGAGAAGACTCAAGAGGCTCCCTTCCCATTCCAGAAAGGAAAGGCCTTCAACCTGCTGATTTATTCGGAAGAATCAAAGATCATGGTAAATGAATAAATTATGCCAATTAACTGGTTAATTTAGGTCTTCGTCGATGATGTCTATTACGTTTCCTTCGACCATCGAACACCATCTAACTTGATCAATCGACTGAAAATCGACGGCGATATTGAACTCTTTGGAGTTCACCTCAAGTGATTATCGGTAAACAATCAGTTACGAATAGCGTAGAATTCATGATAACTCGATCATATCCCGTGACGATAATGTTATTTTACCTCATTAGAGATCAGTTACTCGAGATTGTTCATAAGTATTCCTTGTGCTTTGATGACATTGAATTCTTTAGTGGTCTAAAAACTGCCATAACTTTCCTTCGAAATAATGCCATTGTCAATATCCCCGTGCTCAAGATTTGATGAAACTTGTCGCTTCGTTTTCAAATTCGTTGAAATGCTTGAATAAACTCCCATTATTCGGAATAGTCTGTGATCATAGTGAAGACTGGGCAATTTGGATCAGGGATATGCGAAAATTTCTGGAGAGATTTTCTCTTTCTCTGCTTCACGCTCTTTCCTTTCTCGTACCTCTCATTTTCATTTTAAAACGAAAACTAGGGGTGTGAGAAAAGTGAGAAAGAGAAGAAAGGGCGTGTGTGAAGCAGAGAAAGAGAAAATATTTCCTCGGAAATTTTCACACTCCTGATTTGGGTTCTTCAGATTGTCGTGACATGATTGAAGATGACTTGATGAAGACGTCTTTCCATCAGTTGTTTTTCTGATGTTGCAATAAGCGTCTACGTCATCCCAAATCTGCATAAAATTGAACCATAGAGCATATCATTGTTAAGTTCCAACGTTATTAAGATTTTCTCGTCGACGGTCAACAGCACAAGGTATCGCTCACTCGCTCCATCTCATTCACCCACTCCTCACTCTTCGATTCTCGATCAAACTCTGCTCACCAACTATTTCGTACACAGAATAAACCGTCCCGCAGAGGGATTTCAAATAAAATAGGTTTTTTAAACTTCATCCTATCTAATTTTTGGATTTTTCTTAAAATATTCTATATTTTCAGCTTCATCACATTTTATTCCATTCTTTTCGATTTTTTGTTTGACAAGCTATGTGATTTTACACAAGTGAAACTATGATACACGTAGTCTGAATCTACCCGTTTTCAAAAATATTGGCACCTCAAAAAGGATATCATCAAGTGTGCAGAAACATTCGAAAGATTGAGAGAGTTGTATATTTTGTAGAAAATATCATCGAGCGTATCGTTGCGTCCAAATTCGAGCAGTTTCTTCGTATTTTTGCGGCTGAAGTTTGTATTCCACCGCTAGTGGTTCATTCACTGGATCATCTGGAAATAAAAACTCGAAAATAACAGAATAAATTTGGATTTCTCCTGAAACTATTCAATCTCTTTCAAATGGGTGAAATGAAAATCATAATTTTAATGATTTTCTTCCATAATTTGCAGAAAATTTATTAGTTACGATAATGTTCTTACCCAATTTCGGTTCGATGAGCATTTGCTTGATGGCGTGAATCGCGTCCTTCATTTTGTTGCTGTTTTTATTCCACTGGTCCGATATGACGCTTTTTGATATCTAAAAAGGCTATTGTTTGAAAATTAGAAACAAAAACTTACATCTCCTTTTATGCCCACGTTCAGATGATAAATCCTTGTTAGGAATGCTGCCTGAAAAATAATTAGTTTCGGAAAAAAATTAAAAATTTCGTAATCTTTGGCAATGAAACGAGAGAATAACACGAAAAAGTTCATTTTTCTTGTTATCAAAAATTTAGCATATTTCTAAATCATGCGAAAGAAACACTAACCCTCGGCGGAAAAACGGGATGTTCTTGGGAAGCGGTAAGTTGAACGAAGAAGACACCGCCTTCGTAGGGAGTTCCCCTCGGACCTTCAATTGCAACGGTCCACTCAAGCAGTTCGCCAAGACTAGGAGACGCATAACAGCCCTTGTCGAGACCGTCTACTTCTAGAGACCTGGAAATTTTTATCGCTTTTCTTTAAGTCTATTCTTTTCAGTGTAATAAACATGAAAATTTTAACTTCCAAAACATTCTTAACTCATTGAAAGTCGTACATTTTTGTTTTCACACTTCGTAGAAATATGATTTAAAAACAATTAAAAAATTGGCTACTTTGCTTCCCGATCAAGATTGACTCTGGCCATTGTTGGAGGGAAGGACGGAGTGGATGATTTTCGCTTCAAAACCCGTCGAATTGGACTCGGAGTTGCACTGGCAATTGCACCTGGTAGTGCACTGTGCCGGGAATCATTTTGTCCTTGCACTTGGACCATTCGAGGAGTAGGAGAGTTGCGGTGAATGGAAATATTGGCGCTTGCCGAGAGGGGAAGAGGAATGCCCTCTGAAAATGGGAAGAACACTGATAAGAGATGAGTTACGAAATGAAATGTCATTCTCGACTATTGGGAAATTTTGATCTTCACATTTCTTCGTAAAAATAACATATCTTCTATTTATAAATTTCACTTTATCTTTCTAAATATAAAGGTACAGATTCAAGATCTCAAATTTTTCGAAAGGAAAAATCTAAAATTTATATCATTGTAAAAAGAAAAAAATTACCTCCCGAAAAACTCGCAGTCGAAGTCGAAGCGATAGCAGGTGGTTGTCGATGATGCGAAGAATGTAATGCATAGACAGGAGACGTTGATTGTGGTGGAAGGAAGACAGGAATGGGATTGGAAGATGATGGTTGAGAGTGAGAAGGCAGAGAGGCTGTTGCTAGCAAAGATTGACTCACAGAGGCGGGGATCACTCGACCACCCGCGATTATACCGTATTCCGCACGACGGCCTGGAAATTCAAATTTTATTTTTTTTTAGAAAATGTAGGTTTAACTGGAATTGCTAGAGACTCATAGCATTTTATCTACGTGTACGATATTACTAGGGCGGGTAAAATAAAAAAAATAAAAGGAAGGAATGGTAGCATTCATAGCTTTGCATTATAGTTTTTTTGTTTTTAAATTATTCCGAAAGAAGTTCGAGTTATCTTTTCAATTCATCCTTTTAGATGTAAATTTTTAAAATTTCTACCATGCCCCGGTTGAGCGATTCTGGACTGATCCTCGAATCGAAATAAACTTGCTGCCGCGGTTTGGAACGGATCGGTGAACGAGCGCATGTAGCGCGGAACTTGGTCCGGAGGGAGACGGGCTAAAATTTGGAATTTGTCAGATTTTTTTTTTTAATTCAGAGATTTGTGCTTCCAAGTTCATCATTATAATCTCAAAAGTTACCTGTCAACGAATCAGGAAGTGGTTGGCCTCGACTATGACTTTGATTCAGGTTTGGGTTCCGATTATTGTTCATCTGAAAATCATCAAATTTCTAAGAAAAACTCAAACTTTCAATATAATTCAGTTGGGTTTGTACCATATGAAATTCAACAAGTGAAATTTTGACCAGATAAATAATTTATTTTCTTCTTTATCAGCTTATCATCTCAGGCTCGAAGATTCTGAAAATGATAAAGATAGAAACGGGTTGACGAGATAAAATGATAAGGGACTACGGTATCCAATATGGGACATTTTGGTGTAATTGTAAATTCATCAAGTATTTAGCACCAAAATGCGCAAGAATAACGATACCGTGAGGATAGATTGTCCTTTGTCTTGCCAAATGTTCAAGTTTCAACTTTTCAACAAAGAAAGTATGGAAAAGATCTTTCAAAATTTAAAAATCGATGATAAAAAAGGGATGAGAAGAATAGGAATTAAATTTTATCGGTGATAAAAATTAACTTTACCAACGATAAAACTTGGTTTTCTCAGAAAATCATATCTTCTCACCAAAATTATACTGAAATGTGAAAAATAAAACATTTGAAAATAGAATGTATGGTTTAAGGGAAGAGAAATTCTCTTGATTTTAGATTACACAAACAAACAGAACTTTAAGAAGACTGATAAAATTATCAAGAAAAAATAATGAACAACCAATAAAATTAAGATTTACGAAAAATGGATAGCAAATGATCAATTTACCGAATTTTTCCTTTTGTTTGCAGAAAAGCGCGAGCGCAACATCAAGAAAATTCTAGGAAAAAGTAGAATTTCAAAGAATCTTCCGATTCTTTAAAACATTATGAAGAATTAAGGGAAAAATCGTTGACACTTGAGTCCTCGGAAAAATTTAAATCAACGATTTTTAGATTACCGATAAGATTGGAAAGGGGGTGGATAGTTTCAAAACTTCAAAAAGGCGTGCACGCTATGTATGGATGGAAGGTGAAAAGGGGATGAACACAGACTGAGATTGTGCGCGGGCGGGTTGCAGGTGGTTACCTCGCCCACTTTTGGATTAGCAGGTCGTTGTTCCTGTCCGGCCTATTTGCAGCAAGTACCGCTCTTCTGCTGCTGTGCAGGCTGGTTCACATCGACCGTGTCTTGAGGCTGTCCGGGGGGAGGTCCGATCGGCAACTTCTTGGCAATCGCCATGAAGATATCATTCACGTTCATCGAGGTCTGAAGAAAGGTAAGATAGCTTTGAAAAGAAGCTTGCAAGTTTTCAGGGCATGTTTTTTATCTTCGGAAAAAATATTGAAGAAAACGAAAAATTTGAAAAAGCCAGATTTAAAAAAAAAAAAAAAAAAAGTCTACCTTGGCAGAAGTCTCCATGAAGAGCAGAGCGTTGTCCTCGGCATAGGCCTGAGCTTCCTCATATTCGACTGTGCGCTGTAATTAAAAACTGTTTGCAAAATAGAGGAAATTTGTCTCGCTTTTCTTAAAAGTCATTATTTAAACAGGTGGTATTTTCTTTATGTTCGAAAATCCTTCTGACCTTATTAGCCATATCGGCCTTGTTACCCGCAAGGGCCATGACGATGTTGGGCGAGGCCTGTCGCTGCAGCTCCTTCACCCAGTTCTTGGCCTTTTGGAATGAGTCCTGAATGTTTCGAATCAGAATTTTTCAAGTCTGAGCTTGCAAATTTCGTCGTCATTACTTAAAAGTCATGTTCTTAGCGTTTGTTGCGGTTTCGTAGAGACGCGCATGAATGTATGAGTATTCTCTCGTTTCATTTGCATTTCCAAAAATAGAAGGAAAAGAAGGGCATGACAAGCCAAAAGGGGGATATTTAAATGCCATGTGAATGTGTGTGTGTGTGAGTTATTGATTTTTTGCTTTTGCAAAAATGGTTAATATTTTCTTTCGAAATTTCGAGAAAATTATATTCCGCTTCATTTTCGGGGAAATCCAACCTGATTGGTGATATCGTAGACGACGATGGCGGCCTGCGCGCCTCTATAATACATGGGGGCGAGCGAGTGGTACCTCTCCTGGCCCGCTGTGTCCCAGATTTCGAACTTCACCGTCGCGTCGTCCAGGCACACCTCAAATTACGATTCTTTGCTCGAGTAAATTCGACTATTTTCGTCTTTTACTCGATAGTTCTAATATTTCATTAGAATTTCAGATGTGTGTTTCTATAACTTTCTACCATTTTAACATATTGCTCTTTTCCCTATTGTAATTCTTCGATTTTGGCCAAAATAGATCAACTATTACATTTTTAGCAATCTTCTGTTTTTAATTCTAATTTAAAAAATCATTTTTACCGTCTGAGTCAAGAAAGCAGCACCGATGGTGGACTCCTGGTACTCGTGGAACTGGCCCTTCACGAATCGCAGCACCAGAGAAGATTTGCCTCAAACGATGTTATTTTCCACCTTTTAGTCTCTCTTCAATTTCATTTATTTTTCAGAGGAAGTGGTTTCACTAGCACTCCCCTCTAATCAGCTTCAATTACAAATCGATGCAAACTGCGTGATCGATTTCGCAATGCAATCAGTAGTCACAACGCTTGGAAGTGGAAAATGACAAAATAGGAAAATGAAGCTGAACTGTGTGAAACACTGCTTATCAAAGATACTACGTCGTTTTTCCAGGTTTTGAAGTGATGATAATTTGACAACATTGATAAAAGATCACGTTTTATTTTTGCCCACTTTTGTTTTGAACTGGCCAGAAAAGTTCTATTTAAAAAGAGTGGATTTTTGCTATTATTTGAAATTAAAATATATTCCGACATACCGACAGCAGACTCTCCGAGAAGGACGAGTTTGAACTGGCAGGTACGATTGGAGCCCGTTCCCGCGGAGCCGCCCGCTCTCGATGCATTGTTGCCGCCGCGGTTCGCCATTTGAACAGGTTGATCACACAGACACAGGCTAGGGCAGCGACTAGAGATCTGAAATATCAGAGATTTTCACAAATCAGACAGGCTGCAAGGGATACGGAAGGCTAGAAAATAGAATAATCGTGTATTTTCAGGTGATTTTCATTTGAAAAACGATAAAGTTTCAAGTTTATCAGAAGATAAAAAAGGAATTTGATAAAAGAGATGTGCAGAAAAGTGCGTGAATTTTAGGATGTTTTACGAAAAAGTCTAGAAAAAATGAATTTTGAGTAACTTAAGATGGATGTAAATAGTCACATGAAAGCGGGGGACGAAAGTACACGCACATCAATAATTGCCGTTATCAGTGACGAAATTCTTCGTTTCGAAAGAACGAAAACGAAGAAGAATAGATGAGAATGAAAAAATCGATTAATTTTGCAGTTTCCTCGAGAAAATAAGTCGCTGAAGACGGTGAAGTTCGCGATTTCAAAAGAGCCATTGACTTTCACTTTTGTGCGACGAAAACCCAAGGAAAATCGATCGAGATGACAATAAAAATGCGTGCGAAAAGGCGGTGCAAATTGTCAACAGAAACGTTTCAAAATAACCGAGCGAAGTGGTCGGAAAATCGATTTCGGCCACTTGGCGAAATCGTCATCTTCCGACTCTTCTCCGCATAATTGACCTTTTCCCCAAACAAAAGACCCGTTTTTCTTGCGTAACCCGTCCGATTATTGATTATCGTCATTTCACTGGAGAATTTTTCAAACGAGGTGTGTGACCCAATTTCTTTCTTTATCCGAAAAAATAATGAAAACTGCGCGAGTGAAAACCCAATTTTGGTCCCTCCTACTCTAGGCACAAGTTTCGAGAAATTATCGATTAGTCTCGAACTTGAATTGATGAAAACTGACGAGGGAAAGTTCCCGATATAAACAAAGATCTAGGTAGCATTTCGGAGCGAGAGACGCAGAGAAGGAGGACGGCGAACAGTGATAGAGGATGAAAAAGGGACGGGGGTATCTGTGACATGTGATAAGCCCGTGCGTTAATCGCCACTAGGAATAATTATGCAATATGTAATGGGGAAATCGATAGTTATCGATCGATTTCGAATGCGAGGAGGAAGAGGGCTCATTGACCCGATGAATCACTTGTTGGACTGGCGAGTGTCAGGAGGGAAAAACGACGCAAACCGACATTGACAATTTCACGAGAGGGGAAGGGAAAAAGGGAGAACCAGAGAACCAGCCGGGGGGCCTCTCGCTGTCTGCAACCCTCTCGAATTCGCACGCTATTTCCTCGTCTGCCACCTTTCCGTGCTCTCTCGCCACTGCGTATCAGATGCGTGCTTTCAGTGCAAGTTATTTATCTGTCACTTGTTGCTCGAGATCAGGGCTTGTCTGCTCCTGTGTCTGTCAACCCCTGACTCTTATCCGAGACTCTAGAGAAATCATATCTGCGGTTTTCATATCACTCGAAAATCCCGACCTCTCTTAGTCCCTCTCATTTTCCCGCGATATTTCGCATTTTTAAAGCAGAGACGCAGAGGGCATTTTAAAATTGTGAGGTTCTTATTTTTTCCGTCGAGTTTTCGTTATCATTTCGACTTTCAGTTTTCGACGGCCCTTTCCTCCTGGTTCTCTCGCGAAAATCCGCTAATTTTTATCCGGATTTCTGTTTATCTAACTTTCTGTTGCCAGTTGGAAATTGCAGAGTCGTTGTTCTTCCCCGCTCTCTCTGCCTTTGTATTTCAATGTCTAGTTAGATACCGGCCGACTTTCGACGACTATCCCATTATCTTCCAAGTATCTGATATCAGAAATTGATTCTTGAATCTTTTATTCTCCGTTGTGACTTATCACATGACTTTCTATCCTTCAACTTTACGATCTCCTTTGAAATCTCCATTTTTGGCGCGATTTTCGAATTGAAATGGGATTTTCGGATTTTGTCGGGATTCTCGGACTTCTTCGTTTTTTCTCGTATTTCTTATCGATTTATTGGTTTTCAGATGACTCACCGATCGGCGAAGATCGCGCTGCTCGCCGTTGGCAGCTTCAATCCGCCCACCATCATGCATTTAGTAAGGAAGTTTAAATTTTTCCGAAAAATGATTTTGTTTAGTTTTTCCTAAACTCCCCGGAAATCGTTTTCGGTTTATTTTTTCAAGAGAATAAGATTTTAATAGAACACATGGCGATTTTTGCAGTACCAAATCGGCTTCCTGCATTTTCCTCCAAATTTTACGTGTTAGGAAGTGTAGGTGAAATCTTGCTAAAATACAAGAAAAACCAGGAATGGGAAAATAGTACAGGATTTTTTTTTCGGATAATTATAAAAAAAAAAGAAAAGAAAGTAAAAAGTTTCAACATTGCCAAGTTTTAGCGCATGCTGGAAGTGGCGCGCGACTACGTTGAGCAGCAAGAGGGCGGTCAGGTAGTGGAGGGCATTCTCTCACCCGTGGCCGACACTTACGGCAAGGTCGGACTGGCCAGCGCCGACCACAGACTCGCTATGGCCAAGGCTGCCACTGGCAACGCCAACTGGATCAGAGCGGATGGGTGGGAGTGCAGTCAGGTTTAGTAGTTGTTTTTTTTTTTTATGAAAAAAGCAAACTATTGGAAAAAAAAATAGTGAAAGTTCTTGAAGAAGACGATTTTTCTGTAGGAAAAGATAGAAAACCAATTACAAATTTACAGAATATATATATATATATTTTTTTTTGAATTTTAACCTTCTTGATTTCAGAAGACCTGGACACGTACGCTCGAAGTGCTGAAGCACCATCGCGATGCGCTCAGACATAAATACAGTGGGTCATTTTACTCGTAGCTTTATTTTGTACACGATTTTTTTATGAGCCTGAACATATGAATTTCTAAAATGAACAGATCAATTCAGACTCCGACATTCGGCTGAAGCTGGTCGTGGGCGGCGACGTCGTCGACTCTTTCACCAGGATTCTTCCTAATGGACAGGTGAAAATGAAGCAATTTCTATTGGCAAAATGAAAATCGCCGTAACATTTTCGATAAAATGGGAGATTTTGGACTTGGCATTGTATACTCATTTTGCTCTATATATCCAGCTGCTAATAATTTGAGAAAATGTTGATCTTTATGTGATTTTTCCGAATTGTATATATAATATATTTTGGTATTTTAGCACCTGTGGGCTCCATCGGACATCAAGTCGATAATCTCTGAGTTCGGCCTGTTGGTGATCACTCGCGACTGCGCGCAGCCTCTCGACACCATCAAACAGCTCACTCATCTCAATGGAATCGCCGAACAAGTTGCCTGTAAGTTTTTTAAATAAATTTTTATGAGTTGAGAACTTTTTCTTCAAGCGTCTCTTGAAGATGCATCATTTGAATATGATACGATTTTTGAATACTTTCGCACACAAAATGTTGACATTTTCATAGTGTAAACATATAGTTCTCACGATGCTTTTTCTTTGAAATTTAAAATGCGAAGGCAAAATATTCCATTATCATCAAAAGTGATGAAGTTGTATGTTTCACTTTATTAGGAGATTTCAATTCTCGTTTATTTTTGCATCATTGATAAAACTCATTTAGAAATTTTATCGTAAACATTTTTTCAGTCCTATCTGACGAAGTGTGTCCGTGCGCAGTGAGTTCGACCCGTTTGCGTACTGCGATCAAAGAAGGCCGCTCCATCCGCTACGCCACTCCCGATGCAGTCATTCAGTACATCGACAAGCATGGACTCTATCAGTAGGTCATTTTGAAAGATACACTATTTAAAAAATAAACCCATTTATTGATTACTTTACTTTACGGAAAGTGAAGTGATAAATAAGCAGTATTTTACTCATTCATTTTTCGTGAAGTAGTTTGAAGCTCTTCCTCATTTGAACTTATCAACTTCACTTATTTTTAAAAGATTTTTCGTAAATTTGAGTAAGTATTGAAAAGTAAACCAAAATTTGCGAAAACCAAAATAAAATCCATGGCTCAACCAATAACTACTATTATAGGTAAAACACATTTTAAACGGTATTTTATGATTTTACCCTTTGAGACGCTCTTTATTGTGAATTTAAAGATATTAGCTTCTTGTTCCCAAAACTAATGGTACTGTAATATGAGTAGGAAGTCGTGAATTTTGAGACTTAGGGATCGAATCTTATTATTTTTCCAAGATTTTATGATTTTCGGTCGAATTATCAAAATTTACGAATCAATCGAAAATTCTATATCAAATCATTTATTTTGCTTACTGTGGTAAACCGCATGGATTCTTAGAAACCGGTATCTTTGAAATCTCCCTCCTAACAATACCTCGGTTCTTTTTATTAGTTTGTTATAAAAAGAGCCAAGTAAATGCGAGTTTTTTTTTAATAGAAATTTCAAAGAGCGATTTTTAGATTTTCTAGTAAAACCTAATTTTATGACTTTCAGAAAATTTTAGTATTTATTCTAGTCAAACCGATAAAGATACTCTTCAAAAATGATTTTAAAAAAAGCGGGTAAAACTGAAAAATACGAGTCTTATTGAATTTTTTTGCCAAATTAAGTTGTTTTTCACTTCAACTTCCTTGCCTTATCACTTATTTATCAGGAGTATTTTTAAAGAAACCCCCAAAACTCAAAGATACAGGTTAAAACAAATAGTAACACTTGCCTACACTTTGTGGATGAATGTAAAATTCTATTTCATCGTATTCAAATTCTAAATCGTTAGTTGATTTAAACCATTTCACTTATCTTTTTTACCATGTCATAGAATTTAAAAAGTCGAGCAAAATTTTGCATGATTTTTGATCAAATTGATACTGTACAGGAATCAATTTTAATTCGACAACAAACTCTGTCATTCGATATCGTTGTATTTTTAGTTTAAAAAGCCTTATTTTATTTCGAGATAACGACAATGGGTGATAGTCTGTTGTCGAAACGTAAGATCACTTTTGTCACTTTGAACTCAACGTTCCAATTACTGTTTCGCCCCATTATTCATTGTTATCGCTTTTATTCTCTCGGTGTGGCATTTAATCAAAATCGAATAAATTTATTTCTGGCTTTCGATAATTAATTACCAACAAGTACCGTTGAATCGGGTAATTATCTCTATAGCTGGAGACTGAATTGGCTTACAATTAATTATCTCAGTTAATTGCAGGAATGAGGATTATCATCTAGAACAGGGCAAATGAAGGGAAAAAAGAACGAGAAAGGGGCGACCAAAGTGGCGGCGGAAAAGGAAAATCTGGATCCAGTTCAAGTCGGAGAAAGTTCAAATTCTGGACCGGAAAAATCTGGAGGTGGAGAAAATTCAGGTCGGAATTACTTTGACTTTATTTTTTTAGTCTTTTCACTCTGAGAATGTTGAAAATTTCCTACATTTCTATCATCTCTTCTAGAGGTTCAAAAGCGAAAAATTTGAGGCGAATTTTCTTGATAATTTTTGGCGTCAATGTTCAAAAATTAACTTGAAAGTGGGAGTAAAAAGTAATTGCCGAACAATTTTTCTACATTTCTTGAAATGTCTAAAGTTCAAACATTTGATTTGGCTACGTCATAATTGCCCATTAGCCAAAGTCAATTTCACATTTTGACAATGTCACTTTCAAATGATTGTACTTTTGTTGATGAGGAAAAGACCGCGTTTCGGTGCTCGGCATTTTGAATTAGAATTGGGGTGATGTTTTGGAAAAATAACAATTGATAATTAGACCTGACAGGCCGACCCTAGATAAGAGTTGGGATAATTTGATAAACAGCAGACCAAACTGATAATTTTGATCAGAACTTTGGATTTTGGAACTATTTATCGGAAATTTTCTTGGTCAACAATTTTAAATTCCTAATGTTTTGAAGAGAACCTCTGCGCATAAGTTTCTAATTCTTCTTATTTGCAGCTTTGGGCTTATTCTCTGCAAAATCCTGCAAAGTTCTGAAATAATCTCCCCAAATATTTGCGCAAGAGGTATCATTATCAGTCTGAACTGTTTTTATCGCGCTTCCTGGGAAATTAGTTTCATTTCCCAGGATTTTGTCTCGTTTTCCTTCGAATTTCCTTTCTTTCTCATCATTTGATTCTCTATTTGTTTCAGACTCCTTCAGGCAGTTTCTCTAATTTGCGCGCTATTCCCCTTTTCTGTTCTTTTGAACCCTCTTCAAATCTGTGAAATCCTCGCCCTTCGAGCTTCTTTTCTGTTTCTTCAACTTCGATTCTCTCTCACCTTTTTCTAGTTCTTTCATTTTCTCTTTCACACTATTTCTTATCTTTTCTGTAATCTCTCGTATTTTCGCATTCTCTCTCAGGTTTTCTCTCCTTGTATTTGCAATTTCGTAGTGGCCGTTAGGGGCTTGTTCGTTTTCTCTCCGTTTTTCGCCACTTCGAGAGTTTCAACATCGTTTATTGAATGAGCGGCGAGAGATAATGCAAATATGAGAGAGGGAAAAGACGCAGAAAAAGTGAGAAAAAGCAGAATATCAACATGAAAAGAGCATAAGTGATTTTTGGAAGGTTCGGAAAATTTTTCTTGAAATACTGTATACTGTATTTAAAAATTCCTACTATTTTCTTTTTTTAGGACACTAGAAGATGAATGCATAATTTTTTTTTTCTATTTTATTAAGATTCAAAAGCACTTCCTCGTGTATTGTATCCTTCGATGTCTCCTTCTCTAATTTGTTCTCACTTGGGGGATTTCCTTATTTCTTTTAACTGAAACCCAGCCAATCAGGAACTCTTTTTGACTTGTTTGGGGATTTTTGTGCTTTGATACTATTCCAGAGGTGGATGATAACCAATTTTTTGTTCTTTATTTAACTACCACCGATTATCACGCAACGTTTCTTTTGAAAAGGCTAATGATTCTATTTTTCAACTTTCCAAATTTGGAATGAAATTCCTGGAGTATCATTTCTAATGCTCACCTACCAAACTTGATCTGCTCTAATACCTTCACTTTTTCATTAGAAAATGTCTTTCATTTAGTAAGTGAAAAACGAACAAATTTAATGGCGACAAATGTTTATTTTTGACCCCCTGCTCCTATATCCGTCTTATCATTTTCGTGAAGAATCGATATAAAATAATTAGTTTTTTCTTCGAAATTTAATATTTTGACTTGCCAAAAATCATAGTGAAGGCAACGATTCTAATTTTATCCTATATTTGCGGAACTCCGTTCTGGGGAACATCAGTTTGATATTGCCTGACTCTTGCTCTCTCTTTCTATAACTCTATTTTTGCACATCTAACTCAATCTGCCTCGTCTTTCTCGTCTAATTCGACATGGTCCCACATTCTGCCATCTTCTCGCTCCATTCGAAAGCCTTCTTGTCTCAATTCCCGGTCCATTCAAACTAAGACTAGACTTCTCCCCTATTCCAAAAATCTGCCAGATTTTGTAAAAATTCGAAATTCATCGAAGAAAATGTTCGACTTCTCAAACTTGCTATGCATTTCGAATTATTCCACCGCGAAAAATCAGAGGAAAAGTGAGTTTTTGGAAATTTTATTGATAAAGAAAAACTTCTCGTCGATTTTTGGAAATCATTTATTCCCATTTGATCTTTCGAAACTTAGAAAGTTTTCATGTAATTTTTGCACCATTTTGAAAATAAGAAAATTACTATCTAGATATTTCGGAATTAAAAGTTTTAGAAAAAGAACCTTTCATAAAACTTTTTTTAAAGATTTTTCTGCCCAACGCTATTATTTACTCATTTTTTCTCGAAAGAAAAAACATAAATATCGGATAAAATTACCATAATATTTGTTTTTTCTTTTGATTCTTGATCAATTGTAGACTGAAGTAAGGAGAATCTTGTTACATTCGAGTAAGCCCCCATAATCTTTATAAGAACATGATGAAACTATTTTGCTCCTGAATTTTTCTAGTTTTTCTGATGCTGAAACATAAAAAGGCTCGTATTTCACTTCGATTACTTTTTGTTTGTAATGTTTCTCAATCCATCTCTAGTTTTATTGGGGATTTTGGGGCTTTGAATTTTCTATTTGAGGAAGCTGTGCCCTATTTGAGGCAAGAAATTTGATCTACTGCGCAAATACATGCTTTACATGATGTCTCATGCATAATTCATCGACAAAAAATCCAACTTTCTTTTCAGCTTTTAATTACTTTATTTTTCCGTATACTAATCATTAACTTGTGGTATTAATGATAATTTTGGATAGAAATATTTTTCAACAGAAATAGTTGATGATTGGTTATCATGCACTATTTCTTCCTTTTATGATGATAAACTGTTGAAAAGATCAATTTGTGATATTATAAACCGTAAAAATAGAAGAAAACGATTTTTCCAAATTTGACCTTTCATTTGCCATTTCTCCTTTCAAATCACCATAAATGCAAGCCTGAATATAGCAACAGCTCGATTATTATGCATTAGCGCAATTCTAATAAGGTGATATTTTTTCCTTTGACATTTACATGCAAAATTATTCCGTGTAATAAGATTAGTCCAGAAATAGCGTGATTCAGCGAATTTTACAAGTTTCTATCTGATTGACAAAAACTCGAATATTCGATTTTTGGAGCGGCGTTTTGAAGTTTGGGAAACAGATATTCTTTGAAATTGGAGCTAATTTTGGCGCACGTGACTTTGACAGTTGATTTAGGGAATTACTTACGAAATTTTCTTTTTTATTTTTATTCGCTGGTTTAGATCAAAGGCCTAAAATATCCTTTTTTCTATTTTTAGATCATCCAGCTAAAATATTTATCTTTCAAAAAATCTATTTAAAAAATTCTCAAAAATATTATTTTTCAAAATTGGCAAATTTGTTCATCCCCATAAAACGGATGTCGGCCCAATTGAACCTTTTTCCACACGTGATTTTCTCGGAAAAAACTTCAAAATGCGAAAATCTGGCGGAAAATTGCTTTCTGGCACATTTTCAAGCGCGTTTTCCTCATTTCCAGCAGACTTTTCGACGATTTCCAATCGCAAACTTCCGTTCTTGTTTATGCTTCTTTAGCGTCTTTATTTAACGCGCCCCCATTTGTGAGAGAAATTTGATGGTTTGGTTGATTTCTTGAATCGTTAACGAAAATATTACGATAGGAATTTCGATCGATTTTATAAAATTGATTTTTGCATAACTTCTATCTCTGAACCCCTTTTTCCAGAAAAAAAGTTCTAATTAGCGAGATCAAAGGGCAAATTTCTCCATTTTCTCTAAGTTCGTTTGTCAGCTCTTTCGTGCTCTTCCCTTGTTAATTTCTGCCTGATTTATGCAGGGATTTCTAGGAATTAACTCTAGCAAAATGCCTCTCGTCAATTGCAAATTAACCTCGGCAAATCGACATTTTCTCGTGATTTCTAAAAACTTCATCAATCTAGATAAAAGTGCCTATGAGCAATTTTCAAAACATCGATGACAAATTTGGAAATTTATTGAAATTTGATCATGAGGGAAAACATTATTGAGAAGAAACAACATGGTGATTCAATCAGAATCATCAAACCATTTTAGAAATGATTTCCCAATTTTTTGACTAATTTGTTGGTTGCATTTTGTGAGGTCATTGAAGAGGTGTTCGAGGAAAAACTCGTTATTTTTACTTTCTTGCATAGCTGTATGACTTAAACTCTTTACTTCTGAATTTCGAACATAGTTTTGATTTCGTCAAACTTCAAAAATCGGTTTGAATTAGAACTTCTTTGAATAACTCGAGGAAGTGACTCATACTACTCAACCCCTCCATTCAGGCATATTTTTACGTCATTAGTAAAACCAATAACCTAAATTTGTTATTAGGTAAACGAACATGTAGATGTGCATTTTGCGGATATTTACCAAAATAGGAGATACTTTTTGTTGATTAGCAATTTTGGTCCGTATTTGGGAGGAATTTGTATTGCTAGGCCAAATTTTGGTCTAACTTTTCGAAATTTATTCTCACTAGTTTTTATTTATAAAAATAGCCTTTTATCATGATATTAATTTAGTGGAGATTGACTTTTGGCCTAAAGTTTACATGAGAAACTAAGTAGCGTGCAAATTTACTCTCTTGCAACTTTTGCTTTCACTTTTGGGATTTTGAGTGCTCTTGAGCCCAAAATGTCCTAGTTCTAGCGATGTATAAAGTGAGGTCATCAATTCTTAGTTTTTGTTTTTTGGTTCTGGTCTGAAACCTTGGAACCCTCAAATACTGACATATTGAAAGTGTTCTCGTTCGTTCTCGCTGCCCGAACTTGTCAACTTGATTTGTTCCCTTTGTTGAATTTTTTGAATTTGGGCATTTTTCATCCCTCGCCTCCTTTTTCTCCCCCATTCACTCTAGCCGACTTTTCTTCATTTTTGTTTTCTTGCAAAACCTCTTGGGACTTAGGCTTTTATCACACCTTTCCAAATTTGGCATTTTCGAGATATCCCATCCATTTTTAAATGAAAATCCGGTTATCGGTATTCTTCATCGTGTAAATAGATTTTTCTTAGGAAGACTATTCTTTACTGGATTTTCGTAGGATGTTACTTTTTGATTTACTGAAATCCTGCTATGCTTGCATTTTTCCCGGGCCCATCTCTCGTGGGAGGCTTTCTGAGCTATGAAAAGCCCGAGATTTTTGTCATTTTTGGGCGGCCTGGCGCGCTCAAGCATCCAGCAAATCACGCATCTCTCTGGACGTCGTTTATAATTCGGGCAGCCAAAACAGCTCAGCGCGAATGTCACCTAGCGCAGTGGTTATAATGCGGGGATTAATTTTTGACAAAAATATTCTTGAATTTTTTCCTAAAAATAATGAAAGTTCAGGGTTTTTCTTGCATTCTGAAAAGAAAGATTAAATTTTAGCCATTTTTAGTCTTGACATAAGGGATAGAATTTTTTTTTCGTAAGTTTAAGGTTGATTTTTTTTAAAGGGACTATTTTTACGATTTTATTTTCCCGGTTGAAAAGTCAACAAAATTTCGGTATTTTGACGAACACGCGCTCGCACAAAATTTTGTCGGATGATTCAAAACGGAAGAGGGATTATGAAAGAGGGAAGACAGGAACAAGTTTGTTGCAAGAGATTCGCGAAAAAACGAACTTTCCAATCTGTATTCTCTTCTCTAGTTACTATTTCATTCGATGCACTTACTTTTCGTTATTTCTGCTTTGCTTTATTTACTCAGTTCATAAACGTTGTACTATTTTATAGTCGACTGATTCCTAAAAGATTTTTTTCAAACAAAAATTATAGCGATTTAGCATTACATTATATTACTCTCAAACCATGTAATTTTTAGATTTTGTGAAAAGTGGTGATTCTTATCTGAAAATCCTCACAATTTCATTTGATCTAATTTTCTATAAATTCAAAAAAATCATTACTCTTCCAGAACTTGAATCTTTATTTGCTTTTCATTTTTAGCCGCGTTCCGACTTTTGAATATGTCTGTCATTCTGCTATTTTTCTTTCTGTTTCCTAGATTACGGCAATTATTCAACCGCCTCTGGCAATTCGTTCCCACTTTCCCTTTGCCTGTTCTCTGTTGCTTCAGTGAAAAATCGAACGAGTCGTTGGACTTTTTTCGATTTCTTTTGCATTTTTGTATTTTGATGATGCAAATTGTGCTCTTTTTGAGAGATTATTTTTGATTAGGGGAATTTTTAACGGTTTTCAAAGAACATCAACACATGCCCATCCTTCCTATGCGACTTTTAAAGATGCATTTTATTTCTCTTTTTATTCACAAAACATCTATTCCTTCTTCAAAAATCTTCATTCTTTTTTACAATGAAAAACAAAACTAAATTTTCAAACTGTTCATTTTCCCTACCAAAATGTTCATTTTTTCTAGTTTTTGGAAATTGGCTAGGTTTCAAAATTTTCAGATAAACTGGTCGTGTCGTCTCAGAACCAGGATGATTGGATGGTAGCGAACTCGGCAGTCGTCGGTTCTTCGAACGGAGAATTGCCCTCGGAAAGGAAAGAAATGACGATGCCCACCGTGGTTGTCTGTGGGGGCGACAACGGACAGACTGCCGCTACGTCTGTCACCGTCGAGAGTCCCAGTAAACGGTAACATTTCCTAACTGACATTTTTAATTTTGAAATGCCAATGATAGGTTTCAAAATTGCTAAAATACAAAAGGTTTTGAAGAAGTGTCGATATTTTTAAATAAAGTAAAGAGATGATAAATAACGTTCAGAAAGCGTCGTGCCTTCGCGATCACATCGACGATTGGGACGTCGAAATTCTGGCTCCGACTCGTTCGACCCTGGAAGTGGAGGCATCCCAAAAGGAAGATCAGGAGGTGCATTCAGGAATTATTGCAGTTTTTATAAATGATTGCCTCCTTTCTGCAAGATCTTTCAGCGCTACTCTAAATTTCAACTCGAATTTATTTAGTCTAAGAAAAATTTCAAACTTTTAGGTTCACTTCTAAAATACTTTTTCCCAAAGGGTATTTCAAATTTCTAGATCCGGCAGTGAGCGTTCGTCTCGCTCTCCGCGCGCATCAGCAGTCTTGGGTGCCTGTCCTCCCTCGCCTTCTCTACCAGACATCCACGGAATTATGCCAGGTACAATACTCAAAATCAACTGATTCCTGGAATTAATAAAATAATCCAAAGCTAAACAGTTGACTGACATGCTTTCAGCCAGACTGCGGACTTCCCAGTCGGAAGACACACTCATCCAGTTGGCGGATCAAATCAAAGGAGGACACTTGCCAAACGGTTAGCTATTTTTAATTTTTTAAAACTTGATTTATTTTATTAGATTTTGAGAATAATTTATCGTATGCCTACTTAACATTGTGAGGTTTTTCCATAAAATATCTATCTTTCCTGAAACTAATAAAATATGTAGTCTGAATGTTCCCCTATTTTTTTTTTTGCATAGAACTGAATTTTTGAAGTCTCATTTTCACAGGAATATTTTTCCTTGAAAAAGCTTTAACAAAAAGGCTCTAAGAAGTAAAGCACGGTTCAAAAAATCATGACACATTTACATTTACAATTTTTTTCTAAAAACGGATTAGATTACAAAGTTCGAAAAATTTTTGAGGCGAAAGAACGAGAATACGAAAATTGTCTGACAATTTTTGTGTGAAAAATCACGCCGGAAAGTTGTGTTTTCGCGGTTTTTCGACAATTAGCTCCATAACTTTCGATTAGGCAAAACTTGATCATTGGATTTCTTTTTATTAGGCTAAAGGCTAGAGTATTAGCTCTTTCATGGCGTTAGCTTCATTATACCGCTTTTGAAGTGACTATCTAGATTTAAAAATGCAGCTTAATTCCCAAATTTCTGGCATAGGTTAGGAGGAAATAATTTTTTATTAAATTTTTTTTTTTAAAACGCGCTTTTTTCTATTTATCAAAGTGGATTCGATTTTTGTTGCTTGAAAAACTTGAACCCTCTTCTTCTCCCTTCTTGCTTACAACTCAAATGCCCCTCGATCTACGATGTTTTCTTAAATTTCACAAAGGAGTAGTGTAACTCACCTAACCTATAACTAACTAGAGGATTCTAGGATTGCTTGCAAAAATCAAGAAATATTTCTCTCCGTGCTAAACGATGCAGGCAAAAACCGCTTGGCATATAATGATTTTGAAGCTGACTAAAGAACGATTTTGATTGTTTGAGTACAGGGGCACTTCTCGGTTTCGCGAACTCCACCCAATTATCAGAGAATTATCTCAGCCAGCTTTTTGAGATATCTTCTATCATTGGGAGGTTTTGAGGACTTTATGTTTTGAGTAAAAACTGATCTTATCAGAAAATTATTTCAACCGGTTTTTAGAAGGTATTCTTTAACATTGGGTAAAATTTTGGGGATTTTGGGGAGAGATCTCATCACTCAAACCTGCAAACTCGAATATTATCAACCATCAGTCATTTTCAATTTTTCACGGAGAGCTTTTGAGAACTTGTGACAGGTCAAGTGAAAAATGTTCGAGATTTGTTGAAAACTTTTGAAAATAGATCATCTTTGAGTAAATTTCAGTCTTAGTTTTTTACTCGCAAGAATAGAGTTTCTCAAATCAGGGTTTTTAAAAACCGTAATTTTTATCTCACCACTTTTCATCCTTGACCAATTTCAAAAGTTACTTATCTTTTTCTTTAATGTTTCCCTTTCTACTAATTTGCAGCCAGCTGTTCGAGTTCTTCCCGAATACGCAATTGCAAAAATGCATTTCGAATTTCACCACGCTTTCTGCAGATGTTCTAGGCATTTCGTTTGCGAGATAATATCAAAGATCGGATTTGTCTATCTTCAGTTTTTCAAATCGTCATCATTGAAAGATCAATCACTTTCAGACGCGATCTTCTTCTGCAAACTTATCCAATCTGAAAATGTTATCTTTTTATTTGAACCCATTGAGATTGTCATTTTCATGCAGAAATTACAATCTTCTCCGATCGTAAATAATCTATGTTCCTAGAGTCCTCTAGCCGAGAATTCCTTCTTCTTCATTCCCTCATTTACAGTCGCAATAATTCTCTGCTTCTTCTCGTGGTTTATTTGCGTCATTTCCATCGTTTTCAGTTTTCATCCCTCAATTCTCCCCGCGTATCCTCACTTGCCGTTCTCCCCTCTCTCCTCCCACTCTCAAGTGGTGTCCGCGCGCGTGAAAGGAGGGAAGATTTCATATATTCTATGGATATATGGAACTCCTCTTAATCTTCATATTGTTTATTTTTATCTATTATCATCATCTTCATCCTCATATTATCACCATTCAATCTTTATTCTCATGACATTAGAGGGTTTCTGGATAAATAAATCTGAGATATCTGATTTTCATTTCATATATCCCTTTCTTATTTTCATTTCTATCCATTATTTAATTCATACAAAACAAATCAATCATATATTTTTACTTTGATGGCAGAGCTTTATAATTCCTCGAATTTTTGATTAAACCGAACAAATTTTAGGATTTTCTGACTTGGGCGACGTTCCATCGAATCCAAACAGCACAAGCAGTTTACTGTCGTCGGCTGCGGCGGGAAACTCCAAGGATAGGTAGGAAAAGTTATTTCTGTGCAGGATGTTCAAAAGATTGGCAGACTTATAACTGATATATTTCAAGTAAGCGGAAAATAACTCGTGAAATGTCTATCAGTGATTTGACATGAAACCGACACATTATGATATTAAGGAAATAATACAGTTGAAATTTTCGATTTTAGCAAGTCAGTTGTTGTCCGGGTTCGTCTCGAAGAGCCGCCTCCTCCCCAAGCCTCATCTGCGCCCACAGTTAGTCGAGTCCAAATCAGGGATCTGCAAAATCTCCACAAAGGAAATCAGGTAGAGAGTCGTTTTATTTTTCATTCAATTTGAACTGAATATATGCTTTCAAAACGAGATTATTTTGCTGTAAAAAGTCGATGTATAATTCAAGCAGTTGACTTCGTAAATGAACTTATACCGATTTTGATCACGTTTCAAGAAATTCCCATCTTTCATTGAACTTCTGATATTCGATTCTCCGAGGAAATAGTGTTCTTATCGAAATTTTTAACGTGTTATATGCATTTCGTTGGAATATGTTTCAGGTGGGATATATTTTTAGTGGGAAAACTCCCATTCAGCACGTTGAAGGGGAAAGATCCTTATAAAATTGACATAACATATCCGAGTTTTCAGTCGGCTGGTTCGTCGAGTTCGATACCTGCTTCTTCGACTTCGACCTCTGCCTCGACACTCCCCTACGCTCCCGGTCGAGTTCGCTGCCAGACAGAGTTCCTCCCAAGGGCCACTGTCATCTCCAACAATCATCAGGTTTAGATTTTCACTATTTTTAATCTTTGAAGTTTCACATTTTTCAAACTTTATGCATTTATTTTACTTTTAACAAAACAAGATCTTTTCAAAATTTATACGAGTTCTTATTAACGATTTTTTATTCTAGCCATGTCGGGATTTGTGATGATGAATGAATTTAAAAAGTAAATAAATTTCAGGAAGACTCGGAAACCAACGAGGACGAAGACGAGCTTTACTCCTATTCTGACGAGGTATTTTGCAATTTTCTCAGACATGAAGAAATTCTCAAATTCCAGGACGAAGCAGAGACGTCTGGAAGCATCGGCGAGGAAATGCTGCTGGAAGGGTACGCGAAAATAGAAGCAAAAGAGCCGAATCTGGCCGCCCAGCCACAGAAGCCTGTGCTGAAGAAACCAGGACAGCCTGGCAGATTCAGGATCAGGAAGAGGCCTTCCAGCAAAAAGACACAAGTCAGCTATGGCAGGAAGGACGTCGCGGAACAGAAGTGCGTATTTTATTTTGAATTAAATTTTCGCTTATTTTCTGAATTGACATGAAAGTATGGAGATCATATATAAACTATTATATCTTCAAAACCTTTCTCCTAGTAAGTAAATTCCGAAGAAAAATATTTGTTTGTATACATACTATTTTTACGAGACTATTTCTTCATGTTTGAAAGGAAAGGTTTCTGATTTTTTTCTATACGAATTCAAACTCAGAAAGCCGAACGATCTACCGACTCGACTAACGGACGACTCTGACAGCGACACTCCAATCCAGTACAGAGACGAGCCGCTCGTCTTCAGACGACCAAAGGCTGTGGGCGATGAGAACAGAAGACCGGGGGGAAGTCAGGGAAACACTCCAGACAGACCGAATGTCGACAACCACGAACAGGCCGACGATGAGGATGAAGAACCAATCATTTGTAGGTTTTTGTTTCATAAATCAATACAAAATTCTGTAGTTATGTATTTCGATAAATTTTTGTTAGATGGAAAAATTATTGATGAATTTCTGGCGTTCTTTCTTATGAGTTTGTATTCCAATATGATAGATGAATTATCGTTTAGAATTTGTTTGAAACATGTGATTCTTAGC
Organism: Diploscapter coronatus; assembly: GCA_964036155.1. Lineage (NCBI taxonomy): Eukaryota > Metazoa > Nematoda > Chromadorea > Rhabditida > Rhabditidae > Diploscapter > Diploscapter coronatus. Next base: position 9,751,127 of record OZ038422.1, read on the forward strand.
AAATGGTGCAATTTCCTATTTCAGCGGGTCTGGCAGCAAAGGTGCAGAGGAAAGACACGCTGGCATTACGGCTGGACGCGCCTCCCTGCAAGGACGACATAAATGGACAGACTGCCGAACAGAGGAAGGAACTCATGCACAGGGTCTCTATCAAGTTGGCTAGAAAGTTGAGGTAGTTTTTTTTTTTTTTTAAGATTTTGCTTTGTTTCATAACAATTATGAAATAGACAAATCAAGGAATAATTTGGTACGCACTTTTCCACACCACTTGAATTTTCAAAAAATATTAGATGTAGGTTTCGGAAGATTATCAAATGAAGAGAGTATCAAAATTGATGACGCGATGTGAGCATCTAAAATTTGATTTACTTAGTCCAAGAAATTCGAAAAATTTGTCTGATTAAAGAGAATTTGAGATTCTTGAACGCCAAATTTTCCTATTTCAATAAAAAAACTAGGAAAATTGAACTTTCGTCATGGTTTACTTCGGCTTTCTGCAGTACTTTTCGCACTTCGAGACGCACAAAAATTGTCAGAGGTCGAAGAAAAAAGATTCTCACGCGAAAGCCGACTGTCAATTGCACAAATATTTGATGGTTTTTCAACGAACGCGTCTGAAATAATGAAAGATAAGTGGAGATACGAATGTTCCTACGCACGTATTTATCTTTCATCTTTCTGATTTCTAGCCATTTATTTATCACCTATTTTTTGTTTGTCCAAGTCCAAATATCCGGATCACTTTGAAGAAAGAATGACGTCGGATTAGAAGTCAATAGTTTTGAAAAATGCAATGAAGAACTCACAAAATACTTAAATATGCTCTATTCTGAGTTGCAGAAAAATTAATACTTCTAGATAAGTTTTAAAATTTAAATAATTTTCAGTGAACGTCCCTCGGCTGAAGAGCTCGAAGACAGAAACATTCTGAGACGCGACGAGGAGGAAAGAAGCATGGAAGAGAAGAAGAAATTGCTCCTCAGGAAACTTAGCTTCAGGTATTTTTTTTCTATATTTTTTGAGAACGAGATCAACGAAATTCGAATGAAATTAAATATTTTCGTGAATTATACGAATTTTGTGAGACATAACCAATATTGAAATTGAAGTTATATTTTTGAAGTAGATATTCATTTTAAGACCGACGATCGCTCAGTTGAAAGAGCAGCAGATCATTCAGTTCAATGACTACGTCGAGGTGACTCAAGCTGAGGCATACGACAGAAAGGCAGACAAGCCTTGGACTAAGCTCACCCCCACTGATAAGGTAGAATTTTGATAAAATGATAAAAGATCTGAAATTTTGACTTTTAGGCCCTGATTCGGAAAGAACTAAACGACTTCAAGGCCACCGAAATGGATGTGCACGAAGAGAGCAGAATGTTTACCAGGTAAAATTTAGAAAGTTAAAAAAATCGCTCTTCCTATATTTAGAATTATTCGAAGCAACAATTGAGATTTATCATTTTTTTTTCAGATTCCACCGTCCTTGACAAAATTTTCTGTCAAAATTCATTTAAATTCAAAACTTTTTTGTTCCTGCAAAATCAGATCTGGTCAATGCCAAATATGGAAAGGCAAAAACGGTTGCATTTCTTTCTAATTACTCATCAATTGCTCCTTTCTTGAAAATTTTGCTGATGATTATCATTTCGATTTGTTCTCAACGATATATCTTCTTTGTCTTTGTTTTTTTTCTATCAGAAACAAACTTATCATTTCCTAGACAAATATCATCATTTTACCCCTATTTGGAGTGCTATATTTTGCTCGAATATGCAAAATTTAAAATATTGGATTTTCTTTGATCCAGAAAAATACTGTAATCCAATAGTGAAATTCTGTATTTCATATTTTTATGATGAATATTTTTATTGTTTCTCAAGTGAGTTTTCTCAATCACCTCAGTTTTTCCTGAACCTAAGAAAATTTCCTAATTAGATCCAAAATGTTCAGTTTTACGAGTTACCTTTTTCTAAATAGACATTTTTGCTCTAGTTCTCCTGACTTTCCATGCCAGTGCCTACTTTTCTGAGTGAGTTATTTTCATTAGACACTTTCCAACTTCCTAACCTATGACCATATTTTTATAGGTGTCTTTTACATGAGGTGTACTGTATTCAAAGATAGAATCAGTTTTAGATTACTATAATATCGAAATACAGTATACCAAATGTGAAAGCCACCTCAAGATTAATTTGTAACATGATTTTATCCCTATCTCATTTCGACTTATTTCGTAATTAGCATAGTCCTCAGATTTCAGTAACTATGCATAACACAACACATGATTCAGTCACAATCTATCTCAAGTTCTGTAAAATGGTCAATGAAAATTTGAGATTTTATGAACTAGAGTTGAAAATAATTATCCCGGATTAGGGAAAACCTTTCAAATTTTGTAGCAAATCTATTTTTTCTCGATTCCAGTAAAGTCTCAAGTTTTCTGTTGACCAAGTAAAAGTGGAAAACGGCTGTGGTTTAGCCATCCGATTTCTTTTTGATGATTTTCATGATGAACGATGATTTTTGTTCTCAAAATGTGTACGATACTTGACAGCGAAAATAAACGGTATTCTTTAAAAAAAATTTCGAAAATTTATTTTCCTATTCAAATGCGGAATGACACGAATTATACCCGAAAATTTGGAATTTTATGGTTAGTAGAAAATAAATGGAAAAATTCATGGAATAAATGCTCCAAGTATTTCAAATACTTTCTTCTCACAGTAAAAGAATGAAGAAAAGTGCGAAAATCATAGTCATAGTTACTCAAAAAATTGAAAATTTCATTAGTTTCTCTAAAAAATCGAAAGATATTACCATTATGCATTGTTGCTAAAAAACGCGCCGTCCATCATTTTGTGAAGCTCAAAAACACCGGCCAGTTGGCTGTACATCTCGCTCATCATCTCGGTCTTCTGGGTTGGGTCGTTCCTGCAACATAAAATTTCAGTTGGAATTAAAAAATAACAACTTGAGAAGTAAATTTTGATAACTTTTGCAAAAAAATTAAATCTAAAAAGGTTTTGTTGAAGCAAAAAATCCCTTCCTACAGAAATAGACTAATTTGGATTTTTATAATAGAAAAAGTTAACAATTTCTCACATTTCGAATGTAGCGATGTGCATATTAGTGACTCGTTCATGCTCCCTCTTCAATTCCCTCATTTTCTCGAGCTGATTGTCTGTCAGCGCGCGCATGTGACCCGAGCGGAATTCTTCTAGCAACTCATCCAGCGATTGCTCAATGTTTTCCTGCAATTATTTTCAATAAAACTTGATATAATGTTTCAGATCAATGATAAACGGCTCATAGTGTTCTTCAGTCCAGTGAACTTGTTTTCCAATCGAATAAAAGCCCTATCTATTTGAGAGTGAAGTGAAATGAGCATGTTATGTTTCAAAAGAACAGTATAACTGAAATGTTTCCTAAAAAAACACTAAACGATTCAATATGAAGTGAAATTAAAAAAAAAAAAAAACATGAAAAATCAACCTGATCAGTCCAAGTGTTCTGTGGCAATTGAGGAGGATATTCCGTGTGGAGTCTTTCCTCTAGAGAATCTGCCTTCCACTCGTAAATCTCCGCGTTGCCTTCATGGCCCCTGTCCAGAGCAGTTCGATAGTCCGAATTTTCGTGGATCGATTTGAGGAAAATGTTCGTTTCGAACCATTTCTCCTCAGCTGAGTCTGGACTCGGAAGTCTTTCGGGACGTTCGACCTGAAAAATAATAGAAATCTTGAAAAGGAATGAATTTTCAGAAATTGTAGAAAAGAATGTTCTATCGAAATTTTTATATATTCAACGGATTGAATTTTAGTTTTTTTTTTAATTGGACGAGTTCTTAAAAATTATTTCAATACGTTACAAAGTTGAAGCAAACACAATTTGAGGATTATTTGATACTGGGATTGAATACGGCAGGTAAAGCGCGACAATAATCAAACTGAATGAATAAAAGTCACCTTATCTTCTTCCTTTTCTTCTCCAGTGATGAGCGACTTGTTCTTGTCCTCTTTTTTGTCTTCTGCACTTGTTCCTCCTCTGGTCAAACGATGGAAGAAATTGGACAGCGATACCGCCGTGTCCTTCCGTTTCTTTGTTTCATCCATGCTTTTCCGCGTGTTTTTCTTCGATTTGTCCTTTTCGTCTTCGATTACGATTGCGATGTCGTCTGAAATTTAAGAATTCTATCAAAAAATTTCAAGAAAACGCAATATTTCAAGTTGTTTAGCTTCCTCCGAGGGCTTCTTTTTCTACTTTGGCTAATTTTTGAAAGTCTAAGATTTACCCGAATGTATGGTCTCCCTCGAATCCTCAATCGGAACAACGACCGAAGTGTTCGGCGCCGACATCGACAACATTTGCATCTGCTCCTGGACTTTCGAGGGGAAGCCTGAAAATAGAAAAAAATGTTTTTTCTAGACAAATTTTCTACATTTTCCATTAAAATCATAGCTAATATTTTTTCTCTAAAATGATTTTCTTCGAAAAAATGGATTTTTCTAGTCAAATGAAGTGCAGTCCTGTGTGTTAAAACGCACCTTGCGAGAAATGCGCGTATGAACTATACGTAAAGAGAAGCTAGAGCAGAAAGAGAGTTGGCGGAGGACAATGGAGAGAGTGGTACGCAATTTTCTCTACCTCTCGCTTTTTCTCCCTATTTTTCAACACACGAAACTCCACTTCAGTTGGCCAGAACAATAATTCTTACTGATTACATTATCAAAAGCTCGTGCTTTCCAAGTCTTTTTTCCAAGGAAAGAAAAACTTACTAATCGGCCTGCTCTGCTGCGTATCACCTCCCCCGATGGCCATAGCGGCGATTCGGCTCAGGTTGCTCGCATCGTCCGAACCCGTTCCGGAGTTTGTGGGGGCCTGGACAACAATAGCCGGGTTCTCTTTGATGGCTAGCACCGGGGAGTTCGAGGTCTCACGAGACATTCCTGAAAATTTTGTCACCCGTTGTCGTTGTTCTATTTGAGAGGGCGACAACAGATGACAGAGTTGGTTGTCGGAGAAAATACAAAATGAAGAGAGAGGAAGCTGAAGTTGAAGCTGAAAATAATCGACTGCACGGTTTTTACGCTTGATACACTCATTTTTGAAAAGTGGTCGTTTTTAATTTTCGTCCGATTTTTTTCGTAATTTTTGAAAAAAAAACATTCCAGAAATGGACGGTACTTACGGCTGGATCAAGAACGGGAGCACGGCGCTGTGCAGCTCAGTGCCTGACCAGAAGGCCTACTTCAGCAAAAGGGACACTGTGCATCGCGCGATCAAATTGTAAGCGATTTAAAAATATTTTTGTAGAAAAAATAAGAAAATTGAAGTTTTCCAGAAATTCTTGATTTTCAGTTTCCAAAAGAATAATTTTCCAGGTACCCTCTGACGAACTACACATTCGGCACAAAGGATGCGCAGGCGGAGCGCGACGGCTCCGTGTCGGCTCGGTTCAAGAGAATGCGCGATGAATATGAACAGGTAGATGCTAATTTAGAAAGGAAACCAATGGAATTGCCGTTCCGACGATTCTTATTCAATTCCATTTCTTATTTTATATCTTTAGAAGGATAGGCTTTGAAATTATTTTTTCCAGTACGGAATGCGCCGCTCTGTCGAAGCGGTGCTGGTGGTTCACGAGAACTCGCACCCCCACGTCCTTCTCCTACAGATCGGAAGCACTTTCTTCAAATTGTAGGCAATTTTTGTCCAGTTCTTTAAAATTCTCGATTTTTATCAACGCTTCCCACGATATTTCAAATTTAGCATAAACCTCTGGGAATGAATAAACGCTTTTCGACTAATTTTAATATATTTTCTTTTTAATTCAGGCCAGGCGGCGAGCTGAACCCCGGGGAGGACGAGGTGGACGGAATGAAGCGTCTGCTGGACGAGACACTAGGCAGGACGGACGGGGGCAAGAACGAGTGGACCATCGAGGACGAGGTCGGCAATTGGTGGAGACCCAACTTTGATCCGCCCAGGGTAAGGAGTTTTCTGTCTTTCGAACGTTCATTTATTATTTTGGAAAAGAAAATAATGCTAATAAAAGAAAATTGAATGAATTTTCTTCAATAAAAATGGGAAGGACTTGAATTGCAGTACCCTTACATCCCGCCGCACATCACCAAGCCCAAGGAGCACTGCAAACTCTTCCTCGTTCAGTTGCCAGAGAAAAGTATGGAATATAAAAATATTTTAAATTCAAATTCCTGGTAAACCAAAAAAACTATTTTACTCAAGAAACTTGTGCTATAAAACGACTTTAGCGCTGTTCGCAGTGCCGAAAAACTTCAAGCTGGTGGCAGCCCCCTTGTTCGAGCTCTACGACAACGCGAACGCGTACGGCCCCGTCATCGCGGGACTCCCCATGGTCATCTCCAGATTCAACTTCTATTATAACGGAGTCGCTTAGATCAGGGCGCGGTATTTATTTTTCTTCCTGGAATATTTCAAAATTCAAAAAGAACTCCCGAAAACCCTTACGGTAAAAGCTAATGAGACGATAGACCTGAACATGCAAAAGAGTCCTTTATGATTTAGCCTGTACCATAAGTATCAGGATTTCTAAAAATTATACTATTTGAAAATCTCACCAATCATTTCCTTGTTACTAATTTATTTCATTCATCGGTACTTCAAAGTTACACTTTTCCTTGTTTTTGTTTTTCTCCTTTTCGTTCGTGAAATAAATATTCGGTCTCGGAAATCTGAATTTTATAGTTATGAATAGGGTCCTCGTCGAGCTCCACCCCTTTGCAAAAATATGTTCATTTCGAGCAACGGATTTTTGTGATTATTTCGGCTAGGAAAATTTATAATTTTATTTTTTCCTTTTCACAGAAGTCTTATTTACAACCCCGATGATATCTGCGCAAAAATTATCTAGAATATCAGTTCGCCAGATCTACTTAGGGATCCTAGCCATAGTGTTAATATTAGATTTGTTTGCTGAAGATCTCCACATGTAAAAATGCTTCTTTCTAATTTTTTAAGTTTCAAGTTCGCATTTTTTTTGTAAGGAATCGAAAATCGTCAATAGTAGTTATGCATGACTACTTGCTTGAGATGTGGAGATAGCACCACTAAGCCTAACACATTTGACTAATCCAACTGTCTTTGAAAGCACTCGCACTTGGGAGATCACATTTGTCTATCTCTGCTCTCTATTAATTCAATTTGACATTTTATCGATTTTTCTTTTCGAAATTTATTCCACTCATTTCCCGTGAGTAAATTCAGTCTTTATTCATCGTTCTGAATTTACCTTCATGCAATTCTAGATTCTGAATAACTTGTTTATACTTCGAAAATGCTTGAAAGCCTATCTCTACCAGCCGAGTTGATCCTCGAGACGTGCAAATACCTGCCGAATGACGATTTGGAGAAGCTGGCCTGGGCAAATCGGCAGATGATGCGAATTGTCAAGCGAAGCTTTCCAATAGCCGTCAAAGAACGCGTCACATTGGATTTTCTGAGAATCGATCCATTCACCGATCACAACCCTGAAGTAAGTAGTCTTGTCTTCATCTCAAGCCAGAAGTATGACGGTATTCGACTTTATAAAGCTGAGTCGTTATTCGAAACAATTGGGGTCGAAATAAAATCTCACTGTATTTTAGATACAATTTGAGGAATTTTCGACCAACTCAAAAACCGTGAAACATCGAAAGAATATGAGAAAAGATTGTATCCTTTATTTCCCTATCCTATTTCTTCTATGTATTGTGTCATTGTGTCATACGGTTTACAGCACATCTTAATTTCATTACCATAAAGCTGTTTAGGGTTCGTTTTCAATTATCGTCCAAATTGAAAGACTCGCTTGGCCGTTGCCTGATTCCAGCATCGAACATTACACTCACATCAGAGTGCACATTCGAAACAAAAGAGATCGACGAAGGTTCAAGGATATCGACATGCGAACCTGCTTAGCATTTCACAAGTTCCTGAAAACAGGTGAATTCTACGGCAATTTGTAACTGATGAGACCGATGAATAGGAATAAGGAAAGTAGGGAACAATTGCGTGGGGAAAGATCGACATCATGGACTCGTCATCTCATCATTTACGAGTTTCCAAATTCTACTCAACGAATTTTGCAAAAAGTTTGTACGCAAAAGATCTTCGTTAATGGACATGCTCGAGTGTCACTGTTATCGCATAATTCAGACGCGAAGAATCGTTCTGACGACCGCATTCATTTTCGCCAGTCTTGGTCCCAATTCGCAGCTATCAAAGGACTGCGCTCGAATGACCCAGATGACATTGTCTATGGACCAAGTGTCGAGTTGAATTGGCTGCTTGCGACTACATACATTCAGAGGATAGTCATTGTAAGTTAGATACGCGGCGAGTCATAATTCTTGTGAAACATCACGATATCTCTACCCGATTTTAAATGTGCTCCGGAAATCTCATATAATTTTGACATAAAATGTGATCAGAAAGGGAAATCTCAACAACAACATAACTCGATATGATGAAATTTTCAAATGTTTCTTTGGATTTTTCTCCAACCTGCATTTGCCTATTTTAGTCCGGATGCGATCGAAAACAGTTTTGGAGATTTATCGATACCCTGGACTCGTCACATGGAACCATCGTTCGAAAGGAAATCTGGTGCAGCAACATGGCTTTAAAGTTGGAAGATAAAGACCGAATCTTGAAATCATCATTTTTAGCGCAAGATGGTAATCTAGAGTGACATATTTTGCTTACCAAATGGTTTACGTGTATTTAGGGTTTGACAAAATCGCGATCAGGACTGTACCGCCAAACAGTATGGAATTATTGCGTCTGCCTCTCTTTGAATCGGTGGTAATTATGTCTCACATGAACTTCTTAGAAGGTTCACTGATTTTTGCGATGACATAACGTAAATTGATAAGAAAATCAGTGAATATTCCACCAAACTTTTGGATGCAAAAATTTAGGAATTGGAACTTGCTTGCCTTCCCTACGATCAATCGACATCCTTGGCACTCGCCACAGCCAAGGACATCATCGTTTGCACGGGTGAACTGGACCTCAACGGATTCATTATGGTATAAGTTTCATTTTAGCGCTTGGGATGGCGAGAAATCATACGAGATAGAGCGCATTTTGCATATGCATAATCCGCCTTCAAACTGCACACTAGCTTAATCAGAAAAGTCAAATTCCAAACTTGCGAGTCAGTATATTTCAAATGATAATTCTCGTGTTGCAGAACTTCCTTCAAGAAGCCCCGAAGATCACGAAGTGGAGGTTCCAGTCATTCACATTCGCCCCCGCTTTTGTACTCCGAACTCCACTCGAGAAACTCCTCGACATGCACGCAGATCTCAGCTGGACTGTTCATCCGAACCAATATCTTGGAGGAAGAATGTAAGTCATAACTCATTGCACCATTTGGAAACCGAGTCGAAAAATAATTGGAAGAAACAAACCATCTATATTTAGGATGAAATTAAATTATGGCTCTGAAAAGTTAAGAGGAATCCTGTATTCCATCTCTAATTCATATAAACATACATCCAGTTTCCAAACAAAATTTTATAATTGCAAAATATCGGATGCCTAGACAATAGAGTATTCTTATTCTGGTTTTTTTCAAGTCTCTATTTTGTTGCCCAACTGATAAAAATTGATTAATAATTTTTAAACCGGAAATTCAACCAACCCTGAGTAAATGTACCGATTCTTGGTAGCGAAAGAAAGACTCAAACTCAATTTAGGTATACAATCCATCGCGAAGGGAGAGGATCGTGGATCTTCTCCATTACGTTCAAAGGAGAAAAGCACTTCTTCATGACGATTGAAAGTATTTAACTGTGATGGTTCATTTTCTCATGTTTTTCAAGTTTTGTCATTTTCATAATAAACATTTTTTTGCGAGAAGGCGTTTCATTTCATTTTCAGTTCACCGAAATAATATCGAAAACACTATCTGCGTTCTGGTTTGTTATTCTAAATTCGAAAACATGCAATTAGTTATCAAGTAGATTTCATTTTTACTGTCAAAATTTTATATCTGAAAGAAAACTAAATTGTTCTTTTTATCTTTGATGCTTTGCAAAAGAGCGCGAAAAGTGTCCATTACATATTGATTTATTTGAACGTGCATGCAGTTATTTGTCCTTTTTCATTCTCTTCAAAACTTGTTGGTATTTATGGAATATTCAGGAAAAAATGATCTCAAGTCTGCCTGTCGAGCTAATTTTATCGTGTTGCCAATATCTTCCTTACACCGACATAGAACAGCTAGCTTTGACGGAGCGGCGTCTTCTGCATATCATCAAAAAATACCTTCCTTTGGACTTGACACCGAGGATTTCAGTCAACACTTTCAAAATACAACCTTTTGATAAGGTGTGTAATGTTTTTTTTACAGAATTATTCAGGTTTCAAAAATTTGCGCAAGTTTAAATTAACGCAGGATTTAGTGGAAGAAATTTACTTTGCACTTTCTGTTTTTTAATCTTTTGAAAAGAAGACGAGAATATAAAAGATCCATCCTAAAACGATATATTTTAGACGGACTATTCAGTTCATATCGAGCCTTTGAAGATTGGTTCTGGAAATCCCGCTAAAATAGTCGATTTTAAAGTTTATGTCGAGCAATATGATAAAAGACGAGTCTCTGAAGTTCCAAATAACAAGGCATATTCAATACTGTGCAAATTTATTAGCAAACAATATCAGCGTAAGTTCAAATAGAAATAATATTGTCCATTTATAGAGTGCAAATGGTTTTTTTCAAGTTTGATCTCAGCGAGCCTTGAAACTTGTGGAAATATTATGAAACCCTTCAAATACTCGAATTCCGTTTTAAAGTCTAACCAAAATTTCCGTCATTCTCAGGGATACGGGTCAAAAAATTCGTTTACATTTAAAAAAAAAATCATAATTTGTACATATTCAAATTTGAGCGTTTGCGCCCTCTACCCATATATGGAATTTAGGTACAAATAAAAATAAACCCATGAAGTCGTCGGATTTATTACCTTGGGACATGCATGTCGCAAAATATCGTACAGAAATGGGATGGACCACAAGAAGGAATAATAAGCTTCTATTGGGGCTGCATCAAGTTATTTCAAGAACAAGTATCAAGGAGCACGTTTGCATCATCAGCACAAGGGTAATTGCTATTTATTAACGCTCGAATATTTTCGAGAATATTTATTCTTATTTTCTGAAAATGCTTTATTTGGTGATATATTTCTTACAATTTAATTGCTTTTATTGTTTAGAGAAACGCCGTGGACCGTGATAAATTCTGGTCAATTGTCGATGTTTTTGATAATTCGAGAAACAATGCGAAGCTTAAGAGGTTTCACCTACCTGAACTATTATTGAAACCTGAAGATGAGCAAAAATGGGAGAAGTCGATATTCCTGATTGATGGTAATGAATATTATTTTAAGCGATTTTTTCAAGAAAATATTATTTCCAGGAATCGAATCGTTTGAAATGAAAGCCCCACCCTTCACGATTAAATTACTGCAGAATATGAATTATCGCAATACGGTAAGGTGTTCATATTAAAAGAAAATCTATTTCTATTTGAATTTATCTTTAGGCTTGGAACTTGATCGATCTGGATCAGAAGCAGTTTTCAATGATTCCATACACGATGGCTCGCAAAATAATAATTATCAGAGGCTCTGTTTCTATTAAGGAATTTTTAACAGTAAGAACAAAAATTTGTTAGGGACTTTATCTAAAAAGTCAGATTTAGAATTTCATTCTGGCAAAGCCGATTTTGTATTCGTGGAAATTTTTCTATGTCGACATTCTGGATGAAATGTGGGCTTGGGACATAGTTGAAGAATTACTGAATGAATCCGAAAATGTCAAATGGTCGCTGAAAGGATCACATGCGAGAATGAGAATGTAGGCAATATTTTTAATTCGAATATTTCCTCTCAATATTCTGTAATTTATTACGAATGAGCACTTTTCACATTTTATTCATGAGTTAATTTTCACTATGTTAACAGAAAGTGTCTGAAAATGATTGCATCTGTATTGAAATAAATTGTTTAGATACGAAATTCAATGCCCAAATCGACAAAAACTCAGCTTCCGAATAGGACATTTCAACGACGACATGAATAAATTTAATTTCGATTTTACTATCGCTTCGAAAGAACCTCAATTTTGTGATAGCTCAATCGACATACCCAATCTGTTAATAAATAAACCATGAAAATACATTTATTTTTGATAGACTCAGTTGCATATTTATGAGAGAAAATCAGTTTTTTTTCTTGCAATGATTAATAAACTATAAATGTGCGAAATTCCTTTATTAGTATTATAATATCCAAAATTTTTATTTTTACAATATTTTACCATCCAATACGTGTAAAACAACAAGAAATAATCATAAAACTAGAACGCCACCTAATGCACCATTTCATGTCTAGTCTATCCACTCAATAACCAGTTCTGTCAGCTATAGTAATTCAAGTAGTTGATAAGAGATTAGGCTTTTGAAAATAGCTAATCTGCTTAAGAAATTGTGATAGAAGAGTGAGAAGAGATTGTTATCAACCGGGTCCATAGCGTTATTCACCACAAATTTAGGTGAATAACGCTACGGTTTGGTGAATAACGCTCGCCCCCCAGAAAATAATATTTGATTTTTAGGGGGGGCGTGCGTTGCGCACCAAGGATTTTTGGTGCGCAACGCTACGTACCCGATTTTTAGTCTCGCACTTCGCAGCGAATGAAGCAGTGCTTGAGGCAGCGACGCCCTCCCTCTATGCCTTCCTCAACGCGACTGACGGACTCTGGTACGAATCGAGTGGTTCCGATTCAATGCAGATGCTTTGTCAGGTTGGCCAATTCAACTTGCACCACTAATCTTCACATTATTTTCTGGGTTTTAGCTGGAAATCCCCGAGCCACCGCGATCATAAAAATTGACCCTAACCAGAAGTGGGCTAATCCGTAAGTCATTCTATGGTTCCCAAATTACTGCATATTAAATGACACAATTTTACTTTTTACTCCACTCATAAAGTTATATTTAAACCTCTTTCAAATGTATAAATTTGGACAATTCCTCGAAAAATATAGTGCGATAGTTATAATAGTATAAAAATGCACGAGATAGTATCGTGAAAATTATCAATATAACCAAGAATAATAATGAAAGGCTCAGTTATCGTTCCCCCATTGACAGTCTTATCATTGACTTTTACTTGCGGTATGAAATATATTGAATTTTATGATAGCTTCAAAAATTGATAATCTATAAATACGTCAGATGGTATTATAGTAATTGTTATTATTTATTCTTAAAATAAAATGATTCCTTCCTAAGTTTCAAATCTAGCTTTTATACTATCTGAAAATATTAATTTAATTTATACAATGTTAAAAATATGTAATTTATCGTACACAAACCAAAAATCTTGATAAGATTCATGGCTGGGAAACAGCGATTGTTAGTCTTTTGAGGATAACGGAAAAGTTAAATTTAAGTTTGGAATTGGATATTGTTCATAATCATAGCGATGTATCTCGATTTAGCATGTATCTGGACGTTTATGTTGAAGGATTTCTTTCGAATAAATTTTTGAAATATAAAAATATTTTCGAATGATAAAATAGCGATAATCTCATATCAATGATATTTGACACCGAAATGTCAAATTTTACTCGATAGTTTTGCGTCGTGAAAATAATGACCCTGTGTGTGAAATGGAATGACAAAATAATCATCAATAATACATCGCTCTGGGAGATGATGCGTAGAATCAACGATAATCAATTTTACTCTGTCATAATATCGGCATATCATCACTTTGATTATCATTTCTGCAGAAGAATAATTATTGTCGTTAATCTTCACATCTCCGACCTTCATCATTATTGAATTTTCGTTCAATGACTTCAGTGATTTTCAGAGTTTTATTAATGTTTGCATTTCACTAGTAACACTTTTAATTTTTGATAGTCCCAATTTTCTATCCCTATATCGATTTTTCAAATCATATTGTCTAAAACTTTGTAATGTTCTTGCAAAAAATCTTTCCCCTTCGATCAACCAAAGATTTGCATATCAATGACTCAACACCGAGAGAATACCCGATGGTTATCGTTGAATTTCGTCGAGAATTTTCCCGATTAACCCCACCCTCATGAGTGATTTCAGCATTCGAAAACTCGTTGATAGATTTTGAATACATTGACCAGGTTTTGATCAATTTTTGTTGGATAATTTAAAATTTTTGATGAAAAGAACCTACTATACTGTAGAATATCATCGCAATTTTTCATGTTTTTTCTCTTGTGTTGAAATGTTTCGATTTTTAAAATTATTCAGAGAATAAGAAAGGAGAGATGGAAGTGATTGATTTTTATGCATAAATTCGATCGATGAAATCAGTATCGTCGACGGACCGTCTGACGGAGGACCACGATGAAATTCACAGTCCCTCGCAGTGCGCCGATTCGCACTACGAGCTGAATGAAGAGGACGAGGAAGGGGAGAGGAGTCAGAGGTAGGTTTACGAGTGATTTTCTTTTAATTTTGGAAAAGATCAGGTTTAACTGGTGGCTTTATAGAATTTTATTTTATTCGGAGATTTTTTCTATGAATTTTAAAATAATTTTCAGAACCCTCTCCTTCCTGCACAATCTGCATGCTCCAAGAAATTCAGTCTGCGGCACACGAAACAGCATCACCTCCCTGAAGTCGAATGACTTCGCGAGAAAGACGTCGAAACTTACGGAGAATCCAAAACTGTTTGCGAACACACTGGTAATTCGAATTTTCAATGAGTCGTTCTTGTTCTGAACTTTAGTCGGAGCGTCTCAACGTACCGTGGATCGAGCATACGTTCGAGATGAGAGAGTGCATAAAATTCATCGCGGAAGAAAGGAATCCGGAAAAGTAAGTAGACGTTTCAATTGTCAACATGATTACGATAAAATCTTTTCTGACGAACTATTTTGCTCCAAAGTTTCATGTCTCTATCCTAAACAGGGCCTAGCTAGTCACATCGTGGGTCAAGGAAATTATCCTCCGACGTGTCTTATGAAGGACAGCTCACTTGAGCTTTCTGAACCCACTTTTGTCAGTTTCCTAAAGAAGTATTTTCCCTTCTTCAGGTGCGGTTGCGGAGCGTTTCTCTCGGGTCATAGTCACCTGGCTCAGTCGAGGTTCTACGTCTACAACGATGCGAATAAAGACGACGATGAGAGATGGACTATTTCTAGACATACACAGACTGCGCCGACGAATGCTTTTGGGACTCTTGTCTTTCAGGCATTCATGATGATTTTCCACGAAAAGTTATGAATGTCTTTTATTAGGGAGGAACTCACTCTCACAAAGCCCACTACGTCCGTCTGGCGTATGATTCCGACCCGAATGATATTCTCTACCTGATGGAGCACGTCTGGGGTCTGTCGCCTCCGAGACTCGTCATCACGGTGCATGGAGGAATGTCGAATTTCGAGTAAGCTTATAAAACAACGGGTTTGCAAGGAGTCAGATTTGCCATGATTTTGAGCAATTTCTGTTCCGTTTTCTAAAATTTTATGGATGAAAAATCTTTCGCCCCTCTTTCTTCAGCAAAATTTGAAATCATTTGACAGTTTCCTTCAGAGTGCAGGCCAAACTAGGACAGCTATTCCGAGAAGGCATCCTGAAAGCTGCGCAGACGACCGGAGCTTGGATTATCACAAGTGGGCTTGACTCCGGAGTGGTCAGACAAGTAGCTTTGGCTATGGATGAAGCGGGAATATCTGCTAGGCAAGAGTTTCTCCGAAAAATCATGGAATAAACAAGTTCCTGCAGAATGCGTTCGAAAATCACGACAATCGGCATAGCACCGTGGGGAGTGATCAAGAGGAAGGAGAGAATGGTAAGTTGATTTAACACCGTTCGAAGATTTCCCTTTCATTAATTGTTCTAACATGATGAGGGGTCAATCATATGGGTCTATGATCTAAAACTTCGATAAATGAATTTGAAAATTTTAGCTAGGTCATGACATCAATGTGATGTACGACGTGGAAGCGTTCGGCAGTGGAGTGGGCATTTTGAACGACAGACACTCGTTCTTCCTTCTGGCTGACAATGGAACTCAAAGGAGGTACGGATTTTTAGGACATTTTGAAAGCTATCTTATGAACGATTTATTACACAATAAATAGACTAACTATTAAATAACGATTTGTAATAATTTTGGTTATATGTAAAAATCGCTGATAATTTGTCCTGTCTGATAAATAGGATATTTTTCAATTTGGATACTTTGTTATCCATAATTAAGGGTATAGGGTGAGATCTTTTTTCCCATACTGTTTCGTAGGTAACAAAGTAACAAATTATCCATCAACGATTTCAGATATGGGGCTGACATTCACTTGCGTCAAAATTTGGAGAATTACTTGGCAACACAGGGAATTCGTGGGAGAAAAGTAGAAAATTCAAAGCAAAATGGATGAAGATGGGCTAATCTTTAGGTACCGGTAGTCTGCACAGTCATGGAAGGCGGTGCTACGACTTTGAAGGCCGTGTATGAATACGTTGTCGAGTAGGAGATTCCGGATAAGCGTTGGGCAGATATTTCTTCTTCTTCATACATTTATCCGATTACTTTTAGTCATATCAATCCAAGCTTATTCTGAACCGAAATTTTATCCCGAGAAAAGAAATTCAGAGACCCTTTGATTCCGACGATCGTGTGTGATGGGAGTGGTAGAGCTGCAGACATTTTATCATTTGCAGTGAGATACATTAATTCAGATGGGTATAATTTTACAAAAAAAAGGATTTTTTAATCTGAAAATTCAGCACCTTCGCAATAGAAGTCGAAGAGCAACTGAATTCCCTGATCAAAATGGTGTTTCCTCTGAAGAACGCGAGGAAGATCTACAACATGGTCACGAAGTGCGCCGCGAGGAACGATTTGGTATTTCCTGAAGACGTTTAAGGGACTAAAATAAAAATTTAGCTCCGAATTTACCGGTACGGTGAAGACACGCGAGAACAGGTCGACAATGTCATCTTGACGGCTGTGCTGGAGAAGCAGAACTTGTCACCGCCAGAACAAGTCGGAATTTTTTACATTTAATATAAGCTTGACACCATTGAAAATTTTAGCTAGCATTAACACTTTCATGGAACCGTGTTGATGTCGCCAGAAGAAGTTTATTCTCTCATGGACGACGATGGCCTCAACATATTCTGCATTCGGCGATGAAGGAAGCGTTGAGACTTAATCGAGTAAGTTCGACATTTTTCTCTGAATGAAGATGATGCTCTAGGTCGAGTTCGTCGAATGCCTCCTGGAAAATGGCGTCAACATGAAGTATTTCTTGACACTACAGACTCTGGAGCAGCTGTACAATATGGTAAGAATCACTTGAGACGTCAATATGGGCGAAGAAGCATCAAGTTGCTCGAGATGCTCAGCCGTTCTGATTGCATAGTTATTATGGAGAGGTTAAGGATGATAACACCGAGCACAGCGTCAGATTCATGTTCGAAGGAACGGAGAAGGCAAGTGAGCCGCTAACGCTATCAGACATCGGCCAGATCGTCGAACGACTGATGGGAAATGGCTACAAACACTACTACACCTCGAGAGAGTTCAAGATTAACTGCCAACTTAATAGACGATCGAAGGTAGACTCTTCGACTTTGAAAAGGGCGAAAAAAGGAATTTCAGACGGAGAGAACCTACTTGATCAAGTCCATCAACAAGAGCATCGAGAAGCAAAGAACCAGCTTATCGCTAGCACCAATGATGGACAACGAGGATGGTATGGAGTTTGGGAAATTGAAGGATTTGAAAGATGTTTCTTCAAGGGAGGAGATGATTCACCCCTCTTCATTACCTAAAACAAACTCGTCAACTTTCATCTATAATTGACGGCATATTACGATAATATGTTATGCTCCAAAAAGAAATTGCAAATTTCATCCAGCAATAACAATTTCACAGATCACACTGACTTTCAATACCCGTTCAACGACTTACTTCTCTGGGCAGTTCTGACGCGTCGTCCTGACATGGCCAGATGCATGTGGATGCACGAGAAGGACGCCATGGCAAAGAGTCTCGTGGCGATTCGACTCTACAAAGCCGTCGCGAAGATCGCTGAGCACGACTATTTGCAGGTGGATATTTCATGTTCTATGAGAAATTTCGATAATCTTGTGATATCATCTTATCTTTTACTTGCTTGCCCACTTTTTCATGCTATGATTCCAATAGGTTACAGGAAGTCTTACATGAAGGCATTCTCTCTGGCGATAGTGAAATAACGATTTAGGTTGAAATAGCGAACAAACTCCGCGAGCATGCCATTCGGTTTCGCGAAGATGCAATTGCCCTGCTGGATTACTGCTATAGAGAGGACAAGGAACAAACCCTGAAATTGTTAACTGCCGATCTGCCGCATTGGGGGAACCACAACTGTCTTTCTCTAGCTGTTCTTGCGAATACAAAGACCTTCCTAGCTCATCCTTGTAATCAGGTATAGGTTCAGACGGTGGAAAAAAAAACGTTTCGGAAAGTAGCAAATTCAGATGCTCTTGGCTGAACTCTGGCATGGTTCTCTGAGAGTAAGAAGCGGATCTAATCTACGTGTTATCATGGGACTTGTATTCCCATTTCTGACACTGATGCTAGCTTACAAACCACCAAGATACTCCAGAACGAACGATGATGAAGAAGAGGAAGAGAATGACAAACGGGTATCATCGATGTACGGGCCTCAATTTCATTCGTTCCAGTACGGAAAAGGTAGGAGTTGTTTAGGGAAAGATCAGATGCTGTTGGTCGGGTTCAACCATTTTATCTTTAGACTCGATTCATTTGATAGTTATCCTAATTTTTTTGTGATTCAGGAAAAGGCAGCTCAATATCAGTCCTCTCAAAGCGGATGTTTGTTGGACGTCAGACGAAGTACAAACCTCGGGAATCCACGGATGAAGATCTTTCGGAGCTTCTTGGTGCTGGAGATGGATTGGGGAAAAAGGTCACGATTCTGACCTCGAAGAGAAGCAGCACAGCTGGTAGTGCTGAAGCGAGCTTGTCTGGTACAAACTTAAAATCCGACAGAAATGAAATTTCTGATTCAGACATTGTGGAAGAGCCAACATTGTCCAAATTCGAGAAACTCCAGGCCTTCTATTCTGCGCCAGTTACGAAATTTTGGTCATGGTGCATAGCGTTCCATCTGTTCCTTGGAGTGTCGACGTACGTCTTACTGATTGAAACGCCGGTAGATCCAACGAGGGAAGAATGGTTCACGTTAGTCTACGTTGTGGTGATGCTGCTGGAGCATGTTCGGAAAGTACTGCATTTAGTGAAATTTCATGCTTTAGGATCAGATTTTAGCTATTTCACCAAGAAACCCCCAAGTTCGCTGAGAAGTGTGTAGTGTTCTATAAAAGGCAAGAGAGCTCATCTAGGTGCTAGTACATTTGGTCTTCAGGTACTATAATTTGCTGACACTCGTAGCTGCTCTGACTTTTTTGGTTGGATTTGGATTCCGGCTAAGTCCCTCGTTGAGACATTCGTACGGACGTGTCATATTGTCGTTCAGCAATGTGCTGTGGTACATGAAGGTCGATTTTTCGAGATAGCTTTACCATTTTCTCAGCACACCATCATCATCTGAATGTCTCATGAGTTTCAAATTATCAAATATCCCCCATTAGGAGTTTCGCATTTTAGGTCTTTGAATACTTATCAGTGCATCCGCTGCTAGGTCCCTACATTCAAATGGCTTCAAAGATGGTCGTATCGATGAACTATATCATCGTCCTGCTGCTCGTCACCTTGATGGCCTTTGGCGTCTCTCGTCAGGCCATCACGTTTCCGCACGAAAAGTGGAATTGGCTTCTAGTCAGGTACGAAATGGTTGATTTTTGGGTGATCATTTTATCTTCCAGAAATATTTTCTACAAACCTTACTTCATGCTTTACGGAGAAGTGTACGCCGGTGAGATAGACACGTGTGGCGATGATGGTAGGGGGAGGGTATTAATTCTGTTCCAGGCAGAAATTGGTTTCCAGGCACGAATTGTGTACCGGGAGGTTGGATCCCTCCGATTCTGATGACAATCTTCCTGTTGGTCGCCAACATTTTGCTCATCAATATGCTCATCGCTATTTTCAACAATATCTTCAATGAGACCAACGTCCTATCGCAAGAAGTCTGGTTGTTCCAGAGATATGCGCAATTGAATGAGTGAGTTCTGGAATCTTATACACGAGAATTTTACATGAAATTTAGATATCACGATACATCTCTATTGCCTCCTCCGTTTACAGTTTTAGCCCATATTGCTAACTTGTTGATCACGTGTTGCAAGGTTTGAAGGAAACTTTTTAGAAAACCAAAGTTGATTTTTAGAAACGCTCCACGAACACGAATAAGCGACAGCCGGATTTTTCACTGAGTTAAAATTTCCTGGAAAATTGATCTGAGAAAAGCATTTTAGAATTGCATTTGTCCGAGGAAGAACTGGCGATTTTGTACGATTTCGAGGAGGACTGCATGGATGAGCTGACGAGGAAGCGGTTGAAGGAGGAGAAAGGCAAGGAGGAGGAGCGATGGAGGAAGACTGTTGAATTGTGAGTTTTCTACGGAAATTTGAAGGTTTTAATAATGCTTGATGACCCGTGTCAGATATTAAAGGCAATTGTCACGAAGCAAAATCTTAATTGAAGTTAAAGAACGTTTACTGACTTGAATTTCAGAACCGATCTAACCGCCCAGAGAGTGAACGAACTTCTTCAAGAGAATTTCGTGCTGCGAAGCCGATTGGGCGACATGGAAGTGAAGCTTGACAACATGGCCCATAGTCATTATAGATTGTTCGAGACGATGAAGAGCAGGAAGAAGGTGGTTGAAGCATTTTTCGATGATCATCCTTCGAATAAGTTTCAGCTTCATCACGAGTCTACCCATTCCTTGCCAGAAACGAAGGACATTCCGTTGATGCTAAAGTCAGTTGTGGATATTCTTGAAACCCTCAAGCTGATTTGAAATTTTCAGCATTGAACCCTGCGAATCGGTGAACGTTGTCAACGACAATCTTCTAAACGTAATTGATGACCGAAAACTCGCTCCGTCACCGCTTCTAACCCATCTGAGAAGGGATCAAACGCTGAGAAAGTATGAGGAGGTAATGGAAGTTGCTTAAAAATTGAATTGAAACTGAAATCCAGGCCAACTATCAAGCAATGTCGCATGTCACTTCGAGAAATCGACTCAACTCATCATCGCTGTCATTATCGCAAGATATGAGAGATATGAACAGGTAGTTGTTATTTTTTTTTGATAAAATCGATCTTCTATGACCAATATGCTGAATACTGTGATCGTTTGGAATTTCTTCCTTCAGAATCGCCACTCCCGTTATGACGAAAACCACTCTGAGAGACGATGACGATTCTTCAGAAGTTGAAGAACAACCGAGTGAACTCGACGAAGAAGAAGAATGATATCTTGTGTTCGTTCATTGATACCCGAGCTTACAAACTGATGCATAATTTCTATTTCATTTATATTTTGAAGCAATTATTATTCGCATATTACTATGATAATACTGTGAAGATGGAATTTTCCTGTGCTATTCAAAGTTGTAAAGATTTAAAACTCCTTTTCTCAGTAATAAATCGCTTTTTATTTGGCAGATGGATGAATTGCAAGAATTGGAGTGGAGGTTATCCCTTGCCAATGGGTAGAAAGTACGTCTCTGGCCTTTTCGAATGCTATTCCTTCGACATCTGCCACTCTGCCAAAGGACTCCAGTACCCAGGGATATTGTGGCGGGAAAGTTTCGCGTTCAAATGACTAGATCGTGTGAGAAAGAGATAATGAAAGATAAAAGGATTGGGCGAAGAGGAATAATATTTCTGATTCGCCAAATATCTACGATGCTATTTTACTATTTTTCTGAATATTTTTTTATCTTGATCACGTTCCATTATTCTATTTCGATTTTGTAATATTTTACTCCTTTTTCTTCATTTTCTTGGTTTCAGAATCTCATAGTTTGCAAATAATGCTAGTGAAAAACCGAGGCTATATCCGAAAATTACGGGTTCGGAAGGAAGCTCTGCCTCCAAAGAAGGCAGTTCAGTCTCAAAAGTCCGCAGGATCTCAGAAGAAAGTCAAATTGATCGTCCCTGATAAGGAGAAAGGAACTGACAAAGCGACCGCGAGCAATAGTCAAGCGGTAAGAAACCTGGTTAAATTTTTTGCAAAAGTTTCGACACTAAAATTTGTAAATCATAATACCTCATTCTAATTTTTCCAATTCTTACTAAAATTAATCTTCAGGATGAGAAGCCAAAGGGGATTTTCATGAAAACTCACGTTCCGAGAAAGTACATGCCTCATGTAGCGCCGGTCTACACTAAGAGGTATACTTGGACGAGAAACAGAGACGGCGATTTAGAGCAGAGGCAAGACTTTTTTCGTGATATAAAAATGTAGAACATTTCTTCAGAGTCGTCCACTTTTCCAGAGAAGCTCATGACTGTAGGAAGCATCTGATTGATAAGGTAGTGGATTTTATCTTTAGTTTTTGAAAAGGAGAATTTTAGGCAGCATCTTCAAAGCGATTTGAAATCTATCAAGAATTCACTTCGGAGTGGAACAAGTATTATCGGAATTTAAGTTTATAAAGAAGCGGAAAATTTAGATTTCTTCTCCAGCATCCGCTACGAACAAAGAATACAACTTCAGTGCATCGGGAAATCTTCTTGGTATGAAAAAATTGCTAGAAAATATCTAAAATTTTCTGAAATGACACTTTCAGAGAAACTTCATGTCAGTGTATTCAGAAGCAATCTGCGGAATTTTTCGGAAGCCGTTTTTACAGCACATTCAGTAAGATTTTTTACAAAAGCTTTTTGTGAAATTTATACAAAATTTCAGGATCCTTACAATGAAGCGAATGATCGACACAGAATTTGCAGGGGAGCTTCATTCTGAATTGGCCAGACTAATTTCTAACCGTTCTCCGAAATCTCCAAGTTCTGGAACGAGAGGAAGGAAAAGGAGGGGTCTTCGGAAAAGTAGCGAGATTTCGAATAAGCGATCTAAAACAGGTAAGGAAAAGTTGCGTGTGTTTTCCAATTTATTTTTCTTCCATTTAGACTCGAACGAGAACGACGAGGGGGAAAATAAACAGAAGTGTGGAATTTTGGAAACGATTTTGGGAAGTCCGGATAAATCCGGAGGAAAATCGCCGATCAAACCGTTCGCTTCAAGAATTATCAGCCTATTCACTGGATTATAGCAATCAAAGATGATAGGGCGGATTTTGAAGAAATGACGCATTTCTTCCGTTCTTGAATGATTTTATATCGCATTATGTGATATTGTATAATTTGTTTAGGACTTTCGACGACGCTTGATCTCATTTGAAATACTTCATTGTTTGTACAAAATCTAGGAATTTGTCCTAATAAAATTTTCAATTTGCAATGTAAATATTTATGAGAGAACATTTTTTTGCAACTATGCAAAATAAATCGTAAGAACAACAATGATTGTAGCAAGTGTTCATATGCGAGTATTCGATCATTTACGATTAATCAATTGTTGCTCATTTCTCAATTTTTGAGATGAAGTTCCAATTCGCATTCCGCTATTTGCGCATCATGTCGAGCCGTATTCGGAAATTTCTCTCTGACGTGTATGATGAAGCTGCGCATCCGGAAAATCGGAAGACCAAAACTGCCGAAAGTATGCTGCCAGAAGAAATCAGACTGATGTACGACGATGTGATGGAGTGCAAAATCTGTCTGAGGCATTACGGTTGGTCTTTGAAATTTGTTCATCAAATGCCAAAACTCTACTTCAGACAACCAGGAGCACTCAGCAAGAACTGGGATCTGCGGACACAGGTAAGACATTTTCAAGAAGTAATTGTCCTAATACAACATTTTAGTCTGTGCGAGAGCTGTTACGAAACAATGTTGACGATAGGAGCCCGCGTTCAAAAGGGGCAAATCCGATGTCCTTTCTGCATCCGATACAGGCTAGTCAACTCGAAACTACCTGCGGCGGAACTTAATGGTAAAACTTGACGTTATTCTGGAGGAGTTTCAGCTTGATGGGAATCGACACTTTATTATTTTCAATTTTTATTAGCAACAATTTTGTTTATCTAATGATTTGAATTTAGCGGCCCTGAAGTTGTGCAGAAAGCAGCGGGAATTCATCAAGAAAATGCCGATTCAAGATGGCCAAATTGGTGTGAAGAAGCCTGAACCAGAAGTGAAAATGACTGTCATCGAAATAGAGCAAGAAATCAGCGATGAGAAAGTGCCGGAGAAGCAGCGGAAAAGGAGCAAGAAGAAAAACGATAAAACTCAGCAAAATTCTTAAATTAGCCTCATTTTGACGTTCAATCAATTTTCGTCGTTGCTACCTTATAGTTTTTGTGCAAATAAATTGATTTTGCACGCTTATCGTGTTGATCTTGCGAATGACACTATGCACAATAAATTATGTAAATTTAGCCAGTGTGCTAAAATCGATGACTTATTTACAATCACTTACATCCATTCATTCAATTCACCGAGTTTGCAACCTACTGAATTGAATTATTTTCAAAATACGATGTTTCCCATCCGTTACCTCGTCGTCTTCTGCCGCCGTATTCTATCGTTTCTGTATTCGGTCTATGACGAAACCTGCGCCTATTTCGATTCGGAGCACATTTCATCAGGAGAATTGGAATGGCACACGCTCAAGGAGGACTTCCAGAAGCTCATCAAGTGCCCGATTTGCCAAATCGAATACGGTAGCTCCATTTCTTATTCCAAAGAAAATTAAAGCGTAACTTTGAAGAAATTACGAATTAAAACATTCGTTAAAGCTCCAATTGTAATATTTTCAGATAAGAAGGGCAAGATTCCTTGCACAACGACTTGCGGCCATTAGTAAGTTTCAAAAGACTGAATTATTTAAAGAAAATCATGATTCAGCCTCTGTAAAGCATGCCACAAAAGGTCCAGGCTGAATCCTTCGTCCAACTTCAAGTACAACTGCTGCCCGGCTTTCGTCAACTCCAATCCGCCTCACAGAAGAATCGCTGCATTTAAAATGATGGGCAAGTTCAAAGTTTTGGAATAGAAATTATAAATTCACAATATCTCCTAATTGAAAAACAAAAATTTCAGAAGTGATCGAGCTGTGCAAAGTGCAGAACGAGTTCATCGATTCGATCATGAAGAAGAATACTGAATCGCCGATCGAAGAAGTTTAAGATAAAATTTATGATTTTCACCTTTTCGTTACTGTATTCCAGTTTGATTGTTGAGAATAAATTGCTAATCGAATTTTTAAAGTTTGCGATGAATGATTGTTCTTTGTTTCATTAAGAATGAATATCAGGATCATTCGAAGTATTGCGGAACAAGGGTCCGTCGATTGGGCTGATTTTTACACCATTTGTACAGCTTTTCACGCTGATTCTCATAGTGCAATTCGCTTTCGAAAAAATAGCATAATGATAATCAGCGTGAAAAATTGAACAATATATGTGAAAATCAGCTCGATTTGCGGGCCCCTGTTTATACAGACTTTGGTCCTTCCTGACATTCATTCTTAATATTTATTAAAATGAAAAGCTTCTTACTCTCTTTTCCTCCTGAGCATGTTGCATTTGAATGCGAGATTACATTTTGGATGGCATTTGAAATTGAGCAGATTATTGTTCAACCGGTTAAAATGCTTTCCTTTGTTTAGTTCGAATTTCTAATCATTTGCCAAA
The DNA here is from genome assembly GCA_964036155.1 of Diploscapter coronatus. Lineage (NCBI taxonomy): Eukaryota > Metazoa > Nematoda > Chromadorea > Rhabditida > Rhabditidae > Diploscapter > Diploscapter coronatus. Next base: position 9,776,895 of record OZ038422.1, read on the forward strand.
ATTATTATTTTATGATAAGCAGACTTGGAAGTTCTCGATCCGATATTTGAATCTTGTTGAGAAATATCATAGCCTATTTTCAATTGACTATTTATCATTATAGATAAAAGAACATTAGACAATGTCGAATCTTATATCGGATCGAAAACTTCCAAGTCCAATGATAAGTTTTTTCTCGCAAAATATTCGACATCGCTATTCTCTTATCAATTTTCATTCAATGTAAAAGCTTGCTTTCTTGTTCCTAGTGATTATTGATTTGTTTTATTTATTTACGCATGAATGCAGGATTTATTTATTTCCTAAATCAGCACAAATTTTTTATTTAAAAAAAAAAGTTAGTTGGGCATGTAGGCTAACTCCCAGCTAGGCAGCCATTTTTACATAGTGCAATGATAGAGCAGCGCACTCCGGAGAGGTAAGAGGTGAGAGGATCAGGTTCGAATTCGGACTGTGAGAGTCATGAGTTTGTGAGGAATAAGTTTGAGAAGTATAAGCTTTCATGAAATAGCCACCCGCAGCGGACCCAATCGAGGTACCACTAGGCCACAGTATTACATTCGTATAATCTTTCCAATATTTGTCATACTAATATTAATTCGCTTTATAACACGAAGAAAGTGCTGATAAGCACTAATTGAATTCGAATTCAACCAAATTCAGCCAAGATGAGTGATGAACCTATGCCAACTTCTACAAATCCTATTTCCAAACCCGTAAGTTGACATTCAAAGTAAATTTTCTGTGTTGAATTACTTTCTTCAAAATGATGGCATTTTATCAGAAACTTTTAGGAACTATCATCATTTGTAGAAATGTTGGATTTTTCACAGAAAACTATCATCAAAAGTCTATGGGATCGGAATGATTTATCTATTTCCGACAGAATCGATATCATCGATGCGATTTCGGACAAAATGCCATTAGAAGCAAGAAGGGAGTATAGAAAATGGCGTTTTCTAACGGACCGATCGAGGGTAGATCAAGAAGCATTTTTATCAATGAGAAATGCCAGCGAAGTTTCAGATGCCAGATTTCTATTATTTCCAAAATGAGGAGATCAAGATGATAATTGCCGGAATGTTCGAGAAGTCTACTGGTTTAGGTAATGCAAATACAAATACACCTGAAACGACACTATTTCATGAGTTTAGAAGGGTTTGCTCGAGTCATAATGAGCATGAAGTCAGCGTTGAATAACCCAGATGTTTTCGACAAATGGATGGTGAATGAAGAAATCGAGTTCGAGGAACCTCCAATTCAGGAAGCTATGAAAGAGATATCAATTTCTCAGTCGGTAAGTTATTGTGTAAGGTTGATTACGGATTCCGATGCCCTTTACCGTTTTCGAAATGGATAATCCCATAGAAAATTATGACGTCGAGAAGACGTCCTCTGAATTACCATTTTTGCTAACATTTTTCGTCAATTCAATTCGTGATCATAAGTTTTGAATACATCCAAACGATTAAAAAATTATCTCAAAATCGTCATTTCTCGTTCATTAGAGAAAAAACACGACAGGGTCTCCTCATGCATGATTCCTGTCTAAACATTATCACAAGACTTCAATCCATCATAAACTGTTGGGGGATTTGATTGGGTGATCCAAAATGTCGTTTCTTTTGCATTTTAAAAATAAATAATTCATTACTAAAATGGAAGTGATAATTTCAGAAAGGAATCGCAATGCCATTGATTAACAATAAAATGAATGAATTAGCTCGGAATATCAATAGCTTGCAGATTGGTGAAGACGATTCATTCAATAATTCGCATGAAATTTTATTTTATCGTAAGAAATTATGTTGAAAGCTAAGTAAGAGACTTTGAAACGATCATAGTAATTTAGTTTGCTATCGAAATAATAATGGCACATATGAAGGAGGAATATGCTTGTTCGATTCATTTACTTGCTCAGCAAGAGAGATTGCAAAGTTCAATAATTGGTATTGGCCATATGAATTAGCAATTACACAGAATAAAGTAAATTCTTATGTTTGTTATTTTGAATAGTCTCTCATATTTCAGATTTTTGGAATTAGCAACACAAATAAATTATTTGAAATATATGACTTGGATACTCTAAAAATTTCAAGAGGTCTGCTCAACAAATCCATGAATGATCGATTCAAAGAATTTTACAGGCCCAGATCCTCCTGAATGGCGTGAGCGTGCGTCTATCGCTTATTTCAAAGACAAACTGTATTATTTGGGTGGGGAGAATCCTATTAAAACGTGGAGAGATATGAATCGAGTTGTTGTAGGAAGATCGAATGAAAATCCATAAAATAATAATTTATTCAGGTTTTAATAGACGGAATATGGCAAACAGGATCTGCTTTTCCTCGTCAAACTGAAAAGGCTCAAGTAATAATATGCGATGGAATTTTATACGGTCACATTATGGCATATTCATTATTGTAATTATGGATATTCAGTTATTGATGGTTATAGAACTAGAAAGATATATCGATTATCAGACGACGAATGGGAATGGATTGAAGTTGAAGAGATTCCAGAAAGACTAATTTATTTCGGACTTGCATCGCTAAATGGAAGACTTTACGTAACTGGAGGATGGAGGTCGTTAATTTTGTATGATAAATAATGTATCATTATATATTTAGTTATAATGATGCATTAAAATCTTGTCTGTGTTTCGATCCCTCAGCTCCAGTTGACAGTCGCAATCGGATTTCTCGAATCGCTGATATGAATTGTGCAAGATATCATCATTCGCTCATTGTTGCTAACGGGAAATTGTATGCAATCGGAGGGTGAGTTGAGATTTTGCATTTTCTTATACGAAATATTTGTTAACTTAGATTTCAAAACGTTCTCAATGCAACCTACTGTAATTCAATCGAGGAATACGATCCACAAACGAATAAATGGAAAATCGTTGGAGAAGTAAATTAATATAAATATTATTAGTTAGAAATGATTAAATTTTCACCTATTTGAAATGACACTTTTCACTTAGAGGCGCAAATAGGTTTTTCATTTGTGAAAACAGATCCATGGCACCCCATTCAAAATAACGATTAGGGTGCATGAATCAGGTAGCAGTTTTCCTTTTTCATACAAATAATTCCAAGGAAAGATATCGGCTCTGAAAGTCATCTTCAAATTTTCCACTTCTACTAACATTTTTCATCAAGACAAGCATTAGCATAGAAAAGTTTTCCTCGATATCGCTTTATCTTCGAGAAAAGCCCGCGTGACGAAAAACTATTCTATGAATTGTTTTTCAAAAATTTGATTCTAAATTCCCTATATGCGATAGTGGCAGATTATTAATGCCGTTTTATGAATCTCGCCATACAAGTGAACTGATTGTTAAAATTTAATGAAATATCATTTAGGGGATAAAGGCTAAAGAGTTTACATCTTCTAGTACTCAACAAAGGTATTTGAATTTTATGTACTGTAAATTAATTGGTATAATATAATAGTAGTGAAAGTGCGGAAGGAGTATATATCGGTATACATTTGGGAATGATATATACGCGAGTTTCTGCAATTGTGAATGATGAACCTCTTGTATTGCCCAGTAAATTCGGTAAATATTGATGATTTATGCTAATAATATATGTTCATTTAGGAAAATACGCGATTCCTACAGAAGTCACATATTGTGATAATAAAATTGTAGTAGGAAACCAGCCACTGGGTCGTGATCAAAATATGGCTAATACTCTCTACGGTAGAATGTTTCTCTATCATTCATTTTAGATGATATTTTTAGATATGCAAAGATTAATCGGATGTACCTCTTTGAATGATCTACAGTTTTCAAATAATCTAAGATTTTGGGCGTTCGATGTTGATACGAGAAATGTAAGACTTGAAAATTTCATTCTTATCTTTCAAATTCAGAATTGCGTTGGATACATTTTGAATAAGGGAACAGTCGATGAGAGGTTTGTGACGCCGGAAGAAGTTTTAGCTGAAGTTTTGAAGGAAGCAAAGTCAATAACAAAGGTTTAATTAACTTGATAATTAATATTGTAGATTTTAAATTCTTAGGCATTTTTGAAGAAAAAAGTGACTGGTGCAGTAATCACTGTTCCTGTTTTGTTTAGTGATTCTCAAATAGATGCGATGAGAAAAGCCATTGAATTGGCCGGTCTAGATTTGAAATACTTACTACCTGAGCCAATAGCTGCTTCAATAAGCTATTCACAAGTGGAAAAGGAAATATTGATGGATTCCAAGATATTAATTTTCAATTATGGAGGAGGTTAGAATTTACAACTTCAGGCAAAACTTACATCACTCCTAACTTTGCGATGTTGTTGTTGTTCAACTATTTACCCATAACCAATTTGCTAACATCTTATAGAATTTCCTATCTTATCATAAGTCCCCATTTTTGTCCAGATATGTATTAGCTAATATCGCTCAGTAAAAGCAATTGAATCAGTATTATCAAAATGTAGAAACTTATCTAGAATTTTTTTTTCATTATTTTGAGTTTTTTGAATATATGTAATGAAAATTGGTCATTTTAACATTTAGCTATGCTTGACATTACTGTTTCTGAAGTTAAGGATGAGAAATTAACAATCAAAGCTGTAGCAAAGGATGAACTTTTAGGTATAGTAATATGTACAATTTTGAATTTTTACTGTTTGAGCTTCAGGTGGCCACCATATTGATGAATTAATCATGAATTTTGCCATTGACGAGTTCAAAAAGAAATCGGAATATGATATCCTTAAGAGTCCAAAAGCAGTATTAAATCTTCGTAGGGAATGTCGAAAAGCAAAGGAACATTTTTCTTTATATAAAGATGTCGTCAATATTCATGTAAGTTGCCGAAATAGATATGAATATTATACTTATTTAGACCATCTGAAAACCTTGTGGCATCGTAGCATGATTTCCCACACTATTTCGTATGCTACGATGTCAAGAGGTTTCCAGATTACCAAAATTTGATTTATCTTTAAGATCGATATATCTGATGATATTAAAATGAATGTATTACTGTCATGTGAGAAATTTAATGAATTGTGCAGCGATATATTTGATCGAGCAATTAAATTAGTGGAACGAGCATTAGATACTGCACAATTGAAAGAGTCACAAATTGATCATGTGGTATGAGAAACTTTAGAGAATCTATTGAAATTAATCGAAAAAATTTAGCTTCTCTTAGGAGGATCTTCCAAAATTTCACCTATTGTTCGCAAATTGACGGACAAATTTGGAGAATCAAAAATAAGATCCAACTCACATCCCGACGAAACGATAGCAAAGGGAGCAGCTATTGTTGCTAACAATCTTGAAGTTTAAATTTAATAATTTTATTAAGAGAAGAAATATTTTAGAAAAACATACTCATGCCATTTCTAGATGTATTAGCGGACAGCTTAAAATCAATGATCTCAAGTGCATATAGAATTATTAAAAATCCTGAAAGCCCTAGGATTTTAAACGATAATGAAATACTATTCTATTGTAAGACAAATTTTATTATCAGGACTGTGTGCATGTATTAAAATTGGACGCCTGCAATCTGCAACATCTGTAGATCTCCAAAAATTTCATACCTGAAAATTTCCTACATATTTTTTTTCGTTGGCACATAGAGTTGCAGTTGTTTTGTAGGTGTGAGTACCTGCGCACAGTCCTGTTCATTACTCAAATTTTTACCACTTAATTTTAGTGGCATACGACATTGGAATGAGTTTTGAAAGCAGAATCTGCATATTCAATTCACGAACCTTCAGGATAAAACGCATAATGACTTTTGATAGAAAGCCTTGGCCGTTTGAAGTAGCATCTTCTGTTGATAAGGTTTTAAATTATCTATGCATTTGTTCCTATTTTTCTCATTAGCTATCCTCAATACATTATAATACCGCTAACGATGGCGATAAAGGATTGTTTGAAATATTCGATTTGGCTGTTCAAGGAGTTTTTGCTGGTTAGTTTTTTTTAAGAACAGTTATAACTTGCAATGAGCGCTATGGCTTGTTCCCAAAAAATTAAGACCGAAAAGATATATTTTCATTTCCTGTACCTTCTAAAGAGATAAAAAGAAAGAAATGACGTGTTCACATGGGAGACATAGACATTCTCCCTCCTTTCTTTCCTTTATTTCGATCTTCATTTTTTGAGAATAATTAATACATGAGTTCGCAGTTTGAAGAAATAGGATTTCAAAAGTGTGAACCTTGTCTTTAGCTTCTAACCCTATACTCTCTCAACTGCGGATCTGCAAATGTTCGCAATTTTCACTTATAAGTAATAAATCTTTCAAAAATACTAAACTTCTATGAGTTACCAATTTCCAGTTTCACAAGTGATAAATTTATTCTTAAAAAGTTCTTTAGGTATGAATCCTCCACACTTTTTCAACGAATCGTCAGCAGCATATTACAAAGGAGATATTTATTATTTAAATAAGCCAGTAATTGAGAATGGTCAAAAAAGAACCGATGTAGCTATCAATCAATCAATTATGGCAATTCGGGAAAATTAATTCTTCATTCCAAATTTGTTAGCAATTTCAATAGCTGTATTCTTAGCAAATAACAAATGTGGAATGAAGGAATTAGTTTTCTAAGTTGCCAGCAATTATCGATAAAAGTAAAATTGGGTGATAAACTTAGAAATGTGTAAATGGAAAATGGACCCCAGGCCTCAATTTTCCATCTGAATGTTACGCTGTGCGAATTGTGCTTTGTGATGAAAAATTATTCGGTAAATTATTTAATAGGAAAACATGCAACTTTATAATTGAATTTAGTAATTGATGTCAAGAATACTGGATTCATATATCATTTATCAGTTGATGAACAACAATGGATAAAGTTGGATAAGGCTAAAATTAGTCAACCTCTGGTTGGAATTGCTACTGCAGCTTTGAATGGCAAAATTTATTTTACCGGAGGCTATAAAAAGTAATTAAAATGCTTTTATGAGTCAAATTAATCTATGTTTACTATAGTGAAGAAGCCTACAAATATTGTGAGTGTTTTGATCCATCTGCTCCAATTGGGAGTCAAATTTCTCGAATCGCTGATATGAATTTTGCCCGATATCATCATTCCCTCGTTGCGGCGAATGACAAACTTTATGCTATTGGAGGGTAAAAAGTTATTGAATTTTCATAGATAATTGGGAAAATCATTTTTTCATTCCAAGGAAAAGCCATTCACACTTATCATTTGCTGAGAACTTAGCTATCGTAATCATTTTACATATTTGGAATGACTTTCCCTACGAATGAAGGAATAATCTTTTTCGAGTTCTATTTTCGTGGAACGATATTATATACAATTCACCGCAAATTTTTAGATATCAAGAACGAATGCGAACAAATTATTGTGAAATAATTGAAGAGTATGATCCTCGTAAAGATACATGGAGTCTTCGCGGAAAAATTTGTTGGGATAAATAATTTCATCGGAATATTCAATTTTTTCTTTCGCACCGCGGGTTTCTTTTCATAGTGATTCCTTTAGAAAAAAAGGAATCTAAATAAGGTTTCATTAGATCAAAAATCACTTGAACTATTCAAAACTCTCATAAGGTCATTTGAAAACCTCGTGACATCGTAGCATGATGAGATAGTATGAGTTAGGTGGAGGGTTGTGTAGACTAGGGTATTTTTGCACACTATTTCGTATGTTACGATATCGCCAAATTGCCTCCTCATAATCAGCCCGTCTTATGACCATATCAATGATAGTCCAAAAATATGAGTAATAAGCTTATAATGTCTTCTGGTTACATTTTAGGAACTATATCAGGATGATAATAAAAACTAGTAAATATTTGCATGATTATGTTACATTTCAAATAATCTATTGAATTTTTCCGTGCCAGTAATTTACCAAAATGGGTCATATGGTGTCATAGCGTCGCCAAATTATCCGCCCTACGCTCTTCAAGAGTATTGTACTACGGCTCCGTCATATTATAACCAAATAAAAATACTTATAATCGAATTAAATTCTTACTAACAAAAAGGGATTTTCGAGTACCATCTTCAAAACTTTATATCTTTGGTTACACTGATCCGTTTTTCATTGGTTTTTTTTCTCTATAATTCTGTCTACTTCTACAGAATCCTAGAAAAAATATTTCCATGAATTTGTCTTCATATCGGAAATATCATTTGCGCTCTCTACATATTGCTCTCACTTTCGTATAAAAAGACATTTGAGCTTGGAAGAATTGTTTCAGCATCATTTCAAATTATGTCAGGTAGAATTTGTTAAAATTAACTTAATCTGGTTGAGATTTAGATTTTGTGCGACTAGGAGAAGAAAAGATGAGAAATCTTATAAAATTTAAACCTAGTCGATTATTGCGGTTCTGAAGACTTTAAGGACTGTGAAGTCCCATAAACTAGAGTTTCTGGTAAGATACCAGGATTTATTAAAGAATTGCAAAGAGCAAAAATAAAACCCAAAGCCAGCCAAGGGGCTGAGCTTTCTATAACTAACGAAAGCAAGAGATAACATGTTAAGGAAAAAAGAAAAACATGACTGCAAAAATGAGAGAGCATGGTAAAAAGAGGCAAATCAAAATATAAAAAGGGCGTCTAATCGCACGCCGCAGTTCCTCTTGCTTTTCGATGAATTTCGCCTAAAGATTCTGGTAATTTATAAATCGCATATCATGATGATACAAGATATATTGCTTGGTCAAGGTCAAAGGAAGTGATAGATCATGTATTGAAAATAGGAAGAAAATATGAGAGAAGTAGAGAAAATTGCGTATCACTCTTTTGATTCGTGTGGTTTATAAATTACCACTTTTGTAAGAATTCCTTGAAATTTCTCACCTCAAGTCGAGCATTTGCGTCAAGTTTCAGCTTGTCGGACAATTTTTCGAGCAAGGAACGCATCTCGGCTTCATGTTGTTCTACCTTTTCAATTTGCATGTTTGACGTCTTCTAAAATTGCAAAATTAAAGAAACTCGAAGAAGGGTTGAAGGTGATTTGTACCAACATTGTAGGGATTTCCCTCGTAAATTTTGGTACAAATCGCCTTCAACCCTCAGAAGAATAGTTCGAACAAACAAGACTTACTGAAACTTCATCAGTCAAGTCGCGAATGTGGGTCTTGAAATCGTTGATGACAGTCGTGGCCTGACCTCCTGACGCATCTCGTAGTTGGATCGAACAAATTGTGGCATTGAAGGTGGTGAATGCAATCATGAGCTCGTGTAGAGCAGGAATGAGAAAGTCTTTTATTGCCTGAAAGTCGGAATACTTTAACTCGATTTCAAATATCAGGACCTCCTGTATTTACAGACGGTCTTTCCTTCTTTTTCTTCTCCGCTCTACCCAAATCTACCCCTAATATCCGTCTTTAAATACAGGAAGCTAAAGTTCAGAAAAAAAGAACTTCGTTACCCTATGAGCAACTTCTGCATCGTTTAATTCGGTCTTCGCAGAATTGCTTCTGAATGATTCTAAAAAGGCAAATGCTAAATGAAAATGTTCGAGGAAATGATAGAAAAACGATTCACTTCCGACATTTTTAACTGCTTTCTTCTTTTCTGCCACTGTGTTATACTAAAAGAATGATTAATTTTGCAAAAAAACATTTCTCATACGGATTCTTGAAACATGGTGATGAATTTGAAGCAGTTGTTCGCGTTATTATGCAGCAGAAGAAGGGCTTGCTGCACATTGTGCTCTCCTTGCACTTCAGTGAATCCTGCGCGAAGTTCTGTCAAATCTCTCTGTCTGTCTTGTATAGTCGCAATTTGTTGATGCTCAAACGCCTGAAATGCATCAAATTATTGAGAAATTAATTAGTGCGAGTAGTTGTCTCAAAGATTTGAGTGAGTATTTTTGTCCCAAAATACGTACTTTTATCTCAAACGCTATTTCTTTACCTTTATTTCTCCCTTTCACTATGTCTCCTTTCTCTCACTTTGGGACAAAAGTACTTGCAGCCAAAAATAACCAGCAATGAAATTAATTTCCAAGAAAATGTTCAATTTTAAAAGTTCTAGTTTTTTCTATGAAAATGTTTATTGATTACCTGGGCAGAGGGAGAAGAAGCAGCGCTCCGTAGACTCAAAGAATCATTTCCGTCTGTGAGTCTGCTCATCTTCTAAAAAAATACGAATAAATTTTTAAAAATATAACATGCAATTCGTTCATAAAGAGAGCTGAAACGAAGAATATTAAAAGAGGCGATAAGTGAGAGATAACAAACTGAATGCACTATAATTATAATATTACTCCGCATGAGGAAGAAGACAGGGTTTTTCTCATTGATCTTTACCGTGCACTCATTAATATCAGTAGTTACTGATCACTTTTATAAATTTATCACGGGCAAATAACTGATGAACCATTATTTCAGAGAAAATATGATTTTGTTAATAAAAAAAGATCTGCTACATCTTCTACTATTTAATCCTGGAATGCTGAAATATGTTCGTATGACGGTATGGGGAACTTCAGATTTAAAGTAGAAATAGAAGTTTTGATAAAGTTTCATGAGTAGACTTGGGGCGTTTTCCACCGCAAAAATTCGCCATCATCTCTCATCTCATTATTAAGGATAATAATTCAAAGCTGACTGGGATAATTCACCGCATAAGGGATATTTGTGGCGGAAAAGTCCCAAGTTGGTTCATGAGATGTATTAATTTTCCGGCAGTACTATATGACGAGATGATGAGGCCTATAGTTAGAGATAGGGGAGAAAAATAGGACGAAATAGTGTGGGAAAATATAGCTCGTGTCCTCATGTCATTTCGCAGTTGCTGCTCAATCCAGTTAATTGAAAAATCGAAGATGTTAAATCGTGTTTCCCTTCAACACTTTTCCAACAAATTACTTCTATACCTGGCAAGCCTTAAATGCTATGAAAGTTACTATTGCGAGCACATGAGAAAAAATAATAGGATTGTTTGATCGTAAGAAATCATGATAATAATAATAATTGAAAATAACCCTTGTTAACCTGGTTATCTCGACTTTGGACAATGTTAGATATTCTGATACATTTATATGGAATTAAAATCAATAAAACGTTAATAAATGAACTTATCATTCGCAATCATTTTCAACGTTTTCCGACACGATACAGCATTTGAACTTTATTCTGCTCGAATTTATCAGTTTGTGCTCAATTTCACTCAAAGATTTCAGTATTCAACTTCGACTTATGATGGACTGTTACACCTTTCTTCGCAACTGAATTTTTTCACAAATTTTGAATCTGAGAAAATTTTGTTAGCTTTGATGTGCACATCTTGTGCGTATTTTTTAAATGAAAAATGTTGAAACACATGATAGGCAAATCGATATCGTACTTTCAGAGTCTGATATGGAGGCTTTTAAAGGGTCCTTAATTTTCGAGATAATACGATCCCGATATATTCACAAATCGCGATTTTTGAGGGTTTTGGGAAAAGTTTTCAACTACAAAGTTTGAGGGAAAAATCGATAGTATATCAGACAAGCAATTGCCATTATTATCAATTAGAAATCCGGCCAAATGGATCGAAAAGTGGCCAAAAATTTCTAATGCATAATTCGAATGCTAATTTTGGCATTCTGGCATTTCTAATTATAGAAATTATGTTTCAGGCCTTCCAACATATCCAGCTTCAACAAAAGGCTCAACTTCAGCATGATTGATCGCACATCGTACTTCATATATTTTTTACAAAATAAAGATGAATTTCATTCGATGCCTTTTTATTCTTCCTTATCCCAAGTCAGAGATCAAAGGATTTGAAAAGCCATTACATGAGTCTTAACCGTTCTTTCTCGCCAGTCGTCGTCATGGCAACTCGTGAACCTTCTGCTTGTTAATCCAAAATATTCATCTTTTAAATAACGATTTTTCTTTTTCTTGTCATTTTATCGAATTCAATTTAGCAACAAAGATGTCTTACGACGACGACGTCAACGTACCAAAGGAGAAGGATGAAGATGGCAAATTAGAACATGTCATGCAACTCTGCCCCGTCCACAATTTCGCGATCAGCCAAAGGATAATGCCGAAATGCATGATTTCGGGTAAAAACTTTTCTGCATAAATTTTCTTTTATTAGGGACAAGTTTAGCCATCCTTGAGCCCAATGGTCAGGAAAGATTGGTGATGGTTAGCGCTTCGAACAAAGTTCTCGTCAAAGGTATGGAATTTGAAAAATAATAAGATTTTTGTGATTTCAGACACTGAAATATCGCTGCACATCCCTGATAAGATACGATGCATCGATGCTGCTCCATTAGGCACCAAATATGATCTAATTGTAATTGGAACTGAATCGCAGGTTTATAAAAAAAACGATAGAATGATAGACATGAAAATTTAGGTGATAGTATTTGACGTCTACCAAAACACTACTGTGTTTCAGAGGGATATTCCCGACGGTGTTAATTGCTTTGCGGTAATTCATTTTTAATGAAAAATGCTTTTAAAAGAATGTAGAAAAGAGTTTAGATAGGTATATTAGCCGATTTTAAAACCCCTTTGGTCATCTGTGGCGGGAATTGCGCAATATGGGGTTTTGACCCGACCGGAAAAGACGTTTATTGGACGGTCACGGGTAATGTTTAAACAAATTTCCTTAAATTTTAAAAATGATTTTAGGAGATGTGATAAATGCCATGTGTCTGTGCGATTACGATAACGACGGAGAGTTAGAGGTAATTGTCCCTCTGAGTATTACTAGTTATCTCAAATTTAGCTAGTTGTTGGGTCACCGGACTTTGAAATTCGTATCTTCAAGAGGGACTTGATGCGGACGGAATTAACTGAAACTGATGCCGTCATCGGACTAACGGCAGTGACAAAGTAATCGGACGGTTATATTAATTAGAGAGATAATTATCCTGATTGCAGTAATTGCTTCGCTTATGCCCTGTCGAATGGAACAATTGGAGTCTACAAGGGAGAAGAGAGGCTGTGGAGAATCAAATCGAAGAATATCGCGACGAGCATGTTGAGATTTCCGTCGGACAATCTGATGACGGCAATTTGGAACACTGGGAAGGTTGAAATTTTTTTTAAATAGAAAAGATATAGCCATGCATTAATTGTTCAAGAAAATGTCACTGCTTCATGATTAGACTATTGTATTTCTATTTGAAGAAGCACTTTTGTTTGAAATTCAGATCGACATTCGTCAAGTGACAACCGGAGAAGTAGCCACGAAGGACCAACCGCAAACCTCTTTGAACATTGTAGGGGCCTGTCTTGCCAGTTTGACAGATCCGAATCAGAAGACAATCGTCATTGTCACTGGAGAAGGGAAAGGTTCTTGATAGTCGTTTGAAAAGTCAATTATCTGAAGAGTTGACATTCCAGTTACCGGATACGAGCTCCGAGAAAGCAAGGAAGTAGTCGACAGGACTCCTGAGATCATAAGGGAATTCGGACAGAAGAAACATAATCTAATGGTTTGCTTGAATATAAATTACTGAAACTATTCCGTTTCCGTGATGGTCAGATGGAACTGAGCAACTTCGAGCAAGAGGATCAAATGACCGAGGCGGAGAAAGGAAAGGAGCAGAGAATTCCGATCAATACGGTTGTCAACAGTCTTTATTACGGTAGTTTAACAAATATCTTTGAAAAAAAAAACATTTTAATCTGATGGATCAATTTAGTGAACAAAGATGAGCGAACTCTAAATTTGGTGTTGGAGGCGAGTAACGAAGTGTGCATTCGAGCTGTGGTGGTTTTCGCAGAAGGAATGTTCGAGGGGGAGTCGCATATTTGGTTAGAAGAAGCCAAACGCCGAAGGGAATATATCGATTTTTCAGGATCCCAACAAAAATCGAAGGCAACGGCGACAAAGTGACGATCCCGCTGATACCCGAGAAGGACGTTCAAAATGATCTTCATATCAAAGCGCTTCTGGGACAGATCGACTCGCAAGTCATCAAGTTGGAGAAAAATTGAAGAAAGTTTTTATAGGGCGAAACTGCACGTCTTCGAAATGTCCAGACTAATCCCACAATTCGCCAGGTTCGCCTTCATGTCGAACACGGAAGACTGGGAGAAGCCGAAGCCATACGTCGAATTCGCGCTCAAACAGAGGAACCAGAGGGTATCTTTCGGAAGAAATTAACGATTTTATGAGTTTTTTTTTCAGATTTTTGACTGGGTCCAGGAAAGCTTCGTGATCGACGTCGCAGCGGCTGAGTTTGATTCAGAAGCTCGAAAACTGGAGATGAAATTCATCGGCTTGGCGCCAAGAAAAGGAACGCATTTGGGAATTTACTATTCGAACGATGACAATAAGGTTAGATTGTATGATTGATTTGAGTGGTTTGAAACATCTAATGAAACCCGTGGGCCATTCATTTCAATTGCGAGCTGTGTGTAACTTTTATTATTCAAGTGAAAAAGACGTTGCTCTTCAGATGCAAATCTACCACGACGACATGGAAACCGTCGGCACTATGGTTCAGTCAATAGTTGCCTACTTCCAAGTCCAAAGCCTGGAATCGCGCGCTGTCTTTCCGGCAGAATTCAAAGAAGCTGAAGACATCATTGCTGAAGTGATTTTGAAAAAAAACATATTTTCGAAGAAAACCCGGCTTTCAGATGGAATCAATGTACGACGTGAAGGACAAACTGACAGCAGAACTGACCGAGAAGCAATCACTAGTCAAAGAGACGATCGTCAGGGCTGAAGACGCTATCCACATTGATCAAATGTAGCATTCAGATCCAAATTGAAGATTAGTAAAAATATGATATTTCAGGGAGTTCGCCAGGAAATTCTACGTCAGATTGAAGCAGATGGATAGAGCCGCAAGGCAGGCTGCATTATTGAGGTAGACAAATCGTGATAGTCAAGCTAGCCTTCATTTCATTCAGAGCAACGAACCAAGAACGCTTCGTCAAGTCCCTGAGAAGACTAAACAAGATCATCGAGTATGCGGCGAAATTGAGAGGTAAATAATTGAGAAATCACAATATGAAGAAAATGCTCGTCATCAAACTAGCAATCCCACAAAATATTCAGAAGAGTGAATTCTCTATCAAGTAGGCTAATTTGTACCGAAAAATGCGTTATTTCCACAAGATGAGGAGTAAGCACCCAGCAAAGTGAGATGAACTGAAATTCAGCTGGTGAACCGAGTCGTCAAATCGTGTCAGCATGCAGGACAGCGATCTCAGAAGACAACAAGACAGTCATCATCAAAGTACTGGAATTCGGCGTATAATTTAGAATTTATTCTCAGAATCAATAAAGAAAGTGTGTGCACATAATTTAACCCAGAGATGATTCGGTAAAGGCTGACAAGAAGTGGAGGCACATTCGCTATGAAAAGGAAATGCAATATTTACATCAGCATGAAAGAAAGTTATTATCATACAGAAGGAATGTCAATTGAAGGTTACTAATTGACAAGACGATAGATGAATTCCAGTAGCACTCTAGTTCAGAATTTTTAAAATTTAAGCAATAAAGAAGAATTATAAATTAAAACTTTGAAAACAACTCTTTAAACCTATTCCGGATTCTCATTCTCCTGCAAGTTATGGAACTGAACAAACTTGACATCAGCTTCCAATTCAACAGAAGTCAACAGTTGTCCGTTGGCAGGAACGTTTTCAGCCGATGATGGCTGCATCAAGGACAGATCAATGGCGTTGCCGTTGAGATGGACTTGAGCATCGAAGAGGGTTGACTAAAAATCGTCACTTTTCCCTGGAAAGACTTGTGATTTTACCTCGATAGTTGGAGGCTGTTGTTCATAGAGTGCCAACTGTTCGACATTCAACTGGCAATCCAATGCGGTTGCAGATTGCCTCCACTCGTCGTAGTTCTGCACATTGACTTCCTGAGAGTCGCGAGATGATTTGGAATATAGGGGACAAAACTGTACCTGCTGATATAGAGTGTCGTCAGAGGAGCTGTAGTACCAGGATGGGTCGTATCTGAAAAGAAAACAATAGTGGATTTGGGACTGAAGTTATTGTTTTTCGTTTCAAATGATTAAAACGCAGAAACTTTATTTTGTTTCAAAATATTCGATAAAAATCTTAGCAAATCGATGACTAACCCATGACTCCAATTCGGCAACGTCTGTCCCTGCAGATACGGATTCGACGCGTCGGGAGAGATCAGCCCAGGGGTATATGCGATCGTGGGCATCTGCGCGACTTGAGCCATTGGATGGAAGGCCGACGTGGCCAGGAAGCCATTCGAGATGTTCTGCTGCAGGTCGGCACAGACTGGGTTCAGCATGGACGGAGCGCTGCACGCGGTGGGCAGCATGAGCATTTGGTCCGACATCGGAGACGACTTGTCCATGCCGTAGTCCGACATCGAAGAAGAGAATTCGAACTGAAAATTTGTGTTATCAATTTTTTTTTGAAGAAGAATGATTAGGGATAATTACAGGCAGGGTTTTTGATAGATAAGGCACAACACGATTTTCCGACCTGTGTGCATCGATGATGATCGTATTAATTTAGGAAAATAAGCCAGAAATTGGCTTGTTAGAAAGCTCACCCAGTTTAACTGAAATAATGCGGACGAAAAAAGAAAACTTGGTGAGCATTTCAAAGACTAAATTTCGGACAGTGTTTCTGTGATTCGGATTATTCTACCTGCGAATAGCCATCATATCCAGGCCTCTTCCTGGCCTTATACCCTCGCGGCCTCCGTCTCAACCCGCCATCCTCCATGAGAAACTCGCAATTATCCGATATCGTCCACTTGTGCCCCTTGCGGCCTCTAGAATTTCACACAAATTACTGTTTGCGGCAAATTTTATTGACAGATTCTTACATCAATGTGGAGGATATCAATTACAAACAAACGAATCGCTTGAACCATTCATTACTCAAAAATATCGATTTATCAAATTCTGACTGGGAGAAAAATTCGTGCAGATTGAAGGAGACTTTAGCAGAAAAGTAAAACGGCAGGAGTTTTCGAAGAAACGTCAAAAATGCTCACCTCTCTCCAGGCTCTTTCGGCAGCTTGACGAAGCAATCGTTGAGCGACAGATTGTGTCGAATGGAATTTCGCCATCCGACGTAATCGCCGCGGAAGAAGTCGAAGTTCTCCTGGAGATACGTGTAGATCTCCGCCAAAGTCGCCTTTCTGTCGGGACGTTTCTGGAATTGGATCTCGTGATTTCCTTAGCTCAGAATCAGATATACCGAGATAGCCATAGCGATCAACGCAATGTAGGAATACGGTGGTTTCTCTTGTCGCTTCTTCGATTTTCGCTTCTTCGGTTCAATGCAGATCTGAAAATTACAAAACATGAAAAAAAAATAGTAAGGAAAAATTCAACCTCTTCCTCTTCGGTCTCCTCATTCCTGGATGCAAGCGGTTCGAGTGAGCAAGCAAGCGAGGAATAGTGGGGGCTGAAAATTCCTCTTCCTTTTCCGATATAATTGTAGAATTTACTTCCTAGAATAATTGGAGCAGGGTCGCGCGAATTCAAAAATTAGTTGTTTTTAATTCGAAATCGAAGTTTCGCGCAGCCCTAGTTCGAATTAACAAGATGCATTTTTCAGGATTTCTCGACGACTACATGAAATAGGTTTACTGAACGTATCATATCTTTTTTGTAGATAAAGCTTAACAGAGATGATCGATCAGAACACTTCGATTTCAATAAGATTTTCAAAAGGCACAAAAATTTCCCCCATTCATCAGAAGAGAAAGTAAGATCAGCCTAAATGAATCACAGCTTAGCTCGCTCACCCTAAATTCCCCGATTGCTACAACCCATTTGTCTGGTGACCGTGTCAAACTGTCTCATTGACAGGCAGAACTTGTGAAGTCATTAATTTTGCAACGCATCGCCAAAACATTGAGAAATTTGGGAGCAGAAGAAAGAGCTACACAGCGAAGAATTATGGGCTGAGGTGGAGCTGGAAAAGAAGGAAAAAAGAAAATGAGGTAGAACTGTTTGGAAGGTCTAATGAGACAGAAAATGTCGACGAAAGTTGAACATTTTATCCTTGGGATTTCTTCGATGGATCAGCTTCTAGGGAACAAATGGATACTGTAGCTCAAATAATATTTTGAAGGATGAGAGATCTACTGTAGCTTCAAGAAATAGCTAATTGCATGATGGCAATGGATATTGAGATTTTTTTTTGCAAAATAAGTTACAAACGCGAAATTATTGAGAAACAAACTTGAATCATAAAATTAAAGTTGAGCAATCAGAGAAAAATTAGGAACCTAATAATCACCGCCCTACAGCCTCCAAATATACAAATCCAAGAACTGCTTGGCGCGTCGCGGTGGGAGAATTCGATGTTTTATACACTGCGCGTAACTACCAATAAACAAAAAGATTGTGTGCATCCAAACGCAGTGATGAATTTATTTAGTGCCGCGTGCAAAATGTTTACAAAATCCGTACAAACAATTCGAAAAATCAACAATTTGATTAGGAAAGGATTAATTCGACTATAAAAAAGACCATAGAATATGCTGATTTTTATGCAAATTTTTAATATGGAAAAATCTCGCCTACCGTACCTTTTCATCGCCAGCAGTTGCACGTCCATTAGGCAGAGCAATGGGGGGATGACATTGAAGAAGCTCAATAGGAGAGAGTGAGGGAGAGAGAAAGAAGTTAGAAAAGCAGAAAGAGGGATAGAGAGGGAAAGGACGAGAGAAATCGAAAGAGAGTGAGTGATAGAGAAAACGAGAGAAAAGAGAAAGAGAGAGAGAAATAGACTTCTGGCTGGCACAATTCGCATTCTTCCATTATCTCTGCTCTTTGTTTATACAAAATGAGGATATGGTAGTCCAATGGAAAATACGTAGGGACCACAAATGGTTTTGCACTGTTTACAATTTTCGGGAACTTCCTACTCAAAATAATCAATTACGAAGTATCTAAGACATTCATGTCATAAAGAAATAAAATCAAAATCATTTTTGATCGAAAGATGCCACCAGAATCAACCAGGAAAATGGGCACGATTTTATTATATAAAAATCCCACGAGTACACACTTCCTGACAAGACTTTTTGGTGAACAACCATTTCTATGGGTGGTTTATCGATTCTGAAAATGATTTTTCGTGAACACCAACTTTAAAGGGGAATTGTTTCCTATTTTTAAGTTTTTATTGACCACTTTTTGAGCAAAAACGAAACATGCAAGGGAGCGGAGTTTGCGGTCCCTAAAAATACGACTGCAGAAGAGAAGAGTCATTAATTCACTAATTCGAGCAATAATGATTTAGCGAAAGCAATAGTTTTCCTGAAAAATCAATTTTTACCTGAAATTTTAAGATGTGGGAAAGAAAGTTTAGCATTTTATGTTTGTCGCCATGCAGTATTTGAACCTTCGAAAATTGATTGAAGATTTTTCTTCTTAAAAGTAATCAACTTCTAAAGTTTAGGCTTTATTATCCTTTTCCTGAATTTTAAACTAAAATAAAGCAAAGTAGAAATGTTGTACCCATTTTGTTCTTTGATTCCTAAAATCAAAATATTTTGATCCAACTTTCCTTCTTTTTACCCGTGGGATTGTAGTGACAACTATCTCATAATCGGAAAAAGCTGTTGTCTGATGTAAATGTATCACTTTTTATAATTTTTTAAAGTGAAATTAATATTTGCTTGAAACATCATCAAAGTGCTAACATATGAAACTTGCATTTTGAAAGTTCTCTATAAATTTTGAAATTCGATGGTTGGATTTAAAAATTTCCCTAAATCTCCGAAAGCTTCCATAGAAAGCGAAAAGAAAAAAGCAAATTGCCGTTACGAGTTCCGGGAAGAATGATTCCGAACATTTCGTGGACCCGAGCACAGGTCCTGAAGTGGCATATCTGTTCTTGAGGGTGAATAGACTATGGCGCAACCGTATTGCGATGAATTGAAACTGTAGAAGAAAGGGGAAATAGAGTGGAAGAATGAGAGAGAAGAGAAAACTAATGGCTCTGAAATCGGATATTCAGGCAGCTACCATTTGCCAAGCACTTCAATACCACATTATATGGGCATTATAACCATTGACAATAAATAGATGAACTTGTATGACAGAGTCAGGTAAACTTTCAGGGATTTACGAACCTTTCATTTTATGAAAATTCTATTTTGGTATCAATAATATTTTGTAACTGTACACCTGTTGAATGACATTGAAGCACCGAAATTTGATACGGAACTTGATAGTTGTGGACGAAAACGAGAGAAATTATCGATCTACAATGTATTATCGAAAATAGGTTTTTTTTTCTGGATTTCATATTCCACGACTTTGCAATTATTTTGGAATAAATCACAGCAAATATCTCAATTAAAAACATGCATTTTCAGCAGAAGTTTCAAATTGCTGTTGTTGTTTCCTTTTGCATTTTGCGGTATTACGGTAGGTTCTTTTCAGATCAAAGGAAAGAAGAGTTGTGTTGAGCTGATAGATTTAGGGTGAGAAATGAATAATGAATGCATTCACAATACGGCACACAACTGCAACTTGGGCCACAAAATTCACCACATGGAGGTGATCTAGAGACTATTCTGAAATAAGAGAAAAAAAGATAGAAAATAGAGAGAAAGAGAAAAGCCAAAGAGATTTCAGAGCCTAATCTCTTTCCAATAAACAATGTGCCAACGGCAGTGGCATTGAGCAAAGACAATATGAAAAAGTTGAACAGAAAAATGATGAAAATGGTGAAATTTCAAAGAAACTAATTGACTAGGCTAAATTTGGAGAATAAATTCTCGGGATTATATTTCTTAAAAACCATCTGATGAATTTGAAAATCTAGATAATTTTTTGCAATATAACTAGAGAACGCAAATGCTCAAATTTGAATATGACATTGGGCACGGTTTTTCGTCAATATAACTTTCGGTGCTATTTGAGTACACTTCAAATGTTTGATGAAATTTCAAAACAAGGTTTTGGAGAAGGTTTAAAGTTCTACAAAAGTTCCTGCTGGGTCAACCCTTGAAAATCAATGAAAATACTTATTTTTGGAGTTTAAAGGGGTGCTGAAATATGGCAGAATGAAAATTTAACGCATTTTTCGACATGCGAAGTGAGTTACAGGTTATTGTATCGGCCGACACTTTTCGCATGTCATTCATCTAAGAAGCTCGAGATGGACATTAAATGTGGAAAAATTATAAAATCTCCTTTGTACTCTTTTTTGTAAATTTGAAAATTTCATGCAAATTTAATTAAAATTAAGGGAAGTTGTCTAGAAAATTAGTTTAACTACTATCAGACATTCCCATGATGGCTTTTTCAATTCCATTAAAATCATTTTGTATCCTATTCATCTTGATGAATTGTGAATCGCTTTTTTATTTTTTGTTATTGTCAATGAACGATAACTTGGAATAAGGTAGAAGGGACGTACTTTTTTCCTATTCCTCTTTTGAGCCTCGAAATGAATTCACAAGTGATATCTGTGCTCATCGATGATTTTTTCTTTGTTTTTTTTGTTATTTCATCGAAACTAACGGAATTTTCGCCATGAAAATTTTTCGATTGTCATTCTCAATCGATATCGATAAAATAAATTGACTATTTATCGATAATTAGTACAGAGTTGAAAGAAAAAAGAACGGGAAAATCGACAAAGAAAAGTGTCGTCAAATCGAGGGAGATCCGTGGGTCACAAGAGGAGGACGAGGAAGAATCGCACCCCTTTTACTTTATCTCAAGTTATCGTTCATCGACAATGCATTTTATGCCATTTTTCATCTTTCTCTCATTGAAATAAAAGTTTTAATGGAATTAAGGTTTCTGCAATTTGCAAATTTATCGATATATTTGATCGTCGAGCCCCAACTCATCTAAATTCGCCTCGCTTCGGTCGGATTCTCGTTTTCTCGCCTTCCCTCTCCCTTCACTGCTTCAGATGGCTGCCTCCGAAGTGAGACTGAACCTGTTGTGAGATAGTGAATGTCTCTGCATTTAAAATAACGAGACAAAAAGAGTCAGAAACTTCGAAATATAAAGATTTCGAGAGAGGAAAAGAAATAAAGGAAGAAATAGTGAAGAGAAAGGGAGTAAAATGGCATAAATAAGATGAAAGAGCATGGATTTTGGGGGAGGTAAAGAGAAAAAGAACGAACATCAACACGCATCGAAGATGGTGTCGCCTTCGTTGTACAAGAAGAGATACATATTTCTTCTTCCACTATATTTCGCGATTTTCGGACTCTTTTCTCTCTTGTATTTTCTTGACTGTTTTTTCTTCTATGACCTCTTTTTCTCTTTTCCTGCATGTATTTTGTCCTTTCTATGACTTCTTTTCTATCATACTCTCACATTTTTTTCGATCTTTTACTGTATTTTCTTGTCTCTATTTTCTTTTCCATCTCTTCAATTCGCCTAACTCTTTCCTTTCTCTCATCTTTATTCTCTCTTTTTACTGTATCTTCCCTGTCTCTATCTTCTTTTCCTAACTGTATTTCTCTTCGTTTCTGTCTTCTCCTGCCTCTCCCCAATTCATTCATTTTCTCGTTCCTCTCATTTCTTGTTCAATCTGCATTGCATTTCTGCATTCTACATTTCGCAGTCTCCCAGTTTCCTTCAAGGCAGTCGCGCAGTTGAGGCAGTCAGAGGCAGTAATGCACACGGCCGCGCTATCGCCCACCAGACCCATCTCCGACGAGGAGAAACAGGCCGTCAAGGATTTGAGGTGATCAATTCGAAACTTATCAATTTACAGAGACTTTTCTTTGATCCACGTTGCGATGGGTGAAAGTAGGTTTTGGGTAAATTTAAATCCCTCAACATTGAAAAACTTGAAAACAAGAGTTGATCTGCAGATTACTAGAGAAAGAAAAAGATTTTTGAATGTATGATTTAGAGAGAAAGGATTAGTAAGCCTTTCAATAAGACTAGTCCTGAAGTCGAGGTTCTTCACACATAATTTAACCCGATTGAATATTAACTTGCAAATTTTCGCATAATTCTTCCCGAGCGATTTCTTTGATTTTTTAAATCGGCGCAATCTTTGCGCAGTTCGTGATCTCACGAACAGGGATTATTTAGTTCGTATTAGCGAACTGGATCCAAATTCGCTCAGGGTTTCTTTGTGAAATTGGAACATCCCCGCTTTTTCTAGGGTTTTAAAAGTCTTTGAAAAATCCTGTTTCTTTTGAAATTTTCTAAATCAAAATCAGTTGAAGACTAGTCAACTGTAAATTGAAACAATGGAATTAATTTTGGCGGAACTGGAACTCCTTGATTTTTACGAGAGAATTTTGATCGTTTTAATGGAGGTTTAGAAAAAAAAATCTAGAATTTCTATCATTTAATGAAATTAATTGATGAACTAGTAAACTATGTAAACAATCGAATAAAAGTCAGGCTTGAAGATTCAATTTCGGTCTACAAATTAAAGAAAAACTAGTTTTGAAAATATGTTTAAATGATCGTGACAAATGTCGCTATTTTCAGAACGATACTCCCCGAGATTTCATGTCTGTCAGATAACTACGTTCTGCGATGGCTGCGAGCTAAGGATTTACGATTTGATGAAACCGCCGAAAGTCTCAAGGTAAAATTAAAACAAAAAAAACAAAATCCTGAACTTTAAAAACACTTCAGAAACACATCGTTTTCCGACGAGCCTGGCAACTGGACCGGGTCAACGAGTGGGAAGCACCTGAGGTAGATATTTAGTAACAGTTTCATAATTGATGTCAAGCCATGAAAATTAGTATATTTATGACACTCATAATTAGTCACAAATTATTATGGACAGCGGGTAGAAAACCAGCCAAAATCAGCTTCATATTCATATGCGACTTAGCTATGTGAAATTATTTGAATCGACTCGAGTGAAGTATTACTAGAGATCTTTCAACCGAATTTTCCGTTATCTTCTCGTACGAACTAAAAACTACTAACAGGTTTACCTTTGAATATCATTGAGATTCACTTATGCAAACAAAATTTACACAAATCTTTATACGTTTGCAAGATTTCGAAATTCTTCTTCTCAATTCGGCGGATATCTCGAATACTCCAGACCTCACCTCAAGTTGGGTGCTTTTGAATCCCCCTTCCCTCGCCTTTCGAGATCGGGGCCATCGCTATGAATCTGCATCTCTATCCCATTGCTTTGATGCCTGATTTAGCCAGATATCGATCTCCCTCACTTTCTCTCATTACGCTCTATTTCTTCCTGATTCCGAATCTCTCTTCCAACGCTATTTTCAAATTTCATAAATCTTTGGGAAATTATGCGATCTCGGAATAACATAATAAGATTAATCATACATACAGCTATATACGTTGCCGTTTTTTTAACTAATTGTTTTTAGCTTTAGTAAAGTTCATTCAGTCTGGAGAAGAAAATGTTCATAAAATAGTTTTATTATCTGCGTTTTCCTATTTGCCTTTCATAGTTTCTTATCGTGCAAGCTAATTCTCTAGCTTTTTCCTTCCAATTATCCAATTTCCTTTATCTGTTTTTTTTTCTATCACTTCCCTTTATTCGAATTATCTATGTTTCTGTCGTTTGTACCCGCTTTTGCCCATCGACAACCTAATCGGACATAGTCACGCGAGAGCGAGATTATCGAGTCGTTCTTTACTTTCTTCTACCTTTCCCTTGTTCACTTGCCATTAGCCTTGAAAACGGCGTGGCTTTACGGCGATCGACCTTCAGATCGACGAGAATTTGCATTAGGATAACGAAAAGAATTACTAGAAATCAATAATTTAGCGAATTTTTATTCTATCAAGGAAATGCATGGAAGAATCAGAGAGGCTATTATGCTCTAAAATTTCAATAATAGCAATTCAGGAAAAAAATGACTATACCCTGCAATTTCTAATTTTACATCATTTTTTACCGATCAAAGTAACCCTGAAAAAACGATTCGAATGTATTGCGAAACTCACAACCACCTTACCTATTTTTGCGTTTCTATTTCCATTCTGTCTAATTTTGATAAGACACAGCAAACTTGCACCATTTTTCTCGTTCCGTCAACTTGTCTCGTCTGTTTTCTCCCATTTCACAGCAATTTGGCCGATCGAAGCGGGATTCGATTTATTTTTTCCCTGCTGTGAAGAGGAGGTGATTTACTCATTCGTATGTCATATTTTTGATCGAACAAAACGCGCGAAGTTGGCCTAATTTTGGACTATTTTCTGAATGGAGAAAAGAAAGAGTAAAGAATAAGAAATGGAGAATGGAAAATTTATGTGAAAAATTAGGGAAAAATGATTGTACAAAGATGAAATTAATGCTAAAAATGATCAAACTGACAACAAAAGCATAGATGGAGCTCCTTCCCATGTCGAAAGTGGGTTTATTAGTTGATTTCATTTTATTTCTGAACAACTCAATTTCAAAGCAATGGCTCATATCCTGAACTAAATCCTGATTACTCCTTAACCCTGTATCTTATTCTTCGTCTAACCCAAAGTCGATTTCACTTATTTTTTCATACTTTGCATTAATTTGTTTATTAGAAATCGCCCCGCTCTACTTTACTTTTTCCGACTTTTACTTTCCATATCTGCCTGCTAAATCTGTCTCATTCACACCCACAGAGTAGCTATTTATTATTTATCCATACCTTCTAAATCGCTCCCTAGATTGCTTTATTAATTTACTCCTAATCGGGTACGACCTCTACTTGTTCTTTATACCCAACAACCATTCTTATCTCCGTTCTATCTCAAAGATACTCGTCTTTGTATCAGTTGACTTTGACTGGCTGGGAGTGATTTTCTTCCTAATATCTAAAAAATACGAGAGATACCACGTGAGACAGTCATACTCCCGTATGCACAAAATAGAAAAGTGCGTTAATCGTAAATTTGATCGAAATGGGAGTAAAGTGAGACATTTTTCATAGCAGCTTTGTACTTTGCCTGAAAGGTGTAAAGTACGTCGAAATCAATGCACGAACGAAGATATTTTCGTAGATGTTTTGATTTTAAATTCGACATTCTCGCTATTTCGATAACCTTTCTGCAGAAGAAATGTTGACCGATCAAGTATCAAATCGGAAAAAGTACGGGGAAATAATCGATTTGGAATAATGCCTTAACAAAACTTTGCAGATATGAAAAAAACCATAGTAAAAACTGGAAAAAATAATAGGAAAATTATATGATTTGAAATAAGCTAGTTTTCAGTGCCTGGAGAAATACTGCGGGTATGGATATTTATCGGACAAGGAAGGCAGACCCATTCTCATGTCGCTGCTCGGGAATATGGATGTCGAAGGTAGCTTTTCAAACTTCGCCGATTTCGTTAGCGCCTAAAATAATTCTAGAAGTATTTCGCAACATAATTTTATTCTAAAAATTTCATAATATTTGGGAGATTTCCTTCAGTTTGTTGGATCAAATTTCGGCGTATCATGATCTTCGATTTGACGAAGAAACTCATGTTTTTCCGTCATCTTTCAAATGTTTTATTGATCTTCATCTCTACTTATGAATCATCGCTTGTTTACACAACAACATATCTCAAGGAATAGGAAAAAGTTTCTTCGGCATTTTTGCCTTAATGTTTCTTACAAAAGAAACGTTGATTGTTGATGGTCGGCCTGAAAGCTGTGAAAGCGTCGTGAGACAGGAGGGGGGCAGGGGATGGGTCGAAGATATGCGAGATGTGATTGGAAAACAGATCGAGAGGCGGATAACGCGCACAGACCGTCATGCGAAAGCTGAATAACACAAAACAATAGCAACAATGAGGGATTTTGACCTGTTTTTATAATAAGGGGATCCTGAGAATTTGTGACATCATGTTTGCGTAAAAACTGAAGATCTAGTCATGTTTTGCCAGATAATCCTCTAAATGAAGCTGCAGAATGGCATAAAAAATCGAAGCAGAGAATATGACGTTTTCAAGATATTAAAATACGAAATTCTTGTGATATGTTGAATAATGTGTTTGAGGGTTTATAAATATTTTATTGAAGTTTATCCCATGATTTTTGTTATGTTGTGGAGCACGGATGTAAAGAAACTTTCAAACTGATGGATGTTCGTGAAAATAGCGCAAGAAATATCCGATGAGCTCGAAGAATTAATCAAATTTCAGGAATGCTCAAAAGTGTCGCGTCGATAGACTACATCAAATTCTCGCTGGTCGCCATCGAAAAAGGCCTTGAACTCTGCAATGAACGGGCTCAACAAGTATCGATTTCATTAATTTCCTTTTTAAATCAGAGAATTTCAGACCGGTCGTCCCTTCGAACAAATGATGCTTGTCTTCGACTTGGACCACATCAGTTCTGCTCACTTCTCTTGTCGACAGTTCGCCTCGAGTTTCACGACACTCGTCACCCTATTCCAGGAACACTATCCTTTGGTTCTGAGGAAAATTCTCATCATCAGGTAATTCATTTTTCTTAACTAAAAGTTTTACGTCATTTGAAAGTATTGAACTTGTGCTGAGTTTAATAGCATCATGAATTTGTCGACATCTTCCTTGCTGCTATAATGAAGTTTTTTTTCTAACGAGAAATGATCTTCAGAGCTCCCGAAATGGCCCGAATTGCTTACGCCTCGATCACCGCGATTCTCTCCGATCCCATTACAAGGCTTATCGAAATGCCCAGTGAAGTAGGCGACAAATCCCTCAACTTATAAGTGTTCATTTTCTCGTAGGCTGACTGGAAATGGGCCCTCGCACAACATGTCGATTTGGACGCCTGGCCAATGCACTGGGGCGGCGCCATGGTCGAAAACGGTGATCCAAAATGCCCGGGCAAAATTCGGTAAAAGAAATTCTCTCAACTTTTTGAAATGAATAAAACTTGTAGATACGGTCTCGGGCCTATTCCCGATACATATTACGTCGACCCGAGACGAGCCATGCCCGATTATGACCAATTGACAACGGTCTACGCTGGCGATAAGCACCTGATTCAGATAAGGATCAAGAAGAGGAGCAAGATCATGTGAGAGTTTCGCACTTTGAAAGAATCAATTCGAAAATCACCTTTTCCTACTTTATATTGCATATTTCCAAATGCAATGAAATCCCAAGACGAGGATTAAACTCGAAATTTGAAAATTGATCAATTGCATATTTTCAGTTGGCAATACATGACGGAAGAAGATGACATCGGATTCGCCATCCACCACGATCCTTCGATGAAAGCGGACAATCTGACAGAAATGGACGTGGTCTATCCCTACATTCGATTGGAGTGCACAAATGTGCCCATTTCTGGAGAATATGTCACCGAAAAGCCTGGATTGTGTAAGTATTTCTTCTATCCTTGAAGAAAAGTATCCTTTTAGTGGTTAAGAAAACTTGCTCGACTTGACGTTCACATTTTTCAGAGCTAAATTTTGTAAATTTGGATACGATTGAAATGTTTTAATACGTCTGAATGTTTAAGTCGAAAATTCATTAAAGTTATTATCAATTTTTAAGATAATAATGGTCTGTTTTCAGATATAATCGAATTCGATAATTATTATTCGTGGTTTTCTGCCAAACAGCTACGATACAATATTGAAATCGAAGAGCTGTAATTTAAATATTTAAAAATGTGTAGATCGACCATTGTATATGCATATTAGTGCATGTGAATGAGAGCAAATTATATGTGTTTGTAAATATTTTATTTACGTCATATATCGTTTGATATAAAATAAATATTTTCTTTCTTGTACTAAATGACTAAACTTCAAAATAGCATTGTAACAACTCTAACCCATATCTCAAGGCCTAACCTAGTATTGGACTACCATAAGTGAAATGCAGAAACATGAAATGAAAGAGATATAAACTCTAAAGTGTCGATAAAATGAAATATTGAGCAAAAATGACGAAATACAAGAATTATGAACTTTCAATCAGCTCCAATCTCTCCGGCTTATTCGGATGAGTGATGGTTCTAAAGTTTTTCATCTTATTTCGCAAAAATTAACAAAGTCTCACATTTTCTTAGTTTTCAGTTCATCTGAATCTTCCTCTGAAATCGAAATGTCCAGAGTGCATTTTATTTTATCTTTCTGAAAATGCTTATGTCACTATAAACTCGCTGATAAAATGTGTAACCTTATCAGAGTCGAGATAAATTTCAGCTGCTTTCAAAGGTCCCAGGCTAAGCGCCTCAATTTCGATTTGGAGGCTCTAAACCCGAATTTCGATACTTTTTAGCTAGAGAAAACAACATCTTGGAAAGAAAGGATATTCTATCCAGAACTTTTAATTTCAATGCGAGTGAAAACTCGGAGTATTCAGAAAATTTACCGTTGCTTCATCTTTCTGATTTTTCTCTAGAAATGTCAGTTTTCCAGGATAGGCACGAAATCCACTGTCGCTGTGCTCGCCGATCAGATTAACGTATGGACGAAAGAGTCCAGACGAGTCGTAGACGTGGATGTTCACTGGGTAAGGGATGCCTGATTTTTAAATTCTCGATTTTTCAAATAGGCCTTTGAAATTACTCAATTTCGGAGGCACGTCAGGATAAACAGCGGTCAACTCAATTTTCTGGAAATCTTTCAAATCCGTCCGGACATAGAACCGATTTTCCGTAGATGTGGTAGAATTGTAGAGACGCATCTGAAAAAAATATTCGTATTTTTTGTTTGATTTTGCACTCTTTTACCTTCTTGATGAAAAATGACTGTTCCGCAGGGAGTTCTCCGACGCCAACCCGAACCTTTTCAACTAACCCAGATGGTTTAGTTTTCAGCTGAATTTTTAGGATTACAGTTTTGGTAGATGAAGAAAATTACCTTGAAGGAAATAATTCCGTCCACAGGCTTCTCAGATATCGGCTTCATTTTATAGGCATCAGTTCCAACGCAAAGTTCAACTCCAGGGATTATCGTTGTGTTGTATGGCTAAATATTTTCTTTATATCTTTGAGAATTCTTCTTTTTTTTATCTTTTCCTTACCGATACTTGCATGGACAAGACGAAACTCTGCTCTTGGTCTTCGAAGCTAGGAGCTCGTTTGTTTATGGTAGACATTCCTTCCATGGCTAAAATTTGTCTTCTTCAATAATACGAGTTTTCGAAGATGTGTACCCGATAAATTCAACGTTTTGTACGGAGCTCCTTCAACCTCTTCAGTATCAACAATTCTCCCTGTGCCAAGAACATAGCGGTAAGGACAGTGCGGAGTCTCACGAACATACGCCAATACACCAAGGAGCTAAATTTTCAAATGGTCTCATTTTCAGACGTAATCATTACATGATCCCCTATCGAAATCCCAAGTTGGTGTTTATCGTAGATGTCCTGAAGAACGGATAATCCTTCCATGACCGCTTGACCTTCAGAAGAGTAATCGCCAAGAAGACGGATCGATTGAACCCGGCCGATATTAACGCAATCGATTTTGAAGTTGAACTCCTGGAATTTTATCTGAATTATCGATAAGACTGATTGGAATTTCAATTTTCAATTTTCCAAAATTTCGAAGATCGGATGATAATAGTATTCCGACGCGTCCTCCTAATTTGAAATCTCATACATTTTTATCATGATTGTAAGTCAGCGGGAAGATTCCCGAATCGGCCAATTCCCCAATCAACTGCCCTTTCATAGCCGTATTCTCCAAAAATCGAACATCTCCACTGACGATACGGCCCTCGTAGGAGGTCACTAAATGAAGGGTAATTAACGTTTTCAAATCGACCGATTATCTCCCACTCTGCCAAGATAATTGTCCTGATCGGAAGATGGGGAACTCTCGGAATGGTTGAGGTTTCTTGGATTTCGTGCCCGTGCTGTCCAACCACTTTCCGACTCTGAAAGACATTTCGTGAGAGTCAGACTTTTCCTTTGAACCTACCTAACAACACATCGCTCATCAGTATCGAGATCTCGCATTTCGATGTACTCGATGTAAAAATCGGGCTTCCCTCCTTCACCGTCGACTTCCAAGCGGAGTTTCATCAGATCGCCGATTGGACCGAAGTCAACCTGTAGTGTTTAAGTACTTGTGCGTAAAAGTCGGTAAATTTTTTGCACCTGTATCAAAGAAGTGCTCGGAGCATCTCTTAGCGTGGAATCATTGGCGATCAGGGTTCTCGAGGTGCCTTGAGTTCCATACCCGACGAACGTGACGTTTGAGGTCGTGCCACCGGCTCCGTCTTCCAATCCAACGTGGATGACGAACTCCCAACGACCCACTGAAATTTTCATTGGGATGAAAACATGTTTTGATACAAATGAAGTAAACAAATCGGAAAAGTGAACTTACGCGTCTGAACTTCTTCAGCAGGCATGCTATTCAGATAATAAAACGCTGTCATCGATAGCACTCGTTCGATCTTTCCGTCAACCTAAATAGTACAAAATTTTGGGAAACTCTCTGCAACATCTTCTTGCCTGTCCGCTATCGAGCCATTTATTGCAGTAGAATATGAATTGTCTTCCGTCGAAGGTGTTTTCAGTAACTAGAATCGAATCGATGAAGATGCCAGCTCCTAAAATAATTTTCCATCAAAGAACTCTTAGACTCGACTTTGATTTAGACATCTTTGCATTTGATTTTCAACATCCTAAATCCTTATTCAGTTGCATCTTTGATTTGAAAATAACTAGGCGCCTTGAAATGCCTACCATATCCCTTCTGATGATGTCCCACGACGACCCTGCTCAGCGTCCCCAGCTGCGGCGTGTCGACATGGAACACATCGGTCTGATTTTGTCGGAACTTGGGTTCGTCAGCCTGCAACCAGCCACCCGCCTATTCACGACAGTCAGTCAGTTCACACGGGGCCAGACTCAAGGCATTAGAAGAGAGTCTTCCCCGAGAGACAGTCGTGTGGCTTTGGATGGACAATTTTTTTAGAACATTAGAAAAAGTATCCAAACTTCGTCTCAGAGTAGTCAACACATTTTATGATCGGGGCTAGTAGTTTGGAAGAAGACAAAATTAGAGTGCCAAAAATATTGTCCATCCAAACCCACGATTCGTGTTGTACCTGCTGCCTGAGATGAATGCGTCCCGAGATACCCATATCTCCATACAGAATGATGTAGAGATCACCCTCGGTCTCCGCAGCCCACCGATTTCCGGTTACGACAGAGATATTGTAGGTCATTTTATCAATTGCACTAAGGGGCAGTGGAGATTCGAGCTGGTCGTTCTCGACGTGGGTCATGTCGAGGTGTTGCTGCTCTTGGTTGTTTTCCTCAGCCATGCCATCCAAGGTCGATTCTCCGATGACGGAATTCTTGTCTTCAAAGCGGACTAAAATGTGTTGGTTGGTTCTTATAAGTTAAAGGAAAAATGAATAATGCAGAGCAAGTTCTTTCACTCTTCCCAGTTGAAATAACCGAAGCGGAGAAAACTCTCCCAATAGATGATTGATTTTCTCTTCTTACCTTTCAACTTCTTCCTTGTACTGTAGCCACGGAACGCTGCTTGAATCTTGGTGGCAGCTCTGAAGAGGAAATGTCGTCTTTTGAAGAAAAGATTATTAGTGCAAATGGATGTTGTGAATCAACATAGGACTGCACTCAATTTGCACAAACTACAATTGTTGTTTTCACCTGTGCAAGTTCTCGTCGGTCGCATCTATGCTTTGCGCTCTCACGGGAGTTTTAGAAAGGCGGCTAAACATTATAGTTTCAATTTGTATAGTTACAATGTTAAACCCAGTGTCCTCTGTCTGCTCGGGATCTGAATCAAGTCCCGAAGGAAGATCATCCTCCAAATCTGACGCTCGTCTACGCTCTTCGTCCTAAATTCAAAGACTTTGCCTGAGAGGATTCCATGATCTTCTAGTCCAACCTCCTGGTCATCCACGAACTCTCGATCTTTCTCCGGATATGGGGTACTGGCTCTCTGAGTCGTTGGATTCGGTACCGGTGAGCTACCGGCATGCTCCTCAGCATCGATACCGGACTCAATGCTATTATCATTCATGATGGTGTCGTGAGATTTCTTCATCGCCAGTTTCTTATGAGTTTTCTTCGGCTTCTTGATATCTTTGGAGTCGTGTTTCTCAGTTGAAGAAGACTTGGGAGTTTTGCTCGGACTCTTCTTATTGGACTGAAATACAATTAGATTGGCAAACCATGACTGAATCCAATTCACCTTTCGTTTCAAACTCTTGTTATGAGTGCTCTTGGATTCCGACTTTTCTTCCTTCTTATTCCTAGGCCGACTTTGACTCCGACTTTTATCACTGAAATCTTTAACTTTGGGTTTCTTTTCCTTTGAAGCGCCATCTTCGTCACGCCTTCGAGTTCGTCGACGCTCACGCGGTTCTGGCGATTTCTCCTGAATTAGCTGAATTGGTTCGTTTTGCAGGAACAATAAAGCCACCTTCTTCTCAATCTTTTCAATATGGCTATCTGGCCTCCTTGAAGTGTTCGGTTGAACTTCCGTCTCAGGATCAGGGTCAGGAACAGGATCAGCAATAGCTTCTGGTCGTCGTTCCTTCTCCTCATCTTCCTCTGGCAGAACTGACGGAGACTGGACTACAATCGACAACTTCCTCTGAGGCTGAAAGGCAGCGTCAGAAGACTTTCGTGAAGATGGGACGGAATGACTAACGCCGGGCTTAAAATGTTTTAGTTTAAATTACGTGATCAAAGTCCTTACCATTCCAGAAGCATGCATCTCATCTTCCAATAGTTCAGTTTGGCGACTACTCGCAGAATTGAAATTGCCAGAATCGTCAGAAACCGTCGACTTGGTTTTAAAGGCCTCTGCTTCTTCAGTCGTGGGGATCGCTTCAAGTGATTCCTGGTTCTTCGGAATTGGTTTCCTGGCGTTTGGTAGCGGAATTCGTGTTTCACCAGATAATGGCTTCACTGGAATCATAACGACAATTTGGCGCTGGATGGGAATTGGACTCTTACCATGTGCCTGTCCGATATGAGCAGGAATGGACTTGTACCTCGGCATTCCTGTCGTCTTCCTCAGATTCCGTTTCAGAGCAGTGTTGAATCGTCGAGGAACAGGCTGCTTCTCGATACCGTTTTCCGTTACAGAACTACTCGTATTATTGGAAGCTTGAGACGAATCTAGAATTGGAACTCTAAGATAATATAAAAGGAGTTAAGAGGAATATCAAAGCGACATAAAAATGTCGTATCACGATTTTCAACCATTTCTATAATTGTTTTTCTTCGAAAATCCCTCTTCTATTGATTCTTCTATTCTACAATTTCTTGGGTAACATTTCATCTCGCATTCCTAACGAAATTACCGCATGTCACAAATTCTATCGAGAAAATTGTAGCACTCTTGTTGTATTCTCGCTTTGTTCTAACAGAATCTCCAAGGTAACGCGAAAAGTTCACGAATTCAATAATAAGCGGGAAAACTTATAGGAATTTTACCTGTATTATACCCATAGTTTGATTTAGGCGCGTAGCGATTCAAATTGATATGCGGCAATTGAGTATCGGGACGGATTAGGGGTTTCTCGTTACGTGGGCACGCAATAATCTGAAGAAAAAAAACGTTGAAATAATAAATTCAAAGACATTTGGATATTTGACTTCGATGAATTGAAATCTCTGAATTTTTTCGATTTAAATTACGATTTTTCTCCAATTTTATTTAATTTCAAATTCTGTTGTCGAAATTCCTTACCTTAGGAGGATTCAAAGCCAAAATATCTACAACATTCGTTAGCCTTGACCCTTGAGTTGTGTATAGGCTAAATATTGCAATCTGAAAGTTCACAAAATGAAAGATCATTTTAGTGTGTGTTTGCATACTTCCAACCCATCAGAAACCTCGCTCAATAATTGATCCATTGTGGGCAATTTCAGTTGATTCAGCAGAGTGCGGTAAAATTTTCCTTTGCCATTGAGCACGAAAAATACCTGAATTTCGACAACTTCTAAAACATAACTACAAACTAAAAGCTCAATCCACACCAAATTTGAAGAAAAAAATGAAACAAAATCCGTGATTCATGTTAAACCTCGATATTTTTTGTTAGTCTAATAGCGGGTAACGTGGAGCGTCGTGGTCTATCACTTATCCCATATTTATCGATTGGATCTAGGAAAATCAATAATTATCGATTGTAGTTACCTGTTTGGAGGGAATGTTCAAGCCGAGTGCACGCGACATTCGCAACTTTTGCTTGAGCGTCGGCGAGCTGGCCAACTTAAAAATACAAAAATACTAACCGGTAAAATGAAGCGAGGTGGTATTTTGAAGCATCGAAAATTTTCGAGTCGTTGTAAGCATCCTGGTCTATGAAATTGTCACTGTACGTGAAATGTAGACCAACGCGAGAAATCTATCAATCAACATGCCCCAATAAAAATTTCTGGTACACCAATATTAGAGCGTGTTTCAGCTATTTGATAAACTCTTCGCAATTGAACACCTTTCAGGTACCTCCCAAATTTCATAAACTAGGATTTTGGTCAAATTTGGTGTGGATGAAGCATCAGAATAATGCTAATTATAGGATTCTTAGGATTTTTTAGTATTCAGTGTCTACAATATCGAATAGAGATATGGAGCATGAAAAGAATACAATATCTTTTTTAGTGTAAAGCCCTTATTCTGTTTCGTCTAGAAGGCGTTATTCATATATTGAACTAACAGCGCTCAATTTCTATAGGACTCAAATTGAAAGGCAGATCTAGGATAATAATGGAAGCGAAAAATAAAAGTACTTGGGATTAGCGAAAATGCATGCTTTCAACAGATTAAGGGATATTCAGGTAACATTTTTAAAAGGAAAAATACCCAGTACGACTGTCCTCCAGTGCGCAACCGTTTCTGACTGTCTTGCGCTTCTTCACGAGCTTTCTTTAGCTTTTCGAGGGCGGATAAATTGATTCCACGACCATTTTTTGAGGAGGAGGCGACGTATCTGAAAGTTTCGATCGTAAAACAAAAGATAAGAAGTGTCGAAATTGTGCTAAGCATTCGTGATTTTTGAAACATTATAGCCATTAATAAATTTATCAGGAAGTCTATGATTTGCTTTTTCTTGTATTTTAATCTTTGATATTTTAGGGCAAAACAAAACGCTGAACACATCCAAAATCTTTCAAGCGTAGTAAACTTTGTAAAAATTCATTTGAAATTAAGCAAATCAAAGGTTTGAACTTTAGAAGTTTTCACTACGTGATTTTTAATTTCAAATAGAATATAATTAACCGGATTATGCTGATTTTATGATTTGATATGGTCAATTTATGCATTTTATGCGATTGATTTGTGCATACAACTCGATTAGATTTGTTTCAAATGGGAAATGCGAAAACACAAATAGCACCTAATGAATGCGCGGAGCTATCAAAATAGTCGCATTCGCTCGAGAAATGATCGCACTGATAAAAGCACAACGTGCAAATGAAAGGGCTCATAAATACGGGTTCAAAATCCAGTCAGATCCGAGGAGTTGTATGAAATGATGATAGAATGGAAATAATTAATGATTTTTTCTCAAAAGCGGTACTTTAAAACTGCTACAATTTTCTAGTGAATATTTTGCATTTTATGAACTCTCTGGGTAATCTGTGCACAAATAGCGTGCGATCTCAATGTTTTATAAAAAATATCCTAACTCTCAATCAATTAAAAAGGAAAAAAAAACGTATGATGGCAACATTCAGTATAGAAAAAATCTACTATAGACATTCATGATAATTTTTAGAAAAATAAGTATTAAAAACGTTACTCACTTCCCCAGATGCTCCAACTGGTCAATATCGTCTATGGCCGTCCTTCCCATAGGCGTCGTCAGTCTTCTGACTCCGAACGGCATGTGAATCGTTTTGTTGAGATCATCAAATAAACTGTCAATGGTTCGGTAGCGATTTTTCGAGATTGGAAGACGGACACCCTAAAATACATCTTGAATCTGAAAAACTGGTATAAATATCACAAAATCTTCTGTCAATTTTGATATTTTAATTTTAGAAAATATCGAAAAGTTGTATTTACAACAGACAGATTTTAGTCATTTTTAAACGATTTAACCCAACAAACTAGCCTTGATTTTGCCATCTCTGATAACAAATTCCAAATAATCGAGTGAAGTGAACCACTCAGCCATGGAAATGTATGAATTTCAGCTGCATTCTCTTCAAAATACGAAAATCAAAGGGCAACTTAATCGGGGTTTTCAAATATCAGCGATATTTAAATTAAAAAAAAAAATATATATATATATATATATATATAGACCTAATAATAAAGAGAACATGAAATTTTAATTAACCTACGCAAAAATCTGACCAAACTTCGAAATAGTCAAATCGTATAAAACTAGAAGATTCTGTTCGATGGAGATTTAGAAAAATATGCAAATTTATTAAAAAATAAATTAAATAAGACTGGAAAATTATACTCGCAGGCTAAAGGTGAATTACGAAAAAACAACGTTTATTGACACTTTTTAAGAAGAAAGCGCGTGAAATGTAATTTGTAATTGCAATTTTCCCACTGGATAAATCAAGTTTTGAGATATCAATCCGCGAGAGACAACTATTACCGACAAAACGGAGCCTGCTCTGCGACTTATAATATTTTTTAAACGTCAGAAGGAATTCTGGATAGAAGACAATTTTTAAAGAGAACTCCAAGCTTCAAATGGAATACTAGAGCAAAATAGAGGTGCTTTGAAAAAATTGCTCTTGAAAAATCAAAATGTGTTTTCAAAACATTCGGTATATCACCGAAAGTTATAAACATTTTCAGGACATTAGTTTTCTTCGTGCATGAAAATTCGAAATCATGAATTTCACCGGAAAAGTATCAATCAGAGTCGGAAAGACGCAAAATAGTCATTAATCAACGGAAGATATGATGAAAACAATCAAATTTCGATGCTAAATATTCACTTGGAAATTGAATTTTATCGTTGACTTGCTCAAAATAGAAATGAAATATGAAAGTTCAGTATAATGAATTGTACAAAATCTCAGAAATAACGTATGGTTGTACGCTCCCATAATGCCAAAAAGAATGAAAGGAAGAAATTGATTTCCGCCGAATGCAATTTCGCAGTAAGCATAAAAATAACTCGACTTCTCGTTGATAGTGGAAAGGTGGAAAAAGCAAATTATTTTGAATCGCGTCTAGGTGAATGATTGCATGAAGACTAAACGAACGCATATTTAGCCTTGTACTTCCGGATCGGAAAAATAGCAAACATATAAATGTCGTTAGTTTTTCATAAGGAATTTAAGTTGGAAAATTGTCAACATCTGCAAAAGAAAGTTTACTTTTTGAGTAAGAATATTTTGCAGAAAATAAAACTGGAGCTAAGATTTTTAACTGAATTGCAAACATTTTAAATGAAGAATGTCTATCTCGAATTTTTACATATTGTCACTCATTAACAGAATTTTAACAAAATGAAACAATGAATGAAATGGAACTTCTGCAATGGTATAGAATTTATACTGCTTTTATGCACTGAGAAACTTAGATGTTTTAAATATTCTCCAGAATAGACTAAAGCTAAATATTGTGATCAAGTAATTGTTCGAATGAGCCTTCTAG
Source organism: Diploscapter coronatus (assembly GCA_964036155.1). NCBI lineage: Eukaryota > Metazoa > Nematoda > Chromadorea > Rhabditida > Rhabditidae > Diploscapter > Diploscapter coronatus. Next base: position 9,815,263 of record OZ038422.1, read on the forward strand.
TAAGCAATTGGATGTTTTTTTTTTGCAATTTTGCAAAGTTAATTAGATCGGTCTACAGTTTGCTGGATTATGCAAAATAACAACTTCAAAGTTTCAAGCTCTAATGAAACTGGATTTGATCTAGATCAGTATAAATTGAAATATTTTAGGCTTAAAAATTAAAACATAAGATATTAAAATTCTACGACTCAAATATCACCAAACATCAGAATCATACTAATTTTTTCAGCGTCGTAAAATATTTTGCAATCCCGAGCAAGTATTCCTTTTTCCAAGATAAAAGTAAAGGATTAGACCAATTCAAGCAGAAATTCTATAGAATTATTCAGAATTGTACTTGGGGATCAGGTAATATTAAACTTCTTTTATATATAATTTTTTACAATAATTTTAAAAATCTTCGAAAATTCCTCGATTTCAACACGGATTTTTGCAAATTTCACATTCTGCAATTAAAGCTCATTTTTGTTAAAAAATCTCGTGCGAATTTGTAGCCTTGTTAATCAAAATTTCGGAATGCTATAACTTAAAAACTCTTCGAAAAATGAGCGTAGGATTTAAGAATTTCGAAATACATATTCCAGAGGAATATTTTTCGGCATGAAATCATTATCATATTTTTTTAAATCGGCTCTTTCAAACATGCAATTTTCCAAAATATGTTCTTCTTATTTTAGAACCTTGAAAATTGCAAGAACATAATCATAGAATGAACACACTTAGAACTAAAGATCCAGATGCAAATCACTGGCATTTCAAAATATTCAGCGAAAGTTAAATGTTAATTTCCGATATAGAAATGCACATGTTTTCGAAAATATTTCTTTGAATTTCCAATCCCGATTCCTAACAATTACTTCTTCGAATAACGTCTATACGCCTGAATTGTTCAATAAAACAACCAATGCGATAATTTTATTCTCTATTTGTATGCGTTTTTTTTTAAGACTTCTTATTGTAGCTCAAACGAGAGGGCCGATGCAGATTTTTTCCTAATTTTATTTGTTCGTTTCCCGGGAAACAGAAATATGAAATCAAACAGAAAAGAAATGGGAAAAGTGCGGGAAGATGTGAAAATATGTGCAGCCAGATAAGAAAAGAATGGAGTTCAATAAATTATGCACGAGTTACGTAGTGAGTTCAAGTTATTGAAAATATAAATTGCACTTGAAGTGTACTATTAGTTGCAACTCTTTTTGAGTACGTCATTTTTAATAGCTATGCACAAAATAAATGATAAGATGACAATATCAGGGCTAACTCTTTCAGAGCATGTCATAAAAAGCTTTGCTTCACTTTTATTAAACATCTTACTCAATTCTAAAAATACAAATATTGTTGCTTTTCCAGAAATCAGAAAAATGCTAAAAATTGAAATTAAACCTACCGTAAAATATTCGTCTCCCTCCTTGTAGAAGAAAACGGTTTTAGCCGAATACGGTCTGCTGAATGTTCGATTTTGATTGTCATAAGTGCGGATCATGCCGTTCTTTGGAGCCACCGGTACATTCGGGGATAGCATCGAACTCTGAAATTATTCAACATCATATCTGATTTAGAAGAAAAAATCCCAATATTATGTAAAATTGAAAATTATATGTGATATCTAATCTAATAAAATATAATAATCTATCTCATCTATCTATTGATGCTATGATTTATTTTTCCGAGTATTCTATTCGATTTTTGAAATTTTAGTATATTGATATGCTGTATACAATAATATTAACATACAGAACATACTAATATCTAAACGTGTACTGAAGCCATATATAATATTGTCTTTACTTTAACTCCCACAACGTTTAGATGCAACAGACTTTAGAATAAATGTTAAAATGCGAATGAGTATGAATTATTTTGATAAAAACTGTATTATTGTTGGTGGATGTTATTAGATGATTCAGGAATTATCAATATTTGATGAGTTACGGTGCTGATTTAATGCAACCTATAAATATGTGCGAAAATCATCTTACCATAATATATTGTAAAAAAATAAATGTAAATTTCATTTTTACGACTTCCTGAAACTTACTGTCTTCCTGATAGCTTTCATCCATTCTGGCAAGTAGCTCTCATTTAGATCTACCATCTCAATCAAAACTTCAAATCATCAAGAATGTTTTTCTTAAAATTACAGAATAGTTTGGAATATTGCAGAATAAAAGATAAAAGTACGAAGGTATATTATTTATCTAGTCAAAGCGAGGGATTTTGGTCGAATTTTGCACGTCTTTTGGTATTTATCTTTAAATCTCCTCAGATCCTATTATATTTCGCTACTATGAGGATTTTGACGTACTGTCTCCATAAACTAAATAAGGTTTCAGCTAATAATCTGCATTTCTTCATACTCTCTTCAAAGTAATTCGGTATCTCGTTTACTTTATTTTGTAAGGCTTCAAACGCATGATATAGCGTAGTTGAAACTTTCTTATCCATTTGCATGAAATCCTTTTGAAACTGGATAAGATGAGATATTAGTAAGCTTTCCAGATTTGAACAAAGTATATCGGGTGAGTAATAAGAAGAAGCTAAACTGACGCGAAAAGCGGGAATTTTGGCTTCTTATCAAAACATAAAACGCCCAGACTCTTACTGAAAGTTTTGAGTAGAATGGAACTTCTGGAAAAATACAAACTATCGGGGAATGATTAAACGAATCGATTTTCCGTTTTTCTCTGACTTGCTATAAAAATAGTGTCTTTAACAAATAGCAGATTTTTTAATTTAGCAACAATTTTAGTAGACAAGAGACATTTCTTTATGTGAGAAATCAATAGTACAAAAGAGTAAATGTTATGAGAAAAATTTGCGAATTTTTTCTTGATTTTTTGTTCTAATATGTTCGCGAATGTGCACACACGATTACGCGCTCATCCCTATTCCTAGCAACCACACTTAAGAAAACTAAAATACGATAAAAGGAAACAAGTTGGATGATTGTTTTGTATTATCAATAATATTTAATCTATGTTTAAATATGCAGGTTTGTTTTTTTTTTATCAATATCAGACAGGTTGGTGTTCTTTTTTTTCGAAAATTTAACATTAGAACATGTTTTCAATCAAAGCTTCGGTTATGTTTTTTTCTATCAAAATCAAAAATTAAATCATCACAGAAAACGAGGAAATGAGGGTGTCAATGATGTAGAAATAGCACAGGAAATCGAAAACCTTCTGAGACAACTAAATAAAGGACGCATAAACGGAAATTGATGCCTGAATATTCGAATACCGAATGTTTGAATGCGTGAATGTGCACATGGAACTCATAAATTAAATTATCACGCGCGCGCTTCACGCTGATTAATGCAAAGTTACTTCCATAGAAACACATTTTTAGTGTGGAAATTTGAAATTTAGAACCAACAACAAAATTAAAAATTAATGTGATCCTAGTAAATCTTATTTGGTGGGCTGTGGAAGTCTAGCTTATTCGAAGTTTCTTTTTGAATATCCTATCACTCTGATTAATCCATGGAATGAAGTCTAGGATTGAAGCGATTTTTAATGCATAGAAAATTAGAATATCATAATAGATTAATATAAAACTAATCAATTTAAGGTAGAAAAGATTAGAAAAGTGTACCTTCATTTTACGTGTTCGTCAGTCTGGAGCCATTTTCAATAGCAGCCGAGTCCGAAGAGGAATATTGGAACAAAACTCTCAAACAGGCTGGCCTCATTTGACTTTGCAGGGCGAGAATTGTAGATTTGCAATTTTTGCTCTGAGAAATAACCGCGTATAAATGAAACGGAAATAGAAAAATAATGTGATTTGGGTGGAAATGCGATGTGCCGACAGCAATGAAATGCAAGTATGAAACGGGTGGGTGGAGACTTGGAACGATTGGGAATGGGAATATGGAGTGGGAAAAATTGCCTGTTCTGATTATGAACGAGAAAATTGAAGTTCCGCTTTCAGAATGTTATAACTTTAATGTATGTTTAATCGTATCTACTATTTTTTCAAATTTGATAAGAGTCAATACAGTTTAGAAGAGACATAGCGCTTGGTAGTAGGAAGGAATGAATTGTTGAAAATTTGGGTCAAGAAATATTCAAAGATTCAGACATCATTGAGTTATAACATAGGTGTTGATAAAAATGAACAGAAAATGACGCTATTTCTCTGCCTATTCAAATAGAATATAATTTCTTTAAGCTCGCAAAAACAACACCACAAAGGAAATCTAGGAAATAAAACATAAAAATCAATAGCAAAGCTCTGTAAAACGGGCCTAGCGGCGTTAGGTTAGAGGTGTATTTTCTAACGCGAAATGCGCAGTTCGCTTCGCGGTTAAGAAGCCAAGCTCGACTAAAATAGTGGAAATAACAGATCATTTTAAGAGAGGAAAAACGATAATTGGTCACGGTTCAAGGCACATAAATATGAGGAGAGATTGTGAAAAAAACCATGACATTAGAGTCGCAATAATAATCAAATTCAGTCATTAAAAATATTGAAGGATAGTTCCAGGAAATGAAATTAATTTGCTTGATTTTCTGAATAATAAATCTAGGTTAATATGAAATACCGAGGAGTAATTTCAGCAAATTAGCCAGTTTAATTTTTTAATTAATGAATTTTAACGACTAGAAAGTATCAGAGATTTGTTCCAGGAACTTACTGTAGCTTCATTTCGTTAATTATCAATTTCGCAAGATATAAAAATCGAAGAGTAATCCAGGAATTTAACTACCCTTATCTTTTCAGAGTTATCATGTTAGCGACTAAAACAAATATTATTCGAGGAACTAATTTTGAGTTGTTATAGATCGATTTTAATACAACTTCCCATTTTAAGAAATCCCAGGAAAACTCTGATTAATCACAATGCGCATCTAGTGGTCTTATATAACTTCGTTAGCAGTAAAATTCGATCCATGGTTGCAGATCTAATTAACCAAATAATGCGAATCATGAGTTTCGCATTTATTTTGAAGTACATTTTGCAGAGTCTGATATTGATCATGTTGTGCATAATATTTGACAATTTCATTTTAAAAAAAAATATTTTAAAAAACGTGGGAAACTACTTCTATCCAATACTGTTCGAAATTGAATTTGGGAATTTGAAATAAAAAACCATAAGAAAATCCTTATAAATGAAAACTAGTGTAAATTTCTGCATATTCTAGCTTTAAAACTCTATCAGATTTATCCTATCTCACATATTTAGCTTTAAAATGATGATATACCAAAAATTAAAACATTCATACCGCAATAGACGCATTCGACTTTGAAGTTGTGGGTATATCACGAGACGGTAGCGACCCATAGCCATACATACAAATCAGCTGAAACGTTTACAATCATATGTACATTTTTATGATGCTATAATTACAACATTTCAAAAATCATCAGGAGTTTTAACAGAGGAAGTAAATGCAGATATTTTTTCAAACTTCATTATAGCTTGCTCCGCTAAAGATACACTCTCGCAGGTGCACGATATAATAAAATAGAAGTTTAGAGTTAATCATACAACAATAACCAATCAAGAGATATAAAGATAGAATAAACTATTCCTAATATCATAAACATAACTGCGATGCAAAGTATCGAAGGAACTAATAACTGAAATCTATGCTCTTACGGCTAAAATGCGTATTAAATGAATTAAAGTCGTGCAATATGATTTCCGATTAAAGGACGAAATTAAATTAAACGAAAGGAACATTTCGATTTTTTCATACGAACGATGAAAGGAAAGAAAATATTGAATTTGTACTTGAAGGTCATAATTATGATTACTAGATGTGCAAAGAGAAATTTCCTTTTAAAGAAGAGTGAAAAACTTATCATTAAGTTGGAGAGTTCTATAAATTTTCTTCGTTTTTTCCTTCTCACTCGTTTTTCTTTTCTCGTCGAGCAATAGGCCGACACTTCACCTAGCAGTGATTTCGTTAGGTAACTTAGGTAACGAACAATCAGGCCGATATCGAATTGCATAAACTCACAAAGGGGATTGAGCGAATAAAGATAGTTATTAGGGCGATACGTATGGGGTTCTAAAAATTACAGCTTTAACTACATTGAAACAATAAAATCTATATTGAAGTTCGTGCTGAAAAACTTACCGTGTCAAAAGATATAAATTTTCATGAAATTCTACCCTGAATATTTTAGGAAAAATATAATTTTAAAATGAAATAATAATCCAGTAAGTAATAAAAGTAATACAAATAGATTAAAAAAATACTTCTTGTGATTTAAATTCACAAATTCCATTAGCTTTTGCCGTGCTACTTTTATTACTGAGTGTGCTACCTTTTCCGTACTAAGAACTATTTTATTAATTGGCAAAAATCACACGATATTATCTTCAAGAATGATAACAAATTAGTAATACGGAGATTTGCAAACGGTTCCGTCACACGAATAATCGTCGGTATCCTTCACGCAGTCCTCCATAAACCACTCACCACAATTGTCTCCGTACAGGAGCCAGTTGTTTGGGATCATCTTGATTAAATTAAATTAGCTTTGCCAAGAAATATTTTATGTTAGATAACTGAATCATGACAAAAATTAGAATAACAGGAGTAGTTTCATGTCATTTGATAGTAAATACCGTAATTTGAAGTTAGATAGAAAATTACTTACAACCCCACAGCAGTCTCCCGAAACGCATTTGTAATTTTTAAATACGCCCTCCGGATTAGCCCAATTTGTAAAATTTAATGGTCTAAATTATTTTCTTTTTGGTTTTTAGATTCGGATAAATTGAAAAATACCTGCCATCGGTCCATTTCGCATTCGTGGTGGAATTGCCTACCAATCCGATCCATATATAGCCACTACTTCCGAATATAACTAAATTGCAATATTATTACATTTTTTATCACTCAATAAGAGCAAAGATGTTGAAATTCTGAATTAAAATGAAAAATTAAGCCCTTGGATTTTTATCATTTCTGTCCAGCAATGGCGTTGGAGCTTAGATTTGGCTGGTTTTTGTGCTTCAAATTTAAAGCATGAAGGAATCACACGTCTTGCAATTCTCAACATTCCTTCTATATTTGCTAAAATCTTCCTACAATTAACATAATCATTTTCTGCTTGATTTCCGATCGAGATCATATGCGCACCATGACCCAAGGCTGAACAGTCCTGCTCCGCGTCGTGTGCCTCGTTCCAACCAACCCCCCAGATGCCCTGAAATTAGATCTATAAACCTTTAACTATAAAAATCTGTGTGCCTCGTAACAGAAGTGCATATCTTCCTTGTAGCCCATATTTCCTGCACAGTATTTACCTGAAATTAAAACAGGTCTGTCCAAGATTTATCTTTGGAACCTGGTGATTTTTTAAAATAAAAGATAAACAGTAAATCTTGAATAATCATAATTTAATTTTAGATCAAAAGAGGATCAATCAAACTACTTGGTGTTGTCGCCCCAGGCCCAGGCGTAGTCAGATTCCGCCGTTCATAAGATGCGCACACGAATGGAAGCAGCGTTGAGTTGTCCATTGTGATCCATTTGTTTGTCGATTGCTAACATTGGACAGTTTTTGAAGGAACTATAACGTGAAATACCTACATCAAATGCTGTGCTGAATCTATCTGGTTTGGGCTCGCCTAAAGATAAGTTTCAGAGAGCACAGAAAGGCTTTGCGGCTTCATTAAATAATGGTATTGAGAGAAAGAAAAAACTCATGATATCAATACGCTGTCATGTTCGAGTATTAAAATGTCACGAACTTTCAATACGATAGTTTTACAATCATACCGTTAGCCCAATTCAGATAGGAAACAGGAATGTCCTCAGGCCAGTGCCATTCGCCGTCTCGCCATTTCTCCAGGCCGATCCAGAAATTCCCTGTCGTGTTTAGATTCGAAGATGCAGCACCTATATAGTTTTTAAGGAGGATAAAAACTCATTTTCATCATTCAAAAACTATTAAGAGCTCAGAATATAGTCCTACTTCCGAGAAACGCATTTTCGAAAGCATTATTGATGCTGATCAGACTATATTCGATCAAGTCACACCAATCCCAGGCGCGATGATACGGCATCGGACTATTCACGAATCGGTAGCATCTAAAAATGTTCAATTCCCGACTTTTATGAATCTTAAATAATAAAACCTGCCATTGTTGAACGTCTCTCCCATAAAGCATTGCGATGCTACTTGAACAAACAATAAACTAAACAGGAATAATCTGGACGAAAAATAGCATGCCATTTTTACCAGTGAACAGGAACTTGAAATGATCAAATGTGAAAACTAATTAGACACCTTTTGATTTTGTCATTCGATCGCATGAAAAAGCTGATAAGAGCATTTCCAATGGATGCTTATTACTCCACTCTATTAGCTAGTTACCGATAACACACATATTTAATTTTAGCACGAATAAGCTATATCTAAATCTCAGATCAATAAAATGTTCTCATAGTTTATGATTACATTTCTAGCCAAGCGTAATTCTTTAACGATAACTTATCTTTTATTTATTTATTCTAAACTAGGGATAACAACATTACAACAATATAAAATATGTGTGTTTTATTTCATTTATAAGTGATTTTTCTTGCATATAACGTGAATGAACCTCCCAACAGGGATGTACGCAAGTAAAACTCCCATATATCAATAATATGGTGATTTACAAACAGTTCCTTCCGGACTGAGATCATCTGGAGCTTTCACGCAGTCCTCCATAAACCATTCTCCAGAATTAAAGCCAAAGAAAAACCAATCGTTTGGGACCATGCTAAATTTTAGGAAAAGCTAATATCTTATTCTATGTCACATTTGAAGGGATTTTGGCATCAAAATTTCTCACGCTTCAAATAGTGAAAAGATATTCGAACGATATCGTTTTACTCCATTTGTTCCCATCTCAAGATATCACAAGTCAATGATATGATGGGTTATTTTCTAATCATTTTGACGATTTTTGGGTATATCTCATTCAGTTTTAGGTTGGATTTCTTCGAATTTCATCTTATCCAGTCACTAATCGTTAGTTTTTGGTTGCAAAATTCCGATAAATCTTACACTCCGCAGCAATCTCCACTCGTGCATTTATAATTCTTGAAGACTCCCTCGGGGTTGGCCCAGTTTGTAAAATTCATTGGACTAAACCAAATAACGATAATCTTCATAATGCACGTATTTCATTTAGAACAACCTTCCATCCGTCCATTTCGCTGTCTGCGTAGAATTACCGACAAGACCGATCCAAATATACCCAAATCCACCGAAGTTTTCTGTGCAAGTTCCAATGAAATAAATAAGTTAAATCAAAGAAAACGAACTGTTGATGAAATCGTTTTCTTTCTGACTTTGAATCGATACCATATGACATTTGTGTCCCAACGTAGCACAGGATTCCTCAGCGTCATGACCCTCGTTCCAGCCTTCAAGAAGAACGCTCAAGCTCTAATCATATCAAATTTCCTTGCGATATATCTAGCAAGTCATCGATCAAGTGAAAGATATAGAGCTAGAAGACTGCTTTATCAGAAAGCTACATAGCCTTCTCTATCAAGTCCTATTTTAATAGTATATCATAAGAACACATCTCACCATCACCCCAGATAGCCTGAAATAAAATAATGATTTATAATAAATGAACTTGAAAAACCTCGTAGCATATGCCCATCTCGTCCCAAAGCCCCAGAGTACCTGCGCATGTCTTGCCTGAAAAATAATGCATTGAAAGAGGATATTTTGAGGGCTAACTTGGCGTCGTCGCTCCTGGTCCTGGCGTTGTCAGGTTGTGAATCGGGTTTGTCGCGCAGACGAACGGCAGAAATGTGGCGTTGTCCATTGCAACCCATTGATTCGTCGATTGCTGATATGCGGCAGTGAAATACTGGGGATTCGGCTCGCATGAAAAATTGCAGTTTTTTTGTATTTTCTTCAGCTGACTATGAGTTTCCTCGTTTTGACTTTCACGACCACATTTATTCAATCTCAATTTCTATTCTTTACCCATTTTTAAGGAGCGTAAAAATATTAAATAAATTTCCATGATGGTCAATAACTATGAGAAAAACGAAATAATATGGTGGAAATGAACTAATTAAAAAAATTTATTGATGCTCGACGATATAAATAGCATTTTTCCTATCCAAAATTTGAATTATCTACCTGCTTGCCAATTTAGGTAATTCACAGGCATCGTGTCGCCCTCTGCCCAGTACCAGTTCCCATCTCGCCATTTCTCCAAGCCGATCCAGAAATTCCCTGTCGTGTTTAGATTTGAAGATGCAGCACCTATAATTTCCAATGCCAAATCATGAAGAATTTAGGCCAATATACTTTCAGAGAGGATAAAAACTCATTTTCATCATTCAAAAATTATTAAGAGCTCAGAATGTAGTCCTACTTCCGAGAAACGCATTTTCGAAAGCGTTATTGATGCTGACTAGGTAATAATCGATCAAATCGCACCAAAGTCGCGCTCGCTCGTGGGGCATCGGCTCGTTTATAAATCGGAAGCATCTAAACTTAGAAAAATATGAAGTTTCAGGAGGAAAAATATCACCTTCTATTATTGAAAATTTCACCGGGAAGACACTGCGAATAAACATGACCAAAGGTAAAAACTAACACGATTACCTTTAGCAGAAAATTAGAAACCATTTTGATCTGGTGATAATTTGGAGACTAAATTATTATGAATGCCTAGTAATGAGCTCACATTAGAAAAGATAGAATTATGAAAGTTTTTGATAAGGGGGTTAAATTGATTGAATGGAGCAATGTTAAATTATTCACATGCAGTGTCATTATTCATGAAACGTTTTCGAAGTTTTCTCCTCAAGTAGATTTAAAATGAATGATTTTTGGCAATTCGTCAATTCTAGCAACTAGTTTAATTAGCTTATTTTCACATTTTAACATACGAGTTTTCGTAACTTATCAAAAATTCTGTAAAAGTAATTCTGGAATATCCTTCTCTTGGCAAAGCAAGCATTCAGGCTTGCATTGATTGCAACAAATTGTTCGAAAATATGTAAAATGGATTTATTATGGCATCGAGTTTTCGTAAGGTAGATGAAGTTAGTTGAGCGATGGTAATATGGTAGTTAATTAGGCAATTTAGGCAATTATCGTTAATTAGTTGTGATTTTCATCGATTTTGTCGTTTTTGCAGTAAATAAGTCGTTCTTCTTTCGAATCAACCAAGTAATTTCAACCCTGTTTCGTTATCATCAAGAATATGTACTACCTTGTGGCTAAATTTAAAGAACAATTCTAAAATTACAAAAATTATCTGTAACATATTATAACAGGCATTATCGTAACCCGCCAACGTCTAAAAATCGAAGTTTTAAAAATCTACGAAAGAAGATTTGACTGGAATTGTACCCAAGAATAAACGCAAATCACCAAAGTAAAATCAATAGCATACCGAAAACTGAAAATAGAAGAACGTCAAAATAGGAGTTATTTTCTAGAGGAAGATCTTCTGTTAGGAAACAATCGACATCTATTTTAGGTCTTTCAGTAAATCGCAAAATGTGAGCAATTTCGAATGATTGCATATCGTATCGATATTAATGAGCCGAAAAATAGTTCGGTGAAATTAATTCATATTTAAAAGACAAAATCTAAACAAAAAAAACTTATTTCTCGGCTCAATAATAATCTTCGATCGTTTTCGAAATAATTCGTGAAATGAAGACGACCTTAGGAGCCCGAATAATACTTAACTTCAGCGGAGATCTTGCCCTGAAATACAGGCAATATGGCTGAATCGTCACAAATTAGTTCCAGTTGATAGGGGGCGCTCCCGTCCTCGCATTCGGATTTGAAGTAGAACCTAAAATTTGAATTTAAATAATACAACAAATTAAAACTTTTCCGATAAAGTGGTAACTTTGTATTGTCTAGTTTTTCAGAAAAAATAATTTCAATTTGAAATCAAAGTGCTGATAAAGGAAATAAGATTATTGAAATTCAATCTTTCGGGAACTAGAAAATATTTTGAAGAAAGAATATTCGTGAACACGATTTTTTTCATAATATTACGCTAATTTGTGCCTTTTTCTAAGTTATAAAGAACGATTTACTTTGGATTCATGCTGGACGAAATCGAGAAATGCCTTCGGAATTCTTTCAGCGTCAAGTTGCCACTCGGATGCTCGACGTGGGCCACATAGGGCACTCCATTTGAATCTGAAAGTCATGGAATTAGAACAAGGAAGAAAATTTTAGGTCATATTTCAAAATTTGCTAAAAATCATTTAATACTCTTTTGTAAAATTTATCCTATTTTCTAGAGAAGATTATGAAGAAAGTTGTGTGATTTCCATAGCCAAAATTTTGCGATAAATTAATTCTATATGGTTCCCAAATCGACTAGGATATCTAAGAAATGAAATGTTGATTTTAGATTATCCACCACTGTAAATGATAAATTCGACAATTTTTAAACTGAAGAAAAATAAAAAATAAAAAAGGTTAAATTTTACCTTTATATTGAAGTGTCAAGGAGTAATTCTTTCTGTGTCGTCTCGGGGTGGATGAGCTCGAAGACGCAGCTCGACGAGTCGTGGGCAATGGATATTGGGTCGATCGGGGCAAGGAAGCACTTCCATCAGTGAGAAATGAGTAGTCTAAAATTCTCAGCATTCATCGGTTGAAAGCTTGACAAACAGTTTGTAGAAGTGAAGCTTAGAATAAGGAGAAATTTAGCTTATCACACTGGTATGCAAATCTTTTGAAGATTTGACGTGGATTTGTAAAGGGAAAACTCATTACGTAATTTAGACTTTTCAATCATTTTCAAATCGTGATGCCAATCGAGTTCTAAATATATTTCTCTAGCCTGATTATGGTTCTCTTCAAATTATAACGATGCAGTTCTATTATATTAGAAATCATACTTGACGGTGCCATCGACCCAATCCCAGATGACTCGTAGGCCTTCTCGCTGCTGCATTTGCTGTTGCTGTACATCGACGATCCAGAAGGCCTATATTTCAAAGGCATGAAGTAGTTCGCCAAATTAACGATTACCGGTCTGCATGAATATTAAATCCGTTCCGAGGCGGTCTTGGGGGCGGGGCGAAATTATTCGAGTTGGCGTATCTAAAATAGTATTTTTTTTTTTCTAATTTTTCAAAATCTTAAAAAAGCATAACATTTAATTAAAGAAACAACTAATTTGTGAAATACTGGTAATATTAAATTTCGGTACAAATTAAGAAAGAATTGAATAGGAAAACCCACCTTTCACTATCCAACTCAGATGGATTTTTAATTGTTGAAAAAATAAGAGTAAAAAAAAGTAACCTCATAGCGGAGAATGTAGGTCCAATGGAAGTTGACATGAAGTTGTTGTGTTTGAGAGTGGACTCGCCGCCCACGATCGAGCCCAAGTTGACTGCCTGAGGCTGCGCCTGAACCATTTCGTTGCAGAAGCCACTCGGCATGTCGTCGATCACGATGTTCTGGATCGTGTTCGCCAGCAGGTCCAGGTCGGGCGAGAAGGTTCCTAAACATTAACTAAATTGAAATATTTCAATTTCTATTTCCTTCTGGAATTATAAATGGGCTTACATGATCTCGAAATATCTGATTCTTCAGCTCTCGATATTAACTACGAAAACTATATCAAGATAATTCAACCGAAAAAATAAACAATAAACGCATAATTTTAAAACTTGAAATGGTTGTCGAGTTTAGAGTTGTAAAAATCGAATTTTTCTTGATGAAATATCGTAAAAATGTAGGAAAGAATACAAATCTTATAGAAACTAGTATACCAGGTGAAATGGGAGCGGGATATTTGGGCGTCCTGTGCGCACTGGCTTTGAGCGAGTCGGTCTCCCGCATCCTCTCCAAGTACTTCTCCACGTCGTCCTCGTCGTCCGCAGTCACTTCCATCGCATCCGCCGTCATGATCACGTCACGGGCCTGCAAATCGAATATCTCATGGTATTTTATCATAATGTGGAATTTTAGTAAGAAGAAAATTCCATAGGAATCTAGAAATTATCGGTTTTGATGGATAAGCAAATTTCACGACTCTTCAAATGAAACCCAGCTCTATAAGATTTGCAAACTATTCATCTTGCAATACATGAGAAATCTGATAAACATTGGCATAAAGATGAGAGAATAGCAAAATTGAAAAATATCATTTTGTTAAAGAGTCGCATTTAGTTCTACATAAATGTGAAAAAAAGATTAAAAAAAAAAAAAAAACTTTAATTCTTACATTCCCTTGCTTATCGACGATGTCCCTGATGTAATTCTGAGTTCGGTCGTTATCCATAATCTTCCTGATCAATTTGTTCAGTCGCTTCGTTAAATCATCAGCGAAATTTTGACGGCCTAAGATAACAAATTCATTTTTCAAAACTAAATCGAAAATTTATTACCTTCAACAGTCGAATGGTCGTATTGCTTAGATTCTTTCTGAGCGTGCTCGACGCGCTAAAATACTTTCTTTAAAGTTCTTAGTTCAACTTATTTTCTTACTGGAATAGCATAAGTATGAGTGTTATTTCGTAAATGCTCTTCTTTGATGCTTCGTAGGTGATGCCTGAAGTCATGACATTTCTAAGTTGAATTATCTTATGAAAAATTCAATCTCAAAAAGATTTAGAAATGAAATTTTTGCAAAGATAGTAACGAACGTGGAATTTAGAATATTTTATCTAATAAAATTATGAATAAATAACAAAAAATTTAAACCCAACCTTTGCGATCGACTGTGACTATTGGCATCGCTGGAGAATGAGCTCGAAACAGCGGAGTCGTTCTGCGAAGTGGTCGCGTGACAGACGTACGGCTGGCGCAGGGCCATCGGGGTTGGATACATTCGTTCTAACGTGCTGAATTTGAAAATTCATTAGTTATTTTTTTTAGAAATTTATGTAATTATCAAAAATCTACGGTTTGATTAAGGCTCTCCATGAGTTCTATTACAAAAGAAAGCGAAATTGCAATTTATCAAGATGCAATAATTCCCTAACTATATTGGATGAATAAAAGTGTTTAAAACTAAGGTCGAAATACAGAATAAAATTTTGAGATGAAAAACTTACCTCTCTCCAAGCATGTATTGCCTGTCTTGTTGTGATTTCTTCAGAGCCTCTTGTGTCAAAACCATACCACCAGTTGGAGGTAAGGATGAAGCCTAAAATATTCAATAAAATGTCGATTTTTAGGAATAATTAACCTTCTTCGCAAATCCACTCGAACTCCTCCTTCTTTCTGTGTTCGTATTACTCGGACCCGGCGTCGAATAGATGTTTTCGTCATACTAGAATTTATTTTGTTTTACTAAAAATTATCGAAAATAGTTTTTCAGTAATTTTGTAACTTTTTAACTACTATAATTTAGAAGAGTTACAAAAGTCGTGAAAAATAGAATTAGAATAAATCGATCTATCTCAAAATTGACTAATCGATGAAAATTACATAAATTCAAAAGGTAATACTGAAGGTTAAATTTACCTCATTGAAAGCCTCTATAAATTCATCAGATCTCGTGAAAGCATCGTGTTGACTTCGTAAATAGGCGTCGATAGGTTGAGCGATCGAATGAAATAAATTCGACGGGGGAAATCCGGAGAGCGGCAAATTTTGAGGAAACGATCGAATTATTTGGCCGACCTAAATATATATTTTTAAAAATTACTTTAGATCAAATTTTCTTAGACATAACATGAATAAGTTTGAACGGTATTTTTAGCTTTTGATATTAGGATGTGAAGAAGTGTCGATCAGGAATTATCATTTAGCCTAATAGTAAAATGATGAAGGTTTATATTTTCAAGCTCAAGATGATTAGAACATCTAGATAAAATATTTCATATAAAAATTAAAATTAAATAAATAAATGTTAACCTCTTGTCGTAATTTAATAGGAATAAAATGACAGCAATTAGGCGATTGGCTAGAAAGGAATTTGCCATAGATGGTTTCGGCCAAAGGGACGGCTTCTCGTTTCCCTTGCTCGACCAACTTAGTGTAGGCTTTTATCGCATAATACAGGTCGATGGCCTAAAAATTATAAATAGGAATTTTGATTAGTTTAAGAAATGAATGGTGGTAGCTCATGCGATGTTTTGAATACTAAAACAACGCAATATGATCTAAATTTTCAATAATGAAAATATCCAGATGAAGAATGTGATGTCCTGGAAAAATAAATTTAAAAAATTCGATGATCTTCACAGTATTTTCATAAATTTATTTTAAAACTCTTACTTCTGGTTGACTTTCCCGTTCGAGCCACTTCCTGAACGCGTCCAGCGCAGGTCGATCGTTCAGAACGTATTCCAGCCGTCTCGGCCACCATAAATTGTTCCCAGGTGGGGGTTTTCTGCCCCAGTCTTCGGACGAAGTCATCGAGGAAAATGAGAACGAATCTCGATCGGAGTACGACACACCGGGTAGATGCAGCACAGGCACTGCGGGAGGGAAGAGGTAGAGCTGCAAATTTAGGAATTTTGATTCGTCATGAAAATATGAAAAACGTAAAATTTATCAAATTTGCGATAGAGTAAAGTTGCAGAAAATTTGGAGCTATTTCGATTTTGATGATTTATAAAACATTAGGCAAATGAAAAGATAATATAGTTTATAGAAGAGCAAAAATTCTCAATTTTCTCAAGAATGTTGCCAAAATCGGTAGAAGCTTGAGGCATGAATCGGGGCAATCTGGCGCACTCAGAATGGTGACAGATAAGAGATTCGATAAGGAGCATGCCTGGCATAAAATGGCAAGAAGGTAAAAGTCCTCTAATAAATGAGAAATAAAATAAAACTTTTAGAGAGATTAAGAAAAACTCAAATGAGAAATAGCATGGAAACTAATGACGAAAAAGAATAACATTTTAGAGAGACAGCGCTGAGAATGATAGATAGTAAGATTTAGAAGCGAAGAAATAGCATGCAAAACTTATGTCCAAATAGAGTGGTAAACAGTTCATAAACTTTGCAATTTGAATAGCGGTAATGACACAAAACTGATCACTCAATTAGACTGGAAAAGGGACAAAGTACAGAATTTTCGCCGACTTTATGAACATGATAATTTTATGGCTAGAAAATATTTGAAGAAAAGTCACGCGTGATAACAATTTAAAAACTAGAAAAGGTACGATATCTTTCCAGGCAGAAATTTTAGAAATAGGAAATTTTAAACAAGAAGTTTTATGGAGAATGAAAATATGCTGGAATCAATTGAAATATGTGAAATAGACACGTGCAGTTTTGCCAAAATAGGCAAAATTCAGGTGAGAAAAAGAGAATAACGGATTTTGATAGATTCAAAGAAAAAGACGATAAAAATGGACTTCTATCACCTTTCTTCGACTTTCTCGAGGGAATTTGTAAGTGGTTTAGAATCGACATGGAAAAGGGCATGTATAAAATGGCCATTATGCATATCCAGACTCAAAATTTTCTAATTCTCTTAAACTCAACGTGATTTTCAGCATTCTCCCCATGAAATCTATATGATTCTTCTAGTATTTTGTAAAATTTTCATATCAGTTTCCGAAATTTCAAGATAAAAATTTTCAATTCTCATTACGAACTACTGACTATTCAGTAATAATCTCATTACCTAGCTACCAACTATGAAACGCTACTAACTATGAAAGTGAATGTATGAATTTAGGCTTGACGAAATTGAGAAATAGAAAATTAAAATTCACCCGCGAAAATTTTCAAAATCAAAAAGAGAATTTCATTTTCAAAGAAAAACCGGAGCCGGAATTCCGTCTCATTTTTGGTCTGAATAGGTTTCAAGTTGATGGGTTGAGGTGGAAGGTTCAGAAATCGATAGGCGATTGTGTCGAAGCGAGCATTGAAAGTTGCAGGCAAAGGCTATTGCCCTCTTTCTTCTTTTTCTTTGACAAACGCTATTTCGCCGCTCTATAACCACCCGTCCAAAGAGCAAGACATTTTATTCTATGCAATCGTTTATTTTATGGCCAAAAAATTAGGAAGAAAGTTATTTTATAATGTCTCGAAGTGATTATGCCTCATAGTGGGGTAGAATTTGATAAAGGTGGTAATTTGTAAAAGTAAAATTATTATCGCTCGCAATTTTGTTGGAAAGAGATGTGAAAAACGCATTTAGAATCATCGAATTTTTCGATAGGAATATCTTTGCGAAAGAAAATATCGACTTTGTCATCATTAAAAATAAAACGATAAAGTCTGAATGACCCATAAAGGTCCCGTTTAATGACCAGCACTGATGCATAAAATTGTCGTCAAATCACGTTTGGACAGAAAATCGATGATAAATATATGATTTGACTGAAATTATTCACCACATTTTAGACAGAATATCATAATTTTCTGTACAAAACTGCAAGCTTCAATTTCCCCCACGAAATTTCTATAAATTGATGCAAAAATGTGCCTGAATTTTCGAATTCTGCTCAAACATATGTTAGTTTTAGTGTTTTCCGTAGATTTCAAACGGATTTCGCTAAAATGGATTAGAAGAATTATCAAAAGAACCGTATCATCGAAATGCTTTCAAATCTGGCAATAATCATAAAATCCGTTAAAACTATGATGCCTTCAAAGGAAATCTTTACTGATCGCGATAATTAGGCTGACTTTTTAACGATGAAATGAGAAAAATATTGCATTTCACTAAAAGCGTTCGTTAAAGTGTGAACGTAGTGATTTTTAAATGATCTTTTATCAAGTGATAAAGCGCAAAAAGTAGAAAACCGGCTGCAATTTTACGCAGACAGCCATGAAAGAAAATTCACTACGGTAAAAACGTAAAAGAAAACCGTCGATTTTTCAGTCTTTACGTGTGAAAACTAGCGTTACAGAATTTTTCCTCGTTCGTATGATAAAAGACTTCATCTTCATTAGATCATCAGATTATAGAAGCCTCATTTTAAAGATACGCTAATTTTTCCAACAACTTCTGAGCTACTACTTTTCAAAATGCCAGATCTATTTTCCGTAAAATCACTCCCGCTATAAGCATCGGCCAATCGAAACATAAAATCAGCCGATGAAAACTTTTGTCAGTCCTGTTCAAGGTAAACAAATTGACAATGCTACTTCAAACTTGAGACTAAAATGAATCAAATTTTTCTCGAAGAAAATCGGACAAAAACATCCCCTGAATTTTGCAAGTATCGAAAAAGTTGCTAGTCGAGTGACAATAAAAACTTAACGATACTACTTGAGACTTAGGCTAAAGGTGAATCAAATAAAATCAAATGAAATAAAATGAATTGAATGGGAAAGGATAGTGGGAAGAATGAAAACGCAGTCTTTCCAATGTCTTTGCAGGGTTGTGCCAGTTCTACGTTTCAATCTTCCCCCCTCTTTTTGCCCTCTTGTTTTTATTCACTATTTCTTTGCTTTTATCTTTTCCCTCCCTCACTTCCCTTTATCTCTCATCAAAAAGAGGACGCCGTCGCCTCGTCGCCCCGATGCCCTTTGATGTTGCCGCCAAAGAAGCAGCGCCAACCGACCGCGACGCAGGCACGCAACGCACGTAAACACCAAACGCAGAATTTAATGAGACCGATGTCAATAAGATTAAATTTTGACATTTTGAGAAATTTTTTTAAAATCATACCCAATCATATCTGTGCATTGAAAAATTGATAAAAAAATCACTCGGATTTAAGTGTTTTTTTAAAGAAAGTATTCAATTTAAAAACTACAGAATGGTTGAAGCATGTTCATTTTCAGAAGCAAGAACATAGTTTTTTTAAGAACCAAAAAGTCTACGATCTTTGAAATGTTTCCAAGACTAGACTAAAATGAAGCTATGATATTGGCGCAATATGCGATAAATGAACGCAATAAATGCATGGCTTCTAGAGTATCCAGAAGAAATACGTTTTCCGGCTGACATATGAACCAATTGCAATGCATCTCTCCCATAGAGAGTAGTGAAAATGGAAAATACGAAGTGTGACGATACGATCGGGCAGTGCGCGCGTAATATCGGGGCGGATTTCATTGAAAATCATTATTACGAGAAGAATGAAAATTCCATTCTCAAAAGAATACGCTTTTCAGCGATTTTTACGAATGAAAAAAGCGAACATAGAATTTTCAAACTAAAAAATGGCTAGAAGTTCAGCAATATAATGACTCGACGTCGGATGAAAATGAAAACTAATTGATTGATCAAAGATAATGCAAATGAAATAACGTTTTCATGAAAATCATGCTCGAAAAATTCCAATTTGGTTAGAAATGGTGAAATTTCATCAATCGGAAAGTTTAGGCATGATTTTGGCACTGAAAGTAATGCACAAATAAAATACGCTTTGAACGAAGCGAAGGAAAATCGATAGGATTGATAATTGATGCTGATAGTTTAGTGAGTAATTTATTATGGAGCAATAAAAGTTTGTTGGTGGTTGAAAATAGAGCCTTTGCTAGAGAGTATGGAAAATGAAAAGGTAGGAAAAGAAACCAAGAAAGTACAGAACAAATTCGCGGTGCAAGTAGAAAACGGCGACAGCTGTACGGCTAACTAACCTACTATTTCAAAATGAGAAGTAGTACGGAAAAATGAGAGAGAAAAAGAAATTGCCGGAGAAATAGTATGGGTTGGAGGAGAGGAAAAAGAAGGCAGAGTAAGAAATTTTGTAGAGACGAAGGATAAGTTGAAAATTAGAAGAGTGGAGAAATAGCATAGAACAAAGGTAGAGCAAGAGGCGTTAGACAGTAAAATTTTCCAGGGACGAAAGATTTTCTGAATTTTAGAGACTCAGAGAAATTCGGGATAAAAGACAATTGGGAAATACGAGAGAGTTGAGAGAAAAGACAAAAAATTTCAAAAATTCGAAAATTTCATAGAGCGGCCAGGCGGAAGTTCAGCAGTTTGCAGCGAAGTGATTACTCATCGAGGAAATGTGAGGATACTTGTTATTTTAAGGGAGGAAAGAGTTTTTGAAGGTTTACAGAATTCCTCAGATTTAGAAAAAAAATCTTGCATAAGTAATTCCTTCTTCGGAAAAAGTTCTACGAACAACTGATATGATAGTGTTTCGTTTTAGATAAGTCATTATTTTCCGGAAAGCTCAAGTTAGATTTCAAAAAGTTGTCGGAAAGTTATTTTATAAAACTGCCAGAAAAGTTGATGATAGGAATAAATTTTCCGAAGAAATGAAAAATAAACGTGTCGTCTCTCGAATTCGTATTGGAAAGGAAGCGGGTGGCATAAAATATTGAATGTAGCTAAAAACGAGCGCGGAGCTGAAATGATTTATCGCGGAGTTTGCCTTTTGGAAAAGAATAGAAAAATGCGCGAAATGAACAATGACCAGGAAGGGGAGATCCCATACTCAAAATGAGCCGAAACTAGGTAGAAACGGCAAAATCTGACAGATGGGTGACATTTTACACGAGGAAAATTGCCGGAAATGATTCTTACAAAGTGTTTTTCCTGAAAATGTAACTTTACAAAATCAAAGGTTCCGATGCAAAAATGTCTCGTTTGTTATGATGGACAACCATTTGAAGTTGAAAAATGTAATGCTCAAGGATGCATATTTCTAAGTGACAACTTTAAGACGCAAGTTATGCAAAACCCCTAACTTGCCATGGCAAATGTATCAAAATTCGATTAAAAACTTCCGAAAAGCAATCAAGGATTAATTAGAACAAACATTTTTAAGATCTTATTTCCTGTGATGTAAAATTGGACGAGATAGAAATTTTGCCTATCATCAAAAAATTTAACGCTCCTGAGAAACTCAGTTCAAAAACTAAAATGATTTCATCGTCATTGTTAGGGCTGTTTAGCCAAAATTTAGTCGCAACTTCTCTGCTCAGGACCCATCAATTATGCGGATTTGACAAAGCGGGGATAATCAGTAAAGTCTCCTTTCCCTTGCCATTCCAAGGTCTCCCTATTTCCTCCTAAACTCTCCCAGAAATAGTCCCCTCTCACTTATTCCTCCCCAGGGCCTAGTCAAACATTCCCATAGTCTGGACGAGGTTGTCTCTGTCCCACTAATCTTGAGTTTATGAGAATTATTATCAAAGTCTGATTTCTGGCACTATAACTCGACATAGGAGAAGAGAAATTACTAAAATACAAGCGAAATTAACGATTTTCAGATTTTTCCCTCAAAGAGTAATATTATTTCTTATCTCAAATTTTTTTTAGAATTCTGACCCAGTACCCTATTAGAATAGAAATGAATCGTCTTCGACTCGAATTTCGTATATTTCAAAATCCAATTTTTAGCGAATGACGTTCCCATTTCATTGTGCAAAAAATTGCAAAATTTACCGCACTAACATCTGGTCGCTGGGGAAGAAGTTCTCTAACTACCCCGAAAACAAAGAAAGCGTCATAAAGTCATTAGAATAGAGCATAAACCGCGACTGGCAAAAAGTGTGAAGCTCACAAATAACGAGGGACTGTAGAAAGAGTTAGAGAAATTGGAAAATAGTGTGGAAAATGGAGATACGAAAAAGAAAACAGAAAATGGGAAAAGCCATATGGACCATGAGAATGATGGATAAGGAGGGAGAGAGAAAGAAAAAGAATATGCAAATTGAAGAAAGAGAAGAAACGCAGACGACTGATTAGACCAGAGAAAAGGGACATTAGAGGCCATCGATGTTGAAGGCTCATTTTTCGTCTTCAGCTTGACTCTTTACTTCTCTCCATTGTGATATTTCTCTTCAGACTAAAGCAGAGAGATAATAGTCCTCGTAATGTGAATAAAATATGGCTATTGGACGAAGTTCTTCAAGATAGAGTAAATAGAATGTTGGAAATTTGAAGTTCGAAGATTATGAAATCAGGAAAAATGCTAAAAATATAAGAAAAACTCATAAGAATAAAAGCTATGGGAAAAGTTTTTTGAACTTACCCCAACTCGCATTCCTCGCAACTGTTCGGAAATGCCATTTTGTACCATAATGGAAGGCATCCGGCCTAAAAATATAAATTTCGGAAAATTGGATTTGATCTGAAAATGTGAGAAATCTTGCGATCTTTCTCTGAAAATCATAATTCACAAAAGGTAATCGAAAATTTATGAAAATTCGAGGCATTTGTGTTAAAAGAATGGATAAAAAATTGTATAGAAAGGTACAAATCCAAAGAAAATTAAGTGATTCATCGCACAAATCCTGGAGAATTTGTTCCTCAAAGACACGCCGTTCGCTGTATGTTTTAGCCTCTTGTAACCCCACAAAACCTCTTGATCATAAAAAGAGCCGCTTCTAAAAGAGAAATTGGGGAAATAATCCTATTTTTCAAGAGACGAAAAGAAACATTATGAAAAATGAGAAGAAATAGTAAGTAATCATTAGAGGGATTAGAAAAGCGAGAAAATGCCTGTAGCCGAGTGCAACACGCGTTCGGTCATTCGACTGTCTGTTTCGCTGCCTGATTCTCTTCCGATTCCATGCGCTATCTCTCCTTCCTTCTCAATCTTCAAACGCATTCACCGACTTCGTTTGAATCGTGCCGCTCAACAGTTTTGACGACTTTCGAGGAATTCACGCCTCCTTATCAGCGAGAAAAGAGAAGAGATACCGTAATCGAATAGTAAAGAAAAGATTGATAAGATAGCAGAAATATTCGTTTCTCAACAGATAATTTGTGCAATATTGTAAAGACGTTGCGATACATCCATTAGAAATATCGTAATTGTCTAGATTATGATAAATATGCGAAAAATATGTAACTGTAAAAAAACGATTAAATGACAATTTGACAAACGAAAAATATGAGTTAAGTGTCACAGTTCTGCCACTTTTTCAAAGCTTCATGACAAGCGACGATATTCTGAATGATAAATGGGTCATTTTTGAAAAAAAAGAAATAACGAAGACATCAAAAATGAGAAATTTTATCGATTTTGCGAAAATCGAAACGATATTCGAGACTTTCATATAGCGGCAAACTTAACGATAGCAATGTGCAGCACATCTGGAGAAAGCGCAGTCAGATAAATTCTATAGCTTCCGAGAAACGAGTTAACGATCATGATTCATGAACGGACCTGATAAGATAAGTTGAAGGGGGCTTTGAATGAGCATAAGATACTCATGCAAAATTCTGGCAGTAATAAACAAGTACTATAAAAAGTAATGAAAGCAGTAAGAAATTAAGAAATCGGTACAAAGAAACCCGAAAAGAACGCGTTATCAGACCAAGGATAAATACTCGTGCAAGAGCTGTAATAACATCTGCAGGAGATCTTCTCTTCAACCGATTAATGATAAAATAACGAGATGACCAATAGGATGTTTTCGGACATTAGTTCAAATAGCTCAACGACTCGAGACACGAATGCTCGACAGGGTGTGGCTGAATAGCCAAACGATAGGGCAAACTGTTATCTGCGCAAGAAAGCCGGCATAAAATGAGTCACAAAGCGAGAATAAAATTTGATATGCAGATAAACTGATAAATGATAAACGAAGCGCGATGAAAATTTATGGGAGGAAGTTGCGAAATTTTTTTAAGCGAGAATGATAAAATACAACATTTTCAGGAACTAGTTTCGAAGAAAGAAATGATACAAAATCATAAATTCTGCAACAACTCAAAAAGAGTCATCTCAAATTAAAAAATAGCCCTTCGTTTTTACGATAATCTAAAATCTCTTGAAGAAAAAAATAGATTTCACCGATAAAATCTTCGACGTTGCGAGAATTTCAAATTTCTACCCAAGCGACTGTCTTGGAGAAGGGCGGTTAGGTTGAAATGAGAAAGGAAAGGTAGTTCTTCTGTAGAAAAGTAACCCGCTTGTGAAAAGGCAGAACTCGCCTGGTTGCATCGTCGGTTGTGTCGGTTTTCCTTTGGCTTTGCGCCGCGGCGCCTAGCATTTCGATCGTTCGTTCCTTTTATTCCTCTCCCTTCCTTCTCTCCTTCACTCTACTAATTATTCGGTCATAAAGAGCGCGTCGGCAAAATACCATTGAACTACGAGAGATTTCAGAGATTCTCAGCGCACATCAAAGAAGTCCGCCGCCAAAACGTGAGAAGCGAAGAATGGTGGACGAAGAGAAATAGTGATAAAGGAAAAACGAGAAGATAACATAAAAGTGAGTGTGAGAAGAGAGAGAAGAGTGAGAAAACAACCGATAAAGCTAAACAAAATTGCAGAAATTGGATTAGTTATACGGACAGATCAAAAGAGACGCCGACGGAAGGGGCAAGCATGGATTCTAATATGATACAAGTAGGTATTGATAAGTTATCAGTAAGTTGATAACTAATGATTGAATTGAACAATGGGTTATTTATTTATTCTGTATTTTTATTCTTTTTGTTGCTTATCAATACAGTCTTCGAGTTGTTTAACTTGCCTATGGGGAAATTTGGATGAAAGAAGTAAGCCGACAAGTAGACAGAGCATACATTTTGGAGTCAGAAAGACATATTGGAAAGATAAGAGTCGAGTTATGATATCTACATTTTGTAGTTGCTTGCTCTTTTCTAAATGAACGACTCCCTTCCCAAGTATTCGATCAACTAGTTGGAAGATCGAAGAAGATGTCCATAGGAAAGAAGACATAGCGTCTAACAGACATGCTAACAATAATTTATCAAAGCGGTGAAATTTTACTTAAAATGAACTATAAAATATGATATACTTCACGAAGTGTATTTTGGAGAAAATCTTATGGCTTGGCACATTTGTCCGTGCACTAGTGAGCGGCCAAAGAAGTTCACCGACAAAGAACTTTTGCATGGATTCGAAAAGTAACGATGGGCCATCAATTTGCTCGAACTAGTGGTAAGGCAATAAATTTGACTGATTTATCCAGACAAAAGCATAATTTGGCACTGATTCGTGATAATTCAAGATTAACGCTTTAAAATTTTATGATTTGCATTTTCGAAATTGTTGTTCAACTTCAAAAGATCTTTCAATTATTGCCTTCATTTTTCTATCTTTCAAAGTGATAAAATCTCTAAGTTACTTGAATTGATATGTTCTCGATTTCCTCCGATATTGCACCGCGATATTCTCATCATCCATCATATTTCCACCTACAGGCAAATTATCGATTATGTAAATTGCACTGTGTATATATTTGGTTACTCTCGCTACTGGCTAACATCCAAGAACGAATGTCAAATATTCCAGACGATATTTCTTTCCTATTCCTCAACATAGAGGTAGATAATTAATTCTGGCCTATCCATCTGCTCTATGCCATCCGCTCTATGCCATAATCGTGACCTGTACCTAGAACTATTGTTTTTATCTCTCAAAATCCTATAATCTCTATTTTCTCTAGCTCTACCACAGAAAATACAGCAATCACTCGTCTCCTCTAACTTCTTTTCTAGGTATTTTTCGTACTATTTCGTATCTTTCTGATTCTTTGGTTTCGCTTGCACAGTAAAATTATGCAAACACCTGCTGTGATATTTCTAATACAGACGAACAATTATAAACTATTAATTTATTCTAAATTTCAAAGTGAAAGATGAGGCTTCTAATCAGAAGTGACAAATTCAGATTTCAATGGATTTATTAAATTTTAGGAAATCTATTCAGAATTTACAAATTTTGAACTTTTTGAATATTTTGAATGTTTTCATAATCTTTGAAACTTATTTTTATTAGGTGGGATGTTTTTTGTTTATCGAAATTGAGCCTACTTTAGAAAATTAATATTGTTGAAAATTATCCGAGTTTTAATACCTGCAAGTGATTAGCTAATGTCATCATGAGGCTCGAAAATTTCGTAATTCTTCTCGAAAAATGAATCACAGAGATTCAAGATTAATTGAAACTTTGGAGAAGTTGGCTAAAACTATTCAATAATCACATTGGAGTTTAGATGTCAAAGATTCGTTGTTTTCAACTGTAATCTGGCAAGAAAGTTGATAAAATTGCAAAAACAAATAATTTCAATTTTGATAATAGCTTCACGTGAGCTTTGATAAACAATATGCTCATTTTCATGTTTAATCGGCTTTTCAGGGATTCTGAGGTAGAATTCTCTGAATTTTTCGAAATTTACGTTATTTCTTGCTGAGGCGATCATTAATGTCGGAGTTTCTGTGTAGGGATCTTATTTTTTGCTGCTGCTGCTGCTAGTGTGAAATGTTGAGAGGTTCAGTGGTGGGATGTTATTTTGGAAGATTTCAAGATATTGAAGATTTTCAGGCAAATCCGAATTTTCGCCGGATTGGCCCCGAAATCGCCCTCTAAGGCGATATCAGTATTTGAATAGATACATTGTGCTGTTGATTCATAATATTGGCGAAATGTGCATGTGTTTAGCTAATGAACATGAATAAATCAGTTGATAAGAAGGTCTTTGACCAGCGAAATTTCATTGCAAAAACGGTAGCAAAGAATAGAAGGCGAGAAGCCAAATTTGTCTGTTGTGAATGAAACGAATTGAACATTGAGAAAAGGTTTCGAATAGGGATGATGCTATTTGTGGATTTAAAAACAAACATTTTTAGAAGAAATCTTTGAAATGATCAGAGAATACTTCAGAAGTTTGGTCTAGGAAGTTTATATCTTTGAATTTGCATTTTATCATTTAGAGTTTATGTGCATGATATGAAAATTTACTTTTTGTATAATTCATCTGTGAATATTATGGTATCGCGAAATGATAAACTACGAATTGGGACAGTGATTATTCTGATGCAAAGTTCTGTTTCTGTATGAAACTTTATGTTATGACGTCTCAAAAATTCGCCGACTCTTCATAATTTCATCACTGATGCGCTTTTTCGATTAACTCATCACGTAATCATCTTTCGATTCATGAATTCACCAAATATCATGAATATCACGGTGCTTCTTTTATAACTAGGAGATCAAAATTTCGCAGTCACAAATCTCCTACGATAAGTGCAAAGCTCACGAATTTTCAACATAAACAGTCACACGTCAAAAGACGATTTTCTAGGATACGAAATTGGAAACGTAGAAAATATTATTTTCATTTGTAAAATTGTCTTGATTTTCAAAGATCGGAAAAGTAATCACCAAACATCAGACCAACTTAGGCTAGGATTGGCCAGATTAGCCGATGCTTAAAGGGGTTGCAACATCGCGCAGATCCTCTGCATATATCCGCATATTCCATTTCTAATTTCCATTCACGAAATGGTTTCTAAACAGCTGCCATGTTGATCTACTAGTTTTAGTTGTACTTTCGGGTGTATGTCGTTGCGCCCAAAAGTATTATCTGCACATTGTAAAAAGATAATTCCACATTTTTCTTTCTTTTGAAACAAGCAACTTTTGGATTTTGAATGGAATTCTAATGAATATCAGTGGCATGCATTCAATGGTATCTTATTCGGTTTACTCCCTATCCTCTTACCCCCTACCTAGCCCTATCTTCTTCAAGCCTAAATCTGATCACTATCGTTTGCTTATACGAATCTCATTATCTTTCATAAAACTCTGCATATTTTGTGTAAAATACGCATTTTGTGCGCAACGACCATCCTTGTACTTTCGATTTTATAATTTTGTGATTCTCTAAAGTTTAAGGTACTTTACATCAGACTTTGATATGTGATATAATCAAGTTTAGAAATCCATCGCTACAAATTATGACTAGTTCATGAAAATCAAGAATCTCCATCCTTTGGTGCAACTTTACTTTTCTTGTTAAGTTTCTAACTTTCATGTCAAAAAGTCATTTTCAAGTATCCTTGGTTCGATGTAATTATCAAAGATGTGTGGAGTAGTAAAATTCTTACATCAACTTCAAAATGAATTGAGTGGAGTTGAATTGAAATTGAAAATGATTTTATAATTTCTATAGTAATTAGGAAACTACTTAATATTCTCCTTTCGTAGTTCGTATATTTGAATTTCGCACTTGAATCAGTTTTTCTGAGCATATCACTACTTGACGTATTTACAAATAAACAAAGCCAGGCACAAGTGCAATGCCTATGCAATGTGCATTCATTCATCCTTCGATTCGATAAGTGAGATGGTCTTTATGTTACTCGAGAAATACCATGCCAAAAATAGAGACAGCAGAGAAAAATGCCCAGACGCGATTTGAATTTTAGATAGTACGGTAACCAGAGAGAGTGAGTTCGGTCATGGGGAAATAGTATGTAGATATAGGATATCTTAAAGAATGGGAAATAGACAAATAGTGTGGAGAAAAGAAAGGAAGTGAGAGGAGAAAATAGGAAGGAAAATAACACATTAACCCAGGAGAGAAAAGATATAAAGGTCAAGAAATAGTACTAGGAAAAGATAGGAAATAGGAGGAAGGGATGAATGAATAGAAAGAGAGATAGTATGAGGATCGAGGAGAGTGATGGTTTTAGGGGTAAGGGGAAATAGCGTGGGAGAGAGAGGTGAGAATGTCTGTTGTGGAGGGAACGCCACACGATTTGAATTTTCCTCCCATCGCCCTCGCAGCCCGGTTTTTCGCATACAGCTACGACTCAGCGCCCGTACATCCGCGCGCCATTTTGACTGATACGAGTTCCGATGCGTCCCTAGCGTTAGACAGGTTGGAAGGTGTGAGAGAGAGCAGGGAAGCGAGAGAAATTCAAATTCTTGAGTGAAAATTTAAATAGTTGGTAATTATTGTTACTTTTTGCATCATGTTTGAATTTGAATTTCCAACTTTTCCTGTATGAGTGGAAAATATGAACCTGGACAACTCAAATTCCAATTTTTCAATTGTCTTCGAAGCTCTTTGGATGGTTTGAATTTTTCGCGATATTTTATTTGATATCTGCTATCCTGAATTTTTAAACCCTTCTTTGACTATGTGATACTTCGAATTTCGTATTTCTGAGCCGAATTTTTATCTTTGGTGTGTTACTTTGCGCTTTCAAACTTTCATACATGTTTTTATTTTTATATGATTTGAGAAAATATTTTCGCACTCCAATTTGGTATTTCTCTCATGAATACAAAATTGAAATATTTTCTTTACTAACTATCTCGAATTGTAGTTGATATTTTATCAAATTTCAGTCACAGACTAGATTATTCTGCGCTACAGTAATGTTATTTTTCTGCTTTATTCCTTATCAGTAAAACCTTCACATGTATTCAGAAATATCAATAAAAACTGTTCAATGAACTCCACCCAAGTTTCTATGGTACAATAGTTTTTCAATAATGAGGTCACGCTCCAAAAATTTCCTAGCAAACCGTTTCTAGCGCCATTTTGACTGATCCATTTAACCGTCTTCTCTCAACCTCAACCGGAAGTCACTAATTCATCAAACTCCGTGCAACCTTTGCCAATTGAACCGAAAATCTTCCATCTATCATAAAGAAATAAAGTTCAAAAAACTTGCAATTTTCGAACAAAAAGAATTTCAAATTTATCTGCAGATCTTTGATTTGTCCTTTTTCGTCTGCTAATTTTAATCTCCACCTTTCCTGGACTAATCCCATTTTAATTCGAGCTCCAAGTTCACTCTATTTTAGAATCTCAGAGATCAAGGCGATCTCTTAAACTCGCAACCATCCTTTATATTCATTCATTTTTAAAGCTTCTCAAGATGTCGGATTTTTGCAATTTTACTGTACTAAACAGAATAGTATGAAAACCATTTTGATCAATTTTTCATAGCCGTATAATACATTTTTGTGCCGCCAAGAATATATCATTCTCTACTACTATCTAATTTTGTTTAAATTCTAATATATCATTCAATGTGAAATACCCTAATCTCAATAGATTTTTCTATCAACAAAGATTTTATCTCTGTACATCTCAGGTTTGCCATGTAGCCGTTTTATATTTGAAACGGTAAACATCAACAAACTAAATTTATCGTTTTCAGGTTCGTTTAAATTTCTACAGTCATCTAATTACCGAAACTATCGCTTACGAATGGGCTCAATTACCACCGGCTAATTACTTCTAAACTAACTCACTCAGCTAATATTCGCCTAAATTTGCTAAATTCCTGAGTCCAAACTAGAAATCGTCCATTTGCGGTTGTATTTTCGGTCTCAACTTCAGTCGATCAATCGTTTATGGCTCCATCGATTATGACAGACCCGCCTCCGCAACCGTCCCGTCAACAGCCCTATCACCACGCGGCTGCAGTCGAATTGTCCGCTCAGATGCCCATTCAACCCGGACAGGCGCAGCAACAAAGGGTTCAGGTAGGAACTTTAACAGCAAGAGAATAAATGTCCCTCATCCTCCCGCATTAGTTTTAGATGACCTGAGATATTGACACTTTGAGTAAGGATAGTCTATTGTCAACGACCGATTTCTTGAACGACGAAACAAACGAGTCGCATATTTGAATATGCAGAGTGTGCATTGTAGTATATCAAATAGTCGTTCAAGTCATTTTTGAATCGATTGAAGTGTCGTTGGGTGCATTGCGAACGACGCGCTAATTTCCATGCTACAATTTTCGTCCCTTTTATTTTATCTCGAGTAATCTGCCATTGACAATAACACCATTTCGATATATGAAGTTGAATGTGCTGGGAAGTTCATTTTAGTCATTCTTCATATTCTAGGTCTTGTAACTTAAAATGGCTAATATAGCATTTCTATCGTCTGATTTTCCATTATTCCTATCTTTAGGCTATAATGTGTGGAAGTGAGATAAGTAGAAGTTGATAGAGTTGACGGTAGATTCTAATGCGCTTAGAAGCTCCATTTTATAAATGAAAATTCCGCTCAAACTTAGCCACTTTTCTGCAATTTTATCTTTCAACTTTTCTCTCGAACTAAACCCGATTTTCGATTTTCATTTTTACGCGCTAAAATCGCTGAAAAGCCCTAATTTATTCTATTCTGAGGCAGATTAAATGCAACTTTTCAACTTATTAGTTGTTGTTGTTCGTCGAAGGCTAATCTTTTGTATCCATCAAAGAAATTGCTCAGAATACGACTTTTGGTTGATGAAATTTATCTTCCTACTATTATTATATCTTATCACTCATTCACTTCCTTAAAGGTCATAATCAGAAGACGACATTTTACTTTTTCCCTCAAAAATTTGTCATTTTTATCATAAGACCATTCTCGCATGGGCGATTTTGAAAATTGTGTTTTGGTGAATTTCTACAAATTCAATTTCATTGAATTAGGCTGAATTTGAAATGCGATAATTTTGGAAATGGAAAGGACAAATAAAACACAGGGATAAGCTTCGATTTAATCAGCTAGTGGCTTATCAGTTAGTTATGAGAAATAAAGATATCTTATCAGTGTTATGAATGAGATGAGAGATCCAGAAGTCAGTGAGCGATAATAATTTCGAAATGTCGGAAATACACGCGCTCAAAGATTTAGGAAATCTCCTCAGAAATAGTGCGACCAGGGAAAGAAGCTCGTGAAAATAGCGAACACTGAGATGGCTTAATCTTGAACCATTATTCGCTAAATCATACATGACTAGTCGAACAAAAGCGAAACAGATCGCGCACACAAATTACATGCTTTTATTTACAAAGATCCAAAAATATCGAATTTTCAATCCTCACTTTCAGTATTCATCCAAATTTTTCTTACTCCATCATTATTACTTAGAGCAGTTTTCTTCTTCTTCTTCTTCTTCAATTACAAAATCAGTTTGACGAAGCTTGAATTTAGAATTCAGCATATCGTTTATCCCTGATTCATTTTTAGTTAATTTTCTTTTATTTTATTTTCCTTCTAAATTTAGATTCCATCTCACATGCAACAACAACAATACGTGCATCCTGGCTATAGTCAGCCAGGGCCGATGCATCCTCAAATGCACCCTCAGCAGGCAGCAGCCTATCAGGGATACTACCCCCACCAGGTACGGCCAATGATACAACCCCATTTCTTCTAGAAAAAGAAACTCGGGTTTGAAAATTCGTATTATCGAGGGACTTGACGCAGAGAATAGTTGTGAATAAGACGGGATTATCCTTAATAGATTTGCATTTTACGTACTATCGAAAGATTTCCTAATCTAAAGACTACAAAAATTCTCGAAGCCTCAGATTTAGAGTGAGTTATGATGCGAAATCATAGATATAGTATACCGAGACTATGTTATGAGTAAGAATGTAGAATTGTTGAAACGATGAAATTATTCGATCGAAGAAAAGGTACTGCACCATGATAAAATTTTGTCAACCATCTTCTGATGATGGAGATTCTTTCTGAAATACGCAATTTTGTATGAAAGACGTTTCTTTCTGTCCAACAATAGTTGCAAAAACCCAATCTTCAGTATCCGAGCACATCGTATCAAATGCCGCAACTGCCTGCTCAAGCTCAGTACAGTCAGCAATCTGCCATGCCAAAAGGAATGCAGCAACCTCAGCAAATGCAACACCAAATGGCATATCAGCAACAACAACAGCAGCAGCAGCAGCAGATGGCTCCGACTTGTATGCAAGAGCGGTAAGTTTTGATTGTAATAAACTAATCGAAATATCAAGCCATGAGATATCTTGAAGTGACGACGATGGTCGCAGAATATTTTGCCATATTGTAATTGCTCTGACTTCCGACTTCCAAATATTCACCATTCTCAATCTTTGTTTCCAGACAAAACTTCAGTCATCAAAACATGCCGTCGACGTCGACCTACACAGCTCGGTCGCCATCTCGCGTTCCTCATCCAGGACCGTCTTCCCATTCAGTGCCCCAGCATCATTTGACCCAGCAATGGATGAATCAACACTACATGGGCGGAGGCGGACCAACTGCTAGCGGCCATGCTTCGAGTTATGCGTCGCCGGTACGTCAATTTAAAAAAAAAAAAAGGGACTTGAATTAATGTTTGACTCTGAAATCAATTTCATAAAGCTGTAGCATGTTGTGTTGATTTCTCAGAAGCTCTAGACACTGAAATGAATAGCTTCAGGCTCCATCCGCAGCTCCCTCAGTGATGTCGGCGATGGCAGCGAACTTCGAGTCGATGTCCGTCTTGTCTGTGAACACGCAAATGACCAGTGCAACGGGAGCGATTCCCCCGCCTTGTGAAGACATGGCTGTCGGAGACATGGTAAGCAAATTATTTAATCAGTGTTAAAGAAGGGAAGCGTCAAATATTAGAGCGAACTTCCGATGCCGAGAATTTTGTACTGCCAACAAAACTATATGAATTTATTGATTTTCAGCAAAGTCCTCAATGTTTCTCGTCGAATGGTTCGAATATTTCTGCAGTCGAAAACGTCAACCCTCAACTAGTCCAACAACCGCTGATTCAGTTGCGGCAATGCGTTACGGTAGCTTTTATCTCAAGAAATCTAGCTTAACCTGCAAATTCAGCATTTCCACAATGCGCGATGTCTTGGTGATCAAATTGACGCTTTTGAGCGAATCTATCAAATTATCGGAAGGAGTGATTCGAGTAAGAGTGAAGAAGAGCGTTGAAAAATCACCAACCTTGCTTTAGAAGTTCTACCTCTCGGAGTCGAATTGGCCGTTGAAATTTTTCGCGCCACTTACATAATTTTGCACATGTACGCGACAAACCGATACGGCGATATTGGGCCGAATCATCAGGTAAAATTTCTGTTAAAAATAATTTCTAAAATTGTTATTTTCAGCGTCAAGTTGAAATATTTCGTCATTTGATTAGATGTGCTCACGTGATCGTCAGTCTGAAGGAATTCCGCGAAGCGCCGACTCGATTCATCCCATTGGAACCTTCACCACCAGTGTTCATCCAGTTTCTCGCCATATTTTTGAAATCGTAAGACATTTTCCGATATAAATGAAGTAGCTTTTCATTTTAGGACCGATGTAAGCGTGGTTGAGCAAATTCTTTATATTCTCCACGAACTGGTGACGAAGGACGAATTGAAGCGAATTTACATGTCGAAGCTCAAAGATGGACAAGTAATTCGGCAACATTTGAAGAAATGATCGAAAATGGTACAATTTCAGCTGATAAGCAATCTGATTCTCCACATTGAAACTTGTCGGTCATTTCGAATCATTCACTGGACTGGCGTCGTGCTGTTTCAACTACAACATGGAGACCCAATGTTTGTGGTAAGCGGACTCATTCCACGGAAGAGGATAAGAACTGACTTTCAGCGATACCTGATGCCCGAAGACCGAAAACCTATGCCATTGATGTCAGCCATCCTTCAAAAAACACTACCTAGTCTCAGAGAAGCTCATCAATGTAAGATGCAAATAATTTTAAACAAAAAAATCACACCTATTCAATTTTAGTCTGCGCGAAAAAGTACCCCGACAGAGAGCAATTCAATAGGGAAACGAGAAGTTTCGGCCCTGCGGCAGAAATGATGTTCATCCTGATAAGGAGGCTAATTTCTGGTACAGGAGCACAGCAACGCAATTGGATCAATCTGTTCATACAGCAAGGCGGAATCCAGGTTCAATAAGGCTTTCTCTGATAATCCTATCAAACCGCTTTAGATCGTGAGCTACTTCATCCAGTTCGACGATAAGACATTCAACTCGATCCGATTGCTACACTTTGTGAGCAGCGACTGTGATCCAACCGTTCTCCGAGACATGCCCCCAGAAGGGAGTCCGCAACAAATGTACCTCGTCGAAGCGTTTCAGATGGTAGAAATTCACATGCTGAAAAAAGTAGTCAACGAAATCTGTCAACTCTTGAAATTTTTCGAAACTCCTTCCATGATAACAAAGGGACGCAGTTCATATTTCTAAGCATTACTCGTTCCAGATTCTCCGAGCAATTCCACGCATGCGACCCTCGAAAGGACTTCTTTCCGCTATGGGATTTCTGCACAACTCGACGTTAAATCGAACAAACAACAAAGTCGCCTTGATTCGTCTCGGCAATATGAAGATCTTCACTGACTTGATTCAGAAGAACTCAAGGTAAACCAGTGAAACAGTCGCGAGAAATTGCTATGAGTTACATCTCAGCTAATTTTACCGAAGATCAGTTTCTAATTGATACTTTTGCAAAGGAAATTGTAGTATAGTTAGAATTAAATTCCCGGCGACATATCAACTTTCTCACAATTTATTATATTTCAGGCTCGAAAACTTCGCTCATATGAACGAAAAGTCGTGGAACATCGGTGAGCAGCGAGAACTTCTCAGCGATATCATTGGCCTCGTCTCCGCTCTAGTCCTACATTACGGTGATCAGAAAATAGAGGAAACGAGGAAACACGAAGACGCTGATGCCCTTAGAGATGTGAGTTAACTAGTCAGGAATAGTCACAAATTTTCGAGGCAAAATTCTCTCTCTTATCACTAATCTTTTATCGATTTTGGTTTCGTTTTAGTTAAGAAGCAAATTCTCAGAAACCATTTCCGACATCAATGGACCCAATTGCCTTCTAGTTACCTCAATTTAGGCTGAATTCTTGAAGTCGCTCTTCAACATCATAGTCTACGACAAGGACTTCGACATCAACTTCGCCAAAGCAACTCATCTTCGAAGCAGCGTTTTCAAGGTTAATTGCTCATGATAGAAAGCTAATTACCCTCGTTATTCCAGTTGATTGTGGCACTACTATTCAACGGGTGTTGTGACCAGCTATTGAGCGTTGGAAACGACATTAATCAGGACAACTTCATCAACACGGTTTTATTGATCATCGAGCAGACGAATTCTCGAAGTTCAGCGGTAATTGAATTGGACTAATTGCTAAACTCGATTGCTCTAATTAAGATCAACGATTCTCAGTGCGACCTTCTGATTTCTCGTGCCATAGCAGTTCTACATAACTGCATCAAGATATTCGGCAGTGCAGCGAGTGCACAAATTACGGAATACTTGAGGTTAGAAAATTGTGAAGAAAACGCCAATTCACAATCACAAAATGACATGGAGTTTTTGAAAACTGGTACAAAACTGATGTTAGAAAAATATTAACGACATTTCGTCAGTGAAAAGATAAACGAATTGGGTAAAGGAACTTCACCCAAAATTCAATGCCTATGAAACCTATGAAAAGTTTCTAAGTTTTAAATTTAAGATACAGCCAAATCTCGCCGTTAGAAATTCTGAACAAACGACAGAGCAACGCCGATTTAACGATGAACATTCTGATGCTGTGCGACGAAATTGCCAGGTTCATGAACGAAGTCCCTCAATCGTGGATCAACTATCGATCGGTCGTCGAGAGCATGGCCAACAACAAGGATATCCGGATAGGTAAGAATTTGGACTAACCACGAAAAATCATAGAAAATGTCCTCCGAGAGGCTTAGAATTTCATCATTTTTCAATAATTGCATTATTTCAAGCGTTTTCATTGTTAGATGGTTTTGCCATACAAAACTAAAAATGAAAAATATGGCCAGTGATAAAGGCGTTTTTTAGAAACTTATTTAAATCTTTAGCCAACCCCGCTCAATCGTTATTGACGCGAATTCCCGATATGGAACCGTTGGCTGGATTCTTCGCCAGTGATGCTTGCATGGAATAATAATTAGGTCATTTTTCTT
The DNA here is from genome assembly GCA_964036155.1 of Diploscapter coronatus. Classification (NCBI taxonomy): domain Eukaryota; kingdom Metazoa; phylum Nematoda; class Chromadorea; order Rhabditida; family Rhabditidae; genus Diploscapter; species Diploscapter coronatus. Next base: position 9,852,568 of record OZ038422.1, read on the forward strand.
TAGCAAATCTCGAAATTTCGTGACATTACATTATCATTCCCATATCTAATATTCCATCTCGCAATATAATGCTGCCACGAGGTTTCAGGATGGTCTTTCTCCATTTATCACTCGATTTAGGAATATCTTATCACCTTTTATAACGCAACATAAAATGAATATCTTTCATAATTTTCATGCATTTTTTGAAATTTCGATGTTTCAAACATCACTGAAACCTATATTTTACCCTTTGTATTGCCATTTCTTATCTCGTTGTACTTTTAGGGTGTAGAATATGACTTCATCTCTTGCATTTCGATCTCGTTTTGAATGAAGGAGCTTTCTAAAACGAGAGCAAAATATCCTTATCTCTGATTTATCAAACTATCCAAATACTTTGATTAATCTCACCATCGTGCTTACCTAATTCTCAGTCCGAGCATATCGCGTGTTTCGAATTTTATGAATCTTTCACTTTTTATTTTTTCGCAAATCTACAAAAATAACATTTATTTTGTACCGTTTTTCGGTAAAGATTATTATTATAAAGATGTCAATATCTCATATTTGTACGATTATACTCGAAAATCAAAGAAAAAACATAGGCAAAACACAAGGAGAAATCCAAATAATGAAAATTCTTATAAGTTAATTACTTTTTGAGTTTTTTTTCCAATTAAATTTACATTTTCATATTTTTTATTTATGCGAACGCAGATGCACCTTCATTTTGTATTCTATATTAAGAGAATGTTATCATTTCAGTTTGTGATATGGTAGGCATAAAATTCTGTGTCGATATTTTGTCTTTTTTATAGAAATAACTTTCTCGAAACTAATCAAAATATTCACCTGTAAAAATACACTTCTTTGGATCAAAAACACCACTACAAAATCAAAGCGAAACTTAAAATAAACAAAGTTTAACATAAAAATCGGAGTAATAAACCCAAAATATTCGTAAATTTATTAGGCAAAAGAAATAAATAGTGTTAAATTGTTCCATCTATTATTAGTTATTCGGAATCGCGATGTTATAAACTCTATTTCTCTGGATTTGATTATTGTCTGGTTTTCGTGCCAAAGTCTTCACCGCGATATTTTTCGCCTTAGACTTTTCACGATTCTGGGTATCCAATCTCTAAAATTCAATGGGAACTGTATAGACAAATATCATAATTATTAAAATTTCACTATTCTACCTTAATTGCACTTCTAGTCAGTAAATAAAGTGTTAAAAACTGAATTTGTGGACCAAGCGTTGGAATCCGAGCTACGCATTCCTAAATTCATTTTAAGAGCTCATTTAATTTTGAAGGGCTATATGAAAACCGTACGGCATCATGATGCGAGACTTGAACAAAATAGGGTGTGTGCAATCAGGGAATTATTTATTTCCCTACGGCAATTAATAAGAGTAGTAACTAATATGTACCCCCGTTTTCCCACAAATTGTAACTTTTTTCGAGCGAGAGGTTTATGAATGAGAGTGCAGAGAGGGTAGAAAAAAGCTACAATTTATGGGAAAACGGGGACAGTAAGTAGTAAACAAAAACTATTGAATTTTTTGTTTACTACTTTATTGATGAGCTTACTACTTATCACTTTTATTGATTGTCTTCCGCTACTATTTCGTTATGTCTCGCGTCATGATCGCCTTGCGGTTCTCATTTTGCCTTTTATGAATATTCTTACAATAAAATAACTTTCATTGTTGATATTCGAAGGCAGGTACGTAATCATTCCAGCACAATAGATGATTATTTCAACAATTGTCTGAAACAACATCCATCATTTATAAGAAATATTTCATGCAAATTTTCTACATGAGCTATCAACCGTCGACTCAAACCATTTTCACTTTTCCTCAGCTCCTTCGACATTTTACTATACTGTTGCTTGAGCTTCTTCAATAGATAAACGGTACTCCAGATTAAAACCGGAATTAATATTCCATTTATTATGGCAGTTGTCGTGGATTGAACATAAGTATACTGAATTTAGAATTATATTCTCACCCTAGTCAAAAGTATAATTCAAGAAGTCATATTGGTCAGAGTATTCTGAATTTCGATTACAAAAAATTTCGACTTCTGGGGTTTTTGGGTTTCGAAATTTTAAAGATTAAAATTTTTAACATCCCTGATATTAATTTTCTTACATAATAGTTCATAGATCCGATTAAATCTTCTGCCATCAAAATATTCCAATAATCATCATCATCCTGTAGTTCTCCACCTAATTTATGCATTCGACGCTTCAGATAATTCAATTCTTTTATATCATTTTTATATGGCTCATTGCCAACAACTATGATGCTATAAAGGGTTTTTGCATTCATAAAGTGATAAATGAGCGTAATAATTATCATTGAAGCAACGAATATGCATTTGTTGAGGCTTGTGATTCGATAATTTGGTTTACTAAAATAGTTTTTGAAGGATCAATGAAATTTATACAGATCTAGGAAGAATTTGGATCATACTCAAAAATAGACGAGGAGAAATCGCAAAACAAAATCATAATTATGGCTTCAAAATTCTCCCCGGAATATTTTTTTGAAAATTTCAAGCTAAAGAGAAAAGCATTTTTAACAAATCTTATGGGGTTAGGTTGCAGGACTATTTTGACTTAAATCCTCCCTAAGTCTGAATTTATATTCATACTCAGAAAATGTCCTCGCTCGTTGAACTGCCATTGCACAGGAAACAAATTTGATCACATTTGCAATCATCAATCCCAATGATTGAACCATGAAATGAAAAATCTGAACAATATGAAATACACCAATAAATGAGCCGAACAAAGTTAGGGGTCAAGTAATAATACTTTTCAATTGCTGCATGGGCAGAATTTCTCATTCACAAAATTAGCATTCCCCAAAAATCTCATTTTTCATTTGATCTCAAACTCATCTCATTACCACTCCTCTCGATATGAAATAAACACGCTTTGGAAGTCAAGGTGTTTTTTTTCTATGAAATGGAATCCGACTCAGGCTTTTCAAACTTTTCTGCATTACAAAAAAGAGTTATGAGATAAAATATCGCATGACGTGATTACCTTCAGCCTATGAACATATTATCAAAAACTATAGAGCTTAAATCCAATTGATTTAGATCAATGACTTATGTGTATGTATATAAAAAGTAATGTTTACCCCGGCATCAGCATTGTATATACAACACGGATTTTTCATCAATCCATAACGGTAATAATATTCCTAAAATATACATAGGGTTATGTCTGAAACAACCAACTTACAACAGCAATGTCAACTATCGTATAGACACATTTCAATATTAATAGCGATAGCAACTGTTTTTCAAATATGGAAAATTTTATCGATTTCTTCATCAATATCATAATCGTCCGTATTCCAAATATGAGTAGAATTAGTTGTAATAAATGTACCAAACAGAATTGTGCATATATGTCAACAGAAGTATCTTCATCAAACGTTGCTAAAAGTACATATGTTGAATTTAATAACTAATAATTTAAAAGAAAGATTTTCAGATACAAAATCTCTTACTTACGGAGTGGGTGATGTATAAAGTAAGTGAAAAATGCACCATAATGTGTAGTGGATTCGATAAATCCTAGGAAAATTATATTTGTATAAAATTCATACTTAAGATGTTTAGTTTCTAATATTTTGCAAAATTGGCTAACTTAAACATTTATATTATTATACATAATATGTCACTAATGTGCAGCATTTTTCCTAATTATTTAATTGAAAAATGCTGAATATACTCTTGCAGCCTTCCACGATAACGCCATATTCCTTATAATATTTATCCAAATAGTAATCATTCATATACAGGGTGTTTCAAGTTTATCTCCCTATTTTATTTTTTGAATAATTTTTTTATTTTTCATCCAAATTGAGTGTGGTTTTTTGCATGGTACTCTCCCTACGTTAGGGTTTTGTCTGGTATAACTCTTGGGTCGAAACCAATTACCCATACCCAGAAAACCACCTGTTTTTGGAGGAGCAAATTTCTGATATCGAAAAAAATGTTAAAAAAATCATATCTTCCTTATTCCTGAACCAAATTGGATGATTCTTTTTTTATTCGACAGCATTTAGTCCATAGATTATCAGGTAAGAAAATAAGAATTTTTGAATACCAACTTCTGCAGAAATGCGCGTTTTTCGCGTCTCAATTGCGGACTTTTCGATCTGTACTGCCTATACGCGTAAATTACGTCGGAAAAATCTGTCCTTCCAGTATGTTGCGCAGAATGACATGACGAACAACTTTTGTTTCAGGACCGACCTCGAATTCATTAGCGCTGAGGCTCCAGGATTTTTTGAAGTTCGACGACAAAATTCAGCATTATGTTTTTTTGACAGAAATTTTCAAAAAATCATATCTCCCTGTGTGTGCATATTCTAGAATAAGTTCTGGAACAAAAGTTGTTCATCATGTCCATCTGCACAACATATCGAAAGGACAAATTTTTCCAACGTCATTTACGCGTATAGGTAGTACGGATATATTAGGGTATCTTAGAGTAACTTTTTCTTACCAAAAATATTATCCTAAAATTTTATTTTTATTCTTACCTTATTCTCCTCGACAAGATCTACAAAATAAAAAAATAATCATGAAATTTTGTTAGGAATATAGGAAGATATGAATTTTTGAAATTTACTGTCCAAACGATACTTTGCAATAATTGGTCGTTGAACTTCAAAAAATTCTAGAGCTCATACCGATGTGAATCCGACCTCAGTCCTGAAACAAAACTTGTTTAGCATGTCATTCTACGCAACATATCGAAAGGACAAATTTTTTCAACGTCATTTACGTGTAAACGTAGTACGGGTGTATAGGGTAATTTCGAATAACTTTTTCCCGCCAAAATTAATTTTCAAAAAATTTCTTGTTACTTTTAGATTATTCTCCTGCTCAAGATCTAAGAAATAAAAAAAGAATTACGAAAATTTTCCAGGTACATAGGAAGATATGATTTTTTAAAAATTACTGCCAAAAAAGCACTATGATGAATTTGGTCGTCAAACTTCAAAAAATTCTGGAGCCCCAACGGTAATGATTCAGAAGTTAGTCCAACGACGAAAGTTGTTCAGCATGTCATTCTATACAACATATCGAAAGGGCAGATTTTTCCAACGTCATTTACGTGTAAACTCAGTACGGGTGTATAGGGTATCTTCGGGTAATTTTTACTCGCCAAAATTAATTTTCTAAAAATTTCTTTTTATTTTTCCCATATTCTCCTCGACAAGATCTACAAAATAAAAAAAGAATTATGAAATTTGGTTTAGAAATAAGAAAATTATGAATTTTTGAAAATTTATGCTAAAAAAGCACTATGATGAATTTGGTCGTCGAACTTCAAAAAATCCTGGAGCTCCAACGGTAGCGATTCGAGAGTTGGTCCAACGACAAAAGTTGTTCGTCGTGTCATTCTGCGCAACATACTGGAAGGACAGATTTTTCCGACGTAATTTACGCGTATAGGCAGTACAGATCGAAAAGTCCGCAATTGAGACGCGAAAAACGCGCATTTCTGCAGAAGTTGGTATTCAAAAATTCTTATTTTCTTACCTGATAATCTATGGACTAAATGCTGTCGAATAAAAAAAGAATCATCCAATTTGGTTCAGGAATAAGGAAGATATGATTTTTTCAACATTTTTTTCGATATCAAAAATTTGCCTCTCCAAAAACAGGTGGTTTTCTGGGTATGGGTAATTGGTTTCGACCCAAGAGTTATACCAGACAAAACCCTAACGTAGGGAGATTACCATGCAAAAAACCACACTCAATTTGGATGAAAAATAAAAAAATTATTCAAAAAATAAAATAGGGAGATAAACTTGAAACACCCTGTATTTGGTTAGGCAAATATACATTATTGTATCGAACTATATAAAATCAAAGAAAGTTTAGCAATTTTAATCCAGACTCATTGTTTTGATAGTAGAATCAATTTTTAATAAGAATTTTCTAATAGAGAAGTTTTATTGCGAAACTAAACAGCAAAAATATACGGTTACCAAATAAGAAATTGCGATTGTTTGTCGTGACTTTCAATTTATATCAGGTGTTTTTTTTTTTGCAAATTTCAATTTATACCAGGTGATTTTTTGTTGTGGATCTATCATAAGATTTATCTCAGCAATCTTGATTCAAAATTTATCTAAAATAATGGGGGGCGCGCGTTACGTACCAAAGTGAGACGTTACGTACCAAAATCTTTGGTACGTAACGCCTCACTCAATAAATCTTTGGTACGTAACGCTCTAGATGAGCTGAGGCGTTACGTACCAAAGATTTTGGTACGTAACGCTACACACCCATTATTTGCAATTATTTTTGGCTGTACACATTCAATATTTTTATTTGAGAGAAAAACAAAAGTCGAGCGCATATTATGAAGGAAAGCAGGGCTGCAAATTTTCATTTTAAATGAAATTTGGCGAGTCCCTTGTCTTCGCCGGTTCCTGAAATGAAAATTCGAATTAAAGAAGTTTATCGTCTGTATTGGTGATTTCTGAATTAAATTTGAATTTAAAAGTAACTACAGAATTATATAGTAGAGATAATTTTTATTCCACAAGTTATTCGCAAGCGACAGCAGTTTACAACACGTATTATTTAAAATACTTGTAAAAATCTAGCAAAAATAATTTCACGACGCGTCAAGACCCATGTGTTAAAGTTAAAACAGCTAGAAATGAGAAAAACGATCGATAAAATAGAATTATTCATAATTTAGAGGGGAAAATCGTTATTTTAATAATGTAACCTACAGTAATCGTATTGATTTTACAAAAGAGAAGTAGTAAAATGACGAGACAGCGGCAAATCTTAGGCAAAAATACAATAGAAAAGCCTAAATTTCGAATCAGAAGCACGATTTCAAATGACTGGATTTTCGAGAACATTGCAAAGGGGAAATCACTAGTTAGAAATTCTCTGGAAGTTACGGGCCTGTAAAAATCTTACTAATAATAAAGAATAGTCTAAAAGACCGGCTGATCTAATCTTCACAAACTTGTAGATTAACGAGTTATGGTACGAGCAAGATTGGCACAAACGTTGCTGTAGTTTTGAGAAAGAAAAATGAGTAGATTTTGAAAGCTAGATCGAAAATATTTCGGTTACTATAAAACTTTCTTTCGAAAATTTCTAGTTTTACAGTAATTCTTATATCAAGTTTAAAGACTACGCCTAATAAAAATAATGATTTCATGATCAAACGATATTGCTGTAAAACTTCCAGAAAAATGCACTATCAATGAAAAATGACTTTTAAATATGACGTCATGTGCAGTAATTCACTGAAAATTCATAATGACGTCAGTTTTAAGAAAATTCCATTTTAAAACTTTTATTACATCTCATGAACTCCCTAAATATTCTTCATCCAGTGCATTATTCTGGGTGGTGATTTTCAGGAAAGTTGTCTCACGTCTTCTTTGCGGCCAAATACGAAACGTCGAGTGCGTGGATTTTGAAGTGGGCACACATTTGTCGAACGACGCAGACCCCGTAGTGCACGTGCAGGAGGACGATCGCTACGGTGCTCAGACGCAGCAGAGACAGTTCGTAGCGAGGGAAGTACAGGGAGAGCGCTGAAAGGAGAAATTGGTGAGTCAATGTTAAGGAATTTTGCAGTTTGAAAATTCACTAGGGGTTTGAAATAGAACGTAATTTGATAATTCTGTGAAATTTAACGATCAAATCAAAAATCATTAAATTTTTGAGGCATTTGACTTTGTTTGAAGCGCATTTGATGAAAGTAAAGTCTCTAGAAGTATTAAAAAGTAAAATTGAAGAAAAGTAAGTTTAAAAAATGTCCAATACGTGTCTATGTAAAGGCTATTCATTAACGTGTAATCAAAAGGGTCAAAGTAAAATTGACAAAAAAAATTACCGATGGTAGCCGCATAAAGAACCAGCGAAGTGTTGTAGATCTCGACTTTCGTGCTGCTCATTTGGGCGATTATTAGGCGGCACTGAAAACGCAAAATAAAAATATCTTGTGAAAAAACTAATTCACGTAATTTCTTATCCTAAATTTTTAAAGCTTTTTGAAAAAATAATCATCCTAAAAATATTCAGAAAATAGATATTTTAATACCGAAAAAGTCCTCTGTCAAATAATTGAAAAAGTAGTATATTTACCGTAATATTACTGAAGACCGTGCCCATGGCCATGTAGAACATTCGCGGATCTCTGTCGATGACTTTAGTCGGGGAAAAGAGCACCCAGAAAATCGAAACCGCGAACAGGATCGAGACTGGAATTGCGGGGCGACAACCTTCGTACAGGTTCGGCTGGAAAGAGATGTTTTAATTTTTTTTACAAATCAAGCAATGCCATATTGTTTCAATGGACTCATGTCTGGAGAACAAATCTTCGTACAAAACGAGTTAATTTTACCTGTTTCAGATTCGTGCATCTCAAAACGTTGTACAGAGAAACGACCAACGATAAGAAACAACAGGCTGAATTTCAAAAATAAAAATTCATAGATTAAAAAAAAATACTGTAAAATCCGAGTTCCATGATGAAGGCCAGGTTGTACTCATCGGCGATCTTGTACTGAAAGACCGAGTGGCCGAAAATAAACGCTATCATGTAGACGATCATTAGACCCTGAAAAACAGATTTCAATTTGAAATTTGTTTATGTCAATTGGTTATCTTGCTCGATGACTCTTTTGGCTGTCAACCTCTGACGACCCAGGGACCGGATTCAAGATCCGCATTCGAAAACCCTTTTTTGACTTCCTGATCACTCACTCCCACAAAACAATACGTTGATTTTGATGGTCGTGCTTATTTCATTGCAGAGACGGTGGTAACGACGAGATTGAGATCAAATACGAGCTTGGAGAATTTTAGTTTGTCGAATAGGGAATCTGCCCGTGCAACATGTCAAGCTTATAAATTTCATTCCAGATAGAAAGGCATGAAGGCGTTATTTTATGGTTTTCATAGTGAATTTTGCACGAGTCGATAGAGTGACTCATGTTACAAGGTAAAATTCCGATATGTTTCAAGAAAATTTCTAATAAAAGGTCTAATTTCTCGAAAGACGAAAAATGACTAACAAATTGACTAGCGTCATATCCCCAGGATAAGAACATCACTCCCGTGTTGTACTTCTCCCAGTGCGTCGTAAAGAACACGACCTGCGTGCTAATCAACACGCACAGCAGCTCCAGGGAGGAAATGCTGAAGTTGTCGTTTTCAGGAAAATTTTAATGAGAATTTGTAGAAAAACCAAACCTCCAAGTGCCTCGTCCAAAAATGGAGAAAATCGTGATCGTGAAAGGAACTGTGGACCAGGAATCTAGACCGTGATCGACTGAAATAAAATGGCTTTGTTGAAATATAAACAAAAGCTTGTTTTTTTACAAATGTCATAGATATAAATGTGAAAACTAATTCTTTTGAGGGAGTCGATAGATTTTTGAAAATTATGTAAAATCATAAAGATTAGAAATATACTCACATAATTCGCCAGTCGGCCCACTCGCACCGATCCTTCTGGCTTGTTTTCCATCAGTGCCGTCCAAAGTGTGACCGAGGAAGGTGCACAGAGCTGCTACCAACCAGAACCAGCGTGGAATGGGATGCAGAGATCCTGAAAATGCGAGACCTTTTTTCAAGAAAGCACATCTAAAAACTTATTCGTCCTAGAAACAATAAGGAAATTTGTCTCTGTGATTATAATGTGGAGAAATTGTTTTCGTGTGCAAAAGGAAACGCCCTAAATTTACCTGGCGAGTTAGCAGAAATGTCGTAGTCGAGAACACCTTCGAATACGAAGCAGCCCATCACAAAGCCCCATCCCAGCAGGGTCAACACGTTCGGTGCCCATGACCGAGGGTAGAACTGGAAATTTTTTTCTTTCAAATTATCACCCCGTTCAACTTGTTCCCTTCAGAAAATGAGCAATAGCGATACAGGATGCAGTTATTTTACAGTTCGATTTTATTGAACAAGTTCCGGAATGCGGATGAATTTGTATCGTTAAAATATCGTGTGCATGAAAGGAAGTTTTCATTCGTTCTATAGCTTTCACCATGGTTTCACTAGAAAAATACAAATTGAACCAGGAAAATTCCTTCTCAATTTGTTGCAATCTTGAAGCCTATCATAAAAAAGTATTCAAATTGAGAATGTTTGTTCTTGGTCACAATTTTATCACGAATTACAGCCTCGTGATGTTGAGATCATTTTTGGCGGGAAAACCGGAGCCAAGTCGAAAATTTTTGCAGAGAAAATGTCATGTTTATGAACGAAAGGACTTCTTGCATTTGTCACCAAATTTTGGGTAATGAAGAATAGGAAAAAGAAAAAAAATTAGGCGATAAATGCAATAGCTTGTTTGAAAGTTCTTTGACTCGAGACGAAATCTAGTACATTTTAGACTCCGAAACATTGGGGTATGTGCTTGAAGTTTGACGCGCAAAGTGATAAGAAAAAGGACGGCTTCGCGGCGAGAGACCACATTTTCATTAGTCGAAAGGAATTTCATTCATGAAAAAGTGAATTTTAAGGCATGAAAATTGCAATTTGTCTACGTTAATGAAGGGCTCAATATAACAAAGGAGGAAATAAAGAAACGAAAGACTTTCATACATCGCTAGCTTTCAGAAGACAACTAAATGGACTAGGAAGTAAAACAATAATTGAAGAGTGAATTTTGAGAAATCATATCATAAATTTTCTAAAACATACTTGAACTAGCCAATTCCAGAACGGATGTGAAATGTACATGGACAGTGGGCTGTTATCGATGCACGAATACTGAAAATGGGTATAACTTGGAAAAGAAAATATCGTCAATTTGAATCTTTACGAGATATTCACGTTCGCCTAATTGCTCACTATTTTTCATACAATTTGATGTTTTCCAGAAAATAAAATAAAAAATATAATGAACCAAGAATTCTCATCATTTGGAAATGAAATAGTTCTACTAAAGAAGGTAAATATTTCTGAAAAATTCTGGCCTTATAAGTATCGAATCCTTTCATCTGCTCCTCACTCAAGTACTTGTAATCGTACATTCCGCCCATCGTGTTCGAGTTCACGAAAATGTCCGAATCTGAATAGAGTTAATTTTAAAAATATATAGTCTTTGATAAGTTAGGTTTCAAACAAATCTTATTTTAGCAGGTGGACATTTCGAATGCTAATCGGATTAGGCTGGTTTTTATTTCTGATAAAATAAATTTTGAGTTAATTTATGGTCAGTTACTAAATGTCGAAGCGAAATAGGTAAAAATAGAACAGAATGAAGTTTTTTGAAGGAGTGAGAAAATAAACGCTTCGAAATTCCGAATAATAGAAGCTGTCATCTACTTTTTCAGGATATTTTGAAAAAAAAAATTCTTACTTACTTGATGGATGTATCTCAATAAGTGGCTCTGTTTGTGTCGTGTCCAGGTCGGTGTCAGAGGGAAATGTCGCCTGAAATACGCCACAATCGTTATTTTAAAATCCGACTACAATTTAACTTCCGCTCTGAATCGCTTATCCAATATTCGAACAATTTTGACCAGTTATTTTAGACCAAACGGCAACCGAACCAAAATACCAAAATAAAAAGTACCTGTTTGTTGAGTTCCTCGCCGGCCTTGACGTCAACTTCCCCTCTGTTGTTGCTGCCAGAAGGCCCGAGCATAAAACGAATTAAGCTGGGCGAAAATCAGTCGCGTTTCTGAGGGGCCGCTATTTTTGGGTCTGAACTTTTAAAGGTTTATGCCTTTCTGGACGAAATTTTACAATTTCATTTTAAGATGTTTAAGTTTTTGAAGAAGAATGAATTTTGCAACAACTACATGAACAATTGATCCCTGAGACGAGAGAAATAAATAATGACGGAAAATTTTAGAGTGGAAAATGAAAACTGGTGAGAAAGAAAGAAAGAATGGAAGAGGAATGAGACAACTGGTGTTAAGAAAATGTTATCAACGAGTCGAGGAAAGAATAAAAGGGAGGGGGAAGAAAAGGAAAGAGTGACACTCGTTAGACACTTGGGTCAGAATCTCAATCGCTAACCCCGAGACTCGAAATTATCTGGACCATTTTCAGGGTCTATGCCTTAGTATGAGGTGAGAAATTTGAACATTTCTGGTTAGTGGCCGTGAAAATACACTCAAGTTTATCATGTCTGATTCCCTTTCCCTGTACTATTTCTTTTCGGAAATAGAATGAAGGAGAGAAATAGGAGGCATGATAAATTATCGCTAAGACTGCAGTTTTCGGCGTTTGACCCGATGATCAAGTGCGGGGCAAAGTTCGAAAATAAGCAAAATCAGCTGGTCTAAGTTTCAAAGTTAAATATAACTTTCCGAAATAGAAAGTGCAAATAAAATGCTTCAGTTTAAAAAACACATAAAATCGAAATTTGTTTCTTATAATTTATTCATGATTTTCCCTTCCTTTTCATAAAAACGAAATGCAAAAATATTCCGATGCGAGCTCATAGACTTGCAATTTCAAATGGGTGTTGAACTTTCAGAATATCTTTGAATTTTTTGTTGATCAACAAATAAAACAATCAATTAAGCGCTAATTTTAAGGCGAATTTCAAAAATATGTAAAGCGTACTCTCATCATTTTTTAAACTTTAAAAATTCGCCTTTGAAAAACCAGGACCGTAACAAATTTGAGATAGAAATTTACAAAAATCATCAAAATCTAATTGTCTTGGCTATGATAAAGAAAACCTCTAAAATCTAAATCTACTTTCCTTCCTTATTCCTGCTAATCTAGATGCTCCGATTCCCTTTGGCAATGGGACGCATTTTTCTTCTCGCTTCCTCAGCCCGACTCCTTTCCGCTTCGGCCTTTTGATGTGCCATTTCCATCGTTCGAACATCCTTCAATCGAGCCACGACGTCTCTCTGGAAAACATATCTTTAGAAAAGGCGAATTTTTTTCCGAAAAATTATTCTGTAAGTTGTTCTGGAATTTCAACTGAATAGCTGTTTTTATATTTTTATAAGAATGGACACACAAGAACATACTATTCCATTCAATTATCACAGATTTATGAAGTTTGGAAGAAACATATTCGAAAGATTTGGGTTTAGAAAAAAAGAAACTCACGATGATTCGTGCATTGTCGGTTTTGTACTCCAGCTGTTTTTCGGAGGTGACCACTACGGATCGGCCGTCTGAAAAAGTAAAATTAAAATAAGGAATTTGGAAAAGTAAGAATGCTTTTCGAGTTTTCTTTTATGAAAAAAGCATTAGCATGCCAAAATGAAATTCTTATAGTAAGCGTGCTTTCCAAAAAAAACAAGTTTAAAAATATCTCAATTTTCCCCGACCTTTGAAAGTGTAGTCCGGCCCCACCTCGAGTGGCCATTTGTGCGGGCCGACGTATTCTCTGAAAACAATTAAAAATGGATTTGGTCTTTGCAAATCTAGTTTTGTATTCAACTGCTCTTAAAATCACCATGGAGATGTGCAATTTAGCGTAGTCGATTTTTTCAAAAATGAAAAAAAAATGTTTATCCCCAGAACGAAAATAAATACAATTCTGAAACTAGCCAAAAAAAAATATTTTTTGTAATTTTTATTTTCAAATAAAGAAAAACTCACGGTTTTTTCCACCATTGAAAGCGTCCCTTCGTGCCCGCGCTGGGCATGATCGCCTTGGCCAAGCGGGACGTGTTCGAGGACATTTTATTATTCTAAAAATCCGAAGATGAAAAATTTTCCAAGAAACGAACATTTTGAAACACTGACATGAAGAAACTATTTAAAAAAAAAAGAATAACTCGAGTTTTTCCAAGCTTATTTGTCCATGTCTAGTGCTCCAATATTTCGCGTTTTCAAATTTCCTAAAATTAGCCAATTTCAAAAAATACGATCGAAGTTTGAAAACTTCTAAATTCGATAAAAACCTGAAATTTTAACATAAATATTTATTCAACCGCGTGATTTTATGTGGAGTGATTACAGAACAACTCGAAATTGACAGAAGATGAACTTAATTGACTTAATTAACTGCTAATTAGTTAATTAAGTGGATAATTATGGTTGATTACCTTACAGTAGAAAATGGGTTGACAGCTTTTCAAAGTGGAACATTTTTGAGGAAATCAGACATTTGTTGAAAAATGCTTGAAATTTCAGGACGAAGAATTGAATTTCATTTGACCCGTATTTTTAACTACAAGGTGTTTTTATTTCAAAAATGATGAAAAATGAGTCTTTCAATTTTCGAAGAAAAACACCGTGTAAATTCAGGAAAAATGTCTGATTTTGGTGATGATTATAACAGAATTAAGGATACAAGGAGTAAATAGGAAAATTCTATGAATTTTCAAGTGACCGGCTTAAAAATCGTAATTCTTTCCCTCTCATTTTACGTCCACATTTTGATGACGTTGTCCCAGCCTGCAGTGATGATTTTGCTCTTCTCGTGCGGGTGCCATCTGGAAAAAAAAATAAACTAGGTTTTAAAAATATCATAAATTTTAGATGTTATATCGGAGAAAGCGATGAAGCCATGGCACTGTATGAAATAATCATTTTCTGATATTGAATGAAAAGGTGTAAAATTTGTTGCGTAACATTGACTTGAATTTTAAATATGATAACTTTACCTGGCCGAGATGCAAGTGTTGTCGTGGGCCTTCCACTTGGCAACGATTTTGTGCGTCCTCCAGTCCCAAATCACAACCTTTCCGTCCGCGTCACCAGACATCAGATAGCTGAAACAATAAAACTTCAAATCTTAATGGTTCGTGTAAGTTTCACAATTGAATAATAAGTAAGTATTTTTGAACTTCGCCGATGTTATCAAGATTATGTGTCAGATTTAAAAAGCTATGAATAAGCAGGTGTAGATATTTTAAAATCTCACATAGATTTAATAGAAGTTTATAAAACAAGAATGTTCAAAACTTATTAGCATGTGGTCATAAAAATGTCGGATAATAAAAACCAACCTCATATCCGGACTGAAATCGGTGGCGCACGCATATCCGGCAGCGTTGTGTCCTCTGAAAAATCCGCATAGTTTGTCAAAATGATATAATTTCTAATATGTTGTCCAATATATTGATTTTTCATACTTAGCAGACCCGTTTACATAGGGAATAATGATATGAGGGAAAATTGTGGGTTTCCTCGTATTTTTACCTGAAAGCCTTCTTCCTAGCGAATCTGAGTTTGTCGTCGATGAGCTGGAAGAGGACGATGCGATTGTCCATGCACTGGCCCACCACCCAACGGTCGTTCGGACTCTTGTTCATGTGAGGGATCGAGCTCAAGCCCACGTTCTGAAAATACCATGATTTTATTAATCAGTAAATTTGTAGATTTGCGATTCTGCAAAATTCATATTTTAGTACATAATAGAGAAAAATGGCGTTTGGAAATAGTGTGATAATAAAACCTCTTCATCCACTATTATCGATTTGAACTATATAGATTTTCACCAACATATAAAATATGTATTTACCTGAATGAGCTTAGTGTCGACAGGGATCTCCCACTCCCAGATGCGAATGGACTTGTCGTCGGACGTCGAGGCGAAACGACGATTCTTGTCGAAGAATGTGATCGTGTTCACCGCACCCAGATGACGGTCGTATTCCTGGAAAAACGAATACAATTTTCATGATTTTTAAATCAAAAATACGTTTCAAAATAGTTAGATAAGGAGCAAAACTGGTATCAAAACCAGTGAATCGCTGGGGATATATTCGCTCAGGTAAAAAATAAGTTTTAAAAATCTACCTGCACGATTTCTCCACTCCTGGAATCCCACTGGATGATCTTCTTGTTCTGCATTCCGGCCAGGAACATATGATTTTTGTCGTCATCTGGGTGGAATTTGATGCAGAACGGAATGTGGCCAGTGTGGAAACGATTCTTGACCTGCAAATGGAAGGTTGAGAAGAGGAAATCTTAAAATAAAAAAGAAGAAACTCGATCGAAGATAAACCAATTTGATTCGTTTTCAATTATTAGGAAATACTACTCTTCACATAGGTTTCAAAGACTCCTTATCATAGGAATGAGATCTACTTTTTCAATAGCCGTGTTTCTTTAAGGTTGAAAATAAATCTTAGAGTTGGTAAATTCGCAGAGAAATCCCGACCTGTCCAGTCTCGGTATCCCACAATTTGATGTATCTGTCGAAGCTGGCCGAGAGGAACTCGGTGCCGTCGTTGTTGAATTGCACTTCCCTGACAGGCATCTTGTGACCGGCATAAGTACGCACGACTTGATGCTTGCCGTACACTTCCCACAGTTTGATCTGGAAAATTCCATACTACAATCTTTTTTCTCCCTTTTTGTTACGTATAGTTTCATGAACTTCAAAGAGCTAATATCGAATGTGCTCGAAAATTTTGAATTCCGAAAACTAAAAAATTCCAACATCGAACCTTTGCAAAAGTTCAAAATTTATCAAATTTCATAATAATCTCAAAAGATGTGAGAATAAAACCAACCTTCGTGTCGTAGGAGCAGGACAGGAAGAGATGTGCACTGGAGGGGAACCACTGGATGCAGTTGACGCCCTTCGTGTGGCCCTTGTATACGTGGACCTGCTTCTTCGGAATGAAGCATCTGAAACCCGAAATTTTGGAATTATTCGCATAAATTTTATGACATTCATCAAATGTATTGTGTAAATTGCTATATGATGGAACTGTGGGATTGGAAGGAGGCTCATAATGAAAGAAATGTTGAAAAGGTCCAAATAGGTTTCAAAAAAAACTTGCTAATATTGTCTGAAAATTATCTCACGATGACTTTGAAAATCAGTTGAATTTTTAAAACTTTCGACAATTAGAACCAGTCGAGTACCTGTCCGGTACAGCATCCTTGCGCAGATTGACTCCAGTGAAGGCTGGCGGGACGAGGAAGGATCTGCCCTGGTAATCCGAGGTCTGTTTAACTGAATATTCAAGATTTAGGGTAAAAATAGAATAAAATCTAAATTTAGACGAAAATTAGCGTAAATTTTGAGATTTGTACTAAAAATCAGCATAAAACCCTTACTGTGCAGAGTGGTGGTCTCATCAGCCCTGTGTTGCTCCTCTTCCTTCTCCTTCTTGAACCGTTTGCTCTTCTGCTGCCTCTTCTTGACGATTTCATCTAGTTCCTTCTTCAGCTCCGCATCAGGAACCGCCACCGTCTTCTCGTCCTTGTATCTGCCCCAGGGGCCTGGAAAATAAAGGAAATTTTCAAAACAAAATCAGATGCGTTTCAATTTTAGGGGAAAAAGTAAGAAAATATTACAAGACAATGTGGTCGTTTTAAGCGTTTTCAAAAAATTCTAAAACCTAAAAAAAGCCTGAACTGCTCAATAGGGCTGAATATTGCTTCAAATAAAGACAACGAAGAGAAATTACCAGTGTAATTGTCCAAATCGGAAGCATCCATGTTCCTCTCCCTCTTGCGCTTCTCGCCACCTGTCTTCTTCGAGTCCATCAGCGAGGCGCCCTGATTCGCTTCGGCTGCCTTCACATCGCCGATAAATTCGTTGCCTGTAAATTTTTCTTTGGTTTTTTGAAAAAAAATACTTGGTGATTTTTTAAACAAAGCTAGAATTTTCAAATTTTGAAAGCTAAATTTATAAAAATTTCATGAGTTTCAAGAAGTAATGGTATAATTGATTATTCTCAGAAAGCATTATCTCGGTTGCATGATGAATACGAAATAACTCTTCCCCTGTAAATTTGAAATCCGAAACTAAAGCTTTTTTTTTTAACTTTCTGATGAGTGAGATTAAAAATAGAATGAATAAGTTTCAAAAGATCCTGATATTGTTCGATCTTTAAAGAAGAGCAATGTGTTTTTTTAGTTAAAACAAATTTCAATAGAAGGTTTGAAGTCAAACCCGCTTCGGCAGTGGGATTCCTAGCGTATCCAAGGGTGTCGAAGGAGCGAATCTCCCGGTTGAAGTGGAACTCGTTGATGTGGGCGGGCTCGACGTAGCCGGTCAGGGTGTTCTTCTGCGCGCGCTGGTTCGCAGACTTAAACGGGTTCACGGGGCCGCTCTGAAAAATATATATTTTTTAAATGCCACTAAATTATTTTTAAAGAATTTTTTACTCACATAATATCAAGTTTCCTATCATCAGAAAATAAAAAATTAAAAAAAAAAAAAAAAGAAAAGTTTCTTTTCGCTTTCTAATTCATAAATTGCCCACTTCAGGCTGGAAGAGCTGCTCGTAGGTGGGGTTGTGGTTGATCTGTTTGGTTTTCGGGTCGAACACAGCCACTTGGTGGGCGGGATTCTCCACGGGCACGTCGGGGGCGACCTGGAAATTTTATTTTCTAAAAAGATATTATTATTTATAATTTTTAAGATTCAGTTTTCTTATTTATTTATTTTTTTTTTTAATTCGAAACTGACCATAACAGTCCCAGGATGTCCGGACATTTTGAGTGTGGCGCAGTTCTCCAAGGTGATCGGCCGAGCCATGTCCATAGACTCGTCCTCCTCGCCACTGAAAACAAGAACAAAATTTAACAATTGAAATTTTTCGATTTTTAAATTAGCATTTTTCTAAAATTTCCTATCTCTGTCCAAATTTTAAATTAAACTAGGTGCAAAACAAATAGTGCACATTTTCGTATTTTGAATGTCTTTGAAATTGACTTTTATTTTGAATTTTTAAACAACATTACCTGTCATCGTCACCGTACGCTCTCAGCAGGTCCATTTTCTGAAATTTTAAAATAGAATCCGATAAAAAATCGATGAAAAACGACAAATATTCGAATGGCGTCACAAGTTTTACCAAACGAAAAGAAGACACTGCGCACTTTGGGTGAATTGCGTTGGCCAAAATTAGTAAACCGTTCGATTCGTTCCAGTTTTCTCGTAAAGTCGTTCAATTTTTCTCAAATTTCAATAGATTCTTAGGCTGGCATTCCGAAAATTCGAAAATGGGAGGGATATTCTCGAAGAAAAGGACGACTTCACCCAAGCCGGCACCCGTTTCCGATCATGACAATGCGGTTTTGGTGGGAAAATTTGATAAACTCATTTTGAATACAAAATTGAGTGTTTGAAGAAAAAGAATGATAAAATTTGTTGGAAAAATAAAACAAAAATCGAATTTCAGCAACTGAAAACGCAGCGCGACAAAATCAAGCAGCTGATCCGCCGCAAGGAGAAGTACCTCGAAAAGGAGCGACAACTCGCCAAGCAACTCATCGGTCAGGGAAGGAAGGAGTGGGTTTTCAAAATAAAATAAGAACAAATCTAGATACCGATATAAAAAATAGAAAACAAATAAAGAAATGAGCTTGCCTTGCATCCTTAAACAAATTTTTCAGCCGTGCCCTGTTGCTGCTGAAGAAGAAGCGATTCGAGGAGAATTCGATCGCGCAGATCCAGGGACAACTCGACAAAATCGAACGAATGGTGAGATTTTCGTGAATTTTCGAAGAAATCTCAAAATATAATGCCTTGAAAATGAGTAATGATCATCATTTATCTTATTTTCCAGAAAAATCTAATAAACGAAAATTTAGGTCTCCGACCTGGAATTCGCCGAGGTGCAGCAGCGCGTCGTCGAAGGCCTCCGACAGGGAAATGAGGCGCTCAAGAAAATTAACGCGGTTATATTTTCTTTGGAATTTCTTTTCAAAATATTAACTCTTTTTATCTTACAGATGTTTGACGTGGAAGAAATCGATCGAATCATGGACGAGACGAAGGAGGGCGCCGAATTCCAACAGGTCAAACATTTTTCTTCATTCTAAGAGTATTTTATTTTGATAAGGCGTCTATGTTGGACGTATATATATATATATATATCAAATTTTCAATAATATTTGCTATAAAAAATCATTTTGAAGTTTACCAAAATTCAATAAAGGTGATTTTTTCAGGAAATCTCGGACATGCTGTCGGGTCAGTTGACGCAGACGGACATCGCGGATGCGGAACGGGAGCTGGAAGAGTTGTTGGCCGGGGAGGCAGGGAGGGAGACACAACTGCCAGAAGCACCCACTCACGATCTCCCGAAAAAGGAACAGGAAGGTAAAATTCATGCAAAATTGAATTACTTGTTTTTTTTTTTTCCAAATAGAAGACTTGTTTCTAAGGCCTGTAAAAATAATAGTCCCAAGGATTTTATTTTATTAAAAAATAAGGAGTTTTTTTTTTTTCGAGTTTCATTTCATAAGTGGGGGTGAAGTGGCAAGAAAAAAAAATAAAGATATCTTTTGGATTCATTTGCGGGATGCTCGACACTTTTCGAAATCATTGTCTGTTATTTTATCAAGTTTTATAATCCCGTTTTCGTAGCATAAAATGAAATCTTCATCTTTACTTATAAGAATTTTGAAACTTATTTCGAATTTTCAGAGAGGGAAGCCGAAAGGCCGGCCAAGGAGAAGAAACAGCGCGTCGCTCTCGAAGCTCAATAAACGGATTTACGACGAATCTACTACAAAACGGGTGTCTTCATTACCATTACCATTACCATTACCATTTTCATTTTCATGTATCATAACTTGAATGCTAGACTTTTCTTCCAGAAGCGAGCACATTTCAGAAATTCTAACTGTTTTCTTGTGTTCTGAGGAAAAGTAGTCGTATATCATAATTCCAGTGCTTGATGGGCTTAAAATCGCTAAGAACTTGTCGTACAAACTTGAATTAATTTTCAACAATTTTTATCGATTTTTTAAAACTATTCCGTGATTTTGGAAAAAATGGAAAGTGTCAAAAATCATAAAAAAAGCGACATTTTTGATGAAAAGTGTACTTTTACTGTGATTGAAAATTAGCATTTTTATTTAAAGCGAATATAAACTTGAATTTCATCTGATTTTTGTATAAAATTTTCGAGCATGAAGTTTCCAAGTGTTTCGTGAAGTTTGCAGAAATATGCGGTGATTTGACCGAGAATAAATATTTTCGATTTTACTAACCTAAATGTGGAATTTCGATTTTTTCAGCTGAGCAAATATAAAATATTGGCATTTTGCAGGGAAACTGCCTGAGGGTATTTATTTTTACGAACAACACGACGAAAATGCGGAGAAGAATTCAAGGAACGATTGGAAATGACGAGAAATCAGGTCGGTTTGTTTGTGTAAACTCAGCTTACCTATCATTAGTGCGAAAATTTAGTTATTTTGCAACTTTTCGCCGTTTTATTTGCAAAGATACTAGCTTTTGGAGGAATTTTTATAACCTCCGGACTTGTTCATTCCGGAATTCTTCCTGCAATCTTATCAATCAGATTTATTGTTTGGGAAGGGCCTGTAGGCGGGTCTAGTTTTGTCAAGCGCGAAATTTTTGATGATGATGATGATGATCTAATGAAAATACCTCGAGATTTCCATGAACCTTCAGTATTGTATTCCCAGAATTTTTTGAAGGTACCCTTCATAATTCAAAAATCATGCGAGAATTTTGTGAAGTACAGCTTCGGCTTCCTAAAAATCCATTAAAAATCGTACTTTCGGATGAGATTACCTAAGAGTCGTCGATTTGCGCAAAAATGAAACCGGAGAGCTTCTTGCAGCGTTTCAGGCAAAAATACGTGTAAATTGATTCTCGAGAAACTTTGCGGAGGCGAGAGAGAGAGAGCACACTGACCAATGGGCATTTCTAGAGAGCCGAGAGAAGCTAGAGGCGGAAAGATAGCGGAGATGAAAAACGGACGCCGGCGCGACGCAACCGGACCCCGGACGGAGAGGCGGAAGGCACAAATCGCCTCGTGTATCGCAAATATTTCGCCGCTCGATTCCTCGAATTTCGCGTATTTTCAAGCGCTATTTTGCCAAGCTTATTTTTCTCTCGGACGATCATCTTACCGGGGAATTCCGTTTTGGCTCTTACGTGATTTCGGCGCAATTTCGATAACTCTTTTTCCGGATTATTTCTCGATTTTTCTGAATCTATATGAGCAAATTTCCCGAACTATTTTGCCTTTTTCTATCTTCTACCCTCTTCTTTATTCATTTTATCTCTCTCTCTCTCTCTCTCTCTCTCTCTATCTTTCTTTCTCTCATGTTTCTCATTAGTTTCATCATTTCTTCGAATCTTTCTCTTGTTCTTTCCTTATCTCCCTCTCTTTCTCTTTGTCTGTATTGTTTCTTTGTCCGAATGTCCACTTCATATCTGCCAACAAGACACGAAAATCGACAGATTGCTCAGGGCAAATCGAGCAGCAAAATCGACTAGACTTTTTTCTTGCCCCCAAAGCAGAGATTAACGGCGTCAGATCTTTGAAAATTCCGAGATCGGAATTCAGATTATTGCCCAGCTCGACCTCAGATCCTTGATTCCATCTGTTTTTGTTTCTATTTCTGATTTTTTTCAACTTACGGCGATTAGAATGTTTCACGAAGTCGCAAGGTTTTAGAGAAAAAATCCAAGTTCGTTCAAGCAGCCTCTTCTTTCGTTGCTGATTAGCTTCTTCCAAAGTTTTTTCTAACTGCTTATTTTGACATTTTCTTAGTCGATCAATCACTTTTCAAGAACATTTCCAGCCTTTAGCCTTCCTTCTCAAAAAGACTTTCATGTGTTATCCCGTACGATCAATCTTTTTCTTGCTCATAATTTTTCAAGAAAGCCGCTTTATATCTCTACAAAGCCATATGTTACCCTACCGATCAGTCATTTTTCCTAGCTCATTTCCTTTTAGCTCTTTATCTCTTCACATCTGTCCAATCACTTCAGTACTCGAGCCTCACCTCACACGTGTTACCCCTTCACTCTCACTAAACTAACTCTTTGACCCAATCGCGTCCAATCGACAACCCGACAACTCGTTACAACTGACGCTCTCTAAATCCCTCGTCCTTCATCTTCCGTTCTAAACCCGAGGATCGAGGACTGACAATATTTTCATTTTTCTCTCATCGAAATCCCCAATCCATTACTTTATCTTTCATTTTTCTCATTTCCAACGAAATTTTTCATTCTATCACTAGCCAGGAGAGTCCCCTTCAAAAACTATCCGATTTCACATATTTTGCACATTCAAAGGTGTTGAAATCATCCAGTGACTATTCTTACAGAGCTTCAATCAATTCTAGATAAAATAAAGCTGATCTTCATACGAATACGGAAGAAACTAGGAGTTTCATTCCAAACTCAACCCTTTCAACTTTCTTATGCTCATTATTTCAGCATATAATGAGTACCATGTCTTCATAATTTGATTCATTTCATGTGAAAGATAATTCATTCTTAGGAACGCTCCTAATTCATGTTTCTACACTCATGCACTTTATTATCTTCTCATGTATGGATGACTGCAAGCTCTTTTTCCACGCAATAGTGAACTTCTTCCGAAAATGAATACTTTCCTCCTAGAAATTGAAAAAGAAGTGTGTAGGCAGAAAGTGTTCAATTCAAAACTTCGGAAAGGAGCTAATCCAACCTGCAGAGATCAATCTTATCAAAGTCCATCCATAAAAATAGAAACTGACCACTTGAACCGATCCAAATCTGGGATATCATATCACTTCTTGACTCCCCCTTTTCAAAGGTCATTCCAGCTTTCGATTGGCGTTTTCTCGGCTCCTTTCTTGGCCCGCGGTGCCCCGTTTTGTTTAGCCTTCTAGCCTCTCTATTTGTCCATCGAATGTGATCATTCCTTCTTTTATTCTCTAGTTCTCTCATATCAATTTCACTATTTCTTCATTTTCACTTCTTTTTATCTCTCGTCTTAATATCTATTTCTTCCAATTTCTGCTTCTCTAATTCTCTCATGTCAATGTCGTTATTTCTCATTTTCCGCTTCTTTGGCTTTCTTGATTTCCTGTTATCTATGCTTCCATCTCGACTCAGGCTCCTAGTTGCAACTAGACCTAAGCGCACGCCGACGGAGAGCTATTGGGAAAAACCGTTCGTATCAAGCATGATCAATTATTTTGCTTCCTTACTGTTCTTGATCTTTTCCTTCGACTTTTTTGTATTCTCTGTAATATTACTTTAAAGAAAAAGTTGATCTTCACGTATAAAAAGTCTAAGAAAATGAATATAACGTTTAATTTAGAAAATGTATCTATCGTAGTCCGAATATTACAGTATCATTTACTTAGCTTTACTGGCTGATCTTCTTTCCAATCTAATTTATGACGACTAAGACCTTTTCTAATTCCGATACAATTGCTTCTCATCGTTCCAATACAAAAGCTAGACTCCATCAAAACATTCTCTAGTCAATCGTAAAAATGCTCGCATTCACAGAAAACGGCCGAAAGCGAGATTCATTTCTGATATCTTATTGAAAATTGCTTCCGTGATTCGGACGTTTAGACTAAAATGGTCCCTTTCTTATCATTTTTGATATCTGGTACAATAATCTCTCGAATGTTTTTTATTTTACAAAAAATTCTCTATAAAATCATCAAATGATCTTTCCGATCTATCGTATTCTTGTCTAATTCCTAAATCATGATATTTTCTCAAACTTTCGGCGATTTTTATAGGAAAAGCAAGTCTATATGATCAAAATTGGTTAGCCATCACTCTTCAGCTATCACAGGGGGATCCTGGCACTACTTTAACACCAATTTGAATGTGAAGTACAAAGTTTTAGCCAAATCACCTTACCTAAACTATTATTTTTACTTCTAAAAACTCCAACGCACCAAAATCAACACTCAAATCTGACATAATCTCGAATGTTTGTCCACTCCTTATAACCCAAAGGGAAAACCAAAAAAGCCGTTCGGTCAATTTACTTCATTCATCAAACTTGATTGATTGTCAGCTAAAAGCTTCACATACCACTCTCCCTAAAATTTTGACCAAAATGCCTACTACCAAAACTGATTCTAAAAAGCGCTACGAGTTCGTACCAAGTAAGTGAATTTAGAGATGTGCAGAATCTCCTCCTAAATTTATCACGGGTGCTAAGATGTCGGAATTCTAGCTGTGATAAATAAAAATTTAGACCAAAATAAGAAACTCTTTCCAAAGAACGACCCTGTCTGCCATTTCCAGACTCTTTCTGACCCTTCCGGATTTCCTTCTTCCGTCCTATTTTTTCTAGGACTTTTCCGGGCACCGCCTGTCAAAAAGCGGTGTGACTCCTATGTTCTCCGAAATCTCGTTAAAACGCCTTTTATTGACTCAAAAAATACGAATTCTGGAAAGATCTTCGAAAAATAGTTGATTTTAGGTATGATGTACCAGAAAGATGATAGGTTTGATGTGAGACCGCAGTCGAGTTCGAGTCGAAGGAAATGCGGATGGACAGTTTGTATTGTTGTCGGATTGTTGGCGCTGATTGGATTAGGTTAGCTCTTTCAATCTTTTCTCAATGCCATTAGACAGGAAAAGGCTAATTGAAAAACTAACAAGATGATTCATTTTAACCATTTCTTGAGACATAATAGCTAAATCATTCTTCATTGTTGGTTTAGTGTAGAACTCTGAATACTTGAATCATGAATTGCCAAATTATGAAATGTACGTAATTTTTACGGAAACTTTATTTTAGCGATATTTCTTGGCTGGGCCGGTGTAATGCTCTACAAACACTACGTTTCCGACGTGAATGACAAACGGGAAAATGACGACTATTTGCGTAAATTAGTCCGGCAGGTTAATGATTCACCGGAGACGACTTGGAAGGTTAGCGTATTTTCAATTACGCATTTTTATCATTGTAATACTAGTTTTTTCTTCAACTTACCATTCTTATATAATTTAGGTATCTAGAAAAATTAGACTTATGCAAAATTTTACAACTCTTTACTTTTCATACTCTGTTCCATGGAAAACTTTAACGAAATATTGTATCTTAGGTATTAAAACTCGATAACGTTCCTAAAATTTAGGCCAAATTCAATAAATTCGGCGTGAAGACGAAGAAGTACGGGTTCACCTACACGCGAAATGCGACCGCCATTCAAGAGTACATGGACCACATCAAGCGATTCTTCGAGTCAGAAGCAATGAAGAGACATATCCAGTAATTATTATTATCAAAAATTAAACTAAATGTATTAATTTCTAAAAAATCAGGGAACTCCAAGGATTCCCCGATGCGGATATTCCGAATGAATTTGATGCGCGGTTAAAATGGTCTCAATGCCCTTCGATTGCCAATGTGCCGAATCAGGGAGGATGTGGAAGCTGCTATGTGAGCCTCAATAGCTTTTTTTAATAATGTCTCAATTCTGAACGACTTATTATTCAACAGATCTTGTTCTTGGATTATAGAAATTTGAAAGTTTTTCAACTTTCATGGATAATTTTGCCTGTTCTAAATCCGAAATCATGAAAACCACACTAGACTGATCTATACTTTGTTCTAATGGCAAAATTCTGAAAGCTTGTTCTTAATTTTTTTTTTCGAAATAATGATTTTTAAAAAGATCATTTTTAGGCGGTCGCAGCGGCCGGTGTCGCCTCGGATCGTGCCTGCATTCATTCGAACGGCACTTTCCGATCTCTTCTCTCAGAGGAAGACATCGTTGGCTGCTGCTCGGAATGCGGCAGTTGTTATGGTGGAGATCCCCTCAGGGCGTTGACCTATTGGGTCAACCAGGGACTCGTCACGGGTAGGCTTTCACATGAATTGCTTATTCTGTTGGATTTTTGGCCAGTATCTTTATATCAGAAAGAGTTTTTGAGTATAATGATGCTGTGAAACGTAATTTGTAGTATGCAATATTACATAATTTGAAAAATTCGTTGGGAAAAGATGATGTTAGTTTTGCTTACGAAGGAAATTTTGAAGACATTTTATTACTCTTATCGTATTGTAAAAATCGTCTTTCTGGGTTAGTTAAACCGATATGCAAAGAATAGTTTTTAGGCGGCCGAGACGGTTGTCGGCCCTACTCATTCGATCGTCAATGTGGCGTCCCATGCTCGCCCGCCACTTTCTTCGATGGTGAGGAGAAGCGGACTTGCATCAGGAGATGTCAAAACATCTACTACCAGAATAAGTACGAGGATGATAAGCATTTTGGTGGGTAATTCTAATTCTCAGTTTCCTACAAATTCCATGGATGATTCCTTTTACTAGAATTCTCCAAAAATTTATCAACTTTAGCAACCATGGCCTATTCAATGTACCCTCGGAGCATGACAGTTAGCGTTGATGGCAAAGAACGAGCACAAGTACCAACGATTATTGGTCATTTGAACGAAACCCAATCAACGCCTATGAATTTGACTGAAGTTTGAAATCTTTGAAACGATATCTGAAAGCTTTGCAATTTAGATCAGAAATATTTTGATGAAGGAATTGTATTTGTTTGGACCAACCACTATGGCTTTCCCGGTTACTGAAGAGTTTTTGCATTATGCGTCAGGTATGTTTCGAAGAATTCGTATCAACTTCGAGAGAAATTAGCTCTTTAGTAACTAGAATGAGTAATCATAATGACATAAAAGTAAAAGAACCTATTTTTATCTCGATCTTTCAAAAAATTTATTTTAGGAGTTTTCCGACCTCACCCCCTGGACGGCTTCAATGACCGCATCGTCTACTGGCATGTCGTTAGGTTAATTGGCTGGGGTCATTCCGAAGACGGCTCGCACTATTGGCTCGGAGTCAATAGTTTCGGATCACATTGGGGCGATAATGGTAAGTTCAAACAAAGGATTTTTTCTGTAAATGATAAATAGCATCAATGCGTAGTTTTGAAACCAATGACCAACGATTTTCATTTCGCTTCCGAAAGATGAAAGTTTCGTGAAACATATCTTGCGATTTCTTACCGTTTTATGTCGAAAGGTGGATATTTTGGAAATTTTCATAATTCAGCAGAAGCAGAATCGACATACTGATAAAGATGGAAATTGTCGATATTTAATAAAATTTTGAGAACTGTTCGATTTTCCATTAATATTTCTGTTTCAGGTGTCTTCAAAATCAATACGGATTCGATGGAAAAGTATGGACTCGAATATGAAACTGCGCTCGTCTGATATTCAGGCTCTTAATTACTCGTCTAATTTTAGGATAAATTCTAAATTTTCTAGATTTTTCCTTGAAGTCAACTAAAACGCTATATTCCTTTGCTACAAAAATTCCATATTTTTAATTTATGCCATATTGAAAATGGACTTATTTGTAAAAAAAAAAATGAACTCAGCCCATTTTCCAAGGGATTTTTACCTTGATACAAGTTTTGTTGTAGTCAAAATAAAAACGAACCATAATTTACGGTAAAATTCTGCTCCAACCAATCTATTCTACGATCAATTAATTATCTAAAATCTCACAACGATGCGGGGTTAAAACGTGCAACACACATTTGTAATGTCAAAATTTCTTTCGACTTTTCTCATTTATCTTGTAAATTTATCTACCTACTGTAATAAAAAATGAAAATCAACAAACTATTGAAGTACATTCGTAACTGAAAGGCACGCTCTTCAAAATCTTACTGAAGCAAAAAGCTAAAATTCCAGCTTGAAAGTCACAGGGATTAAATGATTTTGAAAAGTTGTTTTATGTCGTGCATTATTTCGTACATCTTGAAATTTCCAAATTGCGCCTTCAAGTTATAAAATTTTGAAGAAAACGCCCTTTCAACTACTTCTATGAAAGAAGACGAATAAAGAGACCTTTCGGAACGAGTCCTTAGCACATCGAGTTCGGTGAGTTCACTCTGGTTTTCGATGTAGCTTCTTCAGACTCGGCGAATCTTGCAAGTGGATCCATCTAAAGCTTTTATCGTTCATAAAAGTTGGTAAATTAAAGTTGATTAGTTGGTTAAACTTTCTGAAAATTTTTGGGTACGTTTCAAGTATCTTTATCACGAAAAAGAAGAACTAATGTCATAAGGATTAAACTCGACGCTAGTAGGAAGCAGTTTCATACCTGTATCTGAGTTTTTGATATCGACGGAGTTGCTGGTCCTGACGATGCTTCAGCGCTCTCCAATACAGCCAACCGTCCTGGAAAATTAAATCGAATAATAGGTTACGATATTTTCTATAAATTACCATAAAACTAGGTTTGCAAGTTCTTCAAAAATTAGCATAGAATTTGAAAAAATACGATTTTCACAAATTCACCTTTTCGGGATCGAGTTCTTCGAGAGGCCTCGGCGGTCGGAGGTCCAATTCGAACAGCCACGAGGGATATTCCGAGTCCGGCAGAATTTTCGGACCGGGTTCTTCGCCTGAAAATTTAGATTTTCTTTCAAAAAAATACATTTCAAAGATTTCACTTTATAATTCAGTGAATTGTGAATTTTTAAAATTAAAAAAACGACTTTTTAAGAAAGAAATAAGGGAACGAGTCCAAATTTCTTATTTCCTACCTTGAACATAGTGATTGATGCAGACGTGTTTGCAGAGCTTCTCGACGTCCTCCTCGACGAAGGCCTTTTCCGCTTTGCCGGCAGGTAGATTCACTGCGGAAGTCGTTGCGGCTGTTTTCGGGGGCGCGTAGCATCGTACCAACACTGAAAATATGATATTATTAGAAATTTTTACTGCGAAAAATGAGCCCAAACTAATTGTAAGAAAATTCAAGTGCTTGAATAATTTTTCTGAAACCTATGAAAAAAGTTGTATTTAGAAATTTTCTGATAAATGAAATAAATTTTGAATACCTTTTGATATGGTGCTCCGACTAGCCAAACACCCAGACGCAAGACGGGTCAGCATCTGAAAAATCGTAAATCAAATTTTTCGATATTTTTTTGAAAAGATATTCTGAGGCTCCGGACCTCTAATTTACGAATAAACGTAAAATTTGAAATCAAAAAATTTACTCGTACAAGGAATATCCGAAAAATCAGCAACAACAATAAATAAGTATCGGAGAAAATGATAAGTGAGACCTGAAGATCGAAAGAGCGAGAAAAAAGAATGTGATATATTCAAAATGAGAAATTTTCAGGAAAAATAAAAAAGAAATGTTGTCCATTCCTCAAAAATGAATGTTAAAATTGTTCGATAGAATTCCTAATCTAAAAAATTACAAGGAAAATAAATTCAGTGTTTCTCCAAGGCACTGAGTTTGCCCACTTTGCGTTTCGTCGCATTGTTCGGACCCGTAGATGGGGTGGCTTTGCGCTTGCTGAAATTACAAAAAACATTTAGAAAAATGAGTAAATAAAGTCGATTTCCTGAAGATTACTGTAGTCTGAAAATACCGTACCTCGGAGGGGTGACGAGCGAAACCGTGGACATCTTGTTAGCGATGTAAAGTTGTTTGGGAGTTACAGAGGGCTCTGAAAATTTGTCTATTGCAAAGGAACAATTACAAATCGTGTTTCAAAATTGTGGCTTTTATTCATCTTTGGATACCCTACGGTAATAGAGAAATACTAATGCGGTAATCTCACATAAAACGTAAAAGTTCTTTGAGGCATATGATCGCGGAAACGAACCGACAACGCATTGTCTTACGAATTCCATTTGATTCAAATGAATTAGTTGAAACTTACGATTGATGTCCTTGACAATGGTCTGGAGCTTCTGCTTGTTGATGAAGAATCCGGTCGGGCGGGGAGTCATCGACTGGGCTGATGAGGGGCGAGCTGAAAAGAACGAAGGTAAATTTTACTGGGCATAATGTCAAAGTTATGAATTTTCAGCATTCAAAATAAAATCATATTCGTAATTTTCACCAGGTTCCTGATCGGCTTCAGTTTCAGGGTCAGGTCCAATTGCCGACTCGCTGATGACCTGAACGGCCTGCTCGAACACCGCATCGATCTCTTCATTTTCCTTGTCCTCGGCTGCCATCGTCTGAGATTGAACACTATCAAATCAGTATGGATTTGCATGATTACAGAATTTTGGGCAGAAGTCGTTATAAAAGTTTCGAAACATAGTGATTTATAGATCCGAAAATGTACCGAATACGTTCCAAAGGTTGTATGATATTCGTTATCATTTTTAATAAGTACTCATTTTCGTATATTCGAAAAGATTTTTTTTAAAATTACATTCCCTATTCAAAAGTATGCAAATGATACGTTTCAAAAGATACCTATATCGATATTCACTACTTGCTATATCGGCGCGTAAACAGGATCATATGGAAATAAAAAGAAACCATTTCAAATTTACCGGCTCGAAAATCTTTCTCCAGTCCTTATTGGCGACGTCCTCCTTATCTTCGTCTTCCTGAGTCGGTCCGCCCTCGAATCCCTGGATCTGTTCGAAATCTTCTCGCAGTTTGAAACGGAACGATCGATTCGTCTCCGCGCCAGTCAAGTCACCGTCAGCCAGCAATCTTAATTAGCATAATTAGGATAATTAACTATCAAAAATTAGATAAGTGCCTAATTAAACTTGGTAAAACATTTTAAAGTAATTCAAATAATAACAAACCGGATAATTACTCGAAATTTTGATAATTATTCTATTATTTAGGATTAATTAACCCATTAATTACCTCTCCTGGATGCGAATGAGCTCCCTGTGATCAGCATCAGTCTGCTGTTTGAGGATAAGTTGGATGTTCTTCCGACGAATCTCCTCCTCGTCGAACACTTCTTTATCAGCTGAAAATATTTTTTTAAATGAATAAGATATGTTTCAGAGAGCAATAAATTATAACCATTAATAAATTGACCAATTTTAGACTGGTTGACAGTAGTCATAACTAAACGAAGAAATCTGCTCAGTAAGTTGCATCCTATTTTCGCTTTCTATTTTTGGAGGAAAATACGCCGCGATTCAGAATGAGTAAAAATAACGGAAATTAGCATAAATTATACCGCACCTTCATCAGCCTCGTACTCGTTGCCCAGATCGTCTTCATCCACGTCTTCTCCAACATCGTCTCCCGAGAGGGAAGCCTCATCATCTACGAACTTCTTGCTGCGAACCCTAAAAACTCAAAATTGTTGAATTTTTCTTGATATGTTTCGCCGATTCATTAAATCTTATCTTAAAAGTCCTAGAATGCTATTTGAACCAGGTTAGGGTTAAAAATAAAATTCATCAGTAATAATCAGTTCCAAAATTTAGGGAAAAGATGATCTTTAAAAAATTTACTCGATTTTTTTCAATATATATTAAAAATAATGTCCCTTACATTTTCTTATAGGTGTCTTTCTCGAGTCGTCTGATGACAGCCAACTCGTCGTTCTCATCAACCTCTCCGTCACTCTCACTCTCAACTTTTCCCTCCTCTTCTTTATCCGAACTCATCCCACTGCCTTCATCGACTTCCTCTTCCAATTCATCCTCGTCCTCCATCTCGTTGTCGCCTAGTTCACCCAAGTCTTCTGGAAATTTTTATTTTTTTAGGGGAAATAGTAACTTTTATTTTCAAGACATTCATTTTTTTTACAAATATTCTTTCGAGAAAAGTACTAACTATCGTTTGATGGATGCGAAATGAATTTTGTGAGTTCTTTGAAACCTACGTAAATCGACATTTTGTAAATTTCAATATTCAAAGTTCGATAGTTTAAGAATGTTTTCGAAGTAGATGAAAGAGGAAAAAAACAAATTCAGGACGTAATTTATAAATTTCTTGAAATCTATTGAAATTTTCTCAAGTTTTAAATGATCTCACCTTTCTCCTGCGAGCTCTCCTCGGTTTCTTCGTCCAGAACGACTCTCTTCCTCTTGCCGGATTTGTTCGAACTGGCAGACTCAGGCCTTTCCTTTCTTTCCAAATCTTCCCTGCTCTGAGTCGAATTGGAATTCGACACATCGTAGATTTCAACCTGGATCTGAAAATGGAAATTTTATATTTGGAAAAGGTTGTTTCAAAAATCTCATAAATAGCATAGAATAAAAGGTTGGTAAGTGTCTTCTGGAATTCAGCAAAGTCAAAACGGTTTCTCGGAATAAAAACCTCCAAAGTACTTCATATTTCTATCTAAACCCAAAACTATCTTAATCGAAACCATCTTTTACCACTTTACCAACTAAAGAGCAGTCAATTTTCAAGACTCTTCTTCCAAACTAAAAAAGTTAGTAGAAAAATAATCGTATCTAGAAATATTTGAAAAATAACCTGAGGAGGAGGCGGGGCGATGTAGGAGTCGTCAGTGAGCGCTCTGTCCTCGTCGAGCATCGAACTTTCCGCGGGATTTTCCTCGTCTTCCTCGATTTCTTCTTGATTTTCCTTTTCCTTCTCATTTTCCGCTTCCATTTCATCGTCCGAATCCAACAGCACCTTCGACTTCCGAGCAGAGCGACTCTTGCGAGGCACTATTTCGTCACTGAAAATAAAGCACGTATTTTTCTGAAAACGTGACGTTATCTCATTTATTATAATTTTGAGAAATTATTTGATAAGTAAATTTTTGGAAACGTATGTCGGAGAATTTTCGAAAGTCGTTGATTATTTTAGTTCGTGAATCCGAGTTTATGCCATCTCCCATTACCCTTCAGAAGAAGTTCTTCAATAAATAAGTGCTGTGAAACGTATTTTTTGTTTTAAAATGCCCCATCCGATAATATTTCTGATTATCCAAAAACTTATCGAAAACAAACGGCTAAAATAACTTTCTCTAGTAAATGCTCATTTTAAAGTCGAATTTTTCAGAAGAAAAAAATCTCACTCGTCATTATCCTCCACTTCTTCTTGCTGCTTTTTCGCATTCAGAGGAGAGGGTGTTCGGCGAGTTTCTTTTTCTGTTTCCGGAACATTTTCAGTTTTTTCGGAAGCATTTTCTGGAACATTCTGCGTTTCCTCCCTAGTTGATCGATTCTGAGTGACGAATCTGCCCGAGCACAAGTTCATCAGATCGTCGTCGTCTTCGAGATTTGCCTCACCGAACGAGGAGAGTTGTAGAATGTCTGGAAAAATACCGTAATTCTACAATTTTTTCACGAAATAATATTTTTGAAAAAACTGTCTTACGTCCATCGGTCTCGAAATCCTCCGTCCTCTCCTCAGGTTTCTTGGCTTTCTGAACCCCATCGGCGAACCACTGTGAGAGTGACGAGGGCATAGAGAACTGCGTCATCTGCGTCGAACCCGACAAGTTCAGCAGCTCGCTCTCGGGAACCGTCTGAAAAGTTAGAATAATCATTTTCCCATCCAAAATGTTTATATATTATGTTTCATTTTGCCTGAAAATAATTTATAGCTAGGAGAAATATACGATAGTATGGGATGAAATTTTTCAAGTAAATTTCTCTCCGCCTTTGAAAAGGTAATTAAAAATATTTACCGAAGTGTCAATATTCTCATGGAGTTTCGGAACTGACTCATCCGGCTGATTTTGAGTGAATGGGTCCGGAGTTTTCGATCTGAACGTTTTTAATCTAAATTAAATAAATTTTTAAAAGAATTCTTACTTTGACTTTTTCTTTCTTTTTTCTCCATTTTCATCTTCCGAACCCGAACTGAAACACTCAATTTCTTCCTCGTCTTCGGGGTCGATTTCGCTTTCATCCTGAAACAAAAGAAATTGAATAATAGAATGTTGCATGAAAAATTAGAAATTTGCGATAAAAGAGAATATCTTAAAAAAATTGAAAACTGTAAGAAATAAAATTATTTTTCATAGAAAGTAAATTTTTGAGCAGATAGAAGAAAAAACTACTTGTTGGAAGAACTCCTCATTGTCCTCCATGTAGAGCTCTCTGCGCTTCTTCAGGCCTTCGTGCCGCTTCCTGATCAGACTGTTCTCCATGTTCTTCTTCAACTGAGCGCGAGCCACAACTGGAATTTCGACTATTTAATGAATAGATCCTTTCCTTTTAATTTTATTAAGATTTTTTTCCTCAAATCATTATAAAAATTACTTTTTCAGAAATCTGATAATTAGAAAAGAAAACTGACTAGGATTAATTTTGTTGAGCTTCGCAATATCAGCGACAGGGTTGGGCTTCTTGGACTTGATCGGGCCGAACTTTTTCTCGAACCAGTTGTGGGTCGGATCGTCCTGAGAATAAAAGGATAAATTTTCTAGAAAATTTCGAAAAAGTGGTCATTTGTTTAACTTCCCTAATCAAAAATTATAAACAAGAAAGACTAGGCTGATGAACTTTGAAAGATATGGGATTCTAAAAAATAAAACCGACTTTTTCATCGGTCAAATCGATGATTCCAGTGCCTTGCGGCTTTTTGAGTCGGACTGGGGAAATCTGCATGGCCAACTGTCTTCGGCGCCTCGCCACCGGCCCTAACTCCTTCCGCAACGACTCCATTTTTAGATCGTCTGAAATGCAATTAAAATATTTTCAAGTTCTATAAGAAAAATCTGTATTTTGACCGTCGAAAAATTGAACAGTTCGGTGAAAATATAAATCCGCTCCGACTATTACACGAAAATAAGGTTTCCTGCTTCAAAATTTATTTTTCTCATAAATCACAAAAATGCGAAGGTAATAATGCTAATTATCGAAGTAATAAACTCACGCATATCCGGCTCAACAGAGGGCACTCGAAAAACCTCCTGTTCAGGTTCAGGATCGACTTTTTGAGGCGACTCCCCAACCTCTTCAAAATCCAGCTGAGGCCTGTCGCGAAGCGGTGAACCGGTCGCCTCAGACATTCTACTGCCTGAAATTAGCGAGATAATTGGGTAATTAACGAGAAAATTGATCAATTAACGCGAAAATGAAGAGTTTTGAACGAGTTCCCTCATTTGCGAATGGAGCAGAAAAGGAAGTGAAAAGTCGATTTGGCGCGAAAATTCAAATCTGACTTTTGGGAGGGCGATTGTACCGTCAGAAAAAGTAAGAAAACGAAAAAATGATAGAAAATTAAAAAAATAATAATAATAATAATAAAAATGAAAGAAAAGATGAAGCTTGATTGAGCAAAAGAATAAGCAACCACTTGCATTTTTCATTTCAACCTTTGAATGATAATTATTTTTCGTCGAGTTTCTATCAGATTCTTTCTCTAAGCCATTATTGTGCGGCGCACTGATTTTTAACTTATTTTAAAAATTATTTTATTTATATATTAATTTCCACTTATTATGGTCTGCCAGTGCGTAAAGGGGCTGGGCTCCGAGTCGACTCTCCTCCCACTTTTTGAACCGCTCTAAGTCCCCCCATTCTCTAAACTCATTAAAACATAGTGGCGGAAAAGTGACGTGATTGGTTTAAAAAGTGGGGGAAGTCGACCCGAAGCCAGAGCACTGACCTTCCACCCACCAAAAACTGTATAAAAGGAGAGAGGAGTCAGGAACGGGACTCACCTCACTATTTGACTCAACTCTAGACTCTGTCGGATCATTCGCTATTAATCGTACTCGCCTTATTTCTTCGTTGTGAATTTGCCATATTCGAATAAACTCTCTAAGATAAGCTACACTGTGTATTCTAATCAACCTTCCACTTCAAACCAGACAAAAGGGGCTAGCTACTTGCTTGCCATAGGTCTCTTAACAAAGATGCTAGCCAAGTTACCAGTCGAAATTATATTGTTGATCTGCGAATATCCTGAATTCAAAGACCTGGGACAATTGGCCTGGACTAACAAGCGAATGATGCAAATAATCAAGAAACATCTGCCGATAGTGCTCGAGATAGTGTTCGAGGGAAAAATCTTATTCTATCGTAAGAAATAATGTTGAAAGCTCAGTAAGAAACTTTGAAACGATTCGTAATAATTTAGACGTATATCCAAATTATGATAAAGGAAGAATAGGCTTATTTAATTCATCTACCTACTCAGTCGAAGAGATTGCAAAATTTCACGATTGTTATTTGCCATATCAAGTAGCAACTACACGGACTAAAGTAAATTCTTATGTTCGTGATTTGAATAATTTCTTAAACTCCAGATTTTTGGAATTAGCTACGAAAAGAAATCTTTTAAAATATATGACTTGAATACCCGACAAATTTCGAAAGGTCTGCTCAACAAATCCATGAATGATCGATTCAAAGAATTTTACAGGACCAGGTCCTCCTGAATGGCGTATTGGTGCACCTGTGGCTTATTTCAAAGACAAATTGTATTATTTGGGTGGATGGGATCCTAAAACATATCAAGACACAAATCGAGTTGATGTAAGAAGATCAAATGAAAGTCCATAAAATAATTTATTCAGGTTTTAATAAATGGAACATGGGAAACAGGACCTGCTTTTCCTCTTTCAGTTCATCATGCTCAAACAATAGCATGCAATGAAATTTTATACGGTCACACTATAGCATATTCATTATTGGAATTATGATATTCAGTCATTGTTGATGTATGGAGTAGTAATAAGATATATCGACTATCAGACGATGAACAGAAATGGATTGAAATTGGAAAGATTCCAGAAAGACGAGACTATTTCGGAGTTGCATCACTAAATGGAAAAATTTACATAACTGGAGGACGGGAATCGTTAGTTTTGTATTATAAATAATGCATCATTATATATTTAGTAGTGATGGTATATTAAAATCCTGCCTATGTTTCGACCCCTCAGCTTCATTTTACAGTCGAATTTCTCGAATCGCTGATATGAATTATGGAAAATACGATCATTCTCTTGTTGTTGCGAATGGAAAATTGTATGCAATCGGAGGAAGGTGAGCTGAGATTTTGCATATCTTTATGCGAAATATTTGTTAACTTAGATTTAAAAATTCAATCGAGGAATACGATCTACAAACGAATAAATGGTGTGAAATTGGAAAACTAACATACAATATAACTTGATTACAATAATCCCAGATTTCATATCGAAATTTTATTCAATAAAATGAAATAATAATTTATTTTCAATAAATATGATGCAGACAACTCTCGAAGACATCCAAAAGTGATGAGGGATAATTGTAACTAAAATAAATATTTTTCAAAATATTTCATTTCAAAATTCTGTAATCAAATCCAATGTTTATTTTATAATAGTTTCAATTCATTAAGAGCCATTCCACGAATAACTGTAACAAGGGTCCGGGCAATTGCAAGTCTCCTGAAATTCGAACCAAATCCATATGGGCGGATACACCCATGGGCCTTAATCACAAAAATGGGAAGATCAGGTCCCGCCCTTTCATGTGAGCGGAATCAAACAAACCCATTTTTGTGATTAGGGTCTATGGGTATATCCACCATATAAGTTTGGTTCGGATCCGAGACACTTTTACAATTGTCCGGCCTTTGTCGAGTTACTCAAAGAATGCGCGTCTTAATATTTTTTAGTTCATTAAGATTACTTTATTAATTCACCAATATTAAAATTATCATTGAAAATCAACAACGATTACTTTACAAAAATACACAATTGTAGACTAGAATTTATGTCATATTTACTACAAAATTAGGTCAAATAATGAGTTTGCACTTCGAACATGAACTTTGACCTAAAGTTTGACTTTTTCGAGATTGTTCATTACTTTCTATGACTCAGTAGTTTTCAATGATAAGGCAACTTTTTACTTCCATACCATAGATACAAAGATAACGAAGGTTGTATAAAAGATAGAATGCGTAATTTCTATGAAATAAATAAGGTTATTAGAAGCACGAGAGATAAACTGCAAAGAAGATATTCAGCACCGAATTATTGTTATTAGACATTTGTATCGGACTCAAAATTTGGAATAAAATATAGTATTTTTGAAGAAAAAAAACTGAATTTCAAAGGCATACAGTTCGAGTACGAAAAATCGTTGAGCAATTGAAGAACTGAATAAAGTGCGCTAAATTTCAATTTTTGCAAAAGTATATAAATGCTGTGAGGGATTAAAATAGTAGCACATAAATTTATAGCACAATTTCAACCGTAAATGCAAAAGTTTCATCTTAAGATAAGATATAGTTTGAGAGTGTTTATAGGTGCACTATAAGTTTTCAGATAAATAGATTATTTTGATGTGAAGAGAAACGGTCAGATGAGACTAATTGTTGTAGACGTCCGACAGATTGATCACTCTCAGAATTGGTGGCAAAAATTGGAACACGACAAATTAGGCAG
Source organism: Diploscapter coronatus (assembly GCA_964036155.1). NCBI lineage: Eukaryota > Metazoa > Nematoda > Chromadorea > Rhabditida > Rhabditidae > Diploscapter > Diploscapter coronatus. Next base: position 9,891,339 of record OZ038422.1, read on the forward strand.
TGCATCGAGAGGAGTGTAAATAGCCAGGCTCAGCATCATTATTATCAAACAATGATGCAGTTTAAATCAAAACCGCAGACGGCAATGATTTCGCGAGAAGAAATGACTAATGCTCCCACTGCTCGGTCGCTATTTATACCCCTCTCGATGCGATGTTTGATTAGTCGTACGCGAAGTTACAACACTATTTTTGAAAATGATCAAGTTGTCGGACGACTACAATATTATGATCTAATGAAATTTTTTAATAGCGTGATTTCAAGAGATGTTTGCTGATACTCCTTTTTGTTATCTTTATTGAAATCAACATCTTGTAATGAGTAAAAAAAAGAGATGAAAATTCAAGGTCAGTGAGAAAACGTAAATGTAAATTTGATTCTTGAATATTCACATTTTATTTATATAGTTAATTATTTCATTGCCTTCGCTGAGCCAACATAACCTTATTGATGAAATTCACGACAGCCGAAGCGGGCTGTTCAGGCTCGAATTCGGCGAAAACGTGACAGGCATTTTCCATCGATGAAGGCTAAAGTTTTAAAATTATCATTAAAAAATTTCATCTTTAGAAACTTTACCTTTCTGGCAACGAAGCCGAACATTCGAGCAGAAGCGACGCAACCCTCATGGTAACCCAAAACCAGCGAATTGTCGAACCTGAAACTATCTACTTTTGAAAGAAGTTTTTAGATAACAGTACCGTCTTTCGACAGGATCCATTCCCGCATAAATGACGGAGTTGACAGGGAAATGTCGTCGGAAGAAGGCTTTTCGTGTGTTGTCAGTTAGAGTGACTCCCTGGGACGAGACCTAAAAATAAGAAATTTCAGATGAGGATTTGGAGAAGATGCTAGGAAAAACCTTTCCAAATGCATATTATTCTGATAGTTTGTAAATGGCGAAATAAAAAAAAATGCTTTTATTGAATGTTTCAGCGTCAATTTTTTTTCTTCGAAAAGTTACCTTGAAGTGAACCGAGACAGGCTTGAATTCTCCAGAAATGGCTTCTTCCACAGTGTAACTGATGGATCGCTTGATGCATTCGGCGCCGGTTAAAGATTCAACGTCGATGCTTCCAACGTACGACACGTTGCAGGCTGAATTGCTTTCAGCTACTAAACTCGAATTCGTGTGATAGTAGTATACCTGCGCCCTGCTCGAGCAGTGCTTGTGCGGCAGAGATGTGCTCAGGGGTGGCTGCTGGGTCGAAGTCTGGCAGCAGGAGTTTCGCTGGAAGAGCCAAGGGAGTGATCGAATGTTGGTAGACCAAGGCTGATAGCGAGCCAAAAACGGGCTAAAATTTGGGAATTGAAAAAAACCCCTTCTTTCTTGTACTATTCTCTAACCTCATTGTTGCATCCCTTCAACTTGACTCCTTTCGGCGATGGCTCGATTAAGAAATGTCTGACCAGTTCGGTTCCATCGCCTGAAAACAATTCTTTTCATTTTTGAGCTTCATAAATTCCCTGCACCAATAGTCTATTTTTGTTTTGAACGAGTGCCAAAAGCAACAAGGCCCAAAAATCTAGTCCCAGAGCGAAGCATGCACAAACAAAATCTAGCATTTCCGGGATTGGGAAGTAAAATCGAGAGCAGGCGCCCCGAATAAGTGGCCTCGGGGGATGAATCTGTTGTCTCGATACATTAGCAGTGACAATAACAGGGCTTATGAATGTGACCCCCTAAAGTCTAAAGCGGCTTTTAAGCTTGACAAATGGGGCATTATATCGCGCAACAAGTCAAAAATAGCATGATACAAAGAATATGCTTGAGAAAAATGCAAAAATGGGATATTTTACGAATTTGGACAGATTTGTTTTCTTCTGTTAGGATTTTTTGAAAATCTATTAAAAATGAATAATTTTCTTCAAACAATTCTCCACAAATTCACTTTTTCTCGACTTCTATGCTTTCCTGCTTCCTCTATCTTCCAATTAGGGAATTGTAAATGCTAGTTTGGAAGTCGTATATTTGTAGAAAATCTTAGGCTATATTTAGGCAAGTTTTTTCGCCAACCGTAAAATTAACACTTCAGCGACTTTTTTTATTTATTCTCGCAACAACAATTTCGCCTCCCTCTGATTTTATTTTGTCCAGTCTTTGTTTTAGTCTTCCTCGCATTTACTTTGCTGTTTTTTCATTGCCTCGAGCGGGCCTCTTTCCGTTTCCCTCAAAAGGCGCAGTTTCCTGTGCGTTGCGTGAGCAGACACAATGAAGCCCCCATAAAACGAAATCAGAACAAAATGCAAACGAAATTGGCTAAGAGAAGGAAGGCAGAGAAAGATACGAAATGAGCGAGTTTGCATGAATACGTGCACTTCTGAATTATCATCAAGCTTTTCGAAAACGCTATAGAAATGTTCATATTTTAGTTCTTCATAGAGATTGATTTTTAATATTTGGACTTGCAACTATTGTTCTGATCAAATGAAGTGAAGTCTTGTGTGTTGAAAAATAGGTAGAAAAGGCGAGAGAGACAGAGGAAATTACGTACCACTCTTTTCATTATCTCCCACTGAATTTTTTCTCTGCTCTAGCCTCTTTGCGCATAGTTCATACGCGCATTTCTCGCAAGACGCGTTTCAACACACTAAACTTCGCTTCATTTGATCAGACCAATCTCCTAATTGAAGTATTTAATCGTTGAAATTGATACCCGGTTGGACGCCAGGTGGAGGTTGAGCGACTTTCAGTGCCAGTCCGAATGCTCCAGGGAAACTATTCGAGTCTCGGACCACAAATGTTCCAGGAGGCTTGTCTCGCAACATGTTGATTGCTGAAATTAAATTGGTTCATCGTAAAAATGCCCAGAGATCTGTTTTAAATTCGATCACATGTTTTTCTACGTTCCGCACTATTGAATTTCATAGTCACCCCAAAATAACATTGGCTTCCCTATTCAGTGAGCATTCACACTCGCCAGCATAATTGAATTGTCACTCCAGATTGGGGCGCATGTCACAGCTATGGTCAATAAGCTAGATTTTATCTGGTGCGTTCGCAATATAACTTTCGTGAATTCGATAGCGCCGCATGTCAGAATGAGCCTGATTCTTATCATTTATCAAACTGTCATGGATCGAGAACATGCTTCGCCATATGTTTGAGAGAATTGATTGAATCCTGTCGTTTATCAAAATCTTAGAAATGTTCTTGTCGGACCAGGAGGAGTGGGGCACTTGAAATTCATTTCACGATTTGTCACATGTGTCTAGTGATAAATGTGATCTTATCAGTCGGTCTATGAGATATTTCGAATGTTCATCATAAATCCCCGACAGCTTTGCACCGATTATCGATTATTTTATCCAAGGACTCGGTTGAGCTTTAAACTGCAAAGGTCGACAGAGTTATAAAGAAAAAATACCAGAAAGAGTATCAATATAAAGAGAGTTCGAGAAACAGAACCCGCATAGAGAGAATGTTCGGGAGGGAGTCAGAGAAATCAAAGAGTGCCAAAATGTTGTGTAAAGTGCCGCAGGCAGTAGCAGAGAGTGATAAGGCATAACAGGAGCTTTATCCAGACTTGATGCAGCTACTCTCACTTTCTCATACTATTTCATCGCTTTCGCGTCGTCTTCGAGGTCACAGAAGATAGAATGTGCGCGCCCTAAGTTCTCTTATTATTGATATCCTCCTTTCCGGCCCGTACCAAACGCATAAACAATAACTAGCAAAAGCAAAGATAGACGTCGAAAGATAAGGTCAAAGCCACAAATTCGTGATATTTAATGTAAAGCGTAACTTTGTTTGGAAATTTATAGATTTCGTAAAACTTCATAAATATTGAAAAGCGAAACCAATGATTTTGCCAATTTCATTTTTTTAATTGAACACAAATGCTCACCGAATATGAATCCCTTATGTGCGTCTGTTTCACCAAACGCAAAAACCCACGTTTCACACTATTTTACAGCCAAAATATTGAGTCAGAACCCCTGCCGCAAAACCAACAGAAACAACGAACAGCTGGGGGGGACACGACCATTAACGCTTTTTCGATATTAGACTTTTTATCGACAAAGTCAACTGAATATCTTTGAAAATGAGTTTACGGAACGATTTCATTTTGACAAGAGTTCGAAGATTTTGTTTGATTTAGACTCATGAAAATAAATCTAGGTCCAAATTCTATCACCTTTATTCTATAGGAATTCCTCGCTACAAACCTAATGTGGTTATCCTAATAGGTTCCTGTTCCTTTCTCCCATTTTCTGACATTCCCTTTACAGAACTTGTTCCCATTATTTCCACTATCATCCAATTTACAACGATTTGTTAACTTTGGAAAAACTCGTCAAAACCGAATTAACTTGAAAAATTCACGATTTCTTCTCATTGGAATCATGCTGGCATTTTCTCGAGTGTGATATTGATCAAATTTGAAACGAAATCATGTGTTCTCAATAACTATCAAAAAATTTTGCTTACCTTGCTCTCTGGAAATCGTCGGCTTATACCAATACTTTGAAGTGTCCTTCACAAATACTGGATGGTGGTGGATAATTTCGGATGGATCTGGAAATGAGATTATGAAAACGCTATTTTTATCCTTCATCAGGATGGTATTTTCACTGACATCCTTTGAGCAATCCCCTGACATCGCTAATCCCTCCACCACTCGTACTGCTGATATTATTACGATTCTCGTCGTTTTCCGATGTCATTCGCTCCCCAGAAGACGTTGATGTCGTCCCGGAGCCTGACCGCAGTGGTTTGCCATTCTCCTTTCTGGCATCTATCGGGCTTCGCAGAATCGATGATCGGTCAGAAGAGCACCCGGATGATTCGGACGACGCCAACGAGGCTCGTCGATCCTTCTCATTTCTTCCGGGCGACGACAATTTGCCAGCCGAAGAACTGCCGCTTGGACTGGGCAGTCCGAGGGGAGTCGTTCCAGTCGAAGGCTCGCCTTTCTTCATGTGAATAATCAAGGTTGCAGCGTGAGGTGACGAGGGGCTCCTAGAGCCTCGCGACGACGACGGAGACCGTAGCCTTGGTGAATGCCTAGGTGATACGGGGCCAGATGATTTTATAATTGGGAAGGGGTGTGAAGGCGATATTGGCGATTTCGTGGGAGATTTCGAATCGGCTCCATTAGACATAGGGGAGGTACGGATTTTTAGAGGAGCAATGGTCGAGTAGACGACATTTCCGGAACTTGTTCCGGCGACCCCGTTAGGCGAGGACATGGGAGAACGATCTCAGCGATAAGATAAATTGATTGGAACCTTGGAAATCAAGGAGGAGAAGGAGGAGCAACAGCAGCAATTGCTTGAAGGTTGAATGGGAAAGATAGGCTGTGTTAGTGATGCCGCCAAACGGCTGTCGGGAAAAGAGAAGGGGAAAAAGATGGAGCGAGGAAAGAGTGAGAGCGCCTCGCCCCGCCCCGACTCTTTCCTTCCCCTCTGTTCCTGCCTTTGCCTAACCCTAAGGCCAAGCAGCACTTTCAGCATGAGAATCCGAATGTCCCCAAGGATTTAGCCACGCCCACCGCATTCTTTTCTCGTGTATTTCTGTTGAAAAACCCCCTACTCCAATTCATCATTTTTCATGTTAATTTTATCTAAGACGTGAAGTTTCCGATGAATTATACGAACTTTTTCTTACTTTGTCTATTTCCTCTTGAATCTTCCGACATTCCAGAATAGCAAAACTAGGCGATTTTTGAGATTTGCAGGGGTAATTCGAGAGAAAAAGACAGGAAAATGGAGAAATGAGAATTAGGGGGAAGGAAGGTGACCTTGCCAGAAAAGACAATCCATTAAAGTGCAGAACAGCAGTTGATAAAGGGGACGAATTAGAAGCGAATAAAGTGAGAGAGCGACAGAAATCGCGATGCAATAAACCGTCAGAAAGTGGATGCGCGCACCACAGGTGTGAATTTGATGACAGTAAAAAAAAAATCTTCTCCCACGAAATCTTTACGATCTTTCCAGCACCGATAACTTTAGTTAGATCGAAAAATCAAAACTGAATATTTTTCAAGATCTATATCAAAAGATTTCCGAAAAAAACTACATCTGCATAGTGTTTTCATCTTCCCGCTCATGCGCTAGTAATAGATAGCAAACTATTTCGGATCGGTTCCAAGTTGAATACAAACACAAAGTGTTAGAGGAACGTAAAGGGCGGCAAAATATCACGAGAAAAGACGACGCACTAAAGAAACAGAATATGATATTCCTTAGAAACGAAATATGAGAAAGAAAACTGCTGAATGAAAAGAGGAAGAGAGTGATAGAAAAAGGCGAGGTAAGAAATAGAAATACCTATAAAAAAGCGAAAGACAGCCGAAGTTAGCAGCATGTATGTTTGCTTAACTCCCATAGCATTTCACTGCTTTTTTGTAGGCGAGATGTGTGCTGGGCATTTTTGTGTGTCTGCGAGTTGACAGAAATCAACACGGAAATCGTAGCACTTTGAGTAATATTGAAAAATCTGTCGTTGTCAAAATTTAGTAATGTGCTTTAGCAACTTTCGAAAACTAACCTAAAACTGTTGTTTCAAACCAAATACATTTGGAAAAATAGTATATAATACACTCGAGAGGATTGCTCAAAGATGTCTTCTGGGGATATCAAACTTGTTGATATTTATGCTGAAGCAGGGTTTGTTCTTTCAACAGTGTGCAACAAGTTAATAATTGACTTGTTTACAGCTAAAATACCACAACGGGATTGCACTTCAAGAACGTCTCTGCTATGGAGAATCATGGATAGATCAGCCTTTAACTCACCGACAGAAGTCAGGGACGATCGTCGACTGAACTGACCGTATTGTGATCGAGGCGACGCGGCTCTGAAGAAAACCAAATAAGGAAATTGGCAAAATGTTATGTATGGAACTGCAATAACTGAATATGGCACAAAATTTCTCTCGTCAAAATCCACTATTCTCAGTTTGATTGTGCACTTCACTTGAATAATGAACAATTTATATGAGCGTCAAAATTTTATGCCTTCATCGAAAATCATTTGACAATTGATCATCAAAATCGTAGTTCTCAGTATTTAGGTACTTGATCTGGATGGCAAATTTCTACTATTGAATGTAAAGCGTTTTCTATACCGATTATTGAGCGTGCTAGCTCTATCATTCCCATTGCCATAGCCTCCTACAGGCGTTCCAGTACCGCTGCCGTGTGTACCGTTGCCGTGTGTACCGCCGCCGTTTGACGGACCGCTATTCGAGTTTTGGCTGTAGAGCAGAGGATGGAAGGGCAGTGGAGTTTCGCGAGATACAGGGAACGCCGGCGTCTCGCTGCGTTGGAGGACTACGCTCTGAAGACATAATAGTTTGATAAAAGTTTGAAAATAACGCATCGCTCATTAGAGCCATGAGGTTTTCCGGTTTCGAATACTGAGGATTTGTCGTTGTTTTTGAGGACCGAGAGTTTCGATGTTAAATTTATTCTTTAAAATGAAAAATAACTTTAGGTTTCGACGTCGAAATCGGTTTTTAATTTGAAATTTACCACGACTCTGATACTCAACATCCGAGTGAAGAAAATAACTAACCCTTTATTGTGTATTTTACAAAAAAAAATATCGTTAGAATTAAGATGAAATCGGTTTAAAGTTAATGAAAGCGGTTGGAATTAAAATTGCATTGATTTGGTTCGTTGAGTTATTTGGCTGAAACCTACATTCTCCGGGAAATATCTTCCACAGGGTGTTTCAGATCTATTGAGCGTTCCGCTCGAGTACATTTCCCGTGCTGGCGTCTCGGCACGGTAGATTGCCGCAGCAACGCGTTCCTAAAATGGAACATTTTGGTATCGAAATCTATCGAACATTCAATTTTGCGTCATTTGCCGTTGTCACAATGCAATTCGATACCTTTACACACTGACAGATCTGTTCAGGCACAAAGATATGTGTGACGGGAGTGTCTTTGATTTTAAAATAATTCTGCGTCAAAATCATCGAGACTCGAGTGAAAACTTTAGTCGCTATGAAAAGATTTTCGAAACAACTCACTTGAAAGATAAAATAAAATAGCTGCTATGTGAAATATTGATTTTTGAGAATGGCATTTTTGGGCATATCGGAAAGTTCACTACTTTACTCATCATCTCGTTTGAACATTTACAAACCTTTCTATTGTCAGTTTTAGTTTTCGAATTAATCGTCGATAAACTGGGTATATAATTTCCAGAGGAATGAGCTTTTACCTGCCCAGAAATGAAGTGAGTAGGTGTTTGGGCTCGATAACTGGACTCACTGAACTGGAACGGAGGTCGAGAATCGCCGGCACCGAATGATTGACCTCGTCGGAGATGTGAGTGTCCGTGGTGAGAGTAAGCACCTCGGCTATCTGGTCGGTCGGAAGCGGCGTAACTTGGCTGAAAATAGGACACTATGATGGATCGAAAGTGAAGGTACAGTAGCGCGGACAAAAATATCCGGCCACCTATGAAACTTCGAGTGTTTGGTTTAGCATTTGTAGTAACTCATTCGGAATGAAATTTTCACAGATTAAGCGATTATCGCAAGCGTCAAAATCAGGCACTCAAATTTTCATGAGCTGCTGATAATTTTGTCCACTACTTTATATTTCTCTTATATAAAAATGTTTCCTAAAGATCGAAGAGAATCATAATATACTCTCTGTTCATTTTTGCTTGAGATATGTTTTCACTTTTCAACTTTTAACTAAAGTTACTAATAAACTCGATATTTCATTACCTGAACAATGCTATTGAGAGTGGAGAAATCAAAGTCGTCGCTGGTTGCACCACCATTTAGACTTCGATAATTCTGAAATTATCTCTCAGATACTTTTCTGACGAAAGTAATTTACATCAACGCTAGGCGTAAGTCGATCACTTCTGGCTGGACTTCGACTGCGTTCACGAGGTGGCGGAGTAGGTGGCTTCCCACGGATTTGACGGGCTCGTCTGAACTCAAGATGTTTAGTGTTGAATTGAAGAAATTCATTGGATTTTGATCTTTAACTATTATTGATATTATCGATTGGGGGAGAACGTCGATATCCAAAAATTACGCTATTCGTCTTGTTCCTCTTCTACGCGACTTACTATTTCGTTACTCCAAATTCGATTTCTAATTGCTGCGCATGAATATCGACTTTCTCTCCAATCAAAGATAATTTGGTTAATTTGTAAATACACGTAAAGAATTAGGAAAAAAAACAAAATTCTAGACTTCTGAGCGCTATTAAACACTTTTTGACGGTACGAAAATGATCAGCATTATCGAAAATTCCTGCTTGAGAAGCTTCACCAAAATCTGTGAGTTCCTATGTGAAAACATCCTTTGCTAGAAAAGTTGCACGATTGTACGGTTGCAACTTTCGAAGGCTACACCACTTGATAATAATACTCTATTGGCTTTCCTTCACAAAAATGCTAACTTTTGAGGTGTTCAGCTTCACAATGTTTCGAAAGGGTTATTCCCAAGAAATCCATTTTCAAATCATCCAAAAAGTAATACTCGTAACAGACGCATAAATCTATTCGCATCCTAGACTTCTAAAATAACCTGGGTGAATCATCGAACGGACTGTGAGTGTTTTTGAGCCGCTCTTCTTCCCGCTTGAATTCGGCCAGTGGATCGATTGCGGTGCTCCTTGGGTCGGCATACTCATTGACTTTCTCATCCTTTGCTTTTAGCTCCTAAGGATTAAAAAATGTGGATTTCATTGAGAAAATTTCAAGGATCTACCTCAAGGAGGACCTTTTCTTGCGTCCTTCTCCTAGCCAAATCGGGGTCGACATTTCGGTTGCTTTTGGCCTTTTTGAGCTTTTGATTCAGCCAGTCATCGGCCGCATCGACTACATCATTGCGATGTTCCCCAGGGATGGAGTGAGTACGCTCGCTGAAAATTTATGCATGAAGAATTATTGAAATTTTCACATAATAATTTTTGCTTATTCCTTTCCAGAAAATTTATATGCAAAATGTTCGTCAAAATTTCACATGAGTCATTTAGGCTACTTTCAATTTGACAAGGAAACAGATAACTTATCCTAATCATAATGGATAGCTCATCCGATTTTGTCACCATTTAAAACATTATCGAAATTTTTGTAACCTAGAAGAAGAGTCCTCTTCCTCAATAGCTGGAAGCTTCCTTTCGAAGCTCATGGACGAATTTTATGTATTCGTAGTGGAGGGACACTAGAATTTGATGTAGCCGCAGAGAATATGAATATTTCCCGAATAATGTGCAAGAAAGAATTCGTTGAGGGTGAAAAACAAAACAATGCAAGAATTTTGGAAATGTCGACTGCAGAGAGAGAACTGATGAAATAAGGGAAAATATGGATGAATAAAGTGAGCATACAACAAGGAAAAGCTGCTAAATGACAGGAAATTTGAGAAATAAGTGAAAAAAGACGCCTTGAGCGAAAAAGGTTATCAAGAAAGACGCGAAGAAAACTTCGAGATAAAGGCTATTGAAACCGCGAAAAGATGCAGAAATTATCGAAATATTGTAAGACAAAGACGAATATGAAAGGAAACGTCCAAAGCAAAATGGACAAATCCATATTCCATGAATAGAAAAATAAAATGCGGGAAGGGCTTTTGAAAAGCGGAACGAGAAGCCGGGGGAGAAATGAAGGAGATGGAGAGAATTAGAAACATAACAGCATGACAAAAAGACAAACCCCAATAAGTGCTGCTTCAGAGTCTAATTAGTTGGGGGCAATTATGATTTTTTTATGATTCAGAGGAATTCTTTTTGGTGGAATTTTAATTAGTTTTTAGGCATTATTAGAATTCGTTGTGATTGTTCATCATGGGAAAAATGTGGGTTCTTTGAAAAGTAGAGAAATTATGAGTCCTTATAATTTCTAGCTGTCCCGCTACTTTGCACTCCGAAATTTATAAACTAGTAATCATCAATTTAGAGGCCTCGTTTTCATGATATGTTGTTTATTGAAGAGCTTATTTGGTGGCATTTATAATCGCTTACTGATTTCCTGACACGGCCGCAACGCTTCTGCAGTTCCTATTTCTGTATTGGTCTCTAGGGTCTCTCAAGTCAGAATACGATGATGCTGGTGGCATTGGTCCATTCAGATGTGGTCTTCCTGCATGGTATCCTCCAGAAGTACGCTCGCTGCTCATCGTCGACGCCAGAATATCGTCGAGCGGGTCGCTGAAGTTGTGTTTTGATCGAAGAATGCAAACGGTATCATCAAAACTTGCTTACGTAAACTTTTCGACTGGCTGATAATGCTTTCGCGGAAACTCGACACTTTTCGCACCCATGTGTTGTTGCCTTGGTGGCGGTCTAACAATCGAATAATCGATATTTGTACTTTTAATTGGCAATCGAAGAATGGGTTACCTCGGTGCGGTTTTGGATCCATTCGTGTAGTTTAGGTAGTAGTCGGGATCGCATAGATCGTCCATATCACTGCTGAAATTAAAATACTTAGGGTTATTTTTGCAAATTTGTAAATCACATAATCTTTCTGGATAGTTCATTCATTCATCGGAATCTCTCGCAAATTCATTGCTGCTGTTTTTAATATCGGAAAATTTTTCAACATCTAGTTGATTGGAGAGATAAAAGTCTTCGTTGCAATGTTTTTGCCAAGGCAATTGATTAACGGCGGAAAGTCTCTGATAATGTGTAATCACTTATCACTGATAAAGAAATCGAAAAATGAAAAGAATGCTGCCGAGTGTTGAGGAAAATGCGTGCAGAAATCGATGGAACTGATATCGGTCAGTTTCAAATTAGCTGCCTAATGAAAAACGCCTAACAATAAGTTTTAATGCTTTTTTCTCTTAGAAACTGAATTTTCCTAATTTTGCTAGCCAAAAATGATCAAATTCAGCGATATTTTCAAAACTGATAATTTTAGTGCTACTTTAAAAGCAAGAATAGCGAACTCGGAAAATGTCAGTAATAGGCTGCACTCGTCAAAATGCATTATTTTCAAAAAAATCGGCAACTAATTTGAAATAAACAAATGAAAAATGGAAAACTTCGAAAATGTTATTGATAGGAAAGCAGAAATCGATAGTATATTGGTGTCAGAATCAAAATAAAATTATCGAAGGAAATTTGAAATGAAAACAGTCGAACTAAATGATAGGCGCTCTCTCACACTCATTTCTTACCATGTAATTGTAGGTACGTTACTGAATCGTCAGGATCAAATATTGTTAGTTTTTGAATCGCCACAAATTACCTATACTGCTCATCGTTGAGTTGTCGATAGCTACCGTAGCGAGTCTTTAGCCGACCGGATCCAGTTCTTTGCAGGGTTGACGTCGGTGTAGCTGTGGCTCTTTGAGCTTGGTCGAAAACCTAAGGCGATATTTCTCTATTAAAGAGTCGATTTTGAAATTATGAAAATGCAAAGAGGTCGAAAAAATCGTCTATCCTTCATAGAATCACATGACACTTGTCTTACCAGAGGCTTTTCTGCCCGATCATCTGAATAGTCGTTTCTCATGTAGTAGGGCTGTGCGGCAACCGACTGACTTCGAGTTGGAATACGGGCCAATTCGTCGAGTAAAGCTTGCTAAAATAAATTGCCTTGATAAGGCGATGATGTCGTAAAATAAGAGGATTATCGGTGATTAACAAAATTTTCATTCTATCTTTTCAAAAACAACAATAATCTAGTGTTCTTCCTAAAGATAAGAAAGTCGAATTTAGGAAGAGAAGGGTTTGCAAGATTGAATCATTATGCTAATAGAATGAAATGGAAGCCTCAATTATAACTGCGTAAGCCTAATAAAACATGACACCTAATAATATGGCTGCGCTTTGTAAGAGAAAATGATAGGGGAAACTATGCTGAAAAGGAATGCTGTCACTCGCTCCGCCCTCAAAAACTAATTGTTTGAAAAACGAGAACCCGTTCTGATGATAGGTCGCCCGCTTCACTGAAATCGAGGTTTATTTCTGAGATTTTATTGGCACTTACAAATCAGCAAAAACCACAAATGTTTTAGAAAATCAGTTAAAGATTGAGCAGTTATCTATTAATGATGACCTCTAAATAGCCTTACTTTCTTGATATAAATCCCATATGATATAACCATGGCGTGAATATGACGACTAGTCAAATTATTATTGAATATGAGAGAATTTCGGGTTATGAATACGCAAGAGTTCTGGGCATCGGTGGTAATGGGTAGCGCAAAGGTTGCGCACACAAGGATAGGATAATTGTAGGAGTGGGGGAAGAGAATATGAGTGAAAGGGATAGAAAGAAGGTGTCAACAGTCATAACCTATAAATGGAGCTCTTACTCTTTCTTTCTTACAACCCTCCTTGCGAGTATTTCTTTCCTCTTTATTATTTGCATTTTCTCTTCCATGCAAACGTTACTACTTCGGCAATCGTAAACTTTTATGATGTCATCAAATCTTGAATGCGCGCTTCATGTGAAAGTGCGTTGTGCACATACATAATCATTAAATTTAGACACCGTGAAAGTTCAAAGAGAAGCGCGCCTACACTTTACTAATAAAATTTTTGAGACTATTTTTTGGAATGTTTTCATTTTTACCCACCTGTTTAGCGGCCTCAATTTCATCTTCCCATTTCGGCGTCTCGTCACGTCTGGGAATATCCGCAGGGAATAGTTGAACCTAAAATCACAAATTAGTTGCTCGTTTTGATTGCCGAAAAACTTTGATGTTCAAAAATCTCATATTCTCCAAATTTAATTTTGGCAATAGCAGCTCTTTTCATCGCTTATGTGCAATCTCAAATATTGAGGATGAGAGTGCTTGAGGGCTTCGGAGAAATTAAATTTATGATATGATGAAAAGGAATTATTTTTCTCGATATTCACAATATCGCGGAGAATATTTTGAGACGAAAATTGTACCCTTCGAATTTCGTCGGGACGCACATCGTCGACGTAGTCTTCGCGTCTTTCGATTGTTCGTGTGAGTGATAATCGGCGCGGTGGACGTGGATTCTCGAAGGTCTCTTTCAAAACCTTGGCCGGAACATATGAAAAGCATTTCGAGGCTTTGTCGTATCTAAAACCCAATGAACTAAATCAGCTTTGGAAGATAATTGGTCACCGATCTTTCCCAATTAGATTCGTATCGGGCTCTATATTCGGAGCTGCAGATGGTGTATTTCTGCCGAGTTGGCCCTCTTTTGGGCTGGGTGGTCGATGTGTTAGAGGTCTGACGTGAGCTGGCAGGACTCCGCGCCTGAAATCGGCTTGTTCATTACTTTTTGAGGTTGCATAAATTACGGTTCTTGGTGCTGATATTCCGGCTCATCCATAGCCGACGCAGATCGTGGCTTCGGCGGCACTGGCGGTGGCGGCATTTTGTTGTTTTTCGTCGGGGAACCCTAGGAATCGATAATTATTCATTTTTTCTAACTGAAAAAGTACCAAATTTCTATCCTCCTTCTCAACGAACGTATCCCTCTCTTCCTCTGCGTCTCTGCCCTTGCCGATGTCTGCGTCTCTGGATGGCTCTTCGTCGTCTTGCTCTTTCACTTCCTTTGCCAGAGGCAGCGAGAATGGTTTTTTTCGGATCTCGCTGTACTCGACCACAGGAACGGACGAGTCTGAAATTACAGAATCTTAGGCGAGAGTATAGAGAAAGTAGAGTAGAGGAGAGTAAGGGTAGAGAACGTAGAGGTGAAATTAGATAGGATGATAGTGATAAATCCAAAAAGCATGAGGAAACGAGCAACGAAAGTAGAATAAAGTAAAAGTATACGAACCCTAAAATACTTATTTTACATTTCAGTGAATATTTCGCATTGTGTCAAATTCATCAAATTTTCTATAGTCAGAAGAATTGACTGATTATTAATGAGTTTCATGATGTGCGCATAAGACAAATTTTAGGATAAACAGTCTATCGGAATTTTTTTAGGGAAATTCGACTGACAATAGCTATTTCCGTATTACATCTTCGTGAATCAAATTTTATGATCTTTGCAATCAATAACCTAAAATCTGCTAACTTTAATGAGCCCCAGGCGAATGAATGTGCTTCTTCAAAGGAAAATAGGATAGAACAAGCCGAGAAAATGATTGCTTCTAGCTCCAGAATCAGAAGATTTTGGGCGAAAACACGGGAAAAAAGTGAGAAATGAGGCGCTGCCGACTACCTATCGGAAACGGGAAGCAGAGAAATTTCATCGACGAGAAAAAACGAAAGGTATAAAGTATGAGATGGAGCAAAAAATTGGGCGAAAAGTTATAGAAAAAGAATGAAAACATAGAGTGAGAGATTTGGAGATAGCACAGAAAGAGAGGAATGGATGAGAGAGAGTGAGTTAGAGGAGTAGGCGGCTGGCGCTAGTATCTAGAGCTGAAGAAGCAGAGGCGCCCACACCGGCAAAATCCTTTGCCAAGGGAGAGAGCTTCAGACTCGATAGATAGCTCAAAGACGCAGATACAGTGGGGGGATCAGAGGAGGGTGCAGAGAGTGAGGCGAAAATGAAATGATAAGGAGATATCGAGATAAAGAAAAAGATAGGGCGATGCTGAGAGGAAAAGCGACAGAAATCGGAAATATTATGGGTTAAAGAGGAAGATTTTAGACTGAGACTGGGCGATTTTGAGAGCGTATGAGATAAAGGGGATTTGCCCCTCGCTGATCGTTGTAAAGTCACTGTCCCGGCAGCTAGCAGGCAAAGGCAGCTCTGAGCCCGAGGCTATCGAGCCGAAGCGGCAAGGGGAGGGGGAAGAAGAAGGGAAGAACTCGCCCAAAGCTATCAGATTATCGATTCGATTTCGCGCAATATGCCCAGAGAGGAAGGTAGAAACGAGACGAACATGGGGAAGAGCGAATGTGACAAATTAGTGAATTTTCAATACGAGTAGTGAATTCTTTACGGAAAAGATGAAATCTTGGGAGCAAAACACGAAATTCATTTTTAAAAAAGAAAAATCAGAAGAGCAAACTATGGAGGTGGAAATCAAGTAGTAGGGATTAAAAATTAGATAGGATTTATAAGGTTTGGGCTAGAGATCAAATGAGGTATATTGAAGATCAAATGCTCTTGATATTCGATTTTACGAGAAATCACACTGGAATAAAAAATAGCTTAAAATCAAGGTAGTTGAAATTGATAAACTTGTGAGTAAAAGTTAGAAATCGGATAGTTTTATTGAAGATCAATGAATCTTGAATCAAGATTTGCGAGCTTGTAGGTCTTGAAAGATTACAACGGATAAAAATGATTGAATACGCGCATCAAATGCACAATTGATAAGCATTGAAATGAAATGATAAAAATCAATGAAACTATGGCGCAATTGATGAAAAATCTATTTGTCGCCAGTTTCCAGAAAATTAATAGGCCTGATGTTACAAAAGAAATCGCAGAAAAAGCACATCGGAATTGATCGCGTAAGATTGATGAATGAAAATAGAAACTCACATTTTTAGAAGAGAAGTCGAAGTGAGAGTATCGATGTGAAGAAAAAGTGAATAAACAGATGTTGGCTTTGATTTCGATTCAGAAAAATAGTTTTAGAACAAATTGAAACGACTTTTCTTTTAAAAATACAAAAAAATCGATAATTCTTCAAATTTGGAAAAATCTGACAGTGAGATAAATGACCGGGCACGAGTTTGTAAGGGTGAGTGTGTGCGGGACGATATGAAGATGAACGGACACAGGACCAAGAAACAAAATATCTAGGCGACTAGAGGGTATTTTTGGGCGTTAGAAATACAATAGATCGCAGAGAAAGCGAGAAACAAACTGACCAACTGCTACATTTTGTGCCCTGGGCTATGATGAACGGATGAGAGAGAAAAAGATTGTAGGAGAGTTGGAGAGAGAGAGAGAATGAAGAATGAAGAACCCTTCCTTTCTCATTCCAATAAACACAAAAATTCGAACGGAATTTGTCACTCACATTTCTCTTTATGAATCTTTTCTGACCATTTTGTAATTTTGATAAAAATGGAGAAAAAACGGCCCAAGCTTATAAATTTGTGTGAATGAGTTATTTCTTATGGAACTTCTACTTTCTTTTTGGTGGTGCCCGAAACATTGCAGGATAGCTGTAATTTGATCAACATATTCTTTATGAAAAATATACTTTTTGGATCAAAATGAAAACTACGCACGATTGTTGCGCAAAATGAAAATTGCGTCGCATATTGGAACTATTTCTGACTCATCGAAACATCGAAAGGCAAAAACAATTGAGCAAATGGCGTAAGAGTGCAAAAATAATTAATTAGAAAGGAAAGACTAACGTCATTTCTAAAGTTCCTTAGAAAAAATGACCAACCTTCCGGCTCATCAAAATCGCCGTAACTGTTCGTTCGGTTTTCTTGAAGCGATTTCCGTTTTATCGTACCGTTGCGCACCGGTTCAGAGGAAACGTGCAGTTCGAAAACGGAGCGATTGTCAAAATTCGGATCTACGAATTTTTCTTTGGAAATATAAATTTATCTGTGAACTTACCTGCAAAAACGAGATCTAGCTCTTCCTTGTGGAATGTCAGAATCAACGGCTTCACGATTTCTTCCAAAGCACAAGTATTCAGTTGACAAACAAACAATAGTTTTCGTTGATCATTGCTAAAATCGGAAAACTTTTCTTTCAAAAATCTTCAAAATTCTTACTTTATAATGAAGCATTTGATAATGATATCTCCTCTCAACCGAACCTCTCCTTCGATGTCCAATTTGACCGAGTCTTTCGAGGCTCTAAAAGTATAAAATTACGGCAATTTCTAAAGGGAAATAAACTCAGGAACGACGTAAGTTTTGATAGTGAAGTTGAAAGATACGGAAAAAAATCGTTCAATCCTAATCACTACTTGATTAGTATTTTTTTTAAATAACCATAAACATGATATTCTGAATAACCTAATAAAAATAACGAATAGCGAGATTATCGAAATAATCAAAGTAAATAGCTCGCGCAGGGCTCTCTGCATTAGGTATTCGGTGAAATGAGTGAAACAGAGTCAAACTCTCTTCCTCTGTTACTCTTTTGCTTCTTCCCGCTTGGGTGAATCGCTTCTCGTACTCTTCCTTCCTTCCTCTTTGTTTCTCTAATTCAACTCACTACTTCGACTCTAACATTTTACCTAATCCTCTTTCAACTTCATACACCTATTTTGCTTTAAGCCGAGGGTCAATTATTGATTTTTTTTTTAATTTCTAGATACAATTTTAAAACTTTCAGTTATTTAGAATATTCTGACAAGAAATATGCGAAACGTCAATTGAACGACAGTTCATAAGTGGCGAAATGACGAAATGTTATTTTTCTTACTCGATACCTATCGACTTCTATAACGTTTCGTTATTCTTGCGTAATGCAATATACTCAAAATCATTACGTTATTTCTCGTTACACTATTCCGTCAGTAACCATTTTACAGATTACCCCGATTGAAGAGGTTAGGTAAAGATGAAACAAGAATTCGAAATTTTTAAAAATTTCCTACATTTCACAACTCTGATAGACCGGATCCAATCTCTCGTAGACTTTGAACGCCAATATCCGACCAACTGTATGAGTCAGGGTAATTCGGTGCAAGTACATTGGAGCGGGATTCACCCTTATTTTCCCTGATAGCAATGAAGCGAAGTAATTAATGTAGCTGCAAATTCGAAATCTCTTGATTTTACCGTAAATCTATTTTGTTACCGCTTCTGACTAGGTTGCCCGTTAGCTCCAATGTATCGTTCGGAAAATCGCTGCATGCAAAATCGCTCTTCGACACAGTCGTCACTAAAATTATCAGATTTTCATTTTTTTAAATAAATATCGCCAAGATACCCGCTACAGATCGCATTGTAATGCATGTACGCAGAAATGACCATAGCAACTCGACCTCTGTCGCCCTGGATGTGATTTTGAAGATTTTCACTAGACTGAGGAATCTCACCTTGCAATGAATGACGACTACATTTTCGCAATCAGCAGCTAACCATTTCTCGATTCCTTTACAAATCGCACATAATCGATCGAGAGGTGGAGCAATTCCTAAAAATAACTTTGAAACAAAAAGAATAACTTACCAATGCTTACCAGGAGGCCATCCACATTGATCCGCATCAAGACATCTTGCAACATCATTTCTGGAACGAGAGACGGACCAGACCTGAAAATATAGCTATATTTAAAATTTACAATTATTTCACTTTGTAGTGTCCAGAATGCTTGTTTTTGAGGTTAATCGTCGCCGTTTTCAGGGATTCGACATAGGCTCTTTCAGTGCCTTCATCAGGCGATGTCAACGCTGAAATTACTCGCATTTTTTACTCCTATTCGCTAGTTCGATTTTGTCAACTCCTTCTTTCTCTGCCTTGAAAGAATGAGGAGGAAATTGAACCAATTTAGGTTGTTTTTGAAAACGCCGCACATGCAGCAGCGCGATCTGAATCTTGAAGGTCCAGAAATATAAAACTGAGATGAAAATAGGAGTACCTATGATATTTTTGGTGACATATTGGAGCGTTAGGCCTTCTTCTATAGGGCCGCGAACGACCATGCGGGCGCTCTGAAAAATATTGATAAAATAACTCTTGTAATAGTGGGATAAACTACAAAGCTATAAATTTGGCAGCAAATAGCAAAATTAGAGATCGTGAAACTGGAACTTTTCGGGGAATTCCCAGATTCATAGTACTCGTGCTGCGCAGGTATGTCAGAGATATCGACTACGTAAAGAGAATAGGAGAAAGACACAAAGAAATTAGCCACCGGCAGCAATAGAGTTTGGAGGGATTTGAGCCAAGAAGGGTGGGGGACTGCTAGAATGTATCGCGTTACAAGGCACACGGCTCGCAGGTCAATCAGCTGCAAGGTAATGTCAAAGAAAGGTAGTATTTAGAAGAACGAGTGAGTAGTGGGTTATTTTCACAGCTGATCTATGAAATTTTGAAAATCAAAATACCGGGAATTTTCTGAAGTTTAATCTAAAATCATTGAGTTTCCAATGTCCTCAGGGAAAATTTTCCGAGGAATGCTCAACCTGCTACATTCTCACCTCGAATGGAGTGGGGCTCGACACGTGCATGAATTATGCTGGTCGTCAATATTTTAGGTTTCACGCGAATTTTGCATCTTTCCCTCTATTTACATCGCGATACCTCAATTCCCACTCAAAAACATCTTCAAGCGACGCTTCTTCCCTTGCCTCATATAACCCATAAATCCATCCCGTTAACTACGCGACAGCTTTATATCCAAAGCATGAAGAAATGCCCAACAGATAAAGCATTGCTTAACAAAACATATCAATTGATCTATTCACACGAATATGCCACAAGTACGGCAAAGCAATATATCATTCGTTAAATGCGAACGCCGCCCCTTCTCACACGTCAAATAAATTAGTACAGAAATTTTATACCATGACATTCAATTAGAGATAAAGAAATGTGGATATTATATAAGCAAAATGATATCGTGTTATTCCAAATAAGCTATCAAAATCTCAATCGTTTACCGTGATTGCAAGGTAAATTTTGGCGACGTTGTCTCTTCGACTAGTAAAATATTCAAATACTCGGAGTACGAGGAAATCTACGTTTTCCGAAATCCAACCCTTGGGGAACAATAACGTAATTTCGGCTGGTCGCTTGCTAGGTTGCCGATGGAGCGCGATAAACGGATTTCATAGGCGTGGTTGGTGTCTATTTAGACACGAGAATAGGGTGAATCCCCGAATAAGAATAAGCGAAATCTGATGTTCGGATCTTTAGCAATAGCGAACTAGTAAAAATCCCGAATCATTGGAGTTTCGGGAGATTTCAAATAGAGTTTAGAGTAAATTGGTGTGTTTTACGCCGTCAGCGCACGGAAATGGTTTAGGTCCTATTTCGAGGGTTTTATTGTTGAACTACTAGTTGAGAAAGGATACATTCGAATTTGGAAGAGCGAGAGGGAATTCTAACATCTTCTTTCCCTCTCTCTGCATGTCCCTAACTGGTTCGCATCTATGCATCATGTAAGTGATACTTGCTTATGCGCACGCGTGTTCTCTTCTCCATTCTCTACTTCAACAAACCAATCTCTTTTTTGAAATTCTTCTGTCCATTTTCATCGCTCCTCCCGTTTCTGCAAATCATCTCGAGGGATTACTCCCATTCTCATGCAGCGCATATTTTCCTCTTCCAAGGGTCATCTTTATCCCAAAACCTCTCCAATTCAAGCGATATTTCTAGTTTTTTTCTCAGTTTTGATGTTTTTAAACCCAAATTCAGTCGCCCAGAAAAATACTCAAATTCTTCACAGCAACAGGATAAAAACATAAGTTGACGTGACAATTTCAAAGGAAGCGCTATTTTGTATAAAAACAACTAACTTTTTGTAGGCTAAAATATGAAGTTGTATTGAAAAATTCAAGCAAACGATGAAAATGGTCCTTAGAAATTATGTAGATTTCATAAAATGCAAAATTTTTAGGAATGGAGGAAATGATAAAAAATAATGACATGTAACTCCTATCAAAACGCATAAAATAAGAATTCGAGAGGATGCCAAGTTTCTCAAACCGCTAATTAATTACGCCATCTGTTTTCTTTTCTTCCATTAATGTTTTCAATAAACTAACTGATATGACAGCGCATTGGCCACATTCCTCATAGAATTTCTCACCGTTTGATGATAGCTATTCCGTTCTTTACGACTATGAGACTTCAGAAAGAACATTTGTATTTCTCTTTCTTGCTTCGTTTAGCAAAATGTTTCAGTATATCGAAGGGAAGTAAATGGATTGAAGCAACTTGAAAAAACAACATTTTTGTGAGAAAAATATCGTGATAAATTTGTTTTTTTTTCAATATTTTCGAAAATCCTGTCCAATTTTGGCCACGTTTTGCCTATCCCAGGTGCACTCTCCACACTGCTCGTGAGTAATTGCTAGGAACCATTGAAAAAATACGGCAAGAAAATACGATATGGAAGGCGAGAGAGAAGAAAGGGAAGAAGAAAGAAGAAAGAGACAATACTCTACAAAACCGCTAACAATTGCTTTCACATGGGTTATTTATGTGACAACCGAATATTAAATTTATTCATTTCTCGGGGCTGCGCATATTGCAACAAAAGGTATCAAGAAAGGAAGCATTTTGGTAGAATATCAAATTGAAAAATAAGAAACATAACATGGATTACTGATCTAGTATGAATTTTCACGCAATATAGAAATCGACCTACCGGAACAACATTCGAATTCGACCCATTTCCGTTGCAAACCAGGGTTCCGTAGGGTAGTTCCTAAAGTTTTCACTTTTTCAATTCTTTACGCAAACTCCTTAATTTGTCTGAAAATTTTATTTTATTTTCTCTTCCGCTTTCATTTTTTATCGAACCACTTGAAGATGGACCTGCTCTCTGCGTATTTTGTTGGTCCGTACGGTTGCATGAGAAGAGGAAGAAAGAGATTTCTGCATCGGTTGACTGATTTTGTGCGGGGAGTTCGTGTGCGCAGGGATTGTTTCAAGAAAAGACAATGAAAATTCGCGAGAATTAGAGAAGAAATGATTTTTTTCTCAAATTCTCTGTTTCACACAGACTTTACCGTTTATTTGCATCTTTCTGCTCTATGTCCACAGTGCTCTGCTCATCCCTGGCCCCCTTATTTTGATCTCTTTTCCTTTCTCTGACTTCTTTGGACTCTCCTGTCCTTTAATAATATTTCTCTCTCAAAATAGAGATTCAAAGAGGCGCGCAGGGCAAAAGCAAGCAAGAAGCCTAGAAGCAAAATGTACAAGCCACAAAAGTGCACACTGTTTGGAAGAGAAAAAGAAATTCGTATTCATGAAATCGGTAAACTCTCTCATTTCGGCGTGAGTCTAATCATGCTTGGAAGAAGATCTAAATCGCAGAGTAAATTCATTAGAAATCGAGGAAAATATTTACAGTCGAGATTTTTCTGCGTTTTTACTAACATGACGAATCCAATAACTTTATTAGATCGTTAACTAATGCAGCTTGTAGCATTAAGCCACCTTTTCTCAACTTCCTGACATATCTTGACTTCAAGAGATTTCCAGATGGCCGCAAAATTAGCATAAACCTTAAACAATACACGGATTTTAGTGCAGGAATGATATCGGCAGTCATAAAGTTTCACAGACAATGCAAAGACGAGAAATTCCCACAATTCTCCTTCCCAATTTGCTGCTAGCGGCACTCTTTCATTTTTTGCGTTCTATTTAGTCGGCCACTAAACTGATGACCTCCTAAAATAAGTCATTGCTATTGCACTGTCGCTTCTCACTTTCTCACGATAGTTTGCTTATAGAAATTGAAACAAATTATAGAGGTTTGGAAGAAAGTCCTAACATAGCTTATAAAAACGGTCTAAATGTTAGCGGTGTGTTACGATTTTCTGTTTTCTAACGGCAGTTTTTCAGGAAAAATCGTCTATGATACCTTAAATTTTAGTAGCTTTGGAAAATATCATTTTCTCAGACAAATTTGCTTAGCAATAATGAATTTAACGGCTTTTCTATATTTTCGCAATTCTTTTTTCATATTTTCTAGATTCTCAACTCGATTTTCATTCGTACTTTAAAATGAACTACTGCCAACTCTACCAATTCAAGTTTGTATAACTTTTTCTCAATTGAACTATCAAGCTATGCGCGCACAGATGTTTGTAAAATTCAAGTTACCAGATACGATTGAATTCAAGAAAAAAAGCAAGAGAAGTATGAATAGACAGACTGACAGTCGCTTTGAAAGTCTTTGATGTTTTTCCCAATCTCCAATTCTCCTCTACCAATCTCTTCCGAAAAGCCAACTTTTGCACAGGAAAAGGATTAATGCAGAATACGATTCAAGTTATTTTCTAAATTCATATCAAAATTACCTGTTTCTTTTTCCCCGATCGGAAACAAATGAATCGTCGAATTTTTCGAGTCATCGCAACTATAGAAATCGACAAAAACTAAGTGAAAGTCGAGCTTTCTTCTACATCAGGATGAAATACAGTAGCTTATCGGCGGCTTCGTGAATGATTCATGAAATTCCACGGCTGAAATGCTCTAGAAGGTTTCGACTCGACGGATTTCACTGAGCTCGAAAACAAGCGAAACAAGGTTAATCCGCAGGTAAAAACAAACACAATCGGAAAATTGAGGTAGCGAGAGGAAAAAACGCAAAAATTGAGTAAAGGAAATATGAAATGGAGATTCATAATGGGAGAGAAATGGGAAATAGAGCTGTAAGGAGCGAGAAGGAAAGATGGAGAACGCGAAGCATCCCTCGGTCTTTTCTGTTCCCTTCACCCTTCTTCACCGTTTGAATGAACGATTCTGGCCCCGCCCACTCACTCTTTCTGTCCACTGCACTGTTCCTCTAATAAAGATTTGGATTTGCAGCTTAAGCTAGGAAATAAGCGAGAAATTTGATGAAACGCGATAATTTGTGCACAAAATCATGCAAGGAGCAAGTCTGGAGAAATATCAGAGAAAATCTCCCGTAGCTAATTCTCCAATGAACAAATGAAAAGAAAGATTAGAAATAGCAATATTTAACGAAACAACTAGAGAGCGCAAGCTGGTTCACGAAGCCCGAATCTCGCAGTTAGCTTTTGTTCAGAATAATGTGTTCTAACCTAACTAAAACTTTTAGTAAGAGAAAATGGTAACTCGAAAACCTCGCAACTTCGCCACTTTGGGATAGTATGCAAAAGTGAGAGCGCTTTTCCCTTATATTTTTCTATCCTCTCCTATCTCTACATATTATTTCGCAAAGTGGCAAGGTTGCGAAGTTATGAGATTTCCGAATTCCGCATACTCGAAAAAATAAAATAATAGTCGTTTGTGACCGAAATATTTACTATTTTCCTGGCCCCTGGGTGAACACGCTTCTAGCCGTGAAAAACCCGGATATAAACGCGTCATGATGAGTTTATAATTGCAACTACTTTTTCCTAATTTCAAAAGCTTCAAACCGATGAATTATGGCACGAGAATGTCATTCAATTTGAATTCTATGGGAAAAAAACGAGAAAAGTCAAATGTTGCCAAGAAGAATTTGAATTTGAGCGAACTTATTATGCAGAAATTGCATCAATAAAAACAGCAAATTTATTGGTTTTTCGGCGATGACTTTCTCGAGTTTGAAAAGTCGCATATCGAACGATAAAAATTCAATGGGGTATCCCAATGAATAAGCAGTTTGCCCGTTATCATAGGTGAAAAGCAGCTCAAGCGGCAGGGAAATAGCTTCCATATGACGCGCTTGGAAACTAGCGAAATCAATGAGAAGGAATTTTGAAAACTAAGGCATTGTTTATTGTGCCAAGAAGAAGTATTTGCAATGCACTAGTTAATCCTTTTCGTTTCGAAATTCAAATAGAATCTAGTCGACTTACTTTTGGAACAATTTGTACACCTTTCACTTCAAGATTTAAAAAAAAATTAGAATTAATGAAATTTATAAAATTAAAGGTATCATAAATTAGCATAAACCATGCAAAATAGTTATGACAATCCAAATATGGATTCGAAATCTCTAAATTAAGACTAATCTCAATCTAAGATGATTATATCGACTGATATGATAATAACGAATACTGCCATTAGATCTAATGGCTCTTCACATATTCTCGCTCATAAGGAGTACTTTTGTAGATGAGGCGAAATATTCGGCCATTAGAAGAGAAAATGAGAAAAGTATGTGAGAAAGAGAGCAAAGGTGAGAGGTCAGCAGAGGGCAGAAGAAATAAGAGATCGAAAACATACAGACACACAAGATAAGAAATAAGAAGAAGAGCTAGGCCTAGGCACTGTGATCGCATTTTAGCTCCACTTTCCCGGGCCATTAGCCCGGCCAAAATCAACACACTCATCAGATAATCAATGAACTGAATCAAAAGTCAAAATAGCTTCATTAACTTGCGAAAACTTTGATTTTTGCAACATAACTATAGAGAGCTAAAATCCGAAAGTTTCATTTAGAAAAGTTCAGGGAAGGGAGCATCCAAGATGAAATATTTCTATAGAAAAGTGTTGTATAAGAGATACGCATATGAATTTTAGCGGAATATTTGACTTAAGCACTGTCTAGGTCTACGTTGAATGCTCCTAATACTCCACACTTATCATTCTTCTATTATGTTTCAAGAATAGGCTGCAGTAGCTGTACTGGACTGAATTACACATTGATTGTGGAGACTTCCAATAGCAATACGATGTTATATGGAATACCCGAATCACCGTCTAACTGTTTGAGATTAACCATCAGTAATTGTCCCACGAAGGCTTCATTTTCGTAAGAAATTATCATAGATCATCAATCCTTAGTTTTTTTAAACTTATCCAAGTTAGGTGTGTGCAGAATTTCAATTCTGACAAATTCGAAATCGGAATTCCGAATAGTCCTGCTTCACATTTTATTTTATGATTTTGAGAAGGAGTTTATTCATACTTTTCCTTACACTACACAAGTTCGTGATTACTTTTGGATGAAATATTGACACAATTCTAAATCCATCATATTAAATTAAATAACAAATAGATATTGAATAAAATTGATAATAATGTTCAAAGTATGCCTTTAATCCTGATGCGCATGTTCATCGGGGTCATCTTCCCTTTCCTGTCCTTGCATTTGTGTATCTGCAGCCCCCTGGATGCTGCTCTGCATTTGCGATTTCAATTCCAATTCCGCTTTCTCGTTTCGACTATGCACTTCTTCAGTAGAATGCTTGATACTTTTCTTGAGCTTCTGAATTTTTAGACTCTAATTTTTAAAATCTATGATAAAATGCCGTTAGAATTTTGAGAAAGAATACCTAGACTTCTTTGAGAGAATATTGCTCGAAAGATATATTGATCTCGCTAATATTTACAAAAGGCTTGTTGAATACGATTCGATCTGACGAATCGGATCGGGTAAAAGTTTTGGCGTTGTGGTCGGATCGGATAGCGACTCATTAAATATCATTGGAATCATTACTGGGGGGTTTTTTTTTTTTTAATTCATCGGATCGGCTCGAAAATTGTTCGAATCGCCAACAAACCTGACTCACGATGCGCTTCAATCAAAGATTCTTACACCTTATCGAAACTCAAAATTTTACTCGGAATTTGAATTGTTAAATCTAACCTCGAGTGCTCCCTCGAGCTTGTTTTCATGATCCAACATAGGCAACTGCCTTATAGCCTCAGCCAATCTATCAATTTCTCCTTCAAGCTTTTCCTTCAAATCCTCGATATCTTTGACCGAGCTCCTCAGCTCCTAAATCACGGATTTATTCTGAAAAAATCGAACGAAAGAGGAGCAAGGAAATTATGCCATGAATATGAAAATCTGTTCGTGAACAATTTTGAAAAGGGTACTATTATAAATTGGGATAGATGAAATTTCATCTAAAATTATCCATTTAAAATTTTTGGAACTAAGGAATGCCCCACAGGCATCAATAATTATACCCGTACCTTCGTAGTTCTCCAAAATACGTATATACCTTACTTAAGGCAATGTATAACATTGTGTACCTATACCTTATCTGTGGGCATCCCTAATCTCATTCTAAATAATACAAATTTAACCATATTTACTTTTCAATCATCGTTTAATTTAGAACTTTTTACAAGGCGAAAAACATGAATACCGCGGATAGCTTTGCTTTAGAAATGAGTTGCTTCAACTGCCTACAGATGTTGGAGAGACCGTTGATGTGTTCCTTCAATCAAAATTTGTTCTTTTGAAATTCATAATTTGCTTACGAGATATTCCTTCCTCTTTTCCGCGGAAATACCCGATGCACTCACTCGAATTGTCGAACCGCCAGTCGAGCAAGCGCTGCTCAATGCATCCACAGCTCTCATCGCGGTACCACACGAATTCTAAAATTGAAAGAGATCATTTCTTAGCCCAATTTAATATTGAGCGATTTTTCTATTGATTGGAGATTTTACTGATTAGAACTCGGAAATGTTATAATAAAAATCAATGCAACTGAATTGGAATTCATCAGAAACTGAAATTTACTTTTTTTCAAACCTAATACAATATTTGGTTTTTGATTGTAAAACCCTTCTCAAATAAAACTCACAATGACGAAATTAGCAGCCTCATCGACTCTTGGTTTGTTCAAATTCGGCTGCCGGAATTGCACCTCATCTATCAGACCCTTTGGTTCGCTTGCAATTTTAAGAATATTGATCAGACCGTCCATCTAAAATTGTCATTCTCAATTAGGAAAAGATCGAATAAAGCTGATCTCATACTTGAGATTTGGTCATAGGGATTCGATGAGATTTTTCTCCGAATTCTTACTCCAGATCTATTTTCGAAATTTGTGAAAATCCTACCGAACTGGCAATTGATGAACAGGAATTTACACATTCCCCAGCTTGTCTAGTGCAATTAGCCATTGACTGAAATATTTGGGTTTGTTATAAAATCATTCCTCTTCTCACTGGTTTTAAATTAAGGTCAATTTTTAGATTCCGACTTGATCTTCTCAAAATTAGCCATTTCATAATTAGCTTCCGAAAGAATTATCGGCAAACTTTCAGAATTTGATCAAATTCTTTCATGATAGATGTTTATCAATTTCATTCTTTTATCGTCAAATGAGGACAAGTTTGACATGACACACCCCCTATTGGGAACTGTCCTATTCGGAACAGCCCAATTCGGAACTATTTTGTTACCTTCCGAAGGGGACCTATTCACAAAAAGTTCCGAATTGGGCTGTTCCGAATAGGACAGCTCCCAATAGGGGTGTCCCGTTTGACATACATCCTTGTAGACGAACTCATGAGTCCCCTGAGCAACAGCCTGTGTGCTGATACCTATCAAATCTATACGACTCCGTATCTGATTCAACAATTGCGAACTCTGCTCCACTTGATTCTCCGCCTTTTTTGCTACCTAAAATACGGCAATTTGCAAATGTCGTACCATGCGAAATAGTTTAGCCAAAATAAGTAGGGTAGAGTCACAAAGTGTTCATTTTGGAATAAGAAAAATGGGGGCGTGTCGGCGAGAGTAGCTCTAGCCCTGACAGGAGATACAGCATTGAAAGAAGAGAGTCAAGGCTAGAGAAATCAGAGACGCACAGAGAGGAGCGTAGGCCTCGTCGATATGCAGCTGAATCGGGAGAGAAAAAATGTCGAGGGAAAGATATGCCAAGGCCCCGCATACTTACACATAACTCCGCCCCCATTTTTCCTATTTTAAAATAAAAATACAGTAGGTAGAGATTATTTTTCCTAAGCATAATTTCATATTTTGCAATGCAACGAAATTACGATTCTTCCGTGTTGCTTAAATCATCTATCTTTCATTCATAAATTTAGATTTATGAAAAATAACTTCCCTTCACTCGATACTTTTGAGGGATCATAAAATTTTACGTTAATTACAATTTTTGCAATTTTTTTTATATAGAAAATCATCGAACCAGTTGATTCGTGGCCTCGTTCTGCTCAATTTGGTATTGCTTCTGATTTTCCTTCTTATTTTCAACCTTTCTCTGATATTCCGATAAGTGGAGATTTCTGAAACATTCAGCCCTTATTTTCAGAATATTTTTGCAAACCTCTGAACGTCGAAACCCTTTTTCCGTTCTTCGACTTGACGAATTTGTGCATCGCTAAAAATAACTATTTATCATATTTTAGCAATGTTGAAAAGAGATAGCTTATGACATTTAGAATCATCTTGGAGAAAGGTATTTTAGCCTAATATTTAAAACTATTGTTACCGAGATACTATTCTCCAATATTATTAAAGTTCATCAAAATGAATAGTCTCACTTCAAATCTTTCCTTGTTGCATTCGCTTCTCGTTCCATTCGATCACGTTCTTCTAAAATCAAAATGATAACTAAAACTCATCAACAAAAATGGCATGAATTGTTTTTTTTTCTTTTAAATCCATGAGCAAACTAGTGCAAAATTCAGATTTACTTCTTAGAGGTAATTTGAAATGTCGCACACATGGCGGAAGACTTGTTGGTAAAGAATATGGTAGAGATCGTTCTCTCATTTTGTACACTTTTCATCATGTTGTGGCGACATTTTCCGAATTGTTCTTATCATGCCATTTCACTATTAGATTTTTAGCAGTTTTGAATCAAAACAGCACGAGAAATCTGGTTCGAGACAGGGATGAGCGGTAGTGAGGTTTTTTCTCTTACGATAGAGGTATGAAAATTATTCCAAAATGCGATTGCGGTAGATTCCGTTAAATAGCACGTTATTACCACTCGTCCCTGGTTCGAAACTGTCGAATTCGGCATTATTGATTCTTCATTGTAGAAAAATTGCTAGATTTTCCGAAGACCACCAGTTTGCAACAAAAATGCAATTCTATTGAATAATTGACTGTATCATAATTTTGGCCTATCGTAGCTTTGACCATGAGTTTATCATTACTAGTTTTTAGCTTCTACCAGATGCGTAAACGTAGTGCATGTCCTATAGAACATAGGAATAAGACATAAGACTAAATACGATAACTTTTTTCAGAATAATCTACTCCCTATTCTCATCATTTTATATCAAAATCACCCTACCTGGTTCTATCCCCTATGCCCTATATGGATGTACTAGAGACTAAGCTGGTAATAGTAAACTCGTGGTCAAAATTATAATAGGCCATTATTCTCCAACCCTTATGTTCCTGTGCATCCCTGATGTCAGCATCCTCAATTCTCTTGACTTGACCATTGAATTCTTCCGTATTGCCCTTCATCCTGTCTCTGTGTTCATTTGCCAAGCTCAGCCTCTCAGCTTCAGCCCTGTCCTGCTGATCTTTCGCACGTTGTCTTTCGACAGCCATCTCATTTTCGAGATTCTAAACTGCGCTATGCTAAATTCGAACAGGAGTTCACAAAAATGATTGAGATGTTATCCAAAATTTGGAAGTACCCAGGAAAAAGTCTGTAGACTTTAAAAAATTGGAATATCAAACAATCCTTAATGGTACATTTTGCAAGAACTGAGAAAAATTACCTTTATCTCGCCAGATCGTATCTTTTCTGCCTCCTTGCGCTGATCATCCAACTGCCTGTTCTGCTGGTCGATTTGGCTGAAAGCTACCTTTATCGATAATTCTCAGAGTTATTCGTTACTCGATGACGAATATCATTTTCTCACAAAATAAATTCAAATACGCCTTGAACTTTCACTTCTATCAAATTTATCATTTTTAGGAAACATGCTATTAACTGGAAATTGCTATAAAAATCTACAGAAAGTAACGACTACTTAAAAATAATCTTACGCTCTGAGATCCTGCGCCCTTCGTTCAGCATCAGCTGCACTTCTCTTGCTGGCCTCAATCACTTCAGCATTCACCCTTGCTAATTCCTCCATTGCCTGCTTCTCCTGCATTTTGAATCGTCGATATGTTCAAATTACAAGCAAACTTTCGACTCACCGTCATTTTTTTCGCTGAAAAATATTAGGAGAAATGAAGATCAACTTTCAGATTAAGGAAATCTGCAAAGGTCAATTTTATAGACAAAATTCTGCAAAAGAATGAAAACAGAACACTAAAGCTAATTGTAAGAATAGAGCTTTGAAATATTTTCAAATTAAAACTTTTCGTTTTTATAAATCACAACAAAGTTTTCAAATACAAAATTTCTAAAACCAAACGTGAAAAAATCGGTTGGAATGGTGAAAACGGCGAAACGTAAAGAGAAAGAGAATGCAGATAGTGCATAATATTGCTCATCATGTGAAATTCAGAGCTTATCGAAAAGAAACACGCAGTGTTCGAGTAGCGATTTTCAGTATAACGAAACCAGACTTGGGACTTTTGGTCAAATTTGACCACCGCACCGCACCGCAAGAAAAGGCCACCGCACCGCAGTTGCGGTGGAAAAGTCCCAAGTCTGAACGAAACAAGATTTTTCGAAATGGTAAAAATTTAATGGTGAACACTTATTAGAGAACACTTTGAGACGACTCTGGAAATATTTACCTTCAAATGCTTTGAAATGGCGAATTTTAGCTTTGTTACCTAAATATTGGAGATAAAACTTTTGCCATTTCATAACCAATATGAATTCATTTCATAAGCAACATCACGAAGGACTAAAAACGGTTTACTTCTAGCGAGAAAATGTATAAGCAGAAAGAGCTCCTTTTCGAGTAACCTTTCGGGATTGGTTGGTAGTAATTAGCCGACAGAGATACAAACAACAGAGCTATTAACAACGGATTTATTCAAGATAGACAAAACACCGCTGATCGCGATGATTTTCAACACAAAAGAAAAGAGCGGAGAAAAGCTGGCACGGTAGATAAAGCCAGAGAAAATAATAAAGTAGCCCAAAAATAGTGAGGAAAAGATATAGAGAAAGAAACGTGTTGCCTTCTGGCGCAATGTAAAAAAATAATCCAAAATCAAATTCAAGATCTCTTCATTCATCTCCATTTTGAATGGCATTGGCTGGAGAACTTGTGTCTAGTTTTTTTGGCTCTTGTTGACGTATTTTTGCCAGCCGATCTGTGCTGTCTTCCATGATCTCTTTCAACACCTAAATTTTCTTTTGGGACATTTCATAGAAAACATCGCTTTTTCAAGTTCAAAATTTTCTAGAATTTATCTGTTTCAGTTTGATGATGTCAATTTACAAAAAAAAATATGACACTAAGAATTCCTTGCAGAGCTGAAACGAAATCAAATTCGAAATTTCGATTTTGATTTCGTCCCAGTTCTGTCCTTGCAAAAATAAAGGCGCAAACATTCTGTGATATTCACTAAAACAAACCTCGAGTTGTTCACGGAGCTCATCGATACCTTGAGCCTCTGGAATATCATCCAGTTCTTTGTTCAACTTGTTAATCCCATCTTTTAATTCTTTGTCCAATTTCTCCAGATTAGTGATTTTGAGTAGAAAACGGCTATCCTGAAGAAGATTTTTGACACTTAGAGCTCAGTTGACGTTTTTTCATATTATGCTGAACTGGACTGATTGAAATTGCAATATACCGACCAGGTTTTCATGTAATTTCTAACGAGAAGATTTCAACATCTTAGAATTTTCTCTCGTTTATCATTAGGATGAGGTGGGTTTGACATTTTAAAAGTCGGAGTCGAGATTTCGTCTCACAATTTTTCAAAATTGGTAACAGATTCAGAGTTGATTTCTAAAAAATCGGGGACGGAATTTCGTTTCCCCTTGTCTAGCATCAAAGTATTCGAAACTTTGCTCACCATATTGCTTTTAGTTTTGTAAACAGCACCATAAAGGTTTCTCGCTTCATTGTTAACCTGACGTAAATGGCTCTAAATTGAATTCTGAATTTTATCAAAAATAATAATCTGTCAAAAATAACCTTATAAGTTCTCCTCAACTCTTCAGAAAGATTTGGGTTGGTGCTCAAAGAAGATATGGAATTCGAACAAATTGATCGAAGTTCGTCGAGTGAAGACTCGGTTTGTTCGCAGTAATTCTAAAGGTTTTGAGATATCAATCATAGTAAAAATCATCGATAAATTGATCAGAGCAGGAATTTCGGGACTCGGCTTCGGCCTTGATATTGAAGCCGAAGCCTCATTTTTAGACTTTCAACATCCCTAGTCAAAAGCAAGAATATAAGATAAGAGTGGAATAGAGATCAGTCTTTTTTCATAATTTTTCATCATAATTCAAAAGTATATTTGAAAAATATTGACTCGTTTTTTTTCATTTTCAATAAAAAAACTATTTTAACCTTGACGAGATTGCGTATTTCTTCAATCTCGTTCAGCGGCTGATTACTCGTCCCATCTTTTGAATCTGCAGCAGTTGGATTGTTGCATGCTTCAGAAGATGCCTCCAATTCAAGAATCAGAATAGATAACTGAAAATTCCAAATGCAGCTGGTTTTTCTTATCGTTCATCATAATTTCATGAAAAAAATTAAAAGGTGGCAGTAAATATTGTTCATTAGTAAAAGTCTCACTTGCAGCTTTACTCGATCACTTTCCCTAATGCTGGTCAGGCCAGTAGTCATGCATCTAGCCAGAGTCTGAAACATAGTGATTAGATGTTTGGATTTTAAATTAAATTTCACTATTACAATAATTTAAAATAGGACAAATTTATATTTGAAAATATTACATTGTCGTAAGTCGTAATATGCGAATCGATCTTTGTTGCTTTATTGGCAGCGTCGATCAAAGCCATACTACTCTTGATTTTGAATCGCAAAGTTTCAATCAGAGTGGCTCGACTCTCGGCAGTCACGGCCTTCTGAAATCAATTTTACCTTGGCGATGCGATCTGATTCAGTTTCAGTAGGAAGAAGTTCTTACGATATTCTGTTCAGTTTTCGTCTGTTCTCCCATGTATTCAATCTTTTGTTGGTTTATATTTTCAATTTTTCGTTGAACTTGTTCTCCCTGCTGTTGTCTGAACTTATCACATTTTCATTCAATTAAAAAAATAATCCAACCGCATATGGGTTAAACCATCCTTGTGAGCTTCAACGTTGCGAGCATGATCAGCGCTAAAAAACTCATTATGAGAAGAAATCTGGCTGTATCAACCTTGCTCCATCATTGTATTCTTTCGCTGCATTTCGAAGTTCCTCGCGGCCTTCTAAATTATCATCAATTTTTATTTATGAACAGGTTTAGAGATTTTCATCAAACTAGCCGTTTACCTTCTCTTTATGCTGTAAACCACGTGGACGATATAAAATGGGATGCCAAGAAAGTGCAAGAGAGAGAGACAAAAAACCGTACTCATCCTATTTTAAGCTGAACTTATTTCTTCTTATCCCATTTTTCGTGATTTTGTCAGATTTTACCATTTTCGTTTCGTTTTTGTGTTACATCGCGATGTGCTAATTAGTGGTCGCTAATTCAGACCATTTGTGGCTCATCAGAGTGTTCGCAGAGGATCTGGCAGCTTATAGCATACAAGACAGATTTCGTAATTAGGTTGGAATTTTCGAATAATTTATCTTTTTCTAAAATCATTTCCAACATTTTTTCTGAGTATTTTAGTTCTGATTTGTGTAGGTATCCACACATGTCAGACTAAGTTTACTAAT
This sequence comes from Diploscapter coronatus, assembly GCA_964036155.1. NCBI lineage: Eukaryota > Metazoa > Nematoda > Chromadorea > Rhabditida > Rhabditidae > Diploscapter > Diploscapter coronatus. The sequence goes on from OZ038422.1 coordinate 9,926,270, forward strand.
TTGCAACCTTTGAATTTTTTCCTCAAATTTTTATTTTTGTTTTGTCTGCGTTCAGTGCTGTCCTGTATCATCGTTTTTTTTTGTTTTTCGTGAATTGTATGCGCACACTAATGAAAAATCCGACAAAATCGCTCATTTTCCGCTATTTTTTGAATCTCGATAAAAATGACGAATTTTTCGCTGCGAGACACTTAAGCAGGGAAAAAGATAGTAGAGGAAGGTAAACGACAAAGTGCGTTAAAATTAGATAATTTTTGGTTTTAAAACTACAGTGACGGTCAAAAGTATGAAACCAAACATGAATATAATCTGATGTCAACACTTATTCAATAATTTGAATAAAGTGAAATTGCGGGATTTCTGTCCTAACATATCCCATATTTGAGCAAATATTCTGATTGATCAGACTCAAGAAAGATCACAAAACATGTATCCAACTATATCATGTTTGTTCAATATTTATACCCACCACTATATATGGCTAGACTTCCTGCATTCCACACCCACTTTTTTCTTCTCCCTTACTCTCTCCTCAAAAGTGGGTGTGGAATACAAAAAGTCATATGGGAGGTTACGTGTTGCTTCCTGTGCAGCTTTATCATCTTCTTGATATCGTCGTTCAACGTGCTTTTCCTGCAAAAAAATTTATTTCCACAATTGGTTTCTTCGAATGAGATAATAATGCATCCATGAGCATTTATCTTGTGCAATTCACAGATGTTATAACTCTATCCATTTTTATCGTGAGTTTAGTTGCGTTACTCAGCTTTTGAGTTCCAAATTGAATCACGAATGAAGTTTTCTTTTCCTAACTAAGCAAGCCTCTGGTACAACCTTTCTTTAAAAGTGCATAATAGCATTCTTTTCTAGTAGCAGGAAAAATTGAAAATGAAAATTCATTACGTGTTCCTGATTCGTCGCTGCCACTCTTCCCTGATGCTCCTGTGTCCTTTTCTGAGTATCCGCATCATCTCTCTTCCTTTCTTCTTTCATCTTTGCCTGTTGTGTTGTCAATTCCTGCTGTCGCTCCTGAAGAGAGTTTGTCGATAATTACTTTCGATGGGATATGAATTTAACGTAAATCAAATCATGCCTTTCTAATGAAATAAACCGACCTGTAATTGTTCTCCTCTGAGCTTATTAGCCTCTCCCAGGGCCTGCTGAAATTGATGAGTCTGCTTGTCAAGCTGCCTGAAATTTTGATTGTTAATTTTTAGATCAATTTATTCCGTCTTTGATTTTCATTGATCATTGAAAGAACGATTCAAGTAAATTTTCTAACCGTCTATGTTCATTTGTACACTCTCGAGCAGTCTCTCTTTCCAACTTCCCTTGTTCGGCTAAATCTTCCTGCATTTGTTGAAGCTGTTCATAGACTTTCTCCTGAAAATTGATCAACTTTTTTTTGCCTTCTTATGAAATTTTATCGAAACTTACAGCCATTGTTGTTGATTGTCAAAATCTTTTGAATATCGGGGATCCCTGAAAAACATAACTGAAATTCAGAAAATAATTGAAAGGAAAAAGGCTAACAGTTGGAAAATAAAGTGAAACAAAGACCCAGGTGTATTAGAAGCGAACATATATGGTATAAAATTGCTCAACCTTAAGAACTTTTGCGAATCGATAGTCATTCATTTGAGTTTGTCTTTCCAAAGTGAAAATAAAATGATAACAAAATGATGAACTTTCTCACTTCACTTCCATTAAAATTGTAAAACATCATAAAATATATTACGCTGTTAAGAAAGTCCTGCACCAAAAATTTTAAAAATCGATAATTTTCTAAAAATGAGCCAAATGCCCTAATAAGTGTGAGAACCTTGTAGGATGTTCCCGAAGCTATCACCAAATGGGTATATGAGGTTCCGCACGCAAGGTTTTAATAACTTACCGACCATAATCAGTGAACCTCAACTTCGAACAATCATCTATTACGAACTGCTTCTTGCAGACAAGACTGTCACAGCTATCGTTTACGTCGATCAGCTTCAAAAATTTGCCGACGCAATGTTTAATTCTCGAGTAACTCTCTTCTTCTTTTGAATAAATAAATATGAATATTTTTAAGCTAATGTTATTTTGAAAATTGCATGGAATTTGATTAAATTTTCATAAATACATAGAAATTTGTGAAATATCAAAACAAATCGTCCAAAAATTCTATTTTCGGAGTGCATATCATGATAGAGCATAGTTTTGCGTAAATATGATTTGTTGAACAACGCTACGGACTCTCTGTCAGTTGTTTAAACGTTTTTTTTCTCAAGTTCATCTGTTAAAGATTTTGTGGAGGATGGTAATAAATCACCGAAGAATCTCCTCCAAGATGCAAAGTGTATCTTCTCTTCTGATCATTTATCGATTTTTGGGTCTTTTCTTTTTCTCGAAAATTGCAACTATATCACTCCAATAGTATATTTTCTTAACAAATTTCTCTCTTCGATCTGTGACTAACCAAAATTTCTACCAGTACAACTTGGCATCATAACTACGAATTTCCTCTTGCGACCAGACATTAAAGTGTTTGACACTGACACTGACACTGATGATACTGAAGTGTCAGTGTCAGTGTCGCAAAAATGGGATCAACTTTAATGTCTGCTTGTGACCTACTCCTCTAGTTTATTTTTGTCTGACGAAAGTTCTTCCTAGGTCTGAGCTCATATAAACTCAGTCTAACCTCAAATTACTCATCAAATTCCAGCTTGTTTATTGTCAATGATCAATTACTTGAGACGCAATTATGATACACAGGAACTAGTGCGCTATTTGCAGCCAGCTTTACACTATTACATCATATTCGAGGGATGAGCCGGGCGACTATTCGTGCATACTTGTATATTCAAATTTGTGCGTCATTCACTTCGTCTCAAGTTGTCGATTATTGACTACGTTTTATTCGGTTTTGGAATTTCGAAATTCTCTGACCTTCTGTTGCGAATTATGACCTTCGTTTTTTTCCATTTCGTAGAAAAGTAACGATTTTTCTATGTTATCAGATTGAATCTTTCTTGATGTTAGAAAATATTCTTTTCCTCCTTCCTTGCGCTTTCTGCCTTAAAATAAAAACAGTATTTCTTGCTGCTCATACATTTCTCTTCGGGTTTATTTTATATTGATTTTTCTTTTTTTTTTAAATAAAAGGTTTAATTACCCAAGTTTGAGGTTTACAATTTTCTTCTGCTTCTGTCCCGGTCGACCCCCTAAACTACTATTCACCACGTGCAATTGGAGCGGATTGATCACCCCTGGCAATTTATTACACCTTCAGATCTTTATCGGTCAAATTTTGAGGGCATCGAATTTTATAGTGGCAGTAGTTAGATGTATTGTAGCTAAATTTGAAACGACTGTAATCTTGAACTTCTGAAATGAGTGAGATTCAATCGGACGTTTCGTATATCCCCAGCAGGACGAATATTCCCACTCTAATGTCGAACAACTTCAAGACCAATGGACCCTGGTATCAGGTAATCGTTAAATGCAAATCTCTCACCAGCATAAATGGCAATTTTTCCGTAGAAATATGATTTTTGGGACTACTTTTATATCAATTTATCTTTGAAGAGTTTTAGGGGTCATCATTCCTTTCTATAATTTATCATTCCGACTTAAATATACCCTTTAAAATGATTTAATTTGGTCTAATTTAAACTAATGAGAATAATAATTAAGTTTTTTCTGCTTACCGCGTTATGGATCCTTCTGTTGTCGAGCACCTGGGCGGATCTCATTTACATCTTCGTGTGTCGTGACATTCCGACATACTTCAAGCTGTTTGCTTTCTGCTGGGTTAGATTTACTCATAATTTCAATAACTTGAAAGAAATAAAGTAGAAAATTGGTAGCTTTTCAAGTATTCTATTCAAACTAAAATGATGCTAAATAAGTTGATCAATATTTAGAATGAGGAAAAATTGCATTTGAAAATAAAAATTTGAGAATTTATTGAAAAGATGAAATATTTCAGCTGGTCAATCTCTTTACGGCGTTCTACGCGTTCTTCTACGCCAAATCGTTCTTGCCAAGAGGCCCGCCGCAGCTCTACGGCATCGTGTTTCGTGGCACGAGGACACAGTAAGCCGGGAGGCGAAAGAGATGCTTATAATGTTTGGGTTCTGTAGGGTTTGTGAAAGAGGGGAAAGATGGGAGTCGAAAGGTTGGGTTCCGGGACTTTCGCTCTCGGCGCTGATAAGAGAGAGAGAGAGAGATTACGAACACGATAGTAGTATGCTGTTAGGAGGAGAGATGTTAGTCTATCGAAAGTTAACACGAGTTAATTATTTTACAATAATTTATTAACTATTCGAAAGAAAATGAATGGTAATAAATAAAATGCTGCTGCTGTTACTGTTGGTGGTTCTCTTTCAGAACTGCACTTTTTTGGGACAGGAAAGTGTAATCAAGGTTGGGCTCCGTCCCAATGATAAGGTTTGACCCCATCATGTCCTGCGCGCGAAGTGTTCCCCGAAGGGAAATTTATAAAATTTTATAATTTTTAAGGGTTCGTGAGAACACACAGCGTTCGAGGAACCAGTGTCAGCGTTGCCTCGAAAATACCTTTTTCATATTCTTCATCCTTTCCGTCTCGATGTCCATCATTCTGGGGGTAGGTCGGGAATCTTTTTTTATGATTATTTGAAAATAAAGTCAAATTCTAGCAGAACGAAATAAAAGTATAAATTTTGATCTAAATTCAATCAATGGAAATTAATTCCAGACATTTGCTCTACTAAACGACACTACATCGAATCAGCCCGGAGTGAAGTTCATCGAAAAATGCGAATCCGCGCTCTACAACAAAGTTGAGAGTGAGCATTTATTCATAATAAAAAATTGTTAAAAAATAAAATAAATAATTTAGTCGTGATTTTGGTGTCGAAAACAGTGATTTTCATTCTGTTCGTGTTGACGAGAATAGCCTTTCTGTGGATGATGCCTAAGAGCTGTGTCGAAAGCCTCATTCCGAACTCCACAAGTGGTAAATAAATCAGACGGCAACCTGGATAATTCGTTAATTCGTAACCTACGAAATAGTATGAAGAAAGTCTCTTACTACTTTTCCCTATACCCTTAACAATGGATAAGGAATTAACGAATTATCCAGATCGTCTAATCAGACCATTATTAAAAGTGGTAGTATTATAAATGAAGAAAATTTGCCTATTATTGATTACTCTTCAAGATTTACGACTATTTTAAATATAACTATTTTTGAAGGTTCAGAAGTCAATAATCGAAACGACTAGCCATCATATCACTATGGCCCTCAACAGCAACAATGTCAGCGAGCAATGTAATTATTAAATTAATAAATTGCTATAAATATCTTCACTTAATCACTCACGATCCCTACTCGCACAATTATAATTAAGGACAATCTGGATAATTCGTTATTTCGTTACCTATACTCTTTATTGTTCCCGAATTAATAGATTATAAAGATGGATAAGGACTGCAAACCCCACTCACTGCAACCCTTTCGTATTAGAGCAAAAAAAATGGTTTTGAGCCATTTCAAGGCTTATGCTAATGTTTTTTTTTTAGCTTTCTGATCTCAAAATGGTAGAGAACCGATACAGAAGCAAAATTTGAAGGTAAAAATCAGAATAATTCACGAAATAGACAATTTTTGATCTTTAACCGGCTGAAATAAAACCCTTTGTTTTATCATGCGGTTTCACGCTAATTTTACCGTTTTATTGATTTTTTGTTGAAATTTGTTGTTCTTCTATTCGAACAATGGAAATTCGCATACTCGGTTTGATGGGAAAATCTACTTTAGGCTATAATTTCCCTGGATACGCGTGAATCTCTTATTTCATTGAATTGCTCGCTTTAGACATTTTTCAAACGAATGAATCTTAAATTTTGCCAGTTTGAACGAGTGATCGCATTCTTTAGAGATGATGCTTCAAGCATTGTTCTTGCTCTGCAAGGTTTAAATCATTTCATAAAATAGGTGATTATAATTCATTTTAGCTGGCTCTGATAAATACCGACGACATTTTCACGCAAATTTATGTTACTGAATTGTCAGCTTTTTCAACGATAAATACAACGGACGAATGCGACTGTTGTAATTCTTGCAAATACAACCCACATTGTTTTGCGTTTACATTCACCGGTAATCGTGAATCTTCTATTTCATAAGAAAATAATTTTTAGACGATAAGTGTTATACTTATGAAGTCAGTCCATTTTTGATCAATGTTACAAGCGAGCAGTATCCAGTCAGTTATAAAGTAGCACCAGTGAATTATTCAATCTCTGATCCGCAACCTAGAAATGGAAATTTGACTAGAGCCTACGAGCAGATTATGAACAGTAGGTTATTCATCAGGAAATTCTGGAATTCGAAACTTGAATCAGACCTAGACAGATTTTCATTTAAAAAAGTTCAGGAGAGGGAACACCCAAGATGAAATGTTTTTTTTTATAGAAAAGTGTTACATAAGGGGATACGTGTGTGAATTTTAACAGAATATTTGGCTTAAGCCTTGTCTAGGTCTACGTTGAATGCTCCTAATACTCCACACTTATCATTCTTCTGTTATGTTTCAAGAATAGGCTGCAGTAGCTGTACTGGACTGAATTACACATTGATTGTGGAGACTTCCAATAGCAATACGATGTTACATGGAACACCCGAATCACCGTCTAACTGTTTGAAATTAACCATCAACAATTGTCCGACGAAGGCTTCATTTTCGTAAGAAATTATCATGGGTCATCAATCCTTAGTATTTTTAACTTATTCAAGTTAGGGGTGTGCAGAATTTCAATTCTGAAAAAGCCGGGATCGGAATTGGCTTTTTTCGTGACCTCAAAATCGAAATTCCCGCACACCTCTAATCCAAATGCATAAGTGAAATTTCATGAGTAAATTTACGATTTTAGAGGATTGGTAGATCCACCCCTTTACGGAGTATTTCGTGATGATAATCTTGACGATCAACCCCAGGAGTTCTATTGTATGAACAGTTAGGAACTAAACTTAACTTTAATAGATTCGATTTTCTAAATTTTGGATCAATGGCACTATTATCCAGCTAGAAAGGATTTGATAAACAGATATGCAAGAAATCAAATGGCGCCTGTTAATTCGGTGGCATGCTTGTACGTAGGATCATCAGAAAGTGTTGATGCATGTAAGAATTAAATAATAACAAATTTATCTCTCTTTGCTTCACGCCCTAAATGAGCTACTTTTATTATAAATAAAACTGCAATTTGAAGCCTCCACTCGCTGTCCAAGAGATATTGTTAATTTGGCACTATGTGAACCTGGGGAAAATTGTTCATTGACTGAATTTTTTATTGGCTATAATCTAGACGTAGAAGGTATGTGTTGACATGTAGGTCGATAAATTGCAATACCTACCGATTTGAGCTAAATATTAAAAATTTAGCCAATTTTCTAAACATGGCCTTACTGCATAATTTTGAAACGACAATGCTAAAATTTCATGTCCTTGTTTCATGGGGTGAAATACTGACTCTGGAATTTAGTGCCGATAATCTCCTATCTGAACAATTTGTAAAATACTAAATTTTCTCAATATAAATACAACACTTTAGATGCAATGCTATGCTGATTATTGGATATTTAGCTACGCAAGCCTGGACGTAATCGTCAAAGTATTCGGCCTTGCAATCGTCCACAGTGACAATATTACAGTCCTTTATTAGATAAATTTAAATTTAACAATCTTATCAATGCTGAAATGATCTTCTTCCTTTGCTTACTGTAAGATAAATAAGAATAGGCAAACATTTAAAATCAGATTCATATATATATATATATATATTTCACTAAATATATGAATTCTTTACAATCTTTCGTATAGCATGGTCAAATTTTTTCATGGCTGTTGAGTTTGGTGTATTGATAGTATTTGTTCGCTGGGAGTTCATTAGTAAACCTTTATTGTTACAGAACAATAGGGTGCTAGGAAGAACAACGTAGTAAAAAGTCGGATTCTTATATAACATCTAGGTCATGCCACGTTGACAACAAAGAAAATCCTTTTTCTTCAACTCACTTTTTCAGTATCCATGGATTTATTTTTTGCACAAGTCATGGCTTCATTTTTATAGCAGACAAAATATAAAACATGAAGAAATTACAATGTAATAAACATCAATTATCAATGTCTAAAATTTGACTACAGTATTTCGTTGCAAAATAGCCACTTTCTTCGCTCTCTCCTATTAGTTGCAAAGACGGAGCACGCTGCTTCCATATCGATTTTCGTATTTACGTGCAAGTGTTTTCGTTTTCGCAATTTGGTTTTATTTGCTAGTTTTGGATGGATAGTTCCTGCTACACAGTGATCCGCAACATTCCCGGTTTTCTGCATTCGAAGGATCTGCGTCGCTACTTTTCCTCGTTCACGGAAAACGACAAATTCGACTGCTTCCACTTCAGACATCGACCAGAACGGAAAAGTACAAAGGTAGTTTTATTCAAAAACATTTTTTTTAATCTTTTCATAAATTTCAAGTATGGATATGAAATTTAATTCAAACTGAATATTACAACGCAATTACTTTTCTTCAACGATGCGATAAATTTGAAATATTCAGGATCCAAATGAAGCCTCGACTTCTTCAAAAGTAGTAAAGACGTTCTGTTGCGTCGTCAAATTTCGGAATCCTGAATTACGGTGAGTTGATTTTTATGGGAATTCTAGATAAGCCCATTTACAGAGCCGAATTTATTCGTGAATTTCACGGTCGTCACTGGATGAGCAGTCAGGGCATGGAGATTCCGAATCGGTGTTTCGTCAATGCCATCAAAGTTGTTAAGGTAATTTTGTATTCAAGAAAATTTCAATATCCCGAAAAAATACCGAAAAACTCCGTTTTCTCTAAATTCGTCTTTAGATTTCGGAAGTCTCAATTTCCCTTTAATTACAGCATTTGTCAAGACATTAGTTTATAATGGTTTCAGACAAACGAGGCTGCAAGTTCCGACACTTTGACCGAGGCAGACATCAAGAATTTGATCGAACTGAAGCCGCCGATTCAAATGCCTCAAGGGAACGTGGGAACGCCTTCGGAGTACTTTCATGAGCAGGTAAATCTTCTCTTTCTAGCTTTAATTTTATCATTTTCTTAAATAAAAGTACCAAATATTGAATAACTGAAAATCTGAATTATTAGAAATTAGGTATAATTGGTTAGAGATTTCTTTCCCTATAATTTGAAAAGTCGGTTCAAATTTTTCTGAAATTTCAATTTTGAGAATTTCCAGATCCGCCTCTGCAAGTTGCCTCCTTCTGTCATCGCCAAATTGGGAATTCAATCGGGTCGGAGAATAAGAAAATTCGAAGCCGTTCCATTTCGATATTCGGGAAATCAAGATGAAGAGGAGGATTACGGTATTTCTTTTATGATCACTTCTCATGTTCTATTTTATTTCTTAGAAGATGAACCTGAAAGCGGAGAAAATTCAAAGAAAGAAGAAACTCAGAAAGGCAATTCTATCAATGAAGAGGTAGGATTTTTCAAAATTAGAAAACTTAGAAATTTGTTTAAGGAAGACCCATTAGACCCGACGTCGAAAATTGAAGCTCAGCAAAATTACCCAGATAATGATGAAGGACCCGACAATGACGATGATCAGTGTGAGGAATGGGAGAGGTAAAACTTGAAGAGGATGTTATCTTTACAAAAATACGATATGATTTTGTCGAAAAAAATAGAAAAACTTCGATATTTCGTAAAATTTCAAAATTTCAAATTTTAGACATGAAGCCCTCCACAACGATGTGACGGAACAAGAGAGGACGAAGGAGCGACACTACGAAGAGGAGATGGAAATCGTCTGGGAGAAGGGCGGTCCGGGCCTGGTTTGGTACACCGATACCAATTTCTGGGATGAGACTGAGAAAGGTTGGATTCAGATCAATGTTTTGACATTATAGTAATATTCTTTTGCTCTAATACATCTCGAATTTATTAGAAACATTATCTTATGAGTTGACTTTTAATTTGGCTCTCATTGTTGTTATAAAAACACTAAAAATATATACATTGAATTTTTATATAATAATTTTGCGGTAATGAAATATTTGCAGGAACAGATTGTGACTGGAATTGGGCGGACGATTGGGACGTGGATTATTCGGTTTATTACGAGGGAAAATCCGCCGGGGAATTGGACGCCCGACAGGCCGTCGAAATGAGAGAAGACGAAGATTTGAGGTGCGTTTTTTTTTTTTACTTTAAAAATCTCTTCTTTTAACATTTATAAACCAATCCCTATCAAACTTCTAATCAACAGAATGCACATTTTATTGCCGCTATATTTCATTAAATCATTTAGGACATTTCTTCGAGGATTTTTTAATGTATGCTTGCCAGAAGCAGCAGAATTTTGTTCCGAGATTTTTGTCCATCTTTTCTATCTTATAACTTTTAGAAGTGGAAAAATCGAGAAGTCGGTTTTCACGAAGAAGGTAACGAACTCGCAAGGAAGAGGAGCGAGAAAGAGAAGACACAGCGGATCGACGGTGGACGACATCGAAAAGCACACCAAGGGAATTGGAAGCAAGCTGTTGAGCAGGTTCATTTTATTTTCAAACCTTTTATAACTTTTGAAAAATTTTAACGAAACTATTGCTTTCTTTGAGCAAAAAATCTGTTTTATCACTCAATATATTCTCAGGTCATTCAAATTGAGGAAAATAAGAAAGAATAATTAATTTTTCATGATAATTCAAATGTCTTGAATTACAATTATCCCCTATCTCCAAAACGTTGTTTTTTTCCTATAAATTTCGAATTTCTTGATCTGCAATGGTTTATTCCAGAATGGGTTGGAAGGCAGGCAAAGGCCTGGGTGTTCGAGAGCAGGGCCGCGTCGAGCCAGTGGCGATAGATCTGGAAGAGGACGGACAGAGTGGCAGGGAGAAGAAGGGCTTTGGATATCGCGGAGAGAAGCTACAGAGAACTGGATTCGAGAAACAACCCAAACGACATCTCATTGCTAGCGTGTAAGAATTCGTTTTTTTTTTATTTTAAAGTCGTAGTTAGAATATGAACTTTCTTCTTTGTATTTTCATGGTGGCTTATAAAAATCATAATCGGAAACTCTGATTATCAGTTAAGTTTGAAAACCTATTTCACTTATTTAATATGTTTTGTTTGTAACACTTTTATAAAGATACTTCTTTAGATTTGACGAACGGAATGATAAAAGTAAGCAATCCGGCAAGCCACTTGAATCGACATCGGAAATTCTGCAGAGACGAAAAGAACCCGAAACGATGAAATACCGTTGATCTGATAAACGAATTCTTACGAGTTTTTCGTGTTTTGATCTTAAAAACTGCTTTCAAAAATAAAACAGGTTATAAATAATATACTACTATTTCTAATAGTATCTTTATCGACAACCTAGAAAATTAATTACATCCGTTGCATTGTTAATAAAGATAAACTAGCAAAAATGAATATTTTATTGAAACATATTTCGTGTAAAAATCGATACGGATAAAATCTTCAAATAAAAAGTTTATTATTAAAAAAAACTCGATTTGACGCAATTAACAAATCACAGTTCGAAAGTGGAGTGATCAAGTTTGGAATTAAAAAATATTTCAGCAAAACCTAGAGTAAAAATGATTTCATTAAAATACTCAAATAGATCTGACAGGTTCGATATTAAAGATAGTAAGATATCGTGTGTTTATCTCATTGGAAATATCCGGGGAGGATTATTTCAGTTACAATAATATCGGTCTGTAGTTTAGCGAAATTCAAGCAATTTAATAGAAATTGCTTCATCAGGAAATCTGGTTATTAAAATACCCGTAGACAAATGCATTTGCGAGATACGGTATGAGATTCAGATCAGAGTAATTTAGCATTTGAGATATGTGTTGAAAATCACTTCACATGATAATAATAATGAAATGAACAATAATTTGTTTATGGAACTTGGAATTTAGGATAAAGTATGAAGAGGAGGTATCGTTTAGACAATCAACGGTAATTTTGATTTCTCTATAAATATCAACCTCAACTTCACTTCTGTGAAACTTCCGAAATTCAACTTTTAACTTTTACTTTAAGGTGAAGTTGAGTTAAAACCATGTAGGCATTTTAAAACCGATAATCAACCCAACAAGATCTTGCGTGATATTCGAGATCAGATCCTGATTACGCCGTCATCATACAGATATATAAAAAAAGAACAATTTTCAAACGTTAAATATAAAATTTTCTACAACACTAATAATTTTAGAAAATGTAATTCGCATTCATTAAAATCTGCTGTGAATATTAGGCTGGTGAATAAGTTGTGTGCCGTAAAGTTTAAAATTCATGCTTTTAATGTTAAATGATTGATTCTAAAATAACCTTAGGTATTTATGGAAGAACACTTCTCTATGCTCCTGTTATTGTTTTGAGAAAATCGGCTACAATTTCGGGGCGATGACCAATTTTTGTTGAGAATCTTCATATAAGAGGCCTAAGTAATGAAGAAATTTTGTCTAAATTTTTTTCTAAAGATAAGAAAAGGAAGGATATCTTGGGTCCCACTAAATAATCGGCACGATTTTCCCAGTCATCTATCTTGACGTTTGTAGGAAAAAATCAATATCAAAATGCTGACTTGTGTTGATAAATTTCTCCGCATTCATGGGTACAGTAACCGAGAGAGTTCAGAAACGTGTGCAATAGGAAGGTATAATTTCTGACTATATATGGGGGAAAAATGCCTTTAATTGAGGTAACGTTATGATAAGGTTAACGAATTTCTGGAGCATTTTCTTTACAACAGAATTTATTCGCCAGCCTGATACCATGAAGAAAATATGAAACTTATTAGTCTCTATCGATTATATCGGGCATTACTTTTGCTTTCTGCATTTTTCCTCTTAAAAATGTTCAGGAATAGTTATTATTTGATAGTTCAGCATCAGTGTTTCCATTATTCCAGTGAAATTTCATTCATGATAATTACAGTAGTTTGATTCAATTAAATTTACCCGTGTTTATGAGTACGTGAGCGACTAAAATGCCGTGTTCTGCGGTAATTGGAAAATGACTGTAAATATTCTGAATAAGAATTGTAATAAAAATAGCCTTTACTCCTATACTACGCTATTTTAAGGATAAAATTCCTCATCAAAGGACCGAACAGAATTTAGTTAGCTTATCGAAAGAAAAGTTTTTCTAGAGTAAAATTTTCCCTTACAGGTAGCGGTCTTATAGGGAAAGATTGCATGAGAATTACGGTACTTATTCGCTGCGCTTTTGTGGCTCTTTTCCAAGTTGCCGTGTGCTGCTGGGTGTGGACGGCGCGGTCACATGTGGTACGTTCCGGGCCACGGAATAGAAACGAAAAACTCGAACGACGTTGCGAAGTCGACGCCGAGCGACAGAAAGTCTGGTTGAGTACCGGGACGGAGAATCTGCCGAAGGTGACACGGAAGAGGCTGGAGAGGCTGTAATTGAAATATAAAAGTTTGTAGATCTTCAGTTTTTCACATTGCTCATCCTCTATATTGATTAAACTTTGAAAAAACGAATGTTCTGAATTGAGATTGGTCTAGAACGACGCAAAGTAGTTTTTCAGCAAAAGAACAGGCTAGTCATCGTCAGAACTTCGCTACTATTCTAGATTTCGACAAATTTGTGGTTTGTTACGATATCTGACATTAGATTTTCTATGATAGCAATTCATACCTGAAGGCCTCGTCAGATTCGTCACTCCACAAGGCGTCAACGAATGGGCGTCCTTCCCTCTCGACCCATCTCCACCAACCCGCGCTTCTTTGACGGGTTCATTGAAGAACCTCAACTCCTCTCGGGAACTCGACGGTTTTGCGAGAGAAAATGGCCAAGATCCGCTTCGTTGAGTGACGATTTTCTCTGAAATCGTAAATTTCGGCTGATTTTCCATTTTCAGGCAGTTTGAAGAGAAGTTCATCCTGTCATACAAAACGGAAAGCGATATGATGGGGTTTTTCCCAAAAATATTTCTTTCGCAATGATTGTTGCTAATTTTCGAGGCCGATCTTCTCGCTTACTTTTGCGAGTTTTCTGCGATATGCTATCGAACTCTTTCGATTCGTTCTGTATGTCTTCAGTCGAATTCCCAGTCGTCTTTTGAGTGTCACGAGGACTGTCTTCCTCTACTGTAGCGGGAAACGGAGAGCATAGAATTGGTTCGTTTCTGAAATAGTTGGTAAGATTGGGAAATTGTTGTTAATGACTTTGAAAGCTGCGAGATCGATTAAATTGAGAAAATGACTCCACATGAGATAAAAGTTGTAGATCGAATCCAGGCCTTTATAAACTTATACGAAAATTCTCAAAATGAATGCGAACGAAGTAAGCGAATGATGGGATAAACAGACATAAAACTATTTGTGATTCCGTTACAAACCTCGCAGAATTTTCATCAAAGATTTAATTGAAAAAGCCATACCCTTCAAGCCTCGACAGATTATTCAATATGCGGTCCAATCTGTCCGGTTCTGTTTCCCGTAGTTTATTGTAGATCTTGCATTGTAGATCTTTTGGGATCTGAAAATCAGGTTGGAAATTTTCTCTCGTATTTTTCTGTATAAATACCGTAAAAATCGTTTCGACCTCTAGAATGATAGTTTCAATTATACAAATCTGTTGTTCATTTTCAGCCAAAGTTGCGTGTAATTTATCGTGATCAGCCCTCAAAATGCAAGGCGCAAAAATCGTCGCCAAATTTCGAGCATCCATTTTATTCCCGGGAATCTGAAAATTGTGAAATCCCAGATAATTTTATGTCATTTCGCTGTGAAATTTTCACATAAAGGTACAAAATGAAATAATTCGCTGAATTTTTGACTATTTTCTCAAATGGATAAAAATCACTCATATTTTAGCTGCAAAATGATGAAATATGCTCAAAAATCGAATTGAGGAAAATATTCTGAAAAATCCTTGCCAGAGTTTCATCTCCGCCATCATATCGGTCCGAGCAATTTAGCGATACTTGATGCAGGAATTTCATCAGAACGAACAGTGTATCGATGTTTGGAGGATTCAGAAGGGCTAACAAATGCCGTACGCACTCAACTCGATCGTCGGATGTTAATTCTAAAAAATACTGAAATAATTTTGAAGTAATTCAGAAATAGCGCGATTCTTATCCTTGTGATAATGAAGTTTATGAACAGCTGCTAGAAAGCAATAGAAGAGGTTTTTTTTTGTTTTCAATTGATTTTGAAATTTGTCGAATTTAAACCATTTTAAATATTTTAAATTTTAATCCTTCTCTCATTGAACTCGCAATTCCATTAACACCATTCTCAAGCTGACCACTTTCGAATGAATGAATTCTAACCAAATCAGTTTTGCTCATTAAATTTTGTAGTGCGCTTTTTTCGTTTATAAGCTTTCGGAAGAATGCAAACAAACTAGCCTTCGATACAAACAAATACAATTCCTAGGAAAGTCTGATAAAAATGTAATGTGAAATCATAAATAGACTAAACTTGAATCTCCAAGAAGTAGAGACGGATTTCAAAGAGCTTTGAAAAAATTAAAAGAATTTCGAAATCATACATTTATCTTAAAACTTTAAACTAGGCCCTGATTAGGAAGGATCAAATTTCATTAAATTACTGATTTAAACAAAAATCTTACTTGCAGCCGCAATATAGGCTTGATAATGTTCTTTCGGTAGAAGCGGTTGAGGCAGATCCCGAAAGTACTCCTTCAGAATTGCAGCGATATCGTTTACAGCCGTAACATCATCAGCCAAGTAAATCATTTCTCCGCCAGCCTAAAGTTATGTGTTCTTTGGAACATCTCGTCGAAAGAAATTATTTTACTTTTTCTAGGGCATTTCGCAATTGTCGACATCGAGTTGCATTACCGGCGATGCGAAATAATCCGAGTTGGTGCAGGCCTGAATTGAAAAAGATAACGTAAGGATAACTTGATGTTCATAACGAATACATAAATTAGAACAAGAGAATATTATGATCACAAATTACTATGCAAAATATATTCTTGTTGATGCCTTCATACACAAAAGAAATTTGTGAAAGTTTTCCTTTCAAGATTCTTACCATGCTCAATGAGATACTTGATGCAGTTATCGACAATCCTGGGCACTTGTAGCATGTGCATGTCGGTGAATTCATCGGGAGGACAGTCCAATGACCAGGATAGGGATGAACTAGGTGCTCGAGCTTTCTTCACGAAACGACCCTAGAGATTTCAGGTTAAAAAGCCAAAAATTGTACAAAAAACCGTAATTTGCTCCTTTTCAGGCTCGGTTGCTAGCAAGAAAGTGACAGAAGTTGAGAGATCCTTGGTTGGAAGTGAAGCTGAAAGAGGTGAAGGTGAAGAGGGATTTGAGACGCACATGTTCTGGAAAATTCATTATCAAAATTCAAACTTCCTAGATTTCTTTTTCTAGTACAGGGTGTTTCAAGTTTATCTACCCAATTTACTTTTTGAATAACTTTTTTATTTTTCATCCAAATCGAGTGCGGTTTTTTTTATTGTACTCTCCTTACGTAATGGTTTTGTTTGGTATGACTTTTGGGTCGAAACCAATTACCCGTACCCAGAAAACCACCTGTTTTTGGAGAAGCAAATTTTTGACATCTAAGAAAATGTTCAAAAAATCATAACTTCCTTATTTCTGAACCAAATTGGATGATTCTTTTTTTATTCGACAGCATTTGGTCTCTAAATTATTAGATATCAAAAGATAATTTTTTGAATATCAACTTCTGCGGAAATGCGCGTTTTTCGCGTCACGATTACGGACTTTTCATAATGTCCTGAGTTTATGCGTAAATGACGTTGGAAAAATCTGTTCTTCCAGTATGTTGTGCAGATGGACAAGCTGAGCAACTTTTATTTCAGGACCAACCTCGAATTCATTAGCGCTGAGGCTCCAGAATTTTTTGAAGTGCGACGGCCAAATTCAGCATAATGCTTTTTTAACAGAAATTTTCAAAAATTCATAACTTTCTTACTTCTAAACCAAATTCCATAATTCTTTTTTTGTTTCTTAGATCTTGTCGAGGAGAATATGATGAAGGTAAAAAGAAATTTTTAGAAAATTAATTTTGGTGAGTAAAAATTACCCGAAATTACCCTATACACTCGTACTGGGTTTACAGGTAAGTGACGTTGGAAAAATATGTCCTTCCAGTATGTTGTGCAGAATGACACAACGAACAACTTTTGTCGTTGGACCAACTTTCGAATCATTACCGTTAGGGCTCCAGAATTTTTTGAAGTACGACGATCAAATTCAGCAAAATGCTTTTTTGGCAATAATTTTTTAAAAATCATATCTTCCTATGTACCTGGAAAATTTTCATAATTATTTTTTTATTTTGCAGATATTCAACAGGAGAATAATCTAAAAGTAGCAAGAAATTTTTTGAAAATTTATTTTGGCGGGAAAAAGTTATTCGAAATTACCCTATACACCCGTACTACGTTTACACGTAAATGACGTTGAAAAAAATTGTCTTTTCGATATGTTGCGTAGAATGACATGCTAAACAAGTTTTGTTTCAGGACTGAGGTCGGATTCACATCGGTATGAGCTCTAGAATTTTTTGAAGTTCAACGACCAATTATTGAAAAGTGTCGTTTGGACAGTAAATTTCAAAAATTCATATCTTCCTATATTCCTAACAAAATTTCATGATTATTTTTTTATTTTGTAGATCTTGAGTAGGAGAATAAGGTAAGAATAAAAATAAAATTTTAGGATAATATTTTGGGTAAGAAAAAATTACCCGAAGATACCCTAATATACCCGTACTACCTATACGCGTAAATGACGTTGGAAAAAATTGTCCTTTCGATATGTTGTGCAGATGGACATGATGAACAACTTTTGTTCCAGAACTTATTCTAGAATATGCACACACAGGGAGATATGATTTTTTGAAAATTTCTGTCAAAAAAACATAATGCTGAATTTTGTCGTCGAACTTCAAAAAATTCTAGAGCCCTAACGGTAATGATTCGAAAGTTGGTCCAACGACAAAAGTTGTTCGTTGTGTCAATCTACACAACATACTGGAAGGACAGATTTTTCCAACGCCATTTACGTGTAAACCCAGTACGGGTATATGGGGTAATTTCGGGTAATTTTTACTCACCAAAATTAATTTTCTAAAAATTTCTTTTTATTTTTCCCATATTCTCCTCGACAAGATCTAAGAAACGAAAAAAGAATTATGGAATTTGGTTCAGAAGTAAGAAAGTTATGAATTTTTGAAAATTTCTGTCAAAACGGCACTTTGCAATAATTGGTCGTCACACTTCAAAAAATTCTGGAGCCTCAACGCTAATGAATTCGAGGTCGGTCCTGAAACAAAATTTGTTCAGCTTGTCCATCTGCACAACATACTGGAAGGACATATTTTTCCAACGTCACTTATCTGTAAACCCAGTACGAGTATATAGGGTATCTTCGGGTAACTTTTTTCTGCCAAAATTAATTTTCTAAAAATTTCTTTTTATTTTTCCCATATTCTCCTCGACAAGATCTAAGAAACAAAAAAATAATTATTCAATTTGGTTTAGAAACAAGAAAATTATGAATTTTTGAAAATTTATGCTAAAAAAGCACTATGCTGAATTTGGTCGTCGAGCTTCCAAAAATTCTGGAGCCTCAGCGCTAATGAATTCGAGGTCGGTCCTGAAACAAAAGTTGTTCAGCATGTCCATCTGCACAACATACTGGAAGAACAGATTTTTCCAACGTCATTTACGCGTAAACTCAGGACATTATGAAAAGTCCGTAATCGAGACGCGAAAAGTGCGCATTTCCGCAGAAGTTGGTATTCAAAAATTCTTATTTTCTTACCTGATAATTTAGAGACCAAATGCTGTCGAATAAAAAAAGAATCGTTCAATTTGGTTCAGAAATAAGGAAGATAATGATTTTTTGAACATTTTCTTAGATGTCAAAAATTTGCTTCTCCAAAAACAGGTGGTTTTCTGGGTACGGGTAATTGGTTTCGACCCAAAAGTCATACCAAACAAAACCATTACGTAAGGAGAGTACAATAAAAAAAACCGCACTCGATTTGGATGAAAAATAAAAAAGTTATTCAAAAAGTAAATTGGGTAGATAAACTTGAAACACCCTGTACATCACGAAATAGGGGCAGGTTTTTGAAATGAAATGTTTCGTTAAATACGATATTTTAGAGATTTCGGGAGTTCAAGGCCAAACACAATGTGTATTCCTGCTCAAGTGGTTTTAACAAGCTTCTAATAATCGTACTCACCTGAGTTGATGGATATAGCCATCGTCGATCCTCGTATTTAATCAGTTCCGTTTCCGACCTGACTGGCTTCGCTTTTTGCTTTGCCAGACTCCGACTTCGAGATTGACTAAAGCTTCGAAATATCAAGGGGAAACCGAGAGTAGAAAACCTAGAATCGGGTTGCGATCCCGCAGTCAGCGTCGATCCGCTGCTGCCCACAGTTGCATCGTCGAGCGATCGACATCGAATGGCCTCTTCCAGACGCTTCTCATTCTCCATGCAATCGATCAGCGAGACGCCGAAAACCCGAGTGTCTAAATTGTTAGTTTGAAGAAAAAGAAATTTCCTTAGTCTCTTATGTTGAAACAACAAAAAGATTAATTGTTGCTCTGTTTGGAAAGGTTGATCTTCATGACGGGAGCGTTGCAAAATGTAAATTTCTTGGAGAGTTAATCAATTTTGGCGAAGAAATGATGCTGATAAAAAAGAAATTAGAAGAACTTCTCAAGAAGCTACACATATGATAATTGAGATGAATTGAGGTTTTTTTTTTTTAAATGAAACCCAATTTACCTTGTGTAGATCCACTTGGTCTTCGTTGACCATCGGAACTGTACGCCTTTTCGCCAGTCTTTGCACTTTTCACCAATTTCAATCGTTTTTGTCGCAGCGCTGATAGAGGATCTGAGATATTTGACTTGAAATCTCATTCTGAAGGAACATGCTACCTTTCTGTTTAACTACGCTAACTCCAGGTAGTAATTTTTGTAGCCTAGTTATGGAGATAGCCTAAAAGAGATTTATTTTTAAAGGTTTAAAAACTTGACTCACTATAAACTTCAGCCATTTTCGCATTTAATTCATTTAAAGTTTTTTTTCACATTAAGTGAAGTTTACGTTAGGACTAAAAGATTATCCTTGCCTGTAAAGCAGTTCTTTCGCATTCCGACAGCCGTTCCAGCCTAGTTCCCTTCAAAATAACTTCAGCCCCGTCGACAGATCGCCATGTATTACTGTCCTAAAATTGCTACTTTTATTTTTAGTTCCTACTTTTTCATAATTGCCGAAATTATGTCTTATTAAGATCGAAACCATTATGAAATTTCTCATTCAACTCCCACACAGTGATAGTGCAGTTTTATACACTCCTCCTTGGAGTTAAACGGATCGAAATTGCAAATTTCCCATTGAAATTTCCACATCTCATCATGTCGCGTGTCGCAATTTCACAGGTCGGCTTTTCATTTTTCCAGCTCGACTTTTCTCGCTTGAAGCAACACTTATTAATTACTGAAGTTGGGCTTAAAAAGGGAAGAAAAAGTTCTATGAAAAGTGTAAGGAAAATTAAGAAATGCTAGAATTATTATTATTTCGCGGAATTATTATAAAAAAAAATGAGGAGAATTACCCCCAGTTTAGGTTAAAGAATGTGAATAGAAGTTAAAACGCTTTTTCGGAGTAAAATAATGAATGTCATCAGTTTAAATTTGAGTAATGAGCATAACTAAGTCGTCTTGCAAAATGACAGCAATTTGGAGCCAATTTCTCTGCATCCCCCGACTTTTGAAACGAAAATATTACAGCGAAAGAAAGTATCGAATTTTCTTAATTTCCCAGTCAAAAAATAGCATGAATGGAGAAAAACTCCATTTTTGGAAAGCGCACTTGCAAAACGATGAGATAGCTAGCCAAGAAACATCGAAATTGCATCATTTCGAGAAAGGTTGGAAACAAAACTCAATTGTCCCATCCATTTTTAGAGCGCGAAAAATTGTGAGAGTTCCAATTTTAATCCATGAATGAAAAATGTAAGGCAGACCACAAAGCACGATGAAATCATAAGGTAGTCGTGTAGTAATTTGTCAAACTGAATGAAATGTAGTATCAATATTTTAGTTTGGATCGGTCAATTTTACAAATTTCGTTGTTGTAGATGATTGATTCACAGAGTAAGGTGATTTTTTTTTTTAAATTGTCATGTATCTTAAGAAAGTTGGTCCAATATTTCAAAGCTTGTCAACTCGAAAAATGTCGTGACACAATAATTCATCAAATGCAATGAGAATAGCAAGATCAAGGCTTACTGAATGTGTTTCAAACAAAGTATCTTACGCGAAATTAAATGAAATAGCATGCGAGTGCAAAAATTAGTTGTCTACTGACCAAGTACGTAGAATAATTAGTCTGGCCGTTATCGCGTCACAACATTTTTAAAACGTCCAAGGAATTTCACAAGAAAGCACCCTCTGAGAAAAAATAATGATCACGCCTCTACCAGAAAGACATTTTTAAAGTCAATCATACTGCTAAATTTCTTGAAATATTAATGAATTAACAAACACTCGTTCTTCTGAAAAGTTCATAAATAACCAATTTGTCAACTGACCAGTGACTTCCAAGCGGAGTCAGTAGATGATGAAGTGCTGCTGGCATGCGAAAAATTGATGTACTTCGGTTTCAACTTCCACAACAGCTTTTGCGAGGAATACTTCCAGCCATCAGAGTGACTGCTAAAATTTTAAGAAGTAAAATTCAGTTCAAATAGTTTTTGAGCAATAAAAAGTGGAAACTAATTGTAAGTGAATTTTTGAAAGTTTGCGGTCCTTGAACAACAGAATATTGAGAAAAATGTCTTGTCCTAGCCTTCTCTAATCTCGACATGAAATTTATGGCCTATGAGTGATTCAAAATTGCCTAGGAGATTTTCTAAAGATGTATGGAGATTATTGTAGCTTTTTCTAGACATAATAAATTTTCTTCTCAAAAAGTTTATGATTAATCAAGACTTCTTTTTGCAACTTGTTGATATTTGATGCGAGATTTAGGCTTCTTTCTATTTTTACATTATTCTTGTTGAAAATTTTATCCTCGATCTATATAGGGTTAGTTTGTCTAGGTTTCATTTCTGATCTCGATCTGATGGTAGAAGTATTGATTTGCACGACATCAATCTATCGCCAGTTCAATCAAAGCAGATTCAATTCACAAACAAAACGATATCAAAGAGCATATTGGATTTTTTGGCATTGTAAGTGGAGATTACTCGAGACAAAAATAAAAGGCATGAAAATTAGGTGCTCGCAAATTAGCGTGTTGGTTGCAGAAAATTTTACACTATTGCGTCATAGTCAAGGAATGAGTCCGACGACTATTTGTGCATACGCAATGCACACCTTGCATATTCGAATTTGTGTATCATTTACTTTGTCTCAAGCTATCAGTCATTGACAACGCATGTACATTCGAAAATCCATTGGTTGAATATTGACTGAATAGAAAACCGGATTTGAATTAATCCAACAAAAAGCAAGAAGGGTCAAGGTCTAACTCGGAGATAAAATGCAATTTTAAAATCAACTTGAAACAAATTCAAAAAGAAATATTCCCAACCAGCGAAAAGCTTGCAAATCAGTCAATCTCTCCTTACTCACGAATGAATGTTTTCAGTTATTTGTGACTATTGATCAGTTTGGATAGTTATATTCAGTTAACCCATCTCTGTCAGATTATACATATATTTTTGACAAATTTGTTCATTATGATAGGTAACATAAGATAAATGTAAAAAGAGGCTTCAAACCTGCTGGCTGAAAGAGGCACGTTGGGAGACACGGGCGCGGTCATGGGATGAGGTGGGAGGACATCGCTCGAACTGCCCGAAGGGTCGAACGACTCCCGGGGGTCGTCGTGAAAGCCCGATGACTCGCGTGAATCCCGCAGACGGGTCTGAAATAATTCGCGTAATTGGGAGATAGTTGATGATTCAGGAGGGACAACTGAGATAAATATTATGAAAAATGTTGAGACGAATTGGACTGAGATAGAAATGAAAGAGATGGTATATTGCTTGAAAAGAACGATATGTAAAGAACTTTTCCAACTAATATACTCTTATCAGATGGGTCCGAAATGACACCTGAGGTACTCATAATGAAGTATGAGGTTTCCTAACAGTCTGGCCTTCCCATCTTGAAATGACGAGGTTAATTTTTGAACAAATTTTTCATTTTAACCTTCTTCCGCCGAAACCTGAGCATATTATGCATGTTATTGATCATCTCGACTCATGTACTAGGTGCTACCAGATAGTAGTGTCTCGGAATCGATAATAGGGGCCATTTTCGCAGTGGATGCTTCAGTAGATGAGACAATAATAGCAAAGTGCCGGCTGCGGTGGTCATTTGGAAGCGGATAGACAATGGAGTTGACGAGAGGAATTAGATGAAGAAACGCTACGGGGAAACTCCGAGACAGATCACCCACAAAAGGGGCGGAGCTCTGCTCGGAAGCCTCAAGGAAAAGCCGAGCAGAGCCTGCTAAAAATGCTAAACGCAACAATCCAATTGTCTTGCGGAGGTACATTAGGGAAATAGCGCAGAGTTTGGAGAGATAATTAGAGAAAACGAAGTTGAAGTTCTGTTTTGCAAATGATATGATGTAAGTATACAGAGATAGTTGAAAGTGCTTTCGGAGAGAGTAATGAATTCCGGAATTTAAATGGAGATCACTTAGTCAAGATCAAGAAACGATGACTCGGAGTCAAAAAAATGATGCCCATGATTATCATTTCTTTGTTCATGTCCAAAGTAGTAAGCTACGTCGAATTTGATTTCTCTTTGAGCTTACTTCTCTAAAAATTTGCTGAAAAGTATAATTTTAGTGAAAAATTGAAGACAACTTGAAGCTTAGTGATAAAAGTTATCATTGACTCTAATGCACAAAAAGTCTCAGACCATCTGAAACCCTAGCTAAAAATTCCTGAAATCCTACATGTGGGCTGAAGCCCTAGAACCGCGGAAAAATCTCGACACTTTTCCAAGTTTTTATGGAATTTTCGTAAAACCCTGTCAAAATTCGTGGCTGAATATCGTAAGTGATCGAGGGTTAATCTTATGTGGGTAAAGATTGGTAAAAGAATGATGGGAAATGACAAAATCATATAATCAGGCTTCCAAGAAGTGAAGCCCTAAAATGTTATCGCATTCAGAAGAATGGGCAGAGAATAGTGCATAATTGTAAGATATTATGGATTCAGTTTTTGTAAGGTCCAATCTAGTGTCGAACCCACAGCACATAAATGATCCTGGTATTAATCCCTCATAGGGTATACTTGGAATTAGGGATGAGATTTTAACCCCATTTCGAGTCGGATAGGAAGGATTATCACCTAAAGCGTGATCACCACGCTTTTCAGATTTTGAATTTTTGGAAATCCGTTTTTAGAAAATTAAAAATTCAGAGATTACTCCATCTTTTGCATTGGAATTTGATCCTTAGAATCCATCATTTTTTGTAGAAAGATTTTGCTGAAATTTGAAAATATGAATGAAAAATTGTGAACCATTCTTCTGGGGTAAACATCAAATAAGTTATTCCGAAATTTTTCCGAAGTCTCGAATTTTCTTTCAATTTTCTCTAGTGTAATCCAATTCAAGAACGCACTCTATATACAAATAAGGATATTGGCGGAATTGGTATATGACCGAGTGATGTATGAGGAAGGATCTATTTGAAAATGATGCGAATGTCTGTCTCTTCAGCGAACAGTACTATTTTTCAAGCGTCGCGGCCTCTTCTTTACCAGATTATGACGAATTGGCATCCCTTTCCACATATAAAAACTCGAATTCTCGGCCCAATCTAATTATAGTCTGAGAAAAATTCACCAAAAATCCCATAAATTTGATTCGTTTTGAGTCCGAATTGCATTCCCTGAAATAGCGTTGTCGTCGGATCGAAAAATTATGGACCCTTCGCCAAGATGAGAAATTTTCCGAATTTTTTCTTATTTTTCTGGATAAAACGATGCGATTCAAAATAAAAAATCGAATACCATCTAAAATAGCATAGTTATTAGCTAAGATGGTACCATTTCAGAAATTCCTAAATTATGGTAGTTTTCGTGAAATATTGTTAGAAATTACTCTTTAGATTTTTGGAAGAGTAAAAATCGCAGAATTAACGGTCGAAATTCTAATTCCATGCACGTTTGATGAATGAGCGAAAAATTGGGCCTGAATAATGGCGCAGTTCAAATTCGAATCAACCATGAAACAGCCGCAACAGAAAATAAGCTGTTTGTCATAAATTACGGGAAAAATGCGCCGTCAGTCGCATTGTGTAGTCATAGTAATTGGAGCAAAATATTAGTGGTAAAATTCGAGCATTTTTCTGCGCCATAATTCACACGATAGGAAAGATTTTTCTCTGGTGCGTCTAATTCGCGCTCATGAATATCAAATACGGCGAAAATGACGGGGAAAATAAAAATACGCTCTCGAAATTCGACGAACCGAGTTTTCGGAAATTCTACACTAGAAGCCAAGTAAATTACGAAATACAAGGGGAATTTCAGATGGTAGAAGAAATCGAAAATAAAAGGTAGAATCGAGAGACCGAATACAGATGAAAAAGCAATTTAGAGGAGTCACATTAGAAGCAATTAGGTGAAGAGTAGGAAATAGTGAGAGGGGAATGAGAGGGAAGAGAAACAGGAAGAGTCATGAATGAAAAGAGGGATGCGCCAGGAATGGCACAGGCAAAAGCTGAGATATTTTTAGGCCCAGAAACAGAAAATACCTGCCGGCTTTTAGATTATGTAAATAGGTGAGGTTTATACTAGATTTTTCAGAAATTATCCACATTTTAAAATATATGCTAATTTAAAATCCATATCGACAATCTGAATCGCAGAATCCTCGAGAATCGATTCATCATTTTAAAATTTGTATCATAAAAATCTAAATAATTGACATAAATGATGAGAACTTATAAAATTCGGATATGATTTGATCTAAAATGGTCACTTTAAGTCGTGAACACATTTATTTGAAAAAGCAAATGATAATAATAGTATTTGAGCTGAAAATATGTGCACTCGACCTGAAAATTTACGAATAGACACCCTCTCAGGCTCAGAAGCTTTTATTTTAGACTATTTTTGTAAAGGATTAAATCTATTTTAGAGCGCACAAAATGATATTTTATCAATAGAACTTTAAAGGTAGCCAGAATGTAGCCAAAATGATACTTGTCCCGAGATAGCCTACTTTTAAATGCCTGCATATGGATTGGAGAAAGAAGTTGCAGGCTCATTTATAGAAATGATGAAAATTATATCGTTTCTATGGTGTAGGTATAACTCACTTTTAGGGAATAATGTTTTGTAAGCTAAACTTTCGAAAGATGATTATTTGTGTATCTAGGCGAAGAAAAACTTCAGGAAATATAAATTTAAATCGCTAAACGAATATTTTATGGATAATCGCATAAAATTTCTTGCAGAATGATAAAACTTATTCATAAGCTTCAATGTTGATGGAGGGTTATTCTAAACCGTTTAGAAAATTAAATCAGCTTCAAAACTCAAATTCACAGGTTTACAAATTTGCCTGAGATGAAGTTTTTCAACGTCTCGCTACAATACTCACACCCCCTTACCCTAGAATTCCGAGTGGTTCAGATAAATTTAAAAATTATCGCATATCATATGTTTCAATGAAATATAAATATTGATGGTTTTTTTATGATCTTGAAATTCTATGATCGTTATTACGTCAGTAAATAAAATAAAAACCTAATTCTTATGAAATTTACTTGTGACCCAGACCAAGCATAATTTGTTTTTTTCGTAAAACGTCGAATTTTAAAATAATTCAGCTGAGTATTCGAGTGTCTGAGAATAAAATTTGGTTGCTGTGATAAATTTGTTACATCGTTTGACCCTTATTGAAGAATCTATAGTAAAACTATTTGAAATAATTTTTCCCTAAATTCTAATATGAAGTCAACCCACAATATCCCGATATAAAACAAGGAAAGATATCGTAAACATCGAATTCGAAATTAAATGAGCTGAATTTGAAGAGTCAGCTGAATTTTCGAGAACCCTTGAACCCGGTTGATCTGTGCTTTGAATATACGAATTATCTGCCCTTGAATTTGAATGAAATGCGGACAAAATAGCTGCCGTTAAGAGTCGTAGAGCCGTACTGCTTTACATTAGGTAGTGAGTGGGGGATAAATAAAATTCAAGAATGACCCTGGGTATGTGAGGGAGAAGAAGAAGGAAGTGAAAGGTAAGGGTCGTTTTTGTTCCTAGAGATTTTTTTCCTGGACAAGCTGGCCGTGAGGATATAATTTTATCCCCCAACTATAGTAGATTTTATGCCCTTTCGAGCTTTTCTAAATTTTAGTTAAACTAGTGACTTAACGCAAAAATGAATTACTTGGACCACCAATCTTATTTTGAACCTATATAGTTTGAAAATGCTATTGTGTGTGTGTACTAATTGAAGTGGTATGATCTAATTCGAAATTCTGACTGTGAGGTGTCTCGACACTTGAAAACGTGATACATTGGTTCCCCACGCTCTAAAAGCCAAATATCACGTTTTGTTATTCGACTATAATCGATGTGCATCCATTACATTACACGAGTGAGGGGTATAAAATATTAACCTCGCCATTTTTTCTCATCAAATAAAATGTGAACCTCCGTCGTTGTGAATGAATATGTATTGGGGCACGAGAAAAATATGTTATGAATGAATGAATGAAATATCGTGAAAATTGAGATATCGAAAGGAAACGTGGAATTAAGGAAAATAGTGCTGAAACAAGTGTGGAGCAAGCTGAAATAGGCACAAGAAACCTCGAGAGATAACCTAGGCGAACCCGAGCTCCTTAAAGCGTAATTGAGTAATTTGAGCCAGGCAAAAAGAGTCGGGCAAAGAAGCGAAAAAGCCAATGAAATAGTAGGCGAAATCGAGAGAAACGCGAAATTTGCTCCTCGAATGAAATGCAAATGCGAATGCGAATGTGAATGCAACGAAATGGGATAAAACATGTGAGAAATTACCGACCGGCCGACGATAAAATTCACGTAACGCGACTCGTGAAAATTTCATGAACAAAACCGCAAAATTTCTAGCAGACAGCTAAAAACTACAACATTTTCCCCTGATAAGTTGAAGGAAAATAAGGAAATCCAAAAACCATCCGAGCGCAAGCAAATTAGTAAAAACGAGGATTACACAAATGATTTAAGATCAAACTTCGGGATTAAGGACTATATAAGAGAAAAATATCTACAATCGAGAATACAACAAAATATTTATCTGAATTGAGCATTGTTTCATAATCTGGGGAAAATACGTGGATGTTCTAAATTGTCAGAAAATAATATATCCAAGAATAGATTATAAATTTGTAAAGTACTCACAGTAGCATCAGAATCGGTATTTCGTCGCTGCGTTCGGAAAAATCCAGAATCATCTAAGGGCAGAACGGGAGAAGGGCCGGTATCAATTGAAGGGTGTCTTACAGTTAATCTTGGTAGCTGGCTAAGATAGATTCGTTTTAGTTTTCTTTTTCCAAAATACGAAATTTCAATGCCTTTTTCAGAGGTTGTTTGGCGAATTTTTGAAACATTCATAATTTTTTCAAAGGAAAATTTCATGTTCCTAAAATGTCCCTAGATCGATCTTATTTCTGAGAAACTTACAATTGGTTGTTGTTATTGTTGTTGTTGTTGTTGTTGTTGTTGTGGTTTCTTTTTGTGCTACCTCTCGTGCTCCCGAAAAATGTCCGATGTTTGAAAAGGCGCCATTCTCGTTTGCGGACTGATCTGAAAGATTCTTCGTAAACCTGAACATTATTTCGAAAGCAACCTGCTCGCGAACCCGGATTTCTTAGGCTTAGGAGCGGAAGGAGGTGGTATTGAATATTCCGATGAAGGAGATACAGAACCAGATCTTTCACCATCTGAAAATGATATTTTTCTTGATATTTCATTTTTATGGTAGATTTGGAATCTAATGGCATTTGTGGAAGAAGAAAATCATACAACTAGATTAAGTTGAAAAGTAAAAAAAAAACTAGATTAAATATAAACTCATGTATATTCTAAACGATCAGCTCAATTGTAAAAAGAATGAAGTCGTAGTTTAACGAGTTCGAAGATTTTCATGAAACATACCATTTTTACTGTGCTGCCTCAACAGTCTGGCGAATCCACTAGTCTTCCTCGACGATGTTGGAGTTGTGGCTGAAGTTGAGGATCCAAACCCAGAAGAACTCGTAGTTGGATTATCCTCTTTGTTGATGATTGACGGTGCGATCACTTTCGAATAATTCATTCGAACTTGGCACCTAAACTTGTTTCTTTTTAATGAGTACGGTATTTTTCGTAAACATTCGAACAAATTTCATTGATGTGTGCACGATGATAGGTGTAGACTACGATAAATAATTTTAAGATCAAAAAGCAAATTCTTGGAAGCAATTTAATGAGAGCTAAAGAATTTCGGTATGAGTAGTCAAAGTGCTGAAAAATGCGATTTCGAATAAGAGCAAAAAATTAGATAAATTCCTGTATCCGATACGATGATTAGTGGTAATGAAATGAAGATAAACCCTTTTCAAAATATTCCTATATGATCATAACTTGAGTGAAGATCAAAATATGTAATGTATCTAAAATCATTTGGATGTGAAAAATAGGCTAAGAAAATGGGATTTTAAAATAGGCTTATGATCGCCCCTTATATAGCGAAACTAAGATCGAAATGGTCGTATTCATCGACCTTTGTCTCGGAGAATTCTGACGCAGTAAGAGGTTAAAAGAAAAAGGGAGAGTAATTTCGAAATTCCATATATAGAAAAGTTTAATTATATACCGGCTACATATTGTGCATTCTTATGGAAAATATCTCTTTATTGTGATGGAATTTTTGCTGCTGCCTCAAGTTTCAGTTATTTCATTCATAAATAACTAGCTGATGAGGCGGGGGGTGGATAACAAATTCATTGTCCAGAAAATATGCCCAAAAGATGCTTTTCCGGAAAATATACACTTCCATGGAAATAGATGAGTCAACACATAAAAAATTTCGAACTTCTTGGTTCATAATTTTATCTAGCGTTTTTACAGTACGATGTACGGTTTTTTCCGCACCACTAACAACCACGATTTTGTCATGGAATTTTAATTCTAAAGAAAGAACTAATAATGACTTCATATTCAACGTGGATAATTTTTTAAAAATTGATAACAAGAATCAAATTTGAAGTTAAAAATGACCTAAAAGATAAAGTTGAAAAGTTGTAAAAAAAAATTCGAGTCCAAGCTCCCGAACCCCGTTCACTTTTCGTGCACCATAAAATTATTTTAGTTCCCTACATGTTCTGAGAGTATTCACAACCAAAACACAATATGATCGTAAATGTCAAAGAACCGAGAAAAACGGCACACCTCGTCGAGTAATTAAAACCCACATTTTAGACGGTCGGTAGAAAAAACCCGCAATACAGTAAGAATATGAAGGTGGCTTGTAAAATTTAGGACATGTGATTTGATTAAATTCGAATTCTCGAACGTCATGACAAAAATTCGAAATAGAAAAATAAGCAATGAGGCAGCTGAAAAATAATCTAACGAAAAAATTGGAGGACAATTAATTTCGTTTCATATACTTCGCGAGTTTACTGAATGAAAATGGTACTTGTGTGAGGGCGTAATGGGAGTGATGTGTTGTTAGGCAAAGCTGAAGGCAGAAGCTATAATTCAGGGGGTCTAACATTTTCGATAAAAATTCTAGGGAACTAGAAATTTCGGAGAAAAATGATGCGCACTACCATAAATCAGGTTTATTGATTCCGGCGTTTAAACGTAAATATCATCCTGCTTTCTCTCATACCATGTCGTATCCTTGCAAAATTTATTGAAACAAGAAAATGCCCATTTTTATGTAGACCGTTACAATACAGAACACAGAAAATTTCATGATTTGACAAAAGTTTTTGGAACCAATTCAAAATCAAAATATGTTGTATGAAAGTGCAACTTTTGCTAAATAATGAACCTGACAAATCATTTGCACTAATCTCCGAATAGAATAAATATCGAAACCTTGAGGATCAAGAAAAAGGGCAAAAAATAAAGAAAATGTGGACCAAATATTGCAGAATATTGATAGACAGGGAGAGATGAATAGAAAATGGCTAATTATCATAGAGTTTATTGAGAAAAAAACGCGTGCATAATAATTCGCACCGTTCAGAAATTTTTATTCCTAACATTTTCATTTTTAGTCAAAATTTGCAAGAAATAATCGATCATTATGCTAATTAGCTTCTAGAAATATCCTCTATTTTTGATCCAGAAATGAGGTGAGTAGTTTTGGAAGTACTTGTAATTTATGATTATTGCGATTCTCGAGTTCCCAGAAATTAATTGGGGCTAATTAGGAATAAATTAGGAAAATTCTGAAAAAAAACGAGGGATTCTGTCCTCGAGAAGTGGTCGCAAGAATTCGAGAAAAAAAAATGCAAGAACTGAGTTGGAGATAAATTACCATTTTAAGCCGAAGAATACGAATTAAGCAGGAAATTTTGGGCTAAGACAGCGTGTTTCATTCGAAATTCTCATCTGTCGACACAAATATGGCCGGATAGGAAAATTTTTAGGAATCGAATGAATTTTGTTTACTACTCTAGAAAAGTCGAGAATAATTGTAATACGAAAAAAGCTCGCAAAATAGCAATTTTTTAGTTTGATTTGGTAAACATCTGGAAGTTAACGTCAAACTTTTCAAGAGAATATGATTTCAAGAATATCGAAGGTAAAACCTTGATGAATCTTGCATAATTTCAGAATAATGACATGGAAAATGTAAAAATTGGTAAGATTTTATTATCAGATGCGGAAAATGATTTTAAGGTAAATAGGAATTTAGATTTCAAAAATGAGTGAAAATGGCTCATAGCTGCATAATCATTCATTCATTACGCGCATTTTTGATCAAGTAAGCGAAATAAACGACGTGTCAAATTCAGATATACGAAGCAGATAAAGATACTTGAACTCAATAAATATAAATATAATGAGCACGATGTGAGCTAAAATCATTGTGATTGAAGTTTTCGAATAATAATAATTAATATTATTTTATGAACGAAGTACAGCTTTCTTTTAAATTCGATATAAAAAATTATCAGAAATTTCTCCTACTTTCTAGCCGGTTTTTCATTCTAACCTCCGATCTTTGAGAATCCTAAAAATCTCTGAATGAAATATGGAATCCATTCAAGTAGCGTTTGTGTCGTCACTACGGCTTCTCACTCGGAGTGAAATTTTGAATTTCATCGAGGATTTTGCCTGGCCGAGGCGAATTTGCAGTAGTGCATTTTTCGAGCCTCGAGGCAGGTGGAAATTCGAGCCGCCCTAGGACTCCGACAAGAGCTGACATTTCAAGCCCCATTCGAATATTCGAATATGCCATTTACGCTCCTCTATTTGGTTAGGTTAGGGAAAAGGTAACCAAGAGAAAGTAGAACAAATGGGCAATTAGCGAAAATGAGAAAATGCCAACAATTTTGATTCATCATTCACAAGACGCCATTCGACAAATTATTTTTGAGGGCTCTGGGAAATTTTAGAGCTCGAAAAGAATGTCGTTTTATGTAAAGAACAAAGATTCGAATGAAAAAGTAATGGAATCGTATGAAAAATAGTTTCATAATTATATTAAAAGCTGGAAACATTTCAAAGGGGATAAAATTTGAAAACACAGCTAAACCACTAAAATAAGCATTGTTTCAACATCACATTGGTCATCATTCTCATTCGTTAGGTAAAGCATTCAAATAGCATCATGTAATACCAATGAAGGTGCAAAAATGCGCGCTAATTTCATATGATGTACGTGAAAAGGTTATGAATTATTAATAGCGTGGGATAATCTAAAATAAGGCTTGGATCTGTGTATCACAGATTGGACTACATATAGGGGGGGATTAATTTGCATAATTACATGATTTTCGCGATTAGAAATGATATTGTGGTGAGTTTTGAGTGGGGTGATTATATGGAATACGATCGGGAAAAGGAAGAATGTGGTGTTTAGTTGAAGGTAATTTGCATAAATGAGAAAAATATTGGATTGGTTTAAAATTTGAATTCAATTTAAAATATCTGGCTGGCCTGATAAATTTAACATATACTTTTTCACCCAAGTCTGGCCCTGGCTCTCATTTTTCTAGCTTCGCATTCGCCCTCTCACTTTAAACCGTTCTCCCACGTCTCCTTTCTCTGAAGCATCTAGCTTTAGATGGCGAGCAGAGTATAGTGACTGTAGCGGCAGTTATAATACGTTGAATTCGAGAAGATCAACCGACGACGGTTTCAAATCTCCATTAGGAGGAGAACTTTTGGGATAATTGTTTCTAAAGTTTAGAGAGCGTCTGAAAGTGAGAAAGTAAAAAAGAGCGAGAAAATGAGAGCCAGGGCCAGACTTGGGTGAAAAGCAGAGTATTGTGGGATGGTTTAAATTCAAAATAATACCATTCTGAATGTATTATTTTAATTTGGACATTAATAAAGATTTGAAAAGTGCATTATAACCAAATAGATTATTTTCACGTAAGAATTAGTGACCATTGGATACGAGATATGACAATTGCGATTTTTCGAGATTTCTAATCCGACCGACAAAAAATAAGATCTGAATCTTGAACAACATTTCTGCAGTTAGCATTCGAGTAAAATCGCATGCATAAAATATGAGCGCTAAGGAGGGGAATAAATACTTTTTTGCTGCACATATCGCCCCGTCGCCGAGAGACATGAATGAAATTTCTAACGATTAAATAGAAGGAGGCTGACATTCAGAAGATCGTTATTAGGAATGGAGTTGAAAAATTTCCAATTATTTTTATATAGATATATATTTTTTTAAAAATATAATAGATCATTTTCAGATAGTATTTATTTGATATTTTGGATGAGAAGCGATTTTTAATCATTCTTGAAGGAATCCAGAAAAAATTAGACGTTTCATTGTGATTACCAACTTAGTGGATTCAACAAATTCAACCAAATCGATAAACTTTACCTTAAAAGTGTGAGTGGATAGGAAATTTTTCTGAATGAATATAATAGTATTTCTTCGTAGTAAAAATTTCGATAATACGTTAATAATTGCTCGACACGTCAAGTAATTTCAGGCTAAATTATCGCGCCTCCATTTTATAGTTAGTCCAAAACTTTCTGGTTTATTTCATAATTTCCTAAAAAATGTGCATATTTTCATAATGAATATTTTATAGGGGTCGAATTTAAGTTCGTATAAAAATTGCAATTTATTAAATGTTCTACGTGCTAGGTATTAATATCAAAAGTGTGTAGTGAATTTGAAATGTAAGCAAAATTTTGGAAAGGTGATTAGACTAAGGGGATTCAAATGCGATATTTTTGAACATTAGAAAAATCTTGAATCATACGATGAAGGATAATAGTTTAAGTCTAGTCGAGATAATTTGCAAAGTTTATGCGATACAAATAAGGCTTATCATATTTCACGACTAAACAGGTGATAAGTCACTAAGACGCTAAAATTGTGAATTTCGCGAAATCGAGTGGGGGCTTAAAGCAGTTTCAAGACTTTCTATTGACTATTTTCAGCTAAATAAAAAAAAGAATTCTAGAGAGAATATGATTTTGGCTAAAGTTTCAAAAACTGGTTTTAAAAATGTAAATTTCCAGGGAAATAGAATTTTTTAGAGATTATAAAATTGAAGAGTGAAAGAATCATGTTTGAGGCAATGAACTAAATCTCTGTTCGGGGGTTTTTTTTTTTAGATATTCACATTTTTAGCCTCTGAAAATCGGTTAATCCCTTTTGTCAAGCCATGAAATTGTCCGATAGCTAAAGAGATTAAGACGGATAATCGAGAATTTGCAACTTTTCGAAAACCTTTTCTACGTCGAAGTTTGACATTTCTTTCGGATGAATCAGAACTTGCGTCAATTTAAGCCAATTATGGGAATTGAATAATGCAGCTTAATGCTGGTTTGAGCAAATTATAATCTTCTTTTGAGATAAAGAATTGATGATTATTCATTTTTAGAATTTTTTTGTCATGATAGACTTTGTATCAGGGATGGTTTGATGGTCTCGGTATCTTATCATCAGAAATGAAATAGGGTTCAAATATCAGCTTGTCCGCCACACGGCGATGAGTGAAGGTTGGATTTCAAATTTGAGTCTGGACTTACCTAAATCTGCTAAAGACAAATTGTTCTGTATTCAGAGCTTCGTCTCATTTCAGCTTATGATAAATAGAAAAATGCCAGTGTTCCGAAATACTCTCGAAAGATAAAAAATTCGTAGCAATTTTATCTTTTTAAACCGAAGTTCTCCAAGAAAACAAGCTCGTTCGTCAAAAATGACGAATCCGAACCCAAAAGTTAACGGTTTCTTGTGATATGACAAAAATGACAAGCAAAGACAAGAAAGTGAAGAGGAGAACATTTGCTATGCATGGAAATGAGATGAAAAATGAATGAATGAAAGTTAGAGACCATTGAAATGGAGCGAATAAAAGGTGGAAAAAATGGAATATCATTGATAATCAGAAAAGATCACAAAATTAAAGACAATTGAATGTTATAGATCAAAAGATGGACAAGTTGAAAAGTCCGATATTTTTGAAGAAAATAAAGAGATCATGGGAAAATGGAAATAGGATCCTCTGAAGTGGTTTCATTGGTTTCAGCATCGAGAAAAATCGAGTAAACGTCTCCTCGTTTGTTGCTCTTTGGTATCAGAAGTGCATTTTCTTAATTTTCATCATTTCTAAATTTTCCTCTTTTCCCATTGATCTTTATTTTATTTTATTTTTCTCATTTCTTTTCCCAATAATATTCCTCTTTTTCGACCTCTTTTCCATATCTCTGTTTCACTGCTAATCCACGCTATCTCTATTTCTAATTATCTCCTACTCTCATTCGCATTCTCATTGCCAGGTTAGGTTGATGAACTCGTTGCGGAAGGCAGTCTGATGCCCATAAAAATGCAAAGCCACAATGTTGGATTGTTTCCATCCTTGAATCGCTATAATTACATTATTTCTATATGTTCTATTTCTCTACCTTTTAGCCTCTAAAATTTACCTTATCTCTTGGTTTATTATTTTTCTTCCTCTTTAAATATAATTATTTCTTTTACCTTTTATCATCGCATTTAACGTTCTCTCTAAAAGTTTTCTTCTCACTCTGAAATCTGCATGATCACTGAACTTCTCCAGAGTTCTTTGAACCCCTTTATGTGGAGGTGTTTTGTTCCGAAAGAGAATGGATAAAACCCAACTTGCATAAAAATATTTCAGTCGGCTTTTGAGATCTATGCTCTATAGTTTGGCGAGCGAACATTGACGAATTTTGAGGATTTTCGTGACACAAATCATCCCGTCAAAATACACCCATCCAATGACCACTAAACTCAGGACGAAACGCCATAAAACCGTAATAAAATGAGCAGGAAGAAAATACTCGACTTGATTAGAATTTGCTGCTTTCTACTGCAAAATACGATATACATTGTGTCAGAAAGAAAAATGAAACTATAAAATTAGGATTTATCAGGTCAAACTATAGCATGCTAAGGTGAAAACTCGTAGTTTTCTCTAAAATTAAATGAATTTTGATTGTTAAATATATATGACAAATATTATTTTAAAATCCCGACAAAATGGTAAAATAATGATCTTTTATATATTTCCGAGATATCGTAATCTTTTGGAACGTTCTCCTGCTTTTAATATCTCAAAACTAAGTGTTTATGATAAGTTAGACATAAATTGCAACAAAGTAAGAATGTAAGAAGTAACAAATAAAGTTCAGCTATAAGAGCAAATTCATAGATCTCATTTATTTGCAAAAATTCTGAAACATTTATCAAGCAAATGAAAGCAAGACATTATCCCATTGTGGGGATATGATAAGACTCGAATTACTATGCAGCTTAAAATGGATTACCCACGAACTTTATTACGTAAAGTATGAATTTATTCAAGACCGACGAGTTCTCGTAAACTTTCAAAGTGTAAAATGACTAATGATGATAAAGGGTGAAGAAAAATTCAATTTTATTGAAAATGCGTGTCAAGTTTGCCACAAATTTCGTTATGATGTTACGCTTTGTTATGTTATGAAGATAAACGTTTAGTAGCTAGATGAAGTAACAACGAGAATTGCTTCAAATGTATTTTGAAATTTTCACAAGGTTTAGCATATTCATGTCATTTATTGCTATGAAAATCAAGTATCCTTTTCAAAAATATCACTGATCCCTAAAGCTAACTAATAAACAATGCACTCCTGTTGCAAGATAGATTTCAAAATCTCATAGATCAAGTTTGTTATTTTGTTTATTGTCACTATTTTCTAAATGTCATCATTCTCGACTATAAATACGCTCTCAAACCCCAAATATTTCGTGACTACAATGTTCTCTTTTTCTCTTTCATGTTCATTTTTCTCACCCTCTCTCTTATTTCTTTTTGCATTGATTTTTATCTCTAAAATTGTCAGCACTCCATATTTAAACTCCCATTCTACTCTGTGACTTTCATCTTATTCATATTCATTCTGCCACAATAACTCGCTATTAATTACTAAATTCAGACGTAATTTTCTTTAATTACGTTGTAAATAATTATTTTCTAATTATCGCTCGGAATTCGCGTGTAATTTTGATAATTAGCGTTACTTTAAGGATGCTTTCAGCAGCGCGTCGTTTCGTGCACACGAGTTTTGTCGCGATGGCAGCAGGCGTGTCCAGTGTCTACGACTTCCAAGTCAAGGATTCAGACGGAAAAGCCGTCAATTTGGGCGACAAATACAGGTTGGGCTTGATTTGTATACTAATTTTGTTTTTTTTTCTAATCTTAGATTTTTTGTTTAAAAACGATGAATAACTGCCTTAAGTTTTTTTATAGTTTTGTTACTATTCCGAAAATTCGAAAGTTTGCAAAACTTTGAGCTATGTTTCATAAAACTTCAACTTCCAAACAAAACACCCAATTGCTTCATAGAATAATTCAAAGTTAAATAAACTATAACATTAAATTTTAACTAATCAATTAAAACCACGATAATTACCCTAACTTTCTATCTTTTCAGAGACAAAGTGCTGATTATCGTTAACGTGGCGTCGGAATGCGGCTTGACTAATTCGAACTACACGCAGTTGAAGGTGCTGCTCGACAAGTACAAGTCGAAAGGACTCGAAGTTGCCGCCTTCCCCTGCAACCAGTTCGGAGGACAGGTAATCAACTAATTAGTTGGGCAATTAAGGAAGATAATTAGCTTTTGGATAATTAGGAAAAAACTCAAGATGATAGCGTATCATTGCGGGTTTTCTTTTCAAACTCCATAAAAGTTAGTTATTGGATGTTTTGCAGAATGGTACCGTTATCCATTATAATGTTGCCATTTTATGAAATTTTTGAAACAGATTTTTTAATCTAAATTTCAAAGGAATTACCAAATCAAATGATATTTATCATTTTTTGTTGAAACTACTTTTAGGAGCCCGCTTGCGAATTGGATATCAAGAATTTCGTGCAGAACAAGTTCAACTTCGAGCCGGATCTGTACTCGAAAGTCGATGTGAATGGCGACAAGGCTGACGAACTGTGGAAGTATTTGAAGAGCGAAAAGGTACATTTTTATTAATACATAAAGAAGTTTGATTACTTTAAAAATTGCCAATATTAATATAACATTTTTTCTCGAAAGTCTGAAACTTATTTTACACATCAGAGCGATTTTTTAAATGTGTGTATCTTTGCTTTTTCCATGAACCAATAAAAATTTAGTTTATTGAAAAGTCACTTATTTTTTGAAGTGGAATATTTGCTAAAAATGGACCGATTTTATAAGATTTTTCAATTTTTGAAATAAACCGACTTTCAGGGGGGTTTCTTGATCGACGCGATCAAGTGGAATTTCACGAAGTTCCTGGTCGACAGAGAGGGCAACGTGGTGAAGCGGTACGGGCCGAAAGAGGAGCCGCACACCATGGAGGACGACATCAAGAAACTCCTCGACGGAAGCAAGTTGTAGATCTCTAAAGTAGTAGTGGTAATAAGTACCAAAATTATTAAGCTAGTTTTCAGCCACCTTTATTTATACGGTGTCGCAAACTTGACATATTGCCAGGTACATGCAATGTATAAAGTAAAGACCCAATAAAGTAATTGTTTTTGGAAGATGAATAAAATATGTTTTGCAGTAACAATAAATTAGAAATTTTGGAAATGCACTAACTTGTTCAACCAATAAATATTGCTTCCATTGAAATTCACATCAAGAAATTTCCACAACACTATTCTTTGAAAATTTCACCACCGAAAATTTTCTTATTTTCCAAAAATGAACAACGAGCGAGACATTTTGTTCTAATAAAGCAGAAAATTGCTCAATTTTGTGGAAACCTTCCCTTCTCCTTCTTTTTTTCAGTATAAAAGAGCTAATTTGCATGCGCATACATTAGGAATGGTCGGTTAGCCGAGTTGATACACAACAAGAATTCCATTATCAAGTTGCTGATTCTCAAGAAAGAAGACATTCCCACTAATCTGATTATTGGTACTTCTCAAAATATTTTTTATTTAAAATTTTTAATTTGGTTCGAGTTTCCTGAAAGAACTAAATTTTGCATAATAAAAGCTAAAAATAATTTTCGATCTGAGAAAAAAATGCTCTTCATGGAGCCCACCACATAGCATCTTGACTTTCTATATTCAGCTATCGAGTAACTCTTAACCCTTTTTGGATAAGGTTATCGGTTTCTTTTTCTCTCGACCCTTCTCACTTTTGAATGCTCTCTAATTCGGAGGCTTGTGCCCTCTTCAATTAGTTTTCTCATATTACGAGGGGTTTCTTGCCTTTTTCTCCCTCTTTTCGTAAACATTTTTCTCTAGAATCTTTCTTTCTCACTTTCTCTCTATCTCTTCCTCCTTATTTCTTTCTTTCTTTTCTCCTCTTCTTTGTCTCTCTATTTCTCCCTCCTTCTTTACGACCCCTCTGATATCCATGCTCTAAAATTCTCGGGCTTCTCCATAGCCTCTTTACTCGAGGGCGATTCCCTTTCTGATTTCTCGCCCTTTTTCTCCACCTCTCTCCCAATCCATCACTATTTTCCTCATTCCTTATTTATTCACTTTCTTTCTTTTCCACTCTCATTCATTTTATCCCTCTTCCTTTTTTGTTGTTTTGAGGGAGTATCATTTTGGTCTGAAATTTGAAGGAATTCCGGCAATTTTACTTTTTTTTTGGAAAAATTTGATCAAAGACGCAAAATTTTCCCCGTCTTTCTATAAATTCCGAGATTTTTGTTATCTAATCTCTAGGGTTCCGAATTTTTGTGTTCATAAAAATTACATTAAGAAAAACTTCAAGGAATCTGAAAGGTGATCTTCACTTTTTTTTCTTGTCACGAAATGAGAAACCTCGAAAATCTTTAAATTTTCTCATTTTTTCAAATTTTATTATTTTTTGTAAGGTTTCAGAAAAGTGATATTTTCCACAAAATCCTCACGATTCAATTAGCTCCTGCATGTTTTGACGCTCGGTCAAAGGGGTCTTTCAAATCTTGAAAACCTAATTTGTGTCTCGTAGATAGAGCTTTTCCCAAAATCGAAGACGGGACTTCTTTTTTCAATATTTAATGCTGTATTTTAACCGATTTTAAATCCATCACTTATCATTGGATTAGGAGGTTTTGAAATTTTGATGTTTCATTATTACAAAATTGCTAAATTCTACTCGTAAACAAGGTCGGATTACATTTTTCTTGTCTTCTCGTGAAATTTCTCGGAAACTCCATACAGCTTTGCTCTATCTCTGAACTCCTCATGGAATTCTCATAAATCGTGTGCCGTATTTTGACCGGGATTACATTTTTCTCTCCCTACCCCTCAACATTATGAAGATATAAAGACACAGAGTGTGGTTTTATAGAGCAACTGTTGTTTCAATTTTAGTGCCAGAGAGTCTGGAAGTTGATATCGAGTGGATATCAAGGAAATAACATGGTATTTCGAGAGGGTGGAAGAGAAAAATGTT
The DNA here is from genome assembly GCA_964036155.1 of Diploscapter coronatus. Taxonomy (NCBI): domain Eukaryota; kingdom Metazoa; phylum Nematoda; class Chromadorea; order Rhabditida; family Rhabditidae; genus Diploscapter; species Diploscapter coronatus. Next base: position 9,967,445 of record OZ038422.1, read on the forward strand.
TTAAAGAAACATTTAGACAAATGAGAAATAATGTGAGAGAAAGAAAAAGAAAAGAAATGACAAGTAGCTTTAACACGTTGAAAGATAGGCGAGAAAACGGCTGGGATACGAAATGTTAGAGATGGAGAAATAGCGTTGGAAAATGAGGGACAAAGAGGTGGAAAAGGGAAGATTTTTGACAGTGGTTCATTTTGCTGAATGATATTCGATTTGCAGGAAAAGACAATGGTCGGAAAGAGGAACATCTTGATATTACTACTGGAAAATTGCTAAAGCTTTTTTCTCTGCTTTGTACGATTTAACAAGGACGACCTGAAGACGAACGCAGAAGCTTGAAGGCGAAGAATAAGGATGGCTGATGCAGAACTCCTCGATGGGGCCGATGAGGTGGGTAAATTTTTTGAACACTTGAGAATTTATTGATTTTCTGAATTCTTTTTATAATTAGTTATTTTCTTCTGAATTTATCATGAGATTCGGAAAATGTTTTAACAAAAATATTCCTCACTCTAGTTCCTCTTCCAGATTTTGTAATGATTTCTTTTTATCATGTGACGTCGCGATAAATTAATATCGTATTTTTCTGATTTCTATTCATTTCTTTAAAAAATATTTGATTAATATCAGCTTTTTGCCACATTTTTAAAACATATTTTTGAGGATATTTTGTGAAGACCAACTTTTTTATGAATTTTCCGAGATTTTTGAGTCAAAGTATGGAATTAATGTTTCGGAAAATCTCAAATTTTGGCCAATCAACCATGAAAAGTGAGGTATGAAAAGGCAAATTCCATGCCAAAGTAGTCAGATTCAACCTAAACGTTGCGCTAAAATGTGGGCTAGTTCTAACTTGTATTCCTCGAAATACATGATAATCCACCATAAGTATGATAAGGTAGCCTTGATTTTTTACCTAGAAAAATTAGAAAACCACATCTTTAGTGGCTAATAAAACTAAAAGCGTCTCGTGAAAATGATTGTTTTTGTCAGAATATTATTGGCTTATTCGGTTTCTCTCCTTCTCTTCATCTTCAGTAATCTCTAAACATATTTTTCTTTATTTTATTTCTTTAATTCTCTTCAAATTGCGTCATATTTTTAGAGTTTCAAATTTCTCCCATCGTGATTTCTCACCTACAAATTGGTTCTTTATCTTTATGAGATCTTCATTTTTAATGCTATTTCAATTTTATCTCTCAAAACCTCTTCAAAATGACTTATCACTAATGTGTGAGTGATAATCTATCGGTTATCACCTCTGCTATCTTCTTATCAGCTCTCCTTGTCAGAGTTATGTCACTCCATTTTCATTCCGTCCATGCGGCGAATCTCCTTTTATCTGGATGAAGTAAGCGTCTTCAACTTTGCAGGTTTTTTGCTAGCGTTTGATGGTTTTTGGAAATTTTCAATATTTCCGAAGACTGTCAAAAATTGTAGACTTTACAGATATTTTTGCAAATAACATTTTGTTTGATCCAAAACTAGGGAATTGCAAAGTGGTAGTACAGAGTTATTTTCAGTGGCTAGAGAAAACGATAAATAGCACGCGAAAAGTCGACTGGCCTAAAATAAGTCTTGCTCTCCCTCTTTTCGACCTTCCAATTTCGGACACTACAATAGTAGCTTTAAAAATTGAAATATGCTAATATTAAGATTCGGAATCATGCAAGGATTAGGTTTGAGAAAATAGGGCCTTTATTTGGATTTTTTGAAACTTATGTCAAGAACTTTAGGAAATCACGACCGCCTCGCCCCAGGAAAGAGATTGGAAAGGAATCGGCACTGCGTTGCTCGTCATTCTCTTCATCTGCAGCATCATTATGGCGTGCGTATTTCTATTCACTCCACGTAGGTTTCACGAATTTATATATTAACTCATCCTTTAATTAGAAACTATTGCAATGATCATCGGCTTTTAACTTACTCAGCATTCTTTTCTTTTGAAAGGATCTTCACAATATCCCTAATGGACTTTTCATTAATCTTATTTTCACTTCAACTACATATTTAGTGAATTATACAAATGCAATTCCGCAATAAATATATGATCTTCACTGAACCTAATAATCTCCTATCAGATTTTTCATGTAAAAATAATAAGCTAGCTAAATTTCAGTATCTGCATCTGAAAAAATGCTCAAACCCCCTTTAACTTTGCGAGATCTGACCGCATTGCGACCCCCTCTACTTTGCGTTGAATGGTTCGACAACCGGAATCTGCATATCGCCACTGCGGCTGGCATCTATGTGCTCGACATCGATACTGGCACTCAGGAAAGGCTATTGGATAGAGAAACAGTCGTATGTTATCTTTAATTTTTGTATTTACTTGGAGAAAACTACTGTCTGTTTTATGGTATTATTGTGATTAAAGGCCAGTACGATTGAACTACTTTGGCTTCATAATTTATTACCTGTTTATAAAATGTACTGTGAGTGAAAAATCACATTTCGACGGAAAAATCAGTCTTCATATAATTCACTAAAAATGAATTGGAATTTATATTTTAGCCTCCAGCTTCAATAATCGTGCCCTCATTTGATCGGCAGTATCTAGCGATTTTCTCGCCTGCACCAAATCCGGTAAATTTCAGAAAAAGATTCTTTTGGAACTTTCAACTTTAGGGAATGAACCCTCTAAACGTTTCGTACTTCATCAGTATCAAATACCGGAAAAATCAAGTTTCCTACAAAGTCTCTGCTGGCGCTAAAGAGACTTCGACTCAGAAAGCGTTCATTTGGAATCCGAAGTCGAATTCATTTGTGAGCTAGAATTGTTCTACAAAAATGACTCTTTTATTCTTTAGGTGTTCGTTCAAGATAATCACGCTTATTATTCGGACTACGTTGAAACCGACCCGATTCGAATATCTGACGGAAAAGGAGAACATGGCTTGTTCGACTGGGTTTATAATGAAGAGATATTCAACAAGCGAGCGGTAGGGATAGGTTTCAAATTGAAAACAATCACATTAAAAATTCCTGATCTAGATCTATCTTCCTTATCAAGAACATTGAATAACAAGAAATTAAATTATGAAGCTGCTGTCATAAGTTTCGCACCGTTCTGATAATTGTAGCAACTTATTAGTCCATCGTTATTTCAGAGCAATCGTTTATATCAAAAAGCTTAAAAGTAACTATTTTAGGCGATTTGGTGGGCCCCTTCTGGGGATCTATTAGCCTTCGCGAGTACCGCTAATAAGGCTGAGAAATCTATCGTTCTAACTAGGTAAACTTTGAATCGAATCGTCGATTTGAATTGGTTTTTCTTTTAGTTATATCAAAGATATTTCCTACCCAATAGTTAGTGAATTACCTTATCCTAAAGTCAACGATAGGCATCTGCCCAAATTCTACCTCTCAATTTGGAATCGAAAAACGCGACAGACTAATGCGATGGACGTTCAGTTGAGGGATAGTTTGTGAGTCTTTGAAAAATTTTCGACTTCTTTAGAGTTTCTTGAAAAAATATTTTAGAGCCCATCATTATTTGTTTGCGGTACATTGGATCAAATACAATGGCAAGGAAACGCTAATCGCGATTTGGACGAACCGATTCCAGAATTTCTTATCGTTCACTTTGTGTGCTACCGACACGGCTATTTGTAAATTGGTAAGCCTAGATTTTAGAAATTTTCGTTAAGAAAAATAAAAGTTAGATAAGCTTTACCTTAAAGTTCATATTCTAAAAGCTGATCTTCACTTTGAGTTTTTCCTCTCATTAATAACCTCACTAAACTTTCCTATCTAAAAAAATCAATGGATTTCTGAATTAATAATATCGTTCCTTGCTATGATAAAACTTTCAAATTTCTATTTTTGCAGGTCTTTGAATACAAATATCCCTACGGCACTTATTCATCCCCTGAGGATTTCCGATCGATTGCAGTTCGGAACGAAAGCGTCTACATCATTCTTCCGAAGGCTCATAAGGACGGCAACACGTATCAGCACATCGCGAGTGTGTTACTTGATGTAAGTTTTAATATCTTTAGCAGAATAATATTCTTCGAAATGTCGATCCGACCAAAAGACTAAATCAGAAACAAATAGAAATAGAATTACTTCCTATGCAGAGAGAATGAAACTTATCTCTAGGAGTTTTCTATCTTCTGTCTTAGAAAATCTTTATCCCTATGTGTTTTATTTATGTTTTGATATATGTTATGTAGATTATTCGAAGAAAAAATTTTTCGTGACTTTGATTTTGACCTTAAATTTTACAAATTTTTGACTTCGCGCAGCCCTTGCTCCCATCTTTTTCTTATCATGCCGAACTCACTATTGTTCTTCTTTGGTATTTTCGAACTTGTCCATTAATTTGTTGAACCATGTCAACTTCGCTCTCTAGGAAATGAAGAAACTCGATCATTTTTCAGTCCGGAAACGTTCGTACCAAACCAACGTTTTTTTCGCTTGGCCCGTATGATATTCAACATATCTATTCGCTAAAGGAGAACTCGAATTCGCTGTAAGCAAATTTGATAGTTTTAACAAAAACTTAATCATATCTTTCAGTCAAAATGTCATATACAAAATTCTAAAGTGAAGGCGATTTTCAAATTTTTCAGCTACTTCCTCGCAGCCGCCCCAGCCCCAACAAGCCGTCATTTGTTCGTGGTTGATATCGTCAATGAAGAGTCTCATTGCATAACTTGCGGAATGCCGAATTGCACCTTTCAATCGAATATTTTCACGCCCGACATGGAGAAACTGCTCATCAATTGTCAGGTAAATTTCCATCTTCTCATCCAAAGGAATCGTTTCAACATTCAGTGCTCGTTTCAAAACATTTGTAGATTTTTGAAACAGATTTTCAATGATAAATTTTATAGAGCTAACACTAGAACTATTTCTTGTTCAATTTACTGAGCCCTTGAAAGATGGTTAATCCAATCTATAAGAAAAATGTCTTCGATGAAAAATCTAATTCAGGGACCCTCACCACCGCGAGTATTCTTCTCGAAATTCAAGAATACGACTACCCTTGGACAAAGTATTTTACTTTTGAATCTTTTCTTAGAAAATCTTGAAATCTTTAGTGGTGGAAGTAACTGACAATTCTACCGCGCATTACCACACGACAATAGAAAATACGGCTATTCCATTAGTGATCAATGATACAGTACCCCTGGGGAACTCATTCTGTAAGTTTTACTGATTTTCTTGTAAAAAGGAGTGTACTTTTAGATGCATTGTTTCAACTAGTTTTGCCATTCGATCAAATGGAAAAGGCTAACTATCGATCACTACCTCTTTTAGTTTATGTGTAGGTTTCAAGAAATTCCTAAATTGAGCTAAATGAATTCTGTATAGTTTAGTTCTCATTGTTTTAGTAAGACTAAAATTTCAATAGGAATAACTTGTTTTCTTTTGAAACTTACCAATTTTCAATACCCCCGAAGAAGGCATTTACCTAGGCATTGTTAACTCGATAAAACTCAGATACCGTGAGAACTTCATACGAAATTCCAATTTTAGCTATGCCGGCCCTAATTCTCAGTCAGTAACTGACGCATTCAAATTGGACTTCGAAGAGTTTCTGGCCTCCAACAAACAGTATGCTGTATTGAGAATAGATGGACGAGGCGCTGCGAACCGGGGGTGGAGATACAAAACGCCCATTATAGGGGCATTGGGCAGCGTCGAGATTAGCGATCAGATCGAGGCTACGAGGTTATTTTTCATCTCAAAAATACCGTAATCATAAGTTTTTTTCCTGCTGAATCATTAGATTTTCTTCGAAATTCAAAGATGAAAATAAAATTACAATAACTAAGCATCAAGTAGGTGATATTTGGCAGCAGGAGACCCTCTTGTAATATCTATTTTAGGGCAACCACAATGAATGTTTTTAAAAACCCTATTGAATTCCAGACGAATTCTGAATCGCTACCCGTTCCTCGACTCCTCTCGAACGGCAATTTACGGATGGAGTTACGGTGGATTCGCTAGTTTGAATGTAGTGGAAATGGCCCCCCGGGGATACTTCAAATGCGCCATTTCGGTCGCGCCCGTCACAAACTTTTTATATTACGGTAAAATTTGATCTTTCGAACCACTTGCTCCAATTTATCGAAAAGTTTATAAGGATAAGATATTGAATGATTTTTGTGAAGCATTCATTTTTCTTGGACTTGCATTATTTAGAGTTTTTCTACAACCACAAGGTGCTTTCACTTAATACTAGCTAGAAATTACACCGATTTTATGTATTTTCGAAAACCAACGAGTGAATGTTAACAAAAATCAAAGTCTTAATAAAGGGTCGGAGCAGGAGCCTGCCGATCGAAATCAGCTCGGCTTTCTGATCCCTCTTCCGATCGACTTTGTTCCTTCCTGACATTCACTTTTGCATAAATGATATTTCTGAATTTAGACGCTACATATACTGAGCGGTATATGGGCAGCGCCCAGCCTCAGGCTTATGCGACTGGAGATGTAACTCGGCCAGATATCGAGAAGTTCAATACTACTCGGTTATTACTCATGCATGGCTTACAGGACGGTAAATTATTCTATTTTAGGAAAAAAACGTTAGTTCTGAATTTTAGACAATGTACATTTCCAAAACTCCGCCATTTTCATCGAAGAATTACAAAAGCAGGGCATCGACTTTGACTTGATGGTAAGGAAAAAAGTTAGAATTCCTACAAATTTTGAGCATTCAGGTCTATCCAAACCAAGCTCATTCGATATCCCGGAGACGAGATCATGTCTACAAGAAAATAATGAACTTTCTGGAGCGGTGTTTTGCATAATTTTACCGAGAATTAATTAGAATGTTAGAGATAATTTATTCATTTTCCAACTTTACCTGAAATGATTAACCTTTCCAGGACAATTTGAAAATATCGCAATTTATTTATGATTGGTGCTAAATTTGAAGATTTTGGGTAACATATTTGTGCAATCTAAAATGCCATATCTGATACGGGTTTTTCTTTCGAATTCATCAAAGTTCTTTATTCCTACGTTTTCATAGAAAAGAAATGACTCGAACTGATTCATCAAAATTCATTCATTGGGTGTTATTTTGAATCGAAATATTTGTAAAAATTGATTTTTTTTCAAAATCTAATCTTATTTTCAATTCAATCAGATTTCTAAAGCGACGATTCTTCACTAGGAAATACCATTAGACTACTACTGAGTTCGCACTATTTAATGACTAAACTAGAATAAAAGTAAAAAATGATATTCTACTTGATATAAACTAGACTATTTCAGAAAAAAAAACAATAAAACAATCTCCAGAATGACTTTCTGAGAGAGTAAAAATCTACGCGCGAAAGCCGATAGACATTTCATGAAAAACCAGCGAAATTATGTTTACTTTTCCCTCATAAATACTCTTTAGCCATGGAAAAGTACTCAAAACTGAGGAAAAATACTTATCCAAAATTTTGCGGTTGGTTACTTTTCATGAAAATATGACGAGATAAATGTATCCATTTTCGAATAAAGTGTGATTCGAGTAGTGTTTCCGAATGAAGTTGAGATGCCAAGGAAGCGAACGCAAACAAGAGGAAAAATGAAAATGAAAACAAGAAATAAATCAAAAACGGCGAAGAAAAATTGATTAGTGTGAAAGCTAGAAACGCTAATAAAATAAAGTTTCGGAACACGCTAATTTTTAAATAATATCAGATTTTCTCAATTAAAAGCACGAGGCTTCTTCTACCTTCAATAAGCAAAAATAGGTAAATTAATTTCCCAAAACTCTACCGGATTCAACAAAGATTATTTTCGATTCTCTTTTCCAAAGAATTTATCAAGAAAAATGTGAGAAACGCATTTCGTGTGATATAATTGCTGTGTTGAGCAATTCTTTCTTGCGCCAAAAATTAAATCGATATTTTCCCAAATGTCGTGTGAATTGTGCTTGTCGTAGTTTCGCGTGCATTATCGTAATCCTTTGGGTTTACAGATCACGGACTCGCGCGCACACATCTGCAGTGAATGACGAGCAAGTGCCAGAACCGCCCAGGTCACCCGTCTTTGCTCGGCCTGAAAATTCAATTTTTCGAAAAATATCAATTGACAAAAGTCGATACTAATATTAACTCATAGGGAAACTGAACAAAAATTAAATTTAAAAGAAAACCAATTGTTGCATACAAGCTTCTTCAAAGTTTTCAATTCACTGGCTATTTTCTAGTCAAGTGGAGAAACCAAAAAAATATTTCAATAAAAGTTAAAAATAGAAAAATGAAGAATTTACCATCAGCAATGGCGTCGAAAACGGCCTTCTCGATTCTGTCGGCGTACTCGGTGAGATTCATGTAGCGCAACATCATCACTGCGGACAGCAGCAGGGCGGTCGGGTTGGCCTGAAATCAGAAATTTCGTGAAGATTGAAGAGACGAGGCATTTTTGGCAATTTACTTTGATATTCTGACGTAGATGAGAAATATTCGAATACCGTAAAATCAAATAGCGGTCCCCTTAAATTAGAAGTTCACCCCCAAAATACCAGAACTACCTATTGCATAACTCAGGATTTGAAGTGATTACGATCATTGAATGCGGAGTTATAGCGTTATTGTGAGTTGAAAATTTGAGGACCGAAAAATAGAAGTCCATGGAGTTCTATTTTAGGTTTACAGTAAGTTTCAGAAATTATTCTAATTCAAAGTGTTATCTTTCAAATAGTAAACTATGAATTGGTGGAATTATATTACAGAACTACTTCAACGTTGAAATTCAAAATTGTTATTTGATTCTTCTAAGCTACAGTCAACAAAAGTGGATTTACCTTATCCTGTCCAGCGATATCTGGCGCAGTACCGTGCACGGATTCGAAAACGGCCGCATCTTCGCCGATATTTCCGGAAGGAGTCACACCGAGACCACCTGAAAATTTACAATTTTAAAAATTTCTTTTGAAAAATAACATCGCAGTTTGCAATTCAATAATCTAAAAAGTAGTGATAAGGAAAAATTTTGGCCATTTTGAGCAGGAAGTACGTTTCGGATTTCGAAAATCGGAAACGGAAATAGAAAGTGGTCAAAATGACTGCAAATTTCTGAAAACGAAAAGAGATTTTCGCTCAACACTGACCACGACTACACTAAGTTCTGTACTAAATCTATGAAAAGCTTTGGATAGAAATATAACATCAAAAATGATAAAAAAAAGGGTTATTTTTGAAACTTAATTTCTTACCGACGAGACCAGCGCACAGATCGGATAGAATGTCACCGTAAAGGTTGGGCATGACGAGCACGTCGTACTGGCCCGGATCTTGCACCATGTTCAAGCAAACATAAAGAAAAAATATCAGTATTAGAATTCGAATTATGCGTTAGAAATTTTCGGGAACTCTTCTCCGACTTATCGGGTTCAGTTCCAAATTGATAATCATGGAAAGTTATTTTTGTACGTTTAATCAGGTATTCTTTTCTCTTCCTAAAATTAATATTTGGACACTTCTCTCGGTCCACCATAGTTTCCAGTCTCTTTCCTTCTTCTCCACGTGGTGTTTTCAAAAAGAGGGTGGAACAACTACAAGGGCTAAGAATTCTGTTCCTGTTAACCTCACTCTTATCATGTCCCAATATTATTTTCCCCATGATGATCGATTCCGAACATTTTCTTGGCTACTCTAAACTTACTGTGTCCAAGTACGCTTCCTTGAATTTGATCTCCGGATGGAGGGCGGCTTGTTCTCGGCACATGTTCAGGAACAGACCATCGGACATGCGCATGATATTGGCTGAAAAATTTAATTTTATAAAAGACCATTTTTAGATAATTTTGAAAACTTTAATGTCATATCATAAGCTTCAAAAATTACATAAAAGTTGGTTATCAGTGACACGACATTATGAAGGGGTATGCTGCTGCAAAATGGTAGAATAAGAAAAATGGATAACGATAAAGATATCACCTTATAAAATAAAATTTTGTATAAAAATTAGAAAGGAAAATAAAGAAAAATCGTACCTTTATGGACAGCGGTGACCATTTTGCGACCGTTCTGTTTGGCGTATTCGAAGGCGTACTTGGCGACGCGTCTCGAGGCCTGCTCCGTGATCAGCTTGATCGACTGCACCACGCCGTCCACGATCTGAAATGCTCTGATGTACTCTCAAATTTATACAATTTATCTTATTTATGCAAAGTTGACAATAGCCTATCGTATCGTCAAAATAAAAGAGTTGCAGATAGATAGTTTCGTTGAAATTTATCGAATGCTAAAATTTTTTCCAATCACAGAAAACATGAAAAAAGATTGGAATGAATGATTTTCTTTAAAAAAAAAAAAAAAAACTAAAGAACTATTCTGAAACACACATATGACAAATTTATTCTTGAAAAATATAAAATCTTTGAAATTTAAAAAAAAAAAAAAACATCTTTCTGAAACATACGACGTGCTCAATTCCCGAGTACTCTCCTTCAGTGTTCTCACGAATCGTGACAACATCGACGTTGTCGTAGAGCGTTTTGTGGCCTGCAAGGGAGCGGCATGGACGCACGTTCGCGTACAGGTTGAATTCTCTGCAACAAATTGCAAATTGCAATTTTCGGATGTCAACTCGGCACTAAAATCGCGTGAAAAGCGCACATTCATATATCCTTCTGTTGAACAAACTATTACAAAAAAAGTTCCTCTTTTTTGTTCAAAAATAGTCGGTGGTTGATTGAACCATCAAGCATAAACATAAAGGAAAATTCTACGAACACATTCCTGATGTTTATAAACCACATAGTGCAGATAGGTATTTGGAGAGGGATCCTCTTTTAATTTATGCGGCATTTGCAAGAAAATGGCATCTTCGTAAATTCAAAGAAAGAAAAAAGCTTACTTTCTGACAGCCAAATTGAGTGATCTGTGTCCTTTGCCGATGGGGGTTTCGAGAGGGCCCTTGAGTCCGACCTTGTTCTTGTGCATCAGCTCGATGCATCTGTTCGGGATCCGGAAGATGCCGTCCCTGCCCTTCACTGGCGTCACGTCCACTGGGTCCCATGCGATCGGCGCCTTTGCTGCCTCAAAAATTTCCTGAACGGCCTTTGAGATCTCCGGTCCGATACCGTCGCCGGGAATCAGCGTGACGCGTCGAACCTGAAAATAAGAGTTAATGAGATAATTATCCTAATTATCTAAATTAATTAGCTAATTACCTCGCTACTGAGTTGACGGGCGCTGTTGAGCTGCCCGATGGTGACGAGTTTACTCGCATACTTGCCCAGCATTTTCTTCTGTCGCACAAGCCGTTTCCAGCCGGTTTTCACGTATCAAATCTGAATTTTTTTAATCTAACAATAGTAGGAAAAACATTCTAATGAAGAAGTTAAAATTTCCGGTCTCCTAATTTTTTAAACGAAAATAATCGGAGTTGAATAGCTTGTCCAAAATATGTTCAAGAAAGACCAATTTTTCATAATGTTCAAAAATTGACGAAAAATCAATGAATGTGTTGATAAAACATAGCGGGCAGTTGTCGAGCCCAAAATATCAAAAGTGTAGGGCGAGAAGGAGGGAAAAAGAAGTTGGCCGGTAAAGCCGGAGATATGAGCATCGAAAATAGGCGGTACGTGTAAAAATTGAGTAGGTTCACGTGAAATTCCGCAAGCCGTCTCATACAATTTTGTAAAAAAATTATATGACCTTTACGGAAAATCAGGAAAATAGCATGGTACAGCGAAAAGGTCCCAAAAGGGTTATTTTCAAGAAAAATGTTGAACTTTTGAAAAGTTGTCGGCGAATTTTGGTAAATCGGTCGATAGACCAACGATAAATTGATAATGATCGCCTGCCGACTGATAAAAACGAAAGTATCGATTCGCGCAGGCGGAATAATGAGGGCGATGAAAATGAGCGTAAAAACTGAAAATACATGAAAATGTAAGCTAACTTTCGCATTTTCCTCAAATTTGTTTTTTTTTCTCTTAAAAATTAGGATTTTTAACCGGACTAGGCTTCTAAACACTTTGAAATTAAAAAAAGACGAAAATTTAAAACAAAAGATTGAACAAAATAGGGAAAGAATGAGAAAGGCGATCTCTGAATAAGGAAAGTGCGCGTTAAAATTGCATTTTCGGCTAGAGCCAGTGTGCTTTTAGTTTGGTTATTTCACTGTGACTGTTTTCTTTGCGTTTCCTTAATTTTTGCTCTTTTAAATCCTCCGTATCGATTTCAGGTAATTGTCCTGGGTCGATACATGTACGGAGCTGCCCGAAAAAATGAGGAATATCCCGATCTGTGCCGTATTCCTGGCGATTTGCTACAGTAATCTACCGATTTGCGAGGCATCCCACAAACTGCACAAATTGAAGGCGAAGTTGGCGGACGAGAAGCCGAATTTCGATACCCTGGAATACGTTCATGTGGTGGGCAAATTTGAGCATTTTCTTTAAATATATGAATTAATTTTGGATACGAAGTGTCTTGGTTTGATAAATTTCGATCGGCAATTAAATTAAGCTTTGTGATTGACACATAATTATGAATACTTTTTGAAACGTATGGAATTTGAAAATCTCGGACTTCTAGAATTAACATAATTTCGTATCGATAATACAGCGATATTGCTATCAAGTAACTGTAATTACTAAAATGAATTAATGATTTTTTAAAGAATACCTAATTTAAACAAAGAAAGCTCAGATCTGGCGACACGGCGACCGAACACCGGCATTGCCTCTGTGGAACGAGAAGGAAATATTCGCAGAGAAATGGTCGGAAGGACAGGGAGAACTGACCAGGAAAGGAATGGGTTGGTTTAGTATTTAAAATTTTGTTAAAACAAATATGTTATTTTACGCAACTGCAATATTATTTTTGCTCTCTTATAAATAGTCCATTTTTAAAACGTACATCGCGTTTCACAAGATCGCTCATTTATAAAGTTTTTGTTGAGTTAAAAAAGAAGATTACTGTATTTTTCGTATTGTGAAATCTAAATTTTTTCAGCTCAACAATACCGTTTGGGTGTATGGATGGGTTCTCGATACAGCGGATTCTTGGGAGGCCGGTTTAATCGGGCTGAGATCTATGTTAGATCTTCGGACTATAACAGGACGCTTATGTCCGCTCAGGCTAATATGGCTGGTAATTTTTATTTAGTTTTTCCTCTCAAGACTGAAAATAGTATAAGCGATAGTTTGCAATAATGTAAGATTATTTTTCTCTGAGGAAACTATTCCGTGTTTTTCAGGAATGTTCCCCCCTAAAAAACATGAAATTTGGGACGAAAGCCTACTTTGGCAACCCGTACCCGTCCATACTATGCCCAGGGAAATGGATATCGTAAGGGACATTTAAATTATTTTCATTCAGACTTCATTTTAGCTATTGTTTCTTTTTTTAATCTTCAACATTTTAAATTTGATGAATTTGAAAGGTAGTAATTGCACTTTTGAAATCACTGCAATACCACTAATTGAAGTCCCACGAGATTCTTTTTAGATGTGTCACGATTTCGAAACATATACGGGCTTTCAATTCGAAAATTTGCGTTATTTCGTAAATGTATTCTATAATTCAACCATCAAACTGTCTGCTGAATTATATTTTCAAAATATAATTTATCTGAGACATAGAAAATTAGTTTTTTTTGTATTTAGCAAATAAACCAAGAGGCGGATTGCCCAGTCGCGAAAGCGGAATTGGATCGAATTTGGAATTCGGAAGAAGTTCTGAAAATGAAGGAGCAAAACAAGGAGCTGCTCACTTTCCTCGGGGAGAAATTCAACAAACCCGATCTACAGCTACAGGACCTGTGGATCGTCTACGATAATCTATTTTGTCAGGTAAATTTTATTTTTTAATTAGCCAAATAGAAATGAAGCTAAAGCGTGAATTAATAACAGAAAATTTCGTAATACATATTATCCTTCTGAAACATAGCGTGAACATTTACAATAATTTGACATGCACAGAATTTCCTTATTAGAGAAACATTTGACATTTTTATTCTGGTCATCTAGGCGAGGCGAAACTGTTCTGAAGGAAACATTTTTCTAATTATCAATCACTTGATGCATACATTTGACTTCTTCAAAAATGGTTAGTTTTCAGCAATGCCACAACGATACTCACCAATGGCCCGAATGGATGACGGATACGATTTTCAAGCGACTTGTCCGGGTCTACGACATTACGTCGCAATTTGAATACCACACCGACTTGATCCGAAGGTTGAGAGGAGGTAAAATTTAGCATATTTGAAAAATCGCCTTGCATTTATTATTCTTCAGGACCACTCCTAAAAGAGATCTTCGAAAGGTTCAAAGCCAAAGCAAGCGGGACATTATCGAAGAAGGCCAAATTTTTCGCGTATTCTGCGGTAGATTTCAAAATTATCTCAGAGAATTTTATCTGACTCATCTAATACGTTCCTTGCTTTCTTCCCCAATCGTTTACCAAATTGTCCAGTTTTAAAGTTTATTTCCAGCACGACTCGACAATCGCCGCACTTCTCGCTTCGATGGGCATTTTCCTCGAGGTTTTCCCACTCTACGCCACAACTGTTCTACTAGAATTGCATAAAGTCGATGGTAAATACGTTTTGGGGGTAATTTTTTTTTTTTTTTAAATAGCGCATCTTCGAATTATATTTAGTGCTTATTTTTTATTCTTCCCATTTCCAAAATACATTTATTATCAAAAGTCTTTTAGATTAGTGTAATCATCAAAGATCTTGATAAAGACTTCATTTTCTTTCGACAGTTTATTATTTGTGTAAAAGCCACAATTTTAGATATATCACAAAAACGTAACCGACTCTCCTCTCCTTTATGAATACGAAATCCCCGGCTGTCCGATTCCGTGTTCTCTCGACAAAATGCACGAAGATCTGATCAAATTCTTCCCGGACAATTGGAGTGAAGAATGTGGTCTGCCGAGCAACGATCAGAGCGCTAAGAAATATATCGGTGGGAATTTTCTTAGCTGATACTTGCATTGTAAATCTGTCTACAATGCGCAACACTGTAATTAGTGCTTGATGATGATGGTCAAGAAGTGATAGAATAGAAATGTTGAAGTGTAACAAAATTACATCGTTTTTCGGTACACTAGAGTATGTATTATACTCAATATAATTAGGTTAAAACTAGCTACATAAATAGGTCTCGTGTTTGTTATTTAACCTAGTCAAAATTTGCGTATGGATGTATTATAATCGATAGCTGTTAATTTACAAAGTGGATATTCATAGATAACAAATCCTCTTCAAAACTTCATCTTTCGAGTGGTATTAGGCCATTCTTGTTTTCAAATGATTAAAAATTAGAAATATATATATATATATTTTTTTTTAATCCTCAATTTCAGTGACTATCGTCGTCCTTGCTGTTACTTGCATTCTCCTAGCTGTAATTCTGGTGACCGATTTCTGGTTGCACCGTCGAAAGAGTCATCGTATTGTGAGTGGGATTGAAGGAAGGCGCGGAGCGAGACCGTTGATCAGCGATGCGGAAGAGGATGGGGACGACCTCGACAATCACGAAATTTGACTAGAAATGGTGCTTAGAAATCGGGATTGAGAAGATATCTGAGGTCCAAAAGAGTGCCTTTCTCGAATTTGATTTCTTTTTCAAGATTTTAGACCCTTAAAGTGGAAATTTGAAGAGAGAATGTTAGTAGAGATAAATTTTAATTTATCAAGGAAGGACGGTTAATAAATGACGGAGTGGTATAGCTAGCGATAGGGGTGAGAAGGTGAAATTTGAAAGAAATAGTTTGGAAAAAAACGCAATCCGCCTATTTATTAACTGCCATCTAGGAGTCAAATTTTCGAGATCAAGATATCCTGTCAATCATCTTCGGTGTTTAGGGGTATCAAATTATTTCAAATGAAATTTTCGAAAGGAAGGTGAAATTTTGTGAATAGTTTGAACGATTTCTAAGCACCATGGCTAGTTTTGTATGATGTTTTCTATTGTAGGGTTTATGAAATGTAGAAAACTTGCATTGAAATGCATTTATTTTATTTTATTATGCATTATTCAACCTATTAGGCCACTTACCTAGTCATTCAATGATTCCTACCTATTTTTAGACCATTTCTTCCTTCAAGCCCTGTGCTGCAATATGTGACTTCTTATGACACTGTGTTTCTGCTTAAATTTACGGGGAATTTTTTTTCTATGCCAATTCTGGTTGAAAAGCTTATTTTATGATTGTGAAAATCTATTTATTCACTTGAAAATCCCTATTCGCTTGCACATATCACTATGTGAATTTGCACAAAATGCTTATATCTACTCTCCGTTATCTGCGAGAAAACCGTCGTCTGCTGTTCGAGCCAGAGGCGATGCTGTGAGCCTCACGCAATACGCGAGTTAGAATAATGTGGAAAGTGAAGGAAGGTGTGGTGAGGACGCAGACGGAGAAGGAGAAAAGGCTTTCTCACTGATAGTGGAGAGTATTAAGGGGTATTTTTCAGAAATAAAATTTCGTAAAATATTATGTATTTAAAATTAGAACTGTGTGTAATTAACTAATACTATAAGTACTAACTAAATAAATATCGTAATCTAAATGTGAATTTTGAGCAATAGGTGTAGGCTATAACTAAATGCTACAACGCACAAATGAGCAAATCGAAGTGATTTGTTATCGACCTATGGTGTGCGATGCAAATTATAAATCACCCGATTAGACCTGATAACGACTTTATTACTATATCAAAATATTTAAGCTTCGAATTTGGTACGCATTTTGCACTGAAAACATGAATTTTGCGTTTCGACTTATTTTGCTATTCGCTATCGCTCATTTATTAAACGCGGACTGTTATTCAGGAGAATTTACGCTCGATGGATCGAGGTTAGGCTAAATAAAATGCGCTTAACTTATTGATTTCTCCATTTTTATAGAAGTTATCTAAAATAGAATCAGGTTGAATGCCAGAACTAGATAGAAGGAATGTTAATATGTATAGCAAGTCAATAGCTTTATCCAAAAATAAGTAGATGAAAGTTCGAAATCAACGATATTCACGATATCTTAATGCACGAAATAAAAGAAGCAATTTTCAAGCAAACTTACAGATGCTATCGATTTCTGATGTCTGATGAAAGTCAAGTGGCAAGTTTCAATCAGGCCGAAGAATACTGTCAATCCATCGGATACCATCTCGTTTCGATTCATAGGTAAAAGCTGACGCCAAAAAGTTCATTACCTCATCAAATTTATCTTGCTAGATCTCAATAGTGCGAAGTTCTCATTTTTCATCATAACTCACAAGAATGGAACCCTAAAGAATATTGAATTTCAGCGCCTTCGAAAACTCGTTCCTCCTTCAAATGGCCCAAAAAGAGTTTGGTATCGATGCGACCATAGGGCAGTTTTTCATCGGGCTAAATACGAGTGATGGTGAAAATTGGTCTTGGACTGATGGAAGTGATTTTGGCTACTACAATTGGAAAAGTGGTAACCATAAAACTTTGCCATGACAATAAAAATAGTTAGATTGGATAGATGGTAAGAGCTGTTATTCCTTCCAAGTTATTACGTCAAGACAAGGAGTATTTTAGGCCAACCAACGAAAGGCTACTTTTGTGCCGTGATGGACACACAGAACGGGCAATGGGAGGCTTATAAATGCTCGACCGCGTCATTCTTTGTCTGTGCGGGAGATTCTCATACAGTCACGCCACAGTCCTGTCCGGAAGCGAATCGGACTTTCTTCGGAGATTTAGCCGTCGTCTTCGAAAACATCGACTACAAGTTACAGGCAACACTGGTATGGAATTATAAAAAAAATCGAAACTAAAATAAGTCGTAAAATGCGCAACACGTTAAATTTCTTTACGAATTAGGTATTAAGATACCTGAAATGTTTGAATGAAATGAACGTCATCTTCCAATGCCATATGAAAAAGTTAGATTTAGGACATCACAACCTACATTCAATACTCGATGTTTTCATACGCTGGCAACTCGTATCAATTAGGCTATGATAAATTCGACAACCGAGCCACTCAATTGGCTCTCGTTCCGTATCCCAAAACGGAACTGTTTCAACTATTCGACCCCATGGTTTACGGATTCTTTTTGTTAGTAATCATTAGTTGTGAAAGCGAAACACTTTCAGACGAAAGCTATGTACAGCTTTCATAAAGTACTTTTGTGAGACTTTCAGATCAGTCGACGAAATCAAGTCGTTTTTCACGTTTTGGAAAAACTACGGTCTACCTCCACCAACGAATAATACAAAAGCGACTATTCATGAGTGAATTTTATAAAAAGAAGTAACTTTAAAATTGTTTTGTTCAGAGGCCTAGAATTCGTAAACCGTTCATTGCTGCCTAATGTTGATACGCCGAAATTCGCGATTATCATATCGCATGTGTAAATATTTCTTCCTCATTTTTCAGAAGATAAAAACATTTAGAGAGGACTATGAAATGGCCAAAACTATTGTAATCGCAAACTCTCTGAAGGCGAATAATTACACGATTCTGACGATTTCGTTCGAAAGTGACCAGGATTTGTCGAGTAATCAAAATATTATGACCAAGGAACATTTAAATTTTAGGCTTAGCCTCAGATCCGTCCATGGCATTTAAAATCAGCAGCAGAGACGATTACGATCCAGTCTCGAAACAGATTGGGCAGATGTTGTGTAAAAATGAAAATTAGAATTTTTCTTGAAAATTTATTTTAGTTAGCCTCTCCAATACGTGCTACTCTATAAAACCTACCACAGCGCCTTGGATCGTACCGAAATGATTATGTTTTTAGCTGAATAAAATAAGTTTAGAATTTGTGATCACTAACAAGAAAATTAAAATTACTAGTGCTGAAAATGAGACCATTTATTCGTTTATAAATAACCGTACAAAATTTTGGAAATGGAAGCTTCAAAACAGTGTCAAAAATCGTATCACTAATTGTAAGTTTTCAAACAAGGCCACAAAAATTCGGGAAAATCTATTGAACACTAATAATTGTAAAATTGGCCTAGAAATAACTGCAAAAAATAAATAAGACCGAAAATAATCTTGTAGTTCGTTGTAACTGCAGAGATAGCTTAGAAGTCGATAAAATGGAATTTAAAAAAATAGAATTGGAAAATCGATCAAAGTTATCTTGGTTCTGAAAGTCCTTTGGTTAATTATACTGCATCAGTCTTGTCGACAGAAAATGGCGTTTCAACGGGAATGTGTCCTGCAGCGGCAATAACCACGTCCTTCTTCGGTTTGTCCTGCGCGCCCGTCTCCGTTTTCTCGATCTGGAAATTCGAAATTAGTCTCAGAAATAATTTACTTTGCATGATATTTTGCTAAAACTAATACCTTGATTGACCGTCTCAATCAAAATACGTACGCCTCAGAAACATTTCATCTAATTTACTATACCTAGAAACAATTGCCATAGGCGAGCTTTGAACACGTCATTTTTATAAATCACAGCATTAGATATGTTTCATCATTTCCTCAAAATAAACTGTCTTAGGTTTGATTGGTTCGTTCATATGTTGCAATAATCAAAAATGTCCGTTTACCTTTCTAACAACGTCCATTCCCTCGATAACTTTGCCGAAGACGACGTGTCTTCCGTCCAGCCACTGCGTCTTCTTGACCGTGATGAAAAATTGAGAGCCTGAAATTTGTTGCTCTGAAAAAATAAAAAGGCTCATTGGACAATTTAGAAAATATTTTCTTGAAAATAAAAAAAATCTAAAAATTTTCTGACTTACCATTAGTGTCCTTGCCAGAATTCGCCATCGAAAGCCATCCCGCTCCGTAGTGCTTCAGCTTGAAATTCTCGTCGGGGAACTTCTCGCCATAAATCGATCTTAATTTGGGATAATTGAAGGAAATAACTCAGAGTATTTATAAATGGCTTAATTAGAGCAATTATTCAAATTACCTTCCGCCAGTCCCATCGCCTCTCGTAAAATCTCCACCCTGGATCATGAAGTCCTGAATGACGCGATGGAAGATTGATCCGACATATCCTTCGCCCTGAAAATATAGATGGGTCAAATTAGTTTCTAATGACCTATAAATAAATCGACATCGTCGAATTTTCATTAGTCCCCTTTGTTGCGATTCCAATTCTTGAAAGCATCATATAAGTTTAGCGAGGATCAACATTAACGATTATTTTCCGGCGAAATAATTCGTCCCAATTTTGAATAACATTCCAAAACGATGGCAAATTCAGCAAAATACAATACACGAAAAGTACTTTAAATTCGTATTGAAAATAGAAATAGTACGTTCTTTAACGATCTTATTCATCCAAAATAAAGCTCTACCTTGGGTTTTTTGGCTAGTTCAACGAAGTTTGCGGCAGTCTTGGGAACGGTTTTTCCGAACAGTCCAATCGTCACTCGACCCATCTTCTCCCCTCCGATTTCGATGTCGAACCATACCTAAAAGTAAAGCTTGGTTCTTTTAAATTTAAAAGTTTTTATGCTTAGATAATTCAATTTTACACTTAAAAATTTTCCACGATAGGTCATACAAAGATTTCAACACAAAAATTGGCCAAATTTATGAACAATTAAATACAAACATCTCACTTCATGAGCATAACGAACAAAATAAAGATTGCCTTGATGATAGATTTCTATTTCCCGATGGCATATGAAGACCTACCTTATCGGTGACCTTCGGCCCCTTGGGTTTGTCTTGTTTGTCGTCTTGTGTCAAAGCTGCGCAGGTCAGTGCCAAACCAAATATGAGCAGGATGGTCCTTTCCATGATAGACTAAATCAATCGATAAAGGGTAATCTTCACGAGGATACTGAAGAATTTCAATTGAAAGAATAAAAGAATTTCAAAGATTTGAACGTTTCAATGGAGTTTCATCATTGCTAGTCAAAGTTGATAAAATTGTCAAATTCGAAAAGAAAAATCGATTCAAAGAAACAAATTCATAGGGAAACCAATAACATCGAATTTTCATGAAAAGAATAGCGATTTTGAAAAGGCGTAAAATTTTCAATACGTGCGGTTTTTGCTGAGCATTTTAGTACACGTCACGATTAGAGCACATAATTTTTCGCTCTTTTATCTACCTGCGCTTCTTTTCAAGGCCTATTATTGAGCCTAAAACGAATTGATTTTCAAAAATTTAGTAAAAACTATCAAAATTTTCTTCAAATTAACCGAAAATCGTGGAAATTCCCAAATTTTTTCAGCCAAGCCTGAGACTAACGTTGCAATTTTAGCAAATTTATACAAATTTCTTAGTTTACACTTCGCAACTTTTTCAAAAAGAGGTAAAAAGTGGCTAGAATAATCATTCGAAATCCACAAACTTAGGGCTCATTGAGCAAATTTGGAATGTCGAAAGGGCGCTTCCTTGACTCTCCTTTTCTTCTTTTCTCCTCTCTATTATTTGCTCTCTATTTCTCGCTACATCTTTTCTGGGATTAACGAAATAAACAATTATGAAAATTTCGGAAATTCCTGGTAAAAACTTTTCGGAACTAACCGAAGAAAATTTCAAAATAAAACTACACATCAAAAATTGAATTTTTATTTCGTAAACGATTTTCTAAAAACAAATATGGCGATATAAAGCTAGCGGGTGGCACGTTTTAAAACACATTCAACTCGATGCTTTGGGAATCAGGAAATTATAGCTCGTGGAAATTAACAGTGAGAAAGGACTTTTCAAAGTTTGAGTCAGTTTTCCTTTTCTATACTTTATCATATCAGAAAAAATGTGACTGGTACTTTGCAAAGTCCTATTTGTAATTACAAGCATCACCTGCTCTAAAAGAAATAAATTGTCTGTCGAGCTTTTTTGGAAAACTATTATCGTTAGAGTATCAATGCATATTCTTATGTCTATTGTATGAAAATCTTGAAACATACAAGAAATATTTGAGTGAAATCTACTCAAAAGATTTGCAAATTAAATCTGTAGAAAATTCTTCATGATCTCTCAAGTAATGGTGAGAGGTAGAGACTGAAGACAGGCTGAGAGTATTTATCAGCCAACTAATCTGGGCAGTTTAAAATTTGATAGTATGCCCAAAAAATGTTGCATGAAAGCACTCATTATTTCTAGTCTAACTAGCACTGATACTCCATAAAAATCAAGCTTGCAACTTCAAATGATAAAGTGTCAAATCGAAATACTCCTATCACACAGCAAATACCGTATTAAAATGAATCACCTGGTTCAAAAATCCAAGAAAAAATCATCGTAATTTTGATTGCTATCTCAAAAAATTGATGCTAACATCGAAATACAGCTCCATTTTACTATTCCAAACATTGTTTCAATTTTAAAGTTTGGCCTGGAAAAGACAGGGTAACAAATTTGAACAAAAAATTAATTAAAGACGATTTTTTCGGGAAAAGAGATTTTCTCTCGAAATTTTTAAGAATAGTAAAATAACGCAAAAATTACAAAGCCTACTGTACATTAATGCTTAACAAATGAAGATCAATAAAAGCGAAAATTGGATACCTCGTAGAACAGTGCAATATTACACGATGACAATTACGTTCCATTCAGTTTTGAATTCGTCCAATTCATTTACGTTTTTTTTTCTCAACGGCGGTCGGCTGAAATTGAAAAAGAAATTTTGAAATAGGTCTAAGAAAATTCTTATAAGAACTGGAAACATAACTATTTAATGCATCGAGATAGGTCGACTACTAAAAGTTTAATTTAAATATTTGGTAATAATTATACCTCATCTCGGTCTAAATCATCGTGATAAAATTCCCTGTCAATATCATTCAATGCCATCTTCTAGTTAGGTATTGAAAAAAATTATTTTGGATTTTTAATTCCAGAAAAAATTTAAAAATTAATGAAGGAGGTTGATCTACGACTGATATTGATATATGCTTCTTAAAAAATTCAACTTACCGTCCCCAAGGCGATCATCTTCTTATCCTCTTCGCTGATGGACTCCACTTGCTCGTTGCCACCGGTAAGTCGACTTCGTAACAATTTTTGCTTCATGAACTGAAGAATTCACATTTGTTCGTTTGAAGAAAAGTCATCAAAGTTCATGATCAAGTTCCCTACTAACTAGACTAGTCATACCTGCGAAAGGACGGCTCGTTTGCACCTCTGCTGGACGACAAGAGCCAAATCGAGCCAAGTCCAATTCTTCTCGTGCCACTCGCAGAGCGGAAAATTGAACTGGAAACGGTAGATGTCGCTGATCGATTTTTCTTTTGTTCCCTGAAGTCATAGAATTAAAAATAGAAAAAATTGCCGATAATCTTCGCAAAACTACGTTCTGCTACTTTTCATTAAAATTGAGCAACGTTTTATGTGAAGAGATAAAATATGCTTCAATAGTAACTTCCCGGCAGTTTAATTGTAGCATTTATGATCACATAATGAGAAACATCGGGGGAGTTAAAATAGGAAAAAAATTGAACCTTATAAGAAACGATGATAGGGACAGCGGGTATTTTGATGTAGAGGAAGTGGTTGTTTCTGTCCGCCCTTTCCCTCATTCGATCGATGTCGTCCATCTCTGATTCCATCACGGCCTTCGAGGCTAAGGAGGCCTGAAATTTGATGAAAATTTGAATACGTTTGTAGATCAGCTCAAAAATTATAAAAATACAAAATTGAATCAATCTCCAACCTTCCTTTCCATACTCGTCTTGCTGCTTCGCATAGACAAACCATTAGCGAGTCTTCGAGTGAACGAGAATTTCTGGAAATGGATATTCTTCACCAAATATCTCAAAATATTTTGAAAAAAGTATCTGTAAAATAGAAATTTTGCATAAAAACACTACAAATGGTCAATTTTAAAGAAATGTACTTCAAAATTCTCCCACCTGTGTATTTTCATCGATGGAGTCGATGTTGTTGTTCTCGTTGTTGTGAATGTTTCTTCCGGGGAAGAAGAACTGCATCATTTTCTCGAAGAACTTGTAGGTCAACTCGGCCACCATCGGCGAGATGTTCACCTCGAAGTGCTCTTTCACGTTGATACCTCCCACTGAAAGGGAATTTCTTAATTTCCTAGTGATTTACGAAATTGTCTTCAATATAATGAAATCTTCTCGATTCTTTCATCTTTGGCAATAAATTGAAGCCTATTTGATTTATTATGATAGGAAGAGTTTTTTTTATGATTAAATGAAAAGAAAAAAATGCAATCATTTACGATCAAAGATTGGAATGTTTTAATTTTATATTCTACGACATAGTGACTTGGCAAAATGATAGAAACGCCGAGCATTATGAGCATTCCTTCAAACCAAACTAATTTATCGAGTGAAAGTACCTGGAGGAAGATCCCTGAGAAGTAGTCGAATTGCAGGTTGTCTTGAAATAGTGCCGCTTTCATCTCTGGAAAATTTTAAAATTCGAAAATTTAGAATCTTTTTTTTATGACTTACCTATGCAAAGTGTGAGTATAGTAGGCTTCGGGCATTAGGTTTGTTATCCGAATCGATCCAATTTCGAATAAATGCTCGCCCGAGTTGTCGGTTCGCATTGTGCGGGTGTACCTGAAATTGAAAATATCAGGAATTTTGAATAATTCTAAAAGTTTCAAATATGTTTCACTTGCAATACTAATAAATTACAAGTTTTTATCAGTAATTCGTCGAGTATATTACACTTCAAACAAACTAATTTATGGGAAATCTCTTGAATTGAATGTTGAAATTTTTAGTTCTCGATATTGATGGATCAACGAGCGAATCAAGCTCTTTTTCATAGGACTAGTGAAACCTACAAGAAATAGCTGATTTAAACTCCTCTATTGAATATTACTATTTCACAAATCAAATGTCCTACTACCCTACTATATTATGTATAACTGTTTAGTATTTTACTAAATCTCTGAACCTACAAGAAATTCCTAATCTGGATCTCGGCGAGAGCGCTCTGTCCGTCCTGCATCGTCAATTTCCAGGTGCAGTCTTCGAAACACACCTCGAATCGTCGTGCAACAGCAGCGAAAACGTCGTCCTCAACCCGCTTGAATTCAGCCGCACGGGTCGCCTCCACTTGACGCTGTTTGTAACAACTGAAAATAGTATTTAGAGAAAAAAATAAATTAAGAATACTAGCCTGATATAAATAGCAAGTTGATCAGACAGCGTGGCGAGTCTCTGCTTGTGCTCCTCCATTTCGTCTTCGATTTCCTTTCTTTTTGCCTCGTCCTTATCTCCTTCGCAAGTCGTGTCCAAATAGAATAATTGACGCTCCAAACTACGAATCAATGAAACGATCTCTCTGAAAATTAGCAGAAATTAGCGTAATTTTTAAATTGCAAGAAAAATCAGAATTTTTTATTTACTAAAATCACTAGTTGGACACAAAAAGCATTATTTTATGCGAAATATTATTAGATTTATGGCAATAGAAACTTATTTGAGTAGTTTTTTACAAACCGGTAGAATTCGTTGGATTAGATTTTTAATTAATGAATTATGTTCAATGCTAGAAATGAAGCAATACCATTTCGCCAACTAATGAAGCAAGAATAATTTATATGCTTTCTTTGGAACGTTTTAAAAATTGGCAAAAAAGCGAAAAATGGCTACCTAACTTCACACTGCTGTTGAATGATGGCGTCCTTCATTTGGCCCATTTCGTTGAGTTGGCACTCGAATCTGAGCCTTCGTCGTTTCTCAGCCAGCTGTTTCTTATTCGGGTCCACGAACAGCACGAGGTTGTTCACGATGTCCACCTGAAGAAAATTCTTTTCAAAAATCCAAAAATATAAAAGAAATGAACTTGGGAATACTTCTAATCAAAATATCTAGATGTGTATTTCTTTCAAAGAACCAGTTATTTTTTCAATCTAGGCACTCGTACAAAAAAATCTTCATAAACTAGAAAATTTGCTATCGTGATAAACGCAAAATTTTCGTATTGTGAGAGCAATATTTTTAGGCGATTTAATTCGTAAATATACATCTTACGAAAGATATTTGAAAAGGCAAAAAAATCAGCTTACCACCATTTCATACTGCTGTGAGTTGCTAGTCGCTTCGAGCATGTTGTGTTTCAGCGTTAAGCAATCGACGCCTTGGTCCTCCGCGTTCAGAATGGGATCTTTTTCGACCTAAAATAGAAAAAAAAAATCATTCCCTCAAAGTTTAGATGCTTAAAAAGATGTTTCAAGAAAATGTGAAATGATTTGAAACTTTCTTTGCGACTTAATTCAAATAGTCGGAAAAATATCAAATCTGGAAAGATCCTACATTGGGCACTCCTTTCTCTTCGAGCGAGTACGTTTTGAGCTCTTCCGAGAAATAGCAGAAGTAGATCTGGCAGCTGCAGCGAGAAACGATTCGCTGAAGTTGGGTGCCTTCTTCTAAAAGTTAGATTTTGAGAAAAATTATGTGAATCGATTTAAAAAAAAAAAAAAACTT
This sequence comes from Diploscapter coronatus, assembly GCA_964036155.1. NCBI lineage: Eukaryota > Metazoa > Nematoda > Chromadorea > Rhabditida > Rhabditidae > Diploscapter > Diploscapter coronatus. The sequence continues at coordinate 9,993,744 of OZ038422.1, forward strand.
AGAATCATAACCTAGCAAAATCGTGAAAACAGACTTAACGTTGATCATGATTCCAAAGTTGGGAAAGATAAAAAATGATAAAAACAAAAAAATAATGATAATAACCTTGAACAACCCCACCCACAGCTTCCCCAGTCGCTGTGAATTTCTGCACCGTATCCTCGAGGACACTCGTGTCCGGGCCGCGTTCTTCTATGACTTCTCTCGGCAGCCACCGAAAATGCTCCTTGTTTTGTCCCGTAGCGATAGTTACAGGCGAAAAGTACTGAAAAACTCGAAAAGTGATTTTTTCAGAAGGAAATATAACAAACCTGCATCCCACTCAACAAGGCGCTCCAAGACTTCTTCCCGAGCAGCTGAGAGTTCCGCCAAATGTTGCGGTGTATCTGAAATTCCATACGGGGTTCAAAAGAAAGTTATTTTTTAGAATGGAACCCAAAAATTGATAGGATGAAGTGTGACAGTAGTAATTTATCGAATTAAGCAAGATCTTTTTTTTTTTTTTGTTTACTTTCTGTGTAAGACTGGCCCTCGCCGCAGTTACGAGAAGATATCCATCCGTTTCACAGCCCTTCAGAACGAGTTGACTGTTCAAGAGATCAACTGAAATTTGCCATGTTTCAACAATTTCATAATTTGCTATAAAGAATTTAATATCTAGTAGTTTGACTGGTTAGATATAGCTATCCGATTAATCGCTATCACTATTGCCCTGATTATGCTAACTACCTTGCCAATGAATCGAGAGAACGTCATCAGCCGTGCATTGTATTACGCCAAGCAGGGAATCAACAGGTAGATCAGTAGCCTGAAAACATGATAGGTCTAATACTTTTCATAAAGAACATCAGTTTTTGTCAAACTTAATGGTTAAACGTTGAATTTTCTTCCAAATTTCACCGAAAAATGGTGGCTTTTAATACTGAAGGATAAACCAAGAAAATGAACGGAACATAAAATACCTGTTCGCAATGAGCCACTAATTTGGTGCCAGCCTCGCCGATGAGTTGATTGAGCATCGACTGATTCGCGTCCGACATCGAGATCATTCGCTTGTGGCCCTGGAAGATGAATTTTAACAAAAATAGGATTTCTAAATGAAAAGAAACATTTTTTGAAGGGAAGAAATTTCGAATATCTGGAAAAACATTTTTCCTACCTGATCCTTTCCACTAGGTGTTCCCGACTGCACGTTGGTCTGACTCTTCTGCGAATCCACGTTCTTTCGCTCTTCCTCCATGTGCAACTGAAAACAGAATTTAATTTTGAAAGCCAATAAGAGTCATCTTGAATTTTCATCATGATAAAGCAGCTACTGTAGGAAGAAATGATAAGTTTCAAAAATTATATGAATTTGCTACAACATGTCATATTCGATTAAATGGGGTTTAGCGAAGATTACTTCTAAAAATTGATTCGAACTTCGATAATTCCCAAAATAATATCTAGCATCAAACCAAATATGTTTCAAAAATCTGATAAATGTGCTATGAAATAGCGATTTCAATTTGTTATGTTCAAACCCTTTTTTAGTTTAAAGCATGATATAAATAACTTGCTAACCTTCATCATTTTGATAGCGTCGTTACTGAGAATCCTCCTAAGCATGTGCGCTCTGTGGATGCCGTCAGCTATCGTCAAACAGGCATCGCGATTCGACGAAGTCCAGGACATCTAAAAATGTTTCAAATCAATTTCAAATAAAACTTTGAGAAAGTCACCCAATCTTGTTATCATACCGACGAAGGAAATATTCAAAACCTGTTCAGAAAAAAATCAAGTAGATTCAAGCAGATTCTTAATTGTGTTTCAAGGCAATGGTTTATTCACGTTATAATAAACCAGAACGATAATTTCTTGCATTTAATAACATTCTAAAAGATCAAGTCCAAATACGTTTCTCAAAATCTATTTAAAAATGATCGAAGAATGTGTAAGTGATAGAGATCTTTAACGCTATTTTTCAAAAATTATTTTAAAAAATCCTCTACCTTCAAATCGTGCGCAGTCAGCCTGTGGAGTGCGTTGTCGGCCGAAGCGTTGTTCTCTCTGACGTACGACACTCGGCTCAGACCCAGAAGTAGAGTCTCCTCAGTGGGCTTCTCGGACGGGGAGCGACCATTCCCGTAGACGTGCACCTGAAAAATCGTTTTAAAATTCTCGAAATTCCTTTTTTGAAGAACAACTCGGAAGGAATAACATGAAAATTTCGATAATGTCACTTTTCTATCGAATTCTCTAATCTAACCTACTAATGAGTCTAATTTCTAATCTATGATTTTCAAATATGTTTCAGAAAGTTATCAAATAAAATATAACGAATTGCAACTATTGATGTTAGATGACTTGAGGGAATAATATTTTATCATAAATTATTTTAGCGTAATTTGAAAGGAAAAACATTAAATAAAAATTGCAACCTCAGTTCCCCAAAGCGTCGCGGAAACGTGTTGCGGAGAAATGGCGTAGACCTTGCGGCGCCTCGTAACGTCTTCCTCTTTCGTGGGTTGAACAGACTGTTTCAGATGGGCCTGAAACTAATATATTTAGAAATCTGTCCATTATCAAAGATTTTCTACAATAATCATTACTTTAAAATTTCCTTTCACAGCCCAATATAGTCAAGGTACATTTAGATTCTTCTTTTACTGTAATTCCGAATTAAAAAATCTCTACATAGTCAAAATATAACGGACGATTATCTACAGTAACCCATGATATCAGATTCTACCTGCAAATTGAGTCCCTCGGAGAAAACCCGGAAGCCGTAATTCGACGAATGCGACATCCAGTAAGTCACATAGAAGCGGGGCAGATTCACGGCCACTTGGATATTCCTTGAAATAGCAAAACCTTATAAGCCTTCTATGATATTTCATAAGATCCTCAAATATAATTGATAAAGATAGGCCAATGATAGCTTTGTGCTTGATGTAAGCCGATAAAAATGAGTAAAAAATGAATTGCCGAAACCTGATGTGCTTGCTCAATTGCGGTTTGAGAAACGCATCGACGCCGAAGATTCGTCCCTTCCGCACATTGCGATTCTTCATCATTAGCGTTTTCTGAAAATCAATATTTGATGTGGGCTTCAAACAAGGAATATCAATAATAAATTCAAACTGTCTACAATTTTCTCAAGTAATAAGCATTCTGCAAAAATGCATTTTAATTACATGAAGATATCTATTCAAATTCAATAAGTCATATAAATCATTCGCATATGCTAACGTTGTTCTACAAAAAATAGCACGTAAGAATATAATCATTTTTTGAAACTCACATAAAGGAACTCAAAGCATCTGAAGGTGTTCGCAAAGAGGAGCACATTCGGAAGTCTGTCCCCGGTCTCGCCCGCTCCCGCAACATCAAAACAATACGACACATCCAGAGCAGAGGAGCGGAATGAACGGTACGAATCGTGCTGCTCGACCTGAATTTAACCGTAATTATCGTCAATATCGTTGAAAAAATTGTATTTGACTGGCTTTATTTCAAGTGTCTGAGGCAATTTAGTCCCAAACGCTACTTCTCGCTTCGTTAAAGCAAAAGTATTCATTGTTTCAGAGCAAAATTTCAAAACTTCTCACCGAAGAATAGTGAGGCAATTTGTGTGGAGCGCAAACGACAGCCGAGTGGTGGTCGTGTGGATCGCCCGAACAGATCCAATCTGAAAATATAGCAAAGTAAAATCATATTTTTCATTTCTAAGAAAAATGTTGAGAATAGGTTTCGAAAAGCTGATAAATAAATTATCAACTGGTAGAAACTGTTCGTTGTAGTACGTTTAGTTTTCAAATATTTTCTAAAAATCGAGATAGAAATATAGAAGCTTGTTAAAATTAAGGAAAAATTTTTCGTCAATGAAGATGAGAGTGAATTTGTAAAATCAAAAAATATCATCTAACTAAATCCAAAGAAACCGAGAGAATTCTTACCCAAAACGATCCTGAGTTTCAAATCTGGGAGGTAGAGCACCCTGGAGTCGTCGTATCTGGAAGCAGTCCGGACGAACATCCTCAGTCCGCACCGCACTCGAATCTCGCCGAGCGCCCAGTCCATCGCGAAGTCGTCCCAGCACAGTTCCACTGTCTCCGTCGTGTTGTACGGGTCGGGGGAGGCCAGCATCGTTGTCACCAACTGAAAATTCACCATTCATTTAAGGAATAGGTAAGTTTCAAATTGATGTGAATTAAATTAATCGTATGTGCAAAGCGCTATGTAGTAACAATGTAGCCCAAATAACTTAGAAAGTTTAGAATCTATAAGATGAACTAATGGATTATGAATATATGAGTTCAAGAAAATATGAAATTCGAAGCCTTACACGTCGATTTCAATATATCGCTATTATTCTGTTGATCATCAAAACCATATATATATATATATATAAAAGATAATTTGTTTCAAAATAGGTTGAAAAATGAAAATATAAATTCAAGTTGATTTTTTTCCGGTTTTGATCATCCTATGATGATACTTGAAATTGGACAAAAAGCGCCAACCTTGCTCGAGATCCAAAAGAATCGTCCGTGCAGGAGGACGCGCATTTTGTCCCAAAAGGGCAATGGTGGGGAGGGATCCTTGGACGGCGAAGAGATGTTGTTCCACGTCAGGCTGATCATCGACAGACTCGGCTCCCAGCACGGTCCATACGTCGCGTTGAATTCCGAACTTTCTGGAATAAGTATATATATATTTGAATTTTATTAATGGTTTTCGGGGAGGGTGGTTCGTATATGCGCTAGAGAAACGAACTATTCAGACGGAAATAGAGGTTCTGTTAAATACACAAGAAAAAATTGATTATTCAAGAGTGGATTTTTTTTTGGAAAATTTCATATTTTTCGTTGCCGTGCATCAGAAGACGCCGATTGATAAATCGACGTGGGTGAAAATTCTACGTTTTTCTTGAAGCATATGGAAAACTTCAAATAAAGAAAATGTAATTGTTTCAGAGTATTTGATTTTGTAATTTTGTATCTTTGAACAACGGATTAAAACACCTATTAGTTTATATAAAATTTTCACATTTATGGATTTTCTCTGAAACCTATAAATATCCTACCGCATTGAATATCGTAGTAGAACTTAAGCGGGGAAATGTTTCTTTGAACCGTGTGCGTTGGCCAGGGATGAGGCAAAGGCACTGTGCATTCTCTCAGAGTTCGACCGGTTTCTGAAATTTGGATCTTTAGATTGTTTTATTTTTGAGAAATTCAATAAAATTACCTTCACATTCCTCTGCGCCAACGAGAGTTCCGAAAAAGTGCATGTCTTTAGCCAGAATATAGGGAATAGGATAGTCCTAAATTTTTCAAAAATCGTAATAAATAAAAGAGAACTTTTTAGATTAAAAAATAAACCTTGAACTGCACATTCCACTCATCGATGTCGAATTCGACCGAACGAGCCCAGAGCGTTGTAAAATGGAGGCCTTCTTCTGGGTAGAAACTGAAATAGGATTTTTAAGCTGAATATTATAATAAGTTTCAGAGAATCTACTTTCGTGAAAGCCCAGTAGAGAGTGATCGTTTAGATTGGCATATCGGTTCAAATTATCTCGAAAGATACAACTTCATACATCTCCTGCTCTTTTAGTTTTGATTCATCGTAAGTTAGGCTTTCAAAAACAAAAAGATGTCTACCTCAACGGATCGAATTCCTTCATGAGTTCGACGCATCTCGACTCGCCGTGTAGGGAGGGATCCGCGTACGCGCGCATGTTCCAACCCGTCCATCTGAAAATCAATGAGTTAGCATAATGCATCGTAGATCAGTGAGAAGATGATCTCTTAGATTTTTCACTAACTGCAAATATGGAAAATTCCGTAGCTTAAACTAGTCATCATCTAGTTTGAAGACTAGCACATTTTTTCGGGATGAAATATCGCTATGAGAAATATGCTAAGGATCATTCTGCCAATCTCTTTCATATTGACACAATTTCGAATATTTGTCAAGCTCTTATCAATATCCCCTATTATGGATTCTTTATGGACTATCATAAATACCAACTCTCATTTTCTCGAGTTACACCGATGCAGATATGAAATTGCACGTAAAAATATAAGGAAAAATATTTCGTATTCAGAAGTCACTCCAAAAAGTATAATTAAAAATGTTACTTGCTAACGAAGAGCGGTCTGGGTTTGACTTCGGCTTTCCGCCATCGCTCGATGAAGATATCCGAGTTCTTCTGGATCAAACTCGCCATTAACTCTTCCATTTTCGACTCTGGAAAATTTGTATTCATTTTCTTATTTCTAAAAATAGGAGTTTTGAAGAAGTTATTTTGGTAAGGGAAAGTCGTCTGAACTTGTCGAAAAATATGAAGAAAAAAATTCTTACGTGAAAACAGCGGATTCGCCTTTTTGAGTGCTTGCAACCTCTCTTCCAGCATTTGTCTGCGTCGTTCGCATTCGTACACCTCAAATTGAGAAATTATGATCGAGTCCAGAGTAACAAACTAATGAAAGTATATCGAATATGTAAATTGCTCTCCAAACATGAAAACGTATCAAATTTCTCAGATTTTCAATATTTCGTAAGTTCTCTGGAACCTATAATTTACCTCATCCTCTCTGAGTTCGTAGCTGCTCTGCATAAGGTTCTCGAAAGTGTCGTCGTCTAACTGCAGAATGACTTCCTTGATATCGATTCGAATGTCAGCAGGCAGAGGACTGTCCGCAGTGAACGGCTTCTTCTTCACTTCATGCACGATCTTCATCCATTTGAAGGCATTTATGAACTTAAAATGTCTATTTCAGTAAAATGACAAGTTGGGAACAAAAATTTCGAAAAAAGGTATGAAGTTGCAAGAAAGCGTCATGATAAGTTTCAATAAAGTAATGATATGACAATTTTGAATCGATATTTCAATTTTAAAACTAAACCCGATCGATAAATTTTGTTCAAGCTAAAAAATTCCAACCTCACTGAAAACCTCGGCAAAGTTGAATTCGAACGGCAGTCGGAAAGTGAATGAGTCAGCAGCCCAGGTCCAGACCCGATTCGACTCGAGTTGAATCGATTTGATCGAACTGCGCCAGGAAGTCATATCGGCATCAGACGGACGTTTCGTTATGCAAATTCTCTGAAATTTAATTTTTATCTCGATTAAAGCCAGAATATCTATTTGCTTGGCTGGATAGTTTTAGATATTTTTTGGAACGTATTATAAGATTTTTATATAATTTCGATAAACTTGTGGCGAAGAGTTTTCGAGAAATTGTACTGGCGTGCATTTAGAAGGTACTTGGAAGCCTATAAAAATAAATCTATGATCACAGATTGAGAGTGATTTTGACATTCATAAAATAACGAGAGCATAGATCTATCGCAAAACCGAAATCCTTAAACAATTTGTAAATTCTTTGAAACACATCAAATTGGGCTTCTCGAAATCTACTCATAATATCGAAAACCCTTACCGCAACTGTGAGAATCTCGTGAGCATTCATGAGCACGCTGAGTTGTGGCGACGTGGCTGTCATCGTGCCTGGGCCCATTTCCCAAACGACCGATGGGACGCACCAGAGGATTCTCAAAATGAACAGATAAAATGTCGATTGGCGGTGCTTTAATTTTAGATCTACAAGAAATTTAACGACTGCTATACGTCTCAAATCATCGAGAAATAAATATTGGCCTAGAGAGCATTTAGTATTGAAAAAACAAAGCCGATGAGAAAAATAAACTAAATAATGGGGTAAAAATAACCTGTGATTCCTAGGCAGTTCCATATCGAAGAGAAATTCGTTGGTCGTCGCGGCGCGAATCAGAAATTGTCGTGGAATCTTGCGCATCTGCGTTGCGCCGGGGCGAGGAGCGATTTGAAGAGCGCTGGAATTCAAACGATGGAAAATTTTCAGATTCGCTGTTTTCAAAAAAATAATATGGGGAAACAACATTCCTAATTTTCAGTTATTTTTATGTTATGTAAGTAGAGGAAAAACATCAAAAATTTCACGATTTAATTATGTTTCAATCAAAGGCGAAAGTTGGAGTGATTTAGATCTTCACAATATGTGTCCTACTTCATATCCTAAGAAAATTCACTCACTTTTTGGTTGTATTTTTGAGGTGCAGAATGATGGAGTGGAGTAGCGGTGACCAACAGACGTACAACGGTGAGTCGGTCGAAACGACGACCCGAACGAGGACCGAGTCGTGCCAGTTCAGAGAGACGTACAACACTGAGGTTTCGAAGCACTGCAAATTTCTTGGTGGATATCTTTGTAATTAAAAGCTAGCAAATACTAATGTAGATTATTGCGAATCGACAAGAGTTATTTTTGTAAAATTTCTATAAATCAAATAAGTTTCAAAGTATTCAAAAGGCTCCTATCATCCAGATATTTAGTGGAAGGTCAATTATTGCGAAAGCATAAAAAGAAATAAATGTCACTCACCACCCTGATCGTCCTATTCAAATTATCCTGTAGCCTGTCCCTCTTCTCCTGCCTCCTCTTATCCTTCTCTGCCTGACTCCAACATTTCGTGTCTGTGGGGTCCTCAGTGAAATCTTCCCTTGTCGCATAATATCGCTGTTTCTCTCGCAACTCGCTCATTCGAATCCCATCGCCGTGGATTTCGCCGATCTGAAAATCCAAAGATCAGTTTATAGAAACTCGTTAAATTATCAATTTTCACCGGCAAAAAATAGAAAAATTTCACCTCAAAGATTTTTTAAATCATTTTCAGAATGGAGCAGCAAAAATTATAGAATTATTTTAAATTAAAGATTATAAAGAAGACAAAACAGCTATCAATTTCATGTTCAACTTGCCATTTTTTAAATAAATCTTGAAACCTACTCCAACTTTCAAATTCGAGGCCGAAAGTGCGATATCCTTTTCGCTATCAGTACTGTCTGCATTAAGATGGTCGCACAGAGCCACCAGATACGACGCTTCCTTCGCCACGGCTAACAGGGCTACTCTGAAAGAAATTAATGTGGTGATCTCCATCTTCTAGTTTTCAAGAATAATTGAAAGATTACAAAAAATAAAATCACTAAAAAATTCGTCTGTAACTTCTGTCACTTTTCATCATGAGAATAATATTTCAAATGTAGCCTGATTGATAGAGCTACCGTTTGGAAGTCGCTTTTATAGCCAGTCTCCTTCTGGGCGTCGCACTTTTCGTTGGAGTTGACATTGAGTTCGCGTGGGAAATGTTCAGAAGCAGTTCGTGAATCTGAAAAAAAAACTCCAAATAGGTCATGTTTTCCCAAATAAGATGAATTTCACCATCTACCCCAATCCCGGCGGTAGGATTTATTTCAAAAATTGGAGGATCGGAATCTAAGGGATCCACTATTTCGTTCCCTCGTTATTGGCACCATCCCAGGGTCCTCCGACTGAGGGCGGATAAAAACCCTCAGTTAATGAAACTCGTACCGATGTCGCACGTTTTCCAAATGAAAAGTTTTTCGCGAATTCGCAGCTGGCTTTGAAATGCTCGTTTTTGTTGAATTTTTATAACATTGCAAGAATTCTTTATGTTTTTTACCTTCTTCAAGTTCACAAAGAGGATTTTTGCTAAAAATTTTTTTTAAACACCAATAGTCTAACCTGCTGCGCCAATCGGTCACTCCACTCGACCTTGCAATCGTCCATACCGACCAGCAGGGTCGGAATCCCATCCACAATCGCGTATTGAATCAGAGCAACGCCGATGAACAGCTGAAATTAGAATGTTTATAGAGAATTCAAGAAATGTCTTTACATTCATCTAAACGACGTGACTTTTATCAAAGTGTATAGGAAAAATTTAGGTAAAGGATTTTTCACCCCTTCTTATCGTTTCGAAATATAATGTCTTTTCAAAATTTCGACGAGTAATTTTCAAAGGAAATAATAAAAATACTGATTGCCCCCAATAGTGGTTCTCGAAATCGCATGCGCTCTGGTCGACGACCGTATTCGACGTGGAGAACGACAGGGAATCCACTGCGAGCTCGAAATCGTTGATCCTCTGAAAAATGAATAGGTTTCAAGATGATATTGAATATTTTTGAATAGAAAGATAGACAAATCTCCGTTGGAATCAGTGATAAAATTTGAGAAATCGAAATGAAATAGTCAAGGAAAGTACTCTGCGAATTTCAATTAAAGAACGAGTTCAAACGATTCAAAAGGTAAAAAATGAGACAAAACGATTCTCGTTTACTTTCTTGAATTTTTTAACTGTAAAAATTTCTTTACCTTAATGAAGCTGAGGTACTGCACGGAAAGCGTGGATTGGAATGCATCAACATCAACAAGTTGGCAGACGACAGAGGCGATTTCCAGAGAGCACACGATTGTCGGTGTTCGAGACGGAGATTTTGGGGATGAGGAGACCTAAATCAGGATAGAAATTATTACACTTCGAAAATTTTTTTAAAGTTCTAACACTTTGTTGTAAGACAAAAATAGCGAAAATGAAAAACGGTTCTCTCAAAATTTGTCAAAGAAAGTCATTTTCATTAGCAATTCTACAAATATAAATCAAATATTAAATTATTCATCGGCTTCAACGATTTTCTGAACCTACCTTAGGTCGCAAATCTTCCAAATTCTCGAAGTGCGTTTTCCACCAGATCGCGTCTGTTAAGGATAAGGCTGTGTGCACGGAGTCCGAACTCAACTTCAACTCCATTTCGTTGCGCTCGACTTCTTTCTGCAAAATCAAAATAGCGTAATTTCAAAGAAGAATCAAAGTCTTTGAAAGTTCAGCTCAGTTTTGGTTATCATTTTCAATATTAAGAAATAAACTGGTAAAGATTAATATCTTTAAAATTTAGAATAAATAAACGAAATTACAGCAATCTCAATGGAAAGAAGGGACGTTCTCAAAGCGCTTCTGTTGAGTTGGTCGGCTGCGACAAGATTTTCGATCCGAACATGCAGAATTTCGCCCCGTTTCTCGATCGAGGTTTGTCGAACCATCAACGACATGTAGCGGCTAAAAGTTTGTCGAATAAGTTTCAAAACGCCTATTTCTTTTTGATTATATTTCAAGCGATAGTATAAAGGTTTAAAAATCGATGATTTAACAAATAACTTGCAACCTTTCTATTTCATTAGATAGCCACCCTTAAGGTAATTGTAAAATCCGACTGGAATAAAAAATCAAAATAGGCTATTTTGATAAACTCGCAATGAAATCATGTAAGATTCAAGCTTACTACAAACTTTCAGATTAAAGTAATTGAGTAATCCGTTGTTGTAAACGCCACAAAATTTCTATATGAACTAATATTTATTTGCAAGTCTGCTCAGAATAAAACCGAAAATAAATAAAAATTTCCCACCTCTGCTCAGCGATGTCTCCCGTGTACTTGGCGTTTGCGTTCTGCAGAGCGATTGCGAGTTCGAGTTGCGGATGAAAGAGCCGGAAAATCGACGATGTCCCTTCCGAGTTCCCGCTTTGGTCCGCAAGTTCCTCGACTTTCTCGGATTCTTGCAAATCGTCAGAGCTATCGACTCGGTTCAGAAACTCGTTGAAACCGTCCAGAATGCCTGAGACAAGAAAATGATTACTTTTGTATGTCAACAAATTAAAATTATATTGAGAGTTGCTGGTTACCATTTTTTAAATATTATCTTTCTGGGGTAGGCAAGAAGAAAATTAGACAAGTAAAAATGATCGACAACTACTCTCTTCCGAAAAAATATGACCATTGTATTTCAATATTTCTCTTATTAAAATGAGTCAATTTTATAGCATACTAAAAGTTCTTTCTAAAGGGTAAATAAACTTACCACTAGTGAGTGAAATGCTCGGTTCAGCAACCCGCAACGCGACCCGTTTGAGCTTCTGATTCGCGACGTCGATGGACAAGTGACATGGCAGGGAGACTTCTGAAATCAAACTCATCAACATTTTATCGAAAATTTTGAATTCGAAGCTTCAAACCTAATGAATCCTGATATTTTAATTTCCTAAAATTAGAAAAAAAAAATACCTGCTAAAACACAGCCGGTTGAGCCACGTCGACGCAAGACCTTTCCTTGAAGAAGCGAGCAGACAACTTCCAATTGCCAACTGAAAATAAACCTTCGTCAAATTAAAAGAAGTATTAAATCACGTATGTTTCAAATTTATATGATAAAACTCTAGCAACTCCAAATATAGTCGTTCGGTAAATGCGTAAAGACTAAACCAACAAAATTTATGTTCAGAAAGAAGATATTAGAATTCTTCAAAATGCAAATTAGTTGTTGACAGTACGGCGAATTCAAAAAATAGCTAGAATCCCTTACCTATCCCGACTCTGGAAAGCTTCGACGGACAATTCGTCGACGGTGATGTGGATCATGCAGTCAGGAACGGCTTCGAGCAACACTAAATGCACTCGGTTCAGAAAACCACCGCAGTACTGAAAATAAAAGAATAGGTTTCAGAAATAATAAATATTTTACTTATATTTTGATAAGTCGTCAAAATAATGATACTAAAAACCGATTAGAAATAAGTTATTTTGCTCAAAAAGAACGGATATGCTTCAAGTGTTTTTTTTTTTTCAAAATGAGATAAATCCAACCGAAGTTGCTCAATGATAATGTGGAAAAATCAGGAAAGAGATTTTTTCTTGAAATTAGACGTGTTTCAAAATAAACACATCAGAGAAATCTCTAGAGACTTGTTCTCCAGTTGTACGAAATACAAAATAATTTGTTGTTTTTTTTTTTTAAATCTTCCATACCTGCGACAACTGAGTGAGTCTCCGGAACATGGCAGATCCTTTGTTGGGCGTTCTGCTTCGTTTCCTTCGCAACTGCAACAGACTCCGCACGTTGCCCTCGATGCGCACGTCGCCGCATCGCAGCACGCAAAGGTGGCTGAGAAAAAATGAGATTTTATTGTTGAAATGGTTTCAATTACTAAATTGTAAAACATATCAAAACTATTCGAAAGGTCATTTTTAGAACAACAAAAAAACCATTTTAACGAAATCAGTAGTTTTTTCGGCTATGAATCTTGAAAATAATAGCTAAAAGAAACAGAAGAAAAACTAAAATTTAACAAACCCAACCTGCTACTAGGACTCCACTCGAGCGAGCACAGATCGAAGTGGATGGCGAGTCCATTTGGCAAGGCGATGCGCACGTCTCGGAAGTAAAAGAAGCCCACTCCGCCAACCCGAATCGGGCACTTGATCAGGATCGTCAAAATCGTCGAGGCCACCCAGCCGGCATATCTGGCATTTTGTTAAATTATTTGCTTGCAAAGTTTAGCGGAAAATTCTAATTTTTTTTTTAAAGTTTCTTATCTTCAATGTCGAGCCAAGTCGAGCCAACATAATACATTTTCTTATAAATCAAGGAATTTTGAAATAAATTTCAGTAATTTCTATTTTTCATGACTATTTGATGTTTGCCAAATGACTCACTTCAAGAATAAAAATAGAAGGAACAGAAACGTGGCGATCGCGAGAAGCATCGTTGTCGTTGTCTCGTGTGTTGCCTCGATTCGTTATAGTCGTCAGATCTTCAGAGTCCTACAGCATCCAAATCTTCCAACATCCAGCCACTTATCATCGCCTGAAACAGCGCATGATCACTTTTCGGGAACTCAAGCGATTTTTGAAGACCGGGGAAAATTGGAACTTCGGCCGATTCTGACAAAATCAAGTCGAATATCGAGGGATAATTTAAGAAAATTCGAGACCGAATTTCACGAAAAAATCCAAAACCCACGCGAAAAAGCGAAAGCGATCATTCAAATATCGATAAAGCCTGGATTTGCGGTGCATCGGCTTTTACGCGGTCATTTTCGATTTTTTCAAACTTCGGATATTTCAATATTTTAATTTTTCGTTTTTTTCTCGAAATTTCATCCGTTATTTTTTTTTGAAAATGCTCAGTCACTTTAAATAAAAAAAACTGAGAAGGTTGGTGAAATTTCCGAGAACAAATAATAGGTCAATTTTTCAAAAAACCCGATTTTTTAATTTTCGTATTTTAGCGATGTTTTCCTCGTTGGTGACGGCGACGACATCTTCTGTCGCTCCAGCTGCGGCAACACTCACAACAACGACTGCTCAGCCCGGTCAACACCCACAGGCCACTCTCGGCCCTGGACTGGGAGGCGTCTTGCAGAGCGGGTCTAATTTAGGTCAGTTTTGTTCTAATAAAATTACAAAAATATATCGGAAAATACGAAAAATAAAATAAAATTTTTTTAAAAATTAGGCGGTTCCGGTCTGTCGTCGACCCAACACTCGGACAAGGAGAACGCGAAAGAGGGCGAAGTGCCCAAGGAAGTCGCTCAGCTGCTGCCACTCATCGAGTCAGTCTTGAAACATTTGAAAATGAAAAGTTTACAAATTTAAGAGCCAAGTTGAAAGCGAACAAAACGATTTCGGACGAAATCGCCGCCTCGTCTTCCGATGCCGCATTCAGGGTCAAGGACCATCTCAAAGAGGTTAATTCAAAGTTCTTTTTTAGAGATTATGATATTTGTTAATGGGTAAAATGTTTGGATGTTTCGAAATAGCTTGGAATTATGAAGATCACTTTATTGCCTTCCTGAAACATATTTGACTTTTGAATAGTTCGTTTTTTATATTTAATTGTTACTCGAAAGATGTGCTCGAATTATTTTATGAAATGCTCAATGATTTTAGTTTTTGTCATAAATATAGCTAATCTTGCAGCTCAAACCCGACCTTCTGGATCTGTTCTCACGGAGTGCAGTGGCCGATTCGCAGGCCTCTGCTCTGCTGGCTCGCGTTCAACACGACGCTAGGATGGGACATGTCGCGTCTAGTGTAAGAAATTTCTGGATTTTTAATCTATTGAAATCGCAAGGCAGAATTTTGCAACCTATTCACATTTTATTATGAAATGATAGTTTTAATAGACTATTTTCAGGTCAGTGAGGCGACCAGCAAAGCACAATACCAGTCCGCCCAGCGGCAGACTATTGAGTGAGTAAATTTAGGCTTTTTAAGAGAAAAGGCATTCGAAGAACCTCGTTTTCAACTTGTCTTCTAAAACTCTTACAAATTTTCACTGACAACAAGTGGAATCGTTTTTTCAACTTTACCCTCATTTTTATCTTATTTTTGAAACGTATGCATTTTTTCTATAATCTTTACAAATTTTAAAGTTTGCTGTGAAAACGAAAGGTAATTTGGTCTTATTTTATAAATTGTTAAACTTCTTCGTCTGCTGAAAGTTATAATTTACGTTTTCCAGTCACATTCTCTCGCTGATCAAGGAATACGACTCGATGGTGGTTCATTGCCAGTCGATACTCGCAGGACTCGAGGTCAAAATCAACTCCGCTATCAGTGGAAAGGTTCGATTTTGGCAAAACAAATTATAAATTTCGCAAAATGGAATATCTTGATTTCTTTATTTGTATGAAAAACTGGCACATGCAATACTTCTCATTTCAAATTTCTCATTCTATGATTTTGATGAACCCAAAGATAATTGGCTTTTTTATCTTATGAGATTACTAGGGCCCAAAGACAATGATTAGAGCATTTTTACATCTTATGTTCATTAGCTGAAAGCTAAACTAAGACTATTTTCAATTTCAAACTATTGAAAAGAATAATTAGTATAAATTGTTTTAAAAACGCTTTTTCCTTGAAATCTAGATAAACACTTGTTTTCAGCCAAATATGAGCATGTCGGAGCTGAAGGACTACCTGGAGAAGTTCGATGCGATGTTCTCGGCCATTGCTTCGAAAGTCTTCGAGGCTAATCAGAATGTCGAGGTAATTCTGAATTTTATAATAAGTTCCAAAAGTCCTAACATTCCCAAGTTTGGAAGGTTGGTGATTTTCTGAAGATGGAAAAATATTTGAACTTTCAAAACTTCTTTACATTCTGTGTAAGTTCCTAGTAATCAATTAATTAGGACATCGAAGCATTTGGAATATCTCAACGCGTTTTCTTGAAAGTTTCGTTAGACACGCTTAAAAATTTGCTTACATTTTCGGACTATAGTTTGCAACAAGAGTTGGCTGATCAAATAAATCACTGAATTAAACTTTCAATTAGTGCCTGAATTTTCAGGAACTGAAGCTGCAAATTCCGTCGGACGCGCTCCCGAAGGTGCGTCCAGACGTCTACTCGAACATTCCGTCGCTCGAGGATATCAGGGGCAGAGACGCCTTCCCGTCGCAGGCCGTCATTTCCGTGCTCGGTTAGATATTTGCAATTTTGGGTTTTCTTTTTTTTAAATCAACAAAAAGTAAGAATCAGGGAGGGATAGACTCGGCAGGTGTTTGTCTATAACTTATGCAGTCTTTTCAGAGTTCTTGTTTTTTCATTATTATTATTGCGTCCTTATCATTTAGCAATATAAACATTGAATAATATCTATTGAAATATAAAAATTTTAGAATTTCGAAAACTTTATTCCTTCTAATTGAAGATAAATGTCTTTCAGGAAGCCAACTCCGCACCACTACTGGAGTGACTGGTCCGGCCCCACTCGGCACGACGACATTCGGCTCGACGGGCACAGGCCTCTTCGGCTCAACTGCAACCGCCGCTGCAAAGCCGTTCTCCTTCCCGTCCACATTCAGCACTGGCACTACTGGGACTGGTAAGAGTTGCTTTACAAATCTTGTTTTCCTTATCTTTGTAGAGAATTGATTTCAGTTATTCGCGATTGACAATCTTTATTTTATGGAACTTTTAAAATACTTGTATTCGCTTAATTTTATTTGCACGACATTAGTTAAACTATTACAAAAGCTAGTCGAATTTTATTTTCCAAGTATTTTTGAAGCTTATTTTTGCTATTTACTTACGACATTTACAGCTAAAACTGGATGAGTGTTCCTATTTCGGTTTTGTTAGTTTGGTGAAACATACATACAATTAGCAAATGGAATGCGTTCAGAAGCAAAAATGATAATTTCTAGGCGGTGGACTGTTTTCTTCCCTGAATCCGGCGACTTCATCAGCAGCCCCGACCTCGACCACGGGCACTTCTCTGTTCTCCTCCCTCGCAACCGCAAACAAACCTGCTGCTACGACCGCCACTACAGGTATAATAAAATTAGAAGGTTATGAACTTGAATTTAAAATAACTCCATCAGATGATTAGAGAATAAGCACAAGTCGATAACAAATAACGGATCTTTCAAAACGTAGTTTTGTCGTTTTAAACTTCGATTGAAGTTGAGATTGAGTTTTTTATTGATGAATTTGATTTCAGGCGGATTCGCTTCGACTATTTCCAACAACTCCAGTGGACTTCTCTTCAGCAGTAGGAAATAAGCTAGTTTTTTGTTATTTTCTCTAAATTATGTGTTTATTTTATAATTGAAAACCGTGATCATATTTTACATTGTTGAATGAAAGATTGTTAATTTTTAGAATTTCAAATAGATCACGATCCTTCAAAACTTAATTTTATTCGACGATTGTGAGATGTGACTTTCACAGGACGTCCGGTATTTTTTATTATTTTTCGTCTAAATTTTTATTCTTGCTGTAAACTCCATAAACGTAAGCTATATCGATCTCATTTTCGTTAAAACATTTCTTCTCTGACTGCCGTTTTTTAACTTCTTTCCTTGTTCTCTTACGATTTTCAATAAACTTTAAATCTTATTTTTATTTTCTTTGAAGAACAACGGTTTCAGAACCGTGAAATATCGATTTATTGATTTTCTTGCTAATTGTTGAACATTTCGATTTTTAGATTTTTGATAAAATGGCTGATAAAGATGACATACACGAAAATGAAGAGGAGGAGCAGAAAATCGACAAACACGCCTGGGGCGCCAAGGATTTGCAAAAGGTTGGAAACTTAGAGGAAAAAAATTTTTCGAAAGTTGAAAAATTGATGTTTCAAGGAAATGTTATAAAATGCTACTGAATTACGGCTTGTTAAAAAGATTATGGCGGTCAATAAAAACGTAAAAATTCAAGTAATTAGAAAGTTTCTTTTTAAAAAAAAATCAATGGGAAAATGCCCTAATGAATTTGATGATTGCAAAAAAATGATCTTGAGGCAAATCTCAAATTCAGGTATCCGCGGTGAATGAAGAGGGCGAGGACATGAAGATTTCCTCGGACGCGCTGGGGAAACTGATGGCCGGCAATGTGCAGAACAAGCAGCAGATGCAGAAGAAGGTGATCAAGAACGAGGACATCCAGATGATCATGAACGAGCTCGAATTGCCCAAGGTTTGGCTTTGATTTTGATCTTTGTCTTTTCTTCTAAACAGAATACTTGTAACAAGTGATTGAAATGCAAAGGCTGACCTCTCAAATATTTCACCTTTATAATAATTTTCTTAAAGAGCATGACGAACAAGCATTGTGGAACGACGATTTCGGCGGAAAATGATAAACTCTGATTAGTTTCTTTCCATTGCCAAGACATTAAATAGTCAATATTTTACGATTTTAGAAATTTTTAAAATCTATATTTTTAATAGGTTTTCAAATTTTAGGTAATCGTGGAGAAGAAGCTGCGCGAGACGGACGGCGACGTGAAAGCCGCGCTGCGAAGTCTGCTCGGACTGAGTTAATTTTGTAACTCAAAGAGATCTCGAATAGAAAATATCCAGTTATCGGAACACAGGCTAAGAATTTCGTTTTCTGGGTGTAATTTATAAGAAATATTTTCTTGGAAATTTCACCAAGTTTTGAAAGAAGTGATTGATGATAGAAAGCGAACCTCGCAAGAAGGTATAAATTTTATCAATTACATCCAAGATTTGACTGATTCTTTTTCTGTATTCCTCTAAATATGCTCATCACTTTTATTTTAAAAAATTGCCTTTCAAAATCGATAAAAAAATTCATGTTTTTCTGAAACACCGTTGGAATAAGAGAAAATAAATAAATATTGATCAACAAAAAGGCATAAATTCATTTGAAAATTCATAGAAAAATGGGGAAACCGGTTTTACGAGACAAATTTTCAAAAAGGAAAAAAATTCTTTCAAAAACTCGAGCGAATTGAGTGATTCGATAAAACAATCAAAGTTCTTGATAAAAATGAAGAAAGGTAGTTTATTCAAAAATTCTATTTTCCATGAAAGGTCAAGTTTTAAATCCAAAAATGAATAAGGAAAATTATACGAATTTCTGAATCAACTACCTTTTCCTTTCGATTTTCCGAATTAGGTCTTTTTCTGCTCAGCAGCCTCGGCCTCTGCCTTGACTCGGTCCGCCTCGACTTCCTAAAATAAAAATCAGTTGTTTTAAATTTGAATTTGAATTTAAATTTAGCCCTAAGCTCAATCTCTAATCTCCTATTCTTACATTTCATCTCGCATTTAGAACTAGTCATATTTCTTTGCCTAAACGATTCCTAAACCCTACCTGCAACAACTTGTCCACCTCGTCGATGCTCAGCACGCGCATCGAGGTCTCGCCGTTCTGAAAGAAAATACATTTTGCGATTTTTCAAAATCCATTGAATAGGTTTCATCAAGTTGATAAAATTTAGAGGTTAATTTCTCGAAATTCCTTCCGGTAAATGTCAGTAACAAAAATTACCGAATTCCTATTCATGACGGCGATTTCGATGTTCTGGGAGCCGGATTGGACCACCTGAAATCAAGTCGATGTTAATTTTATCTCGGATCTAAAATTAAAAGTCGTATTTTTTTTATGATTCTGGTACCTGAGAAAGCGCGTTGACGACCAATTTGAGGGTAGATTTCTCGTCCTTGATCGTCTCCGGACCGTAGTGATCCTCCAGGTACTCGCGCACCGTCTTTTCGCCACGACCCGTGGAATTTCCCTGAAAATTTGTAGTTTTTCAAATCCTAGAAAATCTAAATATTCAAAAAAAAAAAAAAACAACAAAAAAACCATAGAAAATGCAGAAAAGCTGAAAATTTTGTAGAAAAAGGATCAACATTTAATATAATTCTAGATTCTAAAAATGATGCAAATTTGCTCACCAAATACTCGTAATAGGCGCCGGACGGCTCGGTCTTGAAGAGGCGCGGTGTGCCGTCGAAGTCGAATCCGCCGATCAGAGTCGAAATGCCGAACGGACGGCAGCCAGGCGTTTGAGTGTATTTCTGAAGATTTTTTAAATAATAATTTTAATGGCTTGAAGTTAAAAAATAGTACAGAAAAATCCTAATTTTTCAGATTTTATACAAAAAAAAATACGATACCTGCTTGTGATTGGCGATGTACCTGGCGATGTAGGCGATCGTGACGGGGTCCTCGAGCGAGAGCTTGTGGCTCTGACACTCGGTCCGGGCCGTGTTCACCAGCACGCGAGCGTCCGCCGACAGGCCTGAAAAATACGATACTAATAAGCATTTCTGGAATTTCAAAATACAATATTTTCAGTAACATTAGAAAGTTTTGGTTCAGAAATTTTTTTCAGCAAAACTCAGAAAGTTGAAAAAATCCTAATATTTATATTTTTTCCGAAAATTGAGATTTTTACCAGCGAACGCGAGCATGACGTGGTCATCGAGCAAGTGGATTTTCCTGAAATAAAATTTATACATCTAAATTTTCAAAATGGAAATCTCCTTGGATTCTAAATCCAGAATAAAAGTCTGAAAGAATCTTACCTGATCGTGCGATCGTCTTGCAGCGCTGGAATCGACTTCTTCTCTACGCCGATCACGATACAGTTGTCGCCGCGCACGCCAACCTGAAAATAAAAATATTTGTAAATAAATCATATTTAAAACAGATGTTCTAGGAAAGTTGTATAAGATTGTCCTCGAATAATAATTTTGCTAGAAAATTTTCTAGAGTTAAATTTGAAGAGCTACTTGTTTTAGAATAGTTTATTTTTCATAAATTTAATCACATGTTTTAGGGCCAATAATTTAAGAAAGCGTTTTGGGATATTTTTAGAAAAATAAAGTTGAAAAATCCGCACCGCAGTGGACCCCTTCTTGACGGCCTCCTGCGCGTACTCAACCTGGAACAGGTGTCCGTCCGGCGAGAAAATCGTAATTGCACGATCGTAGCGCTCCATTTTCTGCCTGAAATCACGAAAATTCAGCAAAAATCTCGAAAATCACGATTTCAAAGAGATTTTGATGATTTGAAACGACGATGACAGAAAATTGGCAACAGGGTGCGTAGAAAATTGGGCGGAGCAAAGGTCTGAAAAGAGCCAGTGGCAGTGTGGAAATTCGATTTTTCTTGTCGGAAAAATTAAGATTTTGAAAAGAATTTTGCGAAATTTGACTGAGGTTTTGTAAAAAATGAAAATGGCAACCTTCTAATTACTCGACAACATTCGATACACGCAAGAAAAGTAAGAAATTTCGTGAAAGTCATTCATTCTTTTTTTGGCTGATTTTTGTTGTTACGTTGCTTCCGTTTTCCACTTATTACTTTGTCACAAGAAGCACTTACTCTTTTCCATTTCTTTCTCGTTTCTAACAAAGAATTGACCGGACGAACGTCGTGCAATAGCCGCCCGGCAGCCGCTCGGAAGCCGGGCGGCTATTGCACGGCGTTCGTCCGGTCAATTTTTCTGAGAGTTATTCCGTTTTTGTATCTCTTATTCTTTGACTCATTGTTATTTTCAAATTTTGAACTTTTAATCCGATCCGATCGAATTTTTCGATCCGATTTCCAAGTCTGGTAGCCTACTCTAGCTAATTTTGGATTAAATTCATCCTTGGTAACTAATGGTTTAATTATTATATCAGTCTGTTACCCTTTACTTGATAATACTTTCAGTGAGCTTACAAATGAATTACGTTTTCAAGGTAATATGCAATTTCAACATTAAAATAAATTCTTGATTTTTCCTACAAGCCACATCATGTGTTCAACCTTTCTAATTGTGCGTAATGTCTTTCCTAAAATTATGATTTGTAGGATAAGTATGTACAGCATGAATGAATGAGATATTAGTTCATTTCAAAGCACAACAATATCAGTTTAGGCTCGATAAATTTAATTAATAGGATTCGCAATAATTGTTACAATCGCAGGGGTCGATTTGGCAAGCAAATGTATAGGTATTATTGCAATTCTCGGTTTGTCAAGTAATACTGAAATTTAGTCACATTATTTTCACGTCATAACAAAGATATTGCGACAATTACTAAATGGTGGAGCGTTATAGTTAGAGATAAACAAGAGGGTGACATTTGAAAGAACTATTGTGAAAAAGACACTTCGTCATTTAGTAATTGCTGGATATTGTTCAGCGTAATTTATGCTGATCCGTGTGGATTCGCAGTTTTTGTCAATACAAACGAATCAATGCGGATTGGCAATTTCCGAATTTGCCGATCCGGCTCTCTGTATCATACATCGCCAGAACACCAACACCGTCTGTAAAAGACACCGCCTCTTTCTCTCGTTTCTCCCCTTTGCCTACACTTCCTCACTCCAAAATCCGGTGTCTAATACAGACAGTGTCGGTGTTCCAGAGGTGTATAACACAAGAGGCCTGCATATTCTATGAAGTAGAATGATTTATCATTTTCTAAAATGAAGCTTTTAGCGTTACATCATGATTTATCAGCATGGCCACTTCTTTACAAAAAACATCTTTTATAATACACTTCCAAAATAAAAACTCCTTGAAAGACAAATTGAATGACTAAGTATGACTTTCGGCTAATACCGTAATTTACACACACACACACACACACACACACACACACACACACACACACACACACACTAACTAATCGATTGCATAGATTTCAAGTTTATTCAAGCATATTATAATACAACAACAAGTTTATTATTATTATTCACTGCAAATATGCCCGTAATAATAATGATTTAAATTCTCGTATTATCGTGGCTACTATTTATGGTTTCTTGTTCTCGACTGCAGTGCCTATTGTATCTGCACAGTAATTATCTGTGGAGCATGGTGCCAATTGGCAACTATAGACAAAACCCGTCGTGCAATTCTGTACAAGCCACTCAGGCCTAAAATATTGCTTTCGAAGTTTCACATATAATTGAAATTTACTTGAGTCCAGATAGAACTGCTTGAATAGCACAGTTTCCAGATTTGCTGTTCTCACCATTGGCCCATATACTATATCCAGACAACTGGAATTATAAACGAAATGAAACCACCTACAGAGTGTTCGTTCATAACTTTCTCATTAATTTTTTGAATAAAAATTTCCTTAAGCATAATTTTCAGGGAAGGCCAACATGAATCAATTCTCACCACCGGGAGAAACGTGAAAATCTGCGATTTTACCCCTTTTCAAATTACAATATGGCCTGGGCATATGTTATGGACTAGTTTTTTCACGAAACACGTAAATTAACAATCCTTTTCCCGATCATAAATTGTTTTGGATCAATACAAATTAAAAAAGCGACTTTTAGGTTTGGAATCAACACAAGACTCAGTATATTTATCCTACCAAATCTTACCACAAATGTTAAGATAAAAATTTGACTTTCTGCGGCTAAGTTCGAAAAAAGTCTGCCACCGGTATGCCCAGGCCATACTGTAGATTGGAATTGGGTAAACCTATATATTTTCGTTTTTCGCGGTGATGAGAATTTATTCCCGTTGATCTTTCCTGAAAATTATTCGTATGAAAATGTTTACTAAAAAATAATGGAAAATTTGTGGATGGACACCCTGTAGTTCTAGCGTTAAGGGAAATTACCAAGGTTCCATCGCCCCATTTCCAGGGCGCTCCGTAATAGTCGCGAGTCAATCCGATCCACTGCTGAACACGGTTGGCAACCACTAAATTAAAATTATCAGTTATCTTTGTTACACATGACATACGAGAAGTGACGAAATTGGCGTCGTCATCATTCAATATTTTCGGTAAAATTCCGCTATAATTGCTGCCATGTTGACAAGTTCTTGCAGCCAACAACTGAAAAATTAGGATATTATGATACTATTATTATTAGCAAATTACCTCGGCTGCTGGCAAATTTTGCTGTGTGAAACATCCTCCAGTTGGGACATCAAGAATTCCCATTCTGTCGTAGGGTTTTAATTGACTAGGGCAGTAGCAGTTTGCGTAGCAGAAGAGATATAGTAGATCGTAATTTCCTATGTCTTGGTCACGAGAGGAAAGGAAAAACCCAGGCGAAGATATATTCCGCAATTCTGGGATAGGAATGCCATGGGTTTGTACGTATTCTATAAATTCTATCAGTTTCATAAATTTCGAAAATCCTCCTTCCAACCTATAGCAATTATTTTGTTCCCGTTCTCCTTGAAAGTATCGGCTACTTGCTTTGGGGCATTGTATCCTCCTGGTCTGATGCATATGTATGTTATCACGAGTCCTAGAATAGTTCTTACCTGTATGCGGATGCCAACACTACCATGACCTTCCTAGTATTTACCCTACCGCCATTATTGGTTGTAAGAAGATCGCTGGCAGTCTGTATGGCTGCTTCCATATTTGTCTCTGTGATTCCATTTGATGAAGGCTATTCAATTGAAGGAAACTGTTGTGTTACCGTCTGTGTTTTGTAAAAACCGTCCTGGGTTGTCTAAATCATCGGCAAGCTGATCCCAGCTGCTATATGTAGTCAAATTCGATTGAATGACGACATCTTTGGCATAAAATATGAACCTGAAGATCATATTTATTGTAAAGGAACAAAATTAATCTGAATTTGTACCCGACTCGTGTGTATTGACCCAGATATTGACTGATTGGAAACGGGGGCAACAGCGATGTTAGAAGGTAGTTTATGGCACCGTTCATTCCATCATTTCCCATAGCGTTCGATGCGTCTATTGCGAAAATCACATCGATCCATATGTTAGAGAAGTTACATGTGCAGTCAGTATTTATCTAAATGAAGTCTCAATGATGAATTTCTGACTTTCACTATACGGGATCTGGCGGAGGCGTGTAGGTGGTTGTTTCGTACCACGACTCAGTTGTTGGTGACGACGACCGCCAATTTTGTGTGGTTGATTCTGTGTAATAATCGGTCGATGATTGCCCGTTTATTAGTACAGTAGCTAAAATTTTGAATTTATTGATTTTTTAAAAATAGATTTACCGAATAACAATAGAAGAATACGATACATTTTTGCAAATATTGAGCTACTGGTTGGTTCGAGAAGCTGAAAGCAAATTGATAATAATTCGAAGCCGAGTTTTCGGGAGAACTACCATAAAGTTGATTGCCAATTTTAAGAAACACGAGCTTCCTCTTTTATAGGGCAAATCATTTTTCTTTATTGCCTTATCAGAGATTCGAATAAAATTCTAGGCAACTCGAAGATGCAGCATTCAGTGCATTCGCTGAAATGGAAGGTCAAAGCTGTTTGTGATAATTTCTCCAATTTCAATATCTAATTTCTTATCAACACTAAGTTTTCTCGACCAAACTTACCGACTGTCAAGCAGTCATTAAGTTTACAATTATCCGCTTACGACCTTATCGCCAATTTTGTAAGAAGCTGTAAAATGAAAAGAATTCTAGTCCGAAACTATTTTCCTTGCTATTTTAGACTTTGTATAATCGGTCTAGGGGTTAGGATCATAGAAGGAAATAATAATCTTATTCATGATATCATTTCCATTAGTTTTTACATAGAGAATATATTGTACTTTGATAAGGAAAATAAAGTTAGGCTTCAGGAATGTATTTTAAAAATGCTATAATATGAAACTAGTTTCGAAATAAATCAAAAGTTAACACAAATTTTCACCAACTTACTCGCCGTCCTCTTATTCATCCTATTGCGATGAAGTAAATAAAGCAATTCATTTTTAAATGTTGATTTTTTGGTTAATTTGTCATGGAAACTTGGCTGATTATTTGTATTGTAATAAAATTATGTCGTTAGATAGGAAGCTTTCATTAGAGGTCGCAAATCACTTTGCTAGATTAATCATTTTCAGCGATTCTCTACTCAAGATAATCAAATTCGATGTAATTAAGACAATCGTAAAGAAATAAGATAAAAACCATTTCGATCGGAAAGATACCATTGAAAGCAGTCATCAAAACGAGCAAATTTTGACCCCCTCTCACCGTATATGAACACGATTGTGCGGGCATCCCTTGGTATAATTTTTTGACCAAAATCCACTTCTCCGAATGGGTCATCGAATCTGGTTATGCCGACCCGCTTTTAAGGGTAGTTGCTTCTCGCTTTTGAGTTTCAAATGATCACTTTTTTGAACGAAAACGAAAATGAAGGGGAGAGGAGTTTGCGATCCTTAGTTTTCATTGAATCATTCTGATTAATTGTTTTATGATTAGAAGCTTGCGACTAAAACTTTTCGGTTCCTTGAATTGATTGGAATTATTTCAGCTCTTCTGCGAATCCTGGTTCTTATTTTGGGAAATAGGCGTGGTCTGAACTTTCTGATAAATGTGTATTTTTTGGTTGCAAACATCATTTTATAGATTGTGTCATAAACATGATAATAAGGGTGGGCATTTATCAGGCTCAATTCTAACCGAAAATGGTGAAATTCGTGATAACGCTCGAAATTCCAGAAATATTTACGGATTACTTTATCAATTGTGCATATTATATGCGATTCGGTATGATTGTAAATTCTTGTGATGATGCAAATGTTTGAACTTATCATGAAAATAATTCGAATTAAAGTTAGGGCCTGTTCAGACTTAGTTGCAATGTAACTTGTAATTTGCAACTCACTCAAAATAGCAGAGATATGAATGCTGCAGCAAATGCCGACCGGCAGTCTTTCTGCTGAACGTTCAGCTTAGTGTCATTTTGCTTTATGTAATCATTAGAGATGTCTATATTGATGAGTTTCAAACTTTTTTCATGTAAATTTCAGGAACATTTTTGCTCAATAAGTTTATATTTTATTAGTTTTGATAAGAACAATGATGGTGTTCGAGTATGAGGAAAAGGGAGAGATAAAAATTTGTCCACTAAATTTTCGAATCAACTGAACATGAAAAGCCATAAACAATTTGTCGAATAGAAAACGATGAAACGGTATGAACAAGAAGAAATCCTCATTTGAGATCCAGAACATGAGTTCAAGAAAAATCCAAAATTAGAAATTTCTGGATTTCATATGCTAAATAACACAAATTGCCTGGATAGATGCTCAAATTTGTAAAAAAGTAAATAATTTTTAAAAATAAAATTGGACTCGGATTGAAAGGATTTGACCAGTTACAATTGGGGGTTGGGAAATCTGACGTCGAACGCGAAATAGTTTGAAAATCAGAAATGAAATGAGGTGAAAGTTGGGAGATTAGAAGAGGAAAATCAGACGGATAGATGAATGGAGAATTTGTGATGAAACAACGAGGCAAAACGAAGAAAAATTCATAGAATCAAGAATGGCTTACGAAATTGAGTCTGGATTTGGTCAACATGTTCGTTTTCCAACAAATTTGAACATCTTCGACAAAAATCCACGTCGATTAGCTGCAAATGTGCCTAACTACTCACAATTCTTCACTAGAATACGTCAATGCATGAAGACCAAGATTCAAAATGGTTGATAATGGTTGAGAGAATGACAGTGTTATGCCAGATTTGCAATGAAATTGGATAAGTTACTTGAGGCTAGAATTTTATCTGATTACCCTATTTCATTGCGAATTTCCAGAAAACAAATTTCAACATAGAAATCAACAAAATGTGCAGATTTGGATAGTTGATGAAATTTAGAAGTTATATGATCAAAAGATGCTCTATAATTAAAGGATATCATCAAAATCATTGGCGCTAAATAAGTGCATAGTAAAGCACCACTGATGAGCCAATGTATTTTGATGATCTTCTTTTATCGTCAAAATGAGAGACTTGTTTGCAATAGAAGTTTCGAAGCGATCTGCACACGAGAGAAAATAATACATAGAAATTATACGGATGATCCACGATAATTTTACAAATTATTTTCGTTCTTAAATTTTTCCTGATAATTATTTTAGAAGCGGCCAACGGAGTCTTATTTAAATCGGTGAAACATCCATGAGAATGTGCGGTTTTACCCACTTTTCTCCTACAGTATGCCTAGGACGTACTTTACTGAAAAAGGGATAAAACTATACATTTTCATGAATTCCCCACCGATCTAAATAAGGTCCCGTCGGTCGTTTTCAAAAATACATTTTAGGAAAAATTTAAGGCTGAAAATAAAGTTGTAAAATTATCGTGGATCACCCTGTATACCGCAAAAACAATGAAGAAACACAGAAACATTGATATTTTTTATGAAGAGGAGAAACATTATATCATATCAATGATGAACGAGAAGAAGAATCGATTAGATATAAAAACCAGGTGCATATACAGTGACGTACAGAACCTCTATATATCATCCTGTACGCTAAATTATTATATATATGAGAAAAATAAACGTGAAAATATATATATGGATTTGGATAAAATAATGCCGATATTGGAAGTATATGAGTGTGCTACAACAACTGTGTGTGAAAATTGTATCTCGTTTGGTAGGAGAGGACTGTCATTTGAACCGGTTTCAGTCAATCAAGCTTCACAAATAAAATGGTGGATTGGTAGAGACAACAGGCCGCAGCATCTGAAATTTAATTGAGTTGAAATTGGTTTGAATGTATTGATTAATGATTCGGAAATATTTTCGCGAATTTATGAAATGATAAGACAAATCTGCGAATAAATTTACCTAAAGATCGAAATTGATGGTGTGATCTCTGGCCTGCTGCATTTCGTGTCTGAGGATTGATTCGACGTCGACTCCTACATCCATCAGCGGCTGATCGGGCAAAGTCAAGCTCTCCAAGTCGATTGGCAGGGAGCCTCCAGAGCAGTCTTAAAGATAATTGATTTTTTTTTTAATTTTATGAAAATAGTATACCTATTGACGACGGTGTCTGTGATTGCTGTTGGCCACACGAGTTCGTCATCGGAGGCCATACACAATATGGCTGATAAGGTGGCATTCTAAATGAAGAATTTCGGTGCTTTTTTAATCAAACGAAGCATATTTAAATATTACCCGCTATTAGGGAACTTTTGGATCTGAGTTCGCAGGATTGGATTCTGAGCGCAAGCTGATGGTCCACGCACGCTGAAATTCAAGATGCTCGTATCTTCCTTTGAAATTTGATGAAGAAGAAAACTACCTATTGAGCTCGCAGTAACTTGGTGGGGGTGCAACATTTTCCTGCTTGATCTGCTTTTGCACCGGTTTCATCTGATTAGCCATCATCGTTGGAGAAGCATTTGCCTGAGCGGCTTGTTGCTGAGGCGAACTCTGCTGAGGAGGAACAGGTTGTGGTTGCACATTGTTGCCAAGAAGACCGCAGCGTGACGGGTCAATGCGCATCTGAAAGGTTATGAAATAAATAGTGTATAAAGCTTTGCAAGTCTTCGAAATGTTTAGCTACTATAGTGTTGTACGAGCAGAATCCCCATTCCACAAAATTACTATCCCCCAATATCTCATTTCTCATTGCCATTACCACTTGTGCAGGACATGAAATAAACACATTTTTGAAGTCAGCGTGTTTCTTTTTCTGTAAAGTGAAATCGGGAATTAAGTAAAAGGGCCCGAATCAAAGTCTCGCATTCGGTCACTGTTGAGTGGGTCGCGACTAGGAAAGAGGCCAAAAATCCTACTACAGGAGTATTAATTGTCAGATTTAGGAAGAATTTTTTTGCAAATTTCCTGGGCAGAAATTTACCTGATCGGTTCGATCGAGAATGTCATTAGGGATGGGAACGGAAGAAGCCGTATCGACCCAGGGAGGGAAATCGAAGTCATCGAAGGTGTTGTCTATTGTTGGGCTGAGACGGGAAGATGAACCGGGTACAGAAATATTGGATTGCGTTCGGGGACTAAAACTCTTAGTCAAAATCAGACTTAACCTAGAAGTTACTCACCGGAACATTGGCTCGAAGCCGCTGGCTTGCATCGAGTCATCGTCGTTGTAGATGTCATGCGATACGACGGATGCCTAAAATAATTGCATAAAGTTCCCTATTTTGTTGCTAGTTTATTATCCTTGCATGGTTTTCCGCCATCATTTCTGGCTCATTTTTTCATTCATTCTCATTTGTAATGGAGTAGTTTTTCATCCTTTTCTCTCTTCACTCTCTCTTATCCGCCATATGGTTGCTTTCTCTATGGCATAGCTCGGGAGGAACCAATCAATCAGGAGCCCACCCCTGGCTCCAAGTCATTCACTCGCTAGGAGAAAAAAAGACTCATGAGATTCGTGATGGATTTTGAACATCGAAGAAATCGAAGCGTCAACTTAGTGGCAAATAGAATGATTTTTATATTTACTTGGGATCCAGCCAAACTGTTGACGCCGGAATGACCTGCAGCACGCATTTCCATTACCTTCTTGCGAGCTCCGCGACGTTTCCGATCAAGTTGAGCCTGGAAAGTCCAATTTTTATAGGAGAATTTCATGGGTAATTGTTCTTTTGGGATCAAAAGACTTTCCGCTTCGGGCTAATTATCCTGTAAATTGACACCCTTTTAGGGCGAGAAAGAAATCAAGAGGCCTTTTGAGGCTGGAATCAAAGAATAGACAGCTGACGGAAATGAATTGCTAATGAATGATTTTCTGCCATCAAGTGTTACCTTCGTCGTTGAGTCGATGGTCGAGGCTCTTTGTCGTCGCGGATTTCTGCCAGGCTTGGCGTCAGGGTTAATAACCCACCACGATGATTTGCCAGCTCCCTCGTTTTGAATGCGCATAAAGCGGGAGTGCAGGGAGAGGTTGTGGCGGATCGAGTTCTAAATTTGCAAATTTCATCATGCTTAATTCCGTTTATATCTTTATAGTTTCATAAAACTTGTGTGCTCTACAAAATAATCCTCGTTAGTTTACTGTGTAGCTTCCTAGAAATCGCGGTTCCCTACCGCTGTTGGCATTATTCCAACATAAACACGTTGTCTGCTTTGCCACATATTCATATTGTTGTTCAAATTGCTGCTTTTCTTGGTAGCGTTCGTGCATTTTTCACTCGTACTGGGAGGCACCGCACGAAAATGTTGCAATGGGAAAATTGTTGCGTCCGTGCAAAAATGCTTGCGAGATAGTCACAAGGGGGATAAAAACAGCAGCAGTGGGATTGTGCAGAGATGAAGAGAAATTAGGGGACACACAGAAAGTGTTCCTTTTTTCTGCGAAAGGGGCCTCGTGCGCGCTCGCATTCCGGTGCCAGGCTCAGCGACGTTCGCTCGAGTTTCATTCATTCTCTCTCTCTCTCTCTCTGCGCTCTGTGACTCTTATTCCCCCTTCTCGTTTCATTTTGAGTTCAATGATTCGAGTGAGGATACAAATAGCCACATTCCAGTAATTTTGCGCAGAAAACTAAAAATTGCAATTTTTACCACAATTCGTATAGTCTCTCTTCAATAATGCCTCGAGAGAGCGCAGATAAAGTTCCATGTAAACAACGTCCACTGCTATTTTCCATTCTATATATCTTTCACCAGTATACTATTCCATCATTCGTTGTTTTCTCTCTAACCAGAGCGTCTCCTAATCGGCATCAGTGCAAAATAAGGAGTTCGTCAGTACTTTTTTCCGACTACAAACAAATGCATGAATCGCACTATGAGGGAACTCTTTAGAAGAGTTATTGAGGACTGAAATCAGTACGAAAATTTTAGATTTGCACAAAAATTGCTATCAATAGAATAGTCTTGAAGTTTTACAGTATCAAAATTGAAACTCACAATACTCCATTGATAGATTTTATAAAATTTTCAATCAGTGATCTATTGTCGAGTTCGCCGATTAATCACAGCATGTCAGACACATTCACAATCAGCCACATAACCTCGTCAATTCGACTTTTCTACGCAGTTTTCTCTAATTTCATCGCCTTTTTTCTTATCCAGCACTATTTCTCCACTTTGTCCTTTGTGTTTTCGTGTTTGGCTGCTCGCATTTTTCCCTTCATGCCAATTTCACGTCTTATCTCGCAGCTGCATTTTCTCTGTCGATTTACCTAACAGAAAAAATCTCCAGCCACACGTATTAGCATGGCTAGGAAAGAGCATCCTAGATACGCACCCACGAATATATACTCAAAAATAGGGAAGTTTTTCTCGTCCAAAATTTCACTCACTCACTTATCCATTCAGCAGGCGGTGGGGAAATTTACGAACAAGATAAATGACACAAAATGCACTATTTTCATACTTCCCCGTGAGGCGATCGTACTTCGGTGTTGTTTTGTTACGACAAAATCGATTTTTTTTATATCGAGTGAGTCAAAAATTGCGTAATGTAATTGGGAAATTTTTTTTTTTTTCAAACGTCTGTACGTATTACAACCCATAAATGTCTAGACTTTTTTTTTTATTATCCTTCTTTTGACTAAATGTGTATTTTTAACGAAAATTCTCAATAGTCCAAAGACGCAATCGCATTGATCAATACAGATAAAGTATATTCGCCAGATGTACAAGCGATATGACGTTTTTGGAGATAAGAAAGTGAGGATAGTGATGGGGACAAAAGGATATCATCTCATTCTTTTTCTCTTCTCATTAAGTAGGCAAAAATCATCTGTCTCTATCACACTCATCTCAAGTACTGTCAATCTAGACCTCAATCTCATAGGACAATATATCGATCGACTCTTTTGCATTTATGAGAGAAGTTTGCATAAGTTATGAATGAATTTCCGTGTTTTATTCGAAGAAGAAGAAGAACGTATGTGTATGGTCTGTGTCCACTTTCTCATATAGTGAAAATTTTGCGCAGGAAAAAGACGAACGACTGAACAGGGCTGCAATTGGAATGAGATGAGAGGAGACCCCTGTTGAAAAAACGCAAGCGCGCACAGGCAAAAAACTGGTTCGCTTAAGCATTTGGCAGAAAGATTGAACGATGGATGGTAGGGAAAAGATGCAGAGAACAATAGAGATAGGCAGAATTGGAGATGAAAAAGAAAATATAAGGGCGCTACCGATTTAGGATGACAGACGAACGCCTATATTCTTGCATGGTTAGAGAAATGCGGATGAATGATAAAATAAGTTACAGGAGGTTTTCTGAAGGGGGCATGAAAGTCGATTGACGCGTTGACGATTATAGTCCATTTAGTCTACCAACACATGTTCTAGGCGCAGAGAAAACATAGCTGTGAAATCACGCAAAACATGTTGCCTGACTGTATGCGACACCTCGAAAACACCGCATAAAACTCTCGTTTTCACCGACAAATTTCACTAGAAGAACTTTGGCATTGTGTTGAATCGACACGAAAGATTTGCGCAATGATAGAGTACAATGGGAAAACAACATTTGAGAATGGGAAAAATTGAGAAATTTCTACCAAATCGACGACAAAAATCACCAACCTTCCAGCCGGCCGCCTCTTCCTGACTGCTTCGGTCGCGGAAATAGGGAATATTATCGGAAAACCACTGATAGATCTCGTTCAGCTTCAGCCGTCCGTTGGGAGCACTCTCCAGTGCTTTGGCGATGATGTCCGAGTAACTGTCTTCGCCCCAGGGGTTCGGCTTCTTCTGCGCCAATTGGTCGGCTGGCTTCTTTCTCGATCGTTTCTTCTTCGGTGGCGCTTGGGGTTGAGCCGAATTCGAAGGTCCGTTTTGGTTGGTGCCAAGAGTTGGCGAGAAGTAAGGGTTGTTCGCGAACCCCAGTGGCATAAGGTGAGAACTCATCGCCGATGGAGGGGTCGTCGTGGTCGACGAGCTTGGAGAAGCCGACAGGAGTTGGCCGAGAGTCGGCTGCAGATGATGTGGCGTGCTGCCAATCGGTCTGGACATGGGACTCAAAAGCTCCGGAGTGTCGTACGCATTCGAATACGCCTGCATCGGCCACGTGTAGCATCGATCTCGAGGCTCAGGCGCAAAGTCGTCGTCGAGGGTTGTTGAGGTCGCTCCAGACGAAGAGATGGAAGTCTCCATCTTCACCACGTCGTCAGGATTCATAACGACGAAAGTGTCGAAGAAAGAGTCAGCCTTCAGTAGTAATGCTGGAGATCAAAATACGAGTGAAGTAATGCAACGAATAAAGGTCGAGGTAGAAGGGAGGATATTTGGTTGAGGTAGATTAATATGGAATAAAACCGTCAGTTGATTGATTAAGTGAGGTAGTCTATGAAGTAATTAGGTAATTAAAGCGGAAAACGAATCGTTTTTAGTCGCAGGAAAAAGCGACGGGGAAATGAGGTAGATTTTGCGTCCTCTCTCTTGGGGTGAAAGATTGAAGCGGGAAGAAGAGGAGGGTTGGGAAATGAGTGAACGACGAACGAACGGAGAGAGGGAGGACGAGGCAAAAAACGGGAACGCCTCGTGAAGAGGTGAGAGAGCGAGAGGAACGGGAGAAAGGGACAGAGAGATAAAAAGCCTGAGGAACGGAGGCTAGAGCGCTAGGTCTGTAGAGACTAGGGGCGGAACACGAATAGTAATATGAGAGGGCAAAGACGCAGAGACACAGATGGGGAAGGGAAGGCGAGAGAAAGACATTTTTTCGATCGATTCTCTCTATCTGTCTCTTTTTTCTCTATCCACAACCAACCCCCCTCTTTATACGTGTGTGAAGAGAGGGAAAATGAGGGAGAGGAAGAGAAAGAAATGAATAGATAAAAAGGGCCAGCAGCACACAAAGAATAGATGGATGGATGGATGGAAGGGAACGTCTTTTTGTGTTAGTAGTTGAAAGGTAAAAAAGCCGAGACTAAACCCGCAGAAAATAGAATTTCTTGGGATAATCATAGAAGAATCCGTTGAGAAAATTTGAAATTATAGAGTGAATAAAATTGAAAAATGAGGATTCCTGTTAGCAACTTGATCAATGTCAAAAACCTATTGCAATTTTGCGTCCTCGTTTTCCGTTTTCATTCGTTCGTTTCTCTTATCGTAATCGCATGTGACCCGAACAGAATGCTGGTCAAAAAGGGGGAAATGGGAGAGGAGAGGAAGTGGGAAGAAAGGCTGAGGTCACTCAGGGCACAGACCCCGAATGCCCCTTCTCGATCCCCTCTTTTCATCTCTCGTCTAATGCTATTTCCATCCAGCCTTACTTTGCCTTCCGCAAGCCATTCTTTTATTCATTCAATCCATCTATCCATTCCATTCCTTTCTCAAAAGGGGCGAACACCACCAGACCCACTTTTTCTGCTACATAATATAGTTAGTTCGAAATGAGGTTGAGGTTGCATTTTTCTATGCAATGAATAAATGCGCAGACGAACATCTCTTGAGAAGCGAATTCGAAATTAGAAACAGAAGGACCGAACTTGCAGGAAAACAAGCGTAAATAATCGAACAGAAATATCTCTGATACACATACAACTCATCACCACCTCCGTGTGTATATTTTGATGGCGGATTAACTTTAGCTTTGAAAGTGTTTTCGTAAGAAGCTGACTTTGAAATCGGATAAATATCCCCGCTCTTCGTTTCATGGAATTTTGCAATTTTCATATTCCAAGAATGCCGGGTCTTTCTTATAACCGACTGTACGACTTTTTGGCGAGTTATTCTCTATGCGATGCCAGAAAAGCATGTGCTGAAAAAAGAACAGCTAGCGCACTTTATTTTCCATTCTTTATCTCCTTTAAAATTTGCCTCGTTCATCTTTTCACCCTCTAAAATTCATGCGATCTCTGCGTCCGTCTTTATCTTTGAAAATTTCTCTTCCCCTCAACTTCCCGTGGTATTTCGTCGTTTTCTGTATCTCGAGTTGTTTACGGGTTTGGACGCGCAGCCGCCAGCGGGCGCACGGCTCCTTCGCCTCGCATTCCTCGTTTCTACCCCCAGGGCTGCTGCAAGTTTTTTTCTTGCCTCTTACCTTTTTCTCAGCGCTCTCTCGTTTCAGCGCGCTCTCTTTCATCATGAAGAAGTTCGCTAGTTTCCAAAATTAGAAGCGCGTTCTCCACGCCATATCGCAACAACAAGCACTAAAACCGAATGCGTGCGGCAGGTTTGCATAGTGGGAGGAGTCGAGCAGAAAAAATGCGGCGGCAGTCGGAAAATGGTCGCAAATAGACGGCAGGTGTGCCGCATGGTGCTGGTTAACATTTTATAATATTCACAAGGTGTTTTTCTCCGCTGCGTCTCTAGCCATAGGCTCTTTCTTTGTCTTTGCGTCTTGAAATCTCCCCATTTCACAAACACTTTCTCCCGACAATGGAACTTCCTTTCACACAGAACAGAGAATCGAGCTTATGAAATGGTAAATAATAGGAGGAACACTTGAAGAAGACAGCTCAACGACAGATTTTAACAAAGTGGGGGACAAATTTCCATGAAATTTAGCTTTTTTAAGATTCACGATATACGCTCGTTACATCACTTGATATCATAAGAAAATTTTCAGAAATTTTTCATGTCCCCCATTTACGCACTAGACTTCCAACTGCGTCTTTACAAGTTAGAAGAGATTGCTTGCTTTTTTCGCATTGAAGATGCGATGATTTTAAGAAGGAATTAGGAAAATCTAAAGAAATGGGAGAATTGCGTTAAAAGCTGAGCCGATCCCTAATCCTTGCATGAAGATTATCTCAATCCTCAAAGCCTACCAAATTTTGACAAAATTATCTAAATTTAAAGAGTTGATTTCGAAAATGTTGAAAAAAAACATAAGAAAACTAATGAATTCAGCGCTCTAAATGCGATTCTGTGATTATCAGGGTATCAGATGATTGGAAAAGTGCCAAAATTTCGAATTAAAAAATGCTCAATGATCTCTGTAAAATTTGAAACTTGACGTTAGTGTACAGATTAATATAAGCTTCCTGTCGAATCATAATTCATCTTCCAATTCATTGGTAATGATGTGTTTTGGGCGCTTCAGTTTGGTGGATTTGTCCTGTGCTTGTTGACAGTTTCTCGAAGATATCAAAATATCTACCACCAACTTTATGATACAATTGTGTTGCGATTAAGAAGGGGATTGAAAATGAGACGTTGTCAAATATTTTTACCTCTCGCTCCACACAACACTCATGGACACACACACAGGCAAAAATCGAGAAAAAATAGAGAATAAAAGGAAAAAATAGCGTGACAAACGAAGAGGTCCGAAGAAGCAAACTGAGAAGAGAAATTCCAGAGGCACCCATTCGCTTTGGCATTCGAGAAAAACAACAAAAGTCAACAGAAAAAATCAAAATGAGATGATTTTTTCAGAGACAAATGATTTTGAGCCAAATTTACTTCATGCTCATAAAATTCAGGATTTATCTTTCAATTAAATTTCTGAATCCCCTAATTCTACCCATCTTTTTATATCGAATTTTCTATCGATAAAACTATTGTGCATGAAGCATCGTCAAAATTTCAATAAACATTTCCCATATCGCGCGTTTATCGAGCGCTTCTAACAAAGAAAACACAAAATGTTTACGTGAATGTCGGAAAATTTTTGACAAAGAAATGAAATATCGAATACACTTTGCAGAGCACACACGAATTTATGCAGAAAAATAAAATGAAAATGGAAAAAACTAACCTTCCAGCCAGCAGAGCTATTTGAGTCGCCCTTGTCACGGAAATATGGCACGTTTTGGACCATCCACTCGTAAACTAAAATGATAAATCAATTTCTCAGAGTTTTTTATTTCGAAACCGAAATCGAAAGTTTTAATGTTCAAAATGACCGAAACTTTCGGCTTTCGAAACCAAAGCCGAAAATTTCGTTCTGCCCTGATCATCATATTCTACAATACTACTCTATTTTACACGTCACGATTTCATGAAAACTCAACTACTATCTCATTTATCCTCACCTTGAGATAAGGTTAGTCGCTTTTCGGGACTCTGCATGATAGCTTGAGTGATGAGATCAGCGTAACTCAAATTTCCCCAAGCGTTTCTAAAATGGCCATTTTTGTGCGATAAAGTTGGATGAATCCGTTTTGCCCATACCTTCTTGTAGTGGACTTCTTCGTCGTGGCTCCGTCGAGTTCGTTCAACGTTCCATTGCTTCCGTTGCCTCCAGATCCCATTGTCGGGGAGTTCATGCTGAAATTCTCAATGATCGCTATCCTGGGACTTTAAGGATATTGTCGATCGTTTCACTTAGTTCCATAAATTGTGTTTCGTTCGAAAATTTATGGAGAAGATTTCGAAATAGTTTTGATTCGAATTGATACTTCGTCTTGTTACACATAGAGAATTTGCTCTTTTAAGTTTTTTTCCATAGATTTCATCGAATTTTGAAAGCTAGGCTTACTCTGGAGAGAAAGTGTTTCCTCCATCGGGACTGTGAAGAAGTCCAGTTGACGCTGCCGAGCTGGCACCCAGTCTACCCAGATGCTCGTTGCTGTCGTAGAGGGTAAAGCTGGAATATTTAGGATATGAATGAGGGTGTTGCATCGACTTAGTCGGTCAATCCTAGACTTGCTACACAACCGTAAAGTGCGTGTGCATCCGAATCAAATGCCAGGCATATCACATATCCGTAATCTTTATCCACACATCAATGGAATTGCAGCAGCACTTTTTGCCTATCTTTGAGCTAAGCGATCTCTCCTACATATTCGATGTAAGTGGTGCGACGATAAGAAGATAAGATATGGCGTAAGACATTGTGGCTTAGGCCCTAGACGAGGCAGAGCTTATCCCCCACGCTCCGCGGATTAATCCCGAGGATTTTTGCAGGTTTTTGTCAATACTTCTGGCTTCTTTATTTGATGCAGCAGAAACTCAAAAGAAGGAGATAAGCCCATGTAAGAAAACTTTATTCTAATATCAATCTTATCAACCAGAATTTCCCATATTTCCTTTCTTCATTGAACTAATACGTTCTCTATCCAGCGATAAATCTATTTGCACATTTTAGGATTACATTAGCTTTCATTTTATAAGGCTAAAGAAAGCGTGCGGACGTCTCCCCCAGGCACTTTTCTCGTCTCGAGTGAAAAGGATAGACTTTTACCTAGATTCATTTCCTCTTACGCAAATGACAGATTTGATATGAAAGACGCAATCTTCCGAAGAAATTTCCGGTTTGGCATCCAGAAATAAACCTTGCCAGTTTTTCTAACAGCACGTAACGAGTTCAGAATTTTGAAGATAGAAATTGAAAAAGTCGAAAATTTCCGGACGTCTGCATTATTTTAGATTCATCTACAAAAACTATTATCATCAAAAATTAAAGTCGCCATATTTTTTCTCGATACGAGGTGCTGAGGGCGATAATATCCGATATCCGAGCGTCCACAAGGTGTTATCGCAATAAGCAAAATGTATGCAAGAAAATTGTACTTGTGCGATACGAATAAAACAGATAGGTTCTAAGGCTTTCTAGTTGCTGCTGCTGCAAAAATGGATATGTCCTTGCAGAGTCACGTGAATTTTGTGTGAAATTGAAGGAAAAAACGAATTAACTTATGAAGTTACGAATTTCATGGTCGAATAAAGGTGGGACTTTTCAATGAAGGAAACCTTACTCATGCTCCTCCTCAGGAATTTGCTCATGAATGAGAGGACTGGTCTGAGCATTGATGTCCAAATTGGGTCTTCTCAGCGGCCACGTATTGCATCTGTCTCTCGGCATCGGCCCCAAATCACCGTCGAGAGAGTCCTCGTTGATCATCCCTGGAGGTCCGACCGATCCGATCGGCTGCATCGTCGGCACAAATGATCCGGCATCGGCTCCAAGTCTGCCGACCGACGAAGTAGTCGAGCTGGCTCCTGACTGAGATCCCGAAGGACCGACAGCTGTCACGGAAGCAAGTGGGGGGTTTCCCGAAATCATTGGGTTATTCATCAAAACGGCTCCGCTTGAATTGAGCATCGAGAAATCGTTGTCTGTAAGAGACGAAAGTTTTTTTTCCTCTTTTCACACCTGAATGAAATTCTGTACCTGAAGGTGAATTTTGGTATCCGCCGTAGTTGTCCAGGTTTGTGTAGACTTGTTGTGGCACTGGACAGCCTGCGCTAGCGATTTGTTGCTGGTGTTGAGGAGCTCCGGCGTTGGCCCGATATGGGGGTGAGAAGGTTGTCGTCGCCGTGGTTTGGTAGTTGGAGCTCTGCACCGATGGTGCGTTCGTCGGATAGTAGTTTGAATACGACGTTTGTGGTGGGGCTCGAAAGCCGTTGACCTGCTGAATGGAAGTCGGCGGTATTTCAGAAGTCTGGACAACACCCGCTGAAGAATGCGACGGGTAAACGAGTGAAGTCGCCAGTTGGACAGTTGATCAGAGTATGCGAGTAGAGAATTCGGAGTTTCAGTTAGCCTGAAAATGTACTCGAGTGAGACATGGAGTCTTGGCAACGAAGCGACGAAAGACGATTGACGATTGACGTAACGAATTGAAATTGCTCTCGAATTATATGACGGCAATTGAAGGAAGCAAAAGGCAACGTGGGTGAAAATAGCAGGAAAGTTTCTTGAAGTCACAGAATATCAATTCAGGAAGGAGATTTGATGATAACTGGAGAAAGAAGATAAAGCTAAAAATACGAATTGTACTTGTTGATAACAAACTAAAAAGAAATGAATATTATTGAGGAGTTTAGAAATTATATTCGATCGGTCAGAATAATGTGCATATATACGTCGCGAAAATGTAGAAAGTACAAATTTCATTCCGCTAATCACGAGAATATTAACGGATTACCGTGTTTCAATGAATTCAAGAGATCTTTAGCGAGGATCTATTTTCGATACTAAGAAATAGAGGTGCAAAACTGATAGAATTACTTAATTCGACTAAAAATTCATATCGCTTCACTAAATTCTATAATCCCTCCACTTTCAAAATGAAATTCTCATGATCACGCATTGAAACTTCCGGGATTGAGTTCACGACTTCCTATTAAACCAGTTTCGAAACTAGAGATTTTATCGCTGTGAGAATTTGAAATTGTAAGTGATATACCGCGGACTTATTCAAAAGATCTCCCACAAATCGTCGGTCATTTTCACACGTCTGTGCATCGAAAATTCGTACGGAGAAACACGGAGACGAGATGTAATTTTGCAGACGATATTTCAGAAATCAGGACTCTTTGGTTGTTTGAAATTCATTAGTTGTCGCAAAAGACTGTTCAAGATATGGCTTCGCACTAGTTGATTTTAGGGGAATGAGCTAAAATTATACGATAAGAATGTGGAGCAGCTGAGTAAAATGGAAATTTGATCGATCGAATTGAATAAAAGACGAGAAATTTTGCAAGGCGAATATAATTCTAACCGACAAAAGCCTCTCTTCTCAATATGCTTTCAAACGGTTTTCGATATTGCTCCGATAAGCGCTTATCAGCGGATGGGAATCGCCAAAGAGCACGAAATTAAAGAATGAAAAAGTTTGATGATAAAATTGACAGGAAAACTGGACAAAGACGCGCATGAAACAATGAAAAATACTGTGTTGATTTCATTAGCAAGACTTTAAACAAAAATAGACATGCAGAGGTGAAAATGATATTTCAGGTATTAGATTTTGAAATATCGTTAGCTTCGTCACATTATTATTCGAAAATCTCTCCCTAATGAATTGATGAATGAACTATTCGGCTCAATGAGCTGGAATGATGAACTTTCGGAAATGAGAAATGAAAATTCATCTTTTGTCTGGGCACAGTTCAAAATTTTGCAAGATTTTGGATAAATTTAGGATTTTGTAGGGTATGCAGGGTTGTTTAAATTTGATTCAAAAACTTATTGTAGGCTTCATTTAATCGCATTTCAATTTCAATGAAACAAATTTTATGAAATTAAAAATCTGTCCGCTTCACTCAGCAAGTTGTGAATAATGGACTCCGACAACGCCTGGCGCTAGACATTTCTCAGAGTTGAATAGTGAAAAAGGACTGAAAGACCAATCAAAGTACGCTAGATTCACTCCGTGTCAAACGCCCCTGAAACGCGGCCATAGAATTCCTAATGCCTAAGGTTTTCCGCATACATCAACTAAGAACTTAGAAAATCAAAGTGAAAGCGCAAACCTTCTACAATTCGAACGTTTGGAGAACGGAATTAGAGAGAAAGTCGGAAGAAGTAGAACACCTTTGCTTTAAATACCTGTACTCTTGAATTTTGGATAAAAATGATACGTGGAAAGACGTGAAATTCAAAGAATTATAAGTTTGGATGAAAAGCATGACATGAAGCGAGATAATTAGATAACGCCCACCAAAATGTCTTTCTAGATCGATTCGCATGTAGTTCATGAAAAACCCAAGTGACTAATGAAATGAAGAAAGTTCGGGGTTGAGAAGCGCGACGTGAAAAGGACACGTACACAGCAGCAACAGAAGCAAGAAACAGCAGCGAGAAAAATGAGCGTCAATGAAATGAAAGGAGATGGGAGCGAGGAGCGGAGGAGAAAGAAATGGAATGGGATAGGCACCGACGGTTACAGCTGAGCGGCGAGGCTCGATCAAAGAACGCGGGCACTTTTATGGGAACTCTCGCTCTCTCTGGATCCTTTTCCATGTTGCAACTCAAACTACTGAACATTGAGCCTTGATATTGAACTCGGCCGAACAACTTTATGCGGAAAGGTTGAGGAAATTATTCCACGTTCTTCTGCTATGAAGATGAGAATCAAATTGGAATTGCCATTAGATGGTGATAGGCACGAGTTGATACAAAAATCGTGAATTTTAGAACAACGGAAATTATCACGGCAAAAATGTGCCATATTCTTTGCTTCGAAATGTTGAGAATCCAAAATTTGGGAACGAAACCTAGGAAAAATGAATCAATGAGGGAACTTAGAGGATTTTCTCACTAGATCTCATCCCAATTTTATTTTTCTTGTCTCATTTTTTCATCTTGGAATTTCGTTTCAGTGATCACGTAAACAATTTGAAACTTCGCCAAAATCGCGACGGTGAAGAAAATCGGAAAACTCGTTGAAATTTGCAATGGTAAAAATCGACAAGACTAAAATAGAAATTCTGACATGTATCAGGAAAAACAAGAAAAAGTCATAAATTATGGAAGACGGACTAGAATTGGCTGATCGTGAATGAATTCTAATCAGAAATTGATATAGAATGAATTAAATACTTCCTAAAAATAAGTCATAGATTGTAGAAATCGATAGGCGGCGTTCAACCGGTGGTGCCAGCAGTTCTAATTCATCGCATACACTCAAAAGGTGAACTTATGAAGAAGCACTGATGGACCTCTGACTGCTGATAGCGAATTTGCCTCGGAGGAGGTCAGTTAGATAAGGCTATTTGTCTGCATACTAGACCGATGACGGATCATTGTATGACGGCTACAAAATGGAGTCCCGAAAGAAAAAATTCGCGACGAGGGGAAAAATGAATTTATGACAGCCAGTAATCGAGTTTGGTCGACTGAAACCGAACTCACAGGAAAATTTATCGATTTTTTGTTTGGAGAAAATCAAAGATCGCATGACAACTTGAATTGAAACTCTACACTAAAAGGCGCGAATCACTATCACTCGACTATGCGCAATGCAAATGAGCTGAGCAATTGACGTCATGAATAGAGTCGAGGAAGTTGCATACTCTCATTAGGTGTGAAGAGCTAGACACTGACTTAACGTAAAATTATGTAATTTGATGAATTCATGGGAATTTTTTGTTGGGTACATTGATAAAAAATTCAAGCATGTATGATGATGTTTCAAACATTAGTAATTTCATTAAATTTTAAGGAACTCCTCTGATACTCTGATAGAAGGTGTGATTAAATTGTATAAAAACTGATAAGCTGATGAAATGACGCGCAATTACGGATATGTCCCACTTTTCTCGGCTCAATGAGATGCCGCCTTTGAGGGATGGAGATTTGCGCGTAACGAAGGACAGAAAAAGGGCACAGCCTGGGGCTATGACGCTGAAAACTGAGGAATATATCGTGAGAATTAAGGAGGGTGTCGACGAAGAAATATTGCGGAAACGCGAGAATGCGGCAGAGAAAAAAGACTGAGCTCCGCAAACCAAGGCACAATTTTCTTTTTATCTCCTCCTTCTCCTATTCTAACACTACCTTGTAGACTTTTTTCTTTGCTCATCTCAAATTCTCGGCCTATTTCGTCAAATTTTCTCGCCTTTGATGCATTTCTCAAGTAAGCAACCATAGCAACACTCTGCAGAAGAAGGAAGGCGATGAACTAACGGCGTAATCAAACAAAAATACGAGATTTCAGCCGTTTTTGCAATTAACGAATTAATTTTCACGCGACAATGAAACAGAAATACGAGGTAAGCTGATAATCGACTCATGACTAGATCTTTCTACTGTTTTCT
The DNA here is from genome assembly GCA_964036155.1 of Diploscapter coronatus. Lineage (NCBI taxonomy): Eukaryota > Metazoa > Nematoda > Chromadorea > Rhabditida > Rhabditidae > Diploscapter > Diploscapter coronatus. The sequence continues at coordinate 10,037,803 of OZ038422.1, forward strand.
TGAAGTTTCAAGATAAAAGATAAGTTATTTTTATCGAAAGATAAAGGGAAACGACTGCACTATTCAAGGCGCTAAATGCGGATAAAGCTATTCTCCCACTTGGTAGAAATCTAGAACTATCTTAAAAAAGAGAATCCTCTAAAAGAGCAATTCATGTCTTCAAAATTGGTATACGCTCTAGAAGCTTAGTAGAACTAAATTTAGAAGAATCACATTTACAGAGTTCATCGCAATTAAGATAACTTAGGAGGGTTATTTCTGAATATCCCGAGTATTTATGAAAAAGATTAGCTAAGAATCCAAGTCCCAGAAAATCAACGAGTTGTGTTCAAACTAAGATGGTCGACTAACTCTCACAAATAACTAATGCAATTTTTCGAGTTTTGGTCATAAAAATGTGAAATTCGAGTACGGCCTCAAATTTCCACACGGCTGATGGCAAAATCAGACATGTCTTTGTGGGATTAGAAGATGGGAAATAGAATAGGAAAAAGAAGGAGAGCCTTGCTCCTCAGCCCTTCGTTTTAGCAGGACGGTTTCGGTCCGGCCGAGCAAACAACTTATCAGAAAGTGTCTGCTGTTGTTGTTCTATTCTTCTCCGTCTTTCTCGTATTTGAAATTTAGTTTCACTGCTGAAAAAATCGCTTCTTTTTGCAGATAGGCGTGTGTGTGTGTGTATCGAGGAGATATCATGAAATTGCGGGAGTCGCAAAAGTAGCAAAATTCGATTTCTGGTCAACAAACATCGATTGATAGAGGGCAAAACTCTCACAATAAGTTGAATGACAAGATAAATCGGAGAGAAAAAGAGAAATTAGAAACTGAAAATAGATAGCGCCAGATTTTTCGTTTTTGCAACAAACAACTTCTACGTGTAGTTCATAGACTTTCTAGGGCGATAAGAAAATCTCGCTAGCCGTAAAGAATATAGTGGGAAAGAAGTTTGCGATAGTTTTTGCCGGAGTTCATGAAAATTTCTGCAGCCTCCTGGCTTTGTTTATAGCGATTTCTGAACATCTCAAAGTTCGAAGTGAACAAATTCAGACAGACAAATTAAAAAGTGGGCTCGTCGTGAATTTTTAGAACGACGTGATCTACGATATAAGAAAATTCGAACGTAGTTTCAAATCTCAATGATCTAACAAACAAACAAAACTGATCGCTCTATCAAGTGATTTGATTCCTATTGAGCTTCAAAACAATTATTGGGTGGTAATAACGTGTAACCGCAATTTCTAAAAACGTCCTGCAAAAATAATTGCAATTCGTTTGCATTCTAGTCGTCATTTGAAATTTTAGACACACGAATAAGACAATTCTAACGAAGAAAGCAAATGTGTGCACTCAGTTTTTTGCAATTGCAGACAATAATTCTCGATGACTGTAAACATTCCCATATTCTTCGCTCTGTTGATGCAAAATGAGTACAGACTGTTTACGACTTACAATCCTGGAGGCCCATGATAAAATTCAATTTAAAATAATGAGATTTTGAAAGTGTTGCGAGTAATCTGAAAATAGTGATCTTTTCAGCAAAAATTCCCTATTAAAAGTCCATGCGTGATAATGAAACTACTTTTCCAAAATACAGAGCAATAAAAAATGCAACGTTTCAAAAATCACGAAAATCGTGAAAGCCACGAAACTTTTTAATTGATGGCAAAACAGTCTGTAAATATTTATGGATCTCGTAAAACTGAATCGACGCTTCACTTTTCGCTTGCCGATCTGTCCTTTTACAGTCACGCAACTTTTCGCCCCCAAGCAACAAAAAACACTGTTTGATCAGCCGAATTTCCTATTTGGCATTGGAAAATTTTCGAGATCGCACGATTTTCCACTAATTCGAGAATCTTCATCAAAAATTTCGAGAATCAAATTGAATTTTGGACCAATTGTTTGTAGAAGTTACGTTATCACGAAAAATTCGTATGCTTTTGTGATTTATCAAGAGGTTTCGTTTTTCGATTTATTTTGACCATCCACTTTTTCCAAAGGTTTCGTCGAAGGTTCACGTGAATTCTAGCAAATTTCAAATGGACAGAGAAGGGGTATTTCACGATTTTCACATTCGAATCCCTCCAGGTTTTTTCGGTCGGTTTCATAGCATTTTTCTCCATTCTTCCCGTTTTTTCCCCTCTCGTATTTACTCACTCTCTCGGTCAGACACCCGCGTGACAAGGAGCAGTGCGCGCTGCCTGCAACTTCTGCGTCTGAAACTCTGCTACTCTCATTTCTCTGGGACTCTGACTATTTCTCACGCCATCTACCTCTCTATCACCCTCCCGAATTCCAATATTCCCTCGTTGATTCCCTAATTCTTTTCCATCGTATTTCTGCCAGAGATCACTCTAGAAAACGCGAGGCAATGCGCTATGCGAGGAGAGGTCAGAGAGCGAGAGGAATTCAATGGAGCTAAAAAAAGCACTTCCAGGAGATAAATAGGCACAAACGTGAAAATGGGCGGGGCATAATTGCGAAACATAGCAAAAATCGCCGGCAACGCGCGCTCAATTCGCCAATTAATCGAGTCGCATGACTCTAAAATTAGATTTAGTCAGATAGTTCCCTTGAAAACCGAAAGTCCTTTTGAAACGACCCTCGATGGTATTACATCATATCAAAACACCGTTGAAACTGTCTGGACCGGCGCTGAGTTTCAAAATATCCTAAATATTCCAACATTGTTCCTAGCAATTTCCGTTAGCCTTTAAATTTCAAAAAGATGAGTCTGGTATTTTGATGACATGATAAAATTATCACAAAAGAATGGTTATTTGGCCTTGACATCAGATTTTCAAATTTCCATGAAATTTCTTTGCAGTGGTTGTTTTTTTAATGAGCTTGTCAAGGTACAATGGAAGTTAGAAAGTGATATGAGTTATAAGTGATCGGTAGGAAGAATGAAACAGGCAAAGAAATAAAATCACGCGCTCCCCGAATCGGAAAGACCTCCCCCTCACGTTGGCCCTGTAATAATCTTTGGAAAAATGCCAACCAGTTCGATTTCATAACCATGATAAAATGTAATATTCTGCAGTTTTTGCAAAAAAATTATTTTCGATCCAGAAATATAATGGTTTTGACCATAATTGGTACAATACCATTTGAAATTTAGGCTAAATGGCTTGTAAAATTTCATGGATTATTTGTTGTAGTTGAGTTAGTCAAAATATCTGTCCATAATTAAAGGCTGCAAGTATTTTTTTTTCAAATTTGAGTATTTTCGCTCTCTGTCCATAGTAAACATTCTAGAAAGACAACATTATAACGCAATTTATGCCAAGACGAACGAAAGGCATTTGCAGAGAAAAAAAACAAAAATCTGCGATATTTCAAAAATGATAAGAATTTCAATATTCCAATGACATTAGATGAGGAAATTGAATTTATCTCGACAAGTTTCTTGAGGATAACAAATCCTGAATCATCCAGAGTCACATGTTTCGGATTCTCACAGACACTTACTATTTCCAATTTTATGCTATCAAAAACCAAGCGGGTATTTTTGAATTCCGTAGCTTGCAATGCCTCTTCCCATATTTCCCATTAGAGCTGATTAAGTCAAACTCACGAGACTTGGCCGATATTCTATAAAAGGCTCGTGCATGTGAAAGAGCTCACATGCGAGGGTGTTAGTGAATATCTTAACGTTAAAATCTTCCGCCCGCGCAAAATAGGATCTTTTTCACGATGATTTTCTCATATTTATATTATCTTGTTCTTCTATATCCCTTGAAACTTCTATCTTTTCCGCACTCATTAAATTATCTCGGACCTGCAAACGATTGCTGCACGCAATTGTCTGCAGAGTATTGCAGAAAAGTGCCGAGACAGGAAAATTTGCAATTCCACTTTCTATCGTAGACGAAAATAGCTAGAATAGCTCTCCCTACATAATGATTAATAATCGCGCAAAGAACTGCATTAATAAATGTGTATAGTTTGCAAAAAATGAACATGAATGGGGGTGTCTGATGAAAATTGGATGAAACTTTGGATGAATTTAGCAGTAATCAAAAAATGAAATGCTTAGAAACATACATTTATTCTAACCTCATTGCCTCATAAATATTCCCTAACTCTAAATCTGACCAAATTGCACTAGATTCAAATTTTTTGAATATCTTGAACAAATCTACTCAGTGATATTTCGTATAAAGGCTAATTTTACCGTACTCTCATAATATAATCTACGTACACTCGCAAAAGTGCAAACTTAATGAAAAAAAAACTGTATGCACAATCGTGGAAAAGTGCGCTGCTTGGGTTTTGCTCGATCGAAAAATGATGTGAGTACAACTCCACTATTGCACCACGTCGTATCGCACCAAAAAATTGGCCCTTAGTCCAGGGAAATGTTGTTGGTTTTTTGCAGTTTTGGCCCGAGAGCAAACCGGGTCAAATAGGTGTTCGCAAAATGCAGTGCATTCTACCGTTGCAAAGTTTCGGGCTAAAGATTGCAAAATGTTGAAATTTCTTTAAGGTTTGCAAGTTCTTCATTATTTTTTCCCCTAAAATTATGTAGAGATTGAAACGAATGATACATTAAAAATCGTCGATCAAGAAAATATTTACCTACAAATGAAAAGAAGAACATGAAGGAAATCTACTTTTTAGAAGCTCGCCTTATACTTGATTATCTGACTTTCATTCTGTAGGACTAATAATTTTATGTCTAAAGTAAATGTAGCGCGATTTTTTTCAGCAAAAAGTGTTGCCTTCAGCGCTAAGGAAGGGCACATCTCGTGTAATTCAATTTCGCGCTAATTAACCACAGCTCTGCATTTGGAGCGAAGCAGAAATCGAGACGACCCTGCAATTGCAGGAGTTTCTGATCGGATCAGCAAGATTTATAAAGATCAAGGGAACAGGATGTGAATTTACGGGATTTTTCGAAAATATTGACGATGAATTGAAATTCTGAATATTTCTAGAAAATTGTAATTGATGCTGCATGATTTTGGAAAGAAAATAAATTACATAGAGTGATGTTGATTTAGCATAAGATGTTGGAAATAGACCATAAATTCTCGTAACTTCTAGAGAATTACAGCAAGTTGAAACACTATTTGAGCGATAAAAATCGATAAATTTTGTCGGTCGCTATCAATTAGGCGATGATAAGTCTTCGTCGTTGCGACTGTCTGTCTAAAAGTGCAAGTGGTCTTCTTAGGCTGGGAAAAACTTGCAATTAGAAAAATCGATAAAATTGAAAAGGTGTGAGACAGAAATGATGTAAGGGGAAGGGGAGTGAATGGAGAATGACAGAGGAAAAGGAAAGAAGAAACCGAAATGCGCCTTCCTTCTGTCTCCTTTCCGCCTATCTTTCTATTCTTTCTATCTTTATCTAGCTTTTATCTATTCCACTGTCTGACTTTCATATATTCGTCCATTTTTTCCTATATCTATCTCAAAAATCGTCCTCCCTAATGCATTCGAAATATATCGTCCTGATAAGATGATATGAAACGGCCTTGAAACATCATGAAGATAAATGATGAAATGATAGCCTTTCTAAAAATATTAATTAATTTAATTAGACAATAATTAGATCATGTCTGATACGCGATCTTTAAACCAATAAAGGGCATTTATATGGTCTTTAGACTTTTGACGTCAAAATGTGAGGTATCATTAAATCGACTTGATATGCACATGCGCGTAACATCGTAAAGTGCTCACTTCATAAAATAGGCGGCTCAAAAGCTGAGCTAATCTAAAAACAGAGAAACTCGTAAAATCTGAATATCCGATAATAAAGCATAGAGAATAAACCATATTCGATAGGCACAGCATATTTGAGACAAACATATTTTAAAAACGCCAGCAAAAGACCAATCTATCTAAATCTAACACGAGACTTGAAAAGTCGGCAATAAATCCTCGCAAAATCTATGATAAAACCAATGATTAAGCCTTCAAACCAGTGAATGTAGCGATTTTTGTGAATCAGAGACCAGCTAATACGAAACGAGAGAACACCCGCTTTTTAAGACCATAATTTTAAGAGGTTCTACTGATCGCAGGAGCAATTATACAATTTGCGAAAATAGAAACTTTTACGGAAATAACTCGAGAAAATGCATAGAATTATACAAAAATGCTTTAATTTTTCATGAAACGTTTACGAAATTTTCAAGGAAATTAGCTTTTTACTAGTCTTTTCGCTAACATATTACACACAGACGAAAACCTCACGCGAGAAAACGTGAAAATCGGGTCGAAAATTTGCGCGCGATATGTTTCTTCTCCCCTCGCCCCGTCTATCATTCAAGTTTTGCAGCCTCTATCGCTTTCCCCTACTATTTCTCAGAAATCTTCATCTCTTCCTTTTCTTATCACCTTATATCTCTCGTTAGCTTCTACTTAAACTTGAGAAAATCCGCAGTCTCCGCAAATATCGATCGTTAGAGATTAGAAAACTCTAAGAAAAATCATCGCAATTCGAGATTTGAGCTGATAAATGTCCGAGTCTCTAGCCTGTCACATGCTGAAGAATGGAAAAAGAAGGAGAGTCTAAAAAGTGCAAAGAATTTTATATTCAGAATTTTGAAGTTGAATTATCGTCCTTTAAAAATTTTCGTACTTCCTATAACTTCTTGATCTTAGCAAAAATTACTAAATTTGAAAGTCCAAATTACCAAATTTTAATTGATTTTCCTAATCACTGGTCGCCTAACTGTCATCTTATCAAAGAATCAAATTTGACAGGAAAAATGCAGACAAAGAAACCTCAGCAGAATCGAGAAGAATGTCAATTATCATCAAGAGTGGGTTGTAAAATGACCATGTAAAGTCAATCGAAAGCCGATAAATTCAAAATAAAATCAAATTTCTGAGATAAAGTAGAGATAGAAATAAACTAAAATTTAATAATTTTGCAAATCGTAAGTTCAGAAAATGTGGGAAAATATCCAAAAGCGCAATATTTCTTTCGCATTTTTTTCAATTTCATGAGAAATCTATACCACGCGATAAAAATGAATGAATGGCACATTGCGGAAATTAAAAATTTCGTCGAATTTCAGAAATTTTCGGAGGGGAATGATGAATCTCTTCGGGGGAAAATTGTGAAGCCTTAATATAAATTTGGTTCATTTCGCAGGACGGGCGCAACTTTTTGCCAATCGCTCTAGACGAGAGTGGGAGAAAGATAGGAGGAAAATGTGAGCGCTGTGAAAAGGGAGGGGAGCCGAAACTTTGTCGATGCAGAGACGGGAAAAAAACGTGGCAATCGAAGGAAATTTAGAGAAGCAGAAACGGAGGAATAGTGTTGGAAAGAGTTAGAAGTGAAAGAAATAGTGCAGACGAAAAGAAACTTCCCTCGTCAAATAAACTCCCCTTCTCTCTCATGAGGTAAAAGAACGCGCGCAGCAGCAGCAGCGAGAAAGCGAAAAAATGAAACCCGCTCGAAAGAAATCGACGACGACGAAAAACGGTCCCTCTGTTTCTTTCGCACAGCAATATTTCTCCGTAGTTCGTATTGATTCGGCTGTTTCACTAAAATGAGAGGGCGCACGAGAACAGAGAACGTTTGCTCCGAAACGATCTCACGATATATCCCATCCGGTTTACGAGGTCTATCCCTATGTACAAGAAAAGGATTCGTCACGCACCCTTGTAATATTGCACTTTTACGCACACCCAAAAACGAACGTAGGGTACGCGAGTTTTACCTGCAAAAAGAAGTGACAGTATTCAGAAAGAGTGAGTAGAAAAAAGTTCAATGAATAGGCTTGGGAACGCGAAAAGAAGGATATTGAAATAAACACCACCCTTTTCAATGTCGGACTTTAAACCTATTGAACAATGTGAAGTAGGAAGTAGATTACTTGCTTTGAAATGTTCACGAAATTGCCCTGAAAAAATTAGTGAGATAGATCAAAATCTAGCAAATTTTTTTTGCAAATTTCAACTCGGCAATAGCTAAATTCTTGAGCGATTATATTGAGTCACAAATCTCATTAGGTAAGACCTAGCTAGTAACGTCAGAAGATTATGGGCACCAATAATTTCTGCAAATGGCTGTCTGTCTGGGACATTCTTGCAAAAATCCCCCTCTTCCTATTAGGCACAGACTGCAGGTGAAAAAGTTAAAATTATGCGGTATTCAATTTCGAAATTCTAAAATTAAATATTCTGTCTAAGAGAATAGGAGAACCGATCAGTTACTTTTCACGTGGTTTGGCAAAAGGCAATTTCAGGTGGAAGTCAGGAAAGTATTTTCGTTCTGGTAGACACTTCGACTCAAAAACTCCCGAAACTAAATCGAATATTGTCATGAAACTATGAAACACCTTTGAAAAGTTGAGTATTTTGGGTAGGATTTCAAAGATAATGATGTTTTTTGTTCTAAAGTTGGCAGTCCACGTAGGTTTCAAACATCAAAAGATCGGAGGATTAATGGATTCCAGAGTTTACGAGGAAAAATTGGAAACATCGAAATTCTCTAGGCTGCGAAAGGAATGAAAGACATCGATTGAAACCTCTAGGGTTGTGAAAAATGGCTGAAGTGACTGAGGCCCTAGTCGGAGCCGGAGACGGGCCCTGTGGCTAGAAGAACTGGGGGTAAGCAGCATCAGTTCTACAAAGAGAGGGGAAGGGAGGGAAATAGAGAGGGTCTACGTGTTGGGACGAAAGAGGACGGCGACAAGCCGAGGCAAGTGAAAAGTGCAATCCTCTGATTCTTTTGCTCTCCGAGAGAAAAAAAGCTATTTCCACCCATCTTTCTCTTCTTTTCCTCTCATTTTTCGCTATTTCCCCCATTTTTTCTTTCCTGTCTGAGGAGGGGCGGACCCCCTCTCTCTCTCTGCAATGGAGCGCGCTGTCTGAAGAGAGAGGGGAAGAAAAGAACTGCGGAAAAATGATCAAACGCCTGAAAAAAGCAGCAGAAAAGAGGGGAAGGGAGGAAGTAAGAGAGACATGCAAAAAAAAACAGCCCAAGTCACGAGAGGAAGAGAGATGTAAAAATATAGAAAGAAAAGTGAAATATTAGAAAATTCTCGAGGAAAAAGGTAAAAAAAAATGTTGAAGAAATAGCTCATGAATTATGGAGAATGAAGGAGAAAAGAACTGCGAAAATAGTGCATGAAACAAGGGGAAAAGGTGATTTCCCGGAAAAGGAATAGACATAGAGCGCGCTGAAGCAACAATTTCGGACATCAACGGAAACGAGGTACAGCCTCTTTTCTGTATCTCAGATTTTCATACTATTTCCTATGTCCATTCTATCCCATTAAGCCGACGATCAATCAATTTTATCATATCACCTTGATAAGAGGGGAAATTTCACTAAGCGATATCACGTTTGATATTTTATCGATCAAGAATATTTGATAGTTCATCAACTTTGACTAGGAATGATATCGATAGAAGAGACGTTAATGACTTTATAAGAAAATATTAGATAAAGCGAATAAGCTTGACTTATCGATAAACTAATAAGTTTCTATCAGATTTCTAGACGCTGTGGTAAGATCAGCCTCATCAAATATCGGTTATCAGTTAGAGCGCCTATCGAGAGAAATTGACCTATCTAATTAGCTTCAGACTTCTCCAAATTCTTTGGCGCACAATGATACATTTGGCATGCAAAGATAGTTTTTCAAAGAAACTAGAGAGTTCTGGGAATTACGAATTTTTATATAAATAATTGATTCAAATTATTCCTGCAATTAAAACTGGAAGAAGGATGTTTGATGGAAATAAATGCCACATAAAATTTCATAAAGTGGCGGAATTTGATTGATAAGTCATGGGGTTTAACCGAAGGATGATTATGAGAGTTTGTGAAAGTTGATTCAACCAGTTTAGCAACTCGTAGTGAATTCGGAAATTCTGTAAATGAGTGGTTTCCTAATTCGCTTCGATTTTAGCGAATTATGAGATGACTTGGCCTTCTCGATTTCCCTCTACCTTTCATTCTCTGAATTCAAAATGCTGTTTTCCCGCAGATTCAATCTCTTCCACTCTAGCTATCTCGACTCGAAATACTATTTCATTGACAAAGATAGTAGCAAAAAAGTGCCATTGATTTTGTCGGACCGGTTTTTGCCCGACCACGACTTTTTGTGAATCGCGAGGAAACGCGAGTCCTTCATCGAATTTTATGTCAGCCTTCAATTCACTTTATCTCCCATCAATTTTCTCTAACGCAGAAATGTGTAATTCAAAGATCAACCAATCGGATTTCAGGATAAAAATTTCGAAATGATTTTTTAGTTTCAAAAGAAAAATCGCTTTTTATCAGTGAATTTTGATAATCATGAATCACCAACTAGTGAAATTCAGAAATTCGTATAATGCTCATTTTTGGAAATCGCACAAAATCATGAGACAATTCGGAAACATTTTCCTTGAATATCGCGGGTACAATTAGGATATTTTCACACAAGACTTCCTATCAAAATGTATTATTTCCGAGTATCCAATAAGAGATGAAACTAATTTGTGCTCAATACGTAACTTCGGCTAATACGAATACAATATCCTTGCATTAGATTAGATACAAATAAAAATATCTTCATCATGTTATAGTTTCGAAGATTATCGGAGCAGGTGAACTTTAGAGATTTGATTTGGCGAAATCTTCTATCTAACATTTTTCATTAACATAATCTTCATTACTAGATTTCAAGAAACTCGTAAGCATCTTTCACTTGAATTGCATCAGAATTACGACATAACTAAAATGAAGTGATAATAATTTCAAGAAAGTGCCTGATGAAACTATGAAAAACCTCTGAGTCTGCATAAATTGACTATACCCTCGGATTAGCGATATGTGGAGGATAGATTAAAAAAGCATGCATAAAATTGCAAACATGCGGAAATATAAGCTGCTCCGCCCATTTTTCTCAAATTAATTTTTGTGATTCGTATAGGATGATCTCGAGTCACGTGGGCTTTTTATGTATTTTACTGCCTTTTGCAGGAGGAAAAGTTTATGAGCTCGGAGGGAAGAAATGGCGAAGAATTTTTAGAGCCTCCACAATAAAAAGCTTCAGCAGCAATAGTCTATAATTGGAAAATTGCTGCTACTAACGCTATAGGATAGCATCATAATTTAATCTTCTAGCATTGCGCTATTTTTGCACACGCATATCTTTCATCTTTTCTTTTTTTTAATAAATGAACTCGGCAAATTTAGCTGCAACACTTTCAACAAAAAATGAAACGATTACTTTTTATCAAATCTATCTAAACCATGAAAAACTAGAAGATGATATTTTAGTGAATCTTCTTAAATCAAGGATTAAAGGTCTCAAATATGAGTTACTAAAGGATAATAATGGAAAGATTACGTAGACATGCACAAACAGAATAAAAAATAGTAGGAAAACATGATTTAATTTAATTACATTGGAAATTCTTCGATTCAGCTTATTATTGGAATGCCGAAAATATCAAAACTGTGGAATTAGTATAAAATAAGGATTTCTTAGGCTAGTTTACTTTGAATTTGATAATTTTGAAAAAAACTACAAATTATGATATCGTCTGTTCCCCACGAAGCAACAGTTCTAAAAATATCAATTCGTGAAACTTTTGAAAACAGCATCAAAACGAATTAGCATGATGAAAGACGTCACTGTCATATCTTCACTTATTTAGAACAGTCAAAATTTTCATTTTTTCCCGTTAAAATTCAATTATCTGGTCGATTGATGGAGGAATTGATTTTTATGGAAATGAAAATTTTGGCTGCCCCGAACGAATGAAAATGCATAAATGGCATATTTTTCGTCATTTAATTCGCTTGCATCTGTATTAAAAGTTTTCACTAATTAGCATTTTCCTCAAAAACGATCACTTGGTGAGCACATGGTAGTTCAAAGTGAATAAGACCTTCATAAGGTTGGTGCTCATTATCTCAGAATGTTCTTTTAGAGTTTTCAATCGTATAAAAAGTTTACTAATTTTAAAAATAATGAAACCTTCTAAAAGAGCACTTCAAAATAGTCACATTTCATGACCAAATGACCAAATAAATGAATAGCCAATGCATAAAATAATTGCCCAGTGGGCGAGGATCGGTTTGCTTAGCAGTCATCGCAAAATTCGACAATGAAAATAGCAACGCGTCTCGTTTTCGCAAAATGAGAATAGGCTGGCACGATTTTGAGCAGGCGAATTCGTTCATTATGCTTTGGAAAGACAGCGCTGAAAAGACATGAAAGATATTTCAAACTCGACCTTTATGAGCAGACATTTTCTTCTGACCACACTGGCACGACCACAAGAAGAATGATGTAACATAAATTGAGGTAGATGGCGATTTCGCCGGTGTCCTTTATAGAGGACCAAAACGGTCTCTTTCTCGCATGCATTTAATATTCAAATTCATGATAGAAAAAATTGGATATATTTGATACTACGTGAGTTTCTGACAGATTTACATTCGCGGAAAAAATCAGCCTAAAATATTCATAGGTGAAATGGAATCTAGGGCAATAGTTAATCAAACATCGAGAAACGAAATGGAAATATGACATGGAAATGAGATCATCATCAAAAATCAAATTAAGCAATTACTACCACCAAAAATTATTATAATTTAGAGGTTTTGATTTTTTTTGCAAATAACGTAAAAGAAAATTAATTTTTGAGAAACTATCACAAAATTCATAATCATTTTCGAAATTATTCTATTCCAAAACTAAGTCCCCAAAATGAATTTTGTCACGAAAATATTGAAAGCGCGTTGATAAAATATCAGATGAAATGAATTTACACAGTTTGGTTACGGAAGTGCTTTTCTCTCCGAGGTATGCTCGAAAAGACTCCCGCTAATGTCTAGTGGTGGTTGCCCAATTATTTTTTTCTTGTGACGCGACAAGGACTATCACTGTTGGGGTTTGAATGCTTGCAAATTTGAGGTTCATCTCCAAGAAGAATATACTCAACTACACGTGGAATGAAGAAGGGTTGAGATTTGATGGCTGTCGATCGACTTGTAATGGCGGCAGAGCATGAGATCAAATGAGAGATCGCGGGTATTTATAGATTTGGGAGTAATGGCGGATAGGTTGATACTTTCGTATCGCCTCATGCTGCGTTCCATTGTGGATCCTTTCTAACTTCATCCAAATAAATAAAGGAAAAAAACAAAGACGAACATGTTTGAAACTTGGACGCCCTCACAAAATCTATCCAAACCCGATTAGACATTAGACTATTGCCAAGTTTACTTGAAAGCTCACTGGAAAATCCTCGCGTTTTTCACGTAGAATCAACCAAGCAAATCGAGTGATACTCCCACTCATCGTGGTTGCCAGACTGGGGAATCATGCGAAATTGTCGAATTATGCAAAATTCCTGGATTTTCGTAAATACGTAAACATTGGACGTAGAATAGTGTATAGCGTCAATTTGAAACAATAACTGATTAAAATTCACTCAAATTCGTGATAAACATTAATATAACGAAACATTTGGCAAATTTTCAAATAAATTTCAGTTTTTTGATACTCGAAGAAAATAATCGCCGCCTTCTTATTTGTTACACCCGAAATTACATGTCCGAAAGACCCACTTTATATACGATTTCCTTTAAAACCAGAAATCTTATAGGTAATTATTAATGCTCGTGCATAGATTATCATATCATTTATCTTTCTCAGAGCTTTTAATATTTCACATAGGGGTAGAGTCGTAGTCTAATTTTAGAATATTTCGAAGATTGTGTCTACTCGTGTGTTCTAACTTTTCCTTTCGAATATTCAAGAAAAACTTAGCAAAATCCTAACGAAACCTTTTGTTATTTTATCATCGGAAAAAGTAACCGAAAAATTTATGCGTTTCTTTCAAACCAGTGACTTGCATTAGCATTTGAGCATGACTTGTGATCGAGTTTTCTGATCAACTCATTATTAGAAATTCACCTAAGGGATGTGGCCAGGGACTCTGAGCATCGTTCGTGTCAATTATTAAGCAGCTGAAAGGATTTGAGATATCTTCGCCTAAAAGGGAAGCAGCGAAGAGAAAGAGCAAAAACGAAAAAGGCAGCGGCAGAGCTCTCGGCGACAAAAAGTGCACCCGGCACGGACAAGGGCTGAGAAAAATGAAAAAAAGCTGAGAAGTAGACAAAAAACCAACCCGAGAACTCCTAATAAAGGGATTTTCTAATGGAAATCCCCTTAATTTCATTTCATTTCATTTTGCTAAGTCAAAATTAACCGAAGTTAAATATGAATAGTCGACTTGTTTACACGATGTAGAATTCTCTGACTTTTAGCCGCAGGATTGTAGGAAACTTTGAAACACAAATTGTTAAAAATAATGAATTGAGGTCAAATACAAAGTGAAAAATAGAAGGAATTTTCAAATGGTGGAGACAAATCTCGTCATGTTTTGATGCTGTTGAATAGTATTTTAGAAAAAAACATCAAATATGAATCTTGTAAATACACAAGCGTTTAACTAGAGAACGCAAATGCTCAAATTTGAATAGCGCTTGTGCTCTCTACGTATAAGAATAACGGACCATAAACGTTGACCGAAAACTGTCAAGATTATAGCAAAATTTGATAAAAACGTTAGATACTTTCAAAAATCTCTTTGCAACTAGTGAATTTCTGCAGTTCCATAAAGTAGGGATCAAACATGGCCTTTTTGTCCTCATATAATTTGCAAAGTCCATTTGCATGAGTGCATTTTGCCTGTTAATCCTTTTCTATCCTTGAAAAAGCGTCTGTGAATCATCCCAGTGAAATTCTGCAAGTCAAGAACAAAGAACTATTGAATCTCGTGCTTCAAAGTTGGAGAATAACAAATTAATCCGTAGTGTTCAACTGATAAAGCTGATAAAATTACAAAGAATATTCACTCTTTCCATTTATCCCCTTCATGTGATTATGAAGCTGTGAAGGATAAAAGAAATGGCATCGTTGTTTGGACTATGAGCTGATTAATTGCGTCGCCCTATTAGTCGTTCATATCAGATTTTTAGCAGGAATAGAACATACCCTAACAGGGATTTGATAAAATGTGTCATGATAATAATTACTAAAACAATAAATAATTGCACACAAATTTAACGTCGACACAGATAAGTCTCCAATTCCATTTGCGGATATGCGTGACATTGGATTCGGAAGTTCGCTAATTGAAAATTGTTGGAGATAAACTAACTTCCGATAAGTGTCGCTAATTGGAGCTAGCGTAGGATGATAATAAGGCCACGGTCGTGCGATATATGGGCCCGAGTTGTTGAGGTAGAGCTCTCTGAAATTACGACTTTTTTAATATATTAATTTTTGATGATTGTAAGTTACCTATACGACGACGCTCCTCCAAATGAAGCACTCCTGACTTTCTGAACTTCGCCAGTGTTGTTGAAAAAGTCGTTTTCTTCTCAAATTTAAGGATCTTTATCATCTCAAAAAAGTATGTTATACCTTTGATACTGAACGACTGCATCGCATTTTCGCTACTAGGTTTCTGGAGTGTCGCAATTGATGGTAAAGAAAGCATCGATGATGAACTAGCATTTAGTGACTCAAAAGACGTGGTGCACTAAACCAGTTCTTTTTTTTTGGATTCAAATTGACGCACAGAAACTTTGTGATGTTTAGACATGATCTTGCCAAGTAGAACTTGCACTTCTCAAGTTTCATTATCGTAGTGCAACAGGGTTTTTCGATGAACAGCTAAATCCTAAGAGTTTACCTGTAGTGACGGCAACGAACTCGATGCAGTTGTGGTGCCAACTAGTGGGGCCATTGGTTGATAAGGCGGGGGTGGATGATAAAGCGGAGTCGTTTGGATCGAACTAGTGTAGCTCATCGTCGTCAACGTTGCGAGTTGCCTCGGTTCAGTGGGTGCCTCAGGGCACGACATACTTTACCTTAAATTTCATACCCTTTATTTACAGTGGCGGACAAAAGCGTTAGGCCACCCACATATGGCCTCCTATATTAGCAGTAACTTAGTGACCATAGCCAATGTATAATTTATACTAGCCACCGGATTGAAAATGTCCACTTTTCATGTATGCGTTTTACGCGTAATTTGAAAAGTGACGGATTCAAATACGGTATCATCTTAAAGCCTTGTCCTACTTGTATATCCACCGAAAATCCCCATATAGATTCATTAAGCAGCAAGAAAAATATTTTTTTAAAAAAAAGTCAAATATTTATGGACAAGATCAGTACTTATTCAATAATTTCTACAAAACGATGCTCGGAAGACTCATGATGTTTTCTTACGAATCACTTTGATCTATTTCTAAAATCATGATATTATGAAGCTTCCGAAGGATCGATAGATAACTCGAAATTGACAAAAATGCTGGAGAAAACAGGTAAAGGTGTCGAAAAAAGTCAAATTCAAGAATTTCTAGAGAAATTAATAGAGTAATTTTTTGTATGAGGTGTCGTTTGAAAGGCATAAGTCAAAAGTCAGGCTGCCCGTTGCCTTCTTGCCATCTCTTGTCTCTCAGCTGGAGTTCATTTTCGTCTTTTCGTCGTTGGTACGACTATGTGGCTATGCGTCTCTTCACACGCGCATTCCATATTCATCTTTCTATTTTCATTTTCTGCCTCGATCCTCACCCGTTCCGATTCTCTAATTTCGCCACGGTCTCTCATCCGTTCTCTTTTTTCTTTCGAAGCTACCCTCATGGCAAAAACCATTCGCCTCCATGCGCCCCCGTCAACAATAGAGTCAGAGTCAAGCGAGAGGAGAAGACCTTCAGGCATGTAACATTTCGTCTCTCTGACACTCTCTTCAAGCTTCATTATCCCTGAAATCCTCTATTATTTCCCCATATCTTTATACACCAGGCTTCATTCAGTCAGCCTGACTTTCCTTATTTTATGCGCGCGCTTACATTCTTTCAAATGGCAATTTCCAAAATTGAGACCCCAGCGGTTGAACAATAAAAATACGCCCAGCAAATTTTCGCGAACTCACATCAAATAACCACGAATTTCTGGACCTTTGAATCAAGAGCAGGGAGGCAGACAATATGAAGCCAAATGACTGAGTGAATTCCCGAATTATTACCGAATAGAGAGGTTCTGAATTGTTGAATATTTACCGCACCGACACCACAATAAAATTCCGACAATATGATGAGAATGATAAAATATTGCGGAATTATGGCTTATTAGTGCGTAGAAAGAATTTTGAAGACTCACTACATGATAATATGAAATTAGAACACTAATAACATCGTCAAAGATTGAAGCTAGAAATATAATTTTTGAGATTTTCCAAAGTTGAATAACGGGCGAAATGACTTTCAACTCATACTTTCCCTTTCCCTGTAAAGATAAATGGAAGAATAAGTGACGACAAATAATCTTCAACCTGAACCAAACTATCAGTTTTATAGGCAAATTCAGGAAGTGACTATAAGATCAAAACGTTTTTTCGAAAATATTTTGCCAAATTAAAACCAACTCAAGCACTGTTTGCATGCTAAAACGACAGCTTTACCTGATAAAGCCTCCTTTCTGCTGCAAATTTCGAACGCTTTTCTATCGCTCGATTGTTTGGTCGTACCTGGGGGTAAACGCACCGATTTCCCAATATGTTTTCGAAATTATCACCTCCTGCTTTGAGCTTCTATCTTTCAACATAAAACTTGATTTCTCCTCGCTTATAAATGGTGAAAACAAGATGGTACGAGCACAGAAGTGTCTTCATAGATAAGTTTTTTAATGGTAGAAATCGTTGAGAATTTCAGATTTTAACCTGATAAGAAGGTATTAATAATAGTGATACATCGTAATTTTCATAAAGTGAAAATTTCAGCGATTCGATATGTAGCTCATGTTTTCAACACATGTGATAATTTGAACAAACTCTATGCAATCATTGGGTATGCTATTTAAAATTCTGCTGATAAAGCAATCACTGATTGAAGCAGACTTTTTAGAACACGACCGCAAAAACCCGCAGAAGAATAATATATTTTATCGAGAGAGAAAAAGAAGATATGCTCTTTTCCTCTCTCGATATATCATGCTATTTTCTGCGGGTCGCGTTTTGAGAAGTCTGGATTGAAGTATTACATTTATCAATTAGCTCTTTGAAATTACGATATGCATAAAGTAAGACAGTGAGAGAATTAATTATCGTTACTGATAAGAATTTTTAAAGAAAATTATATTTTATGTGTGCCTCTATCTGCTTATTGCATTATTGATTATTTTATTCATTCAGGGCAACTTGGATTTGTCGCGATGTGCTATAATAGAATATTTATGTCGAAATACTGCCACATCAAATTTGTCTTTCAACACGTCGCGACAAATTCAAATGGTCCTATTGATCTAAATTTAACAGTTTATTATTCTTCTTCTTCATGTTGTTATTAAATCGAAGAACTATATTATTTTGATTTATTCATCATTTGAACAATTCTCACTCAACAAAGACAATTATAGCAGTAGAAAATTTGAGATCGACTCATAAATAAACTGATTATATGAAATCTAAAAATAACATATCTATTTAATTTTTTTTTTATAAATAGAACAATTGATATGGCGACTTATTTCCTTCGGAATTTCATGACCATCGGTTCAATCAGTGAAAATACGCAAGGGACAAGAAGTAGTGCATGAATAACGCATAAAATCATACAGACTATCATTGTCTTGGCAAATACCTGAAAAATGATCCAATTTTGTATTTACTTGAAGTTTATCATAGCATCGTAACTTTAAAAACCATTTTATCGTTAGATAGGACTAGGTTATGGTGAAGTCGGTTCTTCTGGATGATCATTTAGAATGGCGTATTTCTCATATCCCAATTTTGCCATAAACCCAAAGGTAGTTTAAAAAAAAGACTTACATTAGACATGTAAACATCCGTAAACTTGAGCGACAATACGCATAAACTCGTACTGATCGATGCTTGAATCGCTGGGAAGCCTACTGAAGCGAGACAGTGTAGCAATCGTCGTTCTGCATTAATTGGAGGTGCCAAATGCTGTCCTAAAATTTCAGAATGGAATTATGGAAATGAACCTACTATTGAGTTTTTTTTTTTTAATGTTTTCTAGAAAATCACTATTCTCTCACCGGCAGTATGGTAGTGATAGCTGACGTGAGCCGGCACGTCAACCGAAAATCCTATCGAAATGATCAAAGCGGCCATCACAATGGGGTCCAAGTCGGTGCCCGTCATGGAGAGAATGCCAAGAATTCCTGGAAAATGTTGGCTTTAAACAGCCTTAAGAAGGGAAATACCGGTCATGATACTAGCGATGACTCCCGTAGCGACGCAAACCGTGAAGAAATCGTACATGAACACGAAACAAACCAAAGCCATGCATCCTAGTGTTGCGGCTGCGGCCTAAAATTTCCCCTTCGTGATTTGAATAACTCCGACAATTGAGTATCAGTGTCATCCAAGATTATTCGTCCTTACCTGCCAAGCGTCAGTCGGAATATTATCAATTAGATCGAGATAGATTCCGTCGTCAGAATAAACTGATACGTTCAAATCGGGGCTAAAATTGGATTTATTATTTCTTTTTTTGTTAATTTCGCCCGATTGATCTTCCTACTTGTACTTATCGATGACAGATCGCCACTGTTTGAGCATTACATTTCTCGCGGGCCATTCCTTGAGTTGCTCCCCTCTGAAGGCGAATGTCATGAAGAAACGGTCGACTTGGATGGATCCGCTGGATTTTTCTTTTAATTTAAGCATTACTTTGCTAAATTTTGAACCTTGAGAGATTTTTGTGGAACCGCAAAAATCCCCTCCAATAAGAGTATTCAGGCCACTCGATGAAATCTGGGATGTTGTCGAGGTTGAGTACTGAATTTTGGAATTTCTTACGAAAGACTAAAGTTAGAATTGTGCTAGCAAAATTCTTTGATTCAGCTGTGCTCCCAACAATTCTGCTAAAATTTAAACATTACGTGAACTATTGTTGTTCTCCGTCTCCTCTTCACCATTTTCCATCTCTTTCATCGTTTTATCGAACTTTTTGAAGTCCCTGAAACTTTGGATTTGAAAATTTAACTATTCGAAAAAGTACCGAATGAAATAGTTCGTGCTCTGATTCCCCCAAGCACCCGGAAGAGATTCCATATCTCGGACAAAAGAATCTAGTCTGAAATACGAAAAATATATTTACTCAAGAGGAGATTTTACCTTGCAAGTCTCTTAGGATCGGAAATATTTCCTGGATTACTCACGAACACTGAAGCTAGCGTGTAGTGAGGAACGATGTATTCAACTCGAAGATCATCCATCTGAAACTTTTACCCCTCTTTCTATTGGGAATCTTTGAATTTGACCTCGATGAGCGATGAATCCGTCGAGAATAACTTCTTCGGAGTTAGGTTGATTTCCAAAAGGGTTATGAACTGAAAACTCAATTATTTCTACTAAATGAACTTAATTCTTTACATAGACGCAAAATCCGATATAAATGGCCCAAATCAGAACGCATACGAGTCCGAATAGCCTGTTCGTAACAAGAGCGACGTACTTATGCAGGAAGTTCGAAAAGAATGACTTTACATTGTCGTGGAAGGTGTTGTCTTTTTGCTGGAATTGTACAAAAAATTAAACTCCCAAATTTTGGATTACCTTATCCGAATTGCTCTTGATGCTGTCTTCCTCGTCACCACACGAGATCCTCTTCGTGTTCAGCGATTCTTGCTCACTCCTCATTTCGAAAGTACCGGCGATTATCATTACGGCGGAATAGAATGTGATCTGTAAAATGTTCCTTCTCAAAGATTTTGTCATCAATATTGATGAAGTGGTGTGCATTAGAAGTCTAGCTGATCTCCATTACCTGATATATGAAATCCACGAAGATGCAAGCCATGTTTCCATAGGCTAACAATGTAACTTCCGGTGATCCAGTGTAAGTTCCAACGCAATCCGCAAGAATATTTGTCAATGCACTGATCATGATCGCTGGGCCGGTGTCTTCTAGTACCTAAATGTAGTTTGGTGATAAATCTCAAGAAAAGAGCATGAATATACTTCAGCCAGTCGTTCTGTAGCCGAATCATCTTTGACTGGGTTCCTTCGTCGCTTCTGAGTCACCCTTTGCCAAGCGTGGATCATCAGATACGCATCATCTACTCCGATGGAGAGCACGAGGAAGGGCGTTACAGCCAGAACTGATCCGAATCGAACACCGATGAGGAACAGACCACCCAAACCCGTTCCGCATGCCATGAAAGGGCAAATGCAAGCGACGAGAGCGAGAGAGAGCTGGAATAGTTGATTTTTGAAGTCATTAACCGAAAGTGGGATTTTCATTAAAACTGCTGAAAGGATAAATTATTTCAGCGTTAATTTTGAACCTAGGAAAATGGGCAAACTGAAACAAACCTTATGGATCGACACCTGCTGCATGTAAAGAGCCGACAAGAATGTCGTCGTGGTCGATACGACCGCCATGATCGCGAAGCCAATAGCCAAATACGGCAACAGAGACATCCCAGCCCGAACGACCTCAGATTCGACGTAGGTCGTAGATAGAGTCAAAACTTTGATGGTTGGAGATGAGAAGTTCCTAAGGGTTGACATTGATTAGAAATATCTTGGCTTTTATCGGACTTCTCAAAGAAATCGGTGATTGATGTCTCGTAGTTCTTCACGTCCTGAGTCGTCCAAGAATCTTTGCGTTCGGCTCGGAATTGGAGGGATATCATCTGAAAATGAGTAATACCTTTCATCAGCTCCATTGTTTTAAAGAAGAAACGATCGGAATTTAAGAAATCACTAATCCCCTGTTAAAGCTCACCTTCGCGCTCTTCAAATTTGTGATATCGCTCATATCCGTAGAATTCAGAACCAGTGACGTTCCATTACTCGAGTTATTGTAAAGTTCAACCCCGAAGAAATGTTGCTAAAATTCGGTTTCTTCTTTAGAAAACTTGGATTTTCGTACTTGAATGTTCAAATTTCGGCCATAGAGTAACGATATCGGATATGTGAGTTGGATTCGATCATTACGAGGCAGACCTTTCTCGATGCTTTCTTTCTCACTGATGTAGGATTTCTAAAATTGATAATATTTAAAGAAAAAATAAAATATCGAAAATGGAATCTTGCGTACTGCAAAGTCCACGAAAGGTTCATTGATCTGGCAGAAGCTGTAACAGAACTCCATATAGGATTCGTTTTTGCCGCTACTTCGATCCAGCATCGTGAAGTTATTCGCAATTATTTCTTCTACCTAAGTATAAGTTTAGAAAAGTACAAATTGATGTATTTTACCCTCAAAGTCTCGAGTAAAACATCTTCATCCAAGACATTTCCGCCATCTTTGGGTAATATCAAAATAAATTCGGTAATTCCATTGCCACCTTTTGAGAAGAATTCTGTCATAACCTAAAAAGATATTTTAAAAATGATCAAAAGGTTGAAAAAAGCTTAAAATTCTAAATTATTTTGAAAATACGATATTTCGCCGAAATTTAAAAGAAAAACTCACATTCCACTCATCTCTAGCTCGAGCACCATACGGTGTGTACCCAGTAATGTCATTTTCTTGTCTAAATTTTAATTTTTGAAGAGAAGTTATATTTAAAAAAAAAAAAAAAACTCACGGTGTGACTAGAATTTTATAGGTACCAGCTAATGTTAGAACATTCGACACGATGATAATTGGTATTGCAAATCTTCCGACGAAATAGGCCCATTTTCTATACAAAGCGGCCGTCCATCTACCGACATGACCCGAAGAATGTGCCACATCCAAGGCTGAATTTTATTTTTGTTATTTTTACAAACCGATCAAATTTCAATTTTTCTTCACAATTAAATTCTTTCTACGACCCAACATACAACTTTAACCAAAAATCAACTTTACACTAATCGATAATCGCTGATAGTGCACCATTCGACTGTTAAACAGTCCGTGAGAATTGTCATTTTGCCGATTTACGAGAATTTCGATTTTTGGCAAAATTCAGCAAAATGAAAAAAATTAGTCGATAAACTTCAACATCAGCGGCTAGAAACTATAAGTCGAATATAATTAAATCTTGAAAAAATTGATGATTCATGGTTTTTATCATGCAGAAAAATGCGTTTGGAAAGTTCGTACAAATTTCACAAAAAAAATTATAAGGAAGGTAAATTATGAATTATCCAAGTATCCGATTTTAATGATCTATAAAAATAATTTTAAAAGGCTCGAAAACTCTAGAAAAATTAATATTGATAGGAGAGAAAACTACACAGACTACCCAGAAGGCTAGTTAATTTTTAAAAACCCAGAAAACTTCTGCTGGCAAACCTTTTTCGTGCTGGACCAACTCCGGTGCTATCCGCATGGACACTTCGGTGTTTTGCTTGCGCGGCGAGAGTCGATTGCCTTGAAATCACGAATGAAAACGGTGTTGAAGAGCGAAACTTCTCTACAAAGCGACTTTCAAACCGTTTCTCTGAAAAACGTCAAAATATTGATAATGATAGATGGCGATAAATGGGAAGATCGGAAATGGCGGAAAAAGGTTAGGGGTGCGATCAATTAAATTTTCAGTAGATTTTTCGAGTGTATGAGTCAAAATCGGGAGAATTTCGTAATTTTATGTGAATTTTCGTTATAGAAAATGTAATGAATTAAATCATATTATTTCGGGATTTTGATTTTTGTCTAAGCGAATGAATAGATCAACTGTAAGTGTTTTCTCGAAATTCAAAAGCCGAGCTTGCATAAGAATAAGGAATGGAGGTCAACGATTGGGTGAAGAATTGAATTAGAATAAGGATAGATCGAGAATAAATAGAAGAGTGGAAATAAAATAATTGCTAAAGCGAGTTCATGAGATGCTGATTTTATTTCAAAATTAGAATATGATAGACGTTCAAATAATATGCAATCTAAAATTGAATAACTTGCCGAATAAATAGAATGAACAATTAACTTGTACAAAGTCCATTCAGTCTAGCTTATTTTTATTTTCTATTGCAATTCAAGAATGAGAAGTATTTCTAAACCTAGAGCGCGTGACAATTTCTCTACAAGAGCTGTTAGGTTTTAGAATGGGTAGGCGTTCTGAAATTTCAAGGCGAAAAAAATCGTTTTGAGAGGTTTAGTTGAGAAAACTTTATTCGACTGACCATTGAAGAGTAGAAAATTCAGTGGAAAATTTTATAAGCAAAAAATCGATGACTTGATAAACTTTAACCTAAAAATTACTGTTGGGAAGAATTAAATCTTACGAAATACAGGTCTACTTCCCCAGGCCCAGGACTAATAAATTTGACGGAGAATTTATCAACGATGAAGAATGATGTTTTCAAAAAATACGCCAATTCGCCCCCATTCGAGTTTCAAGTTTCGAAAAAAAAAATGCGTAATTTTCGTATTGATAACCAACTAACCAGCTTTATGATCAACTATATCAGTGACGGTTCAATATTTGAAAACGAGACTGGTAATTTGATGTCATGCAAACCGATTGAATTGAAGTTGTGACAACTCTATGATCAGACCGAATTCGTGAACATGACAAATTTCAAACATTATCAAAACCGTTGGATACTTGAAAATTTGAAATTTTGCGAAAAAAAATTTTTATTTCAAGTAATTTTAATCTTACAAACCTTTGACCACAAGAGTTTTACCAGCGGTCATCAATAGGCGAAATTGACCTCAAGGTGAAATGAATCAATCGAATCAGACTGAGAATTGTGAATAGGACTGGTTAAATGGTTAAACTGACCGGTGACGAGACATTTTTGAGTAATTAAATCGAGAAAGTCATCTGGCATTTATTTTTGTCCAACACGTTTGTCAAAGTTACACAATTACTAAACTTCTAGCACCGATTTCAAAACAAACAATCGTTTTGGGTGGTTTTCATCGTAAATTGAAGCAAATGCCGTTTTGAAAAAGGGTAACTCGTGCCGTTGCTAATTTATGTGCTAATCAAACTGACTTTAACGCGGAAAAATAATTAATCTTTAACCGAATTTCTCTGAATGAAGCATACGTGGTGGTAAGTAACGGTTCCGTTTGTTCGAAACACAGAAAAACTACTTCTGACTAAAGAATTGCTAATTCGAAATTTAGCCTAGTTGTGTTGAGCGGTAAGTGGGAATGAGAATATTTTTTACAAAATACATGAAGATACAAGTAACAGAGACTCTTGGCAATTCGTAAATGACGAGACCACATTTTTTAAAATCTAATCAGATACGATTGTCGGAAATATATTTTTTAGAAGTTTTCTATGAATTTTTGTTTAAAAATAATACACAGGTAGAAGCTATTTCTAAGTTACGGAAAAATGACACCGGACAGGTCTAAAACACTGAGAAGAAAATAAGCCGCCCCTAAAACGCTTCATTCGTGCGCCATGCCTTTGCAGGATCAGTGTGGGATAGGTATTCAGTTGTTAAATTTATCTTTGGAAGCAAATTTTGATGAAATTCAATTTTGTAGTTGTCAAAAAAGTCATGCTATGCTCTTGGTCTAGCCGAAATTTTCAGCTAGCTCAATGAAATAGCAGTTTTTGGGCGTGGCATGATTGATAATTGATACTGACCGAAAATGGAAAAGTGATGCAAGTGAAGAACCATTGACAAAGATTAAACCTCGAGAAAGCGAACATCGAATTCGCAAAAATACCGTTCTTTGACGAAATGAATTAGATCAAACCCTCTTCATTGACAGGATTTAAGATGGATGATCGAGAATTTTCTCCGATTCGTATCAATAACCAAAAATTATAGGTTTGACGGGTGTCTACGAGTAAAATGAATTATTTTCAGAAGAAATGGGCATGTTTACGAATTTCTCGACCCTTCAAAATACAATAAAATCGTAAAGCTTATGGCTGGCGTCAAAATTCGTTTGGCTAAATAACCATTACCCACTTTGGTTTGTTGACGAAAGGCGAAATCAAATCGCTTTTGCCCTTCCTTCACGTAAAACATGCGCTAACTTGACATCGTACAAGTTTTTCTCGGCAAGAAACATGGAGAATATGAAAAATATCGAAACTTCCTTTGAGAGTCTTTCTTGAAAATTCGGCTGGGGAAAAGTGCAGGCCAAAAATCGTAAGACCAAAGTAAGAAAACAACCTGTGCATAGTAGTAAGATTTTATTGTAGGAATAGCAAAAATTTAGATGGGAAAATAGCATTATGGGACAAACTAAATCCATTCAAGAATAACACTAAATTAAGAAACATTATTTGAGCAAATATTACTTGATTTTTGTTGAATAATTTCTAATTTCTGAAAAAATGTTAAAATGTCTAGTGTTAATATACGATAAGATTGAGGTAAAATGAGCAAATTTGAATCATTTTTAGGAAAGACGAGACTTTTATATCGAATGGGCTGGACTTGATTTTTCGCGATCGGTGAGTGTAAGTCTCAGAATTACCAAAATCTAACCGAGAAAAATAACCCTTTTATGACAAATACCGCCAATAAAAATCCGAACGATCAAAACTTGCACCAGGAACTTTTACTATTGATCACTATTTTCCAAAAAATACAATAGACTGATGAATGCCATACCATTGAATTTTATAGGCACGACCAAAAGACTAAATTCAAAGATGAAAAAGGTCAAGGTCAGTGAAATCTTAATATTCTAAAGAAAACTTTGCAAAGAATCACTTACCTATCCAAGCTGCGTTATTTGGCATGCACAACATTGTCGTTTTTCTAAATACTAAATTCGGATTTAAAAACTCCGCGCCAAATTTTAAACTTTTTGCAGAGAACTGCGGTCTAATTTCAGTATAGTTTGCAAGTGTTTTGTCGCCATTACTATGCGCGTCTTTCTAGGTAAGTCAAATGGGGTCAAGCATCATGCAAATAATTTTCTTGCAGCTAAAAATGCGTTCATTCAAAGTCAGGGGTTAGTTTCGAGTTCAGAGACAAGCGTTCTTGACTTTTTTAATAATGTAAGAAGCGCTAATATGAAAATAGATTGATCGGAGAAAAGCGGCGTAGAATGAATTGTCGAAGTGGTTAAAATGGTCGCTTTAACTCTCGGTGTGGGTTGAGAATTTTGATGTGACTTCCTTCGGCAGCGGTCCCTGTCCGGGACGGGAGACAGCCAATACATTTCCTCAAACCTGTTCTGATTCTCTGTCAGGTCTGAGGCACTATGTCAGAAGGAATTCGAAAATTACGTAACGAAATTCGCTCATCTCTCTTGCACAGATAAAACAGAGTTGACGAAATTGATAGGCGAGAATTTTTCGATCAGTGATAAGCAATCGGAATTGTTTGAAACAAAGCGAAGAATGCGGTTTGTAAAGTTCGCAGATGGCATTCCATAGGTTTGTAAACATGTTGCAAGAAATAATGAAATTCTGTACAATTCGAAAAGTGTAATCGTAAAATTTATACCAATGGTGTGTGGAAATGGTTTTTTTTTTAAAAGAATTTTGGCAATTGAACGAAAATTTCATTTCAAAATTTACAGAAAAGAAAACAATGGATATGGTTTCTTTCAATTTCTCGGAAACGATGCGAAAAATACTTTTAAAAATGAACAGAAGCATATTTTATATATATCCCTGATTATGACTTAGGAAATTCGACTATTTTCATTTGAAGCTATCGCTTGAATGACTTTGATAAGCGGATTTATCAAATGCGAGATCTGAACCACCAAAACACGCAATCACATAGATTCATTGTTTGGCCAACTTCGAATTAGGGTCATCGGGCGCTTGATTTCGCACTTGTGATTACAGTAAATTTGACCATAAAGAGTACAAGGTATTCGGTAAATTTATATCGTGTGGTCAGAAAACGAGATCTGATGATTAGGCAACCTGGGTAAATTTGTGATAAGAGGGCCTTGGTATTTGGAATAAATAAATTTGATTTTGTGATGCGAAGAAATTTTCTGAAATTTTCGTATGAAGCCTTACGAAATAGTGACATTGAAGTTGAAGAATGCTAAAACTGCATAAGACTGAAAGGTTGTCGTTTCCGAACTTGATCTACAAAATTTCTATTCCAGACATAACTGCTTTTCAAACTGGCACTGATGATTAGAATAAGACCTAGGAAAACCGAGTCAGTTACAGATCGACGTATATCAGTTTTAGACGAATGACAGAACTGCAAGTAGATCAAGATCATTGATAGAATCTGCGAAATTCGCGGTTTCTGCGCAAACTCCGTAGACGAAAAGGTGTGTTCAATAAGAAGAAATAAAGAGTAGCCTCTTTTGTCGATTTTCTTCTACGATTTTCCAACTCTTCAATGTCATCTATAGTTTTTACTTTCCTTCTTTTCCACTTTCTCTAAACGTCTCTGAGGAAGGACTCCAGGTTCAGAGCGATTTTTCTTTCCTCAAATCGAATTCTCACGTTATTTTCTCGTAGGAAACCGGTGGCATTTCCGTCAATGGTCAGTTTTTCATTGAATAGTTTGATATATGTCAACAAACGGCTTAAATGAAGAATCTCGCTCTCATAGAAATTCGACCTTCAGAAGAAAAGGATGAAGTAACATGAAGAAAACCGATGAATAGACGATCTTTTCCAGAAAACAAAAACAAAAATTTTATTAGATTGCAGTATTGCCATTAAAATATACAGAGATTTTAAAAAGAATAACATTCATCTACTGAGACTAAGAACTTCTTGAGAGTTTACAGTCCCAATCGACATGTCGCTGCGATCTTCAAGTTGTCCGTCTTCGGAAACGGTTTTCCTGAGCATCTGAAAATTAGTTTATCGATTACAAATTTGACGACAGCATTTAGGAATTTTATTAGATAGATCTTCTTCATAATATTGTTTTGATTAATATGATAAATTATCAGTGTTCCAATATTTCGAAAAAAAAAAAATCCTATCTTACTGGCATTTGTATCCGTTCTTGCAGTCGTCGGAGTTCTGTCGCTTGCACTCACCGCCCATCATGCCCTTGCAGTTTCGGCAATAATCGGAGCAATCCTTCCATTTGACTCCTGAATAGGTTCAATTCGTTTTCCGAAATGATTTATTTTTTGGACTCTTCACGATTCATAAAATTTTCCAAATCCTTGAAGATGTTTATCACATGAAGAGAGTCGCCAGGTCTTAATTGTTTGCACGAACTCAGAAGATAGATAAGGCGCTCAGTGTGACACGCCACAAATCCTTTGATGCAGTTTTTCTTTGCTATTTGAGAAAACGACCTATTAATTGATTTCTACTAGAAGTGCCATTGACAGTAGGTCGTAAATAACTGACAAAGTGATAAAAGGGTTAACATTGAAGTCCATGAGCCTCTTGAATTAGTGAGACTTGTTAATAAAGGTGTCCTTACAATCCACATACGACCCTATAAAAGCTCGAGCATCTTTTCAAAATAACGAAGTGCATGACTGCGGATCAATATGTTACCCTCACGCAAATCCACAGATTGAACGTCGAGTTGAAGACTTGAAAAGCCTAATGCATTTGACCTAACCTGTAACAGCTTCCTCTTGTGGCACACAGACGTTTTGAAGATTGTAGCATCGGCTGGATTTGTGCAGACTGCTGGTAGTGCATTGCGAGAGGACAATGAACAGGGAAAGAAGCGCGAGCAGCTTGATCATCTTCGACTGAAATTCGTGGTGAACAAATCGACAATCAACCAAAATTTTATTTAACTCAAACTTCAACTTCAACCGAATTTCCCTCCATTTTCCCACAAATTGTAACTTTTTTCTCGAGCTTCTCAGAATCTCTCCGTTTTCAATGCTTTCTATCCTACGCTGCCCAAGCGCGTAATGCAAAGAAGCGTGTACCTCCCCTCATAGCAATTGGTGTAGTGGACAGCGGGTCGAATTTTTGCTCCTTCTTGGGCGATGAGAGAAATCGCCAGCTGAAAAAAAACGCAGGGAAGCTCGAAGAAAATTGTTATTTATGGGAAAAAAACGGGAATACTTCGAATTGATCTAATTCAGTGCGATCGATGCTAGAAATCGAGATGGCTTTAGTCAGATGGAGTAAACATTGTTTACTAATTCGACAAACAAAATTTATCTGACAAGACAAATGTAAATGAACCGAAATAAACTCTGCTTTGATATGTGAGGATAGGAAAGATCATTTGACGGGATAGAGCTTTGAGAGATAAAGAACACTGGATGATTTATTTCCGGTGCAAGTTTTCCGAACTCGAAGATTTCGATTTGCTCTGAGTGATCGGTCAGCTGTCGAAAAACGCGATAAACAAGCAACTAAACACAGAATTCGAGCAATCGAAATTGTGCTGAGCAGTGACGAAAACTTCGTTATGAAATCGTGAAAAGTGAGACGCTATCGAGGTAAACAAGCAGTACAAATGAATATAGTGATTCATCGTAAAATTGCTAGTTTTCATTTTCAGCATATCGTATAATGAGGATTGAAGACCTGAGACCCGCGGCCTCATGTTCTTTATGATTAGGTCTTGGTTCCGCTCATCTACAACCTTGTTGCGGTGTTGCGCATCGTTCTCAATCACGCAAATGTTGGTAATTGTTTTGGCAATTGAGTGCGATCATTGCCTATTTTCGTTCATTCTTTTGCATACTCATTCATTTTCTTCGACTTCCTTTCTTCGGGAATAAACGTAGGACGTTTCGAAGGCATAAAACTCATAAGGCCGTGGATCTGAGAATTGTATCTTCGAAATTCCGAAATTCACCAGTGAGACTGTTCATTTTCGTACTGATTTTACAACCTTTTTTCTAAATTTGGCCTAAAATTTTATTCTTCTTCGACTTTCCTCGTCCGGTTTCAAAATGTTCATTATCTCCGCCTTTTCTGCTGCCACCCTTCCAATTCATTGGCCGAGTAGTGTCCTTGGCTTTCTTTCTTCCTCTCCTCCTCTCTCGTTATATTTATCGATTCAGGGAGCCAACGGCAACCTACGAAATATCATTGAGAAATGAGATAGCGAAAAGATAAGAGAGAACTGCTTAGCCGTTCATTTTTCTCGTCTTTCTAATTTTTTCAAACTATTTCTGGGATTTCTATTTCTCTAGCCGTTCTTTGCTAATATTTATCTCTTCTAAACTATTTTTGCCTTTTCTCCTTCTCTAATTTGCATTATTCGCTATTTTCCTGCCGACTTTTCTGTCTTTCCTATTCACTTTCAAAACTATCCCTCGGCTTTCTGTTTCCCTAATTTTTCCATCCTATTCTTCCTGTCTAACTTCTCTTCCCTCTCTCATAGTCATGTTGTCTTTCTACTTGCTCAACCTTTTTCTCCTTTTTTCGCACTCTATCTCATTACAGTTCTTTAAAGATCATCCTTTTCTTCTTTTCCCCTTATTTTTTCTTCCCGAACCGCTCCCAACACGCGTCGCGCTCGGCCTTTCTTTTCAAACTTCCACCTTTTAAATTTTCGCTCCATTCCAAATCAATTTCCAGCGATCAAACATCGAATTTGCAAACTTTTCCTCGAAATTTTCTCCTTCAATAAGTCGCACATAAAATCTGCTGACACTGCAAAACCGCCTTGTGTTATTCCGCTCTTCAAAACCCTACATTATCGATTTTCTTCGTTTCCATTTTGAAAATTTTAGGATTTTCTGTCTGTTTTACAAAGTTCTGATGTGCAATTTATTGGTTTATCGATCGATCTTTCGCTTATCACTATCGATTTTTTTCTTGGATTATTAGCTCTTTTCCAGAACCACTTGCAAATCATGGGTGTCGATATCGAGACGATCCAGGCTGGCGACGGAGCGACTTTCCCGAAAAGCGGCCAGACGGTGACGTGCCACTACGTGCTCACTCTGCCCGATGGAAAGAAGGTGGAGAAATGTGTAAATTTGACTAATTTATAGGACCCCTAGAAAATAATATTATGAAAATATTGTCGGGAAAATACTTGATTTTTAGAAAGTAATTTTTGGATTCATAAAAAAATTCTCAAAAACCAATTCCTAGAAAATATCGATTTTTTAAAAGAACATCTCAGGTTGACTCGAGCCGCGACCGAGGACAACCATTCAAGTTCAAGATCGGCAAGGGCGAGGTTATCAAGGGGTACGAATTTTGCAAATTTCATTGAGTTATCTCAAATTAATGAAACATACGACTTCCTTACTGAAATTTCACGTGAAAAGTTCATATTTAAAAAAAAAAAAAAACTTGATTTTGTCTCAGGATTTTAAAATAACAATAGGTAAACTTGGTATAAAAATATAGTTTTAGCTGGGACCAAGGCGTCGCTCAGATGTCTGTGGGTCAGCGCGCGAAGCTGACGATTTCGCCCGATCTTGGCTATGGCGCCCGCGGAGTCCCTCCTCAGATTCCCCCCAACGCGACGCTCATCTTCGACGTCGAACTCCTCGGAACTGCCTGAACGCACTGAGCAGTAGAATCCCAAATATCGTGAGTACCCTCGTTTTCACTCGAAATTAAAAAAAAAAAAAAAACTCTTGTTTAAAAAATTGAAAGATTTTAATTTTTGTAGTTTATATTTTCTGAAAATTAAAAAGAATAAAAATGTTAGAATCCTCTAAATTCAGGACAAAATCCTCGTAGTTTCATCGACAATTCGTCTGCATCAGACCCTGTTACCCTTTTCTATGGTTTTCTAAAAGATTGAATTTTAGAATTCTAAAATTCTCGTCTATTTTTTCTAATTTTTCCTATTTATTCTTCGTTGTTTTCTACGTTTTGTTGATGCTCATTTAGCACCATTTCTCGTTTGAAAATCTTAAAAAATCGATCTTTAGATTATCATTTTTAGATAAATTATTTTCTTTTGTCAATATATCTGTGTTTTAGCCACAGGGAATAAAGTTTTAGGAAAATGAAGTTAGAAAATTTGAGTTTAGAACAAAGAACTTGTACAAATAAGGCGAAAATTAATTGAATTTTTATTCTAGATACACCACAACAACTAGAATAAAGTATATTATAAAAACTACAGAAAGTAATCGAAAAATGTTCAAACCAACATAATTTACCGATTTTTTGGAAAGAGTTTATTTCACATGCTTCTATTTTCCATGCAAGTTTCGTTGACATTTTGGACCTTCGAAAAATGCTCTGCTTTGGATTATTTTCGGCGATTCAAAAGATATCGATTTTCCGACACAATGAGTCACAGTTTTCGAGTCGAACATGCAGCGAAAAGAGCTGATCGAAACACGGCTATATTCTATTCA
Source organism: Diploscapter coronatus (assembly GCA_964036155.1). Lineage (NCBI taxonomy): Eukaryota > Metazoa > Nematoda > Chromadorea > Rhabditida > Rhabditidae > Diploscapter > Diploscapter coronatus. The sequence goes on from OZ038422.1 coordinate 10,070,876, forward strand.
CAATTCGATTTCGGCCGCGACCAGAGCGAACAACCTTGAGAATCGCCAAAGATTCTTCGATTTAGTCTCTGATATACTAGCCGCCTTTTATATCATGTGCTTTATCGTAGAAGATAGATTTTAATGGGACATTTTACATCCCAGCCGGCTTTGATACTGTATCTTTCAACATAGAATTTTCAAATGTTCCCCGAAAACCAGTATCCGATAATATTGATCGTGTGGTTTGCGCGAGGAAAAATAGTTTATTCGAAGAACGAAAAAGGTGGAAATTTTCGCGATCTTTAGAGAAGTAAAGTAAAGAGAGAAATAGCTTTCGTCAGAGAAGTGAGGGTAATGAAAATTCGAGTCAAAATGAAGTGAACCGAAACGTTTTGATGAAGGTCATCATCATCTGAGTTAGGTTTTATTTATTACCTCTTTGTCTTGACTTTTTTCTTTTCTCTAATTCGGTAAATTAAATTTTCTTTATCTTTTATCATTTTTATCTTTCGTTCTAGAATTTTATTTTCAGTGAACTTATTGTTTTCCTTTCAATATTTAAAACTTTTATCTTCTATTGGAAATTTTATCTTCAGAAAAACGTTTATTGCATAGTTTTCACCGGAAACGTTTTCCCTTTTCCTATCTTTCGAATTCGAATTTGCCTTTTCACTCATGAAAAATCGATCGATCGTATAAAACGGCGACTTTTCAGTGTTCAACTGGTGATTCGATTGATTTTTTTCTCGAAATTTAGCTTTTTTGACTGTAGTTTGATTTGATTCGATGTTTAACCTTGACATTGAAAATCAAAAAACAACTGATAGATGATAGTGGTAATCAAAGTTGACAATTTGACAGCCGCTTATCATTAGTTCTGGATAGCAAAATATTTTAGTATCTTCTTGTTTGGATCATAAATGTTTTGAGTTAACCCAAATTGGTTAGAATGACGAGAAACGACTTGAAAATATTGTTTTGGACTAGGCTGGACAAAATATTATATTCGTTGCAAGCTAAACCAAAAATACTTGCCCAAATGAAGATTTTTAAAAATCTCCATCATTTAAACGAAAAATTGTCTTATCTTTTCGTTGATATATGAATAATGTTCGATTTCACCCATTCGAATCTTTTCCATTTCATTTTTCTTTTTGGCTCTCGACCTGACACATGTCTATTTATCACTTTATCGAGGTTCTTCCGCTATTTTTGTCTGACAAAATGATGAGTCTTATTTATTTCGATTCGCAATCCACACGTATCTTATTTTTGAAGAAAATCCATATTCTTCATAATTTTTTCTTTTTAAATTCAGTCAAATCTAATGACTAATTAGGATAAATTTAGCATGTTTTGAAGTTCCAGAAGAGTATCTGTTTGAACATCTGTTAGTTTAGGTCTGGACTATTCTTTCCAAAACTTTGGGATATAAATTTGACAATATTTCGAAAATCTTATTTTATGGAAACCATTTGACATCCAAATTTGTTTCCTTTGCCCAAATTAGATCTGATTTGAAATTCAAGCGATGCGTATTGTTGACACGTGCGTTTCGCCAATAGCCATATGGGCCATTTACAATTCAGCACATCCAACCGACTATGTGCTCCTCGCATTCGACTCTTTACTCTTATTCTTCGCTTTAGTTTTGAATGACTAGCGATCATTTTACATACATTTAGATACGCTTCATTTAATAACATTTACTTCGATTGTCTTTCTTATTGATGCTTGCCGAATGAGCTTTGAAGCACTGATGATTATCTTCAAAGTGGTAGATAATCATCCCAAATCGTTCAAGTCCCATTTGATTTCGTCCCTCATATTTCCTTTGAATTCATTTCCATTTCATAGATATGCCTCGAATGATTCAAGGTTGATCTTGATCAAGCTAAATCATCACTTTCTCATCGTCTCATTCTTGACACCTACTTCTTGAAATGATCCTCAAGTCAAGGAACTTCTTCATCACTTGAATTCCCCACGACTTTAGCGCATTCTAATGATGTATGATTTCATCGAGATTTTTACTGTGTTTATTATTGTTTCATCATGCCATGCGGTTTTCGGATGATCACAATTCTGATGCTATCAATGCTTTGTGCGATGCGCATCTTTAAAAATCGTCAATTTCTGTCACACTTCTCGATTTTCTACACAAAGTCTGAACAACCTGTTTTCTCCCATCTGCCAACTTTTTCCCTCATTTTTTGCCTTTTGTAATGCGAATTTCAAATTACCAAACGATACTATTTCCACCCATTTCCTTCATTTTCTTACGGTCCCTCCCACTTATTTTACTGCATTTCGTTCTGCCGAAAATGGCTAATCCAATTTCGATTTAGGCATTTCAATTCCCAGAATTCGTCGATTTTTGCTAATTTCCGAACTTTGTTTTAAAAATTATGACGAGTTTGTTTAGTAGTTTCTTATCAACGCTTCTGATCGGATATTTCTTCTCTCAAATGTTGAGCTAATACAATAACGATTGTAAATCAAAATCTTCCGCTTCATTATGATAGCTTGATTATCTGAAAAATTAAGAATAAGTAAATAACGGAAAATTTTTCGATGTTTCCTTCTCATAAACATGCCAAATGGTAGTATTTTATCGAACAAAAATACCCTTTCCTCAAGGCCAATCTCATTCTGTGCTCATGTTTGGCTATTTGGTTAGACCCCGGAAAGGAATGAGGAAGGAAGATGTGAGAGAGGACACGACCCCACCATTATTTCCACCTTTGCACTGTCATCTGTCATTTTGTAACCTCGCGGTATAACTCTAGAAATGCGTTCCTCTTGCTATATCGATTTCCTCCGAATTTTTACACAACTCGCAAACTCTTGAATGCTAACCATCTGCGTTCCTATGAAGATCTTTGAAATACATCGATTCCTCACATAGCCCAACTGTTAACTTTGGATCTTCAGTCAAAATCTAACTCTAAACATCTCCAGGAGCTACAGAGTTATATTGTCATATGTACCGTTCTCACGTATCTGAACTCTCAATTGATTTCATGAAATTTCGAAATTCAGCACTTTAAATCCATTAAAATTGGGCTGATTCATCGATCTCTTCTTCATTCACTTTAGGATCATCCAGTGAGAGTATCTGCATAGCCTTGACTTTCTCTAAAAGAGTATGAATCACGAAATCTTTTCATTAAAAATCGCGTATTTCAATTTCCGGTGTTTTTTCCTATCCAGATCATAGTGGATATTCTCCACCCATCGATGATCTCCCCGTGTATCGATTGGACTTGACATTTGACTGCACACTGCGGCAGCCGTCCACTGCAGAGATTGCACAAAACGAAACCACGAGGATTTTTGCGTCCCTCTACTCCCTGTTCCCTACGTACTCTATTCTTCTGGATCTTTATAAATATTCTAGCTTCGATGCTTAATTTGCTCATTTAGAAAACGATATTTTGAACTGAATTTGGTATAAAAATAATCCCCGAAAAGTTGCGATCACTTTGACACAGAATTTGACCTATTCTGATATGTATGATCTGATCCGTGAAAACTAAACCCTCAAATTTTGCTGGTTATGCAATGACCCCTTTCCAAAGAACTCTTCTGCTCGATCTCTGACTCCCCAACACCTCTACCTTTTCCTTTCCAGCTTTATTCCCATCATCCCTCTAATCAGATTTCTTCTCAAGATATTCTTGCCGTCAAACCTTCGACTACTCTATTTTCATACTCCTTGTCTCTTTAGATTTCGATTTTTTCTGCAGGATTCACTCACATTTCGCAATTCCATAAACTTTTTCCTTTTCCTGTTTTCAAAACGAATCAATCAAACTTCATCAAGCAGCCGCCCTGCAAAAGTGATCGTTGAAATGAGATATGCGAGGTTTTTCTAAAGTTTTTTTTTGAGAAATTGGCCCATAAAGATCACTTCCTGGCATTTTTATTGTTGCACATGAGCTTCGTAGAATAGTTCGAAAGTAGTCCTGCATCATCACTGAGATCTTAATGCGTTTATCAACCGTTCGAATATTTTTCATAAATTTGAAAATTTTCATGTGAGCTGAGGATCATCTCTGTTATATCTTATCGTGATCACCATCCAAATACCTTGGAGAAATTTCAAAAGCTATTGACTTTAGGGTCCACAACATCACAGCCATGTACACTTTGCTGCTGATTGCCACCGCGATTCCCGCCATTTCGGCGCTCCGATGGGGTCATTGGTATGACGAGGTGAATTGATTTGGGAATTGTCAACAGGACAAAACTATAGAGAGAAATTCGAGAATATTTCGATTCGTATTGATCTATTGCTTGAGAACAAGAGTTGATGATCGAAAACTTTCCGAAAAATTTTTTTTTAATAAGCACCTGAATATGAGCAAGAGTAGAAATATGAAATGAAGTTGGAATCTCTCCCCTGATCCGACCCTCACCCAAGTGAAGAGCCTGAACACTACTAGGTTTTTCTAAACCGCAAATTTTGGTGGTCGACCATCGAAAACTGACTCCTGAAACAATTGAGTCTGTGTTCAGAGCAGCCCGATTTGCGTCGGAACCAAGTGCCCTTCAGCCAATCCATTCACTTACTCCTACTGCTGTGGAACACTGCTCAATGACTGCTGCATCTGGATTCAGGTAGGGTTTTTAAAACCAGAACTCTACTAGAAAAAATAGCACTTTTCAATTAAAAAAAACCTATTATTCTCGTCACTACAAGTATCAATAAGTTCAAGAATTTGACCTCCTGTATTTACAGACGAATAACAGACACAGACGGCTGTATTTATAGACGGATCTTTTTCTCATTTCTCCGTTTTCTTACACTCTCTACTCTCCATATCCATCTGTAAATACAGAGAGCCCAAAAATGTTAATTTGACTCTCGCCCCAGACTTGCAATTGGTTTGAATTGAAACAGTTTATTTTGAAAATAACGATGAAAAATTAGTAATAATTCTTTATAAAACAGCCTAAAACCTCTAATTTTGCTAAAAGACTAGTAAAAATTGTTTTCAACGTTCATAATTTCAGGGTTGGGTGGAGTTGTGTCTGATAGTAATCGCGATCCTCTCTGTCATCTCGTTCATCCTGTCCATCCTCCGATGTCTGTTCTGCAGCCGATAGATCAGTCAATTACGGTCACTTGTTCTAATTTTTTATTTTTGTAAACTTACTATTATCTATCGAGTCTTGTGTATTTGAAGGTTTATAGAAATTTTTGGAACTTCAAGATCAGAAATCTGATAGAGTTCAGAATTGTATGAATAATTTTTTCGTGAGTCTTCTTTTCTATGATTCTTCACATCAACATTGCCAATCAAACTCATACTTTGCCTTGATTATATGAAGTAATAATTCATCAGAATCGACATATTCATTAATTATCTACTTACCGAAACTTGTTCCCATGCATTTTTATAGCGTAAAGTATTTCCTCATTTCACCGAACCAAGTTTGATAAGTTCAGTTAATATCCTCTTTATTGTATCAAGTGCTCATAATATATACAAAGTTTCGATTTATTAGATGTGTATAAAATTGTTACTTTGCAAATAAATGATTTGAAAATATTTTTTTTTAAAAATCTAAAGAAACAAACTGAATTTATTGATTTGATAACTTTAAGTATTTTTGACTATATAGAAAGCGCAAGTTCCGTCCACTCTGTGGAGACAAGTCGAGGGAAACGATTTCGCCAAAATCTTCAAAAAATTTCTCGAATTTTTGCGAGTCTATTCTTTCTTACTTTTCTTCCTTTCCCACTATTAGATATAAACCTAGGGAAGGTTACTTCCGGAATATGCCCCGGAACTTGACTTGAACCGGTCAAAACGTACAATGAATATTTCAACTCGTTCGTTTGTGCCTCACATCTTCCGCATTTGCCAGAATATGTACTTTTGATGGAATATTTTTGCAAAAGGTAAAATATCAAAATCGCCACAAAGCCGTTTGACACTTGCTTTATCACAAGCAGGAACGTACGAACCCAGATCCGGGTCCGCGTTGAGAAAATTTTCGAAATTGCAATTCCGTCTCATCCATGGCCCTAGGTTCATCCATCACACACCATATCGGGTATTTCTGGGATAAAAACGTTGCCCCGATTTGTACATAGTAAAAATTGGTATTGAAAACACGAGTATTATTTTCGAAATTTTATTCAATAGAAACTCACAAAATAATAAACGAAAGGAAAATCGTAAAAGGACCCTGTTGATGGAGCTTAAAGCAGACCCGCCTAAAGAGCGACCGTTGTTCAAATCGTTTCGCCGAAACTGAAGGCACAAGAAATATTTTGAGAAATAGTGAAAATCTATGGGAAAATGGAAACTAACGATTTTCGGCATGTTAAAAACGAAAATTTGCTAAAGTGCGCTTCAATCCACTACATCATAAATTTTGGTTATGGCTAGTTCTTTCCGAAATTTTCATTTTTAACTGATAATTCACTTCTAAACTTGTAGAAAACCATGGTCAATCGTAGAAATTAGAGAAACAAATAAATCAATAGTTGGTCAATAGATTAAAATTGCAATAATAAAATTTTCAAAAAGAAGAAAACAAAGTGATCGAAACTGGAAGCTCTCGGTCAATAGTTAATTTCATGGACATTTGAAAAATAAAAGAATTTGAAATTGCATTGAAAATACATTCTAAACAACAAAATATAAATAATAGCGATGAAAAATCACTAAATAAGCAAACATTGTCAGCAATTTCATTGTCGGAAAAAAAACGTATCACAATTGAAGTGGAGCAATTTTCGAAATTTGGTCAATGAATAGAAGAAAGAATGTCATAAAATTTGAAGAAAAGAATGGAGTTATTTGAGCTTCCTGTATTTATAGACGGATGACATACACAGACGGATAGTGAGGGTAGGGGATATAGGAAAAGCAGAGAAATGAGAAAAGAGCCGTCTGCGTCTGTCATCCGTCTGTAAATACAGGAGGCAAAATATTTGGGCTGCAAACATCGAGCAATTATTCTAAATTTTATCACGAATTTTGTCCATTTTTACAATGAACACGATGTTGAGTTTGAGTTTAATTCAGGAATGTACGGAGTTATTAGACAGTTTTGAACTAGAATTTATTGAGTTCGTACTTTCCCGACTATCTTGCATGAAAAATCGCGAGCTTCAAATTGCCGTGGATGAGTCGTCGCTCTTCTCTTCGATTACCAACCGCTCGCGTCTCGATTTATCTGACCCAGAAGACTTACTCGTGTCTGATTTCGCTGTGTCAATGATCGAACTGAGACCGGGTCGGAATCGCTCCCTCGAGCTACTCGTGTCATCCGCGTCGAAGAACTGGCGGAATGTGAACTCGTAAAATGCCGGGTTCTGTCCGGCCTTGCCCATCGTTTCGAATGTCTCTTCCCACTGAAATCAGTAGGTTTGAATTGAGCATGAATCTTTCGACGATTCGAAAAAGATGATTTGTATGAGTAGAATAGAAAAAGAGATGAACTTTAAAAATACTTGAATCTGAAGGATAGGTTTGGCTAGGAAGAATTTAGCCATGTATAGAAGCTTCCCCAGAAACGTTTACTTTTTTCGACCTCTCCGTTTCGAATGCTCTTTCGCTTCTACTGATCAAGCTCATAACGCAAAAATGCGAACCTCCTCTCATGGGAATGTGCTGTAGTGGACAGCGAGTTTGATTTTTGCCCTTATTCCGGACGATAAGTTAGAGATTCTTAGAAAGTAACATTTCTGGGAAAGCCAAAGTAGCCAAGAAGTCACATTTGTATCGAATTCGAATTTAAGTTCTTAACATACCGTAAATTGATCGAAATTCGATGTGTCCGTAGGATGCTTGACAGTTGGCTTATATGGTGCTGGAGAGTCTCGGATGGTGTTGAAGTCGATGTCCTAAAATTTTTAGCTTAAGGTTTGAAAAAGAAATTTTCTCCTACCTTGAACCACGGATGCTTCTTGACTTCACTTGGTCCTTTCTTGCCAAGTCGGTGTTCAGTGTCACAGATCAGCCTCCGAATAATGTCGATGCATTCTCGTTTTAGCCGGCCACCTCCAGCTCGTTCCGAAGTATCCAAGCACCTGTTCCAGTTCAGGATCTGAAACGTGTTCATTTTCATGTGTTGATTTTTATGAAGTTCATACTTTATCCCTGGTTTCATCGGGGTTGTCCGTCATCGACAAGAATGGGGGACGACCGAATACCATCTCGTACAGGATTACGCCGACTGACCACCAATCACAGAGTTTCGTGTGGCCTGCAGCATTAAAATACCTAATGAAGACAACTTTTATTCATACCCTGCTTCAGAATGACTTCGGGAGCCATGTAGTTGCCGGTACCAACCACGGAAAGTGACTTGTCACGTTTCCTTTGTTGCCGAGAATGCAGGATCTTGTAATTCTGATCCTGCTGTGGCATGTTGGCCATTTGAGCGAATGAATCGACTCTTTGATGCACAGCACCAGATTCATCGGGATAATACCTGAATTTTCCGATAATTGAATTTATTTCCTAATAAATTTCCCTACTCTCGATTGTGAGTCCATCGAAGTCCCGTGCAGAGTCCGAAATCAGTCAATTTTATATGACCTTGCTGGTCAATGAGGATGTTGTCCGGCTTGATGTCACGATGAATGAACCCCAAAGAATGAACGTACTCGAGTGCACAAGTCAGCTCAGCGGTGTAGAATCTGAAAACTTGTGGCTTAAAACGTGAATTTTGAAGATTGGCGCTACTTTGCCAGATCCTCTTTGAAAATGCCCATATTGATCAGAAGCTGCATCAGGTCGCCGCCGGGAACGTATTCCATTATAAAGTAGAGATGGCGTTCGTCTTGGAATGAGAAGTAGAGGCGAACGATCCATTTCGAATCAGCTTCAGCCAGAATATCTCGCTCTGCTTTGACGTGAGCATGCTGCAATTTTTATACCTGAAGATGTTCAAGTCAGTACAAGTCTTTGTATGATGAAAAATGGGGTCTTTTTCTTTATACTTCAAACTTGAAACTTTGCTAAACTTTGATTCGCATTTTATTAATTCCTACCTGTTGCTTCTTGATAACATCCTTCTTGTTCAGCGTCTTCATTGCGTACGGTTTACCAGTATCTTTCTGAAGAAAGAACAACGTTGAAGATCTTCAGAATTGACCAAATCCCCCACCTTCTTAACGAGCGAAACCTTTCCGAAAGCTCCGATTCCTATGCCAGCGATCACCTCGAACATCTCTCTCGACAATCTCTGCCTTTTTAACCGCATATACTGATTCTCTTTGTTGTGAAGCAGCTGAAGGAACTTTTGCTTCATTTGGTCGCCCATTTTGATCTCGGACATTTCTCGTTGTAACTGAAGTTTAGACTTGGAGATTTTTGGCTATTGATTGGAAGAGCACCTGTCTATGGCGCCGTTCTCGTTCTTTATACTGTATCAGCAATCGCTCGACGTGTTGCTCCATGTAGAACTTGAACATTGGCGCTTGGATTGGGGATATGCACTGAAAATGCCTTGATAATCATCGATTTTTTCCCCAGAATAAACCTACATTTTCATATTTCTTATCGTCCAGTCGTGTTTTGATTGTGTCTGGTAATGGCGATGAGCAGCGTCGGATTGATCCTCTGAATTACAAGATTTTCCTTTTCCAAAGGCTTCCTCGAATTCTTACTTTTGCGTTGCTGGCTGATGATATGAACTTGACGCCGAACTTGTCGTTGTGGTGTTACTACCCCGTTTCTGTTGAGCATGCTTTGATGAAGGCGAGCGGTCTCTCGACGTAATGACTCGATTCGGATTCTGATGGTGCGACGAAGAGGCAGTGGATGATGAAAGGGACGATGTCATCATGTACGACGAGGAGGAAGAAGTGACGGAATTAAGCAGTGGAGAATTCTGCTGTCCGATAGCTTGAGCATAACTTGGGGGAGTTGCTGATGTCGAAGGCCTAAATCCAAAAGCAGCTGCTGCAGCAGCGGCCCGTTCTTGATGCTGACGAAGTAGAGCTTGCATATCACGGGAAGTCGATGGTCGAAGCTGAAACTTTGCTTTTTATATGGCTTTGAAGAAATATCCCAGAAAGCTGCCAAAATCTATAAAACAGATGAATGAAAGAAGCGAACAGAGGAAATAATCTCTTGATTTTTAGAAGAATCATGATTCGCGAATTTTTAAATTATACAGAGGATAAAGATGCGTCTGATGGAATTCGATAAATCGATCGAACAGGGGAATGAAAGCCCAACAGTTCATGCTAACGATAGCCCGAATGGTAAGATCATGCTACGAAATGGAATGCTCCCAAGCTATCTAAATTGTCCTACATCTCCAATGTTGGATTCTGATAGTTGCTTTGAAGAGTACGACCAAGTTTGTTTGGTGGTTACAAATGAAAACTAGAAAATTCGTTAGTGAAAATTGAGGTTTTCAAGTTACCTCATCTTCATAGTTCATCATCACTCGTTCATCTTCTGGGTGGCTTAGCCTCATATTTTGCATTTCCTGGATCATACTTGGCATAGCGAATCGATCACTGGGATTTCCATCTCTGTCCATTTCCAGTAGATAATTTCGTCCGTTCCCCTGAAGAATAGCTATTTGAATTGTGCGGACAAACAGTTTCCCTACCCGAGTTTGTGGCGTAACATTGATGTTCACAACGCTCTTGGGCACTCCAGCGAAGCTCTTCATCACGCCTGGAGGGGGCACTGATGAGTGAGCCTGACTGGCATTGTACGATGGAGGACTCGGCATGTATCCTAAGTATCACCAAGTAGAAAAATGCGTGTCCGAAAAATTACCAGAAGTTGTGGCTCGAGGTTGACCGCCCATTGAAGTTAGCGATGAACTATTTGATCCAGTGGCCATCCTGGCAACCCCAAGAGGCGCGGAAACTGAGCCTTCAGTTGGTGTCTTGTAGAAGTCTCGAATCAAATAGCCACTGGTTCTAAAACTCGAAATGCTCAAAGAAATCCACTACTGTCAGGCAGTACATACCCTCCTCCTTGGTCTATAATGATGCTAGGCCGAGGTTGTTGCCTCATCTGTTGGGAGTACATGTCCATCTTCTGATGAGGAGACGTGGTCAGTTTGATATGACTCGTTTGGTAGTCGCCAGTTAGAGGCGTGTGTTGCCTAGCGGACGAAGGTGAAGCAGAACTCGCCACGCTATAGGATGGTGGATGGCCTCGCTAGAAATAAAACGTTGTCTTGAAACTAATAAAAACGAGTAGTTACCATTCCCCCGTAGGACGGTGAAGGCATTTGAGGCGGTAGTGGGGAGTTGGATCGAGATGACCCGCTGTCTTCATAATTGTGGGTCGTTCCTACTGTTACTGGATGCAACACACTATTTCCGTTGCCGTTATTCGTTACTGACTAAAAAGTTTATCGAAGTTGATTTCCTGCAGATTTTTGAATGACTTGCCCTATGGCCATTGACATGAGCTGATGACGACGACGCCATCTGCCTTTGTTGTTGTATGCTCGCTGATGACGGCGAAGGTTGATCGGGATCGACATACTTGGGAGGAGGAGGGTTGCTCTGAATTAAGACAGTCTTTGACCAAATTATCCGAAACACCTTACATTTGCATTTTTGCTACTGGAAGGCGCATTGAGCTGCTTCAGAAAGTTAGCGGCTGCTTCAACACTTTCATAGTGAACCTTCTTCAGAGCATATGCGGCTGATTCCTGAAAAAAAAATACGTTTGTTGAGAAAACTGACGATAGCTTGAAACTGTCGCAACATCACAACTTTGCAACTGGAATATGAGTTCATAGGAAGCGGTCGCTGCACACAAAAGATTTTTACGCGCAACGAAATACACCTCTAGTTCATGATGAAAGTTTTCCCAGCAGCTTCACGATCAACGCAACTTATTTACGTCACGACATTTTCAAATAATCGTATCGATTACGAATTAACCTTGTCATAACCCAACTTGGTAAGACTGTCGACCATATGGTTCTTCGTCTCCTGATGCTGTTGGGTTTGTCGATTCTGCAAGATATTTTATAGCCATGAATGATGACTTTTCGTTTAACCTGGTTATGATCGCCATTCCCGTACGTCGTCCAGGGCTGCAAATCATTGCGGATCTGGGTTAGTTTGTCGCCATGCACGCCCGCTTTCACTTTCTGAAATATATCAATTTTATTCCGATTTTAGGAGCTTATTTTGAGCAAAATAGCTTGAACCTCATCTTTAACTTTACTCCATTCTCTCAGAAATTTTGCTCAATCCAGATTTAGATCATGGTCATTCGCTGCAGAAACAGTACTGATCAAATAGTAATCATTCTCGAATCCCTCATTTGGTATTCGCCCGTATTTGAACGGCATTGGCATAATCGCGTCCATTCTCCTTCCTTCATCCCCAATCGACTATGCAATCTGCGTGCAATGCGCGTCCTTCCGATGTTCCCTCCCCAAATATCACCCAAGGCCGACCTCTACTCTTTATGCCCATTTTACTCGCATTTTCTCACCATCCGTATTTTCTCTCTAAACGGAGATTCGTTTATCTCCAAAAATTCTGACCGAATAGAAGAAAAGAAGGCTTAGCCGACAATATCTTTTGTGGAAGAGATAAGATCGTTCAAATTCTTCTTTGCTTTGAAACCGAATGCCTTTACATCTTCTCTGAAGGATGAAATTCAAAATTCAAGAAAGTAACAGGGAGGAATATGGGCTTTTTTCCCTATGTTTCTTATGTAAAAACTACGTCACAAATTCCTTGAATATCCTCGATCAAAAATTTCGATTGACAGCTCCTCAAGACCAGCAATTTTTCTATAAAAATATGATGTGATTGGATTAGTTCTGCGTGGCCGGAAGTCTTAATTTTTACTCCCCCATTCTAACAGCTAGTAAAAATTGTGCATTCCATTTCAATTGTTCACTATCGATAATCAGACTGACTTTTTTCTTTTCCTTGCATTTTGTGCGTACAAACAGATTTGTAATGCCTTATCACGAGTGTGCTGCGGCTGTGTTCGTATGGGCATTTCTATTTATAGAATGACGGAGAAATAGAATGGGGAAAAGAAACGATGGAATGCCATTCGTATTGATGCATTGTTATTTCCGTCGGTAAATATGACTGAAAAGAGGGGTTTACTTGTACTTTGGTTAACTGATCGAGAGAGATCTACTTTATCGCCAATTGGGGGTTAAGATTTAAAAAAAAAAAAATATTGTCAAAATTCGAGTACTTGCTCATACTTGTTGAAGATACGAGCGTAACAAGATGTGTAATTTCAGTCATACTTATTTGATTAAAATTCTTCCTCTTATCCAAAAATTTTGCTCTCATCAAGAAACTTTATATGCGCCCAATCAATCGTAAGCGCTGGTATGCAGCCTTATTTCAGAATTTTATATCAAATTTTTAATTTCGATTTCAATTGGGAATTTGAACCGTCCAGTTCTCTTTCCTTTCTCACCCTTCCCCAAGTCTGACGTGATTTGGACGAATTTGTCATCGCTCGCGCGTCTTATGAATGATAAACTTTATGCATAGAGAACGCAAATGATCAATTTCTAATATGCGAAAATTGCAGTGATAAAGAATGTATGGAAATTTGTTACTGGAGAAGTTTAAAACTTATACAGTCATAAGAAAATCTATGGAACGTATGCAGTAGACAATTCCTCTATACAACACCAGGACATGACTTCTGACTATCATATTCTGACACTAAAAATTTTGATTCAGAAATGATTCTCATCAGGGCTGCTCAAAGACTAAAATTTTAAAAACTCGAAGTCAAAGACAAAAACAAAGCTTTGTCCAGCCCTGATTTTCATCAGTGGTCACTTTAATATGCAGTCAAAAATTGACCAACTTTTCTGGGAACCGAATCTTTGAACACCTTGCATTACTCAACAACGAGATCTTCAGGCTTGTTCAAATGAAGTTCTTGTGAAGTAACATTGATATGTGTGTTTGTCTGCAAGATCGTGGCACAAAAAATAGTCTGACTCTTGGATTTCTAGACGAGATGAAAGTAGACAGAATCACTTCGAAGTTTTGAATTCGATTTGAGTTTCCTCTCCGTCTCTCGTCCTCAAAAGAATGCAGCTTTTGGGGAAAGACTAGAGACTCTTGCTTGTCATGGTAAAAGAGAAGAACAACTCTGTTGACACAAGTTATGACCGTTGTATTCTGCTCTGACGCGTTTTCTCCTTGAGATTTCTCAAATACCATTATCTTCGGAATTTATTTTATCTTTGATCTTATCATCGATCGGAAATTTGGTGAAAATCTTCGATCGATAGTTCCTCCAAAATGATCCAATAAAATTTGATAATTTGGAAGTATACCTTCTTCGTAATATTTTTGCACGAGAAAGAGTACACTTTCTTATGAAAGGATGTCTTTTCATGTTATGCCATATGCTATGATTCAGTAAAATTTGCATGTAGATGTAAAATCCAACTATGGTCCGTGTTCAGCAGATACGTCTACTCGGAAATCACTACGAACCTTGCACCGATGGCAGCACGAATTGAATCAGCACTGATAAGTCCAAGGTGATAGAAAATTTGAGAGCTTGAAAGTATCAGTCGCCTGGAACAGCTGACTTGATGCATCAAAGAGGCAGAGCGCTAAGAAATAGCACTCGGCTCAGAGAGATCAAAAGATGTCCGAGATATTATAGCCGAAGGCCTACTTCGTTCCATATCATCCATAGGAGAATCTATCGATCCAACTGCAAAAAGCGATCGCGAACCGAGTGAAAGTCCTAGAGAAGACAAGGAATCGGTATGAGAGAAGCCCCGACAAGCAGAGGAATTCCCCACCGGCGATCTCCCGCACTGACTGCAGCAGAAGGCAGGCTGCAAAACAATACGCCTCAAGTAAGCAAGGCGAGAAGATGAACGGGGAAAAGATGCAGAACGGAAAAAAGCCGAGTAATTTTAGGAATTTTTCCGTGTTTCGGGAAGATCTTTGCTGATGCGGTGAGTTGTCGCACCACCGAAGTGAAACACAGCGCATTCCACATGGCAAGAGTTCGGACAACACCCTCTAGTTTGCAGCGGCATTTTTCGAACGATGAATTTGAAGGATTCGAAATATTTCCGCATTTTTCAAAAGCGAAAATATTAAGATCTGTAGAATTCGTGTAAAAAATCTAAAAAAAAAGAGAATAAAGCTGATCTTCATAATTGAAAACCGTGTTTTGAATTTTACGGGGATAAAAACTTATTCCAATTTTCTGATTCAAAATTTGATCTTTCATTTTTCCTGGAATTCAAAATGTTACAATTTTGTCAGCAATTTTTTTATACCAAACCTTGCTTTAGTTAGCTCAGATGCTCAGTTGCGATATGATGAATTTCCATTTCACTTATCGGCCAAAAATCAACCGTGCTGCAAAAAAAATCCTCGAGAGAGAAAGTATGCGCAACCGAATCGAAACGTGGAATTCCGCGAATTCCACTCGTCAAAATCATCGCCATGACACGAGGTTTTCTGGGTGCGCGGCGCGATTTTTTCGTCCATTTCCTGAGCGCCGCGGTCGGTCCATTGTATTTGAGATGCGCATTGGGAAAATGCGCTGAAAATGACAAAATCAAATTCTCGACACGGAAAATCATCGTCAATCGTCGAAAGGAATGCGGTCTGTTGCGAGTGTGATTTGATGAATGAATGAATCAATCAAAAGAAGGAAGAAATTTGATCGTCGCTCGTTCGAGAACTAGCAAAAGATGAGCGAATGTATTTTTATCCAAAGAATTTCTAAATACCGCCAAATTTGGACCCATTCCTTAGAGAAAGTCAGAAAAATTCAACGGAAACTAAAAATGAACGTGACTTCCTTCAAGTTCTTTTCAAGATTTTTTCCTGTTGGAGAAAAACCACAGGAAAGTTCTAAACCAAATTAGTACCTCGAAATATCTCGACGATTACGTGTCGAGTAGAGATATTTCCGGTTCTCTTTTCGATTGACCGAGAAAATTGAAATTTAACCTTGAATGAGCCGTGTAATCGGGAAGGCGTCGCTCAAAAATCTTTTCTGAAAAAATCATCGACAGAGAATTCTCGAGAATTTGCGCAAAGAAATTGACCGTGATCGGTGCGCTGCAGATTTGAAATAGATTCGGTGCTGCTTTTCATCCAAATCCGGCCTTTGATCTCATTTTCCTCGTTCTTTTTACTCTCTCACTTTCAGGCGTTCTCCAACTTTTGAAGTAAATTATGCCAAAACTTTCTTAATGGAAAGAATTGAAACCGTCGTCGGTTGATCTTCTCGAATTCAACGTATTATAACTGCCGCTACAGTCACTATACTCTGCTCGCCATCTAAAGCTAGATGTTTCAGGGAAAGGAGGAGTGAGAGAGCGGTTTAAAGTGAGAGGGCGAATGCGAAGCTAGAAAAATGAGAGCCAGGACCAGGTTTTGATGAAAAACGATATAAATTCTCGAAAGCAACGTCGTATCTTTTTCAAATTGAAAAAAGTTGCCAAATTTTCGCGCAATGATAAAATTATCAATCTTAAAGAAGAAAACCTATAGCATGATTTATTGAAAATCGCAGCTTAACCCAGTTTCAAACTATGACTAAGCTCTGGTCGAATATCATTGAGATAAATCTTTGACCTCGTTTTATTATCTTGATAAAATTGGAAAGATCAAAAGAATTCACGGTTTCGAAAGTCCAAATCGCAATCTTCACTTTTTGCTCTCTCGATTTCTTTCCCGATCGGCTGCTAAACCGTATCTAATCTCTGCAAAGCTCATTGCAAAAAGCGGGTTTTGCTCAAAAATCGTTAATTTGCTGATAACGCGGAGGGAAACGATTAGAGAATTTTAATTGCCAGCCAAACAATCGATTTTTGACAAAGTTATTACTTAAAAACGAATAGTAATCGAGATTTTATGCACCACACATAAAAATAGGAAATTCGTCATAAAAGAAATATGCGGCATGATAATTACGTCAGGCCAGTTTCAGAAGAAGGTTAAAGAAGAAAGCGTTTTCAAACTATCTAATTTTCTCGCTATTTAAAACAAAACTATACTAATAAGAAAGTCAAAAGTGAATTGGATGAGGATATTATGAAACATATCGCTATTATTTTCATGAAAGGTTGCACTACTTCAAATTTTAGAAATCTTGACCAGGCACTGAAGTACAAATATTTTTGCATTCAACTTCCATGACCAACTACTGAGAGCCCATCTAGCATATCTATATTTATCCGCGAAAAAGTAAATATAAACAAGTGTGCATACCTGATTTCCAGTTTCGGATCTAGCCGGCCGCATAGCATGGCCGTGTGTAAGTTAGGTGGTAGGGTGGCTGTCCGTGGTGTGGTTGCGTTGCTCCGTCCCTCTGTCGTTCCTCGTTGAGCAATTCGCGTCGCTGCTAACACCGCCGAGAGCCGAGCGAAGCGCTGCTGTGCTCTATTTCACCCGCAGCGGACTGCGATCTGCGATACGACCAACCACCGACACAAATATCGATTGACCTGCAAAATCAGCGGTAAGTCAACACGACACGACACACAACGCTCGTAGGCTGAATTGACGAATCGAAAAAAGAATCGAATTGAATCGAAGCATTTGTAGTTCGGAAAGAATTGCATAGATCGAAGATAAATGGAAGATTGATCGACGAAAATCATGAAAAATCGAATGAAGACGAAAAACTGGTTTAAAGTTAAATAGAAACACAATTCAGGATTGTTGTAGTTCAGAAAGAATTGTATAGATAGAGAATAAGTTGATTATTGATCAATGGAAATCTATGGAAGATCAAATGAAAGTCAATGAAATAAATACACTGATTTGAAGTTCAATTGATGTTGAATTTTGATTTTCTGAGAAATTCATTACAGGCCAGTTAAATTTTATGGAGGTTTATAAAAAAAAAACTGCAAAATCAGACAAATTAGTTTGTTTTTCAAAAAAATTTTCTGCAAAAATAAATGATGAAAGTACAATTTCATCAATTTTCCCATCAAATCAAAGAAGTAGAAATGCTCGACTCCGCCTCGTGCACTTTTTCTCTGGTCACATAATCAAAAATCGCTATTTTCATTGAAGAAAAACAAATGTGATAAATTTCAAATTAAAGTTAATTGAATCAAAATAGAGTTGATTTGATTTCGATATGATCATTGATTTTCCTTAGATTTCAAATCAACTTCAAGCAAAATTTCAGCATAGCTTATACGAATGGACGGTGCGTTGATGAATCGATAGAGAGAAAAATCGATAAACGAAGCTATAGACACATACATACATACATACACACACCTGACCAGCGGCAAAAATAAAAAGGCAAATTTGAAAGAATGGAGAGAAAGAGAGGGAAAGAAAGAAAGAAAATGGCAAAGTTTTGGGAGAGACTGGGAGAGGATAGGCGAGAGATAGCAGTGAGAGGAAAGATATTGTCTCTTTCTTTCTCTCCTTTTCCTCCCATTATTTCTTTTCTCTCCCTCGTCCTAACGCACCTTTTGTCTACCTGCATTCCTTTCTCTCTTCCTCTGATTTTTAAGTATTCTTTCGCTTCTTTTCTCCCTCTTCAAATCGATGTGCTATTTCTATCAATCTTTATCTCGATCATTTTATCGGTCGGTGGTGCAGCGCTTTTGCCTAGCCTTTAATTGGAAATGTCGAAATGAAATACGAATTTCGACCGAATGAAATCATCGATGAAAATAGTGGACGAAGAAAGAGAATAGAGGACACAGTTATCGGTTGATTTGTACACAGAAACGTCGAAGTTGGAAATTTAGATCATAAACTTTTTTGAACTTCAAAATATTGCCTGCGAAGGAAAGTCTAGAATTTTCTTGGAAAGAAAATATTTGGAACGAAACCGAGATTTGAAAATTTCTAGATTTTTATTGCTGAAAAATATTGGAGCTCATAGACAAAGTTCGAAGAGTGGAACAACCAGGAAAATAAACTCCACAGGATGGTTCCAGAAATTTTCATAAATAAAAGTTAAGAACGGTTAGTTGAACTGTAACGAAATGCCGCACAGTTCAATATTTCTAAGGAAGAGATTAGAAAGATCAAGAAATATGGAACCCCTAAAAATGAAAAAAATGACATTTAACATCTTGTGATGTTCGCAGTAAAAATGAATACATTTGATAAAGAAAGTTCAGTGATAATTTTCTTGGAAAGTGTGCAGAATAAATCAATAAGTTTATCAATTCTGCAAATCTTCGCTGCAAATTATTTACGCCATAGAAAAATATCGCGAAATTCGAACCTGGTGTTTCCATATAGATTGAAATCTCGAATCAAGAATATTACTAATCGGCAGAATTGGATAGATCAAATCTAAATTCTAAATTCTGCCACGTTTAAAAGATCATTTTTCATTAATTAGGGCGAAGTTATTTTTTAGATTCTCATAAATATGGTATGATAATGAATTTATCATGCACATTTTGAGCAGGGATTCCCACAGGTGCTCGAAAATCGTACCTGTACCTTATTAAATCCTAAATTTTCGTATATTTAACCTGTTTTTTTTTCTATAGTTAAAGAAAAATTCTGTACCTGTGGGCATTCCTGATGATGAGTTGTATTTTTCTGTCTGCAGTCATACTAAATCCAAGTTTCTATTTTGCTCTTCAGTATGATCTGCTATACAAAACGATATATTCGATAGGTGTGCCACGTATTTTCAAGCACAATAGGAAGAAAGTTTCGCATATTGTAATTCGAAATTTATGTGGAGAATCGCTATTTGCTTTTGAGCAGATGGTCCCAAAATATAAAATTGATCTTGTTTGAGAAGTTTCCCAAACGTGCGACACGTAAATTCCACATTTCTGAAAATTTCCAATTTTCATCAAATATTGAAATTTTGGGCATTCATCGTTGTTCTTCTCAATTGAAACTGACAATTCTTCAAATTTTATGCCATTCTTATCATCAATCGACTATTGAAAGTTTGTGAATTGTTCGCCTATTTGACTTGCGAAGGACGAATAAAATCAAAATCCCCGAAATTTTATGAATTTTCTTCTAAATTTGGAAAGAATGCCTTGAAATTAATAATATTATAACGATTTTTATATAATTTATAAAACCTGCTAAATATCGACTCTCTTGATCTATTTACGTCTTCCTATGTCTCGTTCTCTCTTCAATTCCCTCACTCTCTCTCGCTCAGAAGCATACTCTTTCATTCGCCATGTACACTTTCCCCTCTTCTATGCTTCCTATTTCCAGTTTAATTCTTTCATTTTTAAACTATCTCCTGGTTTTTTTTCGTATCGTCGATTTTCTCGAAGAATATACATCGACAACATCTTCAAAATCTCCAGGGCGATGACACTATTTTAAAATTGCATCCAGTTTTTTTCTCTCTAAAGCCTTTCTAAAATTGATTTGTCGTGTTATTTTGTTTCAATTAGACTTTTTTCGATTTGCTTCAGTTTTAAATTAAGTAAATTCAATTTGGCGGCATATTATATAGCAATTTATAATCACTAAATTGCACTATCTTTACACGGTATCGAATATTTCATATTGATTTTATTTTATTTTTCTTTTAATTTTGACCTTTCAAAATTATAAATTTCAGCAGCACTGAACTGCATCAAACTTGGTTAATATTCGAATCGAAAACGACGTCGCTATAAAAATTGATCTTAATATTCATAAGTCGATGTTTTCAACCAATTCTTCGAGTAGGAAGCCGCTACTGAGGTAATTGTCCTGCTTATTCTAACCAATTGCCGTAATTATCCTGCTTAATTGCCCCAATTAAGAACGAACTCTGAACGCCCTGCCATGCGTAACTGGCCGTTGTTCATTTTCCTATTTTGTCTCGTATTTTTCTTCTACGCAGTTTATGTGTATCAGGTAAATTTTGTGAATTTTTATAACTAGATGATTTTCGATGCATAGACCACAATTGTAAGTTAATTAGCTATATAAATTTTACAAAAAAAATTGCATATTTTTTATTTAAATACGGTAATTTCAGGCTCAAAGCACGGAACTTTCTTATTGTCGCGATCAAGTCGATAGTTTGGCGCTGCAATTGAAGCAAGTCAAGGATGAGTTAGTCGGTATAAACATTATTTTATTTTAGATTACAATTTTTGTATTTTAAATTAAGTTGATTGAAAAGTAAATTTAGACGCCAAAGCTGAGCTGGAACGATCTAAGAGCTCTGCAGCCTCACTCACTAAGGAGAAGACTGATTTGACCGCGAAAAATGAAGGTTCGATAGTTTGAAATTAAAATTCCCTAACGACTAATGACTATTGACTAAGAGTGCTAATTATTAATATTAGAGAAGATGTTGGGTTAAGAAGCAACTCATACAGTTTATTTTCTGTCTTCGAGGTTTTGAGTTAGAATTTCGTCGTATGTATAATTCTTAGATGTCACTTTATAATAATTGCTTTATCTAGATTATAATCAAAAGAACCAATTTCAGAATGCAACACGAACCTGCGTTCCAACACGCTCAAATTGGAGTCTCTGCAGGTCGAGAAGCAGGCTCTGGAATCGACAAAACAGTATGATTATGATAATTATTCGACAAATACAACATCTGATTGGTTATTATTAAGAGGCTTCGAGAAAGAGAACACCGACCTCAAGGGCAACTTGGTATTTTTTATAGAAATTAGCATACTGATAGATTTTTTCTTATATAGACCGAGTTTGAGAGAAACGTCACGTCGCTGAAGCAACTTATCGATTCCCAGAAAGCCGTGATTGATCAGCAGAATCAGACGATGAAGTTGTGAGTGAATTTTAAGCCCTCGTTTAATTTTCGAGCTTTATTTTGATCCATAGATACTTCAACTTTATCCCTAATTTAAAATTCACTCCATCTCATTTGTGTTTGAGGCTAAGATGAAGCTAGAGTTTCATTAGAGGAATTACGACGGAGTCTAAGTGAAGTTGAAGTAGCATTTAAACAAATTTTCCAAGATTCTGAATTGAGAATTAAATTTTTCATCGAAACGATGAAAACTCCAGGATGCAATCCGAGCTCGACACTCTGAAGGGCCAGAAGGGTAATGTCCAAGCTACGACCGCCCCCGGAAAGAAACCTGAAGAAGAAAAGAAGCCTGATGAGAAAAAGGAAGAATCGAAGACCCCTGAGGAGCAGAAATCAGATCAGGTAAATAACAATTGAAATATTCAAATTGGAATACTGGTATTTAAGAACAAGGAAAAGAAGGTAGACAAGAAAGAGACTGATCTGGGCCCTGAGCAGCTTGTCGACTTGCCCGTCAAAGAGGACGAGGCTAAGGTCAAGAGATTTAGGATTCATTAATTATTCTATCTTTCATAAATCCAATATAACAGTACAAAATAAACCTATTTACGAGTAACAGTAAGCCAAAATATTCACATGCTTTAGCCGAAGGAAGCTTACGCACACTATTGCAAATTTGAAGCTTCGAAAATTCATTGTCAGCGGACAAAATACAGAATTCGCCGACCTGGATAATTCGTTACTTTGTTACCTCGAAAATCTTATGGAAAAAATCTCTCCTTGCCTGACCCTATGCGCTTAGCAGTGGGTAACTACACAATAAGTAACAAATTATCCAAATTGCCTAATATTTTGTACACAGCAGCCTATTTATGTTCTTTTTCCAGAACGAAGAGAACAAAGATGCTGCTAAAGACCCTGCCAAAGAGCAGGCCGTAGCCGCACAGCCACCAGTCGACAACGCCAATGGAGAACCCGTACAGCAGGCTCAGAATCAGCAAGGTAGAGTTTAGAAAAGTATCATCAAGATAATCAGACGAAAAATATGCTTACTTCAAGTTTCTCATTCTTACAGACAAGCAAAAAGAAACTCAAACACCAAGTTCAACTCAATTAACAAGCTCAACTCGTATGCCTAATGCTTGAGTTCAGAATTTTTAGTTCATTCAGAAATGTCGATTTTAACAATATATATTGATCAAAATGGTTTAGACGAATAAATTTTTGCTTGTAAACGACTATTTCGAAAAATAGTCACGTAACTACAGAAAAGTAATAACTTCTGAAGAAATAATGTACGGAGACGATTCTCTTGCCAATGCGCAATCTCGTCAAAGATGGTTGCTTTTCCGGTGGCTACGTTGCTAGTTTTACAATTATCCCAAAAATGATATGTTCCTAGAATTTCGTTAAGTTGTTTAGCGGTATTAACAACGACCTCGAACTATAAAGTAGTATCTTTTAAAGCGATAAATGACGCGATCATCGGGAATCAGAACGACGGCGCAGGTGACGGAGTGCAGGACGCGAATGCCAACGGGGAGAAGCTGCAGAATGGGCCTGTCCACGTACAGCCCGTCCCACCGCTAAACAATCAGGACAACAAGAAGGTTGTCGGAGGAGATTATGGTGAGTCTTAAAATGTGTTAAACCTCTTTAAAATCTACAATAACCTACACAGAAACTATAAGAACTTTAATTCGGTACATTTGATCAAGAATTGAACTAATTTCTTGAATAAGCACATGATCAAAATTTGATTTAAAACTATTAGAAATTCTATCGACAAAATAATTATCTTTCCTAAAAAATGAATGCACATTAATAATTTAGTTGAAACAGATCGCCAATTGTAAAATCGTACCAAGAATCTCAAGTTATCTTCATTTTTGCCAAGACGGAACCATGGCTATCGAATTCAAAATGGATGATTCTAAAAATAATAATTTATCAGAGATTTATAACTTAAAAAATATAATATTATTCCTCACAATTCAGTTATCATTCTATGAAAACTTCATTTTTGGATGTTTTTTTTTTTTTAATTTGAAACCAAGGCTTTCGCTGCAATTTGTAAGCTTAAAACCTCGCTGGCCCTGTGATTTTATATTTTCGTTTTTAGTTTAGGTTTTATTTATTTAATTTACTGAAAAAAGATAAGTTTCCTCTTTAATGACAACTGTCAACAATTTGGTAATCTTTCTAAACTATTTCATGGGTATTTTTCAATTTACGCAAATTGTGATATTTCCTATTTTCTTAGCCTATGTATAAATTTGATTGCAGAACAATTGTCAATAAATATGTTGCTCTAAGCGAATTGTAAAGTTTCCTCCAATTGTAAAATGACCACTTCGCACATTTTTGTCATCCACAATTGATTCAATTCAGCAAGTAGCTTTCTCGACATCTTGTTGATTCCCATCGATTGTTTCAACAAAAAATGAATATTCCTATTCCTGATCTACTGACAATTTATACCGTAGCTATTTACCTGCTCGGTATCCTAACGGTGCTTGTCTATCTGTTCGCCAAATATGTCTCTGAACTGAATCAACGAAAACGTATTGAGAGAAATCATGGAAAATCGTCAATTCTTGGTCAACCAAAAGTGAACCTGAACTCGGATACTGAAACGAGCTGTGAATGTAAGTGAAATTTTAAATTTAGAAGAAAAGATTCATTTAAAAATTTAGCCTCCCCAAATTCGTCTAAATCTCCGAAGACTCGAGTTCACAACGATTCGCACTACGAAAGTATTCTGTCCATCGATTACCCAGTTTGCAATGGAATTAAAGAACTCGTCGTATAAATTTTAAAATATCTCATATTTGAGTTATAAGTATTTTCAATATTTTAAGAATTCAAAATACTCGATCTCAAGCCTTTCTTTTATCTCCGAATCTAAACTACTGTCTACTTTCACAATCTAGTGCAATAAAAATTCCATAAAAGATCGAAATTTCTGTATTCCGTAATTACAATTCGCCCATGATATCACAAAAAACCTTGCTTCCTATTTAATAATGCTGATATTTGCCATAAAAATGAACGTGAAAATCTTGCTGCGGGAATAGATTGTAACGAAAATTTTGCTTATCAAAGAGTTTAGTTTGCTTTTGTCACGAAATCGAAGGTAATGAAATAGAAAAATTTTGACGTTGTCAATATCATAATCCCATTTTGGCATTTGAAAATAAGACGATTATCTCTCATAAATTGTCTGATAGATTCGTTATCAGTGAGAATATAATGTGCATGAAAGTATTGGTTTGAAACTGATATCTCATTTCGTCAACCCGAGAACATTCGCAAAAATGATATGGCATTTTATAATTGGCATAAGTTCATGCATTTTGTTCCCGAATACTAATGCACAATGCTATGATGGCGATGTTTTCCACGACGGGAGGTATGAAATGGCTTTCTGTATTTATCAACGGGCCTTTTTTATTTCCCCACTTTGCCTGTACTCCATTGTCCCTCTATCCATTGACAAGTACAGCCGTTGACAAATACAGGAAGACGTGGACGAAGTCATTTTCAACAATACAACAGACAAACTTTCGCTTGAATTTCTCGTTTGTCTCCTCTAAAATTTTCTATCCACTTAGAGCCATATTCATCATCTTCATGACCACACAAACTCATGTAATTAACTTCGGGTTCAAAGATGAATATTAAATTTTTGCAAAACTTTTCTTCGGCATTCTTTTCGCTATCTAGTTTCAGTACATGCGTTTTTGTGGAAGTTCAACGTTGTAAAAAGGAATCTGAATTCATTGTACAAAACGACAATTTCACTTATATCATTCAATTTCAGATGCTTCCGTTTTGAAACGACCCTCATGACATTCAATCAGGCTGAAAGTGCATGTGAAATGCTTCCCTATCATTTAACAAGCATAAACAATGCTTTTGAAAATGCATTTGTTGCGTGTAATACATTTTTTTCTTCACAAATATCGTTTTTCTACTCATCTTTTAAATTTTAGCAGTTGCAAAGCAGTATTTAAATTCTTACGATTATTTTTGGATAGGTTTACGTAGGTATGGTACATTTTGGTATTGGGAAGATGCCTCGAATTTGACGTACACGAATTGGGGAAATGGTAGGCAATTCAGAGTTATAATTACTCATCGATTAAATATGAACCTAATAATTAAGGTGAGCCCAAGGAAGATAAAAATTTTGATTTTACAGCCTATCAAGTAGGAAATTATTATATTTTAGCTTTGATTATTTGTTGAGAATTAAAATCATATATGATCAGGCTTGTTGACGAACTGTAGAATTTGTTTGCACTATTCGACCCGAACCGAAATGGATCCGTCGGATCGGATCGAATCGGGTAATAAGCCTACATATGATTCAGCTTTCTACCAATAAGTGGGTCATGTTCGATAATACGACAAAACTTCCATTCTTGTGCGGATCATCTGCTGAATATCCCTTAACTACACCACAACCGGGCGTAACTGAAGGTTAGCAACATTCCTTGATATCTGCTTGTGAGATTTTCCTAATCTGGGAGTTCTGGAATTGTCTCAACCGACGCAACGTCAAAATAATATGTAAAAGCGAGAGCGCAATCCCTAATCCCTACATACTATTTCGCACGTTGCGTCGTTGCAATATTTCCAGATCGTCGCAAATATAAGAAAATATTCAGAAAAGCGTTGCCCAGGGGTACTGGTTCACCATTGGGGCGATTATTGCTACGGTGTAAGTGTTTCAAATCGTTGGTTTTTCATATTAATGTAACCTGAAATACGAAAAAACGACGTTAGAGACATAAAGTTGATCACAGCACTTCAGTCACTTTGGGATACAGAATGGAACGATCCTCTAATGGATGAGACATATTGTCAATTAACAGCCAAGTCGTGTCATTTGGTGTCCATAGCGAGTCAAGATGAGAATGACTTAATACGACGTAATTATCTCAGCAACAATTTGCTGGGCTCTCAGGCCTGCCGTCTTCGTAAAGATTTTATGAGTGATTACAAGTATTAGAATCTTAATTATGTCTCTGTGGACATTTTAACAACAAATTTGAAATGTTTGGTATAATTTGGAAAGCCGTTTGCGCTCCCTACCTGTGCGAGTACGCTCGCAGGGCCGTACGGGTTCAGCAAATTGTTGCTGAGTACACTTAAAATCATATACCCATAACATAGACCTAGGATGGACGAGCGTCAGAAACACTTTGTGACATCTCCCCAAATATATTTTCTTAATAGATGTATACCTCTAATTTGACCTTGACAGAAATTTTTGAGGTAATATCATAACTATGATTTGGCTTGTGTGACCTACTCTCTAGTTTCTTTCCGTCTGATGAAAGTCCTTCCTAGGTTTACACATCAATGAACTTTAATCATTTTTATGATTTATAATCGCTTCTATAGGGAAAGTGACGATAGGATTTTCAACATGGATAGGACTTGTAGGAAGCTCGGTCAATAATGTCACCTGGACCGATAATTCGTATGTATCATTTTTTAAAGATCAAATAAACTGAAATTTGCCTCACTAAAGCGCTAGAAATAATCAGAATTAAAACTCTTAGAGAGAGGCTAGAGTGGAGAAAAGCTAGACCTCGAAGTAATCATTAAACTTGCCAGAAAATTATGATGCTCCTAGGCATTGGGACTAAACTGATCGTTTGTACATAATAAAGTATGAATTTTAGTCCGCTCCAATATACGAATTGGTACAACGAGGAGGGAACGTTCAGCAGCAATTTTAAAAACTATACATGCAAGACTGGTAATTGCTGTGGCGTTGTTAGTATTTCGAACCACTCTATTTCAAATTGAAAACTATATATTAGATGATTGGCTTTGGGTTGGATAGTAGTAGTAAAGACTATGGAAAATGGTTCTTGGCAGACTGTGTTGTAAAACCGGACGATTATACTATCTCAGCGTTTGCATGTAAGACACCATTTTGATATTTCGCCACAACTGAAGATCCTATTCATGAAATAGTGTTAAATTATTGTTATATTGCATTTCTAATGTACACATTCAATAAAATCATTTATGATACGTTCTTCGTAAAAATCGCGTTTTTTTATAGAGGGGAGTGGCACCCAAGAAGTTGACCCTCGGGTTTCGAGTTGATTTTTCGTCCCTGGGGGTTTTCGACTACGCTGATGACGAATCTGACGATTAAAACCCAATCCGACCACTTGTTCCGCTTGTTCTGGAAAATTCTATTTTTGTTATTATTAGGTATAAGAAAAATTCGACTTTGGTATCAAAATGCTCGTAGAGACCAACTGAGCACGATTCTGAAAGGATCTCGCCGAAATGACACCGAATAAGGAAGTTCTGATGAAAGTAGTAAAACATGGAAAATGTTCTATTGATTTTTCGCTTTTTTCAATTTTTAATTTTTTTAAAAGCACCAGGTTCCATGAGTTATTTATACTGGGAAGTGGCCCAGGTCTTTTAGTTTCTGAAACATTTTGCCGTTTTCCTACAGACTACCCGCTAGAAAAGAAACGTCACTTCGTCGAAGAGTTGTCATGACTCATTTTTGCCTAGTTTGATTTGAAAAATTCATAACTTCCATAATTCTAAACCAAATTGAATGATTCTTTTTCTATTGAACAGCATTTAGTCTCTAAATTATTAGGCAATAAAATAAGAA
Organism: Diploscapter coronatus; assembly: GCA_964036155.1. Classification (NCBI taxonomy): domain Eukaryota; kingdom Metazoa; phylum Nematoda; class Chromadorea; order Rhabditida; family Rhabditidae; genus Diploscapter; species Diploscapter coronatus. The sequence goes on from OZ038422.1 coordinate 10,099,205, forward strand.
TTTTTTGAATATCGATTTCTGCAGAAATGCGCACTTTTCGCGTCTTGATTGCGTACTTTTCAATCCGTACTACGTTTACGCGTAAGTGACGTTGAAAAAATTTGTAATTCCAGTATATTGTGTAGATGAATATGGTGAACAACTTTCGTTCCAAGACTTACCTCGAATTCATTACTATTTGAGCTACAGAATTTTTTGAAGTTCAATCACTAATTATTGCAAAGTGCCGTTTTGAGAGTAAATTTCAAAAAATCATATCTCTCTGTGTGTGCACATTCTAAAATAAGTTCTGGAACAAAAGTTGATCAACTTGAAGAGCTCTACAAGATTTCGTGGAAAACTCTGATGTTAACTTACATTACACTTGTAAACACAGTACGATTATATAAGATAACTTCAGGTAATTTTTCGCCGCCAAAATTAATTTCCAAAAAGTTTATTTTTATTTTTAGATTATTCTCCTGCTCAAGATCTACAAAATAAAAAGAATAATCATGAAATTTGGTTCAGAAATAAGTAGGTTATGAATTTTTCCCGGGGTTGGGTCTGTCAAAACTTAAAGCTACCGTAATCCTGCATACGATAATTTTTTATGAAAAACAAACCACACCATGATGACCAGCGTGAAAAACTGAACAATATACGTGGAAATCAGCCCGATTTACGGACCCCTGTTTATGCCCCTTTGTTAAAACTTTGGTTTTTGTTGACATTCACTATTAATTTAAAAATTTAGCCTCCCCAAATTCGTCCAAATCTCCGAAGGCTCGAATTCACAACGACTCGCACTACGAAAGTATTCTGTCCATCGATTACCCAGTTTGCAATGGAATTAAAGAACTCGTCGTATAAATTTTAAAATATCTCATATTTGAGTTATAAGTATTTTCAATATTTTAAGAATTCAAAATACTCGATCTCAAGCCTTTCTTTTATCTCCGAATCTAAACTACTGTCTACTTTCACAATCTAGTGCAATAAAAATTCCATAAAAGATCGAAATTTCTGTATTCCGTGATTATAATTCGTCCATAATACCACAGAAAATCATGCTTCCGATTTAATAATGCTGATATTTGCCATAAAAATGAACGTGAAAATCTTGCTGCGGGAATAAATTGTAACGAAAATTTTGCTTTTCAAAGAGTTTAGTTTGCTTTTGTCACGAAATCGAAAGTAATAAAGTAGAAAAATTTTGACGTTGTCAATATCATAATCCCATTTTGGCATTTGAAAATAAGACGATTATCTCTCATAAATTGTCTGATAGATTCGTTATCAGTGGGAATATAATGTGCATGAAAGTATTGGTTTGAAGCTGATACCTCGTTTTGTCAGCTTGAAAACGTTCGCAAAAATGATATCGTATTTTATAATTGGCATAAGTTTATGCATTTTGTTCCCGAATACTAATGCACAATGCTATGATGGCGAGGTGTTCCATGACGGAAGGTATGAAATGGTTTTTTTTGTATTTATCAACGGCCCTTTTTTATTTCCCCACTTTGCCTGTACTCCATTGTCCCTCTATCCATTGACAAGTACAGCCGTTGACAAATGCAGGAAGACGTGGACGAAGTCATTTTGAATAATATAACAGACAAGCTTCCGCTTGAATTTCTCGTTTTGCCTCCCTCTGAAATTTCTATCCACTTGGAACCATATTCATCATCTTCATGACCACACAAACTCATGTAACTAACTTCGAGTTCAAAGATGGATATTAAATTTTTGCAAAACTTTTCTTCGACACTCTTTTCGCTATTTAGTTTCAGTACATGCATTTTTTGTGGAAGTTCAACGTTGTAAAAAGGAATCTGGATTCATTGGACAAAACGACGATTCACTTGTATCATTCAATTTCAGATGTTTCCGATTCGAAACGACCCTCATGACATACAGACAGGCTGAAACTGCATGTGAAATGCTTCTCTACACCTTAACAAGCGTAAACAATGCTTTTGAAAATGCATTTGTTGCGTGTAATATATTTTTTCTTTACAAATATCGTTTTTCTTCTCATCTTTTAAATTTTAGCAGTTGCACAGCCGTATTTGAATTCTTATGATTACTTTTGGATCGGCTTAATTAAGCTGGGCAGAGAATGGTATTGGGAAGATGGATCAAATGTGACGTACACGAATTGGGGAAATGGTAGGCAATTCAGAGTTATAATTACTCATCGATTAAATATGAACCTAATGATTAAGGTGAGCCCAAGGACAATCAAACTTTTACAGCCTATCAAGTAGGAAATTATTGTATTTTAGCTCTGATAATTTGTTGAGAATTAAAATCATACATGATCAGGCTTGTTGACGAATTGTAAAATTTGTTTGCACTATTCGGCCCGATCCAAAATGGGTCTGTCGGATTGGATCGAATCGGGTAATAAGCCTACATATGATTCAGTTTTCTACCAATAAGTGGGTCGTGTTCAATAGTACGGAAAAACTTCCATTCTTGTGCGGATCATTTTCTGTAGCAATTCTAACTACACCACAACCGGGCGTAACAACAAGTTAGCAACATTCTTTGATATCTGTTTGTCAGATTTTCCTAATCTGGGAGTTGTGGAATTGTCTCAACCGACGCAACGTCCAACTAGTGTGTAAAAGCAAAAGAGCAATTCCTAATCTCTCCTATCCCTACGCACTATTCGCACGTTGTGTCGTTTACGATATTTCCAGATAGTCTCCCAATATAAGAAAATATTCAGGAAAGCGTTGCCCAGGGTTCTTGCTTGAACATTGGGGTGATTATTGCTACGGTGTAAGTGTTTCAAATCGTTGATTTTTCATATTAATTTAATCTGAAATACGAAAAACGATGTTAAAAAGACATAAAGTTGATCATAAACACTTAAGGGAGATTGGAGCGAACAGTGGAATGATCCTCTAATAGATGAGATATATTGTCAGGCAACAGAAAAGTCGTGTCATTTGGTGTCCATAGCGAGTCAAGATGAGAATGACTTAATACAACGTAATTATCTCAGCAACAATTTGCTGGGCTCTCAGGCCTGCCGTCTTCGTAAAGATTTTACGAGTGATTACAAGTATTAGAATCTTAATTATGTCTCTGTGGACATTTTAACAACAAATTTGAAATGTTTGGTATGATTTGGAAAGCCGTTTGCGCTCCCTACCTGTGCGAGTACGCTCGCAGGGCCGTACGGGTTCAGCAAATTGTTGCTGAGTACATTAGAATCATATACCCATAACATAGACCTAGGATGGACGAGCGTCAGAAACACTTTGTGACATCTCCCCAAATATATTTTCTTAATAGATGTATACCTCTAATTTGACCTTGACAGAAATTTTTGAGGTAATATCATAGCTGATTTCGCTTGTATGACCTACTCTCTAGTTCCTTTTCGTCTGATGAAAGTTCTTCCTAGGTTTACACATCAATGAACCTTAATAGTTTTTGTGATTTTTAATCGTTTGTATAGGGCCAGCGGATAGACGAGTTTCAATGTGGATAGGACTTGTAGGAAGCTCGGTCAATAATGTTAGCTGGATCGATAATTCGTATGTATCATTTTTTATCAATTAAACTGAAATTTCCTTCACTAAAACGCTAGAAATGATCTGAATGTGCGTCTGAATCAAAACTCTTAGAGAAGCTAGAGTGGAGAAAAACTAGACCTCGAAATAATCATTAAACTTGCCAGAAAATTATGATGTTTCTTACAATTAGACATTGAGAATAAGCTGATCGTTTGTACATAATAAAGTACGAATTTTAGCCCGCTCCAATATACGAATTGGTACAATGAAGAGGGAACGTTTGGCAATCATACATGCAAGACTGGTAATTGCTGCGGCGTTGTTAGCATTTTCAACCATTCTATGTCAAATTTTAAAATCTATTAGATGATTGGCCTTGATTTGGATATAAGTGGTAACTACACTGGAAAATGGTTCTTGGCGGACTGCGTGGTAGAACCGAACGATTATACTATCAAGGGGGGTGTATGTAAGGCGCCATTTTGATATTTCGCCACAACTGAAGATCCTATTCATGAAATAGTGTTAAATTATTGTTATATTGCATTTCTAATGTACACATTCAATAAAATCATTTCATGTCGAATTTGAATCTCCATTAAATCAGAATTTCGATGTAAGGAACGAAATTAGCTTTGATAACTAGTCAGTAGATTTGCTATAAATTGTTCAAGATCAAAAAGTGAAAACTAATAACTTGAAAATCAAAGTTCTAGATAGTGTTATCAGATTTGTTAAATTCAACAAGCACGATATTTTATAAACTAAGACGACTACTGCACTAATAACCCAATAAATTTCATATTAGCTGCAATAAATTGAACTTTGCTTCATATTGGTCCCCCTTTGAATTACAAATATTCGGCTATTTTGCAAATGATTTAGCTTTTTTGTATTGTCGACTGAGTAAGTGAATATCGCATGCTCTTTGCAAATCGATTTTGCACAAGCCACGTCTCTTCTTCCCCTCACTCTTTCCTTCTTCTTTTTTGCTATCTCTTCCATCTCTTCAGGGCGCATGCTATTTCGAAGGGGTTGAGCCTAGGAGGGGAGAGATGCAAAAAGTGCGCAATATCTATTTCCTCACACAGTCCATAATACTTGATTATAGCATTTTGTTGAATAAAGCGTGATTGATCAAAGCGCAATCAGTCAAAAGTCAATCATCACTATTAGATTGTCTCGAATTCCGTTATCAGTATTTCTAACGCAATCCGAAAGTAGCATTCCAAATTTGCTCATCAATTTTAACGTTTGGAGTTCCGTATCGCCACACATTTGGCCTCCATAATTTATCGAAATGGCGTATAATTTCTGGCCTAAAATATCGTTATTGATTTATTTCGTCAGTTTCGTTTATTCCCAATGTCATGTTGGCGAAGTGTTCCATAATAATCGGTAAAATTTACTACATTGTTAAAAAAATATTTGAAGTCATGGGAATGTTTTTATGCTACCTATGAATAATTATTTCACCATTTGTTCATCTTCATTTTTCTGAATTCACGTAAAACTATCTTTAGATGCTTCCGATTCGAAAATACGCCAATGGCGTATGAATATGCACGGCTATGGTGCGAAACCGACGAGTACTATTTGGCCAGTATAAATAACGCGTTTGAAAATAGTTATATAGGAAGTAAGTAAATCTTAACTTTGAAGTTCTAATAAAGCTTTTAAGCGGTCGCAGCAGCGAATTTGAATACTTCTGGTAATTTTTGGATAGGCTTGGAGAAATGGCGAGACGGCGAATGGCACTGGTCCGACGATATGCCCGTTAACTACCTGAATTGGGATAGCAGTTTGTCTACATTCTAGAATAGATTTCTACACAAATTTCATCTTCGTTCATTTTCCTTGCGATTTGGTTTCACTTTCGAAAATTTTATTATTTTTTTTCCAAAAACTTTGACCCATTATTTTTATCTGATGAGGAATGATATTTCAGGCGAGCCGAATCCTAAGTACTTCTCAGCCGCTTACAACGTATGATTTTATTTCATTTTGGAAATGACATACTTTTAGCCGTCGACAAGCAAGTGGGTGGCAGTCGATAACAATACTCTCCTTCCATTCGTCTGCGCGTCTTGGCCAAATCACATCATGACGACACCAGCGGCTGGTGCTTCTACTCCAGGTAATCGTTTTCAAAAGAAATCTTTTTTCAAAGCCATTGGAAGATTTTATACATTATCGAAAAATTGAACGTTTTCGTTTTGCTACTTGATGCTAAACTATCTCAACATTTCTTTGTCCCAAGAAATCAGTTTCAGGAAAATCCTGCGCCGGAAATCTCGGGTACCGAAAAGATATGGATGCATGCTATGAGGTGTAAAAAATCAAATTTGGAAAATAAAATCAGAAATATTCAGGGCATGGGCGGCGATGGAACAACTGACGGACACCATGCGGAGGACGTCTGCTCAGCTTATGGTCATGGCTGTCATTTAGTGTCGATTAGAAGTCAGAAGGAAAATGACTACGTCAACAGTAAGAACCTTTTGGAAACTCGCAGAATTTTGTGCTAACAATTTATCCTATCGTTGATACTAAAAGCTCCATACCTTGAATAGTTAGTTGTAGAATTTGTCTTTTTCCACAGATATTTTTGGTGGGATGGGGTATGTGTGGCTGGGTCTCGTTGGTGGCACCTCGATAACGAATGTAACTTGGACGGACGGAAGGTTCGATTTTCATCATTTGTTTAAAATCTTGGACAATTTTCAGTCCTTTGAACTACACGAATTTCGTTGCCGATGGAAAGTTCCGCGATTACAGCTGCACGTCGGGAGACTGCTGTGGTGTGGTAAGGAATTCTTTTATTTTTACTCTCAAAAATATCCTTTTTTGAAGATGATTCCTAATAATTGGTTCTTATTCGGGTACGCCTCTCTCCTCTTTCCAAAAAATGCCATTTGGAAATAAGGGAAAAAGTTTTCGCGCTCTGGCTTTACTTATCGCTAACGAGACTAGCGCCAACTTTTATTCTCGTTTTAATTTCCGCGATTTTTCGGATCTCTCGTAGTTTTCGTCATTTATTGGTCAATTATCTACTTGTTCGTGGCTAATTGACTAGTTATCGATAATTAGTCAATTAACCGTGAAAAAATGAATAGTTGGCCAATTAAAACGGAAAAAATCGAAAAATCAAGAAACGAGAATAAAACTTGACGTTAAGTCCCGTAAGCGGCGAATAAAGCCAGAGCGCGAAAATCCCTTTTTCTCTTATTGCCAAGTGGCATTTTTTGGGTTCAGGGACAACATTGGAATGTGGTTTCTGGAGGATTGCAAACACGGTAATTTTTAAGATAAAATTTGAGGCAACGTTAAATTCGCAATTTTAGATTTTTCCGACTACACCATCGACGCATTGGTTTGCAAGTCGCCGTATTATTAAAAATGAAATCTTTATTGTTGAAAATGATAAATAAAAATAATCATGCAGGCATGGGCAATGATAAAGCCAATTATCTAATGCAATAATGATTACTGAGGCGCCATTTATGTTCATTTTATGTAACATCAGACAACATAGCAAAGTCTGTATAGGAATGCTGGTTACAAGCGGCCTTGTGCTATTGAAGGAGATAAACCTAACGTCGTTGACTAGAGTAGCAATCAGAAGAGAAGTCAAAAGATGAGAATATAGTATTAGTCTTTAAAGTAAGGATAAAGATGGAACCTCAAGTAGATATGTCAAATCGCGTCTCTGGATAAAGTTTTCGAACAGAAAGGTGATCTGGACTGCAAATAAGGTTTCTGTGAAGAAAAAATACAAATTTTTAAATCCAGATGGAAAAATCGCAAAAAAAAAAAAATCCGTCGCTCAAAATGAGCCAGTCATAGGGAGAGAACAATCGTCAGCAACCCTTTGCGATCTAATCCTATTATACTTCCTGAACAAATTTTTTCCTTTCAAACTAATACGCTTCTACCACAAACGCGTTTTTACAAAAGAATGGAGTTTGGGAACCATAGATAAAGAATGAAAATTTTCACGTATCTCTTAACAAGATGTTTCAATTCCGGAATTTATTCACAAACTAGGACAAAATCTTGTAGATCTCATTCAATTCAAATGATTCTCTCCCTTTATTTAGATGATTTAATTCAATTTTGTTAATATTTTAAAATACCAAGATTTGTTCCATTTTTCGAAAACGGCATTTTAATCGACCAAGAAGCGTTTTACATACTCGTTCTCATAGTCTCAGGCAGGTCCACTCCGTCTTGCTTTGCGGGTGACAATTCGAGTCGATCATGGAGAAATGCAAACAAAATCCAAAGTGAAGCGAATGAAGACAGGCTTATTGTCATTTTCAGACCTTCTAAAACACTATATTCAATATGAAGAATTCTGCAAATGAACCCTAACCTTTCCAAATGAATCTCATTTTTGCTATCATTTTTTCGCTATTTATGAGAATGAAGGTGGAGATAATGGCATTTCCCAATTGTTTTCTTAAATATGGAAAATCTTCGTTTTCTGATTCAATGGCTTATGATAGTTTTTTTATTTCAGCTACCCAAAGTTCACCATAACTTTCTGAATATTTTATTATTGCATATTCAATTTTAGAAGTTGTTTATTTACGCTGCAAAATTTCGCCCAGATTTTTAAAAATCACATTGAATGCGTCCTTTTCTGTCTGAAGCTTTAAAGCCACTCGGACTTCAGAAATTCTCACGCTCAAAAAGTCTCGGCGGGTATCGCTTCGCTAGGCTCGGATGAAATTTGAAAATAGAGAAACCAAGACATCGAGGCTAACGAAATAGCGCTGTTTAGAAACTGGGAAATTCGTTTTTATTTCTTTTCCATAACATATTTTCCCGGTATTTCGACGTCTAGAGCCAGGACTTTCGAAGACTTGCCTAACTTCCCAGCTCTTTGTTAGCTTAGATTGTTCGGTTTCCGAATACTTGACGCTCGCAAAGAGTATGGGAAAGTTGGAGATGAAGCAAGGAGAATAAAATATGTTCGCAGTCAGAAAATAGAAAACTGAATAATGAAGTTGGGCAGCGAGTTGGTTCCTTATTTTCGATAATTTAATAAGAAGGTTGCAAATTATTTTTGAAATCTCGTTACCAAATAAAAATCGCTTCTGTGTTTATTTTGACTTATGAAATGTGAGAAAATGCTATTTTCATTTTTCTATTGATTTTTCTACCTCAAAAATTATTGGATTTTTCAAATCTTAAATATAGATTCATAAATCTTTACCTACTAATTGATATCGTATCAACAGTCTAACAATGAGTCTAAAACCCCATAGTTCGTTGATTTGTCATCCGAACTTTGCTTTGGTCCAGAAGAAATCTATACACTTGATGAATAAGTAATGCCTGTCTTGCAAGACATGCGCCTTTATTTGTATTTTATCCTTGCTATTCTTACTTTCGGACTATCGGACCACTATTCTGCGTTTTATTTTATTCATTTTATGTCCGCAGCTGCAGTTTTTGATACTCGTCTCTTCACTGTTTAGACTCATTTCTTTCTCTTGAACCTATGAGATCTTCTCTATTGATAGAAGTGCCAGAATGCCAAAATTATAATTCGAATTGTGCATTCAAAGTTTATCTTCGCTTTTTTTCGGCCCATTTCACATGGATTCTAACTGATAATCATGGAAAATTGTTTTTTGTATGATATATTATGAAGTTTTTTCTTAAATTTTGTAGTTTGAAACTTGCTTCGAAACTATTAAAAATCATGAAATTTGGATATCAGTTTCCTCGAGTATTTCGCAAATAAAAGCGCTTTCATTCAATTTTCAAACGGATTCTGAAAGTACGATATCGATTTATCTACTCCGTGTTGTATAGTTTTCAATAACCTGGAGCACACCCGAGTATATCGCAATTGAAAATGTTTCCTCGGGTTGCAAATTTTCGGAAAAAAATTCCAAGTTATTTGACAGAGAACAAAAACCCATTATATGATAAAGTTGAATAATGAAATATTTTGCTGAAATCGAATAAAAACTGATAAATTCGAGCAGAATAAAATTCAAATGTTGCATCATGTCGAACAACAACAAAAATGACTGCCTCAAAAATTTGGGGAACAGCTTCAGTAAAATTCGGCGCATAAAAATGGGAATAACTTTGCATCTACTGGACCATTTTCGGAGATTTAAAGAGCATTCAGCTCTGGTTAATCTCGCCAATTACACTGATATAGCATTGTTCCATGATTATCTATACCGAAAGTTTATTTGGCCTCTATCTATAGATTTACTAATTATAATTCTGTAGATGTTGTTCTTTTAGATAAAATTTCAAAAATTGATTTTTTTATTTGAAGATTTAAAAATATATATTATTATTATTATTCATCGAAGTAGAATTTAGTACAAATTCAGTATAGCCAATTTATGAATCCGTTAGTACATTTAGTTATTTACTTCATGAGACGGGAAGCCCGCGCGGCCTAACTCGTCATTTTTCCGATCTTTCCATGATTTCTTACATTTCGGCCCGAAAACTAAGACTAACCAGCGGGTTAAGCCCTGCCGAACTATTATTTATCCCTCGGCTCTTGAAAGCGTTGCTAGTTGCTACCCAATAAGTAGGAAAATTCGATGCATTTCGAAAGCTTTTCAGAATTATTTTCTTTTTTATTTTGTTCCGGGTTGTTTTCGAAATCTCTAATTTCAAGTTCAAGAAATTTCCTTTAATTTATCTAAAAAGTGCATCGTCGTATCAGATTTCCAATGGATTCTCACGTTATTTCGCACATTTGAAATCTAGATTCACTTTTAAATGTCGTATTTTCATTTTCTTCTGAAGTCTTAAAATTTCAAGTCATGCAGTAAAATTACGATATCTAAGCCCAATCTAATAAATTTTCGATTCGCTATGCCTTTCTATTCTGAAAATGGTTGCCCTCCAATCTTCCTCACAAATTAAGTAGAAAACTAATAGGAATATCGATATTTCGCTCATAGCGAACAGCCCAGGTTTTAGATCGGCTCTAAAAATAACGTGCAGCTTTTTCTCGTTCTGCAAAAGTTTCAGCAATTTTTCCATCCTCCCCCATAAACTAATGATGAGTTGATGTGGTGCGGAATGTGCTGATATCCTGATTTGATTCGATTCGATTCGATTCGATATATCTGGGGCTTTATCTTATCACATTCGAGTGTAAACTTCCGCCTTGTGATTTTTGTGATATTTGATGGCAATTTCTCAATGGCTCTCGATTGGATCGAGGCAAAAAAGCAGGAAAGATACCTGACATTCGCGTGTTTTATGGGTTCTGGATTCTCCTCGGATATCGAACGAGAAATCAAGCATTTGTTAGAACACGTTTTCTTTTGCTTTAGATTTTTCTTTTAGGATTTCTACTTGAGCAAATGTCTGGCAATTGAGAATAAGTTTATGAAAGTCTCGATTTTTTTCTTTTAAAATAGTATAGAAAATTTTCCATTAAAGAGTTTTTTTTATTGAGACTCATGCATTTCTAAGCTTATCCATTCCCCTAGCTTTTTTCATTCATCAATATCAAACTTAGAAAACGAACACTTGCATTTTCAATTGAATATTTCATGAAGATCAGTGTGTTGAATCATAAACTCGGTTGATTTTTATTCTTGTAAGGACATTTTAGAATGCCAACATAAAATACGATTGCTCTGAAATACCTACTTATAAACACATGACGTCATTATTTATTGCAGTCTAAATCTCCCCTGTCATTTTCTAAGAGTACTTGCAAAGTTCTCCTAGTATTCTAACAACTATTTGGAAAGTTCACCCAATTTGAGACAAAATTGTGCAAAAAAGGAAAAATCGTGAAATTTTCAAATATCATAAAATTATTTTCCTAAGATATTTCGTTTTTTTTCTTATTTATTATAGGGCATCGACCAAGCGTGAATGCCTTATGAGCTGGCATTTTTAAGTAAGCCCTTCGCAAATGAGCTGTCCTTTGTTATGAGTCATTGTAGCATAAATCTAGACCTTTTCTAACTTCTAATGACGTTCAGGAGCTGCATTTGGCTCATTTTATGATGCCATAGATTTTAGCTGGAGAAATTTATTGCTATTTTCCATTTTAGCAAATATCTGTGACTTAATGAGATTAGGGTCTTTCGATTCGGCTCATAAGCACTTTTATTGATCACTTCATCGAATAATCGTCGTTTTCATGACCGAACCAAAGTTGGAGTTCTCTTCTGAATATTCTTAACAGAATTTCTTTCATAAATCCCTAATATCCGCTTTTAGATAATCCATCATTTCTGTATTGTTTCGTAACTCATCGTTTTATCTGAATTTTCTAATTCGTCAAACAGTTTTTTTTTTTTTTCTTACCTAAATCGAGATTTTTTTTGGGCCGAATTTATTCGCATAGTTAAATTCTCACAAACGATTTGCTTCAGACTACTTGCAATGTATGGCAGTTGACTCCCATCTGCTCTACTCGCTGGGCATCGTCCAATCGAGTGGCAGTCTTCGACAGCCTATCCCCACGCCCACGTCCACGCCCACGCCGACCCACAATCTGTCGTCGAGTCACGACTCGACCACAGCCGACTCAGCATCACTTCCTATCTTCAACGGGTGGACACGCGAACAAATCGTAACTTTTGTTAGGCAAGGAAAATTTCATATAAGTTAGAAGATGTTGATGTTTTTTTTTTTGTTGTAATTTTTTGGATAGGTTTCAATTTATTCGAAGATTGCATTGAGTTTCCTCTTATTTGGTGGGCATAGTAAGTTCTTTCACGTTTTCCAAAGACGAATTTATCGATTTCATTAGAGGAACTTATGAAATCTTCACAGCATTGAATCACTCGATCGATAACAGCAAAATGGTATTATTATTTTAGTTTGGCGTATGTAGCGATATCGATTCTGATGGTGTTGGCGTGGTCGATGTATTTGTGCGTTGACGGTCGGAGGACGAAGCGTGATACAAGAGTTATTCACTATCTTGCACAGAGCACTATGTTCAGACGCCTACCTGCTAACAATCTTTGATTCTATTACGTTAAAACTGATTCTTTTCTAAAATCATGTGATTTTTAGTTCTGAGTTAAAATTTAGAAAGTTCTAAAAATTGACTATTCTTAAAAAGCGGCATTATTCTGACCGACACTACATTCATTTCATTCACTTTATGATCTCTCAAAAATCTTTATTTTCTGCATTTTTCATGACAAATTTGCTCAATACGAGTATTTCCAGAGTTAATTTGATAGAAAGAAAACTATTTATTTTGAACATAATTTTGAGATCAGCTTTGTATTTTCATTAAAAATCCTATTTTCTAACAAATTTGATGTACGGCTGTGAAGCAGATGAACTTCGTATGATTATTTTTACAGAATCTGTCAAATTGACCTGAATAAATCTCATTACTAATTCCAGTGGAGATTTTTAACACCTACCGAATTGGTTGGTTTTCGTTTGTCGAAATCAGGAAAGATTTCGATAATTGAAGATTTTAGAGAATCGTTCAAGTCGATGACCACATTTTCAATGGAAATATCTCCAGATTTGATTCTCTGAAAGTTATTGATGGATTTTTGAAAGTGTTAGGAAAAAACTTACTTCGACGAACTTGGAAATCCCAAGAGCAGTCAGATTGTGAGTATCACCAATTCGAAAATTGCCGCATTTCATTGAAGCTAACATTTCATCGGTCAATGTTAAAGGTACCTGGAAATAAGTTTTAAAATCCTAACTAACTTTCGTTAATTATCATACCGGGATATCATAAACTCCGAAAGCTTGTCGAGTCGCCAAGAATTGCATAAATTCAGTCGAGAAGAATCCTCGCTCTTCACAACGGTTGATCAAGCTGATATTGACAAGGGTCGGGTTCAGCTAAATCAGTTATGTTTCAAGGTATCTTTTTATTTTTAGAGTAGTAGAATTTTTGATCTAGTTACGAGTTATATTGAAGAACAAAGTATAAACAAAGAAGACCTCACCTTTTTTACGAAATTGTGAAATGTGTCAGAGGTGATTTTCGCAAATGAGCATAAGACAAAATCTAATCGCTTGATTCGTCGACTTTTCAGGAGACTTTGAAGTTTCTTTAGATCAGAGTCAGTCAGATCTGCCTAAATTACAATTTTTTCGCATTAGAAAAAATAGACAATTACCTCATCAAATTTCAGTTTGTCAATTTCGCAATTCTTCACGAGCTTTTGCAATCGATCCAATAAAGCTGGAGATAAAATAGCGTCGTGGGATTCCGAATCTTCAAACGAGGTCGAAGGAAATGAGGAAGTTGGCGTCGAGACAAATGAAGAGAGGTGATCATTTTCTTAAAAAAAAACATCATCTGAAGATCGTCCTAATAAAAAATAAAGTGATCTGTGGAGCTTTTAGACTAAAACAAGAAAATTTAATAGTGCTCCTTTGAGAAAATTCTGAAATCGTACCCGAAAATCTCCTTCGTTTGCCGCTGTATCCTTCCGAGTCTCCAGAATGACGTCTTTTCCCCATATTCGCTAGTTGAGAAGAGAAAATCTCATGTCTCTTCAAATGAGCTTCATCTTCTTCCTTACTTGACGACTTCAACAGCACTGATCGGCGAGTTACCTAGAATTTCTTTTTCGGTTTTTGGGAAAATTCACCTTTTCCTTACATTTCTGATTTTTATCGAAACCCGTCGTCTCGTGAGAAATTCTCTATTCGATTGGATCAATCGGTGCGTGGTTTTATCGACCAGCCGGCAATTTTGGATCCCGGCAAAACCAGTCTTTTTCAGAATCTCCAATCTCAGCTCAGGCGGTAAGTTGTTCCAGAAAATTCTCTAAAGATAATCTTTTTTATCTTACTGAAAATACCGCCAAGCTTTCAATACTTAAAATAACCTAGACCTAGACCATCAAAATAAAGCTTTCTTATTGTATATTATAGACATTCATTAGTCTGTGGATCTTTTATGGTCTATCATATTTTCATCGATATTTTCCAGGAAAGTGATAAATTATCGGGGAAAAGTCGGAAGAAACTGGAAAACTTCCTTTGGCAGCTTATTTGCAATTTTATGGACTTATTAATTGGGAGATGTTGATGTCACAGCTAATGATCACAAATTGATTTTAAGCGATCATTATTACCTGAGAAACTTCTAGGTTACGCTGAGAGGTCGTAGCAACATTTTCCATCTATGACGTGATAGAGTTCCTGAAAACAAAATTTAGCATAATGATCAACACACACACACACATCGCATTATAAATTTCGAAGAATTCCGTATGATGAAATAATTCAAATTGAAAATGAAATTTTTAAAAATCAGAAGAAAATGATGAAAAAGGATTTTTACAAATGGCTATAGTAAGATGAGAAATTTTGCTTAGTTTCTCCAGAACAAATAGGCATGCAATTTCCTTCCATAAAATCTCACAGAGAACATCTGTTATTGTGCAAATTGCGTAATTGGCCTGTAAGAATGCGTGCTAATCCCAGCCATTAATGGCTCGTTGGCTACTTGAACATCCTCTTACAAACACTAACTGTAAATGCGTGTCTGAGATTGGCTAGAAGCAAATGTTAGGATCAGAATCTTATATCGATATTGCCATGTCGATTTCTAAGGTTAATAGAATAATCATATTTCGTAAAATTAGGAGGCTGTTGTAAAGAAACGAGAGTAAGACAGTCACACAAAGTTTTCCAATTAATCTAATTCTCGCTACAATTTACGAGGAATATTTTGAATCGGTCACAAAAATGCCCCCAGTCAAAAACGTCTCGTCTTGGCAAGAATGCATTAGCAAATAAGTGTGAGAGAGCTCGATTATAACTGGAAGGAATGCATTGGAAATGTGAACAATAGACTAATTACTAGAGCCAGGAATTAGTGGGTTGCTGAGATTTTGGGAAATAACATGGGATGTCAGAGGTGTGAGGGTTCGAACGACTTTTGAAAGATAAGAAATCTCGAGTAATCGACGCTTTCTAATGACGATCTCTTTTCAAACTTCTTGAAACCTATTTGAACCACAGGAAATTTGTGCGATCATGTTTGATAGCACAAATTTATGCTCTACTTTTCATACTTTCTCTTTCTCCCCTCTCTCTCTCTCTTTCACCAAATCTCCCCTTCTGGCTCAGTTTTTATCCGTGAGATTCGTCTCTTTTGCATATCAGCCTGTCCGATCTTCTATCTCCAAAAGATCGTGTAAAACGAGAGAGTGAAAGAGAGACAAAGAAAGAACTAGAAATAGTGGAAAAGTGGGAGAATAAAAGAATCAGAAAATGTATGGATGGGGATTATACGCAATACTCATTGTGAAGGAGGGAAGAGGAATTTTGTAAAGACCGGATTAATCGACGTTCGACGAATAGAAACTAGGGAAAAGTGCCGGAAAAGTAGTGAAATTTGAATTTTTAGCCCGAATTAATTCTTTTTCAGACATTTTGCGATGTTTTATTCGATATTGGAAAATAGAAAAATTTTCAGGTGCGGTCCAGAAAAATTTTAAAGTCCAGAAACTCGCTCGTAAAAAATTTCGAGACGAGTTTTTACAGTCCAACACACTTCAAACAGTAATTGGTATAATTCGATGATGTGCAGTTAGAGATAGCGAATGCTTGAGAGAGGCAAAGAAAACATAAATTTCCTACAAATTTGTCGATTGATTAGAGAAGACACTTCAGAAATTGATTGAAATTTCGGAGGGAATTCGAAGAACTTGATGAAAATGTCGCTAATTTGCACTAAAGCGACGATTCGATAATGATAAGGAAAAGAGATGTTACGTGAGGAGAAGCAGGAAATTGAATGGGAAAAAACTGATCAAATGTTAACAAAACTGGGAAAGGCGTGAAATGTGTTTCACGGGAGTTTGATTTTGAAGAAAGATCAAACTAATTTTGCCTCACCAAAAAATTACAAGAAATAGACACTTTTCAGCGTGATGAGTAAAATATATGGGGGGGGGGGGGGGGGGTATCGACATTCTGTGAAACATACATGAAAAGGTGAATTTTCGAATAGTAAAGTCACCAGCATAAAAATGGATATGATATAATTTCTGAAGAAAGACAAATAGATTACATCATCGACCTTTCTAACCCTAATTGCACAAATTACTGTGTAAAATACGGTAGAAACAAAGGATTTCTGTGAGCTGTACAAAAAGCGAAGAAAAGAAAGTAGAGAGAAGAAATAGAGCCACAGGGCGGCCGATGCCTGTCATGTCAGAACATGACAAATGAACAGCATCGAGAGGGATAACAGGTGGATTCGAAGACACAAAGAAACAGAAAACGGGAAAATAGAATGAGAATTGAGAGATTAGAGAAGCAAAGCGAGTAAATGCCGATACTGGTACTACTCGCATAAAGAGGTACCGAAATTGATGAATACTAAATGTAGAAAATTGGTAAATTGGGACAAATTTTAGTCAAGCATTGAGAAAGGTCTATGATTTTCATGATAATTCTGTTATCATTAATTCTCCCATTTTAAAGAATTTCTCTACACTTTTTTCGATTGTTCAGACTGATCATCTGAGCAAATTAATCACACAGCTTCCTTTGTAAAAGCCTAGACGAATGACTAAACCGTCCTTTATAAACCCCGATACTGTTGGTAATATCGGGATGGCCTGAACAACCACCACCTTATTCCGTCTAGTAAAGATTTATGCAATAATTAGACCTACAACCATGCAACCCCAACTTAATAGTTAGATAAGAAGGGTAACTATGTTTTATTTTTCTTTACTAAACAGTAATTTTCCGATAAGAGTAGGAAATATTTAGAAGAAAAAGCCTTCTGCTCTTTGCAAGAAAAATGAGCAAAATTGTGATGCTTTCAGGAAAAATCTGAAAATTTGTATTCGCTGCAAAACGATAGAAAATTGCACAAAAATTGAAAGGATTTTAATCATGATCTATTTAATAAAGAAAACGTAAAAGAAATTTGTATCTCTCGCGAAAAATTCCATTTCACATGAAAATATAGATGCAAATGATGGAGGAAGAGGCAGAAAATGCAGGAAAACGAGGACGAATTGGTCAATAATTCTCTGTCCTTGCTACGAGTGACAACACGAACAGCGAAATCGTTGCCGAATGGGAGGCGAAAGGGGACGGAAGACTGGGGCTTGGCAGAAAATATGAGGAATGCGCGAACGCATCAATGTGAGGATGCTATAGGTTTTGGAGTTAGAAGCCAAGACTCCACCCACTTCTTAGCACATTTGTGTGATCCTATTATATGCTAAATAGACTTTCTATGTAAAAATTATTGGGACTATGAAAAAAGCGAAATTTAGTTGATCAGTTTTTAACAGAAGAAAATATTCAGCAAGATGAGGAATCTTGCATTCAATATTGCAAGATTATGATAAGAAGCGTCGTAAATAACGCCACGGGCTTGAATTATGACACGAGATTTAGATAATGATAATGGTGCTAAATCATGCTACGATAATGCTATTACATTAATGGAAAAACCGATAATCCGATAAGAGGTCACCTAGGGCAATCCATGGCCATAAAAATGATAGGGCCCTTATTTTTGTTGGATGATGCGTTAGATCAATAAAGGATTAGGGAAAATTAGAATTGTTAAAGTCGAAACTGGAGAGATCTTCCAAATAATTTAGAACAGGAATTCAGTTACACCCCTGAGATCAACCAGTGTTCGAAATATTTTTCTTCTTACAATGTCTAGAAACCTCTCAATATTCCATAGTCCCTAACTTTCTTTGTCTGACTTATCCTGCGGACATTCGCGCAGTATATCATCACTTTTGTAGCCCACCGCATTTTCGCGCTGTAAACGGCACTAAATCATCGGAGCTGGCTAGAATATTGCAGAACTGTGGGAAATAATGTTTCATTCTCTGGGAAAATTTAACATACATGAAATAATGCCCCCCTAACATTGGCAAAAACCAGGTTTAATTCAAGATTTTCTGTAAGAACTTCATGAAGACATGTCCCATTAGAAATATCTAAATCAAAAATTATAGAGATCTCACAAAACTATTGCAATCAAGGAATATTCTTCTCGCACAAACTTTCCCATGTTCTCATCCTCGCTCATCTGCACTCATCTTGTGCATCTTGCATTTTAGCATGACATGACTTCTCTATGATTAGTTTGAGTTGCTCTGTCTCTAATGGATCTATTAGATAATGGATAATGGGAATGCAGAGCAGAGCTCCCAACAGCTATAACAAATCCCCTCGTGCTTATCCAAACCCGTATCTCTAATTCGAGAACGGAGCTTTGATCCTGCCGACGCGAAGAAAGTTATGAAGATCTTATTCTAATAAAATATATTTAAATAAAATGCGAAAAGTCGTGAACGCAAAGGATTTTATTCAACTCATCTCCAAATGACAGATAACTACTTATAACTCCAAGTTTGATGCTAGATAAAGTGCAGCAAATCTATTTCCAAGTCTAGACGACTTTTTGCAGACAAATCTGATAATGAAATGAGATAAAATTGAAAAACAATAATAACTTCATTTAACCTTGAAGTTTAAAAATTAAAAAAGTACCCTCTATTTCAATCAAATCGCTGCCCAGGAAGAACTGTATGGTATCTTTTTCTTCACTCTCTCTCCAAACTATTTTTTGCAAGGAGAGAATAGGCTATTTTTGGCAAAAACTTGGAGGAGTCGAAAATTAGAGTTGCTGCTTGCGTCTACTAGCAACAAGCAGACGCATTAGTCATCCTGCCAAATGTAATATGAATATGAGGCTATAACTTTGCGTTACGTACCTCTCTTATGAGTTACTTTTTCTCTCTTCATGTCGCATGCTCTAGCCTAGCGATATAGAGCAGTTATAGTGTGGAAAAAAATACCATACGAATTTTTCTGGGTGCCGATTTGATTGAAAATGGGTAAATGAAAAATCGGCCGATGTCAGTTTTTGATATTCGAGAAATTCAGAAATAAAAAGGCAAGAAAAAGATGAGTAGAAAGGAAAGCAAAGCGACCCGTCCGTGATCGCGATAGCCATCTTTGCGCGATCGTGGTAGGCTGAGAGCGTAACGGGCAAGGTATAGGTAAAAAGGTAAAATGAGGGAAGAGAGGGCATGAAAATGGGAAATAGCCCGTAGGTAAGTAAATTTGACCTAAATCTTTATTGGAACTAAAAATCAAATATAAAGAACGCGAGATATCATTGATGAAGGAAAAAGGGAAATTAATTGATGCCGAATTTCAGTAAAAGTTTAATATAAAATTTAACAACAAAAAGCTTACAACACCTGGGATTCCCAAGCCGTCTCCGATCCAAGTACTAACCAGGCCCGGCGCTGCTTAACTTGCCAGATCAGACGGGATGGCGTGTTCTCAGCGTGGTGTGGTCGTAAGCGAAGGGGTCGCCTTGTACTCGGAATAAAAGAGTAAATTGATAGGAAAAGAGGTGTGAAATGTTCGATATTAGCTTGCTTGCTCGCATTTAATGAATATCATGCAGGGGTGGGACCCAAATAGAAATTAATGTAACAGTAAACCGAGAAATGAGATAGTAAATTCATTTATTGCCACAGTAAATTTTTCACTTTACCGTCACAGTAATTTTTATTTGGGCCCCACCCCTGATTTTTGCTCTTCATTAGCGATGTCATTGCTCAAATGATATACTATGCATAGAGATGCCAAACCAGTGCTAGAAAATGATAATTAGGGAAATCTTTAGTCGCAGCGTAATAGAGAAGGTCGATTGAAACATAATGCTTTTAAGACCTCCAAAAATTGTTCAGTAAGAGCAACGTTAATGCCCATTTTTGTGCATCTTATCTTTTCTGCAATTGTTTTTCAAATTTTTAGAGGAAAAATTTCGCTATCCTTACAAAAATTAAAATACTGGCGTGTTCAGTTAGGGCATGATTTAATATAACAATATCATTGCATATCTCACTCTAGATATCTCACCCTCGATCTCTATAAATACCCAATACTATCAGTTAATAAATGATTTCGCTCGCATCTTGTTTAACCTTCAAGCCTCTACACAGTACACAACCTCGTCTACATCTTTGTGGTACCGAAGTACTCAACTTGTTCAAAATTCTACTTATTTATTATTTGAATACCTCTCTAAAATGCTAGCATTAACCATCTTGCGGGCTGAGTGTGGCTTTCAATGCAATAACACGGCAACTTTCTCAAACGTTTTCTTTTATCCGAAGAAATTTTTATCCCATATGTACTAATTTGTGCGCTACTTGTTGGTAAAAACGGCGAAATACGGAGTAAGCAAATCGATATCGTAGTTTCTGAATCCGATTGATTCTTTGATGAGTATTGCTTTATTATTAAGCCATGGAAAGGACGTGAATCTTGCATACATTTTGCAAATAACTTTTTTCAATTGTTTGCGAGCCATGGCCTATGGTCGGTTGAAAAAGGTAACTTACAAAATATATGCAGGATTCATGCCCTCTCCATGCTTTAATATCAGGATATCGGGGTCTCTCGAGATCAGGACCGTCGGAGCTTCACTTCGAATGAAGTTCGGAGTGGAATGGAATTGGAATTTTGAGAAAAGTTTAGAGTTGAGACTATTGTTTACCCAATTAAAATTCCTTCATTTATTTCTTATTCCTAATCATCTGTCAAGACTATTCATTTTATGATAAGATTTTTTCTCGTAAAATATTCGGTGTCGCTATTCTCTTATCAATTCTTGTTCGATGTAAAAGCTTGATTTCTTGCTTCTAATGATTATTAATTTGTTCCATTCATTTGCGCATGAATGCAGAATTTATTATTTATTTCCTAAATCAGTATAAGTTTTTAACTTAAGAATTAAAGAATAAAAAATGGTCTATATCGGCATAGATTTGGGAACGACATATTCGTGTGTTTCTGTAATTGAAGATGGAAAGCCTGTTTCCATTCAGAGTGACGATGGTAATTTTTTTTTTTATTTTATTAACATTAGAAACATCGATTTGCGATTTTTTTACCGATAAACCTGTCAAAAATAGGGTTTTGTAAGAAAACATTAAATGAATATACTACTTGTAACTCATAGATCCAAGCTTATCTTTAGATCATTTTAAATTAAATGCAAATATTCTTTAAATTCTGTGTACCTGAAAAATTGGCTATTTCAGGCAAATACATTATCCCTTCCGTGGTCGCCTACTGCGATACCGAAATTCTCGTTGGAAATCCGGCATTAACTGCAAATATTGCCATATCTAATGTTCTATACGGTTTTTTTTTTTTTTTAAATATTATTTTGATTTTTTAATTCCATAATTTCAGATTCAAAACGACTAATTGGTTGTAATGTTCTAAATGGTGCATTTTTTTCTGATGAAGAATCATTTTTACCTTTCAGAATCGAAACAAGAAATGTTTGCATTTTCGCAAAGAAATAATTGCAATAATAATTTCATATTTAGAGAGTCGTCGGCTATGTACTTAATGCGAGCCGGCAAAATGAGAGATTTCTTAGGCCTGAAGAGGTTTCTGCTGAGATTTTGAAGAAAATGAAAACAATTGCAGAGGTATTTCCTAGCTCTGAAAAATAGAATTCAGAACTCCGAGCCTCAAATACATTATTTCTTAAACTTAACAGACTGAAATTTGTTTTATTTCAGAGATATTTACCTGAAAAAGAAATAACTGGAGCAGTTGTGACAGTTCCTGCCTTCTTCAATAGTGACCAAATCAATGCGACGAAAAGAGCGATTCAGATGGCTGGACTCGATCTGAAATATTTGCTGGAAGAACCGACGGCAGCTGCAATTGCCTATTACAACAAAATGAAGATAACTGACTCAACGATTATGGTCTTTGATTTTGGAGGAGGTTAGAATATGTTTGGATATGATATGTTGCTTTGAAAGAAAATTACAATTTTTTAAATGAAAATCATCGTTAAGAGTAAAAGATCTAGACCTTCAAGGAATTGATATAAGACAATTAGAAAATGCAAGTAAAACAATAATTTAACTTCGACCATTTGATTATATGGCAATATATGCATTTATTTATGGATTGAAATTTTAGGGACATTAGATATTAGTATCGCGGAAATTAGAAACGAGAAATTTGATGTGAAGTCGGTGTGTGGTGATGCTCATTTAGGTTTGTTATTACTCTATGGTTTGTAAATTATATCATTTAGGCGGTCAAGATTTCGACGAAAGAATAATGAAATACGTAATCGAAGAATTCAAGAAATCGAACAACTATGATATGTCGCGACGGCCAAGGTTGATGAAACGATTACGGCGAGTGTGCAAAGAAGCGAAAGAATCACTGTCATTTCAAATAGAATCGTACAATATCAACGTAAGAAGTGTTAATTTTATTGATTCTGGATTGGAAGTAATATTTTGCAGCTGGATATTAATGATGATACAAACGTGAATGTGGAAATTTCGCGATCTAACTTCAACCAACTCTGCAAGGATTTATTCGATAAAGCGATGAGAATGGTTGAAAAGGCTCTACGAATTGCGCAAATCCCAGCAAAACAAATTGATAATGTGGTAACTTTACTATTAGAAAAATCAAGATTCTGATATGCTTTTCACTGAATATAAAATTTATAGATCCTGGTTGGTGGATCAACTCGAATTCCAAAGATTCAAGAACTTTTGTCGGATAAATTTGGTCAAATAAAATTGAGATACAATGCCAACCCTGAAGAGGTTGTAGCTCATGGAGCTGCGATTATTGCAAATGCTTTGGAGGCTTGGAGATAAATAGTTAATTACTAAAATGGAAGTAACAATTTCAGAAAGGAATTGAGATCCCATTGATTAATGATACAATGAATGGATTAGCTCGAAATATCGATAATTTTCAAATTGGTTACAATACCAATCCTAAAGAGGCTTTAGCTCATGAAGCTTCGATTAATTCAGATGCTTTGGAGGCTTAAAAATAAATAATTCATTATTAAAGTAAAAGTGATAGTTTCAGAAACGAAATGCAGTGTCATTGATTAACAATCCAATAAATGAATTAGCGCGAAATATCAATAATTTACAATTTGACGAAGATAATTCATTGAATAATTCACATGAAATTTTATTTTATTGTAAGAAAAATAATAAATTTAGCGGAATAAAAGATCCAATAATTTATTACCATTTAGACTTATATTCAAATAATGGTAAAGATGAAGGAAGAATATGCTTGTTCAATTCATATACCTGCTCAGTTGAAGAAATTAAAAAATTCAGCAGTTGGTACTGGCCATATGAAATAGCAACTACGCGGAATAAAGTATTCTTATGTTCGTTATTTTGAATAATTTCTCAAATTTCAGATTTTTGGAATTAATAGCAGAGATAACTCATTTGAAATATATGACTTGAATACTCGAAAAATTTCAAGAGGTCTGCTCAACAAATTCATGAATGATCGATTCAAAGAGTTTTACAGGCCCAGATCCTCCTGAATGGCGTATATATGCATTTGTCGCTTATTTCAAAGACAAATTATACTATTTGGGTGGATGGGATCCTAAAACAAGGAAAACTACGAATACGGATCGAGTTGATGTAAGAGGATCGAATGAAATTCCATGAAATAATTTATTCAGGTTTTAATAAATGGAAGATGGCAAACAGGACCTGCTTTTCCTCTTCCAATTGGTTCTGTTCAAACAATAACATGCAATGGAGTTTTATACGGTCACATTATAGCATATTCATTGTTGTAATTATGGATATTCAGTTATTGATGGTCGTGATAGTAGAAAGATATATCAACTATCAGACGATGAACAGAAGTGGATTGAAATTGGAGAGATTCCAGAAAGACGAGGCTCATTCGAAGTTGCATCACTAAATGGAAAAGCTTATATAACTGGAGGATGGAAGTCTTTAATTTTGTATGATAAATAATGTATCATTATATATTTAGTAATGATGATGCATTCAAATCCTGTCTGTGTTTCGACCCCTCAGCTCCAGTTGGCAGTCGAATTTCTCAAATCGCTGGTATGAATTATACAAGATGTCGTCATTCTCTTATTTCTGCGAATGGAAAATTGTATGCAATCGGAGGGTGAGCTGAGATTTTGCATATCTTTATACCAAATATTTGTTAAATTAGACTTCAAGATACTGAGAAAAAAAGTGATGGTTTATACTGGCCGATAAACTTCTGTGATATCATTGAAGAATACGATCTACAAGCGAATAAATGGCGAAAAGTCGGAAAAATTAATTTGCAAATTGGTGGAGATAATTCATACGATAATTCACATGAAATTTTATTTTATTGTAAGGAAAATAATAAATTTAACGAAATAAAAGATCCAATAATTTATTACCATTTAGACTTATATTCAAATAATGGTAAAGATGAAGGAAGAATATGCTTGTTCAATTCATATACATGCTCAGTTAAAGAGATTGCAAAATTCCACAATTGGTATTGGCCATATGAAGTAGCAGCTACACAGAATAAAGTAAATCCTTATGCTCACTATTTTGAATAATTTCTTAAGCTTCAGATTTTTGGAATTAACAATTTTGAAAAATCATTCGAAATATGTGACTTGGATACTCAACAAATTTCAAAAGGTCTTATCAACAAATCCATGAACGAACAATTCAAAGAATTCTACAGGCCCAGATCCTCCTGAATGGCGTAATAGTGCATCTGTGGCTTATTTCAAAGATAAATTGTACTATTTGGGTGGATGGGATATTAAAATATGGAAAAGTGTGAATCGAGTTAATGTAAGAAGATCGAGTGAAAACCCATTAAATAGTTTATTCAGGTTTTAATAGATGGAAAATGGCAAACAGGACCTGCTTTTCCTCTTCCAACTAGTTCTCTTCAAACAATAACATGCGATAGAATTTTATACGGTCCCATTATAGCATATTCATTATTATAATTATGGATATTCAGTTATTGATGGTAATAAAAGTAGAAATATATATCGATTATCAGAAGATGAGCGGGAATGGACTGAAATCGGAGAGATCCCAGAAAGACGAGATAGATTCGGAATTGCATCGCTAAATGGAAGAATTTACATAACTGGAGGGGAGAAGTAGCTAATTTTGTATGATAAATAATGTATCATTATATATTTAGTTATTATGGATTATTAAAATCCTGTCTGTGTTTCGACCCCTCAGCTCCAGTTGGCAATCGAATTTCTCGAATCGCTGATATGAAGTATGCAAGACATTTTCATTCGCTTGTTGCTGCGAATGGAAAATTGTATTCAATCGGAGGGTGAGCTGAGATTTTGCATGTCTTCATATGAAATATTTGTTAGTTTAGATTTCAAATATCATCTAAAAAGTTTTGTAATTCAATCGAAGAATACGATCCACAAGCGAATAAATGGCGAGAAGTCGGAAAAATTAATATAAAATAAAGCTTGATTATAATAATCTCAGATTTTATATAGAAGTTTTATTCAATAAAACGTGAAATAATAATTTATTTCAATGCACATGATACAGACAACTCTCGAAGACATTCAAAAGTGGTGAGGACCTATAGGGGCATCCAACTCTATGGTCAAACTCCGATTTGAAGGACTTTTCTGAAGTCCGACAGTTGTTCGAGTCTTACAAATACTCTTTCTTAAAAATGCGCAACTACTAAATAAGTTAGACAAATCTTGATATTTATCAAGACAAATGAAGAAAATTATATTGATGAATCATATTTTCGTCATGTCTTACTCTGAAACAGACCTGTTTCGTTCTTATAAAAACCGTGTATATTTTGAGAGAGCTCATGAGAGTAGGTGTGCGAAAATGAGGGTGAAAAAACGCGAAGGGATGATGAAAGGAAAAGATAAAGCCGGAGAGGAAAAGATTGGCAAACTTATGAAAACTACTTGAGAGTGAGAGAAAATAGAAGCGATAGAGAGGCTTCAAAGTAAAGTCGACTAGCTGGTATCCGGTTGAATCTGGATTAAAAAAAATATTCCTGCTGATAATTTAAAATTTTGAATCATTTGCTTTATTATTTTTACTATTTTTTACAAAAGAAAATATTTTAAATGTTCCATTTTTATTCCCGAGTCTTTATGATGTAATATTTTAGCAAATTGTTTAGGAATGACTTTATTTTACGAAAACAAACCGTTCAAATCACTTGATTGACCATCCCTTTCGTTGAGCTTTAAAATATCCATCCGACATTTGACATTTTTCTGTTTATTCTATTGTACTCTCAACTCAAAACTTCAACTTTAGCCAACTTTTTTGTCATCAAACAATGTGAGCTCGTGATTTCTTTTATATGAAGATCAATCTTTTTCCATTCATAATCTTAAAAATCGATATTTTTTTTCCAAAAATAGCATAATATTTCTTACAAGGAAACATCATTCCAATTAAAGTTTCATATCAAAAGCGGGCGAAAATTTTCGTTTCTGTCATGCTTGAGCGATTTCAGTTCCGTTTCCGAAAAGTCAAAACTCGATTTTCACTTGCCCCTGTTTTAGATAATACCGAATTTTGATCGAATCTACAGTATTGAAATGATTTTCAGGAAACCTTTTGTAGTTTCCAGATTGTTGATGTGAGTATGAGTGAGTCGAAGGGCAAACTGGAGCTGTTTACCCTCCCTGGCAAGGGTCGGGCAGAGGCAATCCGAATGATGCTCGTTTTCGTCGACAAAAAGTTTACGGACACGAGACTGACGATCGAACAATGGAAAATCAAGCGGCAATTGAGTGAGCACTTTTTCTTTTGATTGAAGAAAAAGTTGATCTTCATTCAAAATTTTTGGAAGAAATATCTTCTTCAAGATTTTTTTTACATGAATTTCTTTCTTTAAAAAAAAGTATCAAATTTGATTCTCTACAGAAAAAGCATTAAAAAGTTTAGGCAATTATGGGAATGATCAGAAGCTGCCGATGATGCTCGTTAATGAAAAACGGGTTATTTTCGGCGCCACGGAAATTTCGCGATTTGTTGCATTGAATTTCAGTAAGGCACCGTATTCTGACACGTTTTAATGGCGAAATTTAGGCCTTTACGGTGTTTCGAGTTCCGAGCAGGAAGAAATCAACAAACTCATTGATGACCTGGAGAAAATTAATGTCGCCTTGACGCCGATTATCAGAGCTACTTTGACGAAAAGTTATGAGCAAAGAGTAGGTCTTCAAAAATTACGAAACTCTTTTCCCATAAAAATTTTTTGAAACTTCCATAAAAAATCATATTTCTTCCAGAAAGAGCTCTGGAACGTATTCAAAGTGGATACGTTGTTCCCGTCTTTGACCAAATATGACGAGCGCCTCGCAAACAAAATGTTCCTAGTCGGAAGCAGGGTAGGATTTTGAAAAATTCCATCTTTCCATATATTTTTAGGATTTTTAGATTTCCTGGGCGGACATCGCCTTAATTGAGATGCTAACGAGGTTCCGAGAAATCTACGATTCGTTTTACCTGGCTCACTTCGACAATTTGAGGGTTAGATTACTGTAATTCCAAAAGGCAAATCATCGATTTTCTTTAGGAATACTGTAACCGCTTCGAAAAACTGCCGAATATGAGACCGTACTTCCATTCAAGGCCTGATTCGTTCTTCTAAAGCTAAAATAGTTTTATTTCCAAATATGGTGCTATAAAATAAAGTTGCTTCCTGTAAAATTTGATCAATTCCGACAAAAATTTCAGAACCCCCATAAAAATATTCAAAGATAACCTTGCACGATAAAAAAAACTTTCTTTTCCTAATACTATCTTGCCTCCGCATCAGAAAACATGCTCCATTTCTAAACCTTTTCGTCAAACTCACTTTGGAAAGCTTGTCTCCTTTACTTCGCACCACTACAGTCGCTGGTCAGCGAATTCCCCCATCAAAATCATTTGACTATTTTTTTTTCAGAATTCATCACCCCTCTTCCCTTCTCTCTTTTCGTTGTTTTTTTTAAAATTATTTTTCGAAATTCTACGAAAATGTGAAATATTACACTAACTTTCCCCACGCTTTTTATGCCAATTGTATCTTTATTTCCATTTTATTTTGGAAAAACTGTTCAATTTAGAATTTTTTCTTTAATCTTTGCAAACTTTGCACAATAAGTCGTTTTTTTTCTATATTTCCCTTATCAAAACAGCTTTTCCCGTTTGAGCGTTATGCACAAAATGATGAACTCTCGTCCTTTCATAAAATTGCAGTTTGAAACTTGCAAAATTGGTATTTTTTTGTTAAATTCAGACCTCAAGCAAAATCCTCCAATTTTTTATAATGGTACGCACGAAGCAGAATGCCAGGAAGGTCGGACACACTAGGGGCTTGCCCGGAAAGGTACGCATTTATGAAATTTGTATAAATTCCGAATCTCAAATATTTAAATTACTCTTCTGACGAGCTTATTCGAACTTTTCAAGACAAGCTTAGAAAAACGTAGGCAGGAATCATGCGAATTTTTAAAAGAAAAAGAAATACAAAAAGCTGCTCAAAATGCGAATAATTTCCTTCAGAAATAAGCACTTTTCTTTTCCAGACCCCCTTCAACTCGCAGCCGTCCTCGTCTGGTTCGAGCGTCACGAACCGCAACCGCGTGCAGGTTTTCTGAAAAAAACTTGTTCTTCTAAAAATAGAAATTGCAGCTCTCGACGAAGCGCAACCTGCACAGAGGCAACAAGCAGCCTCTTCCTCCCATCAAGAAGAAGGCGCTCCGTGAGTTTTTGTTTTAATTATGCTACTTTATTTACTAACTGGAAACAATTTACAAAGTGCATCCTGGGTTAATTTTTCGAAGGCTAAGTAAAATAGTGCGGAAATAAGCAGGAAGGACTTGAGATTTTCATCCGAAGATCGATAAAAATGAACATTGAACAAACTTTAGCGAGGGGAGTGCTGGCGCTGCGCGAGATCAGGAAGTTCCAGAAATCGACCGAGCTGCTCATCCCTCGCGCCCCCTTCTACAAAGTCGTCAGGGACATCACCGCTAAGGTAAGAAATATTCTTGATTTTTTTCTTTAAGTATTCATAGCGAAACTTTATCTTTCTAAAACGATTTCTAATCTTTTTTCTGTTTCATACTCTCAAAATTTGCTATGATTTTATTTAGAAATTCTAATTTGCAGCACGGTGAGGATTTGCGTTTCCAGGGACTGGCCCTGCAGGCCCTGCACGAGGCCGCGGAGAACTACCTGGTAGGGTTGTTCGAGGAGGCGAATCTGTGCGCGATCCACGCAAGCCGCGTCACGATCATGCCCAAGGACATCGACCTCGTCCGCAGAATTCGCGGCGAGACGTTCACTGGGGGAAAGTTAGTGCTTTTTAAAAATAAAATGAAATCATTTTCTTGATTCTAGAAAAGTCCGGAATGCGACTTTAGAAGATTGCTAAAAATTTACTTATTAGAAAGTCAGACATTTGGCTTTCGAAATTTATAAACTATTATTTTTTTCAGCATCAACTATCGTCGCTAGATGAGATGGTTCAAGATGTTCGATTAGTGGCTTCCAAATCCGGGCAACATACCGTAATCTGTCTATTCATAATTAACTCATTTGTAGTCATAAAATAACCTAGTTATTTTCATATTTTTTCCGGTTTTTTCCTTTTAATTTCTCCGCTGGAAAACAAAAAATCGGGAATCAGCTTTTTCTTTCAACTATCAAACTATTCCAATTCAAACCACGTTTCATTTGTGCATACTTGTCGAAAACATTCACTTAATTTGAGATACCGTATTTTCTTGGTATAAATCCGTAGCTTTTTGCTCTTCGATATTTTCCTGGAATGGGATTTCTATTTGAGAAAGTACGGTAGCTAAACTTGTTCACTATCGCAAAATTCTTACTAGGGATGTTCTAGAATAATTTTTGAGAAAGTCTGAAATTTTCAGAACATTCCTTTTCTGGACTTATTTATTGAACCTCATTCATAGCTTTTCCCGAACTCTATCTCTTAAATATTGAAAATTCCAAGTGCTGAAATATACGTTCAACTTGTGTTCTCTTGTAAAAACGAGCCAAAATTTCTCATCCAATGTTAAAATAGAAGCTAAAAGCTTGCTGGGATAGAGAAATTTTCGGTTCTGTTACTGTAGTTCTGAGGAATTTCTGCATTTTCTTAAGCGAAGTGCTCACTTGCCTTGCTTTACTTGAAGAATTGTGAAAAGGTGGTTTCCATTTTTCCTGAAACTTGGGAAATGTCATTTCTAGAAATCGAATCTCCTCTGGATAATCTCCTTTGAGTAATCTTCACTTTTGTCAAGAGCCTTGGATAGGCAGCTAATAATTTTTCCAGAAATCACTTTTTCATATCATATAGATACTTATAAGCATAGACATATAATATAGTTATCACTTATCGTAAATTGTTTAATTAGCAAAATTTTTGGCAGTGCTAATTTTGTTTCTAGAATCACCTGAAAATGCATTTCCTTACCTCTGATTCATGTAATCATGTATCAGTTAGTCCTGTCAATTATAAAGAAAAATACTTATTCAAAAATAAAGCTGTTAGAAAGTTCAAATTATTTTCCTCCAAAAAATGCTTGGTTTGCATCCAGGAAAATCTTTCTTTGCTCTTTTAAGTTGTTTTTTTTTTCGAAAACCTAACAATTGTTGTTTTAGCTATCGATTTTTCGTTAAGGGCCGATGCACTCCTATGCGAATGAGAGGCGTATATTCGTAGCCTCTTCAAATTACGCTTATTTTAATGGTTTTTTTTATTGTAAAGTTCGTTCATTTTCAAACCTCTAGAATTTTCTGTACGTTAAAAATTAATTGAATTTTACAACAGAGTGCTAGATCAAATGGATGAACTTTACAAAATATCAACATCTTTCTTTCCTTCAATTTACGCCTCTTTTATTGCTAATAGACCGATCGATATCTCGTTTATTTCGTATTTTGCCACGAAAATCTATCACGATTTTCAAATTTATTAGTTTTATTTTCAGACTGGAGAATTCAGCAAAATGCTCATACCAGTTTATCGATTTCCTGTGAAAAACGTGGTCAACCAGTGGAGGCTGCAGAAACGGTGTTTTTAATTTCTAAATTTTGAAAAGATAGAAATAGGCTTGATTTTACGACTTTTTAAAATCTAAATTTTTAGGAGGAAATAATTTAAAGACTTTCAGCTTCATCGCAAACTGTCGCCCAGTTCCACTCGCATCGACGGTTTATGGCGATCCGGCCACCGACATCGAAATGCCTCCGTTGGTTATAGCCCATGGTGGGTGAGTTGTTTGACTTTTCCAAGAAGAAATTCTCTTGAAGATAACTTCGCTCATATTTTTCTAAAGACACTTTCCTTTTCTTCAGAAACTCGCATTTTTATCTTCAGGTCTATTCGGTCAAAAACAAAACTGGAATTCGGTTGGAAAGGCGATTCAAAGGCGACTCGGAAACACGGTTCACTGCGTCGATATGAGAAATCATGGATCGTCTCCGAGGTAGGTTTTCTTTACTTTTAATCTCGATTTTTAAAGTACGTTTTTATAAAATCCTGATAATCCATCAAGAAGCTCTATGTAATCAGAATGACTGATCGTTAGAAGAAGAATCACAAATACAGATCATCTTTAAAAGTACTATTTTGAAGATCTATTATGTTTCATGAAAATCATGTAATTTTGCTGTGGGTATTTTTGATCAGTGTTCGTGATATTGATAATAGTCAGCAAAAAAAAAACTTCCCTCGAATACCTCATTTTTCAGAGCCGCTACTATGACCTACACCGACATGGCCTCTGATCTGGCCGAATATATTCGAAAAATCCGAAATGAGACCGGATTCAGAAAAGTGCATTTACTCGGCCACTCGATGGGTGGGAAGGCCGTCATGCGATTGGCCATAGATCCGAACGGAGCACAACTCATAGAGAGGTTGATCGTGGAAGGTTGGGGCTTCAAAATTAATGGAAAAAGATGGCGTCTTGAAAACCTTAGTAGATTTTCTCCTATCTCTGAGAAGTATAATATTCAGAAACGTTGAAATAGGTTTCAAGGTTTCTAGAAAATAGAAAGTTATTTTGAAAATTCAACAGGTATAGCTTTTAGTTTTGTAATAGGAACACGTTTCGAGAGATTGGGATATGTTTCAAAACTTAATGAAAAGAAAACAATTTTATACAAATTTGATTTACTAAACAATTTTATATAAATTTCATTTACCAAACAATTTCTTTAGTTAGTATTAAATTTTTTAAAAAATCGAAGAATAAAACGGTGAACTTCGGGGAAATTTCAAATTTCCTAGAACAATAGAATTATTTCAGACGTTTCCCCGAAAGGATACTCGACGAGTCACGTGAAATTCCGCGACTACATCAAAGCGATGCGGCAAGTCGACATGAAATCCACGAGAAAGCAGATTCTGGAACAACTCGAACCGGCCGTCCCGGAACTCGCCGTTCGACAGTTCCTCATCACTAATTTACAGGTTTGTTTTCTGAATATTGTAACCGTGACGAGACAAAATACTGATTTAGACGAAAACTCATTGAAAATATCCATAAATTCAAAACATACATGATATTTTTTGTTTTGGAACGAAATATTTTTATCGTCTAGATTCACCTGTAAGACTAATACGACTAGAGTAAAAGGTGTCAAAATATAGAAGATTTTGGTCCTAAAAGTAATTGTAGAAATGGAACAAGCGCAGAAAAGCAAATATATTGAAACATCTCTTTTTTCTGCAAACTAATTCTCCAACTTTCAGCCGAAATCCGACGACCCATCGACGTTTGAATGGCGCTGTAACGTGGATGTCATCGATCAGTATGTAGACGAGGTGCTTGGATTCACAGTGCCCGTCGGGTCGTTCAGGTCTATATTTTTAGTTCTAACATTCATGAATTCAATTGGATCGCATTCTTTTTGGCTGCAAAGTTCATGGCCAAAAACTTATCTGAACTATTCCTCTTAGAATTTTTTTACAAAGAAATACTGTTCTGTTCTCATAAAATCGCCAGGTCTCTTCAATTGGAGTTACGAGAATTTTGAAACCTGCAAATTTTATGATTTCCATTTTCAGAGGCCCGACTTTATTCCTCTACGGCGAGATATCCGGCTATGTGCCAGATTCTGATCGGCCGTTGATACGGTGCATGTTTCCGCAGGTAAAATTAAAATTTTCTTGAGAAAATACCTAAACTGCTGAAAATTTCAATGAAAACACGCTTTTCAGGTCAAATTCGAAGCCATTCCCAAGGCAGGCCATTGGGTGCATGCAGAACAGCCGGCGCCTTTTATCGATACCGTCTGTCGATTTTTCGAGGAGCAAAATTAGAACTTTCTTCTAGAAAAGTTTAGGAGCTAGGATTTTTAGTCTTGATTGTTGATTTTCTTGTTTTTTATTCTAGTTTTTGCAGAATTTATCTGAAAAAGTATGTTTAGGAAATAGCATAATTTTCTCGAGAGTTGGAGAAATCTGTCTTTATTCTCTTGATTTTCTATACTCTTCCACTCAGTCAAGGCCACTTGGCAATATTTGAAATTGCGTCGTCATTAATATTTCATTTCCGTTGGCTACTTTTCTCCAAAAAATACGTTCACTTTTCGCTTTTACTTTTCAAAAAGTGGTATTTTCTCCCAAAATGACTACTCTCTTTCCACTTTACTGTTTTATTTTTAAGTGGCCCTCATTTTATACCGTCGCCCTGTGATTTTTGACAAATGTTTTCGATATTGATTTGCGGGTTTTTCTTGCCATTAGTTGTTTTTCTTTAGTTTCATTTTTTCGCGTCGAAAATTAGAATTTCAAAGAGTTTGTTGATTTCATCCTCACTACAACCGGTTTGAAAGCCGCCTAATATCTCGACTTTTCTATGATTTCTGTGATTTCGTTAATTGGCGTAATTATCAACCGCCTGCATCTCACGATTTCTGTAAAATTCACCAGTTTCTTCTAGAAACTAGTGAATTTTGCAAGAGGACGGTGATTTATGCAGCGGTACAATTACCCTAATTAGCTCGAGTTAATTACTCAAATATCCTAATTGCAGCTAATTGAGACAATCAACCCACAAGGCGTTCAATTTTGCAATTGGAGAGGAGCCAACGATGCCGGAAAACGGTACTGCAGCCGCCAATGCGTCCGTCGGGGAGCAGGTAAAATTGGAAAGATGAAAATTCGAAATTTCCGAGTCTAGAAAATTTGACTTTTAAGAGTTGTTGAAACATTTTTTAAACAAATTTGTTGTTAATCAAGGAATTTTAGAGCGGCACACCGGCGAAAGAGGGCAAGAGCTTGAATGAGCTGAAGGTTCAGGTGAGAAATTGAGGGGATACTGTAAATTGGGCTGTGAGAAATTCGAGAAACCATGAAATTTGCTCCCAAGATCCAAATACTAGATACTTTTTGCTCATCATTATTAACATTTTTGAGTTCCGTTGAACTTTGTAAAATTTAATCCAAACGTTCAAGATTTTCTAGCAGGAAACTTCTAAATCCTGTGAAATCTAGGAAAACTCTAGGTTTGTTTGAAAGTAAAACGAGAATTTCTCACTTCCAGCCCCAAATCGAATTTATCCGAATTGTCTAGAAGAAATTGAATTAGGCCTCTGAAAATGGAAGAACATTTTTCTAAAGTTTCAAGAAAATTCAAGGTTCGAAAAATGGAACTTCTTTCATTCGTCACTTAGTTTGTGATATTGTTCGCTAAAGTTCGATGAAAAATAAGAAAATAGTGAAAAATGAGTGATTTTTTCCAGGAACTTCGCAACGAATTGGAGAGGCGTCAGCTCGACAAGAACGGCATCAAGATCATCCTCAGCGTTCGTCTCGAGAAGGTACGCTCGTTTTAAAATAACCATTTTTTAGCTCGTCGACTAATTTTATTAATCTGTTTTTATACTATTCTCTAGCAAATTAGATTCCTCTTCTATAAGGACTTTCTATGTCTTTGGATTATTCAAGACTGCAAACTAAATAATGTTTATTTTTCTCTAAAACCATACTAGTTCGTAAAATTTCGAAAACTTTATTGCGAAATCACTGATAAAGGACTGCGTAAAATTTGCAATGATGAGATTTTATAGTAAGCTTCGATTTCTTATCAGTAAACAGGCTTGAGCGAGGGGCAACGCTGAAAATTTGATTTTTACTCCATTTTCAATTTTTATTTTTTAAACTCGTGTGTGTGGACTTTCGTTCAGATTTTCATTTATTCCCTGAAGACCTTAACTATCGAACACTTTTTCCATAATTTATGCCTTATCTTTGGTTCGTTGCTTTCTAAATCCACTCGGGAATATTTTGGTGCTTCTGACCGAAAATTGGAAAAATTAGTTAGATCAAGATTTAGATTTGACCTCGAAAAGAAAACTAGTTTCGATAATTTTAATTATGGGTGGATTTTAGAGAACTACTTTCCACTACTCGATTTTTTAAATTTGAGTTAGTAAAAGTTGGCATTTAGATAAGGAAGGAAAAATATGGACTTTTGAGCCGAGTTACGGGTATTTTATGACCCCATATTCGGATATTTTTGGTATATTCGGAGAATGTAGGAAGTCCCTTTGTTTTAGAATAGGCAGACCGGAAATTGCCTGATGCAGGTTACAAAGTTGGACTTATTTGGATAGAGAATGTTCTTATTAGTGAGTATATCAGAAAGACCTTTACAAGAATTAGTTTTGAATGGGTCTCAAGAAATACGTATAAATGTGGAAGGAAATTGGACAGTAGCTTGTATCGGTCGGTTGTTATTGATAACCATCGACGTTTTCAAGAATAGTTCATATTTCTACGCTAAGATATTAACTTGATAGAGCAATGAGAGATTCTGTTTTTCAAAAATAAAAATGTCAACTCCAAATATTTATTTTCGAGGATATATCGAGTCCACAAAGTCACTCCCAGCCACTCCCATTTACGAGGCTATTTTGGTCGAATTTTGGGAAGCGAATGAAAATCATTGTTTTGACACTTTTATTTGAAAATTCCCTCGAAAGAGGAGCCTACAAATGTTCTCGTCGAATCTTGTTTTGCCACTTTTTCTCGATCATCAATATTAGTCTGGTAAATCTGTGGGAAAATTTAAATGCGAAAGGAAATTAAATTTTTTTTCCGTATTTTTAAAAATTTTAGATGAAAATATGGCTAAATTTGAATACTATAGAAAAAGCGATTTTGTGGTAATGAAAAGATGAACTTCCCGAAAAATCGTAAAATTTTTGAATGAAAACATTATTTTTCTGATAAAATTTAGATTAAGTATATTCTGCCGAAGAAAAACTCGCGTCTTATCTTCAAGTTTGTAGGTGGTAAGTGTACTTTCAAGATTCATCGCATAAATTGCTATGGAAATTCTGTAGGCTGAGTAAAAGTAATTGCTCTAATTTATGCATCGACATTTGGAAGGACAAAAATTAGACATCGCATTTGCTGAAATGTATTCCAAATGTCTTTCCTACGACATTTTTTATCACTAGAGAAAGACTGTTTAATTATGCAAAGTAAGGAAATGTCTCCGAAAATTATCCCAGGCGTTTTTCTCATCCTATTCCTTATCGTTAGATTAGAGAAATACTATTTAGTTATGTAGAGTGAGCAAGCATGTCGTGACGCATTAGTTTGAGACGCATTTCAGAGAAACTTAACTCAAACTGCAAACTTCGACGAGTTTTATGTTATCCGACTTGACACAAATGAGCTAATCGTTGATTCATTGTCGGGAATTTCTAAGAATCACAAAAAAGTTTTCTAAAGTTCAAAATAAAAAGAAACTGAAAGTTTTGAACTTTTCCATCTAAATTTGAAGAAAAAAAATTTGCTGCCAAGATTTTTGACGCTTTTGAACAAAATTAAGAGATTCGAAGAAAAACACCACATGTTGAAAAATGGACAATAGAAACTGGTTAGGATTAGTTTTTCAATCTGATTTAGAATCAAAAGTCTTGGGTTTTCTCGATTCTTGATTGTGCACTCTTGCTGATTCCCTCTGATTTCGATGCTCATTTTCCGGCTTCTGGTTGGACTTTTTCATCTTCAAAATGGCCTTATTTGAAAGAGGAAAGGCCTTGCCTCAAGCTTGAGGAAAAACATCAACAAAAGAACACAACTTTATGCGCTTTCTTTCGCGCGCGGTTCAAAGAAAACGCTCATTAGAGCCCCATAGACTAGATGAAATTTTCGCGAAAGTAAAATTTACGTTTTACTAAAAATTGCTGAATGGAAGTAAGCATTTTTGAAGGACGAGTTTACTTGTGGGATATCAAAGGGTTCGGGTGAGAGTTGTTTATTCAAAGCCGTGAGCCCGGAAGATTTATTCATGTTTACGCATTATTCCAAGTTCTGGGCAAAAATACGTTGAAAATGATCGATGTTATTTTGCAAGAATAGGATTTCGTAGACTTTTTTAAGTAGATAAATTTTGAATGTTTCCGAAAATTCAATGTCCAGTCATATCATAATGGGCATCGCTGTTATATTATTTTTGAGCATAAATTATGTCAAATTTCAATCTTATTTCAAATGCTCTGCGAAATAACTTGGAGTGTACTTGCTGCGCTTTATTGTCATTTATGAACAATTTGAAACCTATTTTAAAATCTCAATCTTTTACCTTCGGCTCCCTCAAGAAGACGTATTGCGAGTGATGAATGAACTGGGCCTCGTCGTTATTTTTCGTTGCCAAATGCGCAGGTGCAAAGGTGTTAGATTGATAGAGGCGATAGCCAGACAAGGCCAATTGGTCAAAAGCCTTCTCCAATATTGAGTGCTTCAGGAAAAACCTGAAACTTTTAATAGGTTTTTAAATTTTGGTTATATTTGAAAAACAACAACAAGTTGACAATTTTCTATAGCTTCTAAAATCAGGTTTCATACTATCGTTATAGGAAGACATTCTCATTTCGTTTATTTATTTGACTTAGCTGTTCGTTTGAAAAAAATAGCGTAATTTCACGAACTTTTCCTCGATATTGATATTGTTTCAACCTACCTAAAAGTATATCGATCATTGTCGATATCGATACCTCCACTGTCCCTACACTCATTCAGACTATCCCCAAATACAGCCCTGCACATGTTTACCTAAAAGTTAGCCTATTTTTAAGAATCAAGCTATTCAAACCCGTCCAGAAATGACGATTCTAAGAATTTTCCTGAAAGTGACTTCGGGGTTGAGTCGTCCAGTTGACAAGGCGGCGTGACAGGATACGGTTATGATTGTGGGAGATAGGGCATCGGCGTGACGAGGCAGACCCAGTTTACGGGCCTCAGCAGCTAGAGCGCCCCAACTAAATTTCTTTTTCTTTTAATGGTTTTTTTTTCAAATGATTCTTGAATATTGTGGCAGCGGGATTGATTACTGGCTGAAAGTTCATAGACTCAATTTTCTTGAAATATACTCATAGAAATCAGTGCGATATTTTATGATTTTTAAATTTTATTAACCTTTTGACGGTTACGAACTGATTGGGGGTTATCGCATCTTTATATGGAATTGTTGAAACTTATTCAAAAACCTTACCTATCAAATCCCTCGGGCACAGTAATAGCTTGATCTGGTCGTCGTAAAGAGTCTAGGAGAATTCTAATCAGGCTAGGGTCGGATTGTTCACAGGCAGTATTCGGTTCCATGGCGAGTCGGGAAAATCGAACTTTGTTCAGGGTTTCTTTTCTGAAAAAATCGACTTTTATGAAGGGATACCCTTTAAAATTCTGACGAATTCTTAACAGGGAAAAACGCTATGCTGTCGGTTTGTAAAATTTTGTCAATTTTTAGTCTGAATATGTAAAAAAATGAGAAAAGTAAACAACTTTTAAAAAATATCCAATACCTTGTTCGTAAAACGACCCCATTGGCGCATTTGATGGACACGAGATTGGGATGTGCGGCTGAAGCACTCGGTGTGATGCTCGTCGGATCCTCGACGTCGTCCATGAACGACATCGAAAATGAGCCGGTCAGTTCCGCCGACCGACTCCGCTGGTTCAACACCTACAATTTGGATTTTATGAGTTTTGGACTGGATATTTTGGGATAGAATTTTGAAATTAATGACATTTCTCACGGCATAAAGAGACTAGGAAGGCTGTCTAGATTTCTATGGGCAAGTAAAATTTGAAAAGAAAAAAACTTTTATGAGAAATTTGAAGCGTGCTTGAATCAATTTTTGCAATCTTGAAGTTTAGGCAAATTAAAGGACGAGAAATCTAATTCTCTTCGCTTATATTTCGAGAAATTTGATAGTTTCCAGCTGGTAAGATTTTGGTCTAGAAGTTTCCCGATTTCACCTGGGAAAAATGATTTCGAACTAGAAAGAAGCTAATAAAATTGACCTTACTTCAAAAAGAATAAAATTTTGAATTTACCTGAGTCATACGTTTCCCGCCGATGGGGGTGCGCTCGTCGAGCAGTGTGATGTCGCTGACTGAGGTCGGAATTTTTCCCGGCTTGAAAAACGAGAGGGGCGTGGCTCAATGGATAAGGAACTAGACAAAAGAGGAAAATGGAGAGAAATAGTGGTAGACAAATGCAGTTATGCTAGGCGGGTTTGCAATAATTCTCGAGGGAGAAATAGTAGACGGAAGTAAGAGGAGAAAAGATATGCAGGTGCTTTCTTTTTCCACTTTTTGCTATGCTTTTGTCCAATTAGCGCGGCCGAGTTTTGATCTTAAGGCTCGAAACAAATTAGAAGCTCACAAGGAAAGTGATATCAGACCTGAAATTTTGAAATTATTATTCTCAAAATTAGATATTTACGAAGATACGATAGTCAAAGATACACTTTTGAGAAGAATAAGGTTGATTAGGTTTGAAAGTGGAAAATTTTTGCTATGGCAACATATAGAAGGCTGAAGGGAGCTCATCAAAAGAAGGTACGAAAAATGGAAAATAGGGGCGGCCCGTTTTGACTTTTCCGTTCGACAAGGATGAAATGTTTAGAGGTCGAATAGGGAAATAAGGAAGCGCAAAAGCGAGCGCCGTTTTCCTTGAATTTTAAGGATATGCGGGTAAAGATTGAACGGATGACGTCGAATAAGGGCTTTTTGATAGTCGGGGATTTGAATTTGATTGAAAAATTAGGACTCGTGAATGAAATTCAAATTGTATATTATTTTCTTGCATTTTTGAAACATGATCTTTCCAGGGGTCATGTTTTATTCTGAATAATGAAAAATGGTGAAATTTTCGAGGAAAGCGGAGCAAAATGCTATTCTTGGTAAGGTAGAATTTCAGTTTGTCTGAAGGCGTAATGTAAACCTTCGATTTTTCATCTCATGTTTGGAATTTTTCAAGCATAATAGTCTTTTCTTGAGGATAAACTATTTCATTTTGGAGGAAGAAATTCAGATGCGGTTCATAATTTTTATTTTTTTTGACAAAAATGTCTACTTTGGTAGGATAGTGAGAATTTACTTTGGTCCGGCACATTAATTTTCATCAGTAAAGGTCGTTAGACCAGATTTTTCGGCGTTAAGGCCTAGAAATGGAGATTGCAGATGAGAAGGGCTTATTGGAAGGCTCACCTATTTTTTGCCTCTAAAATAAGTGAACTTTGCAAGTCGGAGAGAGAAGGGGTTTGAAAATGAGAATGCTTATTATTGGAAAATTCGCTCATTTTTTCGCTTTCAAATTAGGCGAACTTTACAAATAGCCTAAGAGAGAAGTGCATTAGCGAAAAGGTTCAAAATGGGGCTTCTTTGTGATTATGCAGTTAGAGAAATGCTGTGAAATGCAAACGAACAAAATAAAAATAAGACGTATTTTAAGAAATTTAAAAATCTATGATTTTCTTTAGAATTGTGACGGCTTTATGTGTAGTTATGTCATTTTTTAAGAGTATCGTGAAGTGTTAAAATTCTCATGGTTATATATCGATAAAAAAATAGAGAGCGTGAAGTTAAGGTGCCTCACTCTATGGAAAAAAAAGCTATAATATTTTGAACTAAGTGGGGAGCTAAACTACAATTTCTTATGTCACATGGTAGTCAGTAATTTGTACATTTATGCTAAAATTCGTAAAAATTTTATATCCTTCATTTTTATGATCAATTTCAAAGATTTTTCATTAATCTAATTCAAAACAAGGGGTATATTTTCACGATCATATCGGATAAACTTTATCATTTTTGCTCCTATGGAAACCTATGTTTTGTGAACTTTCTGAATGAAAGGTTGAAAATTATGGCCAGACTGCATTAATTTAATCTTTTAAACGTTGAACAGGGATTTTTCAGACTTTGTTATGAAATTTTTACAGCATCTCGTGATAAATTGCACTAAAATGCTGAATAAACGGAAATTGCTGTTTTTTTCTGGCTATATTTGAATATTTACATCGAAGGATGTTCTTCTAAAGAAATAAAAAAAAGTCTATAAATTATGCAAGACGATTTAAAAAAAAAAATAATTTTAAGAGCGCGCATCCATATTTAGACAAGACGAAAAACTTCTCATCACATGATAATAAAGCATAGCAATTAAAAACCGTCGGGATATTTAAACTTTCTAATTTTGATACTTGGTTAGGTAAAGTAATATTTGGAAAATAGAGCATGCTGGTTTTCTGGAAGAAGGAAAACAAGCGATTAGAAGCAAATTTGGGTCGAGATAAGTAGGGTATCCAGGAAATTTTTGAAGAATGAAAGAAAATAGCTATTCATGCGTTAAAGAATAGAGATGAAGAAATGGCTGAAATATAAAATATGGCTCTATCACTGGTTTATATCCTGCACTTTTTCTAAGAGTAGTCCGTAATTTTCTTGCAATTTTCATCGTGATGAAAATAAGACATTTTATGCAGACAGGGTAGGAATTCATAGACATGCATTTTGGAGAATTTTCAATGAGAGGGGCTTTCGAAAATGGAATAAAGAAGGCAAAAATTCTTGAAAGTAGGAATTGCTTTTATAGGCATTTGAAGAGTTTTGAAAGTTTTGGTAAAAGAGCATAATTTTTGCGATGAATATTCGGATGTGAAAATTGGCGAATT
The DNA here is from genome assembly GCA_964036155.1 of Diploscapter coronatus. Lineage (NCBI taxonomy): Eukaryota > Metazoa > Nematoda > Chromadorea > Rhabditida > Rhabditidae > Diploscapter > Diploscapter coronatus. The sequence continues at coordinate 10,141,545 of OZ038422.1, forward strand.
TGAACTTTCTTTGAAGCCCACATGAGAAAAATGAGCAATTCAAACGCATATTATTAACATCAATCTGTATCAAAAAATGATCTACCTAGACATAATTCGTAACCTACACAAAATAGGAAAAAATTTTAGCCGACAATTAAAGATATCATTAAACTACTTGCGAAAGTTTATTTGTGCATTCTTTAACCTATGCATATGGTTCTAAAAATGGCAAATTTCACCGTGCCCCCATTCTTGCTATTTTAGTCGGTTTATTGATTTTATAATAAAAAAAATTTGAAAACTTTTCAGTCGAAAGGTCAATCAAGAAATCGATATTTCAAAATCAACTTCTCATTTTTCAGGCGCTACGCGACGAGGGCCACGACCCGGATACGTACCGCTTCATGACAGTAGACTCTGTGTCGAATGCCACCGCCGAGAAGACTCCCGAGCCGGTTCCGGTTCCGAGTGTGCAGGACGAGAAGAGGAATGCCGAGGGCAAAGCAAATGGCACCGAGTCTAAGCCCGCTGAAGTCACGTCGGCGAACACGACTCAGGCTGCTTGTAAGATCGGATTTTCACTTTTTATTTCTAAAATATTTTTTGCGTTGTTTTGTTTTATTAGGTTTCAGAGGAATTTGAAATAGCTTTGAAAGGATGTGAATTCTGACGATTGATAGCATTTTGGTCTCTATTTCAACACAAATCCAAAATATCCGGAAAATTTGCTATTGATTTTCATATGTTACGCGAAAACGACATAGGAAATACGATTTTGTTTCACGCGATAATAAGTGTCGAAGAAACTATTCAACAAACTCCTAACCTCGAAATTCAAATGAGATGTCTATCGTGCTCGTGAACTCGTGATGTAATGAATTCTGAAGTTCACCCTGATTTTTTCGCGGCAAAATTTCGGAAACCGACTCCCTGAAAATCATCGGTCTATAATCGAAAATTTCGTTTTTCTAGTTACTGAGAATTCGGCAACCAAGCAACCACCTGCTGTTACTGTTGTCGGTGAAAGGATTGCCGAAGATGCGAGTGCCGAAACCCAGCGACCGGTTTCCGAAACCTCGACTGAAAACAAGTCGGAAGAAAAGGAAGAAGGAAAGGTCGTGAAGGAAGAAGAGGCCGGAGTCGTCGAAATGAAGGATGAAAGAGCGGCCGAAGAAAAGGAGCCGGAACCGGCCGAACAGGTACAGAGAAAATGAACGAAGCAGAAAACAGACTTCTCAAAAAATCCGCTAATTTCTCATCCAATTTCGTCTGAGGGATAGCAATGGAATACAGACGGGCATATTCACAACCTATTTTTTGCGCGGATGATTTTTGAGAAGTCTGATGAGGAAAATCGAGAGCCCTTATCATCGGTTTGTCTTGAGTTTTAAGCATTTTTGACACAGTTTTGTCGTCAAAGTGCGAGTTTTGCAGAGGGAAAATGAAGGAATTTCATAAAATTCGTGAAAATAGATTATTTCTTCTGTATTAGAGCGTGACTTCGGCTACTGCTGTGCCCGAAAAGAAGGACGAGATAGAGCCCGAATCGGCCCAGGTCCAGGAAGAGGAGATGCTTGAAGATCCACTGGACGAGGAGACGAACGAGGAAAAGAGCGGTCAGAATGGCGCGACGGATAAGGCGGCAACCGCTCAGGCGAACCAGAATCAGGACGACGACAAGAGCTCGACCGTCAACCTGACGCCCGAGGAAATCAACAAAAGGTCCATTTGGATCAGGGGCATCTCCAAGGACACCACCGCTGCTTCGCTCAAGGTTCGCCAATTTCGATTCTTAAGACACGGTCGGGAAAACTGAGAGAGCCCTTCGTTACCTGGAATACAGCCAAAAGATTGGGTATTTTAAACGGTAGATAGACAGCTCAAAAATTCAATGGAATATAATGGGAAAATGAGAGATTTTTAATGGCTGAAAATTCATGCACAATTCATATTGAAGGGGGGTTTTTTTTTTTTTTTTCGAAATTCTTAATTGGACTGTTTGAGGTGTATTTGAGTCGTGGTCTTTTATTTCGCTGACGGTCGGTTCACAAAAATCCACACTGCAAAATCGAAAACTTGGATTTCCGAAACAGAAATCGTTGAATTCGGAATTTTCGCTAAACTTTCTCGCAGATGAAATCGTTCGTTTTGCAGATTCTGTGCCTGAAGGTGGGCAAGGTGATTCGAGCAAAGATCTTCACGGCGCGCGCTCGCAAGGACGTCTGCTACGGATTCGTAACGATGGCCGACCCCGAAACCGCCCAGAAGTGCGTCACAGAGCTCAACAAGACCAAAATGCCCGACGGAAATCTCATCACCGTCGAAAAGGTCCTGACGCGAAAAATTCAGACGGTTACTGTAACCTGCATTTCAAATTACACATCTCTCAACCTGATTGTTCGCCAGTGCATGCATTTCCACCCCCTAATTCCTGCAAATTCTCCGAAAATCTTCAAATTTCTTCAAACATATTTCTACGAAAAACCAACCACACTGGGATTGGACGAATTTTCGTAATTTTCCTCGGGAAACTTTCAAAACCAAGTCTTGAATCTCGTCCAAAAATCATCTTCTGAAAATCCCCGAAAATGCTGAGTTTACTTACAGGCGGATGATAAGAAGAGCGCTAGCGATGCGGCTGGCTCTTCGGACGGGAAGACTGAGTCAGGCAAGGCCGGCGACAAGCCGGGGACATCGTCGGAGTCCGGGAACAAATCGGGCAAGCCCGGCCACAACAGCAGTCGCGACAAACAGCAGCTGGGCAACAGACGCGAGAGAAAGAGGGAGGCAGCCGCTGCGAGAAGGAAGGACCGAGTCCAGGGACCCAGCACCGGCGGACCGCCCCTCAAAAGGCCCAGAGACGGTAGGAACGCGGCAAATCACAGGATGATGGCTGATACGAGAAAACTGCATGAATATCGACGAGATCGGGAAAAATCGATAAATATTCGATTTTTTATTTAAAAAAAAAAAAAAGTCGCTAATTCGAAAGGAAACAACATCTTCTTTGAAAAATCGCAAAAGATCATTTTTTTATACACTTGCGCTTTATTTTCTATGTATAGTTAATAAACCAAATGCGCGATTTTTGATGTGCTATTCTCGATTACAAGTGGGACTTTTGAACTTGTGATTTTTGCAGAACGTGACCGTCGTCGTGGTGGAATTTCGAGTGGAGGACCGATGTCGTACCGCGGCGGCCCGCCTCCGCCCAGATTCGCCGAACCCAGAGGGGGAGCCTTCCCCAAGAAACCTGGTAAAATTTTTCAATATTTGTCTAATTTTTTGAGCAAATGTTTCACCGAAAGGTGGTTATTGTTGTGCGAAGATTAAATTAGCAATAAAAAAGCGGAGACAAAAATATCTTAAAATCAAGGAAAAATTGTCAGGCCACCCGACATCCCGCGGCATTCGCGGCCGTCCGACCATCACGCCTGGAATGAGCCGTGGCAACGATTCGCGCGTCTCGATTTCGACCTCGCAGTTGAGGAACAGAGGTCCTCCGTCCGTGTCCGCCTGGGACAGAAGACACGGCGAACTCGAGGCTATAAGGTTGGCCATTTGATTGATTTTTATTTTCTCTAAAAGATTTTGAACATACCTTGATTTTTATTAATGGAAATTAGTTATTTCGCTATTTGATGGGAAACATATTTGCTGATTTAGATAGTCTTGAATCATTTTTATCTGTTGAAAATTACTCCCTCAAACTTGAAAGAATTGAGCCTCATTATGTGTGATCAGATTTCAGTATTATATGAAACTTATCTAAAGCTACTCTTGAATTTGCAGACACCGCGAAGAGGAGCGCGCTAACCGCGATAGGGAGCTGGAGATGCTGAGACTGGCCAGGGAGGCCGAGGCCATCAGGCTGGAGAGGGAGAAAATCGAGAAGGAGAGGTTGGAACTTCAGTTGCAGGTCAGACCTTTGAAATTTTCGAAAATAAAAATGAAATAGGTTTCATAATAGAGAATATGTCAATGTGTAGAGCTGAAATCTTGATAATCGCTATACTTCATAGGACTAAAACTAAAACAAAGTAAGGCAAAATAATCTTACGTTTCGTTCTCGAGTTTTCACTAGGATAAATTTAATCGAAAAAGAAATTCTTAGAGCTTATTGCAATATTCTATTGTTTGCTAGAATTTTTGGAATGATTTCAAGTTTTTAGACCGCTCTCGCTCAGCAGCAGATCGCGGCAGCTGCAGCCGCAGCGCAGCAGGGCGGACAGAGCTCGATACTGGTCCAGGCTCAGCAGCAGCAGCAAGGTGGAGGATCGGGGGCTTCCAGAAGGTACGAATTTTTCTAATTTCCCCTTTTTGTCAGTTCCAAAAAGAAATGAAAACTAGTTGTGCTCAATACAATTATGTCCATGGCCTGTCAAGTGGTGCATAGGGCTGAATTTCCTAGCTTCTCGACACTATATCTCTCCTTGCAATTGTGTTTTCGCCTAAGGATTTCTTATCAGATTTTTTATTTAATTCTGCAACTCATTTCTTATAGAGGGGGGACCTGTGGCTATAAGAAATGGGCTCCAGATTGGCGAAGCAATGCTCGCTAAGAAACTCTTAGGGAAATCCGATTTAGCAGCGATAATGCACCAATTTACGCTGTGTTGACAGGTCGTGTTCTTTATCATATATCGCAAAACATACTAATGTTTTAAAAATTTACTTTTTTTAAGTTTAAAAAAAAATGAAAAAAGTCAAATTTTCTATATTTTGTGATCTCAATGGCTTACGCTTTCCTAAAAATAAGTTTCTAAAGCTGGAGAGATATATTTTGTATATTTAAAAACCATATATTATTTGTGTAAAATAAAATGAAATGTTCCGTCAATGAGTTGTGTTGAAACAATTTATCTCTATTTTTAAGATGAAAATGTTTGCAGGTCCCGCCACGAAGATCGTCACCGCTCCGATCGCAACCACAGCGACAGTCGCTCTCGCGATCGCAACTCCTCGAGGGACGACAGACGACACTCCAGCGGGAACGCGTCCCATCGTAGAGTTGATACTGGCAGGTATTTTTTCAGAAAAATTCAAATTTTTATCTGGAATGTTTTTGTACGACTAAATTTAGTCGAAAGTTCTTAGTTTTCAAGCATTTTCTTCATTCAAATAATGCAAGAAACGCGCAAAAGTTTATATATGAGAATATGCTGATGAAGCTCTCATTTCTTCATTTTTCTAATTTTCGAATTTTACAAAAGAAATGATTTTCAAATTTTCATACGATTGATTTTGAGAGGAGGCGGTTCTCGCGACGACATCCGTACTTCGGGTAGAACGGGAACGCTGATGGACCTGACCAGGGACAGAAGGCCCATCGAAATGCAGCCTTCGCAGGCCCGACACTCCATGGAGAGGTATGGAGGAAATGAAAGAATTTGAAATTTTAAAATCATCTAGGAAAAGATTTGGAAGAAAAAAGAAATACCGATTCTTATCATTTGATTATCAACACACCTTATCTTTAGTTTATAGTCTAGCTTATCGTATAATGGGCTTGATATCAAACAATTCTTCCTCGAAAAATGATTTTTCGAAATGCGCGCGACTTGTGTGTAGTACTTTACTTTGTCCTTCTACTTGTATAATTTACTTCATTATTTTTGAAAATTGCGCTACACGTGTCTTGTATCTTCGGGTCTGGGGGGCGATTTGTGACAAAAATTTCTGGGATTCCCCGCTAAATTCTGTACAAATCGTCTCAGATCCAAAATTTGTTATCTTTCGAGAAATTGGCATTTTTTCAGTAGAATCGCCCGCCCGGACATGCGTTCTGCGCAGGACCGCAGCAGCAGACTGTCGGATGGCCGCAGCGATCGTCGCGACGCGACTCAGCCTCGCTCCCTCGCTTCCATCAACACGTCCGCCTACGCGCACAACCAGGAACGCTCCTACAACCCTTCTTACAATCCTGGCAGGTAGATGATTATTTTTTCAAAACAAGCTAAAAATATTAAATTATGAAATTATCATTAATTTCGACTGTTCTGAAATGTATTTTGGAGATAGAAAAGCAATGAAAAACTTTCTATCTGTCGGCTTTCTGTGAACTATGATGTTTGCTATTGTGTTCAACGAAATTTCCTTCGTTATCAACTTGGCAATTTATTGGAATGGGTTTATGGAAAGTTGGAGATTTGCTTAACTTTTTCCATATCCTTGAATTACAACCAAAACGATTTTCCCTAGACACTTTTCTAAAAGAAAATCGTGAAACCTACAAATTCTAAGAGATGAACTTTGCAGAGACATGAACTCGGTGTACCCGTCCTCGACGTCGTACTACGCGCAGAGTAGGGATGCGTTCAGTCGCGGCGACTCGGGCAGATCCGTGCAGCCCATTTCCTGGACTGATCAGTCCTTGGCTACTAACGCCGGGGCTGCCATCAGCAATCTGGGTTACGGTAGGCAGATTTTCGATTTTCAACAAAGTTTTTCCAAATATTTTTCGACCCGAAATCTTGGATATGATAGACATTTTCTGATTTTTAAAGAAATGGGAATTTACCAATGTTTTTTTTTACAAATTCTGACGGAAAAGGATGATTTTTGAAAATTCATTGGCTTTCATCATTTTCATGAAATTGAAAGAGTTTTTGACTTTCGAATGTTTCAAAGAAAAATAAGAGCATTTTCAATATTTCCCAGAAGTTTTTTCTCAAATTGTTCTGAAATTTTCAATTTTCTCGCAGGCTCCTCCTCGAGCAACTGGAACACCTCGTCGAGCGCGTCGCACGGTCTCAGCAACGTCAATACGAGCACCACTGGGTGGAACAGGGCTGCGGGTGAGGAAATTTGATCTTTTTAATTACATGACTATTTTCTGAACTCGAAAATCACGACCTTATAAACCTTATTCTTTGGGAAACGTGAAGGAAAACGGAGATAGTCTGTGAAAACGAGAGGATAAAATAGTTCTCTTAAGGTGCGCACCTTAAACCTAATTGCAGGACTCGTACGAAGAATAAGTCTAGTAAGATCGTTAAGTAGGAAATTGATCCTTTAAAAATATTAGGCTACGACTTGACGTGTTAAACTTGTCTAAAAAGCGAGGAACGTTGAACACATTCTTCAGCGATAGAGCAAAGCTTATGAATTTTGTTTACTTTTAACCCTCCCAAGCGATAGCCTAACGTTAAAAATCATTTGTTCACTAAGGATTGTTATATTTCATCAAAAAGTGACTAAGTTTTAAAATTGCGATCCATGGTTAACCGCATGGAGATAGACAGTATGTCTTATCAAGAGATGAAAAAAACCCATTCTTTTTCCCTCGATGTACATACTATCTCGCTTCTGCGGCCAACCGCGAATCGAAGTTTTCTCAAGTATGTTTAAAATTAGATCTTAATTTTCAGCTAACGAGTGGAACAGCAGCTACGGAAGTAGCGGGGCGAGTGGCTCGTCGTCGTCGAGATACCCGGCCTACGAAGACAAGTATAGCAGCAGACGCTACTAGACCAATAGGAAACAGGTCGGAACTCGACCCAATCTGGTCATTGCCCGTCAATTCGTCTATTTCAAAGGTATCTTCACCCTCTCCTTTAACTTTTCCCTGTGTTAGGTAATTTGGAAAATACCGTATTTTTATCGATGAATTTATTTATGATCTGAGAAATATTAAATTCACCGTTTTTCAAGATATTCGAATATTTTCTCCTCATCCTAATTAGTCCTCTTACCCGTTCCAAATCACTTAAAACCCACCCCTTCTCTCTTCTTCTCACTCCATTTTTGTTGTTATAAAGTGATTTAAAAATTTTTTTTTCCTCTAAAATCAATAACTTTATTCATTTTTTGGCTACTATCGAGTTTTAATCATCAACTTCAGAGGTTTATTCTTGAAAAGATAATCATCTTTTCATTCCTTGTTATTTTTCGATACGGTATTTCGAAAAATCCTTTTTTCAGAGATTTTCTTTAGAAATACCATATTTCTTGATCCACTTCCCTTTATCTTATTCTTTCATTCGATAAAATTCGGATTTTTTACCCCAATATTTATTTATTTTCGTTGAATTAGTTTCTAAAGATTTGTTTCTTTCGCTCGTAGAATAAAAATGTTGTGGAAAACTATTCTTTAAATAGTTCTATAGTTCAAACTATCTTGAAGATACTGTACAATTCTATTTCGGGAAAATTTGAATACATTGGGCTTAATTGTGATTGAAAAAAGTGAGCGTGCCCTATCAGCTCGGATAGTTTGGATATTGACGAACGCTTCTCTGCGGATTCACGTATTCGGGGTCGTTCGGAGATCTGGTCGGATTTTCATCGGAGGCGGGCTGAAAAACTGATTTGAAAGAGATCGGCTTATCTATGTTTCGCAAAAATGACTTATTTGTAGTCTAAATGGCAGACTTAGCTCAACTGAATTTATCAAAAGCAAGCCAAAGAAATCAACTTGAAAAGTACCTGGATTTTCTGTATATTCGCTTTTGGTGAGGCTTGCAAACGGTCGAAGCAGAACCACACCATTGCGAATATTGCGGGAGCTGAAAAACGAGTTCTAGAAAGGAAATAAAATTTTCAAAAAATCTAAAAAAAGAAATACGCAAGATGAATCCAATGACGAGATTGGCTAGAACGAGCCAGTAGAACGAAGGAATTGAAATATGCGACTTTTTGGACAGGCTCCCTTTGCTGGCGATCTTCCGACCACGCAAAAGCTCGCTGGTTATCTAAATAAGTTCCCTCAACAAAGAAGTTTCCAGAAAAGCAACGATATTTTTCGCTTCAAAGGCTATACTTCGTTATCGTTTCATGTTTAGAAGAAGGTATTCGGAGACATGAACAATGAAGAAAATCGAGAAAGAACTAACCGCCTCCTCTTTAACGCAGATCTCAAAAGTCCCATCCTTGCTTTCGCACAATTTTCGGATCGGATTTGCCGGCGTCAGACTTTCGGATGTGCACGGCAAAAAGCAGGGCGACCATTTGGTAAGGTTCTAAAAAATCATAATTTCAGAAATAAATGCATTTTCTATGAAAGATTTTGTCTAGAAAAAATGTGCTTCAGACATTTGCAGAAAAATTCAGATCATTTTTCTTATAAAATACGTTTCAAAAATATTAAGTTTAAAAATTTTAAAGTTTACCCCACTTTTCACAAAACAACCAGGCCCGTCATTCTCGATCGATTCCATCAACTCGGCCCATTTCTCGAGCGACTTACGATCGACGTTCAAGTTCTGAACCTTTCAGGTAAATTTAAACTGCAGTTTCTTGGGCAATTTTTCCTAGGCTATTTATATCTTTCTCGAACAATTTTTAAATTTTAGAAACGGAAAATTTATATAATGAAAAATAGGATGAATTTCCTAAATGGATAGCGAAAAATAGGGTGAACTTCGCGATAGAAACATTTTAGACCTACCCCAATTTTATTCCACATCGCTTCGATCAAATTCAAGCTGCCGTAATCGTTGAACTCGAAAAATTGCGAGAGATTCAGACAGCGTTTACTGAAAGTAAAATTTTAAAATTTCTCGAGCACCTATCAGAAATGCCTATGCATATAAGACGAAGATGAAACATATCTTGTTTTTTCGATCAATCGAAAACTAACGATATCGAAGTTACTGTGAAGAGATTAAAAATGGGCAGGGAAAATAATTTATAAGAAAGTTTCTCGATAAATTACAATTCTGAAAAGATACAAATTCGGTTTACCTAACGAGGTACTGTAAATCGTAGCTCTCGATTGAAGTGGTTTTGACGAAGGCCGTGCCGCTCCAGGAATCCGAAACCAGGGCGTTGATAAATAAGAGAAGCGAGTCCTTGTCCGAGGTCGAAATTTGAGAAGTCTGAAGTATTTACAGTTCTGGGAAATCAATCATTTTAAATCCAAATTTCCCATTCTTTTGTCAGAAACTCCACGAAACAGGCTGAATCCATTAAATCTCCTTACCTCAATGTGAAAAATTCAATGAAGACGAAACTTTTCCAGAATTCATCTCTCCTCAAGGTAAAACATACGAACGAACCATTTCATAAAATTATTCTATCTTTCTAAAGGTTTTCTAAAAAAATAGAGAAAAGCCAACCTGTTTGGCTCCATCCCTCCTCCTTCTCGCAGTGTCGTTAGCTTTGGCGAACACGACAGACCAGGCGATACACTCTCGATTGTTCAGGTCGGTCTCAATACCGCCGAAATATTTGAAGTTCGCGAACTGGGTCGTGTTCGGCCAGCAACTAAATTTTTGGTATTTTAAAAAATTAAATAAGTTCCAAAACACATTGAAGTATAACGGAGAAAGCTCGTTTTTGATAAACAATCGGAACGATAAATCTCTTCCATGACATATTGAATGGGTTTTAAAAAGTCTATGTCTTCATGAGACTAGTACCGTACTTAGTCCCTTCAAATCTATTGAATAAAAATAGAAAAAAAATTTTCATCAATCTGAGCTCATTGCTAAAAAGCCTTTAAAAATAACTAGGATAAATTAAAAAGCGAAAACTAGGGCTACCTAAGCGTAGCATCCGCGCACCCGCTGAAACAGGGCGTCCAAAAATTGGCGTCGTTCGCGCCGGTCCCCATTTTCTCGACTGACAAACCCGTGTATAACAAACTGTCATCCGGAGAAATTCTAGCCCGATGAGTAGGTAAGCTGAAAGAATCTTCATGAACAAATTTATCAAATTATTTTCGAATTTCTCATAAAAGGAATAACGTGTCTGGAAGAAAACGAGAAAGAACTTTTAGAGAGAGAGAGTTTTTCGAACAAGGATTTCATTAAACCTACCGATTCCTCAGAATCGACAGCGTCTCGCTGGCGATGACGTTGTCGAGATGAACCGGCGTCCAGGGCCCAGCAACCCGCGTTCGGTAGCCCGTTTGATGACAGCTGGAAAATTTTACTGATCATACAAGTTTCAGAGGGATCATAAATAAAACCTTTTTCCGGGAGGGCATTGCAAAGCTCATAAATGAACCATTCTAATAAGAAACCGAAATAATCAACATAATACCATATATATTTCAACACTTTTAGTTTTAATGTCTACTAAATTGCGCTAAGGTCAAAATATAAAAGGAAATAAAACGAAAAACTTAACTCAACTTACCGTACTCGATTGGAATGTGCCATGACTCGATTGGACGGATTGCTGAAGTAGGCATAGACGAGGTTCGACGTCAGCGGCATCGCGTCCGGAATCGACTTCATCACGTCCTTGACGTCCAGCATGTCGTGCAGATCTAGAGATCACGAGATTACGGTAGTCAGCTTTTTCTGTACAAGGATTGTGGTATTCTTTCATCTAAGTATAGACTAAGGAGTTCATCGATTTAGATTCCATTAGATCCTGGTTCCTCCTTTAATAGACTATAACTCATTGTCCGAGCATTAGAATTGTTTTTGAAACATAGGAAAGAAGACTATTTTTTTAGTTATATATTATGTGACTAAAATTTGTTCGACTTGTTGAAATTAAAAAATTACGAAGAATGAGAAGAGTTTCTGAGCCATGAAGAAAGGAAATGTCTTCTTTACCTGTATAATAAAATCAAGCTTATCAAATCGCTATAAAAAATAAAAATTTCTTAAAAGTTAAAGAAAGATTAGAAAAAAAAAATCCAACTTACCGACGAACCGATTCGTCCTATCCTGCTTTTCGCCCTTCGTAGTTTTCGTCAAAAGAACCCTCTCGGAAATGGTCGTGTAGTTGAAAACTTCGCTGCCATCTGCAGGCTTGTCGATGTCCTGAAAATTCCGAATTCTTGGTAACTCGGAAATTTTGCAACTTGAGAAGAGTACGCAAAGTCAAGAGAATACTTCCCTATTTTCCCCTCACGCTGTGCCTTATTTCGTCAAGTTACGAAGCTGTGAGATTTTCAAATACTTAAAAATGCAACTAATCTTGAAAAATGGTAATTTTAGATTTGTTGTGACAAGTTTTAGAGTTGAACGTTTCATTTGGATTTTTAGGCTAGCTTAAAAAATTAGGTGAGCTGAAAAAATCTACCTGATGATAAGGATAACCTCGTTTCGAAAGGCACAACGATTTGATCGAATCTACGCAGGGATGAAAGCACGGTTCGGGGACCTGAAACTTGGGGAAACAATTTCCTGCAAGTTGAAAAACAAGTCGGTGCTTGCTTCAGTAAATCATTAGATTTAAAAAGTGGATCACTATATTAGTGATTTTTGGTTTGTGAGAGTTATCATTAACAAACATGGTTTTACGAACTTACCGGTTTCTGAGATCCTTGCCTATGGACGTAGCACCATGGCCCGAATTGGTGGTTGTTGGGATTTCTGCAAAATTTCACTATCAAAATTTGCTCTATAACTGAAACTAGCCTCTAGAAGAAATCATGCATTTTGCATGGGATTTTTTTTTTTAAATAATACATTTCAGAACAGAAAATTATAAGATTTGAAAGTGAAAGAAATTGGGAAATGACAAAGATCGAATTTTGAAAAAAGAAATAAAAATCAGAAAAATGACCTGCAGAAGTTCTCGTGCCGAGTGATGTGAGGCTGCGCGGCGAGCGACGTTTCGTGGTTGACCGATGGACGCGAGAAACGGGAGAAATTCGATTCAGAAAATGGTAACTCAGCAATCGAGTCCCAACGAAGACATGGCTTGTTCCTACAAAATTGCATTTTTCTATTATAGCCTGAAAATTCATAATCATGCAAAAATTTCACGAAAACAATCATTCTGAATTGACAAAATGAGTTCACAATGAAGCCAATGTTTAAGCGATCCTCATAAATTAGATTATTTCGCAGATTTCCCATTGATTGAAGAACTATATTTTAGCAAACCTATGATCATTAGATAACTAAAGAACAGCAAAGCTCACGTAATGCTAATCGCATGCCATCCCCTGTACCATGTCATAGTATCTTGAACGGGCCGACACACGATTCGGTAGTCCGACAGATCCGTTGATCGCATCGTTGTTATCATCATTCGACTGTTCCTCTCCCTGAATATTTCGAACAGTTGAAAAGATCCTTCAATCAATAATACTGTCTAAATTTCTGAAATTAGCTCTATAAAATTCATTAAATTATCAAAAAAGTAGATATGTTTCAGAAGTGCTACTTAATAAACTTTTGAAACTGAAAGCTAGTGGGGACGTAAAATGTGCAAATAACCAAATTAAAAAAGAAAATTGAAAAGAATCTTGAAGCTCACATAACGCACAGCTCCTGCCCGAACCTCGTCGGCAAGCGTGTCCGTTCCTCCGGTATCGGTTTTGATGCGTCCATCCAGTTTGCATTTCCTAACATTAACAGTGATGATCTCACGAATTTCTACCGGGTTCAGTAATTTGGGAATATAGAAAAAGAAGAAAAATAGGAAATGAGTACATTGTTATCAAGAATAGGTACTTTTTACCGAAGATGAGTGCGGGAAATAAGTCTCGATAACAATGGATAACAATTTAATCACTTCAAATCTTAGGTAACAATACTCGCAGCCAGAAAAACAAGAACGAAGATCAGCTATCGAAAAATTGAAGAATAAGAGCCCAAAACTCCGCAGAAATTGAATTTTCGAAAATTTTGACTGACCGAGAAATCGATTTGCCTCGGTCGTGTTGAGACAGTGCTTCTCGCGATCTTGCAGGAGACGATTTTTGAGGTCCTCAAAATGCATGCATTTTAGAAAATGCGTACCTTTCTAACATAAGATACGGATTTTTCTTTATAAAATACAAATTTGTAAAAAGTACCTCGATGCATTTCTGACCGCAGTTGTGCTCTTCCGCCTTCAGCCACGCGAAATCGGTTGACCCGATGATTACAGTAGCTGAGATACAGTAATTTTGAAACTAAGTCACCTTAAATTTTCGGCAAAGTTCACCGGCTTTTCCAAAATTGGTGAACTGTCAGAAGCACTTTTAAGTGGTATTTTCAAAGAAAAACTACCGTAATCTTACAAAGTGCACCATTTTACCAAGATTCATACCTTTCAAAACCGCGATCACTAGGAAAATCAATTTCCTTCCCATCGTTCTCGAAGCCCAGATAAGAAATGAACATATGAAAATGTTGGTTCAAAACATGCTTTCAAAATTCCAATTTTACAAAAATCATAGTTTCACTCATCACTTTATTTCTTTGAAGACTTCTACAATTCAATATAAATCATATAAGAATTACGAAAAAAGACTTTACTTTATAAGAAAAAAACAAATATCTACGTATCAAAAATCGTTAGAATCTTCAGAGCTATTTACTAGAACGTTTTACAGGTCTGTAAAATTTAATACGAGAATTAGAGAACGGTTTGTGGAGAATCAAAGTTTTCTCGAAGATTTAGCGAGTTCCGCGAGCCTTCGCAGCGGCGACCATCTCGTCCTGAAAGTCAGGTTTTCGAAAAGAAAATTGAAAAGTTTTATCCTAGAGGAATTCTTTTTTAAAAGTTTGCAATAGTTCATAGCAAAAATTTTTCGAAATTCTTTCAGATTATTTCTTGAACTTTTCGCTTTCAAAAAGTCGAACGAATTAGTCATATTCCAGAATGATAAAATAACATTTCGGGGAAAAATGGGTTCATTTTCATCCAAATTTTTGTAGGATGTCATTTCTGAAAATGTTTCAACCTGGAGTTTCTCCATGATCTCGAGTCGGACGTGGGTCTTGCCTTCGGGGTCGTAGACGAGAGTTGGCTTCTTCCAGTAGTTGTTGCGGACTCTCTCCCAATCCCAGGGTGGGGTCGACTGGCCTGCAAAAAAGTCCTATTTTGAAGCAAATTCGAGAATTAAACATTCTTTTCATACACAGTATTTTTCTACTTAGATAGAAATAGATATTTTTGCAAAAATAAGCTTTAGACGATCAGCAGATGATAAAGACAGATCTATGAAATTTTTTGATTGAAAAGAATGGCAATTTCGAAATATTGAACTACAAATAAACAATTTGCTAAAGATCCTTCTATCTAGAAGAAGAAATAAAAGTAATTTCTGAAATAGTTTAAAAAATAATAATAATAAAAATCTACTTCTGTCGAGCCAAATCTCGATCTTCTCGAAGGAGTACCAGATGGTATAGCAGAAGAGGACAAACCAGACTCCAGTCAGGAAGAAAAGAGGGTAGATCTCGTACGCGTGGTGCAGACGACGCACAAGGAATCTAAAAAATGAACTTATTCAGAATTCGAGTATGTTTCAAAGTATTCTTAAAACTTTTAGAAACGGGGTTTTGGTAATTTGGTAATGCAAAAAGATATTTCATCGAATGAAATTTTCACGCCAATCTTATTTTCAAAACGTCATGATAAATGCGAAAACTTGTACTGATACTCACCCTTTCGCTTCGAGTTGTTTCGTATGAATGGAAAAAGAAATTCATTAAAGCTGTTTTTAAGAAATGGCGATAAGGTGGGAATAATTCTAGCGATGTTAATACTATACTATGGTACGCGTATTAAATAAAAATTCTAAGCTTCCAGCTTGTAGATTTACCTGTAAGGAGTGTCACCCGGCTTTTGGGGGTTGGTGTAGCGCTTGTCGCGAGAGACGTCGCGTTCGTAGACGAAATAGCCCGGCTCGCTCAGTTGCAGGGACTGCTTTCCGCCCTGGGAATTTATAATCTTCTTTTTTTCTTAATTTTTTTTATCTTCGAAAAATTTCCTGAATTTCAATGTCTCAGTGAAATATTTTCATTTTTGGAAGGTCGATGTTCCAGCAATTCTTTTGCCAAGATTGAAAAGCCAACCTTGTAAACCATTCCGCCACCGCTGGAGGCTCGAATCGCCAAAATTTGAGTCAGGGCTCGGCCCGACACAAGCCGAGGTGTCAGAAGTGATAGGGACATCTGAAAATTGGCAAAAAAAAATCGCAAATTAAAAAATGAAGGATCGATTTTGGGGTAAAAATCAAAACGAGTAGAACAATGAAAATAAAGTTATTTCTTCGATTTTATAATTTCTTTGGACACAATGAAAGTGTATAATTGGGGGATAATTAACTGATAACTAAAGTAGTTAAATTTTAGGCAAATTGAGGGAAAACACGAGGAAGAAAGATCAAAAATTCAGCGAAGAAAATGAGAAGTTTTCGAATTTTTCTTCCAGAGTTTTCTACATCAGAGCATTCCCCTAGATGCATAGGCTTAATTGAGATAATTAGGGGTAACTAAAGCAAGTAAAATCGCGATAATTGGAATCGAAGATGGTCACAAGCCGCTTGCACGTTCTAATCAATCGGGCGGTCACTCTGGGTTTACGAGCGTAGAAATCGATACTCGCATCGTATTTTATTATTTTTGGCTCAAAGATTTAAAACCCTTATCATTTTATCTTATCAGCCTTCATTCTTCACAACATCCACCCCAAAATTAAGAAAAATAAAATATTCGAACGAAAAACTTTAGAGAAAACCATTTTTTTTCAGCCTGAAGAATTTCACAATCCTCCTAAATTTCTGAATATAATTGCCCTAATTATCTCGATCGCGCTAATTATCTCAGTCGAAGACCGCTGATTAGTTGGGTCTCGGCACGAAACTTTTATTATTTTTCTCGCTATTCGTTGTTGCCTACTGAGAAATTCAGAGGTGTTGTCGTAATTTTCAAAATTTCCCCTCCTCTAAATCATCTAATTACACTAATTATCTCAATCATGGTGCTGCTTTCTTGTTGAAAATAATAAATTACCTCGTAATTAAAATTCCCAATTTCCAGACCCTTGATTACCGTATTTGGACGTCAACTTTCAAATATTCAATGCGTCCCCTGTCGTTGAAGGGTCATGAGCGTGCCCTGACGAGGGTCCGCTTCAACCGCGAAGGCGACTTGCTCTTCTCCGCTGCAAAGGACAAGGAACCTTGCGTCTGGTACACCGAGAACGGCGAGAGACTTGGTGGGAATTTAAATTATATCTTTGTATTTTCCATTTTTTTGAAAATAAATTTCTAAATTCTACAAAAGAGAAGTATTAGCTTTGAGCAAACAACATTTTCAATGCTTCGCAAAAAAGTTTATTATCTAGTCTAGAAAAGATTGAAATAGATCATTCTGGATGAGGTTGAAAGTTAAGAATTTTTAAACTCGTAATCTTTCCAGGAACCTATGAGGGCCACGGTGGTGCAGTGTGGGACATCGACGTGACGTGGGACACGACGCACATGTGCTCCGCTGCGGCCGACAACTCGGTCAAGCTGTGGGATTGCGAGACGGGCGCGTGCCTGTCGACGATTCAGTCTCAAACGCCCGCGAGGTCCATCAGCTTGTCCTTTTCGGGTAATTCTTTTCTCAGGAATATGAAAACTATTTTATATCATAATTTTACTTATTTTATTTTTTCCGTATTTTATCCTATTCACATGAAATGATAAAATCCATCTTTAAGATTATTTTATTTTTAGGCAACCTGATCGCGTACACGACCCTGAAGATGACGAAGAATCAGTCGATGCTGCAGGTCAGAGACACAAGGGATGAGAACCAGATGTCGAACGCCAACTCGGACCCCCTCTTCACAACCTCGTTCGATCAGGAGTCCGCTTACACTTGTCTCTTCACCAGCTTGGATGAGAAGGTGCGAATATTCAAAACCTTTAGAAGAGAAACAAATCTTGAAACTACCTTGTCCTTTTCGAGTAAATATCGTAATTTTCAAAGAAATGACATGGCGAAATGAAGTTCATTTCAGTCGCGTTAAAAATAAGGCACATTTGGGGAGATAGTGTAAAGAATAGAAAAATTTGCAGCAGAAATTGCTCTATGAAAAGTCGATCATTTAGGTGACGGTCGGTCTGGAAAAAGGACAATTGCTGCAGTTCGACTTGAGGAAGAACGACGGACCGATCTACGAAAACACCACCACTCATAAGGTACAGATTATTTTTGTAACTCGCCAAGTTTTCAAACCTCATTTTGGAAAGTTTTATTCGTTTTGTTTTTACTTTTATGCGAACACGTATTTAATGACAGGTAGTTTACGAAATGTGAAAAGCTTCAAATATTCACTTTATGATTTTCACACACCCAGAAAGGAAATAATCGATTTGATCGATTTGCAGACGTTCCAAATCACCGACCTGCAACTGTCCCCAGATGGGGCGTTCATCCTCTCCTCGTGCAGAGACAAAACTGCCGCACTCCTGGATGCCGTCTCGCTCGAGCACGTCAAACATTACAAGTGGGCGGATTTTATTCTATTTTCCTGTAAAATTCTCTATCTTTAAGTTAATGCATTTTTATCGAATCTTTTGTTCTTATGAAAATACTCTTTGATAAACGCAAAGACCATTGTCAACGAAGACATTTGATTTTTTTTTTTTTTAGATTTTATGAAACATATGCATTTGTTGACTGAAAAATTATTTATTTTGAAGAGTAGTTTCACTATATTTGGAAAAATCAACTAGGTTCGGATTAAGCAATGTCTAAAGAGTTGTCATTGAAACATATTTCTGAAGTTTTGGAATCATATTTAATTGATACATTTCATAATTCAATTTTCAACCACCGTATCGAATACTGGAAGGAAACATTTTGATCTAATATTCTTTCTAAAGCTTTAATTGCATATTTTCAGATCCGAGCGACCGGTGAACTCGGCGTGCGCCTCGCCGATTCGCGACCACATTTGTCTGGGAGGTGGTGAGGATGCCATGCAGGTTTGTCAATATTAAATATTGGAATTTTTTCAAAATTCATAACCCAAGGAAATAGTGAAAAATAATAGAATGGAAAGAAATCATATTTTTATTTGAAAAAAGCCTTTAATTTATTATTTATTTCAATTTTTCAGGTCACCCAAACCTCAGTCTCTGCCGGCCACTTCGAGGCCAAACTCTACCACATGGTCTTCGAGGAGGAGTTCGCTAGGTTCAAGGTATTTTTACGATTAATATATGTTTCAAAGGATTGCCATATTTTACTACAATTTACACCGTTAGTCTTTAGTTATTGTTCGACATAGGAAAATAGCACTCTAAAGTAACTCGGACTTTCTATGCATTTCACAACCTGCAGAATTCGCAGAAGCTAAAGACATCGTGTATTTTCATTCAAACCTTTCATTTTCTTGCATTTTTTTTAGAGAAAATACTCCGTGTCAAATAATGTCCTAGTTATTCAATAATATAGAATTTGTGAAATTTCAATTTTTTGCAGGGTCATTTCGGTCCCATCAACTCGATGGCGTGGCACCCATCAGGCACGTCGATTGCCACTGGAGGAGAGGACGGCTACGTCAGGATTCAGGAGTTCGACGACGAATATCTTCAATTCAAATACGATTTTTAGACTAAGAAATAAGTTCCTGGTTTGTCACTTCATTATTTCCATTTGAAAATTAGATCGGAACCTTATCCGGCTTTATTTTAAAGGGAAATCCATTTAAAAATCTCAAAGTGACATACTTGATAATTTTCAAAGTCGAAAAATCGTAACTCATTTGACGCTGAAAAGTATCAAATATTTCTGAATTTTGAAATGTTATAAAATTTAGTGAAGTGGCATCTGAAAATATTGTCTCATTCGCTAGATTTTGTGACTTTTCCAAGAACATTTTGAGAAAGTGACGAAAAATCCAAGTTTTGTTGCATAACTTTTTATTAAAAGCTGTTGATTTTTCTTTCTGCTTTTATAATTTTCTTTCCGGAGCAATTTTAATTTATCGAAGCCGTTATCTTCTTTTCGGTTGTTGATTTTTTTCAAAAATAAAATTTGTTGGTTTTTTCGAAAAAATTTGAGTAAATTCAGAAGTTTTCCACTTTTTGAAATACTTTGAAAGACTGATTTTTTGTTTAATTTTTAGATTTTTCAGATGAATACTTCAAAGAAAAAGGAGCACTGGAAGAAATTCCTGAATAAAAAGCGGAAAATTCAGAAGAATGCCAAATCGAAAGAAGAATCCATCGAGGCCGTTGTCCAGGAATACGAGAAGTTTTCCAAGGTTGGAGATTCGTTATTTTTGAAAAAAATAATAATTTCAAATAACTTTTATTTCATCTTTACGAAAATAAATTTAGTCCCGTGATTATTCATTTGAAAGTTCTTTGAAAAACAACTAGAAAAATGCTAATTCTCAAGTTATGCTTCAGAAAACTTTCATTTTACTTTTTAAAATGAGACATATTTTCTGACTTTTCAAAGGCTTATTTGCAAAATAACTTTTCCTTGAAATAAATAATACCGCAATCATTTCAAAATTCAGGTAAACACCTCGACTCTGTCGTCGTTCACGGACATGCCTTTGTCGAAGGCGACCCTCGAGGGGTTGGCAGATTCCGGCTACGAACAGCCCACTGAAATCCAAGCAGCCTCCCTCCCCTTCTCCCTCACTGGATCCGATTTGGTTGGAGCCGCAAAAACGGGGAGTGGAAAAACACTCGCTCTGGTTATTCCGGTAAGATTTTTAATCTTCAATACGTTCATTTATGGTGTTTTCTTGTTGATTTTTTGTCCACAAATAAACCTCCTATTGTAAATTCGAGAATCTTATCTTTATCAAAGTTCTTTGAAGCGTATTTTATTTTCTTCATATTTTTACCGTCTAATATCAACTCGAAGAAATCCTTTGTATCTGCGATCTGTTTGAAACTTATCGCAACAACTGATGTGTGTTTTCAGTTGCTGGAATGTCTGTGGCGCGAGAAATGGTCCTCTGAGTACGGTCTCGGAGCGTTGGTGATTTCCCCGACTCGCGAGTTGGCTCTGCAGGTAGGTACCAGAAATTCCCAAAAAAAATACTGAGAACTTCTTTTTGCAAGTTATCTCTTTCATTTGAAAATGTTCGAAAATCAGCATTTAAAACAATTCATTTCGAAATTAAAAGACTAAAAATGTGATTTCAGACTTTCAACACTCTGAACTCCGTGGGACGACATCACAAGTTCTCTTGTGCGCTGCTGA
The DNA here is from genome assembly GCA_964036155.1 of Diploscapter coronatus. Taxonomy (NCBI): domain Eukaryota; kingdom Metazoa; phylum Nematoda; class Chromadorea; order Rhabditida; family Rhabditidae; genus Diploscapter; species Diploscapter coronatus. The sequence goes on from OZ038422.1 coordinate 10,162,373, forward strand.
TTGGAGGTAAATTGGTATTTTCAAAAGACTAAAGTAGATGAATGTTCAGGAACGGATGTTGAATTCGAGCGAAAGCGACTCGGATCTGTAAACATTTTGATCTGCACGCCGGGAAGGCTTCTTCAGCATATGGATGAAAATGAGCAGGTTGAATATTGCCGTACTTTCAAAAATACCGTAATTCTAGAATTAGTATAACCTTTAAGAATTTTCAGCTGAATTGCGATTCGCTTCTGATGTTGATTATCGATGAGGCGGATCGAATTCTCGACATGGGTTTCAAGAAACAGGTAAATTGAACTTGCTTTGCAAAAATTTTATTTCTTCTGGGCCCCCTATACCTCTGAAAATTTGATATTCAAAGATGTTTTACGGCTACATATTGAGATTTTATTTTAAAAAAGACAGTTTCAGAAAGCTTGTAAATCATCCTATGCTAAATATACCTTGGTTTTAAATAAAAAAGCAGAAAAATTTTTAGATCAACGCTATCATATCCAACCTGCCCACTACTCGACAGACGTTGCTGTTCTCTGCGACTCAAACCAAGGATGTCAACGAGTTGAGTCGGGTCTGTTCGCCGGTAGGTTTAATTAATTCTTTTTGTATTTTTGCTTATTTTTTGTCATTTTCTTTCCAGAACGCCGTGTTCGTTTCGGTCCACGAAAATTCGAAAATGATCACTCCTGAAAAATTGAAGCAGTGGTACATGATCTGCGAGGAACAGGACAAAATCAACACCATTTGGTAGATTTTTCTCTCAATTTATGTTCATTTTTAAAAATATTTTTATGATAATTTCTGAAATTTTAGGTCGTTCATCGTTAACAACAAAAAGCAGAAGACGTTAATTTTCGTGTCTAGTTGCAAACAGGTAAGGTTTTTTTATAGTTAAATTGATAAGTTTCAAGATAAATACAAAACTCAGTCGAATTTTCTGGTAGTAATTATCGATGTTTCCTTACCGGTTTATAGCAAAAATATTAATGTATAAGTTTCAAGAAATTTATATGAGCATCTGTAAAATTGGTTGGCAATAAAGTAACGGCACTTGAATCTAGCCCGATGTAAAAGCAAAATCAAATTTCTAAGTTTCAAAAAGTGATTATAGAAACGGTTAAAACTTGTCGACAATGATACCGTCGAATACTCTGCATTTAAAAAGGATTCGAATTTAATTTCAGGCCCGTTTTCTGACGGAAGCATTTTGCCATCTGCGTCCAGGCATTTCGCTGATGGGTTTGTGGGGCACAATGAATCAGAAGAAGCGAATCGACGTCTTCGAAAAGTTTGAGAAACGACCGGTGGGTGATTTTTATTTATTTAAATTATTGTTATACCTATCAAAGATGCCTTTTATAAAATTGCTACGTTGGTGGTTTGAAACCCATTTATGATGATTTTGTAAAAAAGGCTTTCATGAATGAATCCTTTAATTAAGTTTCACACAATGTATATAACGAAACTAGAATTCTAAGTTATTAATTTGGGATTAATTAATCTCAACCAAGTAGTAAAATAAACGAATTCGAGAATTGTCACTAAAGTTCTCTTTCGGTGCAGGCTCAAAATCAGTTTATTTTTAGTCTGCAGTTCTGATCGCGACGGACGTCGCCTCGCGAGGCCTCGACTTCACGAACCTCGACTGGGTCATTCAGATGGACTGCCCCGCCACCATCGAGGACTACATTCACCGAGTGGGGAGGACAGCGAGGTTATTTTATGTTTTTTTTCTTTTAGAATATTTAAGTTAGAAGTTGTTGAGTATTTTATTACTTGAAATCACTTATTTGACTGATATCTGGAACTTATCCAAGTTATTATGCGTCTTAATAACCTATTTTGCCGTAAACGTACAATTCGGAACAAGCTCAGGTTTTCCAATCATTTGTCTTCTTCCCTGAAATTAGTAGACAATCTTTTCCAACTTTGATCAACCTTATGTGACTTTATTACATAGGAATTGGTTAAATTTTTATCAACCATTTCTGAAACCTACAAAAGTTTATCATTTATACAAATTTCCAGAATGGGCAATTCCGGTCAGGCGGTGATGATTTTGACGCCGAATCAAGAGGAAGAGATGCTCAAGCTGTGTGCCACCAAAAATATTCCCCTGGAAAAACAAATGTAGGATTTTTCTTCATTTTAGATCCTTTGCATTTATCGTCAACTTCTAAAGTGAAATACGGAGATTTTTCAACTTTAAATTAACGAGAATCTAAAATAGAATTTCTTATTCCTTTCTTTCGCTAAAATGCAAATTAGGTAGCATTTTATAAATGTGCCAGAAATAAATTGCTGAAAAAATCGGAATAAATTCAATTTTTAGCGTCGATCAATCTCTAATGGTGGATATCCGATCGAATTTGCGGAGCGTGATCGCCGAATTTACCGAACTCAAAGAATTCGCACAGGGGGTAAGATTGATTTGTTTACTTTTTGAAAATAGGCGAACGATGGAATATCGGATTATTAATTTTACCATAGATAAGTTGAAGGTTTGATGAAACATAAGAAATTTTCCTTCGAAGCTCAATTAGTTTTTTTTTTCTAAATTATTTCAGTAACGAATTCTCACGGTTCTTTAGCGGTATTTGAATTATTTGTGAGAACATATTTTCGAAACTTTAGCAGATTGGCATTATTTATCTCAAATCGAGAGATCTACATTATTTCTGAGGAATTATAAACCTACCGAAATTTGGTATTCGCTAGATTAATCACAAGTTTATTTTATGAAGTTCTGAAGATCTACTTAAAACACGTTACTAAGCATATGTTTGAATGTAAAAAAATAATTTTATAACATTTCAGAGTATCGTGGCCTATCTCCGAAGTCTGTGGACGATGTCGAACAAGAAATTGTTCAACGTGGAGACCGTGAACGCTGCTGAATTGGCCGACTCGTACGGACTCGTCTCCGTGCCGCGGATCCGATTCCTCAACCGAAAGGGCATTCAGTTGGAGGTGGGATTTTTCACGTTTTAAAATTCCGGAATTAAAATTAAAATTTTGAATGACCCTGAAATCGGAATTCCGCATAACCTTGTTGAGAAATAAATTTCTGAAAAACTAAAAAGTGAATAATCTATGTTTCGACTGTTATCATTCATTTTCAAATAAAAATCTCAGATATCAGTTCATACATTTCGGTATAAAATTACTAAGAAAAAAAGAACGAATTAGTCAATAGAAGTAATCATGATTATTTTTAGGGGATGAAAAAGGAGAAGAATGAAGATGTTGAGGGAAAATCGGAACAGAAAGAAAAGGAAAAGAAGAAAGGCAAGAGTATCAAGGATGAGGCTGAATCGAAGGAGGATGAAATTGTAAGGGTTTTTTTCTTTAAAAAATGAAAATTTGAAAATTTTTTAAGAACAATTCTGAAAAGAATAAATTTTGAGAGAAAAATGTTGAGAAGAAAAACAAAATGAGTAAAAAACCAGAAGAGATCATTTTTCAGAAATCAATAATGAACCGATTCGCGGAGGCATCTGAAAAGGTCGAAAGAGACACGGACCTCTTCACGGTCAAGAAATCCGACGTCTTCGATGTGAAGAACAATGGAAGCGAGGAAGTGGAGGAGGAAGAGGTATGGAAGATCTTCCCTCTTCGTCTTATTCATTTATTGAAACTCGAAAGAATATATTATCGGTAAAAACCATATTCATTTACCTATTGCAAGACTATTTGGAAACACTATAACACGGCGAAAATGCACATAAAATTTTATAACTAGCTAAAAAAAGTTGTTAAGGGAAGCCAAATGCGAAGGGGAACATTTGAATTAATGTTATTTTTTCAATTTAACAAAAGATAATTTGCACAACCAATATTCCCTATTTGATAAGAAATACCTAGCAATAATACATAAAGCAGACCAGATCGCACAAGGCAATATTGGGCTAGTCAATCGAAGTGAAATATGGTTTGTCGAAAAATAGCGAGAAAAGTCGCGATACGCAGAAGAAATTACTTACCACTTTTCCATTGTCCTCCGCTGATTTTTTATTTGCTACTCTTCCTTCTTCTTTACGCATTTCTCGCAAAGCTCTCTTTAACGAACGAGCTTTCATTTCATTAAAAGAGTTATAATAATTTTGAAATTTTCAGGTGAAGATCGGCGAAGGTGGAGTGGTTGAGAATGCGGTCAGAAAGCGGGAAAAAGTTGTCACAAAAACACAACTCGCCAAGAAGATCATCCGCAAGAACATCAACATCAACACCAGAGTGGTGTTCGATTCGGATCAAGAGGAAAATGGGGAGGTAACATTGTTCTTAAATGATTCTTTAGAAAAGTTGATATTTTTTCCAGAAAGAAGAAAATGCTGAAGAACTCGAAAATGCAGAAAATGAGCAGCAAACCTCGACGTTCGACATCGAAAAGGCCAAGAGGGAGCTGAAGAACACGGATAAGGTATTTTGAAATTTTTTTACGAGGAAAAGTTGAGATTTTATTTTTTATAAGATTTTTTCCCCTCTTTTAAAGCATTAAATCTCATTTTACTTGAATAGCCAAATTTTGATTTTATTTAAGGAAGCCCGAAAACGAATGCGAGATCTGCGAGCGAGAAAACGTGCAGAGAAGTTGGAAAAGAAGAAGAAGAACAAACAGGAGTAAGTTTTTTGTTTGTTGGAGTTAAAAATTACGTTATTTTCACATTTGAAAGAAGATTAGGTTTCATAGTTTGATGGTGAATTAGTGTTGATAATACAGCAATTATGACAGCTTTAAAAATCTAAAGTTACATGAAAATGTAAACTAAATTTGGGTTAAAAATGAAGATGAAAATACTCCTTATTCAGAGAAGAGCTGGATTTGGGCGGAGGCGAGGAATCGGGCTCGGAACCGGATTTGAGCTGGCTGCCGGATCCGGACGAGGTCAGACAACGGTATGCCGAACAGTCTGATGAAGGAGAGGAGGGAAATGAGTCGAATGAGGAAATAGAACCCGAAGAACAGAAAATGCCGAAGGAAAAGAAGAAGGGTATGTCATAAAAAATACAGACTCTAAGCTTCTATTTTTGGAAATTTCTATTTTAAAGGATCCTCTATGATTGATTTAATATTTTCGGAATATAAAAGTATAACCGCCCGGCGCATAGTAAAAATTTATGAAGGTAGTTTTGAATTGTAGTGTTTGAAATGCAGAAAAGGTTTTCAAAGACGATATTAAATTTGAAGCATGATATAGAAATGGCTCGGAGTATTATTCTCGCATTGTAAATGTTACTTATCCATTTCTTGAAACGTAGTCATTTTTATTGATCAAATTTACGATTTTTTATAGTTACAGGTAGAGCATGTGACTATAAAATAGTCTATTTCCATTCATTTATGAAAATTTTGGAAACGATCAAAATATTCGAAATTTTAGAATTGCGAAAACGCAAAAAGACGTCGTCGACGAATTCGGATGATTTCGAGGAGCAGAAACCGGTCAAAACCTCGAAGAAACGACGCCACGAACTGAGCGAACACGAGGAAATCGCCCTCCGACTTTTGGGAGACGATTGATTTTATCCGGGATTTTATAAATTTCAGAAATTTAACCATAGAATTTTGGAGACTTGCAAAAATGTCGTTTTTTTTCTAAATCAACCAATATCAATGGATAGGCTGGTTTGCTCACTTTTGAACTTTCAAATGTACAATTTCTTTCCAAGCATTGAAGATGGTATGATTTTTGCAAGTCCAATTTTTAATGGTTAGGTTTTGAAATTTCGTTATTTACGTTTTCGTTTTAAAAAGTCTAAATCGTTAATTGTTATTCATTGTTGACTTGTTGCTGGATAAAATTTCTATGATAGTTGGAGTAATTCAATCAGAATAATTGGTTAGTTGGCCAATTCAATATTTTTGATTTTTAAAAAATTGTAAAACTATTTTAACTTGGAGACTTTTCAGAATGGCAGTTCCATATTTGCCGGCGCAGAGAGCGGTGACGAGGGAAATCAAAGAGGGCCTTCCCGATGACGTTCTGTATTGGAGACGGATTCAGGTTAAATTTACTAAACTTGAAGAGTTCATACCTTGAGAATAAGCGTATATGATTTATAAAAAAAAAAAAAGAATCTTTTGAAATTTAACGAAGAGTTTTCATGTCACTATCGACCATCATTCAGATATGCGAAATTTCAGCGAATAAACTGCAATTTTAAGACGTTTGAATTATCATTTTTCAGCAACTAGCCGTATTCAAAGAGCCCTCAGCGGTGACTTCGGTGGCGATTTCTCCTCAGGTCAATATTTATACAAACTCAAGCTCAAAATATTAGATATCATAACAGAAATTTTAAAGTCAGAGTTGCAGTTAAAGATGAATTAAAATTTTAAGAAATGTTTTACAGGCTCCGTACTGCATTGCATCGACTAGCTCTGTCCGGCTTTCTCTCACGGATTCGGTCATTTGCGAGCCGATCGATGTTATGAGCAGGTGGGAATGTTTGATTATCCGATCTCCTCAAAACAAATATCCATACACTAACTGTCAACTGTCATTTGCGCAAATTTTGTTGAAAACTTCCAATTCTATTTTTCCTGATATTTTAAGGAGAGCAGATGCTCACTATTTGGCAATCTTAATTCACATTTTATCATTTATTTGAAATTTATAAAATGCTAGCATGCTAAAATTACGTTCACTTGCTAATATCACAGCGATGAATTTTACTATTTTCGCCCTTCAGAGGTTATAATTTCGTTGAAACCTATCTAAAATATGACCTTTTCAGATTCAAGCAGGCGGTCTATGGCGCGAAATTTCGTAATGATGGACACCTGCTGGCCATTGGTGGCGAGGAGGGAAAGGCCAGAATTTTCGACGTTTCCAAATCGACTGGACTTGGGAAGGTGAAATTTATCGTTCCTCAAACACTTCATTAATATCGCGTTTTATTTTTAAAATGTTTCAAAGAAGCTACATATTATTCTGCTCGTTTCAACAAGCAATCAGCTTACCTAAAGCTACATAGATATAAAATTTCTAAAACTTGACAAATTATGATTTTTAATAAATTTTACAAATTCAGGCCCCCGTTCGTAGTTTCCGCGCCAGCCCCACTACAGTCCGCGCGGTTCTGTTCACAGCTTCGGGGAAAGATGTCATTTCCCTGGCTGACGATGGGTTCGTCAAGCTGTGGAATTTGGCTAGTTCCGAGTAGGTTTCAACAAAATTCGAAAAAAAAAATCCTAAGAATATAAATTTGGTTAGTAACCCACTTTTTAGTGTAAGCATTCGAAATATTTGTACGGCAAATATAATTTTGAAGGATTGTAATGGTATGACTATAATGGTGGTCTAATATTGAAATTTGACTCTTTCCGATTAGATATAAATTTTTAAACCTACTTCGAAGTCTCGAACATTTCAGATCGAAGCCAATTTCCGAGTGGTCCGCTCACAACGACTCGATCCGCTGTGGCGCTGCGTCCAAGACTCAGGAGAGCCTATTCGTTACGGGTGGATATGATCATACGGTAATATTCTATTTGTGATATTTCTTCAATCATAGTTTCTAGATTATTTGTCCAAAAATTGTTTCTTTTGCTATTTATTATCTCACAATCAGATATGGAAAATCTATGCTTCTTGAATATTCCACTAGGTTTTATTTCTTTTTAGAAACAATATTTCCTAAAATTCAATGAACTTTCTAAAAGTATTAATTTTGAAAATGAATCTTTAATTTTTTTCTACAGCTATAATTTTCAGGTCAAATTATGGGACTCGCGCACGTCGGGTGAATGTTCGTTGGAAATGAAACTGGACGCGCCGGTCGAAGCGATTCTCCTCTATCCCAACGACAGACTCGTTGCGATTGCGTATGGGAATAATTTACGGTGATTTTTTTTTTATAATTATAGATTAATTGAAACTTATGGTGAACTTTTATGAACTTCACAACTTAATCTGTCCAATACAGAAAATCGTTGATTTTCGAGTTAAGGATTCGTTGCAATACAATAAACTGATATCTGAAAAATTGTTGTGTTTCAGTTTTACAAAAAAAATAATGCTTTTTAGAATCTGCGACGTTTCTTACGGTGGAAGAATCTTGGCGACTCCCACCGTGGCTCACTACAAGACAATTACGTCTTTGGTGATGGCTAATTCGGGTAATTTCAACTTTCTAAAATGAAATACTAATTTTTTAAAATTAATGCTAATTTCTCAGGAGAGCATCTTCTCTCGGCCGACATCGGACGCCGAATCAACGTGTTCAGAACGATGAGCTATTCATTGGTAAGAAAGTTGAACAGTTACGATAAAATATGTTACTAAATGGCTGGTTGAAACGTGCTTGATAAATATTCATATTTTCACAAATCTGACTGAACCCAAGGAAGTCTAAATAGTTACGTGTCAATTAGTTATTTTTGCTATAAAATACAAGGAATTGTCCTAGAAATTGTTCACTTTAATTATCTTTCTATGAAGCATATTCAAAAATGAAAATTGGAAAAAGAAAGCTTTCTAAGAAAAGATATTTTCAGTGTCACTCATTCTCAATGCCATCCCCGGTGATTTCAATGGACATTTCTCCGGACGACGAGACACTCGCAATCGGAATGACGAGCATCATGGCCATCTACAAGCGGGCACCCGTCAAGAACGAAATCGGTAGGGTGGTTTTTATTATTTTCAATTTTTATCTTCAAAAACTAATTTCAATGGTCGCAGATTTTTAAAGTAGATTTATGAGAAATTTGAAACATAAAATTACATTCCTTAAAATCGCTTCTAATTTTAGTTTAGTGGCAAGTAAATATTACCGACTGGATAGAGTTCCAGTCATAGGATATCTAGAATGTTTGAAGCATATAAAATAGAAATGAAATTTATATTTGAGGTTTCTGACAAATTTAACAAAAATGATTTTAAAAAATCTAAATTTCTAGTGGCGAGTTCGATGAATTTGGTTGATAAAAGGTCGATTCACCGTTTGGCTGCGCCTCCAGTAACCATGGAGCTGAAGGACGAGGAGAAGAAAAAGGTTGAACTCACAGCCAAACCGCAGGATCAGGCAAGTTGAAAATACGTTTAAAAATTTCCTTGTGTTTGAATTTTTTGCAATAATTTTGTCATTAGTACAATGGTATCGTAAAATTATTATCAAAGATGATTGAAACTTATGTAAAACAGATATCTAATAATAATTCTCAAACTAGAACATGCTCAGTCGATGAACTTAAATTCGTTGATTATGTGATTAGGATGAAGCTTGAAGCGCGATTTTTCAGTTTCGTCTCGGCAAAATCGACTCGATGCTGAAGAAATTCCAGCACGCCTACGTCATCAGGACTCTGTTTCAATGTGAGTGAATTTTCATCAAAAAACAGGCTTTCAAAAGTGTTCATTGAATTGACTCTGACCGACAGACAGTATTTCCGTCGTTTTGGAATGATTCGAATAGAACTTGAAAACTTTCATATTTTAGTTTCCTCTTATTTTATTCTTCAAAAATCCATCATGATCACTTTAAAAATGAATATGGCAATATTCGATACGGGCAACAAGGAATATCTAAAGCTTTTAATTTTAGCTTCTAACTACATCTGTCGCCCCGACATCGTGGTGGGTTATTTGCGAGTGATCCTCTTCCGCAATGCACTCCATCGAGCGATGGCCGGACAGTCCTCTCAAGTCTACTCACACATTTTCAAGTAGGTTTTGTACAAGAAAAAAGGACATTTAATAGGAACTTTTCCTCTAATGAAGCGAGCAAAAATGTAAAACTTTCAAATATGTTTTGACACATGGACATATGAAAATGTTGAAAAGAGCACTGTTATTACTCCTGTTAGAAAAAGATATTATCATTACTTCACTGTTGGAAAAACTTTGAAGAAATCAACATTTTTATAAGCAGTAGCTCTGAAAGTTTGAAGTTCATCATATATTTTTCTAATATGCTTCAGCGAAAGGTCAGATTAGTTGGAATTCTTGTCGAATAGTTGCTCATAAGTATCAATATAAAATTTGAAAATTTGCGAAGAAAAAATCAGTTTATTATTTGAACGGATTGAAATTTGAAAAATAAAAATTCCGAAATCTCCAGGTTCCTTTCGAACAACCTCTTCAAGTCCGACTATTTCTTCGTGCTGCGACACGTCAACGAGGCCATTTTCGGTAAGTGTTACTTTTTAACTCTTTCCTAATATCTATCTCTATTCTAGCAACGTTTGTTGATGTCAATATTTTTTATCATTTTCTTGAACCCTATCAAAATTTTTATTTTTAACTGTTGCGATAAGTCTAAAAAGAAAAAAAAATGCTAAAATTGTCATTTTCTCGCAATTTGATCATTTTCAGATGTGATAAGCGAGGAAGACCCCGATAAGCAAGTGCTGAACGCTGCCAAGCGACTCAAGCAGATGATCGCCAAGGAAGTGCAGGCCCAGAAGCACATGACCAAAGCGATCGGCTCCCTCGAAATGATCATCTCCAATTCCAGACGGGTGAAATAATTTTTTTTTAATTTCTGAACACATTTTAGCCCAATTTTTGTTCCAGCATCTGAAATGGTGTTGGTTTCATTTTGGTTGATAAATTGAAACCGAGACGAGAAAATAACTAAGTGAATAAAATTCAGAAGCTCCCTAAACCCGCCGAAAATCATGCATCCGATCCAGATCAACCTGAATCGCTCAATTCTGTCAAAGGCGAAAAAATGGAAATCGACTCCGCTACCGCTACGGCTTAATTTTCATAAATATTACATTTTTGAGTTTAAACAAATCTCTAGAGAAAAATCTGCGTTATTTTTGTTATCATTTTTACCGTTGTTGTTGATTTTCGTTGTTACTCTTTTCCAATATAAATGTTTCAGCCGGAGAGGAAACAAACTCATCAAATAAGTTGAAACGATATCTTTAATTAGCCTAGTCGATAAATAAAACTGCAGTTTTTATTTAAAAAAGAAAAATAATTCAAAGATAATATGTACCTGTAGGGAACGCGAATGAAGAATTAGATCTTACTTTGAAAAACAGAAGCAAACCAAAAATAAAACTGTTGAAGGAAGGATTTGTAAAACCGGGATTTTCAAGGAAAAAATCTGGGAAAAGAAGATTTAAAGTGATGAAAGATTTTCTGATTCATGATTAGAAAAGTAGAATAAAGATTTCCAGCGAAAAATGCTTCCTAGGAAACCAGTATAGTATCGACAGTAAAAATGATGAATTTCGGAAAATCCATGATTTGGAGGTTACTTTCTTTCAAATTATAGTTTCATAAAATATTGAGATGGTCTTGGTTTAGGATATTTGAAAATTACAAGGAGTATAAAATAGCAAGGAACAGTTTTCCAAGCTTTCATTACGAGAAGTGGGCAAATGATAGAAAATGAGATTTCTATTCGTTTCGCCATTTCCAATAATCAAAGGTCTGCTCAAAATTTTTTCAAGCTATTCGTTTTGTAATTTTCAAGTTAACATTTGACGAACTATTAACAAAATTACTAAAATTAGATCCTGAATTGATCTTGAGCGGAAAAAAGTGGGACTAGAGCGAGGCATTAATGATGGTCCTGGATAGATCAAGGGTGAGCCTCGCACGGGTCCTGGCCAAGCCTTATGCAGCAGCCTATAAATCGTATAAATTAGGAAAACTACTAAAATCAAATTAATATCTTTCGCTCGACTTTTTGAGAATAGGGAAGAGGGAAAAATCGAGCAAATACTATAATAGGCCAAGCAAAGGCCGCCGAGAATAATACCAAAATTTACTAGCCTGATTCTCGTCGTCGTCGGCCCAAGCATACTCGCGCTTGATAGCAGCGCGCTCCTCGTCGGTGAAGTCGTCCTCGAGACCGAACAGTTCGCGCAGCTGCTCCGTCGTTTTGCCCTGAAAACGTTTAATTTTCTAAATTTCGCAAAAAAAAAAGCTTGGTTAATTTCGATGTGATATTATAGAAAGCTAAGTTGCTTTGTGGATGTTTCATGCTGGCTTTGTAAAATTCCTGAAACAGACCTTGATCATGTTGGCGACGGTCTTGCAGCCAATGTCCAGCAGGGGCTTGATGGACAGGTAGTTGGCGGCCTGGAAACAATATTTTGATAAAATTCAAAGAAAAAAAACTTGATTTTATTTCCTAAAAGATTCACTTTAGAGAGCTCATATGTTTTTTGAAGTGCAAAATTTGCATTTTGGTCTATAAATCTTCGGAAAAATTTCGAGGCTTTGAATCAAGTAAAACGCCGTACGAGGATGTAGGCCTGGAGAGTGGGTTGATCGACTGTGAAGAATTCCTTATCCCACTCGGAGAAGTCCGTGGAAATGCGCATTCTGAAATCGTAAAATTAGCTCGAGGTTAAACGTTTCGCTATATCCCCCTAGTACAAGAGTGGACCATCAGAAATCCACTAAAGAACGGCGCAACATATATAGGAGTAATCTCATCGAGTGCCTAGCGAGCACGAACGAATATGAAGATCTTTTTTTTTGGCTTAGCGACATCATTAGCGAGTTACATGATCCCCAAGGCTATATAGAAATCGAGCACTATAAGCGTAGAGAGCATAATGTGGATGTCTATGGGGATGGTGGCCATCGAAGGCATAGGATAGATCTATGCACGAACTTTCTCTATGAACAGATTAGGAAGATTTATATCCAAGTCCTCCTAATCAACGAACAAGGGTAGGCAGAACGGCACGCCGACTTTTTCTATTTTTTTTTTAAAAATAGTTCCTATGCGTCTGAAGCTGCATTTTTACTGAAAAAAAAGACCTTCACATTTATGCTCAGAGCACCTGATTACACCCTTATGTGCACTTCTTTAGTGAATTTGTGATAGTTCACTTACACTAGGAATGTCATTTTTTGTTTAATTTGATACCTGAGGGGATCAGAATCTTCCTCGGCAGGCTCGGGCTCCTCTTTGTGATGCTCCAGCCACTCGATCACCTAAAATTTGTTGGAAGGTTGATCATTGATTTTTGAAAAGAAGAGCTCATTTGAAAGCAACTTAAACTTAGAAATGGATATTTAATAAACAAAAATCTTGCCACCTAGTTGAGATTAGTTTTCACGAAATAAAATTCTAATTCGATGTGGTCGAGAGAATATGTTTGATTCTAGGAGAGCTGTGTATTTCAAGAATCGGCGTACCTTTTTGAGAGTAGACCCATCGACGTTGGGCAGAGGGATGGCGTCAGTCGAGTCGCCGAGCTGCTCCAGCATCGTCATGATCAGCTTCGACTTCTTGATCGTGCCCAAGGTCACATCAAATATCTGCAAATTTGGAAAGATCATATTTTCTGTGTTAAATAAATTTCGCAATTTTAAAGAATATACCTTTCTCAACATGTGAGTTTTGTTGAGAAATGATATTTTCGACTTTTTCTGGAAGATGGACTTTTCCTGAGAGACGGCAAGAATATTTTTACCAATGATTTCTTAGGGTTTTTTTTTTTTAAAATGATTTACCTGTCCGTCCTTGGACTTGATCTTGACGATTCTGTCCATGGAATCTCCATCAGCAGCCATTGTTTGCGTGTGTTTAGAGCTGAAAATTAAATTTTTTTAAAAAAATCGATAAAATTTCGAAAATCATCGAAGAAATAAGAATTTCGCAATCCGAGTTCCCTGTATAATTCGTCAATTCATCATGCCGACCATTTTAAAATTATCAGTTTTTTTTTTTAATTTTCCCTACACCTAAAGCCTGATGAATTTTAAAATTGTGACCATGGCGAACTGATGAATTAGATAGGGGGCCGAAAGTGGATGGCTTGAATTTGAAAGAGATAAGAAGAAGTAATATGCAAATGGACGTTTTTCGAGATGAATGACGAGAATGGCAGCCTTGATTGCAAGTGAATAGTGCAACAAGTGGCCCTGCTCTTGTGAGGAAAGTTCCGGAAACAGTGGACGCAGTAAAATAAGGAGCAAGTGGCCGAAATCAATGATCAAAGAAAAATATGAAAATCGATTAATTTTGGCAAGTTTCCAAAGGTTCTTGTTGAACAAAATTTGAAAGGAAACAAGTCGATAACACGGAGGAATTTTAGAAACTTATAAAATTCTTTGGGCGATTCTAAAAAATAGATAAGAAAATTAAGCAGGTGTACGTTTCAGGATATTCGAAGGAGAAGTGGCGAGAAATTGATAAGAAATGAAAATTTTATGAGGGACTGGGGAATGTCCCTATTCCTGACGAATTTTAACAAAGTGGGTATGAGTTGTAAATGAGAGACTCTGCTTCTCTAGTTCTATCAAAGACAGTGGGAGGCTCAGGATCGCAGAACAAAATAATGAATCATTACACATATTTTGGCAGAAAGGAAGGTGTAGTTTGCCTTCGTTAGTGGACATGACTAGGTAAGCGAAATGATAATGATGAACGAAAAGATTCAAACTCGTTAGTGGGCGATGCTTGTTCGGCTTTCAACGAAATTGACGCGAAGTTGCACAACTTGGCGAAAATCGGAGAAATTCGAGTTTCACGGAGAGTTGGTATTAAATTTTGAAAGTCACTAAGATTTAGACGAAAATAGCAATGAAAGGACCGGCATTATCGATTGACGTCGAAAAGTTAGAAAACAGAACAGGTCTTTTAACGATTATTTGAACGGAAAGAAAGATGAATTAAAGTTTGTTAGATTAGTCAAAATCAGTATCTTCGGAGAAAAGAATGTGGAAAGTAAAACTGAACAGCTTGGAAAAGTAGTTACATGCGAAATAGCATAGGGGATAGTGGGACAAATATTCTGCTTACACTATTTTGCATATCTTATGTCTTTTAGTCTTGCGGTTTCCAGGTTGCCTAGGTAAATTTGAGAATTGAGATAATTTTACCGAAAAATAAACGACGAATATGCCAACTTTTTTTAAAATCTAAACATTGCATATTCTTCCCAACCTTTCTGCTTATCTCTTACATTAACGCTCGATGAGCTGTGCCAGCACACGTAATCGAAACCAAACAATAGTGTAGCCCAGCACCAGGGCCCGTACTAAAGTCCCCCCTCAGTTCAACGCAACTCTCGCAGCAAGTTCAGTTCAATGCAACTAGTTGGAGCGAGAATTGAAGCGAAGTTGTCGTGAACTTTTAAGAAAGAAGGAGCTAGCTTGTTATGGGCTTTATAAAGCGGAGTCACATCAATCTTCGATTTTTCATTTTACTCAAGTTTTTTTTTTCAATTTTTTACAAATACCGTAATCATTATTCTAGTTTCGCTTGAGTATAGTGTATTTTGATGCATTTTTATTGTTCAGAATGGTTTTGTGGCTGAGAAGACGCCGAAGGAGAAGAGCACCGAATACTCCATATCGGAGATTATTTCCTGCTCGAATTTTCCGAAATCAACGACTCTTTAGATCAAGGTACAGAGCAGACTCGGTGCTGC
Source organism: Diploscapter coronatus (assembly GCA_964036155.1). Lineage (NCBI taxonomy): Eukaryota > Metazoa > Nematoda > Chromadorea > Rhabditida > Rhabditidae > Diploscapter > Diploscapter coronatus. Next base: position 10,177,731 of record OZ038422.1, read on the forward strand.
TAATATCTAATTTTTACAATTACACCTTTTTCTTCTGCTTTTACTTGAGTTATTCATTCATTATGAATTTCAATAAAGGTTACATATCTTTGAAATTTAAAACTTCACTTTATTCATGAGAACACTCAGGAATGACGATAAAACAACACTAACAGTATTCAAAAAGAATAGAGAAATAAAAAAACACTAACATCTTTTGGAAGAATGGATACGATAAAACTGACATTTAAACAAATAAAAGCTCAAACATACATATCACTCATCGCCGTAGTAGCTCTTGACGAGGTTGGGATCTTCGGACAGAGTCTCATAGTGGTCGAACGTGCTCGGAGGGTCGAACGCATTTGATGTTGATGGAAACAATGGGGAAGGTGAATGACTAGGGGAATAAGAAGTAGGAGTGTGGGTGTAATGAGCAGAATTGAATTTGTAAGGAGATGTAAATGATGAAGTTGATCCTGACCCTGCAGACTGAGACTCGATGCGATTCAAGGAAGAGGCGATCTGCTGCAGGAGAGAAACTTCCTGCTTTCTCTGCTCGCGGCCTAGACGCAATTCCTCGCGAATGTCCTGAAATACCCCAATTATTTTTGTCAAATAAAGTCATATTTAGGTAAATGGTTAATTTCATAATGAGCAATTTTCTACTCTTTTTAGATTTTAGAACACAACTTTCGCAATAAAATTGTTCTATTTTTGAAAAATAAAAGAATGTCAACATTGTTACTGTAACGTGAAAATATGATTACCTGCAAGATGTTGATCGTATCCAGATCCCTCTTAGCCGATTTAGGAGTCGCATTTTCGAAGAACATAGCATCGAAGTCCTGAAACAGGAAAATCAGAAACGATTTTTCTAGTAAATTTTCTAATAATATCAACACAGAAATTCGACGAAAAATTCGTTATGCCCCGAACGTGGAAGTGTGAATTAGTATAAGCAGGATGATTCGGGAGCATTTTAAAAATCGAGAAAATCAATTTATCGAACATTACCTCTTCGGGGTTTCTGGGACGTTTTGAGGCTTTCTTCGTTTTCTTCACAATCACTGCAGACAGAACACGTCTTACACGGGATGAATCGCTCGATTCGGCAGTATTCAAGTCCGGCCTCGTCTGCAATTTTATTTTCTATGAAAAGCACGTAAAATATTTGAAATGAAACGTTGCTTCCTGCATAAAAGCAAATTTTTGCATTCAAAACTTCTTCAATTTCGGAAAATTTTAAGCGGAGATTTTCTATGAGTGAAGAATGAGATATACAAAAGTCATCCTGCGAATTTTCGTAACAGTATTTCCAAAATTAAACGAAACACTTCCGCTGAAATGAAAAAATCATCTTCCTTTGCTCACCCATAGAAAATTATGAAAAATTTCAACGATTCAAAATGAAATTGTTTATCCTCAGAAAATTGTTTTATGATTCTTACCTGGGACTGATTTGAAGCTGATCCTTCGTTTTCGATCCCAACTTCCACCGTATTTTCTTCGTGCTGCAAAGTCGACGAATTTCCCGTTTCGAATAGCTCAGGGTGATCCTTTCTTACTCGTCTCGAATTCAGCTCTTCCGCGTTCTAAAAATTTCAAGATAAGCCAATAAAATGATGGAATTTTTCACTAAGAATCACAAAAATCGAATTTGACGATCTTTCAATGATAGAAAATTAAAATTTTTTTTAAGATTTCAAAGTGTCGATGGAAATAATTGATTAAAAATTGTTATAAAAAATACGTGATTTCCAATTCCGGTCTCTTCGCCTTCCGCGATTCCGTTGAACGCAGCTGTGTTTCCCAGAGCAGCGATTATTCGTTCTTCAGCATCGGTGAGCTGCAGCGAATCATCGAGATCGGGATCGAATCCACCTCCAGTGACATCTCTAACACTGCAAAACAAAAATATTTTTTTTTTAAATCGTGATTAGATTAAGAAATAAACAAAGAAAGTTTTATAAAATATTGCTATTTCGATAATATCTTAAAAATTTAAGCTCCTTTGAAAAAAATCACTAGTGAATAAATATCACAAATTTTAAATGTTTTTATGGAAAATTGTTGGAATGATAAACTTACCGTTTGATCTCCGCGTATTTTCCCTTTGCCGTTCCCGAAACTCGTCTCCATTTTGCCATGAGAGCAGGAACTTCAACAGTTCTCTTGGATTTGAGAGGACAGAAGTTGATCGTAAAGGCGTCTCGAATTTTGCTCCATGCAATAGCCCTTCTCGCGTTCGCATCTTCACTTCGAGCGTTATTGTTGATTTTCATGAGGTCACTTTCTAGCACACTTTTAACTAGAAAGTCTAGCTCTGCCTTGGAGAATTCTGCTTTGCCTTTGACCATCTGGAAATAAAATAAAAAATACGACAGATTTGGACGAATCGTGAAGATAAACATCGACTAAACTGACAAAATCGAGTAAAAATAAGCAAATTACTTAAACATAAGACTTGATCGGGATCCTAGACAATGAAAATTAGTTTGGAAAAAAAAATCAAGAAAAAATAAATCGATAAAAAATATCCGTGAATAAAAATGGAAGAAGGAAGAAAAACGCGAATTGTTGTGAGCGAAGGCGAAAATAGTGAAAAGTTCGCCGCAACTAGAGAGTGTGAAAAAGGAGAGAGCAAGTTCATGACAGGAGTAGACCACACCTTTTCAAGTGAGGTGCCGTCTATCTTGTCATGAACTTGCTCTCTCACTTTTCACATTCTCTAATTGTGGCGAACTTGTCGATAGCTCACTTCAAGACAAGTTCATTCTCACTCGCTGAATGCAAACTTCGCTCCAAGTCTGCTCCCTCTTTGACACAGTTCGCGACAACTCAATTAAATCTTTAATTAGGCAATTAATTTATCAATGTTTTATACCTACTAGTAGCTGATATCCTTGGCTACAAGAATCATATCAATTTGCACGGATTTTAAAAAATTTTCTTTGTATTTTTTCTGTTTATGTGAGCACATTTCCTTTCAGAGTTCATGACAAGCCGCATGAAGAGTTCACTCCCTCTTTGACTTGTTATGAGGGGACTTTAGTACGGGCCCAGAAATACGTAGACATACGAAAATCGATCGTATTGCTCTCACTGTCGTATAAAATAGACGTTTGAGCTTGGAGAAAAAGTGCCAGCGTCATTTCAACTCATCATGTCAGGTAGAGTTTGTTTAAATTAACTTAATCTGGTTGAGATTTAGATTTGAAGAGTATCATACAGCCCTACATCGACGCTTCACTAAAGGCCTTTCAAGATTTAGACGCTGATAAGGTTGGAGAATTACGAGTTACCGAATAACAAACTAGTAGACCCCGAGGTTAGAGACAATGAAGTTGGGCTAGGGTAGAGTGGGATAGTGCGAAAAAGAGAACATTCATCCATCAGTTCGTCAACTAGAAGTCACCGAAATCCCATCTTCTACATGAAAACTTGGATTTAGCAGCACAAATTTAAAGAATGCAAATGTAATTGGTAGAAATTGCATGAAAAGGAAGAATCTCGTCATTTGACGTTGCATCACTTCGTCATTACATCATTTCTGCACTTTCCTTAACTTTATCTCTTTCGTGCTTACGTCCTCCTAATTTGCTACTTTATTAGACATCGGAATTCTACGCTGACGACGCTGTTTTGATCGAGGCCGGCAATGGATGCACTTATGGAAAGAAGAAAATCACGAAATTCAATCAACAAATGATCGAGAAGAGTGGAAAGACAACGACTGAGGTCAGTATCCAAGTGATTGGTGTTTAGAGTTTTGTAATCTAATTCATTGAGGCCTAGGATTCCGAATTCGTGTTTCAAATATTTCAATTTAGAGAATAGGAATGAGTCGGAATTTCGATTCCGAACTTTAAAAATATTCATTTTAAAAATCACCCTTACTTGGAGATCTTTGACATTTTTCCCCATTTCTTTGACCTCATGAAATTTAGATGAGCAACCAAAAATATAGTGGCGATGAAGAAATTATCGCTGTAAGCAGTGACTTCAAGTCCGAACTTCCAAGTAAAGGGTTGACATTTACCGGGAAATCCTATCAAGTTTGGAAGAGATTCGACGATGGATACAAAATAATCTACGATTGTTGTACGATGGATAGAGACTAATTGAAAACAATGATATTCAAAATGTCTTATATACAAATTGTGCAAGATTTCAATAAAATTTACAAAGGGCTTGTACGTACTTTTATGGGTAGATCTGCCGAATATTATAGTCAAATTAGTTTTATTATGCTGCTCTACGTTGCATAGCTACGCCTTTCAATTTTCCTTTTTCTGTATCTCTCAGCAAGAGGGAGAGAGAGAGAAAGAGAATTCGCTATAAAAATTCGTCATAGCATTCGTCATAAATTAGTAATTGACCTATTGATATAGCTCGAAGATTACAGTTGTTCCCTCGCTAGAGAGGAAAATCTACTCCTCGTCATTTCGCGCACTATTTTTCGTTTTTTTTCTTTTCTCGACCGTTGTTTATACCGTAAAAGGAGAAGTAATTCACGTAGTGTGCATAGAATTAAACATATACCCAGCTAATATCAACCAAACAGATGTAAAGAATGAGATTCAATTAATGAGAGAGATGGAAACTAAAGAGAAGCAAAAGGATAAACCAGCTGTCGTTAGTTTATTATCAGCTCTCGCTGGCGATAGTCTCTACAAATTGGGCGATATGCTATATAAAGATCATTTATACTCGGTGAAAATTCAGCGCTGAATAAATTGGCGACCAGTCCGGTATAAGCCCTATAAGTTCAGTTGGTAATTCATGACTGATCCCCGATTCTTCACACCAAATCGAGGATTAATCGATGATTTTTATATCGAAAATCTATCCAGGGCCAGATTTTCTACCTTCTCCTTCTTCTCGCTGGGACGAAAGAGAAGGAGTTGTGGAGAAAAAATAAATGCAAAGGCCCCATACGTTTATCCTCTACTCAGCCTCCATTTTTCTATTTCAAGATGACAATTAGTAGTTAAATATTAGAAAATACTCATTTTTAAAAGCGATGAAAAAGTCTGAAACCTTTATCAACATTTCAAACGAAGAGCAATTTTAATGTCATAAAGATGGCTCTAGAGTAAACTTTAGATAGTGCATGAATCATCGATTATCGATTGGAAATACTTTCATGACATTTCAGGAGACAAACTTGGAAAACGATATAAAATCAAGATAAGAAATTTTTACAAATCGATAAATTGAAAAGAAAAGACATTTTTGTTGAAATTCGACGCAGATTACGACACAGAACAAGACATTCTAATGGAAGAGGTTAAAAAATGAATTTTATGGCGTTTCCAAGTATCATTATCTAAACCTAGCGAGATTTGAAATAATGCAATAAAGTCGACCTGAAACTTAAATAGGCTCTTTTATTGGGGTTCATGAGAATGACTAACATTTTACCGGTGTTACAGTAAAAAATAAATTACTCAGGGAGAACCAAATACTCTTATTCAATACAAAAGGGAGAACAGCAACAGGGTAAAGGAGAAAAAGGGAGAGATATAAAAAAAAAAAAAGCACACCGAGGAGAGCCGACCCCCCCTTATATATCCGCGAGATGAAGGAGTATTCAGGGGTGGAGTTTGTGGGTTGAAGTAGAAGACTAGGGTGCATCTTGCCTCGCAATAAACATCATGTTGAATGACGAATAGAAGAATGCATAAACACTCTCACAAAATCTTGCAATTTGACATGTCAAATTAGTAATGATGATGCTATTCACACTGTGATTACCGATAAATGACGTATAAATGCATGGACGGGGTGAGAGGGGTCTGCAGAAGTGGGATAACGTTTGGCAGGGTGGAAAAAGTCAGAGAGAGAGCTAGATTTTCTTGTCGCTCGATTTCTGGAAAAAAAAACTAAGTATTTTGATGAACTTTCCAACTATGGAACTGTCAGACTGACGTTGCTGCAACTCATAATAATGCTGGAATTTCGAAATTTCGCCTTGTTCAAGCAGGCATTTCCGAAAACAAGCATTATCGTAAACTGAAATCAAGTATGCTGAGCACGGTTCTGAAGTCAAAATTCAAAAAGAACCACTCGGCAGCTCAGAAGCCAGACGGCAAGATTCGCATACGCAATTTGTCGTCATTAATGCGCACAGTGACTGCAGATATCAGTGTATATTCTTAATCAGAGCTGCGCGAAGTCGGAGTTCCTCTGTTTCTTTTTATTTTCTTTCGATACGCTAGCGTGGAGAGTGTGAAAAGAAAAAAAACTTCGAGTTCACGAAGTTGACTTCGCGCAGCCATGATCCTTTATTAATCTAAAAAAAAAACGAATGAACGTTTCAAAGAAAAGTGACGCGTGGCCTGCTTGGTCCAGTGTAGTTTCATTGATCGAAATTCGTCATTCATTTTTGCCCTCATTGAAAAAGAGTTACAAGGTTTCAAAACACATTCTGAGCATTTTTTTAAATTTGGAAAAAAAAACTAAAAGTGAAAATTTGTCCAATTTGAAATTCTCACAAACATTATCAGTTCTTTGCTACTGACATAAAATCTAACCTTTCCATGGTTCAGAATTTTGATTCGCTTTTTTATTCTCTGCCATATATCGATTTTTCAAGCGAGTGTAAACACGTTTCGAGCGTGTGTTTTCGAGTTTATTTCCATAATGTTCGCAATTACTTTAATTTCTTCATCGTATTTTTTCTTCGTCGAGTTTCGTAATATCATGATGCCAAACCCGAATTATTTGTGTGATAAGAGAATTGGTAAGAGAGTTTCTGATGGCAAAATTTGTTCAGAGAGCATGAATGAATGAGGGATAAGAAATAGAAGAAAAAAACTACGCTTCCAAATTCTTCATTCGATTGTGCAGAAGAGTTATTTACATTCACATGCACTTCTAGCTCTTTTGATAAAAGCACCTTTCTCAAAAATTAGAGACCATGGGGAAGAAAGAGATTAGTGAAAGTTAGAAACTTTTAGAGATAATTGAAGTGAAAGATTAAGAAAGACGAAAACGATGAAATTTTGCAGAAAATACCACTGAAGTAAAGAAAACGAAGAGAAAAATAGATGGTTTGGAGATAATCAAACCAAAAGAGAGAGAGAGAGTTGAGAGATAAAAATAGCGGTCTTCTAGAAGGGCACAGATCGGACACAACTCGCCACACACAAACAACACAAATGCTGACAAAAGCGAAACGGCTATAGGATCATTTTTGAGACTTTCGAAATTGTTCGATTTGTGTTATCACATCGTGGTTTATAAACTCGGAATTCTCTGAATTTTTTCTACTTTGAAATTGATAGATCATTTGGAAGCTGCATGAAATTTACACCCTGAACCTTCATAAAGCCTTTTTTCAAATCTTTTTTTTCTATAGAACTCCCTGATAAACATTTTTCAGATCTAGAGAAATGTCCTGTTGTTGTTGTTGTCCAGCGACCTTAGCCATCGGCGCCGTCGTGCTCTACCTAATTTACAAGTTTTTCTTCAAGAAGGAGCGCAAAGAGCCTGAGGTTCGAAATTTATTTTTAAAAATATGGAAAACAACGAAATTTCAGTTGCAAGTGCAAAGCTGGGAGAAGGATACCGTCTACTTGTTCCAATTCCCGAGAACTCAATACCTTCCCAATCTATCGCCATTCTGCCTGAAGCTCGAGTCCTTCTTGAGAGTCAACAAGATCAAGCATGAAGTAATGCTTCCACTAGTGATAATTTTTTTTTCCAATTTTATAGAATTTTCAACATAAGTATCAGCGTCTATGAATTCTAATTCGGACTAATCTGAAAATTTATTCATGCCTTTAGATCCGTGAATCGTCCAAACTTCGCAGCAAGTATGGTCTTCTGCCCTTCATCGAACTGAACGGAAAGCACTATGCTGACTCTCAGTTGATCGATTTCGTCTTGAGAGACCACTTTAAAATCGTATGAATTCGAAGTTGATAAACCAAAAATAGAAGGGTTTTCAGGACCAATTCGCTTCGAAGCACGACGAAGGCGTTGCCAGAGCCGTTGACAGAATGATTGACTCCTTCACATTTGGGTATTTTTCACTACCTAATGAACTCATGCAAAAATAACGTTTACAGATTGCTGATGAGATTCAAGGTCTTGGATAACCCGAGTGAATTCGGAAATATTCTCCTCAGCATTATCGAGCTACCAGCAGCCCTCTCGGCAATTGCTAGTTTCCTGTTTCCAGTCTATTTCAAATCGAGGGTAATTATTCCTGATCAAATAAAATTGAATAGTGCTCCAGCTGAAGAACTAACACCTCTATTCTAAGAACTCCTTGGAAGTTCTCCATTATTAGAGAGCACTCTTAAAACTTGAGACTGGAAAACTTTACTTTAGGTTACAAAGAGAGTAAACGCCATCGTCGGACCATTCTCTCGCGACGAGTATCTGATGCTCTTCAGAAAGGACATGACGGCGATTCAGGAGATTCTTGGAGACAAGAAATACTTGTTTGGAGATAAGATCACTTCGGTAAGAACTCGCAACGAATACATAAAAATAGCTATTCTAAAAATGAAGAGAAGTCACATCCAAATAAATACCCTCTAAATTTTTAAAATGAATTTGCAAATTCAGGCTGACTGCACCGTGTTCTCTCAGATCGCTACGGTCTATTACCTGCCGTACCAAATTGTGCTCCAGAAGATCATCCGAGAGGAATTCAAGCCCATCCACGATTACCTCGAGCGATTCAGACATGAAGTATTCCCCGACGACTTTTCTCGTTGAATGATCTTCAAGCGTTAATTTGAAAATTATATTGTCGTTTAGATTTAATCTGGTATTTATTTAGTGAAGTTCATTTATCAAACCTAGACAGACCTTCAGCCAGAACGAAAAATTATCTGGGAGGGGGTACGTAAATTAAAAGTTTCTATAGAAAGCTGACACAAAGGGGATGTTATATATAATTTTGGACGAAATTTTTGGTTTAGGGAGGTACAAACGAGAGATCTGGCTTAAGCCCTGCCTAGGTCTATCAGTTATTTCTATTTTGCAAAGTAATAAATATTTACTTTAGTTCAACGCCAAAATGTACCTATTTTTGAAGTTTCAATGACTTGTTTACTTTCTCTTTCTTCCTCTGAATCACAAAATTTGAGATGGAATGAAATGAAGCAGAAAAAATTTGCTCGATGACGAAAATAGCACACGGAATTGAGATGCCGAAAGGTAAAAAGAGTGTCTGGCAAAAGGGAAAAGGAGCGAAAATCGAAATTCCTCAGCTAGAGTGCATCCTATGCAACGAGAAGAAATGATGACAAAAATTCACTAGACAATAGCAGACTTTGCAGTTCCTAGTTCTTTTCGCGAAATTTCAAGTTTCAAATTCACTTTGGAACACACCTCGTGAACACTACGTTCCTTTTAAATTCAATTTTCTCGAATTTGAAATTTCATTATTCATCTCTAAAAGAGAAAATTCAGAAAAACAACCATGCCCTGTTGCTCTTCAGGAAACAAAGAAGTAAGTGATTCTTCGTAGTGATGTTTTTATTATAAATTGTAAGACACTTTCTGGTAAGCAGGTATTGAAATTGTATCTCTACTGCATTAAATTCAATATTTTTGTGCTTTTCATTTATCTTAACTATGAACATGTACAAATTTTCCGTACCTGTTTATCTGACTTATTCCATAACTAAAAAAGTTTCGTACCTGTACCTTACCTGTTAGAACCTGTTTGAAAATATCGAATTTCAGCTACATGTAGCAAACTATGAGCACGACAAGGTCTACCTGTTCCAATTCCCTCGGACCAATTTCATACCTAATCTATCGCCATTCTGCTTGAAAGTCGAATCGCTATTGAGAATTCATAATATCAAACATGAGGTTGTGTCCTAAATTTTTAAAAGTTTCGAGCTAGATTTTTAGATCCGGGAAACGACGAAACTCCGCAGTAAATACGGTCTGCTGCCATTCATCGAACTGAACGGAAAGCAATACGCAGACTCGCAGCTGATCGACTTCGTCCTCAGAGATCACTTCCAACTCGACGTAAGTTGAAACCTTTTGAGCCAAACTGGTCAGATTCTTGTATTCAAATTTATAAGGTTTATAAAGTTGAGGAAATTTCGTGAAAATATATGATTTTCTTGAACTTTAAAAATGTTCAAGAAATTGCACTTATGATGACAGCAGTAAGTCATTAAACTTCAGAAGCTTCAATACTCCTCGAAGTACGAAGAAGGAGTGGCTCGAGCCGTCGACAGACTCGTTGATAGCTTCACTTTTGGGTGCGAATTTCTGAGTGAGAGAATATTTTAAAGATCCAGAATTTTAGGATGCTGATCAACTTCAAAGTCATGGACGATCCGAACCAGTTCAGCAAGATGCTTCTTGGCATGATGAAACTTCCAGCACCGCTATCTGCAATTGCTGGATGCATCGTACCATGCGTCATGAAGAGCAAGGTAAGAAAGGAAGTTCCATTGTAGCGTAACGCAGCATTCCGCTATAATAACTAGTTCGGAGCTAGAATATGAACCCTAATTCTGTGATAAAACTTCGGTTGAAATCTAAATTTAGGTCAAGAAGCGCGTCGATGCGTCTGTTGGACCGTTCTCTCGGGAAGAATACCTGATGCTCTTCAGAAAGGACATGACCGCACTCGTGAACATCCTTGGGGACAAGAAGTTCTTGTTTGGAGACAGACCAACCTCAGTATATTTCTACATGGAAAAAGATTACCCATTAAAAAAAATTCAGGCCGATTGCACCGTATTCGGTCAAATCGCTACGGTCTATTATCTACCCTATGAGGTGGTCGTCCAGAAGATCATCAGAGAGGAGTTCAAACCGATCCACGATTACCTGGAAAGATTCAAGAAAGAAGTCTATCCGAATGATTTTACGAAATAAATTGGGATTGAGTTTCATTGTTTTCTTTGTATACATTATTCAAACGATCTGCATAACAATAAATCCTTGCATTTAAAAAATTTCGCAAACCTCAAAGTAGCACAATATATTTGGACTAATGGTTAAAATATTAATAAGTTTGGCTCTATTGAGTCCAAACTTTTCAATCTAGTGCTGTGATTGATTTATTTACATTCACTCATGTCTATCTATCTCTGAAATCGTAGAAAATTGAAAAGCATAGATAGCAACAAATCGTCAAAAATTGAGAGATTGGAGTAGAGCAGAGAAATTCTCGTTAGAGAAAATAAAATGCGGAGTTTAGAGAGTGGAAATGTTGAAAAGTGTGGTTTAGAAGGGCAGAGAACGAAATTTTCCTGCCAGCCGCATGCGTATTTGCAGCAAAGCAGATGCTGACAACACACACACACAAAGAATCATAGCTTTTTGGCACTTGGCACTTTCGAAATAGTTCGATAGCAAACGTATAAATTCTATCTGCTTCTTCGATTTTGAAACGAATTTTGCATCATTGTAGCACATCATTTGTAGCGTGTCTTTAAACTAGTATAAAAGCAAAATTCTTAGTTGATAGAGTAGCAAATCTAACTTCTTGAAATGCTTTCCACGTCTTTCCACTTCCAAATTTAATCAAATTTTCAAAAATCCACCCAATTCAGAACCGAAAATGTCCTGTTGTTGCTGTTGTCCAGCGACCTTAGCCATCGGCGCCGTCGTGATCTATCTCATTTATAAGTTCTTCTTCAAGAAGGAGCGCAAAGAGCCTGAGGTTAGTATTTTTAAAATCAGACTCTTTAACTCGAAATCGAAATCAATTGGACTGTAAGTTCAGGTTTAAATTAATTTATCGCGTTTATCAATTTAACAAAGCTTTGTTGAACCACAACTCAATTTCCAGCTCCAAGTTCAAAACTGGGAAAAAGACACGGTCTACCTCTTCCAGTTCAGCAGGCCCCAACACATGCCAAATCTCTCGCCGTTCTGCTTGAAAGTCGAGACACTCCTTCGAGCTCACAAGATTAAGCATGAAGTAAGAACTGATCGATTTCACATTTCCACGAGCTTTCTTTAGATTCGTGAGACGAACAACCTCCGAAGTAAGTATGGCCTGTTACCCTTCATCGAACTGAACGGAAAGCACTATGCTGACTCTCAGTTGATCGATTTCGTCTTGAGAGATCACTTTAAAATCGTAAGACTCGTGAAGTTTATGGATCAAAGAACTAAATTTCCAGGACCAATACGCTACCAAATACGACGAAGGCGTCGCTAGGGCGATAGATAGAATGATCGACTCCTTCACATTTGGGTATGAGATTGCGAAACTAAAGATTGCAAAATAACATTTCATATTGCTCGTCAAATTCAACGGACAGGATCACTTGAGCGAATTCTGTCAGAATCTTGTCAAGATACTGCATCTGCCGAGCGTAGTTTCCGCGATTCTTGGAGGATTCGTAATGCCGTTGTTCATTGGATGCAAGGTACGAGAATAGTTCGTATCCGTTTCTAGATCAGTTGAAGTTTCATTATGTGATACAGATTGGAATTATTAAAACTTTGAAATATCCAATAGGAAAAGTTAGCTTTTTCTTAATTTATTCATTTAGTTCAAAAAACGAGTCAACACAATCGTCGGTCCGTTCTCTCAAGATGAATTCTTGTTGCTTTTCCGAAAAGACATGGAAGCTGCCGCGAACGTTCTGGGAGACAAGAAATATCTCTTCGGGGATAAAATCACCTCGGTAATTATTTCAGTGCATAATTTTTAATGATTCTTTTCGACTTTAGGCTGACTGCACCCTATGGGCTCTGCTAGCGATTTCATACTATGCATCCTATGAAGTTGCGATTCAAAGGATTATTCGGGAAGAGTTCAAACCGATTCAGGAATACCTCGATAGAATTCGCCATGAGCTCTATCCGGATGATTTCTCAAGATAAAAGATCTTCATACAAAGTTCCCAACTAATTTTGTTATTGTAACATGTAAATTGAATAAACTAAATAAATTGAATTTCTCCTTCAGAAGTCTAAACATGTAAATGATTGGAATTGTATAGCGTGCTGAAAAACGTATGTCAACATCACTTCTCCTGATAAGAATGCCTATGCCCAATTCTTGTGTGAATTATTGACTTTATTCTTGTATTTTTGTTGAAATTTCATTCCAGAAATATTTGAGGACCGTCAAGCATTAAATGTGTTGATTTTTATTCTGAAAGTGAAGGGCATGCATTTGAATTTCAGAACCATAAGTGAACGTGAATTAGGACCTCAAGCGGGAAGTATACGTAAAAATCATTAAATTGTTGCTAATTAAATCAGTTATTTCAGATACTGCAATACTATTATCAAAGCATATCATAAGATATTGTTCCTTAATGGAAACTTTACTAGCAGCATCAAAAAGACGATTTATTAGATCTCTTTTACTTGAAATTAAATGAATCGTTGTATGAGTATTTTGTATCCCCTTTTGTGAAAGTGTGTTATTGAAAATTATCTACGAATAAATTAATTCGATTTAATTGAGTTTAAGAGTGAATATCAGGAAAAACCAAAGTCTTAGCAAAGGGGTGTTTCCAGGGGTCCGTCGATTTGGCTGATTTTTACATATGCTGTTCAGTTTTTCACGCTGATTCTCATGGTGTGGTTTGTTTTTCATGAAAATGATCGTATGCAGGATTACGGTAGCTTCAAGTTTTGATAGATCCGACCTCGGGGAAAAATTCATAACTTTCTTATTTCTGAACCAAATCGAACGAGGTTTTCAGAATTGAATAGCGCATGAAAAACTCTACAAATAATGTAACTACGGTCAACTGCTACCATCAATAACTTCCTGCCAAAAAATTAATTTCCGAAAATGCGACTATAGCCGACTTCAGTTTTTCAATTTTTTCCTCAAATTAGAGTTTCGAACCCCAGCTGGAAATGGGCTTATTTTGTAGAGAATTAAATTCTGCATCTGAATATGTAAAAAATTTTAAAAAATCGAATGGTCCAAGCAACGAAAAATGCGTCCGAACGCGTAAAATCAGGGTGATTATTTCATAGTGTTAACTTTGACCCCTCATAATTTTCTTATTTCTGAACCAAATTTGATGATTCTTTTTTTATTTTGTAGATATTGAGTAGGAGAATAAAATTAAAATATAAAGAAAATTTTTAGAAATTATTTTTGGCGGGAAAAAATTATCCGAAGTTACCCTATATACCCGTACTGCGTTTACGCGTAAATGACGTTGAAAAAATTCGTCCTTCCAGTATGTTGCGTAGATTGACATGGTGAACAACTTTTGTTCCGGGACTTACCTCGGATTCACATTAATATGAACTACAGAATTTTTTGAAGTACGATGGCCAAATTCAGCATAATGCCTTTTTATACATTATTTTCAAAAATTCATATCTCCCTGTGTGTGCACATCCTAGAATAAGTTTTGGAACAAAAGTTGATCAACTTGAAGAGCTCTACAAGATTTCATGAGAAACTCCAACGTTAACTCACATTACACTTGTAAATATAGTACGGGTATATAGGGTAACTTAGGATCATTTTTTCCCGCCAAAATTAATTTGTGAAAATTTTCTTTTTATTTTTACAATAGTCTATTACTCAATATCTACAAAATAAAAAAATAATCATTCAAGTTGGTTCAGAAATAAGAAAGTTGTGAGGGATCAAAGTTGACACTATGAAATAATCACCCTGATTTTACGCGTTCGGACGCGTTTTTCGTTGCTTGGACCATTCGCTTTTTTGAAGATTTTTGCATATTCAGATGTAAAATTGAATTCTCTACAAAATAAGTCCATTTTCAGCCGGGGTTCGAAACTCTAATTTGGGGAAAAAATCGAAAAACTGCGACCAGGTAAGGGTCACATTTTCTATTTTTTTTCGGAAATTAATTTTTTGGCGGGAAACTGTTGGCCCTAGCAAGTGGTCGTAGTTACATTATTTGCAGAGTTTTTCATGGGATATCCAATGCTGAAAACCCCGTCTGATTTGATTCAGAAATAAGAAAGTTATTAATTTTTTCCCGAGGTCGTGTCAGTCAAAACTTCAAGCTACCGTAATCCAGCATACGATCATTTTTATGAAAAACGAATAGCACCACGAGAATCAGCGTGAAAAACTGAACAATATATATGAAAATCAGCCAAATCGACAGACCCCTGGAAACACCGACTTTGGTCCTTAGTGACATTCACTCTTAAAGTGCATTTATTTTGATTAATAATTCTACATTCATGCGAGTTCAGCAAATCGCCTTTGCAATAGTCAATAGATAAAAGTTAATGCGTTTCAAAAATTTGATAAGAGTTAGCTGCTTTTCAAACAATTGAATTCATTTTCCTCAATAATTGATAAAAAATTTAGTGAAGCATTCGGTTGAAGTAATCGATTGTTCTCAATTGATTACGCTTAACTTATCATTTTTTTTAGAAAAATATTGTATTAAGTTTAATCATTCAACTAAATGAGTTAAGGTAATTAGTATGACTACATGCATAGGAATCGATTTTGGGACTACTTATACGCGTGTAGCTATTTTGAAAAATGGTGAGCCTGTTGTAGTGGATAACTGTAGAGGTTAGTTAATATTGGAAAATAAACAAGTGAGTTGTTTATCTTGTTTAGGAAGATCAAAAACTCCTTCTGTTGTTGCATGCAAGAATGGTGAATGTTTTATCGGCAAGACAGCTCTCAAAAGTGGAACTTCAATTAGAAATATTATTTTTGGTGAGTTGATTATCACAGAGCATTACAATAACTATGTTAAGAACCGAAACGGCTCATCGGTAAAAATTTTGACGATAGTGATGATGAGGAGCAGTTTTTAGCAGACAAAGAGCATTGGCTATTCAGAGTTTCCAGGGTTGAGGTAAAGCGTCTTTTTTTTTTAAGTCTCCGTAACTTTCGAAAGGTATCGAACCAGAAAATGGAAAGCCGTTTTTGAAGGCTAATTTTTGACAATAAATCGAGCTCTAAGCGTAGGACTGAACCATTTTTGATGCGGTTTGCTTCATATGATAGTCAAATATAGTAGAATTAATTTGGTATCAAGTTTGGTAAGATGACAAACACCTTTATCTGAAATTGTATCAAAATATGGTAATCTGAGTGGTAACACAATTAAATGGTCCAGTCTTACGCCCACAGGGCTCGATTTATTGTCAAAAATTAGCCTTCAAAAGAGGAAGTATTTTATGGGTATGGATAATTGGTTTTGACTCAAGAGTTGTACCAAAAAACCATAGGATAAGAAGAGTAACATGCAAAAAAAAACCGTCCCCAATTTGAATGGAAAATAAAAGAGTTATTCAAAAAATTAAATAGGGAGGTAAACTTGAAACATACTGTACTTATATGGTTTCAGTTTAACAAGTATTCGATTTAGAATAGACCCTGCTATATTCTTGATGGGTCGCCAGTAGAAATTTTAATGACACCGAAAGAAGTTACTGGGATCATTTTCAGAAAATTAAAAGAACATGTTCAGGTATGTATTAGAAACCTAAAAATATCCTTTAACACGCCTTGAACTTTATACAATTTATTCAGGCGAAAATAAATAACGAAATTGAATCTGCTGTTATAACCGTTCCTCATTCATTTTCCAACTACCAGAAAGCTGCAATAAGAAAAGCTGCAATTAAATATGCTAAATTTCGTCAAGTCAAGCTTTTGGAGGAACAAAAGGCAGTTGCAATTGCATATGGGCGAAAAAATGTTATAAATCATGGATATACACTTATTTTCGATTTGGGCGGTGGTAAATAAACCATTTTAATTGGAAAACGTACCTAATAGTATCTTGCAAATTTAGGAGGATGCAAAATATCACTGCTTAATATATGGCATGGTTCCGTTTTAACGATATCTTCAGCAAGAGGGATAGAATTAGGTAAATGTTGGTGGTTTAATTTGAATGAATAAATGTTTAGAAAAAAGAGAAAACATGACGTGAAATAATTTTAGGAAGTAGAGAGATTGATCAATTCATTTTCGATTACGTTGTTGACGAATTTCAAAAGTCTCATGGTTTTGATATAAGAGCAGATCCTAACATTGCGTCTCGTTTAAGAAAAAAATGCATAAAAGCTAAGGAGGATTTATCATATTCAAAGGATGAAGTAGTGATTCATGTAAAGATAATTTATGAAAACAATCAAGCATCATATAAATATCTTTAGATAGATAATGCATACAGGAATATGCCCTTGCACTTTATTCTGTATCGCGACATCCTTTATAATGGCTGTGAAGAATATTTTCGAAACATCTCTGCTACGATAAATACAGTAATTCGAAATGCTAGATTATCAGTGGACAAAATCGACAAAGTGGTTGGTTAAAATTTTATATTGCTTATTTCTTATAATTATTAGAACAAGATTTTACTACATTTTAGATCGTAGTTGGCGAATCAGCGCATTTTTCAAAAATTGAAGAACTATTGACTGTCGAATTAGGAGAGGACAAAATTTATAGAGACTCGTATAATGAAGTGATTGTTTCTTACGGCGCTGCAATTGCTTCTAAGTACATTATCTATGAAGGTATCCCGATTCAAGTGATACTTGATGATCTCCGATATGACATTGAAAGACTCAACAACGATTTGAATCAAATTGAACTATCAATTAAAAAATTGGAAGACTTCAAAAGGGATATTGATCCAATTTTAACTCAGCATTCTGATAAAATCGAATCTCTGCCTGAAGAACATGCAGCAACTGTCAATAGTTTTCACGAAAAATTGAATGAGTTGAAATTAAGGATTGAAAAAAGAATGACAGATGCAGTAGAATTTGAAACATGGAAAGCGAATACCCTGTCTACGATTGATCAAAAGAGGCTAAAAATCGACGAAATAATGGGAAAATATGAACAAAAACCACAAGGATTTCTAATAGCACAACATGATTCTGCAATATTGCATGATATTCAGCTAGAACTCGATAATATGTTAATTGGACTCCAAAACGAGAATAACCAATTTGATGTATATTTAATATCAGAACTTAGACCACTGCGAACAAGTGTAAAAGTAAGCTAAACTATAGATTATTTTAAAATATATTAACTTATTAGAACAAAGTTTTCTTTTAAATAAAAATTTACTCGATAAAGTTTGAATGAAACGAATAGAAATAAGTTAAGACTTTTTCCTGTACAAATTAATGCTGTTGTAAAATGGATTTTTGGAAATATTATTAATTTTTAGGATAAGGTTGCGAATTTGGATAGAATAATAGCTGAAGAAATGGAATTGCGTCACGATCAAATGAGGGCATTTAATCGCATACAACAGCTTTCCGAAATGGTTGACATAATGGAGCAATCACATCGATGGTCATTCAATTCCACAGAGGATCATGTATTAGTACTCTTAGAGAAGACAAAGGAATTTATTCTACCCGAATTAAACACTTATGTTACTGAAATTCATCACAAGGTTATGACTACAAATAATTTAATAGACCATGATGACCTCTCGGACGAATTACCTGAGGAATTTGACAGATTATTCAATAAAATAACTGGATATATCAGCGATATACGCAATCCTTGGAGCTATGGGTAGGAATTGAAGTTATGGGTTATTACAGCATGTTTTGAGATTACAAAAGTCCCCGTTGGTACAACCCCGGAAAATCTCACATAACGACTTTATGATTAGATTAACTTTTGAAAACTCAATATCTCACGATCCATTGAGTGCACAATTTTGCTCTCTTGACAGATTGTTGAGACTAAATTACTGAGCTTATCTGTCAGGGCCCGTTCATACTTAGTTGCAGTTGCATGCAACTTGCAACTCGCTCAAAATATCACGGAAAATGAAGAGAGAATGAATGGACAAAATTGCATGCAACTTGCTGCAATTTGGCCACTCTCCGCGTTTCTCATACTATTTCGCCGAGTTGCACGCGAATTGCAAGTTGCATGCAACTAAGTATGAACGGGCCCTCAAAGGGCAAGATATAGTTTATTCTGAGTAAGTGGATACTGCATACATTTTGCAAACTCGCTCGCTCAGGTTCCGCCCACTTTTTCCTGCCCTGCGAATTGCGTCATTCCCCCCATTTTCAAATGAGTTTCGCAATTTTTTTCGATTTTTCTTCACATTTTCGCGAAAAATCTTTATAATTATATCCTAATTATCTCTCTGATTGACCAGCTAACCCTCTTTAATGTTTGCTGTTCATTTTTCTTGTTTTTTTTAGCGATTTTTCTCTCAAAGCAGGACCCATTTTCATTGGGTCAATTGTTGATTCCTTCAAGATGCAGGTGTTGTCGCCATCATCAGGTCATTCGAATTGCAAGCTGATGGACAAACAATCGCTGATCAGACGTTTTTTTTTTACGAAAATGATCAAATTTTCACGAAATTTCGATCGAAAAATGAACAGCAAACATTAAAGAGTTAATTGGCCAATTACCTGGTTAATTAGGTGCAATATTCAATTAGTTGGAAACGATAAACTACTTTTCGTTTTCAAACTTGGAAAATTAAAAACACGCTATTTCTGACGATAAAAATGACTCAAAACGATGAAACATCGCTCTACAGAGTTAATTGGTCAATCAGAGAGATAATTAGGATATAATTATAAAGATTTTTCGCGAAAATGTGAAGAAAAATCGAAAAAAATTGCGAAACTCATTTGAAAATGGGGGGAATGACGCAATTCGCAGGGCAGGAAAAAGTGGGCGGAACCTGAGCGAGAGAGTTTGCAAAATGTATGCAGTATCCACTTACTCAGAATAAACTATAGTACAGTGCATAGATATTTTTGGACAACTTGATAAAATTGGTTAGAAAAAGTGGAGAAATTACGAAAATAAGAATGCAATATTCCTAATTTGTCATTTGTGATTGCGTCTGTGTGCTCACCACTCATTTTTCGAATACGCAACTGACAAAGTGCCGGCCAATTTTGGTAATGATAAACTGATTCGAAAATTTTCGAAGGTGAAAATGACTATCTAGTTCAAATTCTCACATGTAATATGCCAAAAAAGGCGAATTTTCCTCGATGAAAGGTAGGGACACTTGCAAGAGTAATTATCGAGTTAATTAGGGGGTTAGACTGAACCAACTTCTAGGAGAGGTTTCCTCCCTGATTCCGCTCTAATTCCTCTCAAACTCCTCTGAGGACCACCGGTGGTTCCCGGAGGAACTAGAGAGGAACCACCGAGCAACTTGAGAGAAACCAGAGGGAAAGAGGATCCTCTGATGAACTAGAGGTGACGACTCTCCCAGAGTATGTCTACAAGCTTCGAATCTCACCAGACCTCATTTTGAAAACCACTTCCGTTCCCTATATATATATCGAATCTAAATTTTAAATTAGGACTCATGAGCAGCACTATTTGGAATATTCTTCTGAATATTCTTCCGAATCTTCGTCCGAATCTTCTGATGATTATTGGGCCGCAAAAATTACACCTATAATGCTCGACGACGATTCAAGTTTACAGCTAAAAACATATCGAAATGACAAAAATTCTGAAAAGATTCGTTCCATCAATATATTAACTGAGGAAATTGAACTATTAATATATGAAAGCCTTAATTATATCATGACTAATATTGGAAAAGCCGATCAAATAGCCATGGATGAAGATAGATTTAATCAAATCTTCAGAGAACCGGAGAGCTTTCATCATTTTTCCCAATCTAAAATCAAAATTCATGAGCTACTAAAAGATGCTGATACAGAAACTTGCCGTAAATGGGAAGATATGTTGCAATGTATTAAATATACCGATGTGCTGATAGAAAGTTTTAATAGCATTAAAGAAGTTAAATTACTCTCTAGGTTACCCGTGAAAACGGCGAATGAAAATTATTCATCAGATCTAAAAGTTTTGGATACAAGTTTAGAGATTATAAAGGAACGACTGGAAAAAACAAATCGAATAAAATGGAAGCTAGAAAAAATCAAGGAAAATATAAATTCGAAACTGGATTTTCTAAGAACTCGAGATATTTTAAAGTTAAGTCTTAATAAAGCCAGTGAATATTTTAATGCACAAATATTGGATTTAATCAATATATTAATTGAGAAAATTGAACTATTAATATATGAAAGCCTTAATTATATCATGACTAATATTGGAAAAGCCGATCAAATAGCCATGGATGAAGATAGATTTAATCAAATCTTCAGAGAACCGGAGAGCTTTCATCATTTTTCCCAATCTAAAATAAATATTCATGAGCTACTAAAAGATTCTGATACAGAAACTTGCCGTAAATGGGAAGATACGTTGCAATGTATTGAATATACCGTTGTGCTGATAAAAAGCTTTAATAGCATTAAAAAAGCTAAATTACTCTCTGGATTACCCGCGAAAACGACAAATGAAAATTATTCATCAGATCTAAAAGTTTTGGATGAAAATTTAAAGATTATAAAGGAACGACTGGTAAAAACAGATCGAATAAAATGGAAGCTAGAGAAAATCAAGGAAAATATAAATTCGAAACTGGATTTTCTAAGAACTCGAGATATTTTAAAGTCAAGTCTTAATAAAGCCAGTGAATATTTAAATGCACAAATATTGAATCTCGAAGCTAAAATATCAATTATTAAGATAAAAAGGGGAATAAAACAAGTTACTAATGGAATCAGGGTTCGAATTAAAACCCCTGAGCAAATGCTTGAAGATTTGAAGAAAAATATCAATAATCAAGAGACAATCCTTAAACAAGTGGACCGTACGAAGCTAAATCCAGGGACTCTTTTCGAAGTTGATGAAATTTTAAGTCTTCTTGAAAAAAAATCGACGATAATTGATGCATATAGGCTAGATTTGGAAACTACTATTATTGAAAGGTCGAAAAGTAAATCATTGATTCGAAGGACCAGTGGATCTCGTAAAATTTACGATGAATTAATTGAACAATCCATAACCGAATTAAATGAATCGCGCTCAAATATTTCATCGGAATTTGAATTGATTGAGGAGCGAATAAATAGGGCCATCAAATGGGGAACGATGTTATTGCAACGAATAGTGGATGATGGAGATAAATTAGGCTATGAGCTAAAAACGGCTATCGATAGCTCTTTAAGATTTTTGCAAAATATCATCGTCTACAGACAAGAACATTTGGACTATGAGAAAGTTTCTAATGATGAAATTGATAAACTAATTATAAAATTAGCTAATATCATCAATACATCAAGAAAGCCAATAGATGAAACTAAAAAAGAATTCGATAATATAAAGAGTTCTCAACTTGGCATTCCATTTATTCTAGAGGGAATTTCGATTTTACAAAAATCATCTAGGAAAATTGAAAATGAAAATACTTTAAGGGATATAGATAATATAGTAAAATTAGTATATTTTCTAAAAAGAAAATATGAAGATGTTATAAATAAAGTAATGAATGAAATTAAAAATGAATATTTTCTGGACGATTGGAAGAAAATCATTGACAGTCAGATGGATAAAATAAAAAGTGATCTGAGTTTAGAGTGCTCCTCATCAGATAAGAAAGATCTCATCGAATATTTGGAAGATCAGAGAATTCCCGAAATGAAAAGGAGTTTGGAGTTACTAGAGAAGGAGTACGTTTTCGCTATTGCAACACAAAAATACGTTGAACCAGATAGAAGTCAGATGAGCGAAATGCGCGAAAAATTGAAGGCTCTCGAGAGCGAAATTATTTCCACCAAGAATTCGGTAATTATAATTCGTTTGTGAATATTATAATATGTTGGATATTTTTGCACTTTCAAAAATAAACTTTTCCAGGATACATACATGTACTCTATTGATCTCTGTAAACTTCATAAATTTTGAATTGATAGTTAGGCATGTTAAAGCATAAATGTTCATTTTTCCGATTTCTTCTATTTTTAAGACGTAATTAGAGATGCCAGAATGCTAAAATTAGCATTCGAATTATGCGTTCAAACTTTTCAGCCACTTTTCTGATCGAATTCCTAATTGATAATTATGTAAAATTGTTTGTATTTTATACCTAGAGGGCGCAAGTGATATTCCCGATTTGAAGACAAAGTCATGAAAGTAATTTTTCTAGGATTCTGTAGGGCTAGACAGGATTATAGCAAAAAACTGCATGAAAAACTAATCAGTGTAACCAAAGATATGAATTTTTGAAGACGATGATTCGAAAACCCTTTTATTCAAAATAACCAGGAAGGACTATTCTTTCATATTCAGCCTGAAGCACTGATGAGCACGGCCTATGAAGCTCAAACGAACGATTTAAAAGCTTTGCTGTACGTTTTGATCGGCCCAATTCAGGCTTCGGGGGCATGTTCCGGAAACGAAAATGTTCCCTAGGCTCATATCTAATAGTGGAAAAAGAAAAGTCAGAAAAAATCACTTCGCAAATTCCTTTCCTTGAGTTCGACTTCATAAAATGGGCGGGGCTCGCGCTCTCTAACTACAGAATCTTCCAAAGGTATTTTGACTGAAATTTTTCCAAAAGCTTACAACACCTGGGATTCCCAAGCCGTCTCCGATCCAAGTACTAACCAGGCCCGACGCTGCTTAACTTGCCAGATCGGACGGGATGGCGTGCGCTCAGCGTGGTATGGTCGTAAGCGAAGGCTGTGGCATCGCTCTCGAAGGTAAAGGCAGAGAGATGAAACATGTCAATGCGATGTCAAAAAGTAGTCTATTCCAAACGGTTTTGACGATTTTTATTGATATTCTGCGAATTATTTCAATTTTAGAGTTTCTGCAAGATTTTGCTATCTTTATTTTCAGAAGGCAATCTGTAAAAAATGACGGAATGACGTAACGCGAAATGACGAAACGCCAAAATGATGAAATGCTTCCTCTTTCTGCATAATTTCTATCAATCCCTATTGTGTTTCGTCATTTCGCGTTACACAATTCCGTCATTACGTCATTTATAGGTTGTCATTTGAACAAATTTTAACGGAAAGTTCCTACAAAGATAGGCGAATTTTGAAATTCTGCGTGAAGAGGAATCGTCTGTTGGTGGTGAGTGTATATTTTGGTTTCGGCACTCTGACCATGCTTTATGGGAATGTAATTATAGATTGCAGTTATCGAGCCTGCAATGGTTCCTTTTTGTTAACCTAAATTTGGACATCTTAGTATTTTATAATTAAACACCAAAGAATTCACGAAAATCGACAAAGGCCTTGCTTTTGACATTTATTTTGCATTTCTCAATATACAGAAAAAAATATCGACAATATGAGACATTAATCAAGAGTTATTGAATATCAATGATTGACGGGAACTTGTAAGCCGCGAGACATCGTTACACAATACATCGAATAAAAGTTTGGAAAAAGATAGTTTCTCATATTTTCCTATCATATTTAGTATTAGTTTTGTATCGTTATATCATATAGTTTATAAATTACAGTGATAATGAGAAAATTCATTGAAAAGCTCCGAAAAATAACGGATGTTGGTTGTAAGTGAGCGCGAATAAGAACGGCCGATCCGCTTGGAACACAATCGGCTTGTCCACACGAGCAGAAGTAACCACCACCATTCCAAACGAAGTCACTGCAGCTGCTATGGCCCCCTTCTCATCGACCTGAAATTTGTTAGGTTCCTCCAAAAATAGGCCATATCCATCAAATTAAAAATTTATTCCCATGAGCAAAGCTATCCTATCACAATCCATATGTAGAGTAGTGCAAAAATAGGGCTATAAAATTAGGCTGAAAGTGCGAATAAATGCCCATAATAAATATGCGTCAATTTTAGGATTACTTGATCAACCAGATAGTCAGTAAATGGGTAGCAAAAATAAGTAAAATTTCTAACTATAACAGAAGTTAGACAGTTTTGATAAAGCAGTACTGGTAATGATGTAGTAAAACTAAGAAATGGCAAAGGATAAGCAAAGCTACGATAACGACAACGGCGTTTCTATTCTTCATTCTTATTCAGAAGTGACAACATAATTAACGCAACTACTTGTCTGGATTAACAAAATTAATAGTGAGTTCCGGCGAAGAGAATACTGTTTTGGTAGGTGACAGCGAAAAAGAAAGGATGGTCGGCAATGAAACGGGTCGCAATGGGTTCAGCAATCGAAAGAGATTGAACTCGGATGTGCAAGGAAGTCGCTGCCGAGGCGATGACACCCTGCTCGTCGATCTAAAAGAAGAAGGAGATAATCTGAATCCGTAATGGCGGAGACCGATGCGAACTTTTCAAGTCATTGTAATATTACTGCTTCAGATTAAACGAGAAGTGTAATTATCGAAAAGATCTATGAGTTAGTAAGCAATAATGGAATAAATGGTGAAAACAACGAAGCCTCTATTAGTAAAAAGAAGTTATTAGAATGGGTATTAGTTACATTGAAGCAGTAGCCAACAATTGCATTTCAAGTTAGTCAACTTTAATTCCGACAAAAATAGGACTACGGTTGTAAGTGATAATGAATAAGAATGGTCTATTGGCAATGAGTCTGGTGGGAGAAGGAGGATGACGAGCTGGGGGAGAAAGACCTCGGAAATGCAACACCGTTACAGCGGCAGCTACGACTCCTTCCTCATCGACCTGGAATCGATGATCTCTTTCGACTCGAGACTAGCATACGAGATTCGTAGCACATGGGAATAAAACAGGTAGTTAAAGCGGTTATGTTTACGACTCATAATTCCTTACAAACTAGAAACTTTTTCTTAAATTTGGCCACCGCACCAAGGGTCGACCAGAGTTCCGATTCCGGTCTCGCGAAAAGTAAAACTCTGATTCCGTAATTTTTAAAATTGAATTCCGGTCCCACAAATTTTCAAATTCGATTCCGGCCTGCCTCTGCATCGCATCGCAGTTCAACTCAATTTTCTCCACCGTACTGTGGTTGTGGTGGAAAATTCCCAAGTCAGTTTTCCTATAACGTTTCAGTTAGATTTTATATTCTATCATGGCTATTTTGTTGCTGATTGAATTACATTTTTATCATTGAGTAAATTAAATTGCATAGCAGTGCGTCATGCGGACAAAACGAGTATATAAGTGCTATACGGAATGCAAAGCTTTGAGCATGCAAAATTAATAAGAAATTGCTCAAAATGAAAAGAAACTACTGTAGAACCTCTAATTGAAGTCCACCCCTCAAAACGCTAGAACTAATCAATACCCATCTCAAATCATCTTTTAAAGTGTTTCTATGCATTCTTTAGAGTGGTTAGAGGATATTTACTTTTGATTCAAAATCTCTAGATCATCAGAATGAAGAGCTATGATGGTTTGAAATGTTTGATTTTTTTTAGAAATTAGGCCTCTAAAAATAGAAGCCTATAGACTTCAATTGGGGGTTTTGCGGTAACTCACCTCGATCATAGCCTTATGCATGGCATCGCTAATTTTGAGGGGGGTTTCAGATATTCCGTTGAGTTGGGCTAAGTTGGTGAAGACTTCCGTGATGCCGACTTTCTCCAGCATGTCGTTCAACTTCTGCGAGGTTTCTATCTTCATTTTTGGGATTTTGACCTGAAACTCAATTTGGATCTTCGAATCAGCAATTTGCACTGAAAAATATGCCACAGAAATGGTTGGTAATAAATAGTGGTGAATCATTGTATTTTTTGTGATATATCCAAATTTAAAAGAATATTTTTACCGTGATGTATGTGTTCGTGACCGACTTCAGCAGGTGCTGAACCTTCTCTGCCGTCAGCCCCTTTACGAATTTAGAGAGTCCGAATTTCTCCCTTGGCAAGAAGATATTGAACGCGTAGGCGGGGTCCTTGTATTTCAGTGAGAGAACCTAATATTTATTTTCACGATTCTTCTAGATTGAAAATGATTACCTCGACTTCATCGTTGGCAGCATAGTCATGGTGGACGTTGAAATCATTGAGGAAAGGAGTCTGAAAGAGAGAATATGGATTCTTTCAATTGGTAAATCGGAAATGTTCGTTGAAAAATGAATGAAGTTTGACCTTCTTCTGGCTATTCTCGCTGGTGAAGAAGTCCGAGTCTTGGGTGTTGGATTTCGGGAATTCAATTTGCCAATCTGCCTTCAGGTAGAGCGCGTTGATCAGGAAAGCAGCAGTATCAGCTGAAATTTGTGATTTCAATCTGAAAAAATAAATTCCGCACTACATTTGCGCAAGTCTTTTAAGAGAATAATTATTTCCAGACATTTCTATTTGGTATTGTGAATGCGGTCGATGACATTATTCATTCAATCACCCAAAAACTCACGATGTATCGAATCAGCCTCGATGATCTCCGAGATCTTTCCCCTCGTTTGCTCTTTCACGAAGTCGTTCATGATCTGAGCGGATTCAATCGTTTTGTTGAAATTCAAATTCTGTGTCGTCGCGTTGTAGCTCTTCGAAATCGCATCCAAGTAGGTTTGCCTGATGGGGAATTTGTTTCTGAAATTTTATAGCTGATAGTATAATTGTTTACTGAAATAAATGTTACTTTTACTGGATCATTTAAGTCGGGAATTTTTAAACCTACCTGACAAAAACTTTGTTGGCGATGTTGACCTCGACTCCTTTCTGGGGGTTTGCCAGTCCGGAAGAAAGAGACGAATAGTGCTGTTTCAGTTGATCATCGTTGGCTCCTAAATCGCCAAAATTATCAATTTTGATTGATGATATCATGAATATACAAAACAGAACAAATCAATACTTTGGATTATTATTAATTTTTCAATAACTAGAAAATTATTCTCATTTAATTTTTAAATTAAAAAATAATTAAAAATGACCTTTGCAGATAGCATCAGCAATCTGCTTCTTGGTTTCTCCTTCGGCACCAGCGTGAACCAACGAAAGTGCGAGGGCGATCGACAGTGGGGAAAACACGAATGATTCGTTCAGTGGGAACTGAATTTTCAAATTCTCTAGGAAAATGAGCTCTTCAATATCACCTGCTGCAAAATCCCTAACCCGAAAGAGGTTTCGGCTTCGAGGAACGACATCCTGAAATTATTATTTATGTTTTGGCGAAATCTAAATCGTTTCATTGAAGAACATTTTCAATTAGCCTTTGCCTTTTCATTAAAAAATGAAAATGTTTCACATTTGGACAAATATTAATGACCTATTCATAGAAATTGGCTTAAAGATATTTGAAAGAGAAATTCAGAAATTTAGAGATTAATGATGAAATAACATTCGAAAGTGTTTCGAGGCTTTCATTTTTGCAAGATCTAAAATATCGCGACTTGGCGAAATTAAAATCATAAACAGGACAGAGTCAATCAAAAAGCTTTCCGAAATTTCCTGAAAAATCGCATTTCATGTTGAAGCATATTGAATTTAAACAATCTGAAATATTCTTTGAAAAGGTCAATTATAATCGACAGTTTATATATGAGTGATTTCACTGATAGCGAGTCTATAAAAGGGTCATTTTCGTTTCGACAAATATTGACCTTTCGTCGTGTATTTGGTCTTCGAGTGAGCTAATAAGCAAAGAAATCGAGATGACGTAATTCTGGGCTGGTACCAAAGTCCCTGTCTAGACCTCAGGTCTATTTGTTGACCTGAGGTCAAGTCAAAAAATAGACAAACTAAGACCCGAACTCTCGAGTCTAAAAATCAAAGTTGACACGAGCTTCAGATCGAAAAACGATCTAACGCGTGTTACGGTGGAAGATTTTCGTTTGTTTGCTTTTTTTGTTGCAATTTTTACTCTTTCTTCGACCTTTCCGCTATACTATGTTCATGTAACGATTATATAAAAATACGAAATTTATACAGCGTTTCAACGATATGTTAATGCTGGTGAAATACTATCAGCTGCAATATGATAGTAAATAAAAGCAAAAATCACAAACAACTTGGCTAGTCTTTTTCTTAAAAAAATAATTGTTTATTTTATTTTTCTAAAAACTACAATAATAACTTACACAAATTTTAGCTGAAATCTACGGAGAAAATCAATTTTTCCTAAAAATGACGACTCAAATAGCCCCGATCTGCCCTCTTAATTTTACATACTCTTTCTGATCCGAGCTGAAAGTCGCGATCTCAGGTCAAGATTTTCAAAGACTCGAGTCAACTAATAGACCTGAGGTCGAGACAGGAACCCTGGCACCAGCCTTGAAAATAAGACGATTATCTCTACGAAATTAACTGACGAATTCGTTATCAGTGGGAATATAGTGTGCATGAAAGTATTGATTTGAAACTGATACCTCGTTTTGTCAGCTTGAAAACGTTCGCAGAAATGATATGGCATTTTATAATTGGCATAATTTCATGCATTTTGTTCTCGAATACTAATGCACAATGCTATGATGGCGATGTTTTCCATGACGGAAGGTATGAAATGGCTTCCTGTATTTATCACCGGTTGATCAACTTCAACAGTTACATTTCTCAACGATCCTTTTTTTTATTTCTCCACTTTGCCTGTACTCCATGGTCCCTCTATTCATAGAAAAGTACAGCCGTTGACAAATGCAGGAAGACGTGGACGAAATCATTTTCAATAATACAACAGACAAGCTTCCGCTTGAATTTCTCGTTTTATCTCCCTCTGAAATTTCTATCCACTTGGAACCATATTCATCATCTTCATGACCACACAAACTCATGTATCTAACTTCGAGTTCAAAGATGGATATTAAATTTTTGCAAAACTTTTCTTCGGCATTCTTTTCGCTATCTAGTTTCAGTACATGCGTTTTTGTGGAAGTTCAATGTTGTAAAAAGGAATCTGAATTCATTGTACAAAACGACAATTTCACTTGTATCATTAATTTCAGATGCTTCCGATTCGAAACGACTCCCATGACATTCGATAAGGCTGAGATTGCGTGTGAAATGTCTTTCTATGAGTTAATAAGCATAAACAATGCCTTTGAAAATGCATATGTGGCGTGTAATACTTTTTTTCTTCATAAATATCGTTTTTCTTGGAATCTTTTATATTTTAGCACTTGCACAGCCGTACTTAGATTCTTATGATTACTTTTGGATCGGTTTAACTAGACCGAAAGGAATATGGTATTGGGAAGATGCCTCGCATGTGACGTACACGAATTGGAAAAATGGTAGGCAATTCTGAGTTATAGTTATTTATTGATTAAATATGAACCTAACGATTAAGGTGAGCCCAAGGACAATCAAGATTTTGCAGCCTATCAAGTAGAAAATTATTATTATTATATTTTTAGCTTTGATTATTTGTTGAGAATTAAAATCATGTATGATCAGGCTTGTTGACAGATCGTAAAATTTGCGATCGATCCTTTGCACTATTCGACCCGATCCGAAATGGATCCATCGAATCGGGTAATAAGCCTACATATGATTCAGTTTTCCACCAATAAGTGGGTCGCGTTCGATAATACGACGAAACTTCCATTCTTCTGCGGATCATCTGCCAGATACCCCGTGACTACATCGCAACCGGGCGCAACAACAAGTTAGCACCATTTCTTGATATCTGCTTGTGAGATTTTCCTAATCTGGGAGTTCTGGAATTGTCTCAACCAACGCAACGTCCAAATAGTGTGTGAAAGCGAGAGAGCAATCTCTAATATCTCCTACCCCTACACACTATTTCGCACGTTGCGTCGTTGCGACATTTCCAGATCGCCCCCAATATAAGAACTATTCAGAAAAGCTTTGCACAGGAGGGTTATTTCAACATTGGGGTGATTATTGCTACAGTGTAAGTGTTTCAAATCATTGATTTTTCATATTAGTTTAATCTGAAATACAAAAAAGAAATGACGTTAGAGAGACATAAAGTTGATCACAAACACTTCAGGGAACTTGGAGTGAACTGTGGAACGATCCTCTAGTGAACGAGTTATATTGTCAGGCAGTAGAGAAGTCGTGTCATCAGGTGTCCATAGCGAATAAAGATGAAAATGACCTAATACAATGTAATTACCTCAGCAACAATTTGCTAGGCTCTCAGGCCTGCACAGTCTTCGTAAAGATTTTATAAGTGATTACAAGTATTCAACTCTTATTGTTAGGTTTACACATCAATGAACTTTAATAATTTCGCGTGATTTTTAATCGTTTTATAGGGCAAGTGACGATAGGATTTTCAACATGGTTAGGACTTGTCGGAAGCTCGGTCAATAATGTCACCTGGACCGATAATTCGTATGTATCATTTTTTAAAGATCAAATAAACTGAAATTTTCCTCACTAAAATGCTAGAAATAATCAAAATTAAAACTCTTAGAGAGGCTAGAGTGGAGAAAAGCTAGACCTCGAAATAATCATTAAACTTTCCAGAAAATTATGATGTTTCTTAGACGTTGAAATAAACTGATTGTTTGTACATAATAAAGTACGAAGTTTAGCCCGCTTCAATATACGAATTGGTACAATGAAGATGGAACGTTTGGCAACCATAGTTGCAAGACTGGTAATTGCTGTGGCGTTGTTAGTATTTCGAACCACTCTATTTCAAATTGAAAATTATATATTAGATGATTGGCGTTGATTTGGATAGCAGTAGTAAACACCATGGAAAATGGTTCTTGGCAGACTGTGTGGTAGAACCGAACGATTATACTATCAAGGGGGGTTCATGTAAGGCGCCATTTTGATATTTCTCCATAACTGAAGATTTTATTCATAAATATTGTGTTAAATTATTGTTGTATTGCATTTCTAATGTGTGCATTCAATAAAATCATTTCATGCCGGATTTGAATCTCCATTAAATCAGAATTTCGATGTAAGGAATGAAGCTAGCTTTGATAATTAGTCAGTAGATTTGTTAGAAGTAAATTGTTCAAGATTAAAAAGTAAAAATTAATAACTTGATAATCAAAGTTCTAGATGACATTATCAGGTTTGTTGAATTCAACAAACACAATATCAAAACTACTAGTATTGTGTAAAATGTGTGTCTGTTTGTTTGTGCATGCTTACATCTAGAGATAATATATCTAGAGGTGTGATCATTCAATTGAAATGGGATTTATACCAAAAGATGCGCAATTTTCCCACGATGTACAATGCATAGGTTTTGTTTGGGTTTGATCAGATAATTGGGCAATTATTCTTATTAGAAGTGATTTCTCCTTTAATGAGTCAATTCTTTTTCCATTTTTTGTGGATGAAAAGGAATTCGATATTTTTTTGCTAAATTTTGAAGAATTTTAGAAAATAACATCAATGGGATTATTGAATGATAACAAAGAAATATTTTAAATGCTTGATTGAATTTTTTAATTGAATAGTTTTAGTTTTATGGTTTGATAAATTTTCAGGAGGAAAGAGCTATGAAATTAAAAATTTTGATGGTGTGAGAGAATATGAGCATGAAAATGAGAAATGCAACACGACGATACATATACCTAGGAGTTTCAATCGAAATTATATGGGGAAGAAATTAAACTACTAACCAGGATTGTCGGCAGTTAAATCCTTATCTAGTATAATATGTGCAATATTCAATATCATAATCACTTTTGTCCTTCACATGCTTTATCATATGATGAGCGTTTATAGAGTTCGTTATGGAGTTCTTTGTCGACAACCCTGTTGATAACTCTTATCGATAATGACAATGGGACAATCATTCGACTGCATTTAATTCAATACTTGAACACGAAATATTGAGAATGCTGAGTTATGTTATGGAAGCAGCAAGTCATCTTTTGGTTTCGAAGCGCGTGTGTTACACCAATCAATAAATAGTCGCCAGCACTTGCAGTATCATTATTAGGAGTTTCATAAACTTATCAAACTTTATAAATTCACATTTTCATTTCGACTATGCCATTTCATAATTTCAGATAAACTGTTTTAAGACAGATTCCTTGTAAGACTTAAACAAAGATCCTCCAATCCGAATATAACTCATAAAATTCGATTTTTGGGACCCAAACTTTGACCTGTTATTTCTCAAAAAGGGATCCTTAAATTTTTAATTTTTTGAACTCTTTTATCCGAAGAAATTTCTTCTCATTTGTACTACCTTGTGTGCTACTTGTTAGTAAAAATGGCGAAATACGGGGTAAGCAAATCGATATCGTAGTTTCTGAATCCGACTGATCCTTTGATGAGTATTGCTTTATTATTAAGCCACGGAAAGGACGTGGATCTTGCATACATTTTGAAAATCACTTTTTTCAATTGATCACAAACCATGCCCACTTTACCATGACTTATGGGATCTCAGGGCTGTCAGAGTTTCACTTTGAATGGAATTCGGAGTGGAGTGAAATTGGAATTTTGATAAAAGTTTGAAGTTGGACTAGAGTGGAGTTGGGGTTATTGTTTACCCAATTAAAATCCCTTCATTTATTTCTTATTCCTAATAATTTGCTAAAATTATTAATTTTATGATAAGATTTTTATTTGCAAAATATTCGCACATTGCTATTCTCTTATCAATTCTCATTCAATTTAAAAGCCTGCTTTCTTGCTTCTAATGATTATTGATTTTTTATTCATTTACGCATGAATGCAGGATTTATTTCCTAAATTCAGTACAAACTTAGTTTAAAAATTTAAAGAATAAAAATGGTCTATATCGGCATAGATTTGGGAACTACTTATTCATGTGTTTCTGTTGTTGAGAATGGAAGGCCTAGGATCATTTTCAATGAAGAAGGTAAACCAATAATGAAATCTCCCTATCTACTCTTTTCATTGTAATTTATGTTCAGGCGGAAATTTTATACCATCGATTGTGTCATATGGGGATAACGCAATATTAGTTGGTAATCATGCACTCAACTATCCTGATCTCACACGAGTTCTATACGGTTTGTATTCTTTAGTTCGTATCTGGGAGGCGAAAAGTGGTGCACGATCATTCTTTGGCAATTAGTATTTGACGAAGAGACGGAGTGTGCAATAAAGAAGTGCTTTCTTGTAATTGACGATGTGATTTTTGTCAATAAACTCCGTGTTTCTATCGAAAATGAGAGATTAACTAAAATCATTCGTTTCCTCCTCATTTTCGACCTCCCAGATTTCGAACTCAATAACATCCAAAGTGCTACCTTATTTTCGGGTTGATTTTGTAGACTCAAAAAGACTTCTCGGCTGGGAGTTTATGTATGATCTGCCGATCGCCGAGAATCGCTTACTATGGACATTCGATTTGGATACAAGAAATGTGCTATATTTATTTTTCATTGTAACAAAACATTATTTTAGGGATCAGTAGGCTATGTTCTGAATAAAGGCACTGCGGAAGAGCGATTTATTTTGCCGGAAGAGGTGTCAGCTGATATTCTACGAAAACTTAAATTAATCGCCGAAGTTCGATATTTAAATAATACCTATTTAGCATTTATTTCTTAGAAGTACATGGGAGAGCCAATAACGGGAGCTGTTGTCGCGATTCCTGCATTCTTCCAAGACAACCAAGAAAGAGCATTGAAACGAGCAATCGAAATGGCTGGACTCGAGTTAAAGATGCTAGTTAAAGAACCTAT
This sequence comes from Diploscapter coronatus, assembly GCA_964036155.1. Taxonomy (NCBI): domain Eukaryota; kingdom Metazoa; phylum Nematoda; class Chromadorea; order Rhabditida; family Rhabditidae; genus Diploscapter; species Diploscapter coronatus. Next base: position 10,211,999 of record OZ038422.1, read on the forward strand.
AGCCGCTGCGATCGCGTACAATGAAGACAAGAAGTTAGAGAATTCAAACATAATGATAGTCGACTTCGGCGGAGGTAGGTGCATAATCGTCATTTGAAAACAAACAATCGAACAGTTGCACCAATGAATTTTTAGGCACACTAAACATTAACATTTGTGAAATTAAAAACGGAAAACTCGCTATAAAAGCAGTTTATGGAGATAAGCATTTAGGTAAGGTCACATTTAGTATTCTTTTCATAATATTCCTGAATTTGCATTTTAATAGGTGGCCAGGATTTCGATGGAATAATTATGAACTATGTATTACAAGAATATATGAGAACATCGACTTATGATATTCTTGAAAATAAGCGTTTGGTTAAACGGCTAAGGACCGAGTGTACATCAGCAAAAGAAGCGCTCTCCTTCAATGCTTCTTCTTATAATATTCATGTTAGCATTATTAAAAATAATCGAAATAGCAAATTATAAAATTCAGTTGGACATCGGTTCATATGACCATTTGGATTTAAATGTACAATTAACTAGGGAAAAGTTTAATGAATTATGCGAGGAGCTTTACACAAGAACATCCAAGCTAATTGATGATGCACTTAGAATGGCTAACCTTAGGACAGATGACATCGATCACGTAGTAAATAATCACGAAAAACCCTTCCATTCGTATCGGAAATATTTTTCTTAAATTATTTATTCAGATAATGGCTGGCGGATCCACAAGGATTCCGGCGATAAGAAATATTTTGGAAATGAAATTTGGAAGTGAGAAATTAAAATTCAACATCAACCCCGATAAAGCCGTCGTATTTGGGGCAGCTATTGTGGCTGATGCTATTGAAGTAGCAATTATTATACTGCGAATATTTAAACAAAATATTCTAGAAGGAAAAGCAAATTCCATTGATTAATAATACAATGGTTAAATTAACCCGAAATATCAATAATTTGCAAGTTGGTGGAGACAATTCATTCGATAATTCGCATAAAATTTTATTCTATCGTAAGAATTTATGTTGAAAGCCAAGTAAGAGACTTTGAAACGATTCGTAATAATTTAGTTCGGTATCAGAATAATGATAAAAGTGAAGGAAGAATATGTTTGTTCAATTCATATACCTGCTCAGTCGAAGAGATTGCAAAATTTTCCACTTGGTATTCGCCATGTCAAGTAGCCATTACGAAGGATAAAGTAAATTCTTATGTTTTTTATTTTGAATAATTTCTTAAGTTTCAGATTTTTGGAATTAACAAAATAACTAAATCATCATTTGAAATATATGACTTGAATACTCGAAAAATTTCAAAAGGTTTTATCAACAAATTCATGAATAACCGATTCAAAGAATTTTACAGGTCCAGATCCTCCTGAATGGCGTAGATATGCATCTGCGACTTATTTCAAAGACAAATTGTATTATTTGGGTGGACAAGATCCTAAAACGAATGAAAATACGAATCGCGTTAATGTAAGAAGATCGAATGAAAGTCCTTGAAATAATTTATTCAGGTCTTAATAGATGGACAATGGCAAACAGGACCTGCTTTTTCTATTCCAATTAATTCAGTTCAAACAATAACATGCGATGAAATTTTATGCGGTCACATTATAGCATACTCATTGTTGTAATTATGGATATTCAGTTATTGATGGTTATAGAAGTAGAAAGATATTTCTATTATCAGACGATGAACGGGAATGGATTGAAATTGGAGAGATTCCAGAAAAGCGATATTCTTTCGGAGTTGCATCACTAAATGGAAGAATTTACATAACTGGAGGAGTGAAGTCGTTAATTTTGTATGATAAATAATGTATCATTATATATTTAGTAATTATGATGTATTCAAATCCTGTCTGTGTTTCGACCCCTCAGCTCCAGTTGACAGTCGAATTTCTCGAATCGCTGATATGAATTATGCAAGATATTATCATTCGCTCATTGTCGCTAACGGGAAACTGTATGCAATCGGAGGGTAAGCTGAGATTTTACATATCTTTATACCAAATATTTGTTGACTTAGATATCAAGAATCTGGACCTAAAAATTTTTGTAATTCAATCGAGGAATATGACCCACAAGCGAATAAGTGGCGAGAAGTTGGAAAAGTAAATTAATATAAGTATTATTAGTTAGAAATGATTAAATTTTCACCTATTTGAAATGAAACTTTTCACTTAGAGGGCGCAAGTAGGTTTTTCCTTTGTGAAAACAGATCCATGGCACTCTATTCAAAATAACGATTAGAATGAATGGGTAATGTAGCAGTTTACCGTGTTTTATAAAAATCTAAGGAAGAATATCGGCTCCGAAGTCATCTTCAAAAATTCATATCTTTGGTTACACTGATCCGTTTTTCATGCGGTTTTTTTGCTATAATCCTGTCTAGCCCTACAGAATCCTAGAAAAATACTTCCATGACTTTGTCTTCATAACGGGAATTTCATTTGCGCCTTCTAATTCTACGACTTTTAATAAAAATCGACTTGTGGTCTCTAGCTATGCTTATAATAATAACAAGTACTATTGCTAGAAAATAAGCTATGATTTTAAAAATAAAATATTTTAGATATCAGCGTTAGAAACAGAACCATTTGTTTCATCTAATCCAATTAAGTAAGGTTAAATTTTACATATGGTTAATTTGAAGTGATAAAATGATAGAAGCGAAGAGATGGAAGAAATGAATTACATTGGCATACATTTTGGAATGACATCTTCCAGAGTTTCCGTCTATATTGACGGCATGCCCTTTGTTATACCTAATGAATATGGTAAATTACAATCACTGAATACATTTAATTCATGTGTTGAGTTAAGGTCATAATGCGACACTTTCTGAAGTATCATTTCACGGTGAAGAAACTGTAGTTGGAAGACATCGATTAGGATATCGCAAAGATAAAGCTATTATAGCTAATACTATCTATGGTAAGAAAACTACTCGATTGATAATCACATTATTTTATAGATATAAACTGCGTAATTGGGTGCTCTTCTTTAAATGAGCTTCATGGTCTATATAAAGAGAGGTATTGGACATTCGATGTTGAAGAAAGAGATGTGAGCTTTCAAATATTTATTGAATCATTATTTCTTTAAATTTAGAATTGTGTTGGATACATTTTGAACAAAGGAAGTGTCAATGAAAGATTTATCAGACCTGAAGAAGTTTTGGCTGAAGTTTTAAAGAAAATGAAATCAATAGCGGAGGTAAAATTGTCATATTCTCTCTAATTAAAGGGCATATATATCCATTTGAAGGACATTTCTAAAATGTCAGAACTATCCATTAACATTTAAATTATCTCAGAAAGTATTCTATGTTTTTGGAATTTATAGAGTGGATTTAATTTTGATTTGAAGAGTTTACGATTATTAAACACTGTTATGTCAATTTGAAAAATTCGAATTTTTTCGAAAATTAGGGGTTTGAGAGTAAAAGTATATGCCCTTCAATTAGAGGAAATACAGTATCTACATACTATCAACAATAACTTTGCAATTTTAGAAATTTTTGAGCAGAAAAGTCACGGGTGCAGTGATCACAATTCCCATATTATACAGCGATGCTCAAATTACTGCAACGAAAAGGGCTATAGAAATCGCTGAAATCCCATTGAAATTTTTATTGTATGAACCCATAGCTGCTGCGATCGGATTTTATAACATGGAAAAGAAACTATTGGAAGGCTCAAAGGTGTTGATCTTCAATTGGGGAGGAGGTTAATAATTATGCTAATATAACATAGATAAAGTGATTTGTTTAGCTATGCTTGATGTGACAGTTGCTGATATTCTTGATGAGAGGATAATAGTTAAAGCAGTGGCTAAGGATGAAAATTTAGGTATTTAAAGTTGCCTATTACCGTATTCTCTCTAATTCTCTAATTGAAGGCATGCTCTTCTATCTTCTACTTTTCAACCTCCTATCTTTCGATAAATTATAATTTTTCGAACACCATAACTCATCATCTAATGATCATAATTACTTGAATCAAAACTAAATCCACTCTAGACACTCTAAATAAAATTATAAAATAATTCCTGAGATGATTTTAGTTGGGTAGTAGGTAGTTCTAATATTTTGGAGATACCGTACTATTCGAGAGTGCCCTTCAAATAGAGATATCGTTTAATTAGAGAGAATACGCTATTTTATGATCGTTGAGTTTAGGCGGTCAAGCAATCGATGATATAATTTTAAAACATGCGATTGAGGGATTCAGTTTGCACTCAAATTATAATATTCATGATAGACCCGAATTGATCAGAAAACTGCGTTCAATATGTCGTGAAAACAAAGAGCGTCTTTCATCTGATAGCAAAACAAAAATCTATGTATGAAATTATTTTTAATTTCCTAAATTCAATAACTCAATAGTCCTATTAGGTGGAATTACCAAATGATCTTGAATTGAACATCGACTTAACACAAACGATACTAGATGCGCTATGTACTAAAATATATGATAAAATAATGCAACTGGTGGATCGAGTTTTGGATGTTGCATCTGTTAAAAAGTCTCAGATTGATCATGTGGTATGTTTGAAAGTTTTATATCATCTTATTACTTAGAGTTAATCAAATTACCTAGATTTAAACGAAGTAGTTTTTAGTGTCTTGTTGGTGGGTCTACCAAAATTCTCGAAATTCGCAAAAGACTGATAGACGAGTTTGGAAGGGGAAAAATACGATACAGTCCATATCCTGATCTTATCACTGCCATGGGAACGAGTATCGCTGCCAGAAATCTCAAGGCTTTGATTTTATACTAGTTTAGAGAAAAATACTAAATTTAGACAGGAATTTCTATACCATTACTGAATGTAACGCTTGAGGACTTGAAATCAGCAAAATCAAAAGCGATGAGAGTCATCAGAAAAGCCGAGGCGCCTAGAATTTTGAAAGTTAATGAAGTACTATTCTATTGTAAGGGGAGTTTTCCAGCAAGGAAATTATTAACTACTACTTTAGTGTCATACGATGTTCAAAGACTGTTTGAACCCAGAATTTGTATATTCAATACAAATACACTCACTGTTCAGCATGTGTTAAATTTTGAAAGAAATCCTTGGCCATTTAGTGTAGCGACATCACATAATGAGGTTTCGAGATCTATTTTCTTTTCTTTTTCAATGTTTAATTTTACAGCTATCATCGATACATTTTGACGGTAGCGAAAATAACGATTGCTTGTTCGAAATGTTCAATCTAGAAGCACTTCAAATTACTATAGGTTAGTTGTGGCTGTGAGTATATGTTCAATCAATAACTGTGGAATGATAAATGCAAATCGTTATGATATAAAGAGCTACCAATTTAATTCTTTTATAGCGAGGCTAAATGTAATATTTTGATTAGTTACAGAATTTTAGGCGCCAATCCACCACAACCATGGGTAGATAATTCGTCGGTCTCTTATCACAGCGGAGACGTCTATTATTTGAATCAGTCAATTGTTCAAGAAGGCAAGAAGCGTCTTAATGTGATCATTATTTTATTTTAATGGCTCTATCAAATTTATCATTAAAATTAAGGTTCATATAAATGGAAAATGGACTCGAGCTCGGGACTTTCCAATTGAGTGCTATGCAGCTCGAATAGTATCCTGTGCAGGCATTCTATATGGTTTTAATTAAGTTTGAAAAATATAATGGATAAGATATTTGAGTTATCGATGTGAAGAATAGTGGACGCATATTCCGTCTATCTGATGATGAACAGGACTGGGAGGAGCTGGACCAAATTCCACAATCTCGAGAAGGAATAGCCGTGGTTGCATTCAACGGGAAGATATATTTTACAGGAGGATTGAGAGAGTGAGAATATTCATGATTATTAGCAGAAAATAAATCTATTCATTTAGCAACATTGTATCAATGTCATGTGGTTGTTTCGATCCAGCCTCTCCTGAAGGAAACCGAATCACTGAAATCCGTGACATGAATTATGGCAGATATCACCATTCTCTAATCGTTGCTAATGATAAATTGTATGCGATCGGAGGGTGAGCATTCGTTCGATATTATTGACACGAAATAGAAAGATCATCGGGAAGGAGAGAGCGGTTAGAGCAGATGGAACACTCTTAATTAGGCACGCTATTTCGTCAAAGTTGAAAAAGAATATTTCAAACGTGGTCATGCCCTATTATGCATGTTAGAATATCCTCTTTTCCATGTTGATGATAATAGAGCTCGACGATTAAACCCTAAAATTCAGATATCAAGTCCAAATGAATGGATATTGCCAGATGATAGATGAATACGATCCAGAAGAAAATACATGGACTGATCGCGGACTAATTCGATGGGTCGAGTAATTTCCATTCTCTGGAGACATTGACTGCAAGAAAATCGATTTGTTCAAGATAAAATTCATCTAGGTGAAAATGTGAAAGTGGAATCATAAGAAACGACTATATCGAGTTTAAAAATAACCAAGTTCAAATTTATAGGATCTTTAAGAGTGAATGTCAGTAAGGACCAAAGTCGGTGTTTCCAGGGGTCCGTCGATTTGGCTGATTTTCACATATATTGTTCAGTTTTTTACGCTGATTCTCGTGGTGCTATTCGTTTTTCATAGAAATTATCGTATGCAGGATTACGGTAGCTTCAAATTTTGACAGATCCGACCTCGGGAAAAAAATCATAACTTCCTTATTTCTGAACCAAATCGAACGCGGTTTTCAGTATTGAATAGCCCACGAAAAACTCTACAAATGATGTAACTACGACCACTTGCTAGGATCAATAACTTCTCGCCAAAAAATTAATTTCCAAAAATTTGACTATGGCCGACTGCAGTTTTTCGGTTTTTTACCCAGGTTAGAGTCCGATACCCCGGCTGGAAATAGGCTTATTTTGTAGATAATTAAATTTTACATTTGAATATGTAAAAATTTCTGAAAAAAAGCGTCGTCGAAACCACGAAAAATGCGTCCGAACGCGTAAAAACAGGGTCATTATTTCATAGTATCAACTTTGACCCCCCATAACTTTCTTATTTCTGGACCAAATTTCATGATTATTTTTTTATTTTGTATATTTTGAATAGGAGAATAAAGTAAAAATATAAAGAAATTTTTTAGAAATTAATTTTGGTGGGAATAAATTACCCGAAGTTACCCTATATACCCGTACTACGTTTACGAGTAAATGACGTTGAAAAAATTTATACTTCCAGTATGTTGTGTAGAATGACATGGTGAACAACTTTTGTTCCAAGACTTACCTCGGATTCATTATCGTTAGAGCTCCAGAATTTTTTGAAGTATGACAACCAAATTCAGCATAATGCCTTTTTAATGAAAATTTTCAAAAATTCATATCTCCCTGTGTGTGCACATTCTAGAATAAGTTCTGGAACAAAAGTTGATCAACTTGAAGAGCTCTACAAGATTTCATGGAAAACTCCGACGTTAACTCACATTACACTTGTAAACACAGTGCGGGTATATAGGGTAACTTCGGGTAATTTTTCCCGCCAAAAATAATTCCTAAAAATTCATTTTATATTTTTACTTTATTCTCCTACTCAAAATCTACAAAATAAAAAAATAATCATGAAATTTGGGTCAGAAATAAGAAAGTTGTGGGGGATCAAAATTGACACTATGGAATAATCACCTTGTTTTTACACGTTCGGACGCATTTTTCGTGGTTTCGACGACGCTTTTTTTTGAAAATTTTTGCATATTCCTATGCAGAATTGAATTCTCTACAAAATAAGCCCATTTATAGCCGGGGTATCGAACTCTAGTTTGGGTAAAAAATCGAAAAACTGCGACCAGTTAATGATCACATTTTAACATTTTTTTCACATTTTTAATTTTCTCGTCAAAAGTTATAATTTTTGCAAGTTGTCACAGTTACATTATTTGTAGAGTTTTTCGTGGGCTATCTAATGCTGAAAACCCCATTCGATTTAGTTCAGAAGTAAGAAAATTACAGAGGGTTAAAGCTTGACATTCTATATAGGAATGCACTGGTTTTATGCATTTTTCGTGGTTTCGACGACGCTTTTTTTCAGAAATTTTTACATATTCAAATGTAAAATTTAATTATCTACAAAATAAGCCTATTTCCAGCCGGGGTATCGGACTCTAACCTGGGTAAAAAACCGAAAAACTGCAGTCGGCCATAGTCAAATTTTTGGAAATTAATTTTTTGGCGAGAAGTTATTGATCCTAGCAAGTGGTCGTAGTTACATCATTTGTAGAGTTTTTCGTGGGCTATTCAATACTGAAAACCGCGTTCGATTTGGTTCAGAAATAAGGAAGTTATGATTTTTTTCCCGAGGTCGGATCTGTCAAAATTTGAAGCTACCGTAATCCTGCATACGATAATTTCTATGAAAAACGAATAGCACCACGAGAATCAGCGTGAAAAACTGAACAATATATGTGAAAATCAGCCAAATCGACGGACCCCTGGAAACACCCCCTTTGCTAAGACTTGGGTTTTTGCTGAAATTCACTCTTAAATCTCTCATTTTGAAACTCATAAAATATCTATATATAATGTTCTTTTCTAGAAATTGTCTATTGAATAGTTTTAGTTCTTGTAATGTATCTTAAAAATCGTTACAAAAGCTCGAGTATATGTAGTCTCCAAACTTCAATTCTTTGCAAAAATGCGTTTTTGATAAAAGCGTGGGTTTGGAAGGAAAAATTTAGGAAGGAAGTACCCTTCAAATCCCGAATGTCTAAAAAAGCCTTATTTAGATCGACGATAAATCTGATAAAATGATTATGTGCAAAAAATCAGGACAAAATAGTCGTACACGAGCGATATTTCAGTTAGGATATGATTTAAGACGGAGTCTTTCTAAGACTCAAATAACCCATAGAGAGGGACTGCATTAGAACAAAAGTCCTTCTACCAGAATATGGTCCATATGGGTGGATAGCCCCTTGGTCACTGATCACAAAAATTAGGTTTTTAGGCCACATCCACTTACAATTTTGCCACATAGGCGAAAAAGTGGTCATCAGAAGGAACAAAGAAAACTTTTTTGCTATAGAGGATTTTCGAAAAACTTAAAAAGAAGATCATCTGTGGACTATAGCACTTCTCCTGATATATAATTTGTAAGGATAAAGCCATTTGATCAAGGCGGAAGGAGATCCCAAAGTGTCTTCACATAAGTTTTTCAGTTTGATGAGCTCTATCGATTGGTATACATGTTGTAGGGTCTAACCTTCAAAATTGAAATTTCGATTTTTGGGTCGCCAACTTTGGTGCAATAATAATGTTATTATAGTCCATTGTAAAAAACTTGACAGTCGCAGTGCCCTTCGCACAAGAGGGCGGTGCGAACAGCACGCTTCCCGCCCGCGTCGCGGCATGCATTGCGAATTCATTATTCAAACTAGATTTCCGCTTTCATTTATTTTTTCAACGTTTTCATCCGTGATTTTTATAATTATTCGGTAATTATCGATAATTAGGATATAATTACATAATTTTGCTGAGAAATTATGCTCAAGAAATCATTTTATCGAGAAAAACGATAAAAAGTCACGAAAAAACACGAAATAAACAGAAAACTAAAACCTGTATCTGTAATTATGTTCTAATTATCAATAGTTATCACAATTCTGAAGAAGAAATTCAAAAATCTATTAACAAAATAATTTTCAAAAAAAATCACTGCAAAATACGAGAAAAAATAAGTGAAAAATGGCTGTTCATTGAATCACCCAAAGGTAATTATCGATGATTACCGAATAATTATAAAAATTACGGATGAAAGCGTCGAAAAAAATAAATGAAAACGAAAATCCAGTTTGAATAATGAATTCGCAATGCATGCCGCGACGCGAGCGGGAAGCGTGCTGTTCGCACCGCCCTCTTGTGCGAAGGGCACTGCGGCTGTCAAGTTTTTTTACAATGGACTATAGTATTCCCCCTTTTTGGTACTTATTTTTGGCGTATAAGACGCAGAATTACCTGGAGAATACGAATATGAAATAAAATTTTGCTAAATATTCACATAATGTTTCAGTAGGGGCGATTTTATGCAAAATATACATGTTTTTGAAACTGCACTTCCAATAGATCACGCTGCTATTCCTCCATTGCCATGTGTTTCGCGCCTCCTTATAATGCAGTTCCTTGCTGTTTCGTGAGCGTAACTACAGGCAGCAAGTGGTTTTATGGCAAAACATTACATATTCTTATACAACTCGACGAGCTCTATCCGATGGTATAGGTTTTATCTCAAAGCTAGATCCCGAATTCAAATTCTCCTGGTAAGCTTAGTTTTTTTTTTACGTTTGTGAATAATATTTTTATTATATGTGTACCTTTGTTTGTGATAAAATCTTGAAATTTATAAACATAGACTTCAGATATGTATTCATAACAATACGTGCACATATACTTTTTCAGATTCTATGTATCACAATACGCAATTTATTACATACGAGAATTATTCGATTGTGATATATGAGAGAAGAAAAATTGTGCACATCATTCAAATAGGACAGTGGTAGAGATCGAGATCAATGTTCGATGATGGTATTGAGTTCCGCTTTAAACAAGTCGAATCTGTACTGAATTTCGTCATAATCTTCCGGAAATGTATTCAGCCATTCAAAATATTCCTCGATTTTTGATTGGCATTGATTGGTTTTCTCGAGTGTCATCTGAATGGAAAATAAAGGTATTTAAGTTCAATCATGGCATGTTTTCTTAAAAAATAATTTTCCCACCCTCATTCCATCTATCTTTTGGCTTTCGCTGTGAAGATATGTATCGAAATTTCGACGTAAACGACAGACTTCTCTAAACAGATCATCGGCCTCTCGATTCTCCGCCGCTTCCTTCACAAAATGTGCAATATCAGCCTGAATTTAATCAATTTATTCTTATAATCATAACAATTTATCATCACTGTGTTCTTTCTTGGTCCGTCGTATTTGTAAGTGAACTTAACAGTTCTTTTCGTACGTTCCTCGATGTGAGTTACTTTTAGTATTCCATTCTCATCGATTTCAAAGATCGTCTGAAATTCAAACTCTTAGGTAATGCTTGTAAAATGAATATTTACAGTATGGGGACTTCCGCGTGGTTGAGGACTTAGATTTTCCATCAAAATGGATCCTATTTTGATGTTGTCTCTTGTACGAACTCTTTCGCCTTCATATATGTCAAGTTCGAAACGTTGTTGATTATCCACTGTTGTCACGGTTTCTAGTCTTTTCTGCAAGTTAAATGTTGATGCATTTGGGATTTATAACAATTATTAGGCAGTAAAGCGTTATCCCCTTTTAAATAGGAAATAAAGCGGAATAGTGTATTGGGGAAACATGATAATTAAACATTTTTCTATATCGATCTCCACTATTTTTGACTTTATTTATATTAGATCTTCAAAAATTTGCATCCGATCTTATTATATTCATTTATAAGATACTCATAGGATGACTGAAAATGCTGACTTGAAATCTCTTACAGGTTCGCAAGGATAGATAGTTCCTCTGGGAATGACGACTTTGACAATTCCTCCACGAAGCTCGATTCCAATCGATAGGGGCACAGCTCTTTGGCTGTCGAGTTTCATGTGAGAAGCTGCATAGATGCGTTGACTGCCGATGTTCGGAACATCGTTGCGAGATGGCAAGGGCTCATCTGGTAACTGGATTCGAATTATTTTTCAATATAAACTATTATCATGAAATACAAATTAAAATTTCTAAATCGAAAATTTTATTAAAAATTATCTTTCAAAATTAAGACGGAGTTTATTTTGAAGATATAAACATTTTATGAAACCCTCATTTATACAATGATGAATATGTTTGTTTACCGGTTTGTTAGGATCCATTTGTGAGGCAAGAATTGCAGCTCCAATTGCAACGGCCTAAAATAGGTATCTTTTCTTGCTGAAAACGAGTTTTCATGCAGCCTAACCTCGTCTGGGCTGATGTTGTTCATGATATTCGCTTTGGGGAATTTCGCCCTCACCAATTCTTTGATTCGCGGAATTCGCGTCGATCCACCCACCATGAGCTGAAGATAAACTAATATTTAATCGGGTGCATGTTCTTTGATCATACAACATCGTTAATTTGACTGATATTCAGCTCAGCCTTTGCAAGCGTCTCGTCAATGATTCCCATAGTCGACTCGAAGTAATCGTTGCACAGCTCGTTGAATCTCTTTCTATCGATCTTGTAGATGTGCTGGTAGCTTTTTCCATTGATCGTTACTGACATCTGAATGTTCGTAATTAGACTATTCACATACATATTGGATTGGTCAGCTGGAATTTGCGGAACTATTTTTGGAGATTTTTTTTAATTTGAAATAGTGGGGAAAGAAATTTTAATTCCTTTTCGATTCCGGAATTTTGAAAAATTTCGTTCGGATTCTGTAGATCTTCAGCATTTTTAATTTAGCTCCGACATGTATACGAATTGGTGCGTGTGTGTATTGGACCCATATTATGGACAGACATCTTCAATTCTTATTCTTTCATCGCTGCTACGAAAGGTAAAACAAAAAGGTGAGCGAAATCAAAGATACAATGAAGGATGATGGAAGTTTTGAGAATGAATATTCCACTAAATTTTTTTTTAAATCTGCGACCAATACCTCAATTGTCTGGGGCGACGCCATTCCCGACATGTTCTCCTTCGCAACTCTTGCCTCATTCCGTAATCTCCGTATTTGCGTCGAATCTTCGATGGGAAATGAAATTGCATTTGCTTCTTCAAACGATCGCGTGAAATCATTGACAATTGCTGTATCAAAGTCTTCGCCGCCTAAAATCAAGCAATTTTCTTCTTTCGGATGATTATGACTAACCTAGATGTGGCAAGCCATGAACTGCGAGAATTTTGAGCTGCTCATTTACGATTTTACCAATGGAAACATCAAAAGTACCTGAAGATTAATCATCGAAAAGTCATAATTTATGTCAAGCTTGTTGAATCTGGCCAATTACGAAGGATCAGATGACTAATTTAGTTGATCGAATTGGAGTTTTTGGAAAAAGGATCCCAGCCCGTCAACGTGCTTAAATTATGCTCCTACCTCCTCCGAGGTCGTAGATCAGAATGGTTTTATTCTCATAGCCGCCCGTCTTCATGCCGAAAGCAATTGCTGCAGCAGTCGGTTCGGAAATAAGCTTGACACGCTCGAATCCAGCTAGTTTGGCTGCTTTCTCGGTTTCCAATTTCTGTTTCGTATCGAAATACGCCGGATGAGTTATAACAGCATCTTTTATATCGTCACCGCCCCAGTAACACTAAATATTTAGATTATTTTATCATTATCAAAATAATTGGCATACTATGGCATACGCTCTTAATTTCTTCAGTAATTCAGCCGACACTTCTTCAGGAGCAATTAATCGTGGCTGACCGTTTTCTTCTATCTTTATCATTGCTTTTCCCTAAAATGAAAAGAAATAGAAATTTTCGAAGAGAATTTTTATGGCAGATAAAGTTATTGAAGAATCGATTAGTTAAATAAAATCATAAAGAAAAATTATTTTAAAAAAAAAACTGAAAAGTCGTTTCTCTATCTTCTTACTACTTTTGCATATTTTTTTTGTTTATTTGCAAGTTTATGAAATAGCGACATTCTGATCATCAAAGATTGAGTCTGAATTCGTACTCACATCATTTGGAGGCCTGGTTTCTCGCACAACACCAAACGACCACAGTCTTCTATCCTTAGTGACAGCAGCGTCTTCGTATTGTCGACCAATTATTCGCTTTGCATCTTCAAAATTATCAAACACTTATTTGCTTTAGAAATTGCAATTCAGTTACCATAAATCAGATTCTTCCCAACTCGCGGAGCTGATAAGGCAGACTCGCCAACCAGGACACTATTCCCACCAAAGAACACGCATGATGGCGTTGTGTTTTTGCCTACAATCACAGGTGTTATTTTAGAAGTCACAACTTGTTAACATAGTCAAAATTGGTGAATTTTCGCGATTTAGATTTTCATCGTTTTTTTCTTTCAAAAATCTAACCCAACTTTTCTGTAGCTCAGGCTTTTGGTAACAGAATGCTGGGATCAAATCTCAAGAATAGAAAATACGCATTAGAGAAGCTAGAAAATTTCAGTCCTATTCATTGTTGGACAGCCCATGAAATGGTGACAGATGGACAGATTTTTTTAAGATCACGCAAAGCAGAATATAAAATTATCAAAATTTGCAACTCAGATTCTTCGCAACTATAGGCAAAATAGTACGGAGAAAAATAACCGAATCATTCCACACCTAAGAAGGTTCGCGAAGTTGCAAAAAAAATTTTTTTTAAAACCCCCCTCGAAATTTGTCATAAAGTCGTTTCCGCACTCAGTTACTAATTAGCTTACCCATATCATTTGGAACTATTTTAATATATCCATTATTATCTTGAATCGCAACACAGCATCGAGTTGTTCCCAAATCGATTCCAATTTGGTAGCTCATTACGTCAATTCGATGTCTATCTATAAAAATCGATCATGAAATAATAAAGTAGTACGAAACATTTATACCAAACGGAAAACTGCGTTTCAATCGATTTTTGAAAAGAAAATCACACTAAAAGACAAAGTGAAGTAAAAAAGTGTCATGCCAATGCAGCCTTGATAAAAGAGCGATGAATTTCAAATGTTAGTCAGCAAACGCAATATTAGTCGTGCATGTTTGTTTCGCAAAATTGTTTGTAAGTTAGTAGCGGTCAAAAGTTTTGCATATAGCTAGAGAGCGCAAGCTCCGCCCACTTTGTGCGGACAAAATTAAGAAAGAAAAGCTTTGTCAAAAATTTCAAAAAACTAGAAAATTTGCGAATTGATTTTTTTCTGATTTTCCTTTTCCCACTATTTAGATATGAGCCTAGGGAACATTTTTTCTTCCGGAATATGCCCCCGAAACACGAGTTGAGTTCGCGAAAATCGACCACTGAAATTTTAAAATCGCTCGTTTGAGCTTCATAGGCAGTGCTCATCATTTTCTCAAGCTGAATATGAAAGAATAGTTTTTCTGGTTATTTTGTGATAGAAAATGCATCGGTTTTCAGCCCGCCGCTGGAAAAAACGATTTCCCTAACAATCAGATAAAAATTACGAAGAATCTATTTAGTAGTTTCATTCTCCGTTCTTCAATGATCAACTTCAAACTCATTAATTGCAGACTTTCTCATTCAGCCAATACTTTTACTATTTCCATTTCGAAATAATACTGGTGATTGTTTAGGTCTCTTAACAAAGATGCTAGCCAAGTTGCCAGTCGAAATTATAAGGTTAGTCTCAAAATTATGAACACACCATATATTTTTAGATTTTCAGAACATAAAGAAGAGTTCCAATGAAGTTGATAGTGATGATATAATCAGACATCGATAACAAATATATCACTACACTTTTTATCGAAATGACGCTTAAACTACGACGCCAGTGATGAAAAGTTCATTTTTTGCTTGTCTCAAAATTATGAACGCAATTTGCGTTCAAGAAGCACTACGCCTCAATACTTGAATTATTCCGGCTTAAATTTTGTACACAGATGCTCTAACATATTCCGCATATATCTGCAAGATTTCAATCCGATTCAATTTACTATTCTGTTTCTACGATTTTTTTACTGAATTTATCCCTTAACTATGGAAAATGTTAAAGTTTCTTCAAAAATTCAAGGGATGAGAATTTCATACGATATACGGAAAAATGACATAAATTCTGGAAATATATTCCATCCTGCTTCTTTTGTGATCAAATAAGTCTTTTTGCATCACGTTACTGGGGATCGCCATTTTATCAAAAATTTTACGTCACCTTAACTATGGGAAAATATGCCGTTTAAAGCAATTTTTTAAAAAATGTTATTCCAGGCTCATATAGATTTTCTTCATTATAAATTGTTATGATATTTTGGCAGTGGTTAAAATGATCAAATTGTTTAGAATAATTTGCATCGAAAAAATTCGGATAATCTAACGGCCGAGCTCAATCGGATTCATGGGACGATCATCGAAAAGATAGAAATGTGGGCAGATTTGGAAAGTTCGTAGATAATCGTGAAAATTTAGAGAGCACAAGCCGAGTCGGGATCGTAATGTTTGGACCCGTCAACATCTCTATTTAAGACAATTCCTAAGAAATGAAGGGGATAGGCTACAGAACTTTATGGCAGATGAATGACTGTTTTTAGCATATTGATCTTTCGCACTTTTTCTGTGTATTCACTCACAAGAAACCACTGTTCCTTCGCTATAATTCATTTCATCGTCTCATAGCGTTCTTTCATCGATTACGAATAAATTTTTCTGAATATCTTCGAATTGAGAAGCTTTCAGGTAAATGCTATCCAGTCTTGCAGTAGAGATAATTTTGATGAGTCTTGAATACTTGACATTCGACGAAGTAGAAAGCCTTGCCTGGACGAACAAACGGATTATGGGGATAGTTAGAAGGAATCTACCGATTGCACTTCGTCCAAAGATAATGATAGAACGAATCACAATTAGCAAAGGAGAGGTTATTGGATAGGTAATCGAAATTAATTTACGCAATATTTAAGGGTGGTTTTACATGCTGTATTGAATTGACTAAGGAAATGGAAAAGGACCAAAAGAAAGTCTTTTCGTTCCCGGCGTGTGTACGCAAAGTCAAAGAGGCTAACAAGAGGAAAGAATACGATGAGGCCGTAATTAAATTGTTCGTTTGGAACTGCCGTAAGTAGTTATAGCTGAAATTAAATAAAGACGCTTATTTCAGTACAACCATTATCATCACAGAAGGAGAAACTGGTTGTTAGGACGTCTTAGAGAGTGCAATTTGAGCCTACATCACGTATTCGCTCTAGCCAATGTTCAGAGAGTCGAAATTGTAGGTTTAATTAAAATAACTCAAAGTTTATTTGGGGTTAATTTCATTTAGATTGATAGGAACTGCCAGAACAACGAATTCCTCCTAATGAAACAGCTCGAAACTGTTCGTGGAACTATTTATAAAATCCTGGTTTAGTATTATTTTACATGCTATACAATTCCGTTAAATTGTAAGCATACGAATATGTGACGTATGCTTAGAGCCACCAGTATCTGCATAAATGGTCATCTGGCTCACTATTGATCACTATTGATCTAATTGATCTATCATATATAATTCATTTATAAAATAAGATGTTCAGTCATGTTTTATTGATGCCCAATTTCATCATTTTTCTGTTCAAAGCATGATTCAGTCATCGTAAATTTTTCCCCGATTTCATTCCACATGAAATACACACAAATCAGACTCAGATACACTCGCAATAATTATCGCGAGTTATAATCTAGGTTGATTTATCGCATTGCGTCGTCGTTTTTCGGCCAAACTTAGTCAGTATTTACCCGGTCGTGTCCGAACTTGTCTACTAGTAGGCAAAAACGGCGATCTGACAAACGTAGAGATAGCGATCGGTCGAAATGTCGAATACCCTCGCGTAACGCTACGCACAGATTTTAGTCAAAACGACAAAATCAGCCGATTTTTGCCCGTCGAACATTTTTGTTGAGTTATTTCGCCGTTGCACTTTTACGCAACAGAATCAGCGTGTCTGGTGAAAACAAATGCGCATACGTCAAATTGGCTGGAGTATGTTGCATGCAAGGAAAGTCCACGATAATAGAGGACTCTTTTAGTTTTAAATATGCCAGTAAATGTAAACAGAGTACCTTAGCAGGGAAGACTTTTAAAATCTAATTTTAAAGAGCGATATTGAAACGTAGAAGAAAATTGTTCATTATTGCAAAGATTCAGCTAAACCTTAACTAGATTTTTATTTGCTGACATTGACACCCTTTCATTCGTCACGCATTTTTACGATCATTATCATTATCCGTTGACTGATCGCTATTATATCGGTAGCCGAAAACGTCGGTTTCAATGTCAAAGCGTCAAAGATTCGAGTAAAATGTCCTTTTGTAGTGTAAAGCGTTGCGCCTTCGGGGCTGCAATAATGATAATGCCTTCTCAAAGCGACGGGTCGATTCCCTTGCCTTTTCTGTTGCCCCATTAGCAGTGGTTTGCTTGTCAATTCACGTCCCAATTCCTATAATTTCGTCCCCTATCACATATATCGAAAAACTCGATTACAATGCAGGAAAGCCCTGAATAATTGAAGCTTCGAAACGAAATTCAACTTTTCAGCGTCATTTCCGTGATCAATGTGATCTGTCCAAAATTTACTAGGCGTTGTGTGCTTCATTGATGTCCAAATTAGAGTTTGGTTGTTTTTCTATTTCTACCACAATAGTCCCTCGATATGAATTGGGAAGTTTTCGTCGACAAAAAATTTTCGTATAAAGCGCGTTTCCGATATGGTGCTTCTCTATTTTGCATGCAGAAAAATTTCCGACTATTTTTTTTATTAATCATTCTGTTTTGATTTTTTTTTCAAAGTTAAAATGAGTTTATAAAAAAAATTCGTCACGAGGCATTTGGGCTATTTTTGAATAGACGACTTATTTTTTATTTCGATTTAAAAGGGCATTTACGCATCGACGTTTCCATTGATGCTATCACTTTTTACACCTGTCTGTCGCGCGCGAGCGTCGTTTTTCTCGTTAAATTGTCCTAAACCCCCGAAAAACCGTCGAATTGCCAGGTTGAACTGTTCAAACTCGATAAAAAAATCGGGGTGTATCGTCACACTCAATCGCGTTGTATGTCCGTCATGTTTGAGTACTCGCGCGCCAAAATAAATCGTTAGAATTTTGACCTTCTCTGGAAAGAAGTTTGGTCCAAAATTCAAACAACGAGTAAATTAGTGGTCTTCGGAACAATTTTGATAATCTTTTCAAAAGAAAATTCTGAGATCCATATCCTCCTTTGAGCAGAATTCCTATACTTGATCGGCTCACTATTGTGTTCTTCACACACAATTCTTGCATCGCTCATACGGATTTTTAGAAAATTAGCAAACGAAATTTTAAATCATCCATTTTTACCGAGTTTCGGACTATCGAGCGAGCGTAAAAAGAAAATGCTACCCAAAGTGCTTATTCATTATACAATAGATACTATTGAGAAAGAGCCAATTTTTCTGCACAAAGTCCTACAGGTTTTGCAGAGTGGTGGCGGCAGCTTATGAAGAAAAGGCGAGGAAAATGTGCGAAATGAAGAGAAAAGTCCGTTTGAGTGATGCAAGAGTTTCGCGTGAAGCGCACAATGGCGAGCCGATTACAGTATTTCTGCCACCTATAAAATCTTCACCGATGAAAAAATTATGATCCACAAATTAGCATAGCCATTTATAGTAGTGCCTAGAAATGCGATTGGTCAGTTCTGCTAATCTCTATTCCCACGACCGAATACAGTTTTTCTAGTCATCTTTCGCCAGACGCATCGCTATGCCTATGTTTGCCTTCATGGCGTTCTTTCCTCTTTTTAATTTGCATAATATTTTCTCAGATCTCAATGTTTTCTCTTTTTCATACATTGTCTTTATCTTTGTGTATCGTTTTCCTTTCTATCCTTTCTTCACTATGCTTCGTCGGTTCTGATTCTTTCAGCATCCCAATTTTGCCTGGCATTCCTGTGTCCATCTTCGGAACGGTATTTTCCCCGTTCTGATTCTCCGACCATCCCAATTCGGCCTCGTCTTTTGCCAACGTCGATGGCAATCTTCTCGGTCCTCCTCCGTTCGCTCGCTTGTCTTCGCCTTCCTAATTTGGACGCCGAAGGCGTCGCTGCGTTGTGTTGATTTTATTCATATTTTCCTCCCCCCGCAGACTCTCACTTTCCACGTTGTTTTCTGCCATTCTTTCTTGTCGGAGGCCTGCGCATTCCAGAAGGCCTTCCAAATGTCCTCTTTCACACGCAATTGAACGGATTCCATTACTTTCCCCTTTCGTGTTTAGGTTTACATGTTTCATAATTTGGCGGTGTCGTATTTCTGGATCAAAACATATAACTCTCTAAGTATTCTTTAAAGCCAGGAAAAGGAGTGGCATTTCAGAGCCTTCAAATTTTAATCCCTCTTCTAATCGTTGATCCTATTGATAAAAGCTTCTTCTGTTCAATAGTTCCATGCCGCTCTTTGTCAATTGTAATTGGCGTCATGAAAATACTCAAAGCCTCCGTTTCTGGCTCAAATTCGAAGCTAAACAGATTTGATTGGAATTTTCAGCGCCCATTCCAGTCATCGTGTATCTTTTTCTAACGCCTTACAGCCGGCTACGTATGTGTATCCATTTCGTCTAAGCATACGCACACAGAATCAGATTTGGACATGTCATTACACTATCCCAATGCGCGCGCCTTAGTAGCCCCAAACCCATTTGATCTGATTTAAAGAAAACGCGGAAACGTCGAACAGAACTATGCAACGATGATTCTGTCAAATCTGCTGAAGAATCTATCTCTTCTCTCTTTGAGGACCTCCTAATATTTTTCTTCATTGATCAAATTTCTCGTTACTCATGTTGTACAGCCTTATTCTTTACTCTTTCTCTTTCCCAGCCCAGCTGAAATTTTTAGATTTGACGCTGAAGAAGGTTGGGCAGGCGGCAAAAGCTGTCACCACCGCATGGCAGGCGAAGTTAAGCATCATTCGCTAATTTGAGTCAGCTTGGGCCAATTGTCCGGGGTACGAGTGCCATCCGCAGGTGAAAATTTCTTTCATCGCGGGGTTCGCAGGGGGCGATTTTACCTTTTTCCAAGCACGGTTCAAAAGCATAGTATGCGATCTGAAGAGGAGGATTGCTGGATTGTTCCTATAGCGGAAGAAACCTTGCAGGGGTGCTTACTTCCCACACCATTGTTTGCGCTTCAAACTTGAACCCTTCCGCGTCCCTACCGGTGAATCGATTTTCCCTGCAAAGATTAGCATACTGCTTTGGACGCGTGAGGACGGTGAAACCTTGAAGGTCTTTTGATTCAGCATCATCATATTCATGTTTTCCGTGATCGTTGATATCAGGAGCAGATTTGAATGGAGATCTTGCATGTTTAGGGCATTTTCTTTTATGATTGTTCTTCTAGCACTTTTGCATCCATTTTTCTTCCAAAATTTCTCATATTTCAGAGCCAATTTGCAGGATTCACGCTGTATCTTTTCCTTCCATGATTTCAAAGAAGCAAGTCTACCAAAATCAATATGACCTTCCTTTCGAAATTTTGTAATCCTCATCTATCAATATATGATCTTCACCCCCTAAATTAGGTCTATTTTCTAAAATCGCCTTCCAATATATTATATAGAGTGAAACTTCTGCTAACTTTCAATTGCAAGCCGCTCGACGCATCGATGTTTTGATCGAGGAGAATTTGAAGTGCTGCGCGGGGAGAAATTGGGAATGTTTCCCGAAGCAGAGATGCAAAGGGGATATCGAACTAAAGACGATGACCTTGCAGAGCGAGTGACATCAATTGAAGATCGATGAGGAATTCAGGGAGGATGCCTGAGGAATAGTCGGCAACTGAGAAATAAGTTGACCCGTCCTTCACATTCCCATACTTTCACACGCTCGAACAAACTTCGGGGGCTCTTTGAAGTTTTGACCCTTGTGAGATAGTTTAGAAGTTCCTAGATAAGGAGGAATCCGTTCCGATTTCTGTGATCCTGACTCAGTACAATTTTTCTCGTTTCTCAAATCTGTCTAGCCACTGGTAAAAAATCTGTTCCACTATAATGCCCTCCTTGACAGGTTCAACCCAAGAACTTCGACTCTTTGTTATTTGGACATGATTTATTGTCGACTCTTGAAGTTCTCTACTATCTCTATCCAAATCTCGATTGTCCATGCAAAATTGATCGATTTGACTCGTTTTCGAACTTGAAGTTTTGCAAATCGGCGATTTCCATGTGATTTTTCTCGTAAAAACATCCCAGTTTCGCCAATTTCTGACATGTCCTAATCATCTTTTCCTCGTCCGGTTGCCTCCAAATTCCAAATTCCTTGCGGGGTTTAGCGCTGCAAATTCGAATTTATTTTCAAGCCACGAGATTTTCGTCGACGTCTTCAAATTTGACCTCAAAATTCTTCAAAGTCGTCTGAAAAATTTGCACCGCCACAATGGGATTAGCTCCTTTCATTCTACAGGGATTTTCGACGTTTTCGCTAACCTTCATCTTGCATTTTTGCGTTCGGTTTGCTTATTCTCTAGATTTCTTTAAAGATTTAGAAACCACAGCCTATTTCTTGTTACTATTCTCCATTTCCACTTAATCTCATATTCCCTCAATGCCTAGCTTCTTTGTTATCCCCTAAAACACAACACTATTTCTCAGCTTCATCCTGTACTTCGTCAATGCCAACGGTCTCACACTTTCTCTATTTTCAATCTTTCTTTTCCCACCCGTTTTCAATGCTATTCCTTCAAATTTGAACTCTCAGATTCTCTTCTCTAGTTCATAGCTTTCCATATGATCTCATCGTCTGAATTTCTCGAACTCATAACTTACGATAATATTTCGCAAAATCATCATCGTTGTATCTCAACGAAGAATCAACTTTTCAATATAGTGTCAACTTCGTTTTTCTCTCATTGTTATGATTAGTTTCTGAGAAACAATAACTTTGCCGCATATTGCTTGCTTTGCCATTTGGGGAGAGGTATTGTTGATTTTTCTCCGATTTTTTTGACCATTAGTCTAACATTTCTGACTTTTTGAAGGCCATAAATAGAACAAGCTTCACATGTTGGTACAACCATTACCGAAACTATTTGGTTAGCATGAAAAAATCTATGCATCTTTTAGCTATTCATCAATGAATTCAGACTCTAGAAATTTCTAAATTGAATCACGATGAATTTGCATAAGTTGCAAATCCGAATTCGCAACTCTAACGTCCATTCTCGTAAGTCAAAACTAACGACGTATCCGTCAAATTTAAAATTTTAGTTTTAAATCGACATGAAAATTAGAGCCCTTCCAAGTTTTAAAAATGCCGCAACTTTCTTCTGACCAAACTCTACCTATGTACTTTGCTTCTCGTCACACGAAAAGGTCGAAGCTTCGCCCACCTTTCTTGTAGACACCACTTTTAGACGACCTTCCCAGCGAATGCTTGCGTTACGTATAGCGCTAATTTGATTTTAGGACATATAGCAGAATTGTCGCCTATTTTTGCGTTGCATTTACATTCTGTTCCGAAAAATTCAAAAACTTGTTTTCGCACGTTAGACTGTTCAAATTTACAATGTGTACTTGGAAATTTTAATTACATCGAAATTTATGCAGCGTCTCGCGGGAGAAATTTCCGGAATCAAACATCTGAATTCCTCGTTTCAAGGTCATTGAATTTTAGGTTCATATAAATCAGGCTAATTTATGCCGGTTCAAATTCATGCTCGAATTTCATGCGGCTATAAATATTTTCTCAGGTATTTATTTTTTCACGGGTTGAAATGACAGGTCGATTTCGTGGCCTCTTGTCATGATGCATGGCTAGTTCACTAATTTGTTAGCCTAATCTGAGATAATCGGATGAGATTCTGCGTTTTTTAACCTAAGATAATGAAAAATGATAGGATACTCTAGCATCTTTGAGATCTTAATTTTTATAGCGCGATCGTCTCGGCTACTTGTTTGTTTCAAAAACATGAAATAGTTCATGAGAAAGAATTTTTCATCGATAATTTCCGCTATGCACTAACTCCATGTCTCGGCATAAATCAAGACATCTTCAATCAATAAACCCTCGTAAGGGCGTGTTTGCAAAAAAAAACTGAAGATAAATTGATAACCATCTTTGCGAATAAGCTGATTATTGATATCCCTTTTCATCCTTTAACGCGTTCGTTATTCTCCCACTTCACTTTATCGGTCATAAATCTAGCCCCCAGTCGACCAGGGCGCATTTTTTTCCCACTCTCACTCATCATATCACTTTCTTTCGGTATCATTAAGAACTTTTCCTTCGTATTTTCACTCTTGCAGACATGTTATCCAATTTCATTTGATGTTTCAAAAAGCTACCTACTACGATGCATTTTGTCATGCTGATCATAGCTTTCTTGAATTTTTCTCTATTTATAAAAGGCGAATTTTCATATAGCGTTAACCCCAATTGTTTGTTTTTACCCAGTCCTAATTATTTCCTCATTTCACTTTAGGTAATTTCCGCCAAGTTTTCCTATTGTTGAAAGTGTGTCAGATCCATTAAACTCTAGGCGTGAAATTATTCGTCGTAGAAAAGATTTGCGTCATTTTTTGCACAAGATTTCCCAAATTGCTCAGTTTCACTAGATCGTATTTTCTCTTGACTTGATTTCACTCACTCGATTTCAGAGATCTTACTCGGGTTTAAAAATCTCTGAGATCAAAGAGAGGTTGAGAGAAAATTCATTACTTTAGACCACTATCTTCCATGCAGTAATTTTCTCATCTCGTAAAAAATTTGATCGTATCGATTTTTGCCCATCCATAAATGCTAAATCGAGATATTTCAGGAATTGGACCAGACCGGCTACAAAAATGGGGAGGCGGATGAAAAATCCTGCCTATCGAGGTCTTCTTATCGATCCGACGTCAATGATTTCACTATCATTAGTCGTGTTTTCACTGGCGACGACGTTATCACTGACCGAGGCAAAGACGCCCACTCTTCCTGAGGAGTAAGCAAACTTTATTAGACATTTTATGATCAAGCGAAAGCAGTAATCGCAATAAATTGTCTGGATAGTTAGTAAATTTAATGCATTTATGAGACATACCGAATTTCTCAATTTCAGAAAATTCCTCGTTATTCGAGCTTCGCCGGAAACGAAAGAGCAGCTAGCGATGGTTCGAGAGTTGCACGATAATCAGCATCTTCATGAGGTAAGAATTTTGGAACTTTTCGAGAAGTCGCACGATAATTTTAGATCGACTTTTGGTTGACCCCTACAAAGCTTCGACAGAAAGCCGATATGATGATTCCGGAGAATCGGAAGAACTGGCTGATTCAAATCCTCAACGCCTACAATATTTCCAGCTTCGTCACAATTGAGGATGTGCAACAGTAAGAGTGAAATCTTCAAATACATTCTCTAGGCCCCGATAATTTCCTAGATAAAGGAAATTTTTTTTTAATAATAATTTGAAAATCGTCATGCTTGTATCAAAACTAAATAAGGAGCATAAAGCTTGTCAAAAAATATGTATTTCTTGAAACATAAGTATTTCAGACTGATCCTCGAACGCGAACATAACCCTCAGAAAAAGAAGCTACTCGATATCTCGTTCAGTAAACGACTCAAGGATGAGGGAGGCAACAGGGCCAGAGTAGGGAGTTCATAGAAAAGTTCAAGAAAATTCTCATTCCAATTCCAGTATAAATTCGGCGATTACGGCTCCTACGAGGAAATCGTGCAGTGGTTGGAGAACATCGAGAGATTCTATCCCGACAAGGCGAAGGTTATCAGCATTGGAACGACTGCAGAAGGAAGAGCTATCAAGGGCATCAAGGTAAGTAGGTCTCAAAGGAACTAGTGAGATCTTCGTATGCTAAATCTACCTTTTCATTTGGTCAATATTTGGCTCTCTTTATCTTTGACGGTCGAGTTTCTTTCAGATAGGGACGAATGTCTGGCGCACCGATAAGCGTATCGTCTGGGTTGATGCCGGGATCCACGCGAGAGAGTGGGCCGCTGTGCATACTGGCCTGTACTTCATTGATCGGGTATCGTCGGCATGAGTTGGTCATTTTTAAATCCTAGAATTTCAGCTGATCGCTGACTATGGCACTGATCCCGTGGTTACCAAAGCTGTTCAGAATCTCAACTTTTACATCATCCCAGTGTTGAATCCAGATGGGTACGAGTACACGAGAAGTGATATCACTCCACAGGTAAACCAAATGAAATGATAAGAAAAGTTGGACTTGATAATGGCTAGATCCGTCTGTGGCGAAAGAATCGCTCCGGAATAACCTGCAAGAAGGATCGGTGGTTCAGAGACAGATGCTGTGGTGGAGTCGACTTGAATCGAAACTTTGACTGGTTCTGGGGAGGTTGGGATTACTTTTCTTTATTTTTCTGATTGATAAAAAAAACGATTTCAGAAATTGGCTCAAGCAACGACAAATGTTCCGAAATATATCAAGGAAATAACGCTTTCAGTGAAGCGGAATCTCGGTAAGTTAATTTCGGAATTATTGAAATGTAGCAGGTCAAAGGCCGAAAATTTCAACAATCAGTGAACATTGTCAATTTGAACTCTCGAGTGATCATTATCTATTGTCTAACATGGAAAGCATTTTTGAAAAAAAAACTAATTTTGCGAATTATTGCATTTTTGAAAGAGAGATGCGCATGGAGATAGGGCGAATTGTTGAATTGTTGATGATCATCAAGAGTACAGCGATCGAAAAATTTTGATAATCCCGAACTATCATGTGCAAATCGAAAATCTGAAAGGGAATAACTGACAACAAAATGTTTTTGTGGAACTCGAGAATATCCAAGCGTCAGCTCTTCCATGTCACGATTAATCTATTTCTCTGCACAATAATGTATGATCCATTTCTCAGAGCCGTTCGAGATATGATCTTCTCGCCTGAGATGCGTGGCAAGGTCGACGCCTTCATCACGCTCCACACTTACTCACAAATGTGGATCCATCCGTTCTCGCACCAACGTAAAACTGTCCCGGAAGATATCGCTGATATCGTGAGTTTATTGAATCGAGAACAAAATTAACTTGACTATTAGGAGCAAGTTGGAAAGCGCGCTGTTCAAGCCTTAGAGAGCACCTTCGGAACTCAGTATCGTTTCGGAACGGGGGCTGATATTCTTTGTAAGGGATTTTCAGAGATCAACTCCAGATCAGAGAGTATTTCAGACCCTTCATCTGGAGGCTCCGACGATTGGGCCAAAGGAAAGGGTGGTGCCAAATACGCCTATCTCTTGGAGCTGAGACCTGGCGAAGAAGGTAAATTTGATTAATGAGGCTGCACTGAATCAACAAATCTCTTCTAGTCTGGGACGGATTTGTCTTGGACTCTCGTCAGCTTATTCCCACCGGAAAGGAGACTTGGAACGGCATCAAAGTCGTTGTCCAAGCCGTGTTGGATAGATTGCCGAGAACCGGTGAGCTAATTTTCTCTACAATTGATGTTGTGTAGAATCAGACTGGTCAGTTTATGCTATTAGCTTGGAAATATTTTCAGTGCTGCAAATTTGACATGGCTGCGTTTATGCTATACAACTATGTGAGCTAGCATGAATTTTATGAAAAAAAACTGCATGAAGGTGATAGGTTTGTAAGTTGAGGCATGACGAATGAGCCTGAATGAACAATGCGATTAGTGTGAAAACCTGCACCAGTCTGATGCAAAGTATCCATGTGTTGAAGCTTTTCTTGGTATTTTTAGTTAGCGATGTAGAAAACGACAAAACCCCTTAGGAGTTGCATAGAAATCGACGATATTTGCTTCTACACGGCTTACGCGCAGATCAGTCTGGCATTATTCAGTTTTCCGAGCAAAAATTAATTAAGTTTTAAGTGACTACTAAATTCTCTGAACTTCCATAACATTTTCCGATGACTTTGCACTAAATCTGAATTTCTTACTAGACGAAAAACTGCACCAATAATTCAACAGAGTGATTCTAATCCAAGAAAACCCAATGTCGGACTGATAAAATGTAGAAAGCGTGCTTCGATTAGTTCATAGAATCGCTATATTCCAGAGGGAGTGCCCATTAGTAATTCCCGCATTGCGACTAAACGAAACGCTTCATCCACGTCCACCAACCTCAAAAACAACGAATCGGAACTAAGCGCTGGAGACGAGGTCCAAGAAATGGACCAATACGAGTATGAGGATTTACTTCGACGTATCGGACGTGAACGTGTATTTGACGAATACGTCGTGGATGACGTGTTCCTCCAGAATCTCACTGCAACCCCTCCATCGACGACATCGCGGCCAAAGATTCTGATTACGACAACAGTGAAGAAAGGTCTCGATTTATCATCTTCTACTACTACTACTACTACTACTACTGACATGCCGAAAGAGCTAACTCTTGATCCGCTACGGTATTTACAAGGTCACGAGGGTCCTTCGTTTACCAGACCGCTCGAAGTCGTACGCGTCAACGACAAGTCTCGCTTCGTACTAGCCATTCGCAAATTCATGTATCCCGAGTCGGGTCCCAATAATGCTCATATCGCTACGTCCAATTCGCTAAATTCACTAATCTATGACGATCTAATCGCTGATAATTCGCTCGACTCTCAACCGCTGAGTGTGACTAATACCGGTAATCGAGAGAGGTTTTTTGTTCATGCATGATATTCAGCACCACCACAAGCATGCCAATGCCACTCCGTCCGCACCCACGAGCACCCATGCACCGTCCCCCTCAGTTCATCAACCCATTGTTGCACATACCCCAAACCACCTGTCCCTAAAATGAATCGACCGTTCACTTCATTTTCGCCTTCTTCCAGACATTCCAGTTTCCGACCTGCTTCTGTTCCCGCTATGATCACCCGCCCTCCCATTCGAATGCCTCATCCACCCCTTAGAGTCCGTCCACAACCTCGCCCCCTTCCATTCATATTCAAGCGCCCGCTGAGTGTTATTCCAGCTGTGTCAACGACCACTCGAACCCCCATTACGATTTCCACGTTTACTACTCGCAAACTTTCACACCCCACTTCGATCACTCGCATACCGATGATCACTAACCGCATATTTAATGCGACACGAAGATCACTCGATCACCAGCAACACTTGCTTTTCTCAAAAATCGAAAATTCACTCAGCCGACTTGATCAACCGAACTACTTCGTTCATTACGACTACTGAAAAGCCCCCATCCAAAACTACTCGTGCTCCAGCCACCCTCGCACAGGTCAATCCTCGTACGGCGTTCAAACCTATGTTTTTCAACCACCCAAAACCATTTGCACTCACCAAATCCAAATACTTCGCACAACGGCCACTATCAAGCCGTTAAGAGCTACACCTTATCCAGTGCAACCTGTTTGAAGAACAAACCGTACAATGACGCGTTCAACGATGAAAGCAATGCTTACAATTAAAAAGGCATTAATGACGACTACCAGCACAACTCGACACGCGACAATCGTGCCCAAGACTACTATAACTCAGGAAACCAGTGCTCAAAAGCCATCAACGACTCGGGCATCAATTTCAACCCACAGCACTACCACTCAAACACACTACGATTTTAACCACGATCAAGACTACACAAGCACCGATTTCACTCGCAACGAACACTACGGTCATCACCACAACAGGAGCATCAGTATCGGTTGCACCTCCAAGCACTCAAACCCCAGCAATTATCACAAATTCCGAGTCCAAACCTGAAATTCCACGAATCATTCCAACCAATAACAAAGAAATAATCATTTTCGCACTCTATCAGCCCCTTTTTCGGAAAGCCTGACGAACTGGATTACCTTTTCGGCATGCTTCCGGACGAAATTTTACCAGAGTAGCCCTGAAGAAGGTTCCTGCCAAATTGTCTTTCATTGCACCTGCACCTGCACTAAAGCACCTTACCAATAATGCACCATCAAATTGATCCTCAGTTAGCACTTTGTCCTTCCATCCACACTGGCACCATTGAAGAATGTCTCAAGTGTCTCCACGAAAGTTCCCAAACGATTATCCTTGGTTTCACAGAGAAATTCTTTCAAACCTTCCAAATCAACGCATGCAATTCCAGTCAAGTCAGTCAAACCACTACCAATTCGTCCGTCACTACCATTTCCACGGTCACGATTCACCAAAACGCACAGACGACTACCACCTCAGCCTAAAATGGTGTTTAAACAGCGACCTCGTTTTCCAGCTCGTCGGCCGACACCCGCTCGTCCTCCTGTGGTGCGACCAAGCAACACTGTTGGAAGGCGGCCATCGGCAGTACCAACCCCATCTCGCCCTAGTTTGGCTGTTCAACGACCGATCGTAAGTTCGGAAAGAGTCGTTTTGTTGAATTGGGCATCCGGAAATTTCGGACGCTCAATTCTGCACGATTGCATGAAGTTGCAATAGAACTCGGTAATAGGTGATAGTGAGCATGAAATCGCTTTCAGCCAACTGCTGCGACGGCGCAACTTGCTCGCAAATCGATGTTGGCACGATTCCGACAGCAGCAGAGGATGCGCATCGAGGCGATGCGGCGACAATTCAGGCCGTCTTCTTCCACAAGTACAGATTTAACAAATCTTATGAGGGCTGTAGGTTAGGGAAGCTAAAATCGTTGAAATTGAATGCAGAAAGAATGTGCATGACGCGGTATTGAATATGGCCGTCTACATGAATGCAATCCGAATGACGTAGAATGATTGAGAATGGCTCTGGCTTTGGTTTTGTACGGTTACCGAGTTCTCGGTATAGGTGATAGAGATATAGAACATTGTTTTTGAGAATTGGGCAGATTATGAGTTTCAAAATGAACGCTTTTCTCGTTCAGAAGCCCAGCCACCGTCATTCCAACAACCAGTCCAGCGTGTGACGGGAGGCTTCGCGTCGTTTGCTCGATCTGCCCAGGCACCCGTTCCACAACCTGTAGTCCAAGCACCGCCGCCAATTCGAACCTCGTCAATTTCAGTAAGTCATTAGAAAAAGTGAACGTCCCTTGAAAAGTTCATCCAGCTCATTTACTATTCATCTAAAAGATAACCCAGTTTAAGGTAAGCATGTGTTGATAGCAAGACAAAACTGAATGAGTTTCCAAGAAACTACCTACCAGAGGTGAAACGGGGCTTGAAAAATCAGAGTTGAAGTCGGAATTGGTCAAAAACATCAGGACCGAAGTTTTTCCTTGGAATCAGAGCCATAATTCCGTTTCATCCCCTGCAACCTAAATTGAATATCCTTCACTTTCAGCAACTCTCTCAACGCTGCGCCGACCGATCGCCGTGGTGTGCTTCGTGGCTCAGCCAGAACCCCCGAGTCTGTCAAATTTCGTCAATCTACATGCGACGCGATTGCGCGCGCTCATGTCATTTCTGTGTTGGTAGAAAGAGGAGAGTCCGCATGAGAAAGTCGAGTATCGTCAAATCATAAGCCTAACGCCTAAAATTCTATAAATGGAACGGTTTCGGTGACTTACAGATAGTCCTAAGTATCTTCACGCATTTCATTGTTTTATTTGCTTTCTTGCTCAAAACTCAATTTTTCGATGAAGTTTGAGATGATGATCTAAAAATGAGCATGAAAGTCGCCATTTTCTCGCTATTCCAGGATCATTTCCGGTGCTTGATTTTTAGATTTTTTTTTTTTGCGTTTTTGCTGACAAATCTTCGCTTTATTTTCGCAAATTTCGAGATTTTCCCCTTGTGTATACAGCATTTTCTCGTGCCGTGTGCAAGTTACGGTTTGTTGTATCGTAAATTCTATAGCAAATTTTCCGTTGTTGAATTAATTTCGATATCTCATGCCTAAACGTGTCCAGATCGTTTTTGGGTCTAAAATTTGATGGGTGTGAGAAGTTTTAGCATCTTTGCTTGACTTCAACTTTCAGAATTATTTGAAATTTAGAAATAGGTGAAAATTGAAATCACCTTGCCAACTTTGGTGAATTTTGTGAGACTGACATTGATCATAATGATCTTCTTGTCTCTACCAACAAATCGCATTCCTTGTTGAAGAAGGGCAAATGAAACTGATCTTCATGCATCACTTCGAATCTAGATAATTATCCTTATTCCGGACCCAGAATTGATCGAAATTTTCTCCTCACTCCAAATTAATTCGGGTCAATTCTCATAGCGGATTCCAGTTCGTTGTGGTGTGCTTTTTTGTTCTCTTCGACTATTTTTGAGTTTGTTTTTGTCATTGCTTTCTTCGAATTTGAACAATTAATTAATTCAACTTCTTCGTTCCGTGAAAAACGCTATGAATTGTTCAAGTCTGATCGAAGCCGATGATAGTAGAAAACTAATTTTATTGTTTTGCTGATGCGTTTTAGATTTTGACTGTCTGATGTCGGTCAGTTGATTAGGCCTTTCACGCCGAAAATAAGTAATAAAAATTTCATAATTATTGAAACTGCATGCTTCTGAAGAAATTTTTCGAACTCCATGGGATATCAGTTTGAGGTAGACATGATATTTCGTCAAATTAGAAAAGCATTCACTATAAGATGTTGTGACCGTGAACTTTTCAAAAAGATCTAAATAACATGAAGTTCATGAATATTTATGGCTACTGTCCTTGAAACCAACGTATCGCTTGTCTCCAGTAAAGTGGCATAAAAATTGAATGCGCTAAAAGTTGCAGAAACTAGAACCAACATTAATGCGCAATTTATCGTCAAAGTTGCTCATTACCGACACATTTTTCGATCTTTCCAACGTCATCCACAAGAGGCTTTACGCATTTCTCACCATCGGAGCACTCGAACAGTGTCTCAAGAATGGCGAATAGTCTTGATCGAGTTGAAAAAGAGCAAGTAATGAGAGAAAGTTTCACGACTAATTGTGTACAATAATGAGGTTACTATTTTTTTCCATCTTTCGACGCATTTAATCTTTTATGCCACTTCACTGGAGATAAAAAATATCAAAGAGTGAATTTTTCATTTCACCCCATTTCAACAGGTTTACGAGTATCCGTTGGGCATTGACCTTGAGGAGACAAGGGTGTGATGGGTTGCGTAAGGAGACATTGCGGATCAACGATGTTACCAAGTTAGGATAATGCAATGAATAGGGAGAAAGATGGATTTGACAGGATCGGATGACTGACAGATCAGGAGTATATCGGAGGATATCTTTAAGCTTATCAACAATTCTGCTCCAAGTACCAAGCAAGTTCCCGAAACAATTTCTGCTACAGTCCCATGTGACTCCTATTCCGACGTGGGAATTTCTTGAGATTGAACAGTTTTTCACTCGAGGATTCCAAAATAATGCTCGCCCCAATTAGTTTCCAGACCATTTCCTTTCACAGAATGTCGTTTCAAGTACCGTCTCAAAATAGCCAATTGGCAGTCTAACGACTCGCAGGTGGACAATTTCGAACGAAATAGACTCTTTGATGGGGAAAATTGCAATTTACCCATCTTCTCCGAGTGTTTTTCAAGAATATTTGCTCTTATCATAAGAATTTGTTGAATGAATAGGTGTAAAATGGACAGACATGGCTTGTGGCATCATAATCTCGTTAGACACACTGGATAGTATCCAGCTGAGAGATTTTCTGGGATAAAAGATACTCAGCCATAGGGGAAATTCGCCAAATGAGCCCCGATCGGACCTCGGATAAGTCGCGTAGATCTCTAAACCCTGACAAATTATGCCGTCAGATACGGTAGTTAGGAAAATGTTTAGCAATCTGAACAAAATGATCTACAAATACAATTTCCCTCAAAATATGACCGTTTTCTGACCAGCTCTTCTCAAAAATATCACCTGACGCGATATTTTCCAGCTAAATGAAAAGGGCGCTCACTTTTGCCGACTATTTGGAGTAGCATATTGCACAAATTGAAAGGTGATCGTGGGGAACTTTATCAGGACGGCTGGGAAGCTGATAATTATCTCAAATTAGCCAGTCGGACAGAAGGCCGTTTACGAAAGCTCTTCTCCTAATAATTAAGGGGCGCGCGCGACTAGCGCAAATGAAAGGAAACGCCGAACTTTGCGGATCGACGCCATAAATCTCAAGCCATTATAGCTTTAATTCAAAGCTATCATCTAGCGACGAATGATAGCTAATTAAAACAGGCCGGAGGGGATTCATAAATGACGATAAACCACTAATTATCTCCGAGTAGGCATTTCCGAAAACGGGCACAGGCTTAGGTGTTAGATCTCATTCGCCTACCGTAAATGTCTCTATCATTAGTCTGTGAAATGTCGCATGATACGAAAATATTTTCACGGCTTGTGCAAAATCTGTAGCGCCTTTATTTTTTGGAACGTGATTTTGTTAGGTTATAATAACTTTTGAATAGAATGATCAGGCTTAGGGAGCATTTGAGTCATATTCAAAAAATGTACGAGTAGCTCGCAGAAGCGAAATTTACTTTATGCCTTCATCATGATTGGAGAACATTTTTGAAAATCCAAGGCCAGAGATACAGAACTGAAGGAAATATCTTAGGGTAGATCGCTTGGCCATTCTGACTTAAGTCCTTCCTAGGTATGAGAATAGTGAAATTTTTCATTTATTGCGATTGCAACTTTTGTATTTGCCGAGCAAATTTCATAAAACCCCTATACCATATTAGATAGTTTGAAGCTTACATGAATATTTTGGTTAATGAAGGAAGACTACTGTGACGGGTTCCCAGAAAGCTTTTACCTCATTCCTTTTGAATATCGAAAGTTTTCGCCTTTTCTCACTTCGCACTTTGGCGCTGTACATGGATACCCTCTGTATTTTCTAGTTTTCCCACAACACTGCGTGTGGCCGCAACTCCTTTGTCATTCAATTCATTCATTAACCGTACTCACTTTCTTCCTGCCCAAAAGCAATTCATCGCGTTAAAATCGGATCTTTTGAAGTCTTACAGGTTTTTCTGCAGATCTTCGGATTTTAAAATTGAAACCTTTTTCCTTATCATCATGAGATACTTTCAATATTATTATCATTAACCAATCTAACCTATAATCAAATGTAATCTTAAATTTTATACATTTTGAGCAACAGAACAGAGGTTTCATGCTATGAAAATGTCGTGAAACTATTTTAATTTTCGACAATTATGATTTTCTTGCATTTCGTGGCACCCTAATTTTTTTGGTTTAGATAAATTAGTGTACGAAATGATACAGTACTCTAGACATTCTCTTTTCATGTGATAAAATTAGGGTTCTCAAGCTCCGCTCCTTTACAAAAACGTTTATGGTAGAAACTTGGTAGCTTAAAGCAGAAAATTTGGAAAGGAAGTACCCTTCAAACCCTGAATACTTTTAAAAACCCAATCTAGATCGACGATAAACCTGATAAAATGGTTCTGTACAAAAATCAGGACAAGATAGACGCATACAACCAACCACAAGCAATATTTCATTTGTGAAAATATGTTCATTTTGGGTGGCGGATTTTCGCGATTTTTCGATCAGGGAATTATTATTATTATTTTTAAAAATTTGTTTCTTCACAGAAATCTTATTTACAACCCAGATCACCTTTTATGTGTAAAAATTTATCCAAAAATGACATTTGGCATATCCACTTGGGGAACATAGAGAAAACGTTAACTTCACAATATCGTAAAAAAAATTCAAGTAGAACTTTTAACACCGACGAAAATTTAGTCTTGATAGAATTACAAAACATTCAAATTTTAACGAAATTTCCGAAATTGGGTGCAAATTTGTCCTTATTTCATCAGTCCACCCATTAGGCGGCTCGGACCTTTTGAAGTGGTCCGCCGCTCACCTGTAAAGTAGTTTGGGCTGGGGACACGCAATTTCATCCACTCCCATTATAAGGGGATTTTCTTCTCTGTACATCTCAAGCTCCCAATTGTAAGGGTGAATCTCTAGTCATCACGGCAAATTGTTAACCTCATCTCTTGAAAAAACATATGGTCCGTCATTCAAACATTATCGAGCGGTCACCATCTGTAATATGATAAGCTCAAAAGATGTGCAGAAACCGATTATCGAGTAATTTTTTTTTTCAAGTAACAAAATCTACTTGTATGATTTTGAAGCGAAAACTTATTACTGTATCATTTTCAAGTATGAGTTATTGCGATTTTTGAGACCTATTTCCGGAACAATCTTTATCCTTAGCTTTGATAAGCTTCTTATTCTTCCAAGGTTAGACTTTTTAATGAGATCTAGTTTTGTCAATTGCTGATGATACATTCACTGCAGTTCCCCAAAATTCCCAATATCAAATCATTTTCTTAGCGTTATTCGACGGTTCATGCAATAATCTCTGAGCGATTACCTCATTTTGTCTGAGCTATCTCTCCTATTTCTTCGCCTAAGCCTGTTTGCTACCGTATCCCTTGTGGGAGGAGCCGAGGAAGAAAAGCGGTCGAACCTAGGTGAGAAATGGGTTGAGGAAGAGATCTATGTGTATGGGAAAGTAGCGGTGCTCCACTTGCATATCCTTACTTCCTAGCGCAATTTTCGTAATTTCTTCAAATTTTGCAGGGCCAACTCATCGTCTGAATTTTCAGACTTCAGTGGATGGTCGACATGAATAACATGAAGGCGGCCGACTCGACTCAACTGACGACCGAAGGACTGACCCCAGTTTTACCGGTACTCAATTTTCGAGATTAATCAAACTCGTCGCACCCTGGAATTTTCCCGGATTCAACCGTTTTTCGTTGGGGAAATGAATAGTGTCAGCCGGCAATATGCATGATTATACACTTTGAGCGAAGAGACTCAACCCACCTATTTTTGGGCTTCGAATTTGGATTCGAGGTTGTATTCGGGAATTCGACGTCTCTCTAGAAAACGTATAATATCAGTCTAGGCAGGGTGGTCATACTCTTTAGAAAATCGTTTGTGAGTAGGCAGATTGGAATTCGTGTTTATTCTAAAATTTTTTTTTCAATTTTTAACTTCTCAACGGCTACAGTAATATCACTCAGAGGGTGGAAGATAGTCATACTCTTGAACAGGGCTGCCAACAGGTATTGAAAAATCGTACCTGTACTTGTATCAAATCCGGAATTTGCAACATTTCCAAAAATTTTCTTCTATTAGCGTATGAATTTCAATTTTAGGGCGAAGAAAATCCCCTCAACAAACTAGTCGAACAGTACAATAAACTCACCCAAGACAATCGGAAAACGCTAGAGAGGCTAGAGGTAAGTCTGCTCTTCTTTTCCGAGGGAAAGTGAAACTTCAGACCGGAAAGACTACCGATCGACTGACGATACCAGCAGATACAGCGTACGCACAGTATCCTCAGTACTGGTCAGCTACGACGCCATGGTACGGAAGTTTTATCTTCTTTCTTGTATTCCTCATGAAGATCCCTCAAGTCTAGACATCTTTGATAAGGTGTTTCAGGTTCATTTCATATAACTTGACTTCAAAGACAATCAACTCTATCGTGGAGATAATCTTCGAAAAAAAAAATTCCCATCTTCCTAAATTCAGGTGGGACCAATCGAGCTGGAATTTGGCTTACGCCCCAGATGTCGCCTCTCCTTACTCTTCATACGCGGTCGTCGCGACGAACCCGCTGAGTTTCTTCAATTCTGCGGCGGCAGTTAGTGCGTCGCCAATCCGACCTGCACCGATTTCCCCGTCGGTAGCGATTTCCATCGCCAACACGAATACGAGCGCGCTGTCGACGCTAAGTCAGACCAGGAGCAGTAACTCCAAGGTTTGCCATTTTCTTTGAAACAAAAAAAGTCGCTATATTCATGTAGGTAACATAGAAAATTAATAAGAGACAAATTTTCAATGGACTTCAATTGTTTCTTAAGAACTTCAAATTTATTTCAATTATATATATATATATATATAACGGATAGAATTGATTAGAGCAAATTTCTATTCACGTCATTTGCTCGACTTTCGGAATCTGTTATCGAAAAATTGCAATTATTTGCTTTCAGCCTTCATCCGGTCTAACTTCATCCGGTGGCAAATATCCTCGGAATAACTGTGAATGTCCAAATTGTCAGGAGGCCGAGCGAGTCGGTTAGTCAATTTTTAATTTTGTTTTTTCAAAGTTTTCTTGGAATTGATTTTCTTGTCGATCTTTTCAATTGTGTGAAAACGGACGCTCGCTCGAAAACATGCAAA
Organism: Diploscapter coronatus; assembly: GCA_964036155.1. Classification (NCBI taxonomy): domain Eukaryota; kingdom Metazoa; phylum Nematoda; class Chromadorea; order Rhabditida; family Rhabditidae; genus Diploscapter; species Diploscapter coronatus. The sequence continues at coordinate 10,249,655 of OZ038422.1, forward strand.
ATTGTAGTGCAATTGTGCGATTTCGACCATGAGTCTAACCAGCAATTAGAGAAAAGGCTGGAAAAAATCGAGGAGAAATGAGGAACGAGAAGATTCGAATGTTTTATTTCAACACCTTTGAAATAAAAAGTCGGCATTGACTTTGTTGAGCCATATAGAATTTTTAACGCAAAAAAACTTATCAGTGATTTCAACGAGGTGATCTCCATTAAAATGATCGTTTTCTTCATAATTTGAATTAAAAGAATCTCAAAAAAATACTTTTATCGGTTTTTCCAAGTTGTTTCGCGCCGTTAGTCGACTTGATCACAATTCAATCGATAAGTGCTCATACCCTAATTTATTACCGGACACATTAGCGGCTAAAACAGATAAAAGAGAGCCGTTGGAAATGCCAAAAAGGCACGATATTTAGAGATAAAGGACTTTGAAGAGAAGGAAAGAAAAGATGTGAAGATATCCGAGATAGGCAAAGGAAATGATAATATCTAGAAAAGGATATATGAAATCCTTAGAGATAAAGGAAGGTTTTATGAGAAAGGTGACAATATTACGTGAAGGGAAAAATATGGCTAACCTAAAATTGAGTTATGCAATTCAAGGACAAAGAAGGATAAGTTAGGCAAGAAAAGATAATATTTTTAAAGGGTGGGAATTATTCTGGTAAACGAATTTCCGATCGTAGATTGGTTAAAATTTAGAAAACCGAATGTTTTGAAACTTACACTATAAACTTCGTCAAGGTTTATTATCTTCACTTGAAGATTTTTTTTTGCGTATCTTGCTTAAAACTTCCTTCAGGCGCATTTTCATACCTGTTTGACCCATGATTTCTATTGGATTATCTAAATGCTCAATTTTCAGTCAATTGACGGTAGATTTCCCTGTAGCAAGACACGATTGATTCCCATTGTTAATCGATCCTAACAAGTCCGAGACTAGCCTTTAGCAAGTAACGAAGTAGTGAGGAAAAAGAAAAGGAGTTGAGGTATACTGTAGTCGAGAAGATGAGAATAGACGTAAACGGGATGCTTTTCTTCTTCTCGTCTCCCCGCAGCGAGAAAATAACAGGCTTCGAGCTTCCAAACCTAAATCGCGAGAAAAATAGGGAAAATATCGAATATAAAAATATTTAATTGATGAAAAATTGAAGCTGAATTCGAAAATGAAAGCTAAATTCTTGAATTTTCAAAAGAAAAACTATTTTCAGTAGCACGTCTAATTGTAAAAATGAAAAAAAAAAAGAATAAAACAAATCAATACAAATTTAAAAAAATGATATTTTTAGGCCTCGCAAACATTCCCATGAAGCGACGCGGAATTCACAACTGTCATGTCGCAGGTTGCGGGAAGGTGTACAACAAAAGCAGCCACCTCAAGGCACATCTCAGATGGCACAGCGGCGAGAGACCACCGGTAAGGAGATTTTAAAATTATTCTAATTTGGCTGTAATTATTTACTCATTGAAAATTACATTGTAAAAACTGGCACTTTTCCATAATGAAAGGCAAATTCGTTCAAGTTTGCGGTATCACTCTATTATGTTCGTTAACAAAGAAAGAAAGATACAAGCTAATGATCTAGAATGTTACAGAATTATCTATAATCATTAACTAGGGAAGAGGTGGACATGAAACCATTCAAACTCAAAAATGAAATTAAATTCGGCTTAAAATCAATACTGTATAGCGTTATAGCCACGTCCAAAAACACTCTACAAATCATTGTGCAGGAAAACGTTCTTCGTTAATGAACATGAGAGAGTAGATCTAGGTTTCAAGTTTTGACACTACTGATTATAGACTTGTCCAAACAAAGATTGAAAGAGAATGATATTGAGTGGGGCTGAAACACATCTTATGCTTTTTTTTTTTTTTTTTTTTAATTTATACTTACCCCTCGAAACTGATACTCCCTGATTACGTTATTGGCTGACTTAGGACGTATCAACTTTCTTGTTCTTTTACCCAATCGATAGGTAGATAATGACTGTCACTTCCCTAACCAGACATTTGTTTTTCTGATACTCTTTCTTTCTTTCTTCATCATATCTAATTACGCAATACTCTACGTCTAAAGCTCGTCCTCTTCTCTTTTGTCCTCTTATTCTCCATGTTATTTCTTCGAATCAACCCCTAATTAGAAAGGCTTACGGTATATCCCCGAAAATGGGCATTACCGAGTTATCGCGTAAAATGAGACGTATTCCTAAAAACAGAAGAATATATAAGAAAAGTAAAGAATTTTTTGGACATTCTTTGGATTCAAGAAATTTTCTTCTGAAGAAAGTACCCAGATCTAAGAAGCTTCTATGTAATGATAATAGATAGGAATAAAAACAGTCAAGATGCTAAGGCCTAACTTCTCTGGCAGGGGGCTTTATTCTCTTTGGATTCCAATGATCGGTTTTGAATTTGAATACGGGCGCGCTTTATTATAAGAAAAATAGACGGAAAATCAATATTTCCGAAGTATATGCTCCTTTGAGTGAGTATGTGTTATATCACATTCCGCCGATGGCTTGTTGTGGGGCTGTCCGATGATCGCTTGATGCGTCGTCGAATCGTCTAGTTGACATCACCGTGGTGTTTCGGATGTTCGATGCGCGGCCGCTTCGACGCCAAGTCGCTGATCGGATGCACTTTTCTGTCCTAAAATATTATTTTGATGATTACGGTAGTAGCTTTTTGGAGAAGAGATTTTATTCGATAATTAATAATTTTAGCAGTGAGCTTGAAAGTTGATTTTGGCAGAAATCTTATAGGCTTGGTGAAATGCACATGAACTTTTTTTGTCACAACATTTGAAATTTCTTGATTTGTACTTGTGAAAGTTAGCGGATAACAAGGCAGAAGAGTTATCAACGCAAAAATTGGCGTAATTTATGAAAATACTTGAAGCATACGAAAAGAAATATCTTTGAACATTTCAAGCAAAAAACCTCGAACCTTTTGGAAAATGGCGATGAATCGTGTGAGCACATAGCGCCATTTCGAGTTGTACAGACAGTAGAGGAACGGGATGAACACCAGCAGCAGCTCCAGCCACATTGATCCAATGTTCATTGTCGGAAGGAAACAAATAAATTCGTGCACGTTAAAAATTTTGCGAATTTTACAAGCATTTTTCTTGTAAAGCTTGAAAAATGTTGCAATTTATTCCGGACATCTTTCGAATTAGATAAAGTCAGTGGGGAACAAGAGTTTGGCGATTCAAAAATGACAAGAATCAACTCTATTTACCAAAATTTGCTGATCAAACTGCTTGGGAACAAATTTGTCGGAAGAAGTTTGAGGACTTTCAAAAAAAAATTCTGAGACTTGAAGTGAGGTGTTTTTACAATTTGTGAAGACAAGTTTCTCAAAGGGGTACTTTGTCACTTTTGTGGTCGGCTCACAGGTGCAGAGACGAGAAGATAAATAGATACTTCCAATGAGAGTAATGACGAACATGGGAAGTTAATTCAAAAATCGATAGCGATTCAAATTTTCGAAATTTAAATTTTTGAACTTTCAGAAACGTCGTTCTAACGAGGTTCCAGCAACTTCACAATAGAATGGAAAATCTACGAGATACGATTCATAAAAGTATTCTATTTTTCGTTAAAATTTTGGAGTGCTGTAGCCCAGTCTTTGAATGATAATCGCATGATAAAGCATAAAGATGAACACGCGGATTTTAACGACACATACGACTCTGAGCTACAGTATCTTAGGTTTTTCTTTATCATTTTGTGTACCATATCATGTTTCTACAGTATTCTTAATTTATTCGTTTTTCTCTGAGCGATATCTCTCTATTTGGACATATCACAGCGTTCCGAAAACTGTCTCAATTTCTGAAACTTATCATTTTTCGCATTTTTGGAGAGTTCATCTGGCTTTTTTCAAAGAATTATTTTTCAAACTGGGTGAATTTTCCAGGAAAAGAACATTTTTTGTAAATTTCTCGAAGAAAAAATCTCGCATCTTATTTATTTATAGTTGTCTCCGCTAAAAATGCATCTTACGAATTTTGGAATAAGCAAGAACTAGTCCCTGACACAAATAAACATATTTTGCAAATAAATAAAAAATAAATGGAAGGATAATTTTTGTTTGTTTAAAGAAGAGGAACAAAAACGAATAATAATCAAATAGAATTCAGACGTACCAGAGAAATAGAATCGGGAAAATGTTGACTTTTATACACAAGTTGATGAATTTTGGAGAGGTGTATACTTTGATAAATCTGAAATAAAGGAAATTTGAGCAATTTAAATAAATGTTCATAACCAAACCAAAAAAACCCATCACTATGATAAAGCATAGTTCAGAAAAGTTTGGATAATAATTTTTGAAATTCAGGAAAAATATAAAATTAGCATTTTTGTATCAAAGTATACACCTTGAAAAGTTAGTGGAGAATGGAAGAGTAAGAGAGATTGCAAAGACGCAGAGGACCTCGTTAGAATGGATCAGCAAACCGGATGATGGTGGTTAAACGGAAGAAGGGACGAAGTGATGTTGATTGCCTAAAAATTCTAAATTTACATTTAGGTTTCAAATTTGGAACTTTATAGATAAGTTACAAAAAAAAAATAAATCTTGTGAAGTTGTTGGCAATGCATGGGGAGGAGTTGATAAATATTAAAAAAAAAATAAATAAAAGGAGCAAAAAACTTACTAGCATCCGCCACGCAGCGCTAGGACCAAATGGAGCACGGAGCCGCCTTGAACCTGAAAAAAATTAAAATTATTCCAGGTCTATAAAACCGTTTACAAGTTTCTCAAGAACAGCTCCAGATAAAATATCAACTATTCTTTTATGGACTAGTAACCTGAATCTCGGGACTCGTAAAAATTATCTACTAGCTTTGAAATCAATTTTTGATTGGCAATTTCATTCTTTACTATTTTTAAAATTTTTTGAACCTTGTAATCAGCGGCAGTCTTGTCGTCGTTCATCTGCTTGCCGGCGAAGATGAGTCGTTGCTGCGGCGGTGGGATGCCCTCTTTCTCTTCCACCTACAACATTTGATATTTCTCGAGTTTTCAGAAATTTATCTCATCAGCTAAGAATTAAACGACAGACTTGTCTAAATATCAGCTATCAATATTATTTGAAATTTGAAACGTATCATCTACTTTCTTTCACATTATTACCACTTCAGAAAAAAGTTTGGAGTTTTTCTATCTTTATCAACTTTCTTACTTGATGAAACAAAGTTGGACTTATTGAATATATCGAAAGATTTCGTGAAATTTCAAGATTTGTAAACACATAACGCATAATACTTTTCTTTAAATTGTTTTTTTTTTCAAAAATAAAAAATGAAATGCCGACCTTTTCCTTGATGCGTTCGACCTTGTCATTGGGCTCGATGTCGAGCTCAATCTCCTTGCCCGTCAGCGTTTTCACCTTGATCAGCATTTTCGCAAAGATTCGAGAAATCGGCTTTCTCTGAAAGTTCCTTTTCCAAAGAAAAATCGATAGATTTCAACAAATAATAATGCGGATTTGGGGAAAATATTTAGGAAACAATTATCTACCAGGAAACGATTCCCAGGGAAGCGCAAGATTTTCAAAATTACGAAACATTGGAAAATCGAAATTTTTGGGAGCGAGAAATTTGATAAAATAACGACTAGAAAATGATCGGAATTGAATGATTTTATCGACTTGTTGTGAAAAATAGCAAATGATTACTGACATTATCAACTCGGAGGAATAAAAGTGACTAATTTAAGTTCACCGAGTTAAAAAATACCCATTCGGAAAGTTCACCCACTTTTTCCTTACCAAAACTATTCATCTTCAAAAGTGAATGAGGTTTCCAAATGGGAGGTCAGTAAACTAGGTAAATTTCAAAAATTCCGAAAATATCGAGAGAAATCATCAAAACTCAAGTTGCGAAGATACTTTCATTTTGAGCTCTGGCTTTAGAGCGTACCAATTTTACGAACGTTGCGCAAAATTCGTTAACCTGCGTCCACTCTGCAAATTACTCGAGTCGCTTTTATCTTCGGCTGGTTTCGTTTGAATTTCCTCGCATTAATTGCCCCAATTAAATCAGACAGTTTGGGGTAATTGCCGACGATAGCCAGCCTGATTACTTCACCTTCTTTCCGGGCTTGATTTCGTGATCGATTTTCTTCAAATCACCTCTTTTATCCTCATTTCCTCGATTTTTCGAGTTAATTACACGAATTACCTTCTTAGTTGGGGTAATTCAACCCGATAATTAGCCTAATTAACTCGGGTAACTGCAGGAATCCGAGTGCGATCGATATTTTCCCTGGGTTGAGCAAATGATAATTTGGATGGACGCCGACATTACCCGCTCGTGACACGCCCGGTCGAGCAGCTCTAACGAAGAGAGGAAGCGGCTAATCAAATGCAAGTCGATTATCGATATATTGATCGATTTTTCGGATTTTAAAATTATTCCTGTGAAACTTTCAACGAAGATTTTATTTGTCACATGCCCTTGAAAATGAGTGAGTTTTTCTATTTTTGAGAAGTCAAGGGAGCTTTTATTTCGAGGTTTTTATATTTTCAAGAGCATAAAATCACGAAACATTAACTTTCCTATACAAACTTTCAGAGGTGATTTTTTTTGTGAAATTTATTCAAACTAGACGTATAAAAAGTTCAAGAATCTTGCTCTTTTTCGAATTTGATCTATTTTTACTCAAATTTCTCACACACAGCTGCTTTCAACTTGTTCTTCCTGATATGGAAACTAAATGAAACACGCATTTACCGTCTGATATAATGCATTCATATCTTCTACTCTCCCACATTTGCATTATAATTCCGGTTTGATTAGAGCGCGTTATCCATGTTTTGCAATTTTCTGTTTCCACTGATTTGACTTATCTCTGATGCCATATACATGATTACAACACACGCGCATCTAATAACTTTTCTTACAGATTCCAGGCTTTGTTTTTCCATTTTCTGATTTGATTATCTCGTTATTTATCATTTTCCTAGAATTTCAGATATTTTTTTAAAATATATATCTATTTGCTAACACTAAAAGGCTAATTTGAATTTATCAACTTTAAAAAACATCTACCACCTTTGACAAGTCGCTTCAATTTGATCAATTTCGCTTCGATTTCATTTCCTCGTGGTGCCATTGTCTAGTCCAGTAGTCCTCAGTCCTATTCTCTTATCTGCTAGCCCCGGGGCCAACTGTTCCTCTGTTCTTGTGTGTTCATTTGACCGCGCCGCTCGCCTCTCCCCTTCCCTCTCTCCAAGAGTTCGCTCTCTCTCCATCCACCCTCGAGGCTAGAGCCGTTTTTATCCGGAATTATCAAAAAGTTTCCCTTAATCATGATGATTGATTTTTTAAAAATATTTTATAATGATAACCTTTCAAAACTTGGAATAATTTTCCACCTTACCCCTTCAAAAACCGCTGTTTTTTTGAAAATTAAAAGAATGCTAAAATCTCGAAAGGCAAACATCTTGAACGCTTTTTTGACATCACTTTTCTCAATTTATCCAATCTTTCAGCAGGTTGATTTTTCTATGGTCCTTGTCCTTATCTTTCCGAACGCTTATTCATCTCGACTCGCGCACGCACGTTTGCGCATTGTCAACTTTTCGAACGGAAGTAAACAGTGCCCTTTTTTGGGAACGCGCTATTTGTTGACCGACTGATTAGATAAGTTATTAGACAGCGCTGATAACGAGCGTGGTGGGATAAACATAGAACAATTATTGACTTTCAACAATTTTCTAAATTTTTTATTTTCTTGTTGAGAGCCCTATATTGCCTCGATTCAATACTTTCTCAATAAGCAAAAATTTTAACACATATTTATTTTAATTTTTATTGCAGTCAAAAACACCTAATTTTATTAGATTTGAAATTTCAGATTCTGACGTCGATCTGAGATCGGAATTCTAGTTAGTTCCGACTAGTCGGCTGCCTTTCGCACTGCCATTTGCGTGTCATGACAATTCGACTTGCTCAATCGCCACCATAGACAAAGAGATCAGAAACAATGACGGAACAAAGCTCAAAAGTGAGTCAATTTTTTTTGCTATTCAACTCAAAAATCATTTCCCAAAGCCAATTACTTTAAATTTTTACGGGTTATGTAATTTTAGTTTAAAAACATTGAATTTAAGATGCTATAATTCGCGGAGAATATCGTTCTCGTTTCTCGAGAAAAATTTGATATTTTGTGAAACATCTTGAAAAATGAACTTGCTGAAGTTTCTCTTCGAACAAAATGATTATTCTTGGTTTATGACCAAAACACGCTGATCGGTATGGTAATTGGTCTAAAGATGGCATTGTCAGTTTAGTGGAGAGAGGGAAAGAAAGAAATAGTATAGTCAAAGAAAGAGTGAAAGGAAGAGTGTCAAAGGCCAATGCTCCCTAGTGATGAGAGACAGATGGTCAATCTAAGCTTGTCAGCGAGAGATAAAAGAATTTGAAGAGGGACAGAGATTGAAAAGAAAAAATAGTATGGTAATAGGGAGATAAAGAAAAAAGGAAATAGTACGAATTTTGTAGAGACCTAAAGAAACATTTTCACTAATCAAAAGCGACACTTTTTGAACAATAAAATGATGGGAGTGAGTGTGAAAACGAAAACTATCGAGAGAAATAAAAGAGAAAAATCACTCAAACCCGTGCCCTCGGGCGTAATAATTGTCAAAATAGTTACAGTCCGAAAATAGATTGGATGATTTTGGGGAACTTTTGGATTTTCATTGAAATTTTTAGAAACTAATCACAAGGATCTAAAAACTCAAATAAAACCGTAATAGAAAGTTGTTTTCTTGAAATTCGAGTTTTGAATTCAAAAGAAAAGTAATCGATGTAAAGGAACTTTTAGAGATTATGGATAAAATAAAGATTTTTAAAAATTTTGCAGATGGTCCTCAAGGCCGAAGACATCCATCACATCCTCAGCGATCGCATGGCTCTACTGCCTGGTAGCAGAGATAGGTGGGGTTTTTAATTTTCAAACTTATAAGCCTCATAAAGTCCACAAGGATGGGGAAATCATCCTTTTTCCATGACTAAATTTGTGACAGTTTTGAAACAACACTTAGAAAAGTAATCTTTTCCCACAATGCAAATCCAAAATGCCTCATCTTCTGTGAAAACATTAAGATAGATTTTTTGAAATCTAGAATTTACATCTAACAATTTCTTCAGAAACGGGTGCGCCCTGATCGTGTTCCCCTCGCGCGAGCAGGCCGTCGAGAATGATCAAATCAAGAAATTACTGTCGTATTTGCTGTCGGTTACAGAGTAAGCTTATTGATGAGAAATATTTGGGAAAAATGATTTATTGCTTTTCTTATCACCTTGTGAAATTTAAAAGAAAATTTACGAAGAGGATCAAGCTATTCTTGATATTCCCTCGAAGAAAAGAATCTTTGAAAATAACTCAAGTTTTGAATTTTCAGAGACAGTGTCCGCGAGAAAGGCTTCGTCTCTGTGATCGACATGCGCGGCGGCCAGACCTGGAAAAATGTGAAACCGATGTTGGTGGCGCTCGATGTAAGATTTTAAACATTTTCAAGTTATTTTTGTCAATTTTTTCTCAAAATTTTATTGAATTTGTATTCTTTCATTTTTGGTTTTTTCTTTAATTTTCGATTTTCAGAGCCTCGCAGAAAGCGTTTCTTTCACGCAGGTCTACATCATCAAACCGGAAAGTTTTCTGGAGCGACAAAAGGTAAAATCGGTTTTTATCTAGTTTTTCCTTTTAATTTTAAAATCTTATATTTCTTGTACTTTGTTGGTTTTCTAAAATATGCATATTTTTAACTCATTACATTCATTTTATAACGCTAGGTCTTATCCCATTGCTTCTTTCCATGAACGTCTTTATGGAATGTTTTTGAAATATAGAAAAATGGTCGAAAGAAACTTTAAATTCATTTTGATATTACCTTTTTATCATCTAGTGGAAAGTTAATCCGTTTGTTAATTTTGAAACCTATTTTATTTTTAAAAAATTAATTAATTATTTTCATATTGCCCTGAACAACTGGCGTTTCGCGGTGCAGATCGTGTCGTGGGAGGCGTTGCTGAAGTTGATCGAAGCCGGCCAATTGCCTCACGAAATCGGCGGCACTTTCCCGTACGATCACAACGAATGGCTGGAGACGAGATTGGTCCGAGTTTTCTGATTTATTTTTATTCCTTTTCATTTTTAAAAGATTTGGAAGAATACTGAATGAATGGGTAGAGAATAGCTTGACCTGTTTTTTTTTTATTAAATTTTCATATTCTCTTTGAGCTAGGAATGAAATGAAATCATTTAGAACATCCTTTAGTGAGTTTATGGTCTTTCTTTCTAAAGAGAATAATTTTTCTGACTCACTTCCTACTTCACTTAACGAAAATTGAATGAAAAGCGAGTTTTTTTAAAAGAACTTTTTCGTAAAATTTTGTGAAAATTATTTTATTCTTGAAAGAAAAGGAAATTTCAGCAACTCGAACGTTGGATCTGGCGAATATCGTACGCGATGGACGAGTTGGAAGCCGCTCGGAAAGCGATGACTGAAGGGCAGCAGAGGATGGAGATCGCCAACGCTGACGATGCTCACAGACGACACACCGAGGCCCGCGACAAGATCCTCGCCATCCCCATCGAGCAGATCAAGAACGAGTCTATTCAGGTAAAATTTTGCAATTTTTTCGCCTAACATTTCTGATTTTTTCTACTATTTTTTCCTATAAATTACCCATTGTTCTTATAGAATCTTGCAAAAATTTATATTCGCTTTTAATCCCGCCCTCTTTTCTCTTTTCAAAAATTCACTGTATACAATCACCTGAATATTAGTAAGAGGCTTGCGCGCGCGCGTGAGAAATTTGATCCGAAGCGCGGCGTTTCAGGCATTTTTGCAAAGTGAGGAGATGAGAAAAGCCACAGCGAAGCGTGACAGTTGCTTTGAGAAATGACTAACAAAGGGGATATGCAGAGATAGTGAATAATACGAGTAAAGATGTTTCGGACACGGATTTTTAAGTTGTTTAGTGTTTATTCGCATCCCAACTGTTTAACCAATTATCTATAACAACCTGACGAAATTATTCTCTTCTACCTTATTTTTCATCTCTTGAAACTTTTTTTAAATGATCATGATTTTTGCAGATAAGCGAGCGCATGCTCGCACCACGTCGTGGTGCACCGAATCCCGATCTGACAGCTTCGATACGTTTTATGGAACGGCTCGTCTCTTCACTTTCTCAGCTCAAGTGGGGGTTTCATTTGTACTTTTTTTTTTAATTTGTATTCTTATAACTAAAATATATAAAATATTCGCGAATCATAGCGTTTTCTTTTGTTTTGGTTGGAGATTTTTTAAAACTCATGTTAAATGAAAATTCTAAAATTTCCGTAAAATAATCGAATTTCCAGAAACGACGTCTACAAGCGCTGGGAGTCGAGGAGGCAAGAACTCGACGGTATTCACCAGCAGAAACTAGTTGAACAGGACACTGACGAGGTAAACATTTGAATTTTCTTATAAGGTGCTTTTTTATCTGTTAAATTGAATGTCGAAATAATAAAACGTTCTTGGAAGATAAATAACAATTTTCAGTTATCCGCAATTGCTAAGAGAAATGTGGACGTCCTAGAAAGTCAAATGACAGATATTGGCAACAATAGAGGAGCGGCTTTAGCCTTGCTGAAGGAGTTCGAAAACTTCGAAGCCTCGGTTGCTAACATCGAGGTTCATGTTTCTCACGTTTGTGAAACAGCTAGGCGGCTGCGTATGAATGGCCAGACAAAGGGAGCGGTACGGTTACTTGAGCATTGTTCATTTCAAATTAAATATTCTTATCGGATTTTAAGAAACCCAATTTCCAGGTGGACAATTCCGTAGTTCGTTTGGAAGACAAGTGGCGTCGTCTGCAAGAGCTCATTAAAATCCGACGACAGATTCTTCAAAACGCAGTGCCGTTCTTTCAGGCTTCCGAAACGGTAGAGACCTATAGTCCTGGGCCACAAGAGTTTCCGAAGAAACGCGCAAACTCGCTATGTGCGAAATGAGAATAGAGAAAATGAAAAGAGGAAGGGCGCTGTGCAAAAGTGAGCGTAAACCGGTTGTCGTTCGTTTTCGCGAATGTTGTGTTTTATTTCAAATTTGTTCTGGAATTCGTTTATTCCATAATGATCTTTCGTTGATTAGGTCCATTCTGATTTTAAAATTTAGCGTCGAAAAACAATCAGGCAACTCGAAACGAAAAGTGATCATTTTCAACGCAATTGCGCCAAAAATAGAACGGCGTAAAGCGCTTATAACTTCTGACAGTAATCTAAAAAACCTCCTTTGGCCCACGATTTTAGTTGAACTTGAAAGATGATTTAGTTAGGACTTAGCACCTATCGAAAACTTGATATATTGATATCCAGGGATTTTTTGGTATCTAGATATTGTTTGAAACTTGCGAAAACAAATAGGAGTTCTTTTAAGATGATATTTCTTGAGACCCGATTTTCCGAATTTTGAGTATTTGTAGATGGTAGAACTTGACGTGATTAATTTCAACTTTTTGAAGCTTTCTTCCGAAATTCGAAATGGCAAATAAATGAATCTTCAAATCTTCAGTACTTCGAAAAATTTCCCGCCTGGAACGACGCGGCCGCCCAGAAGTCGACCGAATCACCCACTTCGAGTGGCGAGGATATCGAGGAGGCATTCAAAAACCATCACCAGTTCATGACAAAAATCGAGGAGACGTACGCCGTGGCTGCTGAACAGGGCAATAAGCTGAGAGAGGTAGGGCTTTTGAGAGATTACTGTAATTTTGAAAAAAAGACGTATAATTTTCTCCGCAAGCTGATAAGTAGAAAGTTTTAAAAGGTTTCAGTTGTTTTAGAAGAAAATTTAATTTGAGTTCTCCTTGTAACTTTTCGATGAAAGATATCGAGGAGAATCTAATAAAAATATTGCTTTTGTACATGTTTCAAAGAAGTTTCTTTATAACTTACGAAAAATCTAAAGGATAAAGAAACAAGTTCAACCAAAGATAATTCCAGGCTCTGAGCAAAGCCGGCGTGGAAAGTCCCATCGCGATGGAGCTAATTTCCCGTTTAAGAAAATGCCAGACGTCGCTCCACGAGAAATGTGATTTGAGTCGGGTTAGAAAATAGTACTTTTCCATGAAATTTCGCATATTTTTGAAGACATTCCATTTCGACCATCTCTGACTACAATTTTCTTGTTACTTTTATGAATTTTGACTGAAGTTTATGAAAAGAACAAGTATGGGAATAATGTAATTTTCAGCGCTTCCTCGGTCATCTGATGACGAAAAACGCACTGGACGCCGACGTTCAGAAGGTCGTCACTTGGTTGAAGGACCACGGAGAGCCCTACATCGAAAGAAATGTTGCTATTGGTAGGGGTTTTTCTCAAAATAATTTTTAAGTTTATTTCATGGAATAAGTTTCAGATAATCATTATTAAAATAGTTTGAAGGGTAGAAATGTCATTCCCTTTTGCTGTTGTCATAAAAATTTTCAAATTGATACAAAAATAAATCAGAAAAAGTTCAGAATTCCTGATGAAAGAAAATTAACAATTTGCAGGCGACAACGCACAATACGCGAGTAAGCTGAAGATCAACCACAAGAAGTTCCAGATGATCGCCATGAACACCTACGACAACATGAAGAGGCTGAGAGCTGTGTTCGAGCAATTGAAGGACCTCAATTTGCGTGAGTCTCTTTCCTACATCATTTGTTGTTTTAGAAAATGTTCATTGTCCTCTTTAAAAGCACGACGAAATTTGAACTTTCTTGAAACATAAGTTTGATATTTTGTAAGCGCATCTAAAAGAAACATTACCTATCCGAGACTTGAATAATATTTAGACTTTTTGGAACATACGTTGTCATTTTCTTTCAAAAATTAATGAAGAGCAGTCATTTCAAGAAATTTCCGCATTTTTGGATAGTCTCTAAACCACGTCTTTTGTATTATTTCATAAACACACAAAAGCTATCAATTAATTTGCCTAGAGTTTTATTTTATTTGATCATTTTCTAATACTAATCATGAACATTTCCAGCTGGTACCGATTACAATCGACTCTACACGGCAATCAGCGAACTCGATGCGAGGGTGAATTTGTTCAAACGGAGGGTCGATGCTAGGTATATTTTTTCAAAATTTTGAAACGTTTCTTTTCCCACTTTAATGTTTTTGGGCTTTTAGTGCGTTGATGTTTAGCATAGAAAAATATCACTGAATTTGTATTTTTCAGAGCCGATCTACTGGATAAAGCTACGTTGTTTTTCACGCACTACACAGAACTGACAAATTGGATGCGGAATTTGCTCGAGAGATACAACCAGAAAATGGTCTATGTTGATGTGGAGTCCTGCGAACAGGCCAAAGAACAGTTCATTGGCGAGTGCGATGAAACCGCGCATGTAAGTTTTTTTTTTTTCTTTTGTCGACATTTTTCTGTAATGTGTTAGGTACGTTGTTCATTTTTTACTGGAAAAAAAGATTTAAAGCTTAATGTTGAAAGCATCCCTTACAATAATAGCTTTAGACTCGGAAAGGCTCTTCGATTTTGTGAAAATTTTAAGGATTGAAATTTCAGGCCTACGCAGTGACGATCACCGAAGGCCAGCAATTGGTCGCAGCGCTTCAGGCCGCTTCGACGAGCTACGAAATCGACTACGCCCACGCCATTCAGAATGCGCAGTCCATGATCATCGATATTGGTGGGTTTTTATAATACATCTCGGTAGTTGTTTAATCTCCGAATTTTTAAATCCATTAAAGAAAATAGCGGATTATCGAAATAAGTTTCAAGAAAATAATGCTTTTAAACTTATCCTCAATCCTCTTCCTCCACTATTGCACATCATTTATGAAGAATATAGGAAAACAATAAGTAAAAAGTCGATTATTTGAATTTTCAGAGCGAATCAACACTTCCGTGGCGGACAAGTGGAGCGAGCAGCGGATTCTGCTGAACATCGGGCTGCGATTCGCCCAGTTTCTCCACAGCAGCAAGACCATACTCGTCGAGATTAAGGCTCGTTATTTTTAATAGTGTTTCTGTTTCAAAAACTAGGGAAATAAAATAACCATTATTCTGAACGGTGTTGTAATTTATTGAAACATGTTCTGAGAAAAACATTTTCTTGCGATTTGGTAAAATGTTATTGAATTTGTAAAGTTTGAAAGAATAGGTTTCAAAAACGTATCATTAACGTAAAACTAGACGGTTTCTTAATTTGCGTTGCAATTTTTCCAGTTTTAAGATAACGACTAAAAAGCAAATTCCAGAACTGGGAAGGCGACATGTTGAAAATGCTCGAGTCTGAACAATTCGAAGCGAACGCGAAACGCGTTGGACCACTGCACAGGGAGAACACGGAGAAAGTCGAACAAGCCATTGCAAGGATCAAAACCAATGCAAGGGAATTGCAGCAGGTAAAATTACATTTCGATTAATTTAAGAAAATTTTCGAAAACTTTTCTTTTTTAACGTTTTATCAAATTATGAAAAGAAAAGAAACGTAATGATTTGGGTTTCTCAAAAGTAATAGGAATTTTCAATTAGCGAATAACGAAAAAGTGGAGAATTCTTTTCAAACGGCAGAGTATTCTTTCTTCTGAAACATTTTTATATTGCGCTTTTTGAAAAAGAGATCAAAGTTCATGATTAATTGTAGTTGAGCAAAGGATGAGAGAAAATTAGAAAAGAGGAGTGGGGAAAAGATATCAAGAAAAGGGAAGAGATTTTCTCAAGGAAGCTAAAACACTAATGCCAAGAACGAGGAAAAGCGCGACATTTCTTTGCTCTCCCGAAAAAAGGAACATGATTTATTTTTTGAATCAAAACTCGTATATTACTAAATTTGGCAATATGTTTTTGAAAATAAAAATTTTTCTATTTCTTTGATATATCACCCATTTTTCATTATCAATACATTCTTTCAAATTGTAAGAATTTTGAAAAGGTCAGATTTACAAAATATATATATATATATATATATATATATAATAATAATAATAATAATTAATAATAAAATTTGAAAATGAACTTTCAAGTTTCAGGCCCTCCATGGAAATTCATTATTGGATCTGGAAACTGTCGACAGCCGAAGTGTAGCCCAACTGATCAAGGAAAGAATTGGACGGGTCGCCGACGCTGAGAAACATATTCTGGAGGTCGGTTTTTTCTTATGTTTTAAATCCTGAATTTGCTTGGTAATTCGGAAATCTCGCACCCTCTCAACTTGAAGAGAGGGTATGCAAAAGTGCGAGAGTTTTCCCTTACACCCACCTTTCTTTCCCTATTATTTCGTCAAGTTGGGAGATTTCCGAATACTCTATTTTCACTTTTTGAGTTTTTAAAATCATTTTAATAGAAAGAGCAAAACAGCATTGTCAATGGTTGAACTTCCTGAATTTCACATTTTAGTTAAACCTATTTGAAACTCAAATTCAGTCCATTTTACTTCTACTAATTTTTTTCGGTAAAGAAAAACTAGGCGTAGTAAGCGCGAAAAGTATCGGATAAGATCGAACACACCTTCGGCTAGGTTTGTATACGCAAAACTCCAATGATTTAAGAATCTTTCTCCAGCGATAAAGGATAGCAAAGGAAGAAGCGTTTGAGATGATTTTTCCCACTTGCTAAAATTCATCTAACCGTATCTCTAGCCTAATAATATAGGGTGAGATTAGAAAGCCGGCTAGAATATTTTTGAAATCCCTCTTTCCGCGTTCCGTTTTGACAGCTGTCTTCTCACTCTCAAAAAGTAGTAAATGCCGCGAAAAGTTGGCATCATGCAGCGAAGGCTCATAGTAAACAAACGCCAAGTTTCATTTTCCTGCAAACAAAAGCGAAAAAGAGCGTATTTTTACCACTTTGTACATTTTGAGACTCGGAAAAGAGAACGGAAAATACCGAAGTTGAACAAGCAATGATCCTAGAAACAAACAAACTCACATAGGAAAGTCCAAATTTCCTTTCATTCGGAACAAATCAATTTCTTTCTCTAATGATAAAGATATGGTATTAAAGTCGATTGATACCACATTCTTTGCTGTACCGTTTATGGGTACTCATTCATAGGATACCCTATCTTACCTTTGTTTTGAAACATGCACCTCGAAAAGTGACTAATATTCTAAAACTTCTCTTCCTCTTTCCCGAACGGCATGAAAAATGAAACTGAATATCCCTTCTCTAATACAAAGGATAGGATAGTAAACTTGGCTGAAATAAGTTTCAATACTACCGAATTTTACTTCTGTATGAAATCTAATCTTTTACTCGGTGCTATAGGATAGTAGAGTAGAGCCGGTTGAGATGATGATTCAAAAATTTGCAGCAAGCGCGCCAAACACACGCGATGATCGAGGTGGCGTGCGAAATCCAAGAGACGTGGCAGGTGGCGCGTCGCTTCGTGGAGGACCTCGAGCACGACTATCTCGACATGAATCGGTACGCTACATTACTCTAGCTATTCATAAGTGCTCGGAGGATTTTTAGAGTACTTTTCTGATTCTTTCAGTTTTTACCTAGATTTTTCTTTTTTTTTCTAAAGATTTGTCGCTTTCAAGTACTTTATGAATTTCTTTGAGTTGTTCCTTTGGAAATAAAAATACAATTTTATGCTAATTTTTTCAGGCGTTGCTGCAAAATTCCGAACGATAGAAAAGAAGCGGAAAAATACCTGAAGACGCTCGAGGACATCGAGATGGAATTCAATGTGAGTCTTTGTCTTTTAGATTTAATTGTTTTTTTCGACATGAAACTAAAACAATTCGAAAATGGCAGGTTTTGATTTGAAAACATTGAAATTTTTGCAATATAATATAAAAGTTACCTATTGTCCCATTAAAATCTTCTACTTTATAAAATTTCTATGAAACTTACTTGAAATTTAAATAATTCAGACTATTGGTTTAGTGTAACCCCTGGACCTTACTCCTAAAAATGCCTTCCCGAAGCACATTTAACAAATAATAATTTTTATTTCAGACTAAGAAGTATCGTAGCTTCGAGCGGTTCTTTAATTTCACCGGCGCTCTGCTGGAGAAGGTTGACTTGAGAAGGAGAGGGATCGTGACGAACATCAACGAATACCTGGCGGTACCCTGTCGGAGATACGTCGGGTTCATCGAGGAGAGGAAAAAGCTCCTTAAGGTGGGGTTTTCATATCTTTTAAAATTTGCAAAATCACTATTGGAAACGAACATTTTTCATATAGATTCACTGAAACATGGAAAAAGTTTATTAAGGTTTGGCTTTTTTAATGATGCTTTGAGCGGCAGTTAATAGAAGTAGTACCGAAAAAGTATATAAAAAAAAATCCTTACTCTCTATACCTTATGGGTAAGCTGCTACTTTTATTAATTGCCTTTTGTGCAGACATCGAAATTGAAATTCGAGACTTTTATGTAAATTTCTTGAAACAGATAAGTTTTCGTAGCTGAAATAACAAATTACTAGAGAAACTATTTTAAGCAAATCAGAACAGAGAGAGCATTATATGATCGAGTGCGATATTGTTGATACGACTTTCTTGAAGCCTGACGAAAGATTGAGAAAAGGTCGAATTTTCAGGCGGCGATCGGCTGCTACAAGACGATCGATGAGAACGTGCTACAGATTCTCACACAGTTGGCCAAGGATTTCAGTCAGGTTGGATTTTTTTTTTCATTTTGTTACATTTTTAACAAACTTCAAGAAACCAAATTAGTCAGGTACAATAACTTTCTACTTTTGAGTGTTCTATTCAAATTAAAACAGCTTGTGGTTGAAATAAAAGAATTATTTTGGAAAATTTACAGGAGCATATCGATTGGTGCAGTCAGTGTCCGAGTACGTCGCTAGAAGTCAGAACGCACTTCATCGCCGAGCAAATCAAACGGCACAATGATTACAAGGACCGGTGAGTTGGTTGAGAATTTTAGAAAGTTTTAGTTATTCGATGCTTTTATCGCATTACAATTTTGAATTTTTGAGGAGAATCTGAAACTTATCCAAAAATTTCCAGACTGATCAAAGGCTGTACGTACGCTCAGAAGACGAGTGATCTGTATCTGAAATACATCGAACGAGATCTGAATTTCAGCGAAAGGGACAGGTTAGGATATTCTAATTTTCTACAGTAATTCTAATGGATATTTTCTTTGGTTTTTTTCGAGTTTAAACTTCCAGGCAAGAGCACGAACGACGCATTCGTGGCATGAAAAGCGACGTCCGAGAGCGACAATCCAGGATTTTGGACCTTTGGATCAAAAAGAAGAAGGAGTTGGAACGGTAGGCATTTTTGAAGCGGCTGAAATACGTTTCATAAAATAGCAAAATTGACTTGATCCGGAGTAGTTTCAATTCGGATAAGAAATATCATAAACCATAGGTTTCTCGAAAATCACTTAAATTCTCGGAGTTATGTATAACTTGATCCCGGATAGAAGATATTATGATTTAACGAAAAATCCTTAAAGAAAACATCGAAATTTAGAATGATAATGGCTCCTTTTTTGTTTAAATACCCAGATTTTCAATTTCCAGCTGCCAACACTATACCCTGCTCGTGTTCTCAGTTCGGAAGATCTTGGACTGGCTGTCGGGAGAAGGCGAAACTCGACTAGTCGAATGCTCGAAGCGGCGAAATGGGAATGCAAGAGCAGATGCCAACGACGAATACGCACAGTTCAAAACCGCGGTTAAGGTGGGCGAATTCTCTTGAAAATAAAAGTATTCGAATTCGACGGAAGATATGCAAGACGACATTCGTATGTAAGTGTGCAGTTTATTTTTTTTTTTTAATTTCTATGAAATTTCCATATCATTATCTTATTGCTATAGATAGATATTATTTCTAAATTCGATGAAACATACATTTTTTTTTCCATAAATTCAAGTTTTAAATGAAAACTCCAGGAACGTCGCACCGAGGCCCAAACTGTCCTGCAAATGGGCACAGAGATGCAAGCTGAAGGCGGCCAACACATGACGGACATCGAGACTTGTCTCAAGGAGGTCGGGCTTTTTTATTTTATGATATTATTAAGGAATTGCTCCTGAAATTAAAAGAAAAATTATCTGAATCGAAATGAAACATAAAATAAAAGATTGAAAAAGTATAGCTTATTTTATTTGTTTTTGGAACAGGATAAACATGAAAGTTTAATTTTTCAGCTCCGCGTTGCATTCGAGGCGTTTTCCAGACGGGTTGCTGACTGTGAAGTGGCAGTTCGCGGAGGGAAATCTCAGAATATCGTAGGATTTTTTTGTTTCAATTTTTCGATATTTTTGATTTTCAGAAAGATGAGCTCTCTCTGGATCGACACTCGGACAACCAAATGGAGGAGAAAATCGCCTATGGAATGCGGGAGGAGAACAGGAGGATACTCGAACCGATGGCTGAATTACTAAAGTCCGAGCGAGATTACGTCGAGGATTTACGGCGATGTGTTGAGGTAAATTAGGCATTCTTTAAAATATCTCAAAATCGAATGTTTTTCAGATCTACATTGCGGAATACGACAAAGCAGCTGCGGCGAAGACTTTGCCCGACTCACTGATGAACCTGAAGAACGACATCTTCGGCAACATCAACCAAATCTACGAGTTTCATCGAGAGTCAGTTTTCTTATGATTGTTTTTGAAATGTATTTTTGCAAATGATTGAGTCTAGCATTTGAGAATTGAATAAGTTAGCCTTGTGAAGCTTATACAAAACATCTGATATTTTTTTAAGAATTCGTAGACATTTGTCATCGAAATTTAGCATTTCTCAAGGACATATTTTCATGACGCTCACTTTTGGCCATTTGATTTTTAAAGTTAAAATATTATCGATTAATTGCAAATGTAATTTCATTCGAAAATATCAACTTTCCACGAAGCCTATTCCAGCAATTTTCTTCGAGAACTCGAAAAGTACGAAACCGAACCTGAAGAAGTGGGCTGTTCGTTCACGGTGTGGGTCGATTTACTCTACACGCTCTACACCACTTACTGCGTCAACAAAGAGCAGAAAATCAACATCCTCCAAACCGCCGATGTATTGGTCTTCTTTGGGGTTTGTCTTGATTTTTTTTACAAATATGAAGAAGTTTTGAATTTTATTGTGTAAAATATGTAAGATGAGCAGTAGTCATTAATTTAATTTTTTAAACTGATTTTAATGAAGTTTTAGAACTAATGCATGCAATGATTTCAGTTTTCAATTGCTTTTGTCTTATCTTTAGTTTCAGTGCTAAACGAATAATTTATAACTTTCGAGATTCTTAATATCGAATTTTTGAAATATAGAAAGAAATTGCGTTGAATTTCAGTCGATCCGCGAAAAGTACAGTCTCGAAATCAACAACGACCTGGGTTCTTTGCTGATCAAACCCGTTCAAAGAATCACTAGGTAAAAATTGATCATGTTTGGCAACTTGGAAACCGCAAGACACGAGACATTGAAAAATCGCGTGGAAAAAGAAAGCCTATCATCCCATATCCTGCCCTAGCCCTATACTACTTCATCTAGACCTCGTGTTTCGTAGTCTCACGGTTTTCAAATAGCTTTTTCAGGCTGAAAATTAAGAAAGAATTTTTTTAAAAATCATAAGAAAATGAATTCCGAAGAAAAACTAAAATTATAATTTTCAGATATCGATTGATGATCGAGCAGCTCATCAAATACGGCAAGCAGAACTTCGATGAGTTGAAGGTGAATATCTTCTTGAATTTGTATCTTTTTAGATCACCATTTTCTATCTCTTGGAAAATTGATCATTTTTTAAGTTCAGTATCCTTTAGTTTTTGAAAAATAGCTGCATTTCTTATTTTTGTTTCGAAGATTCCCATTTTATTTTTATTTCCAGGAAGCCTACGACCTCGTAGTGAATATCCCGAAACGAGCCAACGATCTGATCCACTACAATTGTCTGGATCCCAAGGATATGAAGGTAAGGGTGAAATTAAACATAAAATTTGAACTCTCAACAAATTTTTCAGCAATACGAAGGCGTCCTCGGACCGTTTGTGATGCAAGATTTGTTGACGGTTTGGGAACCGAAAGCTTACTTCAAAAAGGCGGGCTCTCAGAGACAGGTTGGAATTTTTTATTTCTATAATTTTTTAGTTTTTTAGATTAGATTCCAAATCTGTTTAATCTTTCAGGTCTTCCTATTCGAGTTGGCAGTGTTGTTCACGAAAAAGAATCAGAAGTCGAGCTTCTACAATATTCGCGGTAAACCGATTTGGGTAGGCTTCATGAAAATTATTTATAAAACTTCTTACTTTTTATGCAACACCACTATCCAAAGCATGCTACGCAATATCTAAAATAACATTTTTCTCAACTCCCGAATTGATTGGGAAAGAGCTTTCTTCACTATTTATAAACTTCTCGGTTCTTAATGCAACATACTTCCATATTTCATCTATAGATGATTCTTGAAACATAAATTCCGGAAACTCCTGTTTTAAAAAAATCGAATTTTATTTCAGCTAACAGAAATATCGATTGTCGAGCACGTCGAGGGCGATCCGTCTCGATTCGGACTTAGACTCGGAACAGTTGCGAGTAACGACAATCGGACGGACCTGAAAGCCTCGACGGAACAGACGAAGGTCGCCTGGGTCAAAAAGATCCGAGAACTGACACAGGGAATGTTGCCGTTAGGTAGGAGATTTTTTACACTAATTCTTCTGAAAATATTAACTTACTTTATTGAATTTTTGAAACGTTTTATTTCCCCTAATTTACAGGTCTCGGAATGACGAACATGAACCTGGCGACAGCAGTGCACCATCAGTCGGGCAGCTCGCTCGATGGTATTTCCGCAGGCAGCATTTCCGCGAGGGGATTCTCCACTAGGTAAAATATGAACCTAATTTTTTCACTTCTAAATATACTTTAATTTTCGCTGAGTTTAAATTTTGAATACTTCGAAGTCTTTAGATTATTTCTGGAAGAAATAATGAACACAAAATTACAATTATTTTTTTTTCTAAGAAAACTTAAGGTTGCATAGTCTAATTGCTTTTTTCTAAAATTGTTTATTTTCTGACTTTTCAGAACGACGGCATCCGTCTCATCCGGTGATCGTCACTCGCGAGATGCCGAGACGCTGTCGACAGGCACAAACAGACACTCCATTCAGAGCTCCGACAGTTGTGAGGTACGTCAATTTTTTGTGAATTGTTGAAAAAATGGTTAGGTTTCAAATAGTGTTAAATTGGGGGAAAAATAGGGGATAGTTCGGGAGTTACTGTTTCAAAATTAAGCTATCTTTCTAGTTGGATAGGTTTCAAGTTAGTAATAACGATGGAAATTATAGCTTAAAACGCTAGAATGAAATATTTCTAGCCATAACCCAATTAAAACATTCAAAATGCTATGGATAGGCCACAATTTTCCATTATAAATTCGGTTTCAAGCCTTTAGTTCCGGTAAGTCGTCTATTATTTCTTACGAATCAGAAATTTTCTCCCGAATTTCTCAAACTTCTTTAATTTTTCCATATTCTTATCCTTCGCAACATTTGATGTCTTCTCTTTTACTCGACTTCTTCATTTTTTCTAATCAAGTGTAGAAGTAAATGAGTGAAATCGAAGAAATGGACTAAAATAATTACCTTCTAGACCTCCAGCTTTTTCAATGAATGACACGTACCGCGGGTAATTAGAGCATTAGCTACTCTGGGGGAAAGCTGTCATGATAAGAAATTTACATTGATTCAAGCAGTACTTTTCTGCATTTTATTTCCCGAGACTAACTTGAATTATTATTTATTTTTCCATTACTGGAGCTCTATGGCATTTATAATTTTCAAAAACGATTTATACTTCTTTTTGAAACTTACCTAAACTAAATAATTGCTCGTCATATCCCATCGTCTATCAGAAATATGTCAGAGATCTATTTCCAGTCATTTTTGAAATTTATTTGATTCGAGTAATTTCAAATTTTCTATTCCTTAAAGGCTACAGTAATTTGTATTCATCTTTCTAAAATTTGGACCTGATCTTCGTTCAAAGAACTGCGCGTAATCTTCCATGCTTCTGTGTATTTTAGTTAGTGTGATTGCGTACCTAACTATTAGAGAGCACTGAAATTAGTTAAGCCCCATGAAGAGGAAACTTCGGCCCTTTTACTCATTTCTCCTCATTTTGTAGGTTTTCTGAAAACTGAGTGATCAGGGAATTTCAGGAAAGAAGAAGAAAGAAAAAAAATAGAAATCACGCTTTTTCGAGAGAGAAAAAGATAGAGAGATGCCGAAGAATGATTTCGAGCAAAATATGAAAAGCTGAAACATAGCACACGAAGCTGAGAGAATTAGAGAAAGATCATGAAATCGAGAGAAAGATCAAGTGATTTTGATAGGAAAAAGGACGAGAGGAGGGAAATAGTACGAGAAAGTGAAGGAGATAAGTAGAATAGCATGCAAATCGAAGAGCGGAAAAGAAAGCGACGAAAAGTTGTGAGTCTTCTGTCATTGTCGTTGTAAAGAACAGAAGCTCGCCGAGTTATCGTCGCCTAATTCTCTTCCTTTTCCCTCCCAATTCTAATACTATTCTCCTACTATTTATCTTTAACCATCTCTAGAATTCGCGCACTATTTCCTTGATTATTTCTCTTAAATCTCTCAGAATTAATGTTATTTCGATTTTTTCTGGATCTTTCGATTTAATTTTTTCAAACTTCTATTTCAATTTTTATTTTTCCCTCGAACCTCTCGATTTCTA
Source organism: Diploscapter coronatus (assembly GCA_964036155.1). Lineage (NCBI taxonomy): Eukaryota > Metazoa > Nematoda > Chromadorea > Rhabditida > Rhabditidae > Diploscapter > Diploscapter coronatus. Next base: position 10,274,368 of record OZ038422.1, read on the forward strand.
ATGATCTAAAACATGGGACACTTTCAAAACATCTCTATTTCAAATGGTCTATTGTGATTTTATGCTACTTTTTGCCTCTCATTTTTCAGTGCTCTATAACTTTTCTTTTTTCCTCGATCCTCTAGAATTTTAATCATCACTAACTTCATTCTTTGATTCTTTCGTCTCTCTTCAAGAATTCCTTCTCTTCTTTTTCTTCAAGAAATCGAGTATCTGTGTTTCGATTCTTTCCATAAATTTCTGCTCCCTCAGAATTTATTCGGTTTTTAAAATTTCGAGGAAAAGCATCACAAAATTTCAGTTTTCGAAATTCACTTATAGAAATATTTTGTCCGACTAATCTAAGGAAATTTTTCTATCGATCGGACTAAAATTTATTTGAGGATCAATCTGAAACTATCTATTTTGGGACGAAATTTTTAAATTTATTAGAGATCTATCTAAATCTATTCCAAGATCAACTAAAGTTTTAAAAAGTCTAAATCGATCGGAAATTGATTTGACGACGAACAAATGTGCTCGATCATCCGACGATGCACCAACTGTTTTGACAAGCGCAACAAGGTGAGTTGGCTAGGTTTCGAGGAGTCGTGATTTTTTTCGAAGAGTTCTTAGTTACTATTTCTTTATTTTACCTTTCTTAAAATTATCTTGATTTCTAATTTCTACAAATCTTGTTATACTAATTGCGCTAGGTTTCCACGAATCTATTTTTGCGAGAATTTCGAGACACTGATAATGTTTCATGATCTATATTTCATTAAAAATTCAAATTTCCCCACTTCATATCTGATAGATTTTTGATAGAAAATGTTGTCGCTGTTTCAGTAATCGCTCATATCATTTCTGGAATACTGCAAGTGATGATTCGATATGACTCAATAATTATTTCAAAAATTATTTATTCAGAGTTTTTACATTATGTTTCGAAATTTAGTAATACTATACTTCTTGCAATTTTTCCTAATTAATGAGCAACACCATCTTAACCTAACTGATTTGAAGATCATTTTTCGTAAATGTTTCATTTATTCAGATCTGCATACTCTTCAACGAGAAAGTTCTTATGCTAGATTTCAAAAAGTCTTCAAATTTTCTTTGTAATTTGAGTATTTAGTTGAGTGAGTTAAGGCCTTTAGAAAGTAATCAGTCGAATTTCTGCGAAAATCTTTTTCATCTTCCTTGAAAAGTTTTTTCCTATATGACGTTTGATAGATAAATTCGATAATAAATATTGAGGATGAGTCACTATCACGTCTTTCATGAAATTCATGAAAAACTCGCTATGCCTTTGCTCGGCGCGCAAAGTGAAAATAGATCAAGATTGAATCATAGAAAAGTTGAAAGAGCTCTTTCGATCAAAATATCTAAAGGTAAAAATCGAGAAACGCTTTAAAAATTATATACAAATTTTATTATGATAGCAGAAAATCATGTAGGAGTAACTTTTCAAACTTTTTTCCAAAAATAGTATGTTTCAAAAAGTTCTTTTATGAAATGCATTTTTAAAAAGTCGATTAGTGATTATCTTGCAATTTTGATATTAAAAATTTCTGAAGGAAAAATCTCGGAAATTCTTAGTTGATGTAAAATTCAAAACTAAAACATTCTTCGGCCTTTCGTGAGCAATTAGCGGTCGCTAATTTTTTATGCACATGCGTTAATCGAATCTCGCTCCAAAATCTAAACAAAAATCAAATTAAAACATCGAAATTCAACTCTTCTAAGGTTCAAAATTGTGTCGGGAATGACTTGGTTTGGAAGATCACACTATGTATTTTTCGAGATAATTATTAGGATGCTTCAAAATTTCATAATTTTATCACGAGATTTTTCTATAATTCCTCTTCGATGAGCTTCTAAAGAAATAATTTCGATGTTTCTGAAAATTGATAAATTTCATCATTAAGTTTCCTTATGTTCTTCCTTGAATATTAATTTTTCTAAAAAAAAAAAGTTTAAACTTTCAATAACTTCAACCCTTCTCATGCCTGGCTTAGCTCATATCAGAAGTTTTATCAATATCATCACGTAACTCTCACTTTTTACCTTCTTATTTTTGCATCTCACCTTTTTCCCAGCCTCTTTTTCTTGTTTTCTCTCTTCAAAGTGCGATATTTTCAAGCCCCGCCCTTTTAGTCTGGCTCTTTTCGCTCTCTACTATCCTTTCTCTTCTAATTTTTATCTCGAAAAAGACTTTCTTCTACTCCCCTGAGCTGTTGCTTGATTTAACCGTCGATGTTCGATTTCTCGACGTCGTCGCGATTCTGAATCCCTAACGTTAAGAAATGTTGACGTATTCAAAATCTTGGCGTTCTATTCGTACTAGAACTGGGTCTTTATATTCGAGAGCGAGGAATAAGCTAGCCTCGTCTTTTCGCGCTGGAAACAGGGCTGGTTCACCTTCGGTTAGCTATTTTTTATCTTTGTCGATTTTTGAAATAATTTAGCTATTTTTTAAATCTGGGGAAAATTTTGAAGGGGAGTCGCACCTTGAAAACTAAATTTCACTCAACTATTCAATTTTTTGAAAAATACAATAAAAATGGAAATTTTATCGATCCATTTTAGAACGCTTCAAAATGTTTTCACTTTTTTATCATTTGCCAAGTTGGGAAAACATCACTGATTCTGATACACACACGAGGAACTAAAATCGAAGGCAATCATATTTTTGCAAGCGTTCGAAAAAACCTGAATGACCTAGAAATACGATTTATTTTATGAAAACTTTTAAAATATATCTTAAAAATGGACTTTTTCTTGATAACTTTCAGTGATCAAATCTCTAGAACTATGTGAAAAGTATGAGTACTTGATTAAAAAATTGCGAAATTTACCTCAAAAATCGATATTTTTGCTATGTTCACCTTTCGGAAGATAAAATCTCTCATTTTTCTGCTGAAAAATCGAACTTTCCTATTATTTTGGCAGATTTCAATAATTTTTGCGAAGCGTGGGAAGAGAGGATTTTCGCGATAAATAGAGCAGGGGGAAATAGTCAATTCATTCACGCAAAATGAGCAAAATAATACAAAATTTGTAGCGAATAGAATTGTATTTTGAACAGGTTAGTGAACATTGAAAGGAAAATCTTTGGTATTTTTACTTGGTTGACTTTTCCTAAAATTTGAAGCCAAACTTGGAGCATCGTAAATAGGTTAACTTGACTAAGTTATACAAAACTTGAAAAATTTTGAAAGAAAGTAATTCCAATTCGAGACACTAGTAAAATTAATCTCACTTTATTTGCGCATTTGCACCAACTTCAATTTATTTCTTTAAGTTATCTAAAATTTTCCAGAATTCGAGCCTTTTTACCTTCATAGTATCATTCCAGAGCATGGGACGCACATATTTCTTCAGAAAGCCTATGCATAATAGCTTAGATACTTAGATCTAAGGTCTGAACTTTAGTCTCATTCTTTATCCAGTCCCACTATTATCCCATCATCACAACGGGACTTTCTTAGAATCAGCAAGTTAATATCTCGATAGACAATAAATTCTGGGGCAATACATAGACCGCCTGAATTAAATTGCATCATGCTAATCAAAAAGTTTCCATATCAGGATATCCATAATGTTGAGTCGTAAAAATTGAAATTTCAAACCACGAAAAAACTACTCAAAATTCTTAAGTGGGTTTTCATGTAAAAGATCGAAATAACTTCTAAATTTTGCCTATTCAAGTCACTGGAATCATAGAAAGGACTGAAGTTTAGCATACTCTTGAAACTAATTTTAAAATTCTCTGTATTATGCCAAAAACGAACTTTACCCTTGTTCTTCTTATTTATATTTCCTCTCTATTATCGTCCATTTATCCGCGTTTTAGCGACTTTCCAGGGAGCATTTAGGCCCTAGGCCTTGTTCGGTCATACATATTTCATCCGGCGATATTTGTCCTCTTTTCTTTTTCCTACCCTTTGGTTGTTGCTTTCGCTTGTAACTCATTGATATGGCTGGGGTTATTATTTTCGCTGTGGAGCGCGTTTTTAACGCACAGAAAAAGATGTTGATGATGGAGCGCAAAAGCAGGATGGAGATAAAATGCGAATATCTTTATTTTTCTCTGGGTAATGATATTTCCATCTTTCTTATCTCTCTCTGCCCTCTAACTTTACAAAATTATTTCTTGTTGCATATTTTGCACTAGTCTTCATTCATTTGAAGAATCTTTGGGATTTCTTACAAGCATGAAGTTAGAAGGCGCGTATAATATGCAAGGAGAGCTTCATATATTATTGTTTGAGCATTAATCAATTTTACCTAGGATACCGAGTTTGAATAGATAAATGATGAGAATTCTAGCGTGCTTAAAATAAGTCAAGAAAATTTTTCACTAAACTTCTGAAGAAGAAAGTTGAGCATAGTGAGATTAACTTCAAATTTTCATTTTGTTCTTTCCTTTAATTTAACTTTATAAAATTTCATTAGAAAAAAAGCGTACTCTATATTTACACCTATTAGAATAGGAGGGAAAAAATGCTTGAGAAATGCTAGATTTTACTAGCTCTAATTCGTTTTTCTCCTATTCAAGATAAAAGCTAGCGTGACATTTCGATCCTATTTGCTATGGCTTTTTTCTGCAAAACTTGAACAGCGTAGGAAAAATTTCAAATGTCTTTTACTCCCTTACTCAAGGACGCGTGTATCAAAGGTTAAAGAAGCAAAAAAGGGAATTTGCATAAAGAATTCAAATAGACTACAACGAATGTTAATACCGGATATTGGTTTGAATTTTTATTACCTTATTCGAGTAGTATCTACTTGACAAATACTATTTCAAATAAGTTTCAAGTTATCAGAAGATTTGGACTGGGTTTTTAGGCACAATATCAGTTTCAAACGAACAGGAATAAATTTGAACTTTCTCAAAAATATTTCAAAGTTTTCTAAAATAATCATTAATCAAAAATGATCTATTCGAAAAAAAATCTAAATTTAAGCTTTTTTTAATTTCTATGAGTGATCCTTTATTTTCCTGGAAAATTTTTGATTTTCCTGCAAAATTACTGGGGACTTAAGCAGTGTGAATAGGTGAGGCGAACAAAAAATCTCCATTGTTTCGGAAGTCATTCCCGTCGAAATACGAAATGAGGCATACGTTTGACGGATAAATTGAGAATTTTGGGATTTCAATGAGAATTGGGATTTTTCTTGCGGAGAAAAATAAGAAATTCGATATTTTTTAATTTGATAAAATAGTCAGAATAACTATACTAGAGTTTCAATTAGGTATATATTTTATTGAATTTTTGAAATAGATATGATGGAAAATGTATTTATTTTTGGAAAACTACTAACTAGACATTCTCTCTTCAATTGGTAGAATATTTATCATTGATAGGCTTGATGCAAATCTTGCAAAGTACCAAATTTTAAAAGTCTATTCGTTCTCATCTAAGCGCATTCTCAGTTCCGAACATTTTTCTAAATAACAATACATATGATTGCGAAACGGGGAGATTATCTTTCGGGCTTTATCTTTTTTTTTTCATTTTTTCCCGTTTTACTTACTATTGTCTTCATACTATTTCTTTTCATCTGATTCTTTTCCTCTTATTTTTCCATATTGTTTTTCCATCTTCTAGTTTCTTTTTCAAGGAACACAGGCGCGTTCTCATTTTATTATTCTCGCTTATTTTCATTTGCCACTCGCCGGGGGCTGTGATTTTTGACTAGCGGAAATTCGATTTTTGGGGCAACAAAAATGAAAAACAAGGAGAATATCATTTTTAAATCTTTTTTCAAAAAATAAATCTATTATTTTTTTTCTAAAAAAACGTTATCCTGATTAAAATGCCCACTAAAATATTCATCACTCCAAGAAAAATAATATTTTTGGCAAGAAGAAATATTTACTCACGCACATCGAACTTTGTAATGAATACCAAATGAAAAGCAGGCAGCTATCCAACTGAGCCAATCGAATATTTGCATTATTTATACAAAAAAGTAGAAAGGTATCGGTTTCTGTTTAGTTTGGCTGAAAAAACTCAGAACTCAAGGAAATGCAATTTTCTGGAATTATAAGACAAGCCCACCGTTTTTAAATTGACTTATTTTACAATCTATCGCATAGATGAAATTTAATTATTCGGAAAATAACTTTTATAGAAAAGAAAAAAGCAAACTTTGAAAGTTAGATGTTAGAACTTTTAAATAAAATTTGATTTGGGAACAGAAATAATTGGGTTGGTCTCTAAAAGTCGCGAAAAATGTCAGTTAAATTTCGCGGAATTTTGACAAGGTTTGCATAACATAAATATTCATGACCTTTCATTTGAACTTGATCATTTTTCTCAGTTAAGCAATACGTTATCAAAGAAATGAATACAATTCAAAGCCTATACAATTTTGAAACATACCCATTTAGAACGTTTGATAAAGTGCTTCACTAGTTTTACACAAATTTTGAGTCTTGACATTTTTTTAAAGTCATTGATATTTCGAGCAAAATAGTACTACATTTTTCCGCTCAGTTATAATTTCAGTCATGTTGACATTAGATCATCGGTTCGTTTGCATAAATGAGGGTGTATGCAAATAGGACGGGGACATTTTAAGTCTAAATTTCAATGACTTTGTTTTTACTCGTAGAAATTCTAAAATGCCATCAAAATTTGGCAAATATTCACAAGGGACTTGTCAAATTTTGAGTACTTTCAAGAACAAAGATATTTCGAATGAAATTTGTTCTTTAAAATGTGATAAACGATAAAATTTGATTGATATTTTATGGCAGTTTAAAATGTTAGTTTTATAGCAAATCAAATGTTTCAGAAGTGAACCAAATTCTAGTCAATTGGATAGAATTTTCTTTACAAAGCGTTAAAATTCTTATAAATTTTAATGGAGAAAAGAAAGTTACTTTTTCAAGATGTTTCATTTTCAATAGACCTGAATTTTTATTGTTAAAAATATATCGAAATGAGGAAGTGTTAACTGCCCCATTTCCTTGATCATTTTCGCATTTCTTCGTTTTTCCTGTTTCTGATTGCGTCATAACTCAGGTGAAAATAGACCTGCCACTTCATTTCTGCATTTTAACAGCCCGATATGAGCTCATAGCTATGACCGAGACTTCAAAAATGAGGCTCTCTGATTTTTTAAACTTAAGGAAACCTCAAAATTTTCGAAATCTTGGAAAATACTCTAATTTTTGAATTTTTGTAGAGATCTAAAATATCCCAAATCGCATGATAAAGTATAGCCTTAGAAAAGCGCCTGGAATATTCTTATCTGAAAATCAATTTTCTATTCCGATTACTACTTCTGGGGGAATAATTGATATTCGAGAAATTGTTGTAATTACCTTAACATCGTTCTATATTATATCAGAAGCGACGAAGCCGAGACAATAAATTGACTCTTATGTTTATTCGACGAAAGCGACGAAGCCAGGACAATAAATCTCGGACCTCTGTAATAGTCGTGAAAAGTGAGCACGCAGTATATTAGTATATCTCCATTAGCCACGTTGCCAAAATCACAGAATAATTACACGTAGCCCTCCTTACATAGGTAATTACGCGGCCAATAAAATAAAATAAAATCTCCGCCGACAGCCTGTTCATATATGAAATCCATAAAGCCATAAAGCGCATTTATTGTTTAACAATTAATAATTTTAATTTGTGGTCTTCTATGTATATGATATAACTATAAATGCGCATTTACATGGTTTTATGTAATCTAGCATCAGTATTTTTACCTTTAATAATAATAGCGAACTTTCTAAACCAAAGTAAATGATAACAATTTTTAAATTTAGAATCGTATGCAATAGCTGCAGAAAACTGGCTGGCGCATACAATGTATCTTTCTTCTTTTAAATTGCAGAAAATTAAATGCTTTTTACAATCCAATTATGGCATCGAATTCAAGATAACTTGAAGTAATTGTTGTCTAATCAGCAAAATAATCAATGGCATTGAAATCCGATACTGGCTCAAGCCAATTTCACTTCAAGAGCGACAGTCGAATCACCAAGGCCGCGTAATTACCTATGTAAGGAGGGCTACGTGTAATTATTCTGTGATTTTGGCAACGTGGCTAATGGAGATATACTAATATACTGCGTGCTCACTTTTCACGACTATTACAGAGGTCCGAGATTTATTGTCCTGGCTTCGTCGCTTCTGATATAATATAGAACGATGTTAAGGTAATTACAACAATTTCTCGAATATCAATTATTCCCCCAGAAGTAGTAATTGTCATTCATTTCGTCGGTTTCCGAAGGAAATCAAATACATTGGGCAGAATAAATTAACATTGGGATTTTAAACACATTAAAGCTTCGCGACATTTCTCATCTCTTCATTAATTGAGAAAAAGATAGGATGGAGTATCTTTTTTAAATTATCAAGTTGCTTGGCGAGCACAATATTAACCCATCCAAAAGGGTTTTATATTAAAAAATAAAAGCGGAGGTTGTTTTATTCATGAAAAGTGCTCTATTTGTATCCAAAAGTGATTATTTTTTAATATAAAACCCTTTTGAATGGGTTGATCTCTTTTCATTTTAAAACGAAGTTTTGACTTAAAATATCTGCAGAATCCGAAATAATATGCAAGTAATTTGTGTTCAACGTGGTCGATTGATGTTGGTGGACTTTTTAGTGAATTTTGTAAGGCACAATGATCACATCCAAATTCTGTCTTCATTTACAGACAACCATTTAGTCCCCAAGTGGTGACTATCATCGGTACTGGCGTATATAATGAATTCTTTCGTTCAAAGTGAGACTTGATCGCATTTCGAAAAAAATGAATTTCTCTAACAGCACTCACTTTTTATGGCAAGTGTCATATACCAAAATGTTTCTAATGAACTGGGCTATAACAATATGCAATAAAATCGGGTACCATTTGCGTTTTACGAACGTGCTGATCGAAAGTGTCGGAAAAGTTTGTCAATGAAAGTTGTTTATCTCATCGAGACGAAGCGTTTGATACCAAATTTGACAAATTGATGCTTTTTAACGATTTTTGAATTTTCGAGTACGACATTCGCTATAACGTAAACAACATTCATTCAAACTCTGGGATCTCGATTTTCGGATTCTCCACCCTCGATTACATTACTAGGGACCATTTCCAGGAAAATAATTTTGGGGCTGTACCGTCTTTCCCAGTAATGCTTCACTTTTGTATAGAATGGCCGATATGTCGACGTCAAAATGCGATCTTTCGTCGTCAATCAGATGCTAGAATGACTTGTCTATCAATTTCCTGCGTTTTCGTGCAAAAAAAAAGAATTTCAATTTTTGACTCCAGAATCCCCCACGTCGACGTCGAAAGATGATTCCCCATCTTTACTAATTTTTGCAAAAAATATTTGGGGCTCGTTAAGCCGAACCCCAGCGGCGATCGCTCGCACACTTCAGGGCACCCCTTTTCGGCTGTGAACCTGACAACCATTTGCGCCGTATCGTAGACGGTTTGAAATGTCGGAAATAATGCATTGACGATATCCGGCTATTGACAGCTGCAACTTTGAAACGTCATAGCTCACCAAGGGATCATCGGATCTCGGATCTGTAAAAAGCACTAGAAAGCCCAATCCAGGCTCTACAACTTTGGTTAACATCGCCAGTCGACTTATTCGGAGAAATTTTGAGATATCCCAGAAAGTCGAAATGCGACTTTCAAGAGGCTGTCACGAAAATTTTTGTTAGTAAAAAATCCCAAATTTGTATATTTTTAGAAAGTACTCATCAAGTGTTATCTAAATACAAAATTTGAGCGTTTCTACTATTCGTTTTTGTACTCTAATTTTGGCTCGAAAATGAGATATTTGGACTTTCAAACTACCGTAACTCGCTAATATCTGATCCAAAATCGGCGTTCTTTTTTTTAATCGACGTGGAATGGCGAGCTCTACAACATATTAAAATTGGCTCACCCAGAAATCGATTTAAAGAAAGTTATTTTCGAAAAATCACTTTTTTCGAACTTTGGAGTACTGTAGCTCCGCCCCCATATGTCGAAAATGGCTGAGTTTCTACGCCCCACAATGCGACCCATAGGCCTCTCGATTAAAAAAAACCCCATCGAAAACGGATTAAAACTGAGAGAGAAAAATCCGCACAACTGATTTCGTGACAGAGATCACAAAACATCACTTTTTGAACATGACCTACGTCGATATCTCGATCTCTGATATAGTTTCGACCCCGGAAAGTACACCAGGGTTTTCGACCACGCTGAACACGAATCTGACATCGAAATCAGCTTTTGAAACCGACCGGAATGAGTTCTGCATCGATTTTTATGTTCAAAACGTCACGCATTGCTAAAAACGAATATAAACCCTCGCCGACCACCTTCGATGGCCAGCTGATTTTTGGCTTCAGAATCTACTTGTTGTCGTCAGAATCTGAATTTTCGTCGTCAAATCGACGTTGAAATAGTTTATTTTAACCGTTTTTAGAGTTTTTAGTAAAAAAATTAGGCAAAAATTGACGTTTTTGGTCTTTTCTTCAGAATCTTCACGTCGACGTCGGGATTCTGGGTCTAAAAATTGTGTAATATTATTCCGGGATGTTTATATGTCACATCTGAATCGATTACAAACAGCAAAAAATTGTACAAATGTTTCTAAAAAATTAAATGATTTTTCATATATTGCAAAAATGGTCTTGCATCAGGAGCTCGCCCCGGGTCGAGATATACAACGAAAATTCTGGGTTATAGCTGCAGCAGTACAGTTTGTCTAGATCTATTAAATAAAAAAAACAGCATCGTCCTAGCATTTATAGAACGCAAATGCGAGATGGTGTGCGGTACGCATTTTCGTGTCTACGGACACCATTGGGGTATTTTTCAAAAGTCTATAACTCCCTAAGGCATGATGCAAATTTGACATTTTTTTCGGTGATCATCCTCTCTTGAGAGGGTGTAAATTATCAATAAAAAATTGACGCTGAAATAGTTTATTTTTAGTCACTTTTGGATTTTTTTAGTAAAGAAATTAGCAAAAATTGACATTTTTGGTCTTTTCTTCAGAATCCTCACGTCGACGTCGGAATTCTGAATCCAAAAACCGTGTAATATTGTTCCGGCATGTTTTTTTGTTATATCTGAATGGATTGCGAACAGCAAAAAATAATACAAATATATTTATTTAATTAAATAATTTTGCCCAAATTGCAAAAATGGTCCTCCATCAGAGGCTTGCCCCGGGGCAACGTATGCACCGAAAATTCTGGATTATAGCCGCGACTAAAGAATTTGTATAGATCTATTAAATAAAAAAAACCGCATCATTCTAGTATTTATAGAACGCAAATGCCAGATGGTGCACTGTACACAATTTCGTGTCCACGGATACCATTTCGGTTTTCTTCAAAAATCGATAACTCCCCAAGGCATGATGCAAATTTCAAAATTTTTTCGCGGATCTTCCTCATTTGATGGGGGGTAAATTATCCATCAAAAATTAGCACTCCACCACTACCGTGTCATAGAGAACTAGACATCGAAAAAAACCAATGTACGTGCCCTGGACCGAAACAAAGGTAATTACACCCTGCCCGCAGCCTTTGGCGCGGGGCCGCTTCGCGGCCCCGCCCAAAAGGCTGAGGGCAGGGTATAATAAGTTCCTACTGGCGATAAGTGGGCGATAAGTCGGTTTTGAGTTGATATGAATCAGGAAATCATTTCAAACTGTTTATTCTCTATCTTAGAATTTATCACTCCCCTATATTATTTTTTCAGATTTTCTCTGCTTCTCTCAGTTTCAAATATTTTCTCAAATCTAGTTCCTTGCATCCGTTTTGATTTTTCTTCTCAAACGTGTGGGAGATAAAAATGAGAATTAGCTGCGCTTCAGCGAAATCTCAATTCCAAGCAAATCCCGGGACCCATATCTGTTTACATTAAACGCCTAGATGATTGACAAAAATCAGCTGAAAAAATTCGAAATTGATCAAAATGAGGGAATAAAGGATCATTTAAAAATAAAATAAGAAAAGTTTAATCGAAATGGAAAATTCTGTGGAAAATATGGGATGGGGAATATGATTTTTAAGAAAAATGAAAAAATAAAATTTAAAACGATTTTTTCAGCAGCCTCTCGAGCAATGGATCGTTTCCGCCGATTTCCAAGCGCAAACGCCCAACCATCTGACTGTCAAGAAGGGCGAAAAGGTCGAGGTAAGCCTTGGATTTTATTAGAAGTTGAATTTTATGATCCAAGCTAAAGAAAGCGATTCTTAACTTATATAAAATCAAAATTTTTAAACTTACTTGTTATTGGTTTCAACAAATTCATAGACACACGACCTCGTTTTACTACCTATAGCTCGAGTCCCCGAGCTACGTCCCTCTGTAAAAATTAGCCTATTTTGGATGATGGGTTTTTGTGATTTTTATCGGGAGTTATTACTTTTTTTCGCAAAATTTTATTTACAGCCCAATTTACCTTTCTATTTTAAAAATTTACTTCGAAACGCACTTGAGGACCCTAACTATATGTTTACAATTTTATCACGATAATAGGGAAGTTCACAAATTTTCTTAATCACGAAATTCATCTATTTCTTAATCGAAGCTAATGAAAGATATATTAACTTATAAAATTAAAATTACCGTAATCAATTAAGATCATGACCGACAAATGTCCGCCGACGTCCGAAGAAGATTCAGAATGGGTGCACGTCGTCGCTTTGGATGACGTCAATCGGCAAGGGCTCGTACCGTCAAGCATACTCCTGCCAGGTGCGGTAGTTTTCACTTGTACTTTGAATTAGAAATATGAAATTTGAAATTCGAATTGAGTCGAATATGCTTCAAAATGACCATAACAGGGAAAGTTTTGGGACTTGGTAATTTTTTTATTATCGCGTGATATTAATTTATCGAAGAGATTTCCAAGTATCGCGGTCTTGCCATTTTTTCTTCGATGGTATAAAGAGTATGCTCCAGAAAATGTGGTGCAAGATTAGTGAAATTGTTCCAATTATTTCTATTTTTTTAATAAAAAATAGAAATTTCTTTCAGTCGTGCTACAAGTAGGTTTCGAAATTTTCATAATTGATTGATTTTGAACTGAAATTTAGTGTATATCTTAACCTATGATTTTGCGACAATATCAAATTATATTTTCAACTTTCCATGATTTTACATAGACTCTCTATCATCGCGGATAGAGTTCCCCTAGATCACAGCCAATTTTGAAGCCGACATTCTGGAGCACAGACAAGAAGGGAGAGGGAAAAAATAACGAAATAATATGAGAAAGCGAGAGAAAAAGAAGCAGAAAATACAAAATAGCATTGAACAGAAAATAGCGCCTACCCTTTATTTCGTGTTAATTAACAGCAATCTAGCAAAGAGATAAAATGCAAAAGATAAAGGATGGACGTGGAAAAATAGTGAGTGTAAATGAGAGAGAAAAAGTGACGGAGAAAGAAGAAATAGCATGGAAAGGAAGGGACGCAGAGAAAAAGATAGACAAAGTATTGGCAAAACCTGGAAATGCGAGGCAAAAGAGCGCCCAAAGAGATTCTAAAATTGTGCTCGATTTTTTCTAATTTATTTTTTCTTTAGCTAACCTAACCTTTCTCCTCTTGATTGAATTGTTAGCAAAAGTGTTCTATTTTGAAAAAAGCACTTTAGTAGTTTGATATAAAAAGTGATTTTTAGAGCTATCAATAAGCATTTGTGATTTTCTACTAACTTTTCTGAACTTTCAAAGTATTCTGGATAAGTTTCAAATTTATTAGAAGGTAGGTATTTATCTTTTCTAGCATTCTATTTTGATTTTTATAGCCTTCCTAAATATAATTTGACGAATTTGAAGAATATTCAAAATTCGAATTTTTCACCTCTAATGAAAAACCCTCTTCAAATTGATTCAAAGAATATTTTTCCTTGCTCCCCCACGTAAATGCGATGTTACTTCTACTCGACCAAATGCTTTATTCTTTATGGTCGTTCATATTTTCATTCCCTCAAAAATTATGCCAGCCTGCTTTATGTATCTGCGTTTTAACATCGGAAGAGGGATTTTTGAGTATAAGCTAGACTTTATAGACCGACCATTTATGAGAGCGGGCGGTTGCATTAACTCAGGTTAGCGTCAGAAACCCACTCGAAATTTTCCCAAAAACGGACTCACCCAATTTATTATTTCTGGTCACTTTTTCTCAATTGATATGGACTAGAAACGAATGTTTTCTGGTATTTTTTAATGAATGTTTTATATAGGCTTCAAAAGATAGCTAAAAATAGATGTTTAGTTTGGAAATGGTAGCCTCGAGCTAGTTATCTAAACTTTTCTCCAACTTTTTCAAATTAATGAAATTCGAAAAAGGCATTTCAGATACTAATGTCAAAATAATTCTTATTTATCTTTAACGTCTCGGCATTTTTGTTGTCAGAAGGTTACATATATCATCACGTAAATATTGGATAAATTTCAGAAAATTAATATCTGAATGGCGCTTTCTCTAATAGAAATTTCGTCGCGGTAACTTCTATCAAAAAATTGCAAGCCCCTAACACAAATTTGTCCCATTTGTGCTCGTATTGCGAATTTACGCGCTCTTTTGAATGCACGCAAGGATCGAATCTCACGTGCGAAGGCAAATCTCGACTTTAGCCAAACCCCTTCGCCCAGACAATAGGACATCATAAATCCCTTATGTTATCCGGATATTCTACGCATTTCTCGAGTTAGTAGTTTTATTTTTCTGACCCCTATCTAGATCATCTTCGAATTTACTTATGATAAAGATGAAAGTTTAAAATAGTCTAGGATAAGTTTTGATTTCGTTCATAATTTCACCAAGTCACTAAGACGTCGTAAACCCTAAGATATTCAGCACATTTGTAGCGTGGTTTTACTTTACTTTCTGACTTCTAGACTCACTTTTGAATTTTTCTATGATAAGGATAGGAATCTAAAACAGCCTGGAATAATTTTATTAAGGGTTTATTTTTATCCCATGATGAAGTGTAAAGTTTAAAAACAGACTGATATATCTTTCAAAATGAAATTCCAAATCCCTTTCGATTTCAGTTCATTGAAATTCTATTTTCTCTTGTTCGAGGATTTACTTGTCAAGCATTCTCTATTTTAATCCGCAGTATTTCAAGATTTTATTATTTTTGAAATCGAGCTAAACTCGAAATTGCAAAACTCAATTTCTGGAAAACATGTCTTTTCCAAGTTGATCTTCAAAAATACCCAAATTAGCTAAAGTAAGATCTCGTTAGCTTTTTTTATCATGACTTCTAAAACGGACTAAATTATTTTCTACCAAGAAAACTTGAAGTATTGTTGATGATGATAACCTTCTTTTCGTTTCATTCTCTCATTTGCAGCACTATTTTTTAAACTCTAAAAATAATATTGAGAAAATGATAGTCTCAAAAATATCAAAGTAGGAGCATTTTCTATCATTTTCCCGAATATTTCTTCTAAAGTTGAGGAAATAGCGATAAAATTGAGAGTTAGAAAAAATCATAGACTCTGACGAAATAACCGTTTTCTGTATCCTTTCGCTCTCTTCGCTCTGAATGATCTCTAATCATAGACTTCTCATGCCATTGCGCACAGTTTACATTAGATTTCACTCCATCCGTCTATTTGTCTTTTTCTTTCTTCTCTCTTAGTTTCGAATGATCTCTTGCTCCCTCTTCCGATATTTCGATTTTCAATTGGTCCACACAGGCTCATTTTCACTAAGAGCAATTTCACTTCGTCAATGGGTAATTAATTTGGTCTGGAGTTAATTGGTCAATTAATTTCGAAGATTCAAGAAATTAATTGAGTACTTAGTTCACGTTTTAATTAAGCTCTAAAATAGGACCTAAAATTTATCATGTTTTTTTTCTAGGACCCCGTTTTTCATAAGCTTTATTTGATCGGGCGTTTTTTTAGGAAAGCCCTTTTCTTTTTGAGATCATTCTTTATGAAGATTAGCTTTCTTCGAAAAATTACGATATTCTAGAATTTTGATAACAATGAAGTTTTATTGATCTAGAAGTGACAGAGTCTTCTATTCTTAACTATTAAGAAAGCTAGACACGCGGAGTTTGCCTGATTTTCCTCGAAAATCAATGGTATTTTTCATAATTCCAGGCTTCTTCAAAGTTCTCCCTCCCCTTGCTTTCGAAGTGTCGATTTTCAGGCATGTTCTGTGTTGAGTTTGACTGATTGATTAGAACGTGGGAAATAGAGTTTGAAATGTAGAGAGGGAAGAGAAAAAGGAGAAGTTGGAGAAAGAAAACGAACAGAGACTCCATCACAGCTCTGATTTCTCTTTGTAACTCGCAGGCTTATGGCGGCTTCATGATGATGAAAGTGTCTGTTTCATTTCACCCTCTCCAAATCACGTTATCTCTATCTTTTCTCGTTTTCTTGCTGTCTCTTTTTATCACTCTTCGATTTTATCTCCTCTCGGCTTACTTTACCTGATGCATTTCTTACTTTTATCATTTTTCGGACTTTTTTCTTTGACTCTCTAGATTTCAGGCGATATTTCTTACTTTTTACCCTCTCAATCCCTTTCCTTTCCACTTTTCAATGCTATTTCTCTGCTCTTCTAGCTTTTCACCTTTGTTTCTCTTAGTTTTCGATGCTATTTCCTGTTGAGCGGCTTTGCAAACAATATCCGTGATGATTTCGGCTATGTGCCGTCTTACTGACTTCTCTCATTCCTTTAGATCTCATCCACGTTATCTCTTTATCCGATTTGAAACTCAGAAAATGGGTAAAAGAGATCAATTTTTAATCTCTTTTCAGAAATTATTGATCACTTTTAGAAAAAGCTGATCTTCATACAAAATTTGATTCTTTTGCGATTTGAATTCTGATATCTTTTATGGCGACGGGTTGAAAGATGATTGTTTTCAGACTGGTTCTTATGTTTTTCAAGCTTTCTAGAACATTTTTCTTCAAAAATTTTGTATAATTGACCCTTTCCTACCACCCTCACTATGATATTTTGAAATTCTCATGAAATTCATCTTCATTTCAAAATCCCCCCGGGTTTCTCATGCTTGGATAATTCTCCTATGATTTCACAACAAAGGACGAGAGAGTTTTCATAGAGCCCCTCCATAATTTCAATCCAATTTTATTAGACGAATTTTGTGTGTGAAACCGATGAAAATGCACCTGACTTCGAATGTAAACATTTCATTTTATGGTAGTCTTTCATAGATCGATTTGGGGAATATATTTTTGAGAGTGAAATATCGACTTTTAATTAGGTTTCAGAAAGGTGATTTATTTTGAATAACTTAAAACATTTAATGAGCATCCAAGCGTGTCTGCCTTATCATGCAATCTTAATTATATTAATAACTTTGTTTGAATATGTTTTACTTTCCCCTTTTTTATCTTAACTAAATTATTTATTTTCCGTCTCAATTAGCAGCCTATCAAATCTGCATCTGCCTAAATTTTATTGATCTTACTAAAATTTCTTGAAACATATTTTGCATTTCCGTGCCGAATCATCGGTCATCTATTGTATGCTTCTGAAATTTCGATTACCGTGTTCCATTCTAGAGTTTTGAAACCCTGATACATCGCTCTCATATTGTATCGATTGTATAAAATCTCGGATTACCGTGATCCAATATTAGATTTCGAAAAATCTTGATGCGCCGTTCCCGTACTGTATCAGTGGACCCCGACGGCCACTCCTCTCCCACCTCAACTTCCCCACAAAACAACAAATCCGCTTCTCGCAAGCAACGGTGGTCATTTGCTTTGAAGAGACGGTGGTTCTCCTCATCGTCAAATCGAAACACTATTCAGGGCACGGAACCAAGTGATCCTGTAGTGCCGCAGAAAACCGTTCTGGGACAAAATGATCAAAAGACGAATAACCATTATGGTCAATTTTTGAACAATTTTAGATTTGTAAGGCTAGGATAATTGAGAATAGATATCTGACGAAATTATGTTAATTTTGAAGCATTCACTTCAATTATTTGCGACAAAAGGTCGCAGGAATGGAAGAATTAAAGAGTCCAACTTGTTATGATCATTCTTGAAGCATATTCGATTTTTAAAGGCTATTAGATAAAGTTTCACAGTAACGATTTATGGAATCATAGAAAGTTTTGACAGTACCAGCAAAAATAGGCAATTTTCAGACCAACCCTCTTCATCTTCATCGGCCACTGATCGACCTGACGCCTCACCAGCGACTTCTGTCGTCAAGCGCAAATCGTTTAGGTACGTCCAGGTTATTTTATTTGAAAAATCCTGCTTCCTTTCTTTTCTAAGTTCTCCATTCTTGATCTAGAATTGCGCAATCTTATCCAGATTTTTGTAGATTTCAAAACGTCCCCCAAGGTCTCATGCTGATATTTCTAGGCGTTATCTATCTCGTAATCATTTTTTAAATATATCAGACTAACAAAATTCAACATGATCTCGTAGTTTTACGGCTTCCATATAATAACAAATTTTTCCTAATCTCGATACACTAGTACAAGTTAATCTATGAAAATCTCACCCCCAAAATTTTCCGAATCAGCCATAATTTCTAGCCCTAATTTGTAAAAAATTTCCGGAAGCCCTTATGCTTCTCTGAACTAAAGGTCTAAAAGTTGACCGACCTGCTTCCGCAATTTTTCGCCTTAGAATTTAAAATCCAGAAATTCATCTCAAAAGCCATCTACCCGGAAACTTTGAACTTTTGAAGCCCCGAAGTTTGACTTTTTATAGATTTCAGGCCACTTATGAAAAATTTTGAGATTTTCGCCTATTTATTTTTAATCGACGAACTTTCGGTGAATTTTGTATCGTTTTTTTCTGAAACCTATCATTTTTAGAGAATTAAAGGCAAGGAATTACTGTTCTCTTTTGCAAAATTTCTAATTAACTCTTACTTTGATCTGAGTAGTCTGAAAAACGTGCAAAGTGTCGTGGAATTAAGCGCATTCATTTCGAATGAACACCTTTTTGCAATTATTTTTATCGCATCATTGAGTCCGAATTACGTAAATGGCTTATTTTGGATTATAAGAGGAGTAAATTTGTCAAAAACATGCTTTCCACAAAAATTTTCTAATGATAGAGAATGGTCAACTAAAAAGTGAGGGATAAATTTATGATCTCCGTTTGAATATAGGTAATCTTTTATTCAATGATTAGGTATAGGCACTAAAACAGACTGGAGTAATTTTATTCGATCCCATTCTGAAAGGGTGACAAACATGACAACTGGGCGGTCCAAGCTAGATTTATTATGGCGAATTTAAACCAGATCCCTTATCTTGTTTTTATGTCGGATTTTGACTCGTACTTTTGGACTTATTTTTAAATATCTCATCATGCGTTGAAAGATGGAGAAGCAAAACAGGCTGATATAAAAGATAATTTTTGAGCTTTTTTTTTCTAAATTTCTAAATATCCGTCATAAGCTGAAAGGTGGAAAATAAAAACAGGTCTGAATAATTTTCACAACATACAATTTTCTATAATTGCGTCATCTTTCTATTGAATATTCGCTCGCTATTTTGATAGCGTTTAATTTTATTGCCTCTCCTCCTTTGACGGGATGGATTGTAAAAGAAAAGTTAGGAAAAATTGAGAGATAGAAAATAAATTGGAGACATAGTACGAAAAAAGAAGAGAGATAGAGAAAGAGAAAGTAAGAAATAATAAGTGATCCAATGAAATTAGAGAAACCATGGACAAAGTGAGATATGTTTCTCTTTTGCCTCGTTTTTTCCCTTTGCCACTGGGCAGAACCCGGGAATCGATCCTCACTTCTTCTCTCTCTCTCTTTTGACTAGTTTCCCTCTTTCCTCTCAATTTGTAATGCTATTTCTCTTCTATATTTCTCTAACCCTCTCATTTTAAGCGATATTCTGCCAAAAGACAATTTGTTTCTCGAAGCGCTTAGGGTTGCTGACTATTTCACCGAGTTTTTGTCAGTCTCTTTTACAAAATGAACTCTTTTCTTTCTCTATCTCCATTTTCCTCTCTCTTTTCATTACTATTTCCCAATTTTATTTCTCTAACCCTCCTCAATTGGAATGTTCTCTTTAGATTCCCTTGCTTGATATCCCTTTTTCCCTCGTTTTCTTCCCATTTTCCCTGTCCCGTTCCTGCCACCCGTTTATAGGCAGCCATCTCGATGACGCAATCCGAGAACAAGCTTCCCCCAAATTTGTCCCAATTCTCTTTCTGGGAAGAATTTCTTTGAATTCGGAATAGACACGCCAGTTTTGGATCTCTATGATTTAACATAGGAAGGCAAATTTTTCTGATTCTCTAGGTTTTTTTTGAAAATCATAAGCTTATCTTCAGAAAGGAAGTTAAAGAAATATTGTTCCAGAAAATTTATGCTTTTTTCACAAATCCAATCTAGTCGCTTTGGAAAACAACGAACCTTCCCAACTTCTATCTAAAATTCTTTTGCCGGATTTTCAGGAATTTTTTCTAGCCTACTCAAGGATTTCCTATTAATTTCATGTAGAAACTACTTCTTGCTGATAGTTTTTTCCTGATATTGTTTATCGTTGATCTGAAGAAAGATTTCTCTTCTAGGTTTTCAACAAATTCAGGGCTACTCTAAAATTTTTCATCAATTCGCGGAAAGGCCGGCCTCATCATTCTCATATGCGCAAGCAATAATGTGCTCGTGTTTTGTTAAGGTTATGAGCATCTAGGCGAAGGGAGCTGCATTCGGAAGCATTTTATACCTTACATTTTGGTAGAGGAAATTTTTGAGAGTATTGGAGCAAACTAAAAAGCTTTCCAGAAGATTAGATAGAAAGCGAAGCCCCATAAAGTTTGAAGTTTTCTCTGGTTCTTGAATTTTTCCTATTTTATTACTTTTTGCACGAAATTTATCAAATTTTCGATCAGTCAATTTTGTAAAAAAATCAATTTTTGAATCATCTCATCTATCGAAAATGTTGATTTCAATTGCCTTTTGAATTTCGACTTGTTTTTCGCATTTTTCAATTTTGAACAAAACTAGGAGATTTTTATTCCTGCCAGTTTCACTCCTCTATTCTTTATCATTGATCAGAGAGGTAAGCTCTAATTCGCTTTCGGCCCCATAGTAATTTGTGCAAATGGACTTTATCGGCGCAAAAATGAGGATGAGAAAATAGTGCGGGTATTTGAAAAAGGAAAGAAGATTATTTTTGCTAAAGAGTAATAGTATGAAAAATTGAGAGCAAAAGGTTATTTGGAATGAAAGAGGGGAAATATTATGGAATTTTAATGGGAAAAGATTGGAAGAAATTGAGAAATAGTATAGAATTTTTAAAGAAGAAAAGATCAAAGTTATCCTCTTTGAAGCTAAAGAAAGGCTACTTCACACGCGGGAATATAAAGGCCCATTCCTTTTCTCCAGACTCCTCGAAATTTTATTTTCCACAAAGCTTATCCCCGGTTTATAAAAATTCGGCCAAGATTATGAGCGAAAATTGTTATTTCGGCCGGAATAAAAGATTTATTAATCTTTGAATTTTGTTCTTAGATTTTCGGTGATAAGAATATCAGCTTGGATTTACTGATATTCGGCAAAAATTGAAGTGAAATGGAAAAAAACAACATTATGTTTTAGGAACAAATTTGTTCAAAACAGGTTTCAAAAGATTCCTTACATTTGGTAGCTAAAGGATATGACAATTACGTAATCGCTTCTAGAGGATCAATTTCTACTCATTCAAAACTAACTTTCCCCAATAATTATCGTACGATTCAAACCCCTTATTTTGAGCGCTATTATCTATTTGGATGCATTCATAGGCTACATTATAAGCTGAGAAATCATTTCAAAAACCCACCCTCAACATTTATGCTCTTTATTTCTTCGAATTCATCACCTGCTTTTGGCACTTTGTTCAGCGATATTTGAATCTTTCCTTTTTCCATGCCCCACTTTTGCAAATTATTACGAGTCCCTCTTTTCCAAGCTCCGCCTCTTTTCCCTTTTTCCCGAGTTCTGCATAACTCAACTCATGCCACGGGGCAAAGCGAGAATCAATGAAAGAACTCCCACTCACTAGCCAAAACTCGGAGATGAATTATTCCAGGCGTTTTTAAGGAAGTATTCTTTATCATTGAATGCGAGAGTTTTTTTTTTCTCTATGACTTCTCTAATTTTCTGGATTTTTATGAAATGCTTTAGGTCTGGAATTGTTCTAATTTCTATGGCGTCGGAATTTGTAATTTTCTCGAACTGAATCCCTTTGAATTTTCCCCATGTACTTTTACCTTCCTTACTTTATCATTAGGCTAGGATTCTAAGAATTCTCACTTTCCGCTGAAAATTACCCGAGTCCATTTTTGCTCGGCTAGCTTTCAGCGTTGACAGAGAGAGAGAGGGAGATGGGCTTTACTTCTTTATTCTCGCAAAGACGACCCAATCTATCATTTTCCCCTCACTCCTTCTTCCCCCCTTTCGTCAGAATCCCCCGAGGGCTTTATTATGTCCTCTCTGCCTTCAAGTAAAAGAGCATATGCCGCGTATATCAGGCGTTTTTTTTTTCGGACTCATATCGTATTTTATGAATTGAAAGAGCACTTTAACCGTCTAACTTCGAGAGGTTTTTGCAGAAATGTCAACTATTGATTTCGTCAAATTTGATGATTTTTGAACCTTAGTCTTTCCAAAGAAATTTTTATCGATTTTCGAATCCAAAATGTTTATATTCGAATTGAAAGGCAGAAAAAATAAATTGTTAGTACAATTTTTCAAAATCGTAGTTCCTCTAAAGATGAGGAGCTACTCGAATCAGCTGAATTTTTCATGAATAAGTTCCAGCTGTAGAGATTTTCGTTGCGTAATTAGAACTCTAGTCGTTTTACCCGACCAAACCAATTTTCCTCGATGAATTTGTCATGCGCGAATATGTGTATTTTGTCTTGAATTACCTATGTTGCAATAATGAGGCATTATCATTCTTTGCCCGAAAAATTCAATAGGTACGTTTTGTATTTCCATTCATACGTCTAAAATTTTCACAACTTACTAGGAACAAATATGTATTCCGATTTTATGATTCATTTGAATTAGTTAGGTTTCAAAAGATATCACTTTATCTTTCTATCCTTACAAAATCAATTCCACTTTTAATTCCCTCTCAAACTAGTGTGACTTTTTAATATTCTAGCCTATCTTCATTGACTACTCTTTATCATTAGATGAAAAATATCGTAAGATCAAACTTTAAAGCATACGTAAACTTCTGAATTTTTAAAGCGCCCTTAATAATCTTTTTCGGGTGGATCCGAATTTTCAATGAGAGGCCTCCCTTCCCGGCCCCCTTCAAAGTTTGTTTTCTTGAGGCGTGCATAATGAAATTTCGATGGCGAAGTGTGTTTGAAAGGTTCGCAAAATTTCGCGGAATCTGAAAGTGACATTTTCGTTTCGATCTTTTGCGAGGGATTTTTGAAAATATTTTTAAGCGATTAACAGTTTTGAAAAGACACGTTAATTTTGTCACGATTTTGCAGATTATCACTTTTTGGGAAACATTTTTGTTGCGTATCTTTAGATAAATTATCACAATCTGCAATTTTTCAAACGAATACAATCCTAAAATTATTATTTTCAAAATTTAAAAATTTACATATAATTTTTAAGACTTATGGAAAACACTTTTAGAAGGTTCCAAAGCTATTCTAACTCTCTTGCCATTTTGGTATTTTTTATTTATGAACTTGCATATTTCAGTCCCTAAAATTCTTGTTTCAACGTAACAAAATTTTTGAAAATATTCTTTCACAGGAAATGCGTTATTCATATTCCATTCAGCGACTTTGTTTTGAAACCTCGAGCGATAACATTTTATCTTTTATCTGCCCCCTATTTTTATCGACTCAATTTTCACTCGAGGCTGTAATTTCCTAGACCCATGGTTGTGTCATCGCGAATTTCGGAAATATCAGCCTATTTCTAATTCTTATCCTTTATCATTGAGCTAGTGATCAAATTTTATTTTTCGCATCTCAGCTTGTTTTGACCTTCTATTTTTTACCATTTGCAAGATATCTCATGCTTTATCATTTTCTCTCTTCATAGATAAACATTTCAGGCTCTATCATTTTATCATAGGCACGATATTCAATTCTCTATCAATTATTGGGAAATTTTTTTATATGCCAGTCATTTTTCAACCCTATCTTCAACATGGCAGAAATTGACGAGCTCAGTATTTCGTTTCAAAAAATTTCCATGAATGGGAAATATCGATCGAACTTTGGACATAATGTTTATGTGGCGAAAATGTGGGGAGGCGACCCTCTGAATTTTCGCATTTTTCGGTCTCTTTTTCGGAATTTTAAATTCATACGTTTCAGCGATGCGCCTTGCGAGAAAAACGAATTTTCAACGCATTTCAACCTAATTGTTCGGAAAATTTAGCGTTTCTATTATTTTCCTCACTTTTAAAATATGAAAAGGATAAGATTTTTTGGAAGAAGTAATTCTAAACTTATGGTCATTTTGAACGTTTTCTAGGATTGGAAAAAACCTAAAGTTGTATTTTTGACCTTTGACTCCTTGAAACAAAGCGAATTTACGTAGAAAAAAATCTTAGACTAGACCCGAAATTACATCACGCACACACAGTCACTTTGAAAAATGCTCTATTCTATGCCCTCAAATCTTCAAGCGAACACCACTTTACTGAAAAATGAAAACCGAGATCCCCAACCAAATTGCGTCATTATTTGTCTGCAAAATTTCCTTTTCCAAAAAATTAGAAAATTATCCCAGTCAGTTTCTGCCTTCTATCCTTCATCGTGATGCCAGAAACTGAAAAACTTTAGCTATCCATAATTCATTCCAACGAATCTGAAAAATCGGTCTTTCTTGCAACAAACAGGAACTTTCTCTTGAATTTTTTATGAGAGTTTGTGTTACTGACCGAAAAATATCATCGTTTTGGAGTATTCAAATTCGATGCATAAAATTTTGCGATAGTTTATGATTTCATAGGTGATTATCGATAATTAGAGGGTATGAAAACTTGGGGAGAATTTTTAAATTTCAAGTTTTCGCGAATTTTTTATCCTTTTCCCAAAAATGTTTATGCTTTGATAAAATCTTCGACCAATTCTGCTGTTGTTTCGAAAGTTTATGCGATGATCATCTGTTCTCACACGCCCGTAAACGGAATTCCTGTTCCACATTACGGTTAAGTCAATGTTTCTTCCTCTGCGTGTCTCACCTTTCTCTCCTTTAATGTACTATTTCTATTTCCTCCTTTTTCTCTCATCTCAAAGCAATATTTCTGTATAGGTCTGTATTTTCTCTAACTTTCATTTTTGAACAGTCTCTACGAACCCGTTTTTTTCTTTCTCTGATATCTTTTCTTCTCTAGAATTTGATTACTCTCTCTTCTTTATCTTTCTTTCTATTCTCTATCTTAGGAATACACTCTATTTTCTTGCTTTGGTATCAAATCGACATATTTCCTATGCATTGATTCCTCTAAATCGGTCGATTACATCATCATTAGCGGATTTTTATCGGATTTATTTTGACTTCCTATTTCCTAAAAATTCTTGAAAAAGACTAATATGCCGTGCGCAAATACATTACGCCATACAAAGCACTTCATTCGGTGAGTCTCCTCGAAGAATATTCTCAACGAAGTCCCGACCCCCAAAAATGTCGGGGTTAGTTTTGAACTTTGAATTCTTTTTTTTTTAAATGGAGGTTAAAATTTTTAACTCCGAACTTCGAAAAATTCTGACTCCAAATTTTTAAAATCGAAGATAAGTTAAACTCTTCTTTGAAATGTAGTAGCATTTTCATTTTTAATAAGGAACTTGCACACTAAGTCAGCGGTAGATAATCGTATTTTATTACGGAAAAATTTTAACCATATCAAAATTTGTAAAATTCGTATTCAAGACTTTTCTAATAATTTACCTATTCGTACAGGCTACTCTTCATAAAAACTGACTGATTATTATAGTTCATAAAATCTTGGATATTTAATATTTGAAAATTTGCTCCAAATTTTTTCATACTTAAATTGAAACATATCATTGGCATTTTTGAACATTCCAAGTTTATTCTCACATTTTTCATCTTCCCAAATAACTTGCAAATTGTAGTTTTCATTTTTTCACAAAAATTTCTATTTCGATCATTCTTTTATGAAATGTCTATGAGAGAGAGAGAAGAGCTCGAGGAGATACGAAAGTTTTCCTGAAAGTTGATTATGTAAAGCCCCGTAGTAGGTAAAAGAAAATATCGGGGAAAATGAAGAGAGTCCAGAGAGAAAGAAACGGAGAAATAGGGGAAAGGCGAAATAACGAAGAAAAATAAGAGAAAAGATGGACAAATGAAAAATAATCTGAGAAAAGAAGTAGAAAATGAGAAATAGTCTGGAATAAGAAGAAGGCAATTTTGGAGAGCAAAGTGGTCGGCGAGAGAAAATAAGATACAAAAAAATTGAGCCCCGGCCCCTCGCCTTTTGCCTATTGATTCATTTTTGCCCGAGGTGTCTTTTCCAAAACTATTCCACCCATCTTTCTGCATCTTTCCCGAGGATACTTAATAAAAGAAAAAGATTAAAGGAAGGGAAATAGCATTTCGAATCGAGAGGGCAAGAGAAAGAGAAATTAGCGGGAGAGCGCGAAATTCGAGGAGAGCAGAGAATCAGAAGCTTCAAACGACAGAGAGCGCCCCTCCAGTGTGTGCTAGAACAACTCACACCAAACTATCAGTTTTCGAAATTTTAGGGCAAGCTTGATTTTTGACTCTAATTTTTCTTTAGTTTGACCTATTGAAATGTTTAAAGTATATCTCTGAAAAATTTCTAGCCAGATTTTTGACTATTTTCCTCGATTTTTCATCTTTACTATGATTTTTTCCTGAAGTTGCGTTACTTTTCGAGAAAACAATTTATTTCCAGGAATTTCCATTCTTTACTTTCTTTCATTTTAAGGTTGAAGGACTTTTCTGCCGCTCGTAGAATTGATTTTTCTGGGAATTATTACAATTCAACGTAGATCATTTTTCTACCTATAGTTACGTTTTTGAGTCTTTCTTGAAGCATATGAAATCTAATTTTCTCAGCTTTTTCCGCATTCTCAATTTCCTTCCATCCTTTTAGATTTACGTCATGACTTACCTCAATTACTATTTTGGCCTGAAAAACACTGGATACATTCCTGTACTTTTGGAGGCAGACTTTTGAAAATTCGAAAATTGTACTCAAAAATGCCATTCGTCAGACTTTTGCAATTAAAGTTACGTAAGCGTTATCTACGTAAAGCTATTGTGTTCAAAATAGCCGACCTACTCACCAAAATAACCTTCTACCTCACCTTTCTGGCAAGTTTTTGACCTAACCCCAAAATTTCTCATCCTCTGTCTGATAAAACATGGGGAAAATAAAACCGGCTGGCATATATTGAAATTTTGAGTAAATGTAATTCGCTGAACGCCATCATTCATGTTCTTGAATAGTGGAATTATGAAGGGCGATTTTCTTCGAGTATTCTTTAACGTGTGATGAGAATTAGAGGGGATAGAACACAGCAAAATGCGAATTTCAGACGTATTTGAGAAAATGCCCCCATGATTATCCGCAAAGTTATTCACCAAATACGCCTTGCAAAAGTCATTTTATTTTTTCTTTCACCGAAATCTCGTAGAAATGTTAGTCACCGTATAAGTATGAGGTAAACTCGCATTTTTACAGCATTTTGCTACTATAATTTGAAACTTATTTTTTTTTTTATAAGCCTTAATGTTTACATCTGAAAATTTACCATCTTCAAAAATCCTACTTGATTATCCGTTCTGCATTTCCTATATTTTCTCAGGCTTTTAATGCAAAAATTGCAAATTTTTGAAAAATCAACTTTCAAAAATTCACTAATTCTGTCCTTTTTAGGCGGATCTTCAGTAATTCGTCGAAGGATAAGGGCGCGAACCACGACAAACACAGACAGCCCAGTCCAGCCACGCAAAATCAACAGCAACAACAACAACAACAACAACAGCAACAAACCAGTCAGGAGGTGAGACTTTGACATTTATTGAAAAAGCTTGAATTTACCGAAAACTAATTTTTACCCTCTTTGAAGCTCGTACAAATTCGAGATTTTAGAGGCGATTCTTAGATTTTCTTTATTTTGATTACTTTTTGCGAAAAGAATATATTGAAGATCAAATTTTGATATTTCAGCCGGTGAGCAGTTCTACGCCTCAGGCCTCGAACCGGGTGTTGTCCTCGAACAATCAGAGAGGCAGTTCGGCGGGTAGCAATTGTGAGACCCCACCCGCTGCAACCAGTGCGCGCAATTCTCTGGCAAGCACGCAGACGAACACGCAGGCCATCACTGAGAATTGTGAGTTTCCTGTATTTCTCATTTTTTTTATTTAATCAATGCACGAATGGGTCGTGGTTTTTTAAATGATAAACTAGAAATTTTCTGAAAACGTATGACTTACATCTTCCAAGTGTATTATTAATTTTATAATTTTCGAACAATATACACGAGGTGTATCATCAACTTATAAATAGGAAACATTCTTGTAACGATAGAGAACGAACACACACACACACACACATACACAGTTAATGTATGCTCAATGTTCGATTTTGAGTGCCCCCAACTTCGGACGAAGACCCAGCGTCAGTGGATACGTTGGCCTCGGGACTCGCATCGCAACTCCCGCCCCCAATGGAGGAACTAACCATCAACAATACACAGCATATGGTAAGCTCGAATCGTTGGTTTTCGATCAAATGCAAATGTGCAAATTCAACAAATTCTCCTGGAAGAGATAATAGTTATGAGAGAATGCGCTTTTATGAAGTCGATTTTTTACTTTGAATGGTAAAATGTCATTAATGGCTAAACAAGATACAATTTTACAAGGAAGCTACTCAAATTACTAGGACTATGAAGTATACTCACCCTTTCTGAGCTATATTTTGAATAATTGGCAGATTCCACACACACACACACACACACATAGCACATTATTACACGAAATTCTCAATTGATATTACCATTTTTGAAATACACCTTATAAATGTTCATTCACATCCAAAATTTCACTTCCTTCTCAAACTAGACTGATTACTTTGATCATGAACTTCAAAAGAGTCCCAAAATAGGGATGGATTTGCTAGTCAACTTTTACTTTGGTCATTTTCCATTTCATTCGGATTATTCCACTGAATCCCCCCAAAACGAGGCCGAATTTTTGAAAAAATAGTGGAGGAAAGAAAGAAATGAGAAATAGAATTGGGAAGGAGAAAAGAAAAGAAATATAATTAGGAAAAGAACGAAGTGTAGGTCCAAGGTAATGAGATTTCTCGTTCTTTCAGGCTACCAATTTTTTATGGGGGAAAAGTTTCGAGGGAAAAGAAAAATGAATATATTCATTGGGTGAAGAAGGTTCAATGAAACTTTGAAAATAAATCCAAATTTTCAAAAATAAGGTTTTTTTCCCTAAAGATTTGCTTTCGTACTTACTTAACCCAGGATATAATGTTGGCAAGAATTTCTTAGAAGAGAAAAAATGATAGAGGAAGACATTCAAAGAGAAAAAAGAAAAATAAAGAGGGCGTCTTTCTCTCATTTTCGGACTCAGGGACTCCCCATTCTCCATTTCCTGAAACGAAACCTAGAAAACCTGAAAGACGGGGATAGAGAAGGGACAAGAAATGCAATTGAGAAATTCGAATTTGAGCATTCGAAAATTTCCAAATTCCGATATGCCAAACGAGACTAGGGAAAATATAAAAAAAAAAAAGATAGAAATTGTGTTATGGAATATAATGGCTCAATGCAGAAGCTCGAGTAAAAATTTGGGGTTTCTTAAAAGTGTTTAAAAATTTCGAGCACAAATCGATCAGCCGTACGAAGCATTGTTTAGAAAACAAATCGAATTTTCAAATTTACAAGAAAATGAAAAATACTTGCAGACGAACGAATCCGGTGAAATGTCGTCGAGCGTAGCGGACGAGAACAACGGCACGGAGTCAGAAGCCGTCGATGGTAACGTCGAGGAGCAGACGGAGAAAAGTCAGCCCAAAGAGTCACCCGAAGAGGCAGCCAGGACCAAGAGAATGTGCGCTTTCCTCATTTTTTAAAAATTTGCTTAAGTTAGTTTCAAAAATGTCACTAATGTGAAGTGCGAATAGGTGGTGGTATTGTTTCTACTCCGATGGTACTACTTTTCACCTCAACATTCGTTTCTTTAACCAAAAATAATCTGAAGTTTCAGACAGGAAAGGTGGAAAGGACTAGGATAATATGAACCCTCTCCTTGCTATTTTATCAAAATTTTACTTATTTTCGGTGCCTTCTGGTTCCAAATTCGTCGATGTTTCTATGACTTTGTCTGTCTTTTTGAAACTCCCCGACTTTTTGAGGGTAGTTTGACAAAACGAGTCCCAATTGAGAAATTGAAGAAGGGAGAGGCTTTAGGGGGTGGAAATTAGGAAATAGTATGGGGAAAGCGAGAAAGAAGAGTTGAAATAGTGCAAGAAAGATGATTTATAGAAAGTAAAAAGTAGGCGAAGGATTTAGAAAAAAGAAAAGGATAAGTTTATTGTGCCCGAAGTTCTGGATCTGAAAAAAATCTCATCCAACAGTGAAAAATGGACGAGGAAAACAGACTGAGATATTTTTAAAAATTTGGAACTCCGCGAGGGCGATTCTTTGAAATTTTTCGGGAAATTCCCTGGAACGGAAGTGGGACCGAGAAAATTCTCTTTTTCGAAGTTCTCGAGCTGAATTGCAAAGAAATCTAATAGAAGCATTTATGAAGCAGTAATTATGACGCAAATATTGAGTGGGGCTGGGCTTTGACTGAAAATAATTGGGAAAAGATCGAAAAACCAATGATGAAATTTATAATTGTGTAGAAGAAAAACTGATTTTTGTTGCCTGAAAGCTAGTTTGAAACGGAAGAAATAGGTATTGAGATAAAATTCGTTAGCAATTCTTCGAGATCTAGATAAAAGCTTGGATATGTTTCAAAAATACTCATAAGAACCAGCATAAAAGCCCCTCATTGGTGATATTTAATCAGATACAAACACTTTAAGGGTGATTCAATTTTTGCGAAACTCTGACACTGGCACTTGCAGTATCAGTGTCAAGCTCTTTAATGTCTGAATACAAAATTTAAAAAAGAAAAAAACGCCAGAAAAGCCTGGCGTCTTACTAGCTGAGCCATGAATGGTATTATATTTTCAGGTACGTACTTCGAGAATTAGTGGAGACAGAGAAGGACTATGTCCGTGATCTGACATCTGTCGTGGACGGCTACATTGCAAATTTGGAGAAAATGGATCTGCCTCCGGACCTGGTCGGCAAGGACAAAATCATCTTCGCCAACATTTCGCAAATTTTGGAATTCCATAAAAAGTAAGAAGCTTTTTGAGATTTTTAAGTTTACAATCGACGCTAAATGCAGATTAATAGTAAAATGAATTTATGTAAAGTTGAGAAACATACCGTAATAATTCATATGGTTGAAAAGATAAATTCTTGAATAGAAATCGTTCAAATTTCAAGTAATATTCGAAGCCTATCTCAATCAATTTTCTTTCAGCACTTTCCTGAACGAGATCTCGAAATGCGAAGAGAACTACGAAGCAGCTGGAAGTGCTTTTGTTAAATGCGTAAGAATCTTTCTTATTTTAATCTTAGAAAAAATAATTTTAAATTTTTAGCACCGACGTCTCGAAGGCCTGTACGTGAAGTATTGCCAGAACAAGCCCAAATCCGACTATCTCGTGTCGCAGGAAGATTTCGAAGGGGTTAGTCTGAGATTTTTGAAGATTTGGAAATGAACTAGGTGTTCAAATTATGAAAGTTTGGAAGTTTTTTCTAAAGAAAATGATAGTCCGCTTAAATTTTCGTCGTAAATTCGTGGTACAAATTTGATCAGTTTCAGAATAAACTTGTGAAATTTTCACCCAAAAAATAATTAGGTCACATTGTACCCTTGTGTTAATCAGATAAAAGGAAAATTCAAAAATTTCAGTTCTTCGCCGAGACAAAAGCCAAATTGGGTCACAAAGTTGCACTCTCTGATTTGTTGATTAAGCCGGGTAATTTTTTTCGAAACTTACAAAAATCGAAATTTTTAAATTTCAGTTCAACGAATCATGAAGTACCAACTTTTGCTGAAGGACATCCTCAAATACACAGAGCGGGCCAATGATAGAGTCGATATGCTGAAGAAGGCGCTTGATGTAAGTTAACAAATACTTCATCTACACGCATTTAATTTTGCTGTTTTCTAATCCTCTTCCATCATAAAAATGTGACTTCCTCTTTCTTGTAAATGAACCCTGCTTTTAGTTTGCACTATGCAGGTTTCAAAATTCTTTCTAACCTATTATTTCCCAAAGGAATTTCTAGTCCATCATTTCCGTGGTGATATTTCGATTATCCAATCCGAAAGTTTGGTCTCTAAAATATTACAAATTTAGTGAATTTCTCCTCGATTGACCATAAATTGATTGAAAAACTATCAATTCTCTTTTAAATTTATTTAGAAAATTTGTAAAAATGTTTTTTTTGGAAAAAATGATGATCCAATAATTTGAGGTGATGCACGTTGTGCCGAAAGCCTGCGACGACATGATGCAGGTCGGTCGACTGCAGAACTTCGACGGCAATCTTTCAGCTCAAGGAAAACTCATTCATCAGGTAACACATCCAATAACTTTGAATTTTTTCTTATGGTTTACAAATGTTTCAAAGTATGAAAACTACTCTTGATAGTGAACTCATGACTCAAAAGACGTTTTTTCATTCGATGTATTCCTTGAATATAATTTTCAAGATGTGCTGAAAGTCATGGCAAAAGGTGTTGGTTAATGGGTTATGACTCGTTTCCATCAAACGTTCTATCAGAAAACTTATTTCCAGGGCACTTTGTCGATATCCGAAGTGCAGGCCGGTGCGGTTCAGAAGGCTAAGGATCGAAGGATTTTCCTGTTCGAACAATCTGCGATTTTGGCCGATCACATTCCACCAAAGAAAGAGTTCGGCAACCCCATATACATCTTCAAGAGCCAGATCATGGTAGGCCCTTGTTGAATTAAAAACCCATAGAAGTAGCTATATTTTATAAAAAGGGAAATTTAATTTGTGAATTTTTTGAGAAAATGTTGATAACTTTTCTTTTGGAAGATTCAGACCTTTATTTATATTATTTTGGGGATTATTTTCAAATGAACGATAGCAGTTTCTCTCCTAGACTAAATATATTTCAAGATTCTGTGAAGCCTACCTAAAATCAATTCTTAAAGAATTAAATTTCCAGGTAAACAAAATGGTGTTCGAGCCGAACCAAGCAGATGATCCGTTGAAGTTCACGATCAAGAGCAGCGATCCCTCACAACCCACATCGTTTTTGGCCATTGCTCAGAACAAGGACGAAAAGGTCGGTTTTTTTTTTCTAATTGTCAAAAATTAGAAAAGAAAAACTAATTTATTTTCCGCATGTTAAGTAACACTAATTTATAGAATTTTTAAAATCTCACTCCGTTATTGTTCAAATTGGCATCATTTTTCCTCCAGGCATATAAATTCACTATGAAACCTATATTATGATTAAAAAAATTGCTATTTCAAAATTTTTGAAGAAAAAGGTTAAAATTGAAACTTGCAGGACGAATGGGTTCGGCATATCAACGAGCAGTTGGATCAGCAAAAGCGTCTCCTCGCCGCTCTGGTCGATCCAAAGCGGTACATGGGCGGCACGGACGATGTTACTGGAGGGATGGGCAATATGAATATGTGAGCGGTTAATTTATATGCTTCAATAAATTTATATAACGGCTTTAATCTATTAAGAGTAGTCTTTTGCGTATTGAAAGTTCATTTAACAAGTATGATGAATGTGTTCAAGTCTATTACATTTGGACAACGCAACTTTCCTATACATTGTATCTGTGCTACGATGTATAATTACAAAAAGAAGATTTATTTTTCTAAATATCGAAATTCTGCAAATATACTTCAAATACAGTTCATAAGTAATCCTGGAATTGGCAAATAATAATCTCAAATGTGTTTCATTTTATTTAAAAGAAAAGCATGAAATCGAAATTCAATCTAATTTGTATTTTCAGTGGCGGCAACCGTAGTCCTGGTCCAACCGGAGCAGGGCCTAACCGTTTCGGTCCTCCCTCGCCGGCCACGGCTCCGGGC
The DNA here is from genome assembly GCA_964036155.1 of Diploscapter coronatus. Taxonomy (NCBI): domain Eukaryota; kingdom Metazoa; phylum Nematoda; class Chromadorea; order Rhabditida; family Rhabditidae; genus Diploscapter; species Diploscapter coronatus. The sequence continues at coordinate 10,308,530 of OZ038422.1, forward strand.
AGTGCCAAGGGCTCCGCGCCTCAGTCCTCGTCCAAACCCGAGTCGCCCAAGAAGGAGAGCAAGTCCAAACTCTTCTCGTTCGGCAAAAAATCCAACACTAAATCGCCGACCAGCCCTCCGCCGGTAGGTAAATTAAAATAATCGCCCAAAATCGGACGATAATGAAATCATTCGTCGCCCCGGTAAACGTCCTACATGATTCATTTTATACTCCAAGAAAATGCCTACTTGATGGTAGTATTTGAACATAGGCGAATTGGCTAAATATGTAATAACAATTCGAGGTTTTGCGAGAAGTTATACTGTAATCCTTTCAAAAACTCTAAAAATTGTATTTTCTTGAAAAATAGAATTTTTGGGATTACGGTATCTTGTGAATGCGCTTTACCGTGTTGTAAGATTTGTGATATGCGCAGATGTGCAACAATCTGACCTCCTTTATGGGAAATAAAGTTCGTAGGCGTATCTTGATAATACACCCACGCATTGCTTTTCCATAGAGCGTTTCGCATGACCGCAACGCGACCGCGTCGCACGCTCCCGACCTAATTTCGCCGTCAAGCCAATTCGCGTATGTGCTAATTTTTAGTTTCTCTATCTCTACCCCCGATTTTGGATTGAGTCATTTATATTCTATCACTGCTCTATGATGTTATCGTTTTATCATGTTTTGATCATCATTTCTTAATTGACATATTTCGACTCGAGAATTAAGATAATTAGCGACAATTAGCGCTATAATTATTATTTAATTACGATAATTAAGTTCTATTTAATTGGTCTTTAATTGTTCATTTACTATTATCCTTTGCATCAGTTACTTGACCTCCAACTCTAGTCCGGAGACTATCCAATTTCAATTCGATTTTTGCGTCATTTTTTATCTGGCGCAATGAAAAATTTGTTCAACTTCGGGCATCTAAAGTATCTAATTTTCGCTAGAAATTACTCGATTTTTGAGGGTTTCCGAATGTTTCAAACACTTCGGAAATTTCAACTTTTATTATGAGTCGACAGCCTGATAAATTACCTAACGAGCTTCGAAATTTTGAAATTTCAATGATTTTTTTTGTGTATTTTCTTATTTCATTTCTATGTTTCGGTGCTTCTTTTCTCACGCAATGTTCTACAACTTCCCCTCTTTGATAGTAGAAATCTTTCAGATATTCTAATTTTTCCTATTTCTTCTGAAATTAGCGACCCCCTAACGCGGGTAATGTCATATTTTCTAGACTTGTTTTGCTTTTTGTAACTGACCTTTTCGATTTTTCGGGGATTTCCGCAAAAATTCTCCGAGAAATCGGCGGTAATGTGTACTGTTTCATCATGCAGCTAACCTGAAAATATCTTCCGAATTTGTCTCAGCTCGAAAATTTGGAGTTCGCCACATTCAATTTTGACAGTACTGCGAGTATTTGACGATTTGTCAAGATTTTTTGAGGGGTCGAAAAAATTCTATCCCCCAAAAACTAAGCGTTTCTAATTTGTATTTCTATATCGATATTATTCTCTTTTGCCAGTTTTCTCAATGTTTCGTTGTAAAACTTTGTCACCACGCCACTTTACTACATTTTCGAAATTATCCAAGTCGAACTACCGTAGTAGAATGGCTTGAAACTCATGTTTATACCTAGAATTTTCCATATATTATTTGGTTTTGGCGACGGGAAAGTCACGAAATAATTTGATTTTTGGGTGAAAATGCTAATTAAAAATCCTTTCATGACTTACCTATGCTAACTATTTTTCTATGTATAAGAAGAATATATTGTGATCTCTACTTTCAACAGTTCATCACACCACACATATTTTAATAATAAACGTTGCTTTACTTGCCGTGTTTCGACTATGTTTCAATTTTTTCGAAAGGAACGGTTCGTAAATCCGTTGTATCGTACCTATCAAATTTTCTAACCACCTTACCTAAATATTTTCCGGAGTGAAAATAGCGTTAGTATTTTAGTCTGAAATGTTTAGCTTTACTAACCTAAAAATTGTTTATTTCGAATGAAAAATAGCATGTCATTTTGACACTTTATAAAAAATGGCATGATTTATCCATTTCATTCGAATTTCCTACCTAACCTGCTTACTTAATTTTATCTTGTAGCTTATTTTAGTTTCCAATGTGCAAATGGTGAAACGGTAAACGGTTGAGTTCTCTTAGCTTCGGTCATAAGTTTGGATCGCTGAAGTGAGTCAATTATTTCGAGACACTAACCTAAACGCTAAACTTTAGTGCTAACAAATAGTCAAAATGGACTGTTGAAAGTTTCTGGAGAGTTTTTGCAGATAGGAATCTTACAAGCATTCAGATTATATCTGATGCTTTTAGATGAGCTTTTCTTGAAAGATATTTTGAATTGTCTTAATTTTTTAGAGTTTACTCAGCTTTATCTCAAAAACAACATATTTATCTAAACTACCGGATGACAATTATTTTTTCAGAAAATGGAGCACGAAAAATTCGAGGGTACCGTGTCCTGCAATTACGAACCTCTGCGACCTGGTGAATTATCCGTAAAGAAGGGAGAGGAGGTAAAGTCAAAAAGAAAAATATCATAGTTCAAAAAATTTAGTCTCGCAAAACTATATACACTTCAGGGTTCTTACATTTACCGAAAAATACAGTAACTACCTTAAAATTTCTAACTCAATTTATGTGATCTTCGTCAACGAGTTTCATAAATACCCCTAAAAATTGAAAATCTACAGTAACCTAAATTTTAAGTGAAATTTTTAGGTTGATATTGTTTGCGCCTCAAATGGATATGCCCTGGTGAAAAACAAGAGGGGAGAAATGGGCAACGTCCCGAACTACATCATTGAATTGACCAAGCTGCCAGGAAAAACACTGGGGGAACAGATGGAGTGAATTTTTCATGAATAACTACAAATATGTTCCATTGTTGTTTCTTAAATGATTTTAAAATGTGATATTTCTCATGGTTGGGTAGATTTTGAAAATCAATATTTTAACTAGGAGACGGTTTTTCATTGTTACCCATCTTTATCCTCCAGATACCGTCGAAGATGGATGGAGACGGTCGATGAATGTAAAGGGTATTATGGCTCAGTCGAAAAAGTCCTCAGCGATCCCGAAAAGAGCGAGCAGGAAAGCGACGAAATTGTAAGTTTCAGAAAATATATTATACCTGCATAAAGATTCTCCTTCTGTTCTGTTTATTCAGTAGTCCAATATGATCAATAACTTTATTTAAAATATTTTCCCTAAACTTTCTTTAAAAATACACCATCTGAATTAGACTTAAAAATCTAGAGCTAAAATATTCTGATTTTCCCTTTAGTAGATAAAATTTATCCCGCATGAAGACCTCGTTACTTTTCATCATCCACGGTTTTTTCTTCGAATATTTCGCTATGTAAATCCAGTGCATGATGAAAAGTACCGTGTTCCTTCTCCTCCTAAAATTTCTCCCCAGTCTCGGTCGCTAGCGATATGCATGACGCTGCGGCCGGATGGTCGTCCTCTATTTGTGAATTCCCTGTCAGATTTGGCTGTGAGAGAGGGCGAAGATGTCGAATTCAAGCCAGTCATCAAGTCCGACACTCCATACACCGTCGAGTGGAAGGGACCTGCGATAGGACGCAGAGACGACAGAGTACGGGTTACGGTAGGCATTTTAGTTTTGAAATTGAAACAAAAATAGATTTCATTATTTGCTCAACAATTAATCAGTTTTTCGGCGATGTATCAGATATTTAGTTTTTGAAACGCATATATAGGTATGAGTTTTATTAAAAAATGTTACACTTAAAAGATTCTAGAGAAATTTGATATAATACAGCACTTATTATGGAAGGATTAAACCCCAATAGAATTGTCGGAATAGTTATACTTTTTGAAACCTATTTGAATCTTGGCTTTGAGATTTCTAAAAGTTAACGCTAAAATTGTCGCATTTATGAGTTTCGCGACATTTCTTGCCTACATGAACAATCTGCCATGCCAGCTTTTTTATTCGGCTAACCTATCAAATTACTTGCTTGCCTGCGGGGTTAAGTGTTGACTCGGCGAAAAATCGATTGAAATGAAAAACTCGTTAGAAATCAAGGCACAATTTCTTTTAAATTCGTGCACGTTTTTCGATGCGTTTTGAATCAGACAGAGACGAATAACTTCTATCATTTTCTAAGAAAAAACGTGCATTGAACTGAAAATAATGCATAAAAGAGGTTAGAAAAGTAGGATAGGAATCAAAATGAAACGTATTTTCTATTTTAGGCAACTTTAAAAGGATATTGTAGTTTAAAAAATAAAAATGAAAGTATAAAACATAACAAAATTAAAATTTTAAAATAATTAGACTTCAAACGGGAATCCATGTTTGATAATCAAAAATGTCCAACCTCTCGATGCGGGTCCATATTCGTTGGTAGCGGAAAATGACGCAGGAATTACGTCTTCTATAGCTCTGCTGAAGGTTATTGCGAGACCAGGTATACTGTAGATTTTATTCTGAAAAATTATACCAAGCGTTTTCATAACCTATGTTTCAATATTAGATTGGTCACTATTTTGTGAGATTTTGATCTTCACGCAAAAACTATTCGAAAAAGTTTTCATGGATTGTGCTCAATCTGTAGATTAAGATTTTGGTTTTCATCTTGTAAAAATTGAAACATTTAGCACCGCCCACAAATCTATTCTACGAACAAACTGCGAGAAATGCGATAAAATTGAGCTGGAAATCTAGTGACAAGGATATGCTCTATTGCGTAGAGTTCAGAAGACAAAGTTGGTATTTTATTCGTTTTTTGAAATCCCCTCGAAAGAAAAATTTTACTGGTATTAGAAAGTCTTTTGAAATTTATGAATTATCTGAAACCTATTTCAAGTAAAATTGGACTTTGAATTTTTAATCCACTACCTAATAAAGGTTAATTAATTCTTGAAAATAATTGAAGATTCATCAATAAGTTTCAACACATTTAGAAGCCTCTATATTTCAAAACAAAAGTCAAACAATGAATTTTCAAGTACTGATTACTCATCAAACAAGATAACCTGACAATGCAATCTTTGAGATAAGAAGATAGAATAGACATAATTTTCGAAATAAGAGCGTATTCTATCTGAGAATTTTTTTTTTAAATCTAAAAAATGAAAAAAGATTCCAGACATGCCCGAATTCAAGACCGCGGCGCATTCGATTCCGACCTGCAAAGTGTCGATCCGTCATTTCTCGCCCGCCACTCACTATCTCAGATGCTATGCTTACAACGAGGCCTTCAGGTCCAAACCCAGCAAAACACTTACCGTTAGACTATTCGACGAGGATAGGAATACTGTCGAATGAGATTTTTTCATTTTTATTCTATATTTTTTTCCTAAATTTTATGATTTGTCCTCTTCATCTTTCACTTACAATGCCTCTATGATTCGATAAGTTTGAATTGAAATACTTCATTTTTATTTCTGAAAAGTTTCTGTAAATACTTGTTCAGAATAAATTGTCATATTATTGCTGCTCAAAAAGTGATGAAAGTCGAAATAAACTGATTTTTAAAAGAAATCTTAGGCATGGATATCATACGTTTCAACGTAGTGGCTTACCTTGTTTTTCAGTTGTCTTAGTTCTACTTTAATAGTTTCGATTTCTTGCCTAAAAATTGCACTTTCGTGATAGGCTTAATCGTCATGACACAATATTTCCTACCTACACTTCTCGAAGAATTTAGGTAATTTTGAGAAAATTAAAAATCGTCTCGTACTTGCAATTTCCCAAACTATTTTTCTCTCGATTAGTCGTCATAAGACTGAAAACCACTTATACCCACGCGAAAATACCATAAGACGATTTTTGAGATTATTTATGATCTCAGTCAGTTTTCTCACTTTGTAGCCTACTTTTTTTAGAACTACAAAAAACTTCCGCACTTTCGAGAATAAAAAATCGAAAATTTTGAATTCGTTTTATGCTTCAAAAATTTACATGTTCTATTGAAATTTTCATTATATTGACATTAATCCTTTAAAGAACCGAATAAGTTTCAAAAATCCATTTATTTATCCCAAAAATACTCTTTTGTCATTACCACTTTCGCTCTAGGAGATTTTTTTCAAATATCTTTAAAGGTGTTTTACGGTAGTTTCTCGCCATGAAAAAGAAGTTTACGTCATTCACAAGTGAGAAGCTTAGATATAAAGGAAGGCATAGAGAAAAGATACAGAGAAAGAAAGACCTGTTTCATTCTTGTCTCTTTCTTTTCTCTCTTACGCTATCTCTCCATTTTCCATACTATTTCTCCTTTCTCCCACTCTTTCTCTCTGCTTTATTGCACTCGCTCCTTAGTGCGTCTCTTTTCTTTGCTCTCTATTTCTCTTCCCTCTCTTCTTTTCAATGCTATTTCTTCCTTTCGCTCTTTCTCCCTCCTCTCTCTCGCTTTTTGTTCCACTTGTTCGATTGATCACGTAAGGCCTGTAGCATTTACGGAAATCTAGCTTTTCGTTGAATATTCGCTTTTACGCCGTAATTTGCATTAATAACGTTAGTTAAAAATCGGACTACAGGTGCTAACGCGCGTCAATCGATATTATCGTCACTCACGTGCCGAAAACCGGCTCTCCATTTTCGGCTGAACGTCGAGAGTTTATCGATTTTCTCAGATTTTTATCAGCATTTCCCAAGAAAAATCAATAATTTCTTGTTTCCCGCAAAACTTCATGAATTTCCATCAAACCTCTGTCAATTTGAAGATGCCTGATCGTATTAATTTTTGTCATCCTTTTCCTTTCGTTTCGTGAAAAATCAATATTTTCTATCGATTTTCCTGAATTTCTCGAGTTTCGTAAACTTTCCAGACATGTGACCGCGACTTTACATTTCTCGGTATCGATTTTTTCCGCGAACTCGTTAAAATTGCTGTAAAATGGGTAATTAGTAGCGATTTTTGACGAAAAATCGAGTTTTCTACCTGATTCTCACTATAATATTGGGAAGTTAGGCATATTTTATCGGCCTTTGAAAAATATAATTAACTTTCCTTCTTTATCGGCATTTTTCTTACAAAATATAACCTTCTAAAACGCTAAAAATGAGTAGTTTTATCTGATTTTGACAGAAAGCGTAGTTTATGGTCTGGTTCCCTATTCATTTCGCCATCGATGATAGAAAATGAGGCATATTTATCGATTTCCTGCGTTGCGCACGCGTACTCCTCTCGCAATTACACACTCCGCTAGCGGCATATTTCCGATCGCGTCGCTTCTCTGCTTGGCGAGGCTTGTCTCGTCTTAGCTTTCTCTGCAAAGAGAGGGGAATCAATCGATTTTATGGCCCTGCGCAAGTCGTAAAGAACTTCCTGGGAATAATAGGCGGGAAATCGTACTTTTCTAGGAACTTAGAGAATTTTCATTTTCTCGTTTTCTTCCTAATTTTTCGCTTATCACTGACCATGTATCTTCTTATCACTTCCTCAATTCCATGCTTTGAACTTCCTTTTTCGTTTTTTTCGTTTTAAAAATTTTCCTATGCTCGAAAAGATCTTATTTTCACCTATCAAAAGTTGTTTTCTCCCCAAAAATCGATATTTATTGATTTTCCCTCGTTTCAGATCGAATCAGTGGGTGTGCGGATCGGCCTTTTCTGGCTGTCATTCTGATCCGGTTGTTCCGTTCTCGTGGTCCGCATTTTTGTCCGATCGATTCCCCGATTCCACAGTTCGGATGGCCGACAATCACCTCGGGTTCGTGATGGTCGGCGACGGCGCGCATCTGGAAAGGCAGGACAGCAATAGCAGGTATTTTTTGAGGCTCAAAAAGATACTTGGATAGGAATTTTGTAAGAGCACATTTTGAAGAAGAGAATCTGGTCATTGATTTTTTCGTTGAAAAAAGAAAATCGACTCTCCGACATTCTCTGATAAAATTACATCATTTGAATATCACTTCTCTTGTTTTCTGAAAATACATAAATTTCAATGGCTACGTTTCGATCAAAAAAATTGCTTAGCAAACAATTTGTTCGATTTTGCAATATTTTTGAAACATACAAGAACACTAGATATTTCAACCCTATTGACTTTATTGATTTTCAGCCTGTCGAACGCGATTCCCGCATCGATGGCGATGTCGGGTCCGTCGACGAGCCGTCGCACGCAGCCGCACATCAGGAACAACGACTGCATCACCACCGTCAACCCCATTCTCCTCACTCAGAGATGGACGGTAGGCTATTTTATATATTTTGGAGCCAAATGGTAACATTTTTGTCAGATTTTCATTTTTTTTCTACCCACCTAGTGATGAAGATTGCCATTTTTATTAGTATATATTATATTTTTTAAATTATACTTTTGTTACCACATGGTATCAGGCAATACCAATTTGGAAATGACTATAAGATCCTAGAAACTGAAAAAATAACCATGAAATTTATTTATAGTTATCTTTCAGGTGGTCAACTTCGCACACCTCATCAAGCTGTCCCCGCCCGGTCAGTGCCTCCGCAGTACGGTCTTCAAGTGAGTCATTTTTGAGGAATTACTAAAATATGCTTCATGCTGAAGTACAAAGTTGCGCAAGGTTTCTCGTTGAATATTGTGACTTGTGATAGAAGCGACAAATATGTTTCATGCTTCTTTGAATAGCAATGCATTTTGGTCAACTTTGATTGTCAATGAAAGAGATGTGTCGAAATTATTTTGACGATAAGTTCAAAAAAACCACAAGAAATTATAAAAATTGTTCAAATTTTGATCTGTTGAATTCATCTTATTCCGAAAGAAATTTTTTCTTTCCAGAGACACGGATTTTCCCGAGGCGTGTTGGCAGTTGTGCCTGTACCCGGGCGGCAAGCGCGAGGAGAACACCAACCACGTCTCACTCTTCCTCAAAATGTCGTCTACCAGTCCGCATAAGGAGGTTGGTTTCAGAGAATTTATAGAATTGAAATGAGATGATTCGAGTCTACCTTTCCATTGAATTATCTCGACGATTAATTTAAAAACAGCTGAAATGCGTTTCAGAGAGTTTACCAATTTGGATAGGAAAAAATCGTTCTCGACATAATAACCCAATTATAATCTGATTGCAGGTGTTGGTGAAGGCGGAGTACAAGTTCTTCTTCCTGGACGACAACGATCAGCCCAAGTTCTCCAACGTCAACATCGGGGATTTCCACGCGAAACCCCCGAAGGGAGGCCACTCTTGGGGACTCAGGAACATTCCAAAGGCTAAGGTCGGGATCTGTTTTTTTTTTTTTTTTTTAAATTTAAAATCTCTTTTAATTTGTATATTTCGAAAAATATATAAGAGTGTTTGCTTAAAGTAAGCAAATTTTGCTGCGAAAGATAAAATGAGATTTTGAAGAGGATTTTGACTAAAAGTGATGATTTTTGAAAATTGAGAGTTTGTTTGAATCTGGAAAAATGCAGATTTTTCTTCCGCGAAACGATAATAATAACATTGTGTTATCGTTGTTTCGAAATTTCGAACTCCGCGAATGTTGTGTAAAACGTCTACAAATTGTGTAAGATTACCACGAAGAAAAAGACCTGACTAACGAGAAACTCGATAGTTATTTTGTAGGGCTCGCTAGCAATAAGCTAGCGCGAAAGTACAAGTCTAGAAAGAATTAGAAATTTGCGAAAATTGGAAAACTTTGGATTCCCAAAAAATGCTCAAAGTTCTTACCATTAATTCTTTGAAAAGTGTTTCAATTTTCCAACATATAAGAACTATATCTTACTCAAAATTGGTGTATGTTTAAGAAATCAAGGTTTAAAAAGGATTATGAATTTTTCAGGTGCAAAACTGCATCCGCTCGGACAACTCGCTGGTGATCTCGTGCTCGATCGAGTTGATGCCCGATTCGTCCAAATGGACCTGCAAGAAAATGCCCAGGCCTAATGTGAGAAAGTTTCTCCTTATCTTTTATTTTTACATTTTAAACTTAAAAATGGAAAATAAGTTGTATCGATTCTTTCAGTGAATTTGAAATTTCTCTGCAACATATTTCTGTGTTTATACGATTTTCTTCTATAAAATATCATGAAAGTTTCAAAATTTTAGCAGATCCTGAACGACTCCGTCCCGATACCGCGGGTTCATGTGGATGCAGGTAAAATTAATCTTCTTTAATTCTAAAAAACGGTTTTTTGAAAGAAAAAATCACTTTCCATGACCAATTTTTCAAGTACAACCTCACGTCTTTTTGTACTTTACTGAATGATAGGAAGAAAATGAATGATGGCTATTGATAAAGAAGGAGAAAATAGTATGAGAAAACCAAGAGAAAGAAAGAAGGCATATAATTTTGCCAGGTAGGCAAACCTTTTACTGTAAAGAAGAATAAAGAAGTAAGACGAGAGTGGTCAGACAGAGAGATAGCATGGGGAAAAGAGAAAGGAAATGAAAGATAGAGATTGAAGAGCGACAAGATTAAAGCGAGATAATATGAATTTTGAAGATGCGGAAAAGACGATAGAAAATTTTTGAAGCGAGAAATAACATGGAAAATGAGTTAATTTTGAGAGAGTAAAGAAGTCAGACAGCGATTTTCGAACAGGAAAAAACGAGCACGCGGCGTCCGAACGAAAGAGAAAAATGAAAGAACGAAGAACCAAGTGGCAAGGCGCGCTTGTTGCATTCGGCTTTTGTGTTTTAAAAGATAGAGGAAAAGAATCGAGAGAGAAATAGTATAGAAAGGGAAGATAGCATGGAAAAAAAGCGAGAGGAACAGTGATATTATGAAAAAGAAATAGAATTAGGTGATATATAATGTAAAAACGAGAGAAAAAGTGAAAAGGGAGAGATCTTATGCTTTTGAGCCAAATGGCTTGAGGTTATAAGTCGATTGCTCGACAGACCAGCAAATGTCGAACACGAGGGCAAAACAGATGGGATGAGGCGAAAAATTAGGAATGGGATTTTGGAACCATTTTTATGAGAATGTATGGAGTGCATAAAATGATATTATTTACTGCATTTTTGATATTCAATTTAAGCGTACCCAAATTATGAAAACGGAAGACAATGAAAAAATTAGATCTTAGAAGAACTGAGAAAAATCTTAGAAATAGACTTGGGATTCTTCCACAGCAATTATGGTGCGGTGACCAAATTTAAAAAGTCTCAAGGCTGCTTAAAAACTAATAACCCTGAAATTTGCAGACTTATTCGAAAATTATTTAACTAATTTCTTTTCAGAAATGACCATGTTCAAATCGGGCGAGGGCGCAGATATGAGGATTCAGGTAAGAATTAAAACATAGTAATTAATAATTAAAAAAGTGCTAATTTCTATACTTCGGAAAATTTGAAAATACCAAATAAACCTGGTCCGATCTTTTCATGTGGAAATGTCTTTAGCCACCAAAAACAACTTGAGATCAAGTCGTTAAGAAATGCGAGGGATTTTACCGAGTAAATTCCATGGAAACTCTAAATTTACCCAGGTCGGCCTCCCGAGCCTCTCATTTCGAAATTAAGCTTCTTATCGAAAATCCAAAAGTATAGCTAGATCCGAGCTTCCTTGACCTAAGATCTCGACTTCAGTATCAGAAAATCACCAAATTTCATCATAATAGGAGAAAAGTGAAGGAACCACTTGGAAGTTGCATTGATTTGTAAAATCTAAAATTTTTCGAAGAGTAAACTAAAATGAGATTTTAAAAATCGTTCAGATAGGTTTATTACAGGTGGTTGGCGTGAACGACACGTTGAAGATTTTCAACGTGCACAAATACAAACTGATGGCGCACTCCGAAGTGTTTAGGGCCATGCTCTCGCACGGCGACATGATAACTGAGGCCAGGGTTAGTGAAATGATTTTGATTTTTCAGTTTTGTATCATGAGAAAATAGACCTATTCATTTAGTTACTTGTTAGATTTTTATTAGAAAAATTGAAACAAATTTTAGAAATTTTTGAACATAGAAACTTAGCTAGGTTTCCCAGAATTTAGAAGAAAGTATTTAGAATTTTGTTGATATTTCTTAAATCTAATTATCAATTTGTTCCTCAACTCTAAAGTGCGCTTTCAAATTTAAAATTGAAATATGTTTCACGGAAGCCTAAAAAGGCATCTAGAACTACTCACGCTGATTACAACACTTATTCGGTAAAATTTCTAAAGTTCTGCAAGAAATATGTAATTGATAATAAACTTCCATTTTATCTGGAACTTTAGCAATTTCTCCAAATGATAATATCGATATGTTTCATGAAAATCTAAAATGCAGCTCAAATTTCGGCTTATCGATTACGATATCGATCTGATAAAAAATCTAAGTATTCTCAATTTTAGGAAGGCCTGCTGACGATCTCGGACTTCTCGGAGAACATCGTCCAGATCATGCTCGAGTTCATCTACGCTGGCGCCGTTCAGTCCAACATCACTCTAGAGGTTGGAATTGTAAAATATTTGAGAACAAACCTTGGGATTAATTAACTTTGAAAAATTCGCTCATAATGCATAGCTGAATTTCGATGTGTGTGAATTCTGCTTGAATATGTCTCATGAAAATGAATAAATCAGGCGTGATTAATGTTACGCTTGGTCGAAGGCTTGTATATCCGGGGTAGTGCAAAAGTTTCAAAACAATTTTATGTAGGAGAGATAGGGATTTTGATAAGGGATAAAATGTACCTAAAAGTACCGCTCGAAAACATGAATATCTTGCAAATCGGAAGACTGTAGAATAAAAATTTGAAGCCCCTACCTTCAAAGCTGATTATTTACGTTCAGATCGCCTCTGAAGTTATCCAAATCGCGGACAAATACGACTTGCCCGCTTTGAAGGAGCTCTGCGAGCAACAGCTCATCAACAAGTAAGGATTTTTTTTGGAGATTAAAGGGTTTTTAGAGGATAAGGGAATATTTTGGGAGTGAAAAATCAAGTGACTTAAGATAAATCTAAAATGTGTAAAAATTGAAGGGAAATTTGAGAAGTTTCACAAATTTTGGAAGCTTTGTATAAAATTTCGATAAAAATAGGGACTAGAGATAACTTGGCGAAGGGAATCTTGAAAATTTGTAGTTTTTGAAATTTTACTAACGAATTGATAGTAATTAGATCTTTGGAGATTTGGCCTTGAATTTATAGAATCCCTGAAACTTATCAAAATCACGTTTGAGAAATGACATTCTATGAAAGTCAGATTTCTGTAATTGAGGCTTCTTGAACGACATTTCTAATGATGGAAAGCTCACTTGGTTTTTCTTTATCAATACACTATCTTATAGTCAAAACTGATTTAAAAACATAAAAATAAAAGGATTACTCTAATTTGGCTGTATTTCAGGATGACTGTGGACAACGTTCTGGAATGTGCCGAGCTCGCGGACAGCCACAACGCTGAGCACCTCCTCGAGAACTGCCTCATTACGGTAGGACAATTTTAAAGATACTCAAAGTGAAGATAAAAAAATTTTTAATAGGGGAAAATGGTGAGACATATTTTACTAAAAAATAAATTTAAAAAAAAAAAAAAAAAAACTCCTTGCAGTGTGCCCAGAATCGCCAGCGCGTGATCGGGATGCAGGGCTGGGTGCAGCTTAAGGAACGCAACCCCAAACTGACCAACAGGATCCTTGAACAGGTATTTTTTCAGGAAAGTAAAATATTCGATTTTTCAAAAATTTCAATAATAGGCCTTCTTTTGAGGTGAAAACATTTGGAAAAAATAGATTCCTTTTTAGAAAATACCGTAATTATTTTTTCAAATTTTTCAGATGGTGATGCTCGGATTCGACACGACTTCTCCGCCCATCAAAAAATCCAGGTACAAAAATCTTAAAAATATTTTTCAAAAACTATTTTAATGCCTAATTTCAAGAATATTCTACTGTTGTATATTTATTGAAATCCCAAATTAAATCATTTAAATATTCTTCAAAAATACTACTTATGAACATCTTTTCACCAAAAATTATTATTTGCTTTCCCTTCTCTTCGAAACTATTAGAAATTTTTTCGAAGTTAGTCAAAAATAATTTTCAGGCCGGCCCAAGTCCCCTTGGTTGACATCATCGACTAGCGAGCAGTCGGAATCGAGTCCGGAAAATTTGCGGAACAAGCCCCCAAAAGTACGGATAGAAATTTGGGATCGTATCTCCACCACTCTTCTTTCAACCCCAACCTATACAATTGTGATCGTTAGTGCGTAAGTCATAGATAAGGGATGGAGCGGTCAAAATTAGCATAATTACTTTCTTAATTGCCTTTAATTAGAGTAGTTAAGTGTGAATGTTTTCTTCCTGAAAAACTAGAAAAGTTATGCTATTCTGACCAAAAATCTCTTTGAAACTTGTTGATATGAAAATTTTTGACTCAAATCAAAATTCTCCTTTCCTTCCTGATTTTACTTGTGGCTTTTAAATTTCAACAAATGACTATTTATGCTTTTTCGCTGCTATACATAAAAATGCTATTTTTGTATTTGATTTTTGTTGGTTTTCTTCCAAAAAAGAAGAGAAACTAAGGCCTTGTAAAGATTTTCGCCCGATATTTGAACCTCGATTTTTTTATCTTCATTTCTTGAAACCTACCAAACTTTCCATCTCCTAAAAGTGTAGTACAATCCTCATATAACACAATAAAATGTGAGCAGCTTTTCCTGATTTTTAGTACTTATCTTTGAATCTTTGACTCCTGAACCTGTGTATTTCATTTTTTATCGTTTTCCAATTCATTTTCTCACTGGAAAATTTGATTTTATTCGTTTTTTATTGACCAATCAGACTGAACTTGCACTATATTTTAGCGTAATTTATCGGGATTTTATGAGACATCTTGACCGATAAATTGCGTGCTGAATCAATACCGGTTATTTTAGGCGGCACGTCCCGAAAAGAAAAAAAACGAAAAATGCTAAAATTATCGTCTCAGGGACGAAATTTGTGTATTTACCAGAAAAACGCACTTCAAGGTCAATGCAAGCATTGAAAGTATGACGTATGAAAGGGATATTTTTAGAAACTTTCTCTTGCGTCCTCGACCGAAAATAAGATCGAGGGTAGAATTATAATTCAGAAGAACTTTTTAGGGGACTAACCAAAAAATACAAAAAAATGATCAAAGTTCACTTAGAAAATTCTAAAGATCCTAAAATTTTATCCTGACTCTAAACGATTTTTTTCGGGACTAACCGTCAATTTTTTGACACTCTCATTTTATAGGCCTTTTGAACAAATCGTGCCGTGGTTCTCGTATGGAAGCACTTGTTTTCTTATCGTACATTTTCAATAGTTTTATGGGTGCACTGACACTAACTTTTCCGGAAAAATCACTTTTCACATATTTTTGATTTTTCCCTGGAAACTAGTGTTCTTCTCACCACTTTGATATGTGCTTTGAAATCAAAATTTCACCTCCACTTCTGCTGTCTATTTTATCTGAATTTTATCCTCACCCATGCAAATTAACCCTAAAAGTTTCATCCGGAGCTATTCATGAATACACCTCTCTGTTTTAGGACGATTTTGAATTTGCATAAAGTCAGGGCTGGATGTGAAAAATTTCAACGGGAATGAATGTTTTTCGTCATTAGCTTTTTCTATGTAACTTCTTAAACTCTGTTCAGCCCTGAAGATTGCGTCCCCCACCTCTGTTCATTTCGCCCCTCAACTTATCGCGCTGTATGGCCTTCTCTGTCTTGATCCAAGTCTCAAATAAAGTGATTACTCTGTAAACAATCGAGTACTTTTATTTGGATGAAAAATGAAAGCAAATGATGTGATTTTATCAGAATAATTTGATACGGTTTGCTTAGCACTTCTAACACCATTCAATTCCATTCATCCTGCCTGCTAAATAATGTGTTCCATTCTTACCGGAAGGGAATTTTATAGAGGCTACAAAAATGTACTTCGATACTTAAAGTCCAAATAAAAATTACATAAGTAAAAAGGTAACATTGGATCAAATGTTGAAAAACCGAAGAGTTTGATTAATAAATATTTTATATATTTAGTTTTGATTGGTCCTTGAAGAAATTAGAAATGCTAGATGTAAGTAATTCTCAATAACTGACAAAGATTAGTGTCATTTGAATTGAAACAAAGATGTACCTACTATTTGCGTTTTAATTTAATTTATTGATTTTTGCATAATAAGTCATTATTGATAACTATCAGCTAAACGAACTAGTACGCTAATGTTAGTCAGAAAATCGAATAGAAACTATAACAAATCAGTGAAAATCAACTTGATAAGACTTGAATGCTATTGCGATTGCATTTCTACCACGAAAATTTATCGATTTACACAATTTTGATTATTTAGATCATTTTCCATCTTCTAACGCGTGAAATTTAAAAAATGCCGAATGCAAACGAATCGTCAAATCCAGTGAGTGTTCATTTTTAGTCCCTTAGTCTTTATATATACTAATTTTCAGTCGGTCGAAATACCACCTGAATTTATTCAAATGTTGGAAGAAGATAATCAAGAAATACTCAATAGAATGTGGAATTTACCAGACGTTTCAAAAACAAAGAAATTGTCATTTATCGATACTTTCATGAAGACGCAATCTGGCCAGATAAACGAAGCATATCGAAAATGGCGATTTGAAATCGATGGAGAAACGGTAATAATTTTAACTGCAAACAAATCCAGGGAGTGCTTTCGGCAGATTAAAAAAATACGGGTAATTGTTCGTAAAAAGAAGAGTTTATTATCGTAAAGCCTCTAATAAAAGTCCTCCCCTCTACTACTAGACTTTTAAAACAGATTCTCTGTAATATTCGACGATCCCAAGCAAGAGGTCGGACCAGAGACTTAAAATGCGTTTTGAAGGGGCATTTGAGTGTTTTCTATCTATATTCGACCTGAGAATTATAATTCTGGGCCTTTTTCCGACATTTCCAACTTCGAGTTCGGGTACCAGGGTCCGGGGGTCAAATTTCAAAAGTCATTCTTATATCCCAAATTGTATATCATATTGTTCAGTTCGAGGAGCTGAGTCGATTGGTGCAAACATTTTTCAGATCTGACCTTCCTATCACAAGTTACGACTAAAAGCAGTACAAAAGTGTCAAAAAGCATGGATCGTCGGGGAAAAGTAGAAATTTACATACAGTGCCGTCGGTATTACCTCCTAATATTTTCACCGAACAAAGTACATGTCCTACTCATGCTAATTCAATAATTATTTCGAAAAAATAGCGGCGGCACTTGATCGAAAAATCGGCCCAAAGTCAGACTTGAAAATTTCGAGTTTTTAATTTTTTGAGTTACGCCCCCAAATCATATATCATTCGATAGAGCTCATCAAACTGAACAACTTTTGTGAAGGCACCTCGGGAAAATTTTCATCCCTGAGGGCTCCAGACAAGAAAAACCGAAAATCGTACTTTACATTCGGGAATTTTTATCTCGAAAATTTTCGCAAGTAGGTGAGGTCAAATTTAGTGCTATAATGAAGCTTAGAGCTCGTAGAATATTCTAGAATGTTTTGGGGTCATTTGGAGAAATTTCGGGTATCAGACTTGGCAGGGCCGGACGGGTACCGGTTGGAACTTGGAATTTCTCGGAAACCTATCCATGTTGTATATCATTCGAAAGCCAATAAAAAACTAAGTATAATACCGAAAACCGCTTGAAAAACGGATTGATGCATCGAGATTTATGATCAAAAACGTTACCAAGTTTACTCTTCAATTTGACCGATACTTCATTTCCTCATAAAAATCGATACACTGGATTATTTTTCAAGCGGTTTTCAGCATTACACTCAGTTTTTCATTGGCTTTTGAATGGTATACAACATTATAGGTCTTTCTATCAAATGGTAACTCACCTCTTAGGGGTCGTGGCTCATATGGGTCAAATTAACATTTTAACAAAGACCCATCATGTGATATACCAAATGAAAACCCTTATTGAACTGAATAATATTCTGAAAGCCATTTGGAAAACAGATTAGTTCATCGCCTTTTATGGCCATTTGAAGTAACTCCATTTTTGGTCTTTTTCAGCAGGTGATTATGACCAATTATAATGATGGTATAATGAAACCACTTACTGAAATTGATAGAAATGGACTCGAATATTACTCTCCAGTCAATTTCGAATCGATTGATATCCATTTTGGTATAGTACTACTTGGGTACCATATGGGTGGTATACCATGGACCCATATGATAACATGATAAAGTGGTAGCACGGTACTCTAGGAAGAAAAAATGAAGTATTGTCCTTCAACTACTATATTCCGAAAAGATTTTCCGAATTCGTTTGATTTTACAAAAGTTATGAATTTTTGAAAATTTTTGTCATTTTCATAGTTAGACCCATTCAAACTGCTATATCACGCATACCATAATAGATAACCATATGGTGTCTTCACAAAAGTTGCTCAGTTTGATGAGCTCTATCGAATGATATATGATTTGGAGGCCTAACTCAAAATTTCGAAAAGTCGAAATTTTCAAGTTTGACTTCGGGCCAATTTTTCGATCAAGTGCCGCCGCTATTTTTTCGAAATAATTACTGAATTAGCATGAGTAGGACATGTACTTTGTTCGGTGAAAATATTAGGAGGTAATACCGACGGCACTGTATGTAAATTTCCACTTTTCCCCAACTATCCATGCTTTTTGGCACTTTTGCACTGTTTTTAGCCGTAACTTGGGATAGGAAGATCAGATCTGAAAAATATTGCACCATTCAACTCAGCTCATCGAACTGAACAATCTGATATAGATTTTGGAATATTAGAATGACTTTTGAAATTTGACCCCCGGACCCTCGTACCCGAACCTGGACGTGAAAACTCTGGGAAAAAGCCCCAAAATCGTGTTCTCCGGGTCGAGTATAGGCAGAAAACACTCAAATACCCCTTCAAAGCACATTTTAAGTTTCTGGTCCGAGCAGTTTCGAGAGTTACGGAGAATCTGTTTTAAGGCTCATATCTTCTCAAAAAATCTCTTGTAAAAATAAAAACTCAAGTATTTTCTGAAACTATAAACCCAGATCTAAATTATCTCTACATTTTTACTAGGAAAGGTTCTAGGGGTCGGCCTCTCCTTTTCGGATTAAATCAAGTGAACTCCACTAAATGAATTATGGCAAATCTCGTAGAAATTAGCTGCTCATTTTGCGGGGTTCGATTTACTATAATTCATTTAATAGAAATCAACTTGGTTTGATTCGAAAAGGAGAGGCCAACCCTAAAACCTTCCCTAGTAAGGAATGTCAATGCTTAATGAGTGTTTCTAATTCGTAGGAGTTCTACCATAGCCTTTTGATGCATAGTAGAGATGCCAATTTAGTCAAACAGAATAAAAAAATTTCAAACAATTTCATTAAGGTTGCATCAACCCATTATAAAAATTAGAAGACGCACAAAGATTTGTCACAATTTCTAAATCATGAAGGTAGTTTCAGTGCATTGAAATACCACCCGAATTCCTTCAAATGTTGGAAGATGATAATCAAGAAGTACTCAATGGAATGTGGCATTTACCAAACGTTTCAAAAACAAAGAAATTGTCATTTATCGACACTTTTATGAAGACGCAATCAAATAAGATAAACGAAGCATATCGAAAATGGCGGTTTGAAATCGACCGAGAAACGGTATTATATTATTATCTTGATGGATATAATTTTTTAATATTTAGATCCCCGAATTTATCACGAAACAAACACCGAAAATACAGATCATGCTAAAATTGATATTATTACAACGTCCCAGTTTAGGTTTAAATAACATTTGACTTAATGCGAATTTCAATTTAGATGAATTCTATGAGTATCTTCTTGAATTGCGAAGATCACTAAATCATTATGGAGAATTTCTAAAATGGGCCAGTGCAGAATACTTGTAAAATAGTTTAATTCTTCTAAAAATCAATGAATTTGAATTAAAGGGAGCTACCAGATGATAATGAAACAACGTTAAATGAGTCAAATAAATCTCGGGATATTCAAATGGCTCTACAAAGTAGACAGGTTAATTTTTCATTTTTACTAAATAGATCATTTATTTTTTAAATTAAATAATTAGTCAATTAATAGTTTTCGTGATTCAGCATCAAATAGTTCAACAATATATTAAAGAAGTTGAGCCAAATTTACGCTCCCAACTATCTGCCATTACGATGAATTCTTCACTAAATCAGACTTCTAAGGAATCAATGTTATATTTCTATGGTTGACTTTCACTAAATTGATTGACTAATGCGTTAAATCATTTCAGATTGGGTGAAGAAATTTATATGCTCATTTAATTCTATTACATACCAAATTAATGATGTGGCAAAATTTTCATTCGATATAGGTTATCCTCATAACGTGACCTATGTTAATGATCAGAAAAAGGTGTTGTTTTATTCATAAATGATCATTTACTCAATTTAAAAAATTGAAGAACTCTATTGAAAAATATTTTAGATTTTTGGTTTTGATCATTCCTCGAAGAAATTCGAAATGTTCGATGTAAGTAATTCCTCAATAACTGACAAAGGTTAGTGTCATTTTAATTGAAAGAGAGATGTACCTATTATTTGTGTTTTAATTTAATCTATTGATTTTTATGATCAATCTCATAATACAAATTATTGTTCAAAATTAGGTAATATGCCAGACTGCCGTTGTGAAGGAATTCTAGCATACTTCAAAAATGATTTACTCTATTTGGATAATGCAAAGGGAAATAAGATACTGGTATGGTTGTCTATACTTAAATAAAATTGATAGATTAAAGTTGTAATCAAAATTTACTTTTTAATTTTAGAAAAATTGTGAAGGAGAGTGGAAAGAATTTGTTGCATTTCCAACAGGAACTGATATCCGATATGGTGCAAGTGTCATATGCATGGACAAACTATATGGTATTCTTGATATTATGGTTGCCAGACGAAGTAGCAAAAATAGATTGAAGTTTTTTTCGCCAATGGAAAAATGTGTATCAAATGCACATAATGTCAATCATTCCTTGGCGACAATATTCCACCAATTTTTCGATTTTATTTGGTAAATTTTCGTTAATTAACCTATTAACTCATCTAAAATCGATAACAGACGATAATTGGCGAATGCTTATTAAAAATAACGAAAACTCGAAAAATGAAGAACAACCTGGAAAAAATATCGTAAGGAGGTGATTGACATTGTGTATACGTGGCTCACGCTCTGACATTGGCTGAAAAGACTCCATTCTATTTTTGCTACTTATTCGGCCGACAACGATATGCCAAATTAATCAATTAGCTCAATTAAATTCAAATTAAAAATATTCTTTCAGTTATTGATACTAACAATTCTACGAATAAGATCTACCAGTATGATGAAAGTGCAAGTCAATGGAAAGAAGTTGGAAAGATTGACTGCAGGCGATACAGAGCAGGAGTTGCTTCTGTGAATGACATAATTTACATTACAGGAGGATACGAGTCAGATATTTTGGATTAATTTTATTTAAAAATAATTATTTTTATTTTCAGTAGTACGTCTTTAAAATCATGCATAGTTTTCAAACCTAATTCCAGTCAGTCAAATGGAGAAATAATACAAATAGCTGATATGAATTATTCGCGATATGACCATCCACTTTTATCAGCGAACGGAAAACTTTATGCAATTGGAGGGTATGTTTTCATTGAATATCTAACTCTTACAGGCAATTATATATTTGTTGTAGTTATTCTGATATTTATAGGAGTCAGAAAGTGCCATTCATCGAAGAATATGATGTAAATCAGAATAAGTGGAGAATAGTATCAAAATACTATTAATCTCATCAAATCAATTTCGTTTTAACTTTTGGTTATCGTTGAATAAATATTTTCATAAACTATCATTTGTCTTAACAGTAAAAAGTTGACAAAATATTTTCATGATCATGTTCAACATTTTGAAATGAATTAATTCATTTATCAAAAGTTAAACTATCATTGTGATTACAGTATGACATTTTACCTAACTCACTCATTTCACTGAATTCCTAAGATTCGCCAGCATGAGGAATCAAATAAACATTGAACGTTTTGGGGTCAATTTAATTTAAGAATTCCCTGTTCATTTTATCGGCCTCCTATCAAAATTTAGTTTTCTTCCAATTTTGTTCGATAACTTTCCAAAGGAGTATTTCGACTAAACGACTTTTTCAAGACAATTACAGATTCCAATGGATCAAACTTCGACAAATCCTGTAAGTAATTTCTAATCGCATTATTATTCTTTAAAACATTGAAATTTTTAATATAAATTTGGAAGATAAAGATGTTTAATTTATACAATTTTTATTTTATAATACCGTATAATATTGCAAAAATGTTTTTAAAAACGCACTGACTAAATTTAGACCACTGATAAATATGTTCCTGTTCCTGAATTCGTTGGTTTATTGGATACAAACAGTCAAGCTATTTTGAATACAATGTGGAATACGACTGAAATCTCGCTTTCAAACAAAATACAATTTTTCAACACTTTCATGACAACACAATCAGATCAGATAAATAAAGCATATCGAAAATGGCGTTTTGAAGTCGACCGAGAAACGGTATTACAGTATTATCTTGGTAGATAGTTTGTTAATATTTAGATTCCCGAATTTATCACGAAACAAACACCGAAAATGCAAGCCATACTAAAATTGATATTGTCACAACGTCCCAATTTAGGTTTAAATAACATTTGACTTAATGCGAATTTCAATTTAGATGAATTCTATGAGTATCTTCTTGAATTGCGAAGATCACTAAATCATTATGGAGAATTTCTAAAATGGGCCAGTTCAGAACACTTGTAAAATAGTTTAATTCTTCTAAAAATCAATGAATTTGAATTAAAGGGAGCTACCAGATGATAATGAAACAACGTTAAATGAGTCAAATAAATCTCGGGATATTCAAATGGCTCTACAAAGTAGACAGGTTAATTTACCATATTTATTAAATAAATAATTAGTTGATTAATATTTTTCGTGATTCAGCATGAAATAATTCAACAATATATTAAAGAAGTTGAGCCAAATTTGCGCTCTCAACTATCTGCCATTACGATGAATTCTTCACTAAATCAGACTTCTAAGGAGTCGATATTATATTTCTATGGTTGGCTTTCGCTAAATTAGTTGACTAATACGTCAAATCGTTTCAGATTTTGTAAAACAATATATATGCTCATTTAATTCGATTACATACCAAGTTGATGATGTGGGAAAATTTTCATTCGCTATAGGTCGTCTTTCTAACGTGACCTATGTTAATGATCAGAAAAAGGTCTTGTTTTATTCATAAATGACCATTTACTCAATTTAAAAGAAAATTGATGAGCTTAATTGACAGATATTTTAGATTTTTGGTTTTGATTGTTCCTCGAAGAAATTAGAGATGTTCGATGTAAATAATCCTTCAATAACTGACAAAGGTTAGTATCATTTGAATTGAAAAGAAGATGTACCTACTATTTGCGTTTTAATTTAATTTGTTGATTATTATGATCATCTCATAATAAAAATTATTGTTAAAAATTAGGTAATATGCCAGACTGCGGTCAAGAAGGAATTCTAACATGCTTCAAAAACGATTTACTCTATTTGGATAGTTCAAGAGGAAATAAGATACTGGTATGATTATCTATATTTAAATAAAATTGATAGATTAAAATTACAATCAAAATGAATTTCAAAATTTCAGAAAAATTGTGAAGGAGAGTGGAAAGAATTTGTTGCATTTCCAACAGGAGCTAATATTCTATATGGTGCAAGTGTCATATGCATGGACAATTTATATGGTATTCTTAATATTATGGTTGCCAGACGAAGTGGCAGAAAATAGATTCCAGTCTTTTTCGCCAGTGAAAGAATGTTCCAAGTATACACAATGTCAATCACTCCTTGGCGACATTATTCCACCAATTTTTCGATTGTTTGTAGTAAATTTTCGTTACTTGACCTATTAACATTTAAAATCGACAACAGAAAATAATTACCGAATGCTAATTAAAACGAAATAACAAAAAAATTCGAAAAATGAAGGACGATCAGGGGAAAATATCGTAAGGAAGCGATTAACATTGTATATACGTGGCTCACATCCTGATATTAGCTGAAAAGACTGCACTCTATTTCTGCCACTTCCTCGGGCAACAACAATATGCCAAACTAATCAATTAGCTCAATTAAATCCAAATTAAAAATATTCTTTCAGTTATTGATACTTGGAATTCTACAAATAAGATCTACCAGTATAATGAAAGTGCAAGTCAATGGAAAGAAGTTGGAAAGATTGACCGGGAACGTGACTATTCGGCAGTTGCCTGTATGAATAATATAATTTACATTACAGGAGGACGCGGGTTAGATATTTTGGATTAATTTTATTCGAAAAAAGTGATTTTTATGTTCAGTAGTCCGTCTTTAAAATCGTGCATAGTTTTCAAGCCTAATGCCAATCAGCCAAATGGAGAAATAATACAAATAGCTGATATGAACTATCCACGAAACTGCCATTCACTTTTGTCTGCAAACGGAAAGCTTTATGCAATTGGAGGGTATGTTTCATTGAATATCTAACTCTTACAGATAATCATATATTTGTTGTAGTTATCTTGGTAATAATACGAGCGATAAGGTGCCATTCATCGAAGAATATGATTTAAATCAAAATAAGTGGAGAATAGTATCAAAATACTATTAATCTCATCAAATCAATTTCGTTTTAACCTTTGGCTATTGTTGAATAAATTTTTTCGTAAACTATCATTTGTCTTGACAGTAAAAATCATTGACAAGATATTTTCATGATCATGTTCAACATTTTGAAACTAATGAATTCATTTATCAAAAGTTAAACTATTTTGATTACAATATGACTTTTCTTGTCTTCTATTTCACTGAATTCCTAAGATTCATCAACATGACGAATCTAATAAAGCTATGGATCTTCAAAGGGATTTACTAACAATTAGACGTGAATGGGCTTCATCTCTATACCGGAATAAAATTCTACTAACACAACTAACATGAAAGTATGCTAGCCATGCACTAGCATATAATACCTAAGAATATCATCATGAACTCCCACGATAAGATAATTTATTTCCAATGGGAAAAACAGCTAAATAATAAAGAAAAGACAGAACCGAGAAAATGGGTACATTTTTATTAAAAAAGTTTTTGCCTATTACGAAAATAGTCGCAACCCGAGTAAAATTGACGAGAAAAATAAAAATTTAGGTTTTCAAAAGAACAAAAGCAACACTTCTTGAAAAATATCACTGACTCAAAAATCCTATAAACTTTAGGATATAAATTTCTCGAAATCTTTGAATCAGTGATAAAAAAAAATGGGCATTTTTGGTAGATTATGATAAAATTCAGCTCAGAAGAGCTTGGGTGATCAAAATACGATAGATCAGGTTAAGAAAAGCTTACAGAATTCAAACAATTCTAGAAAATAGTCCAGAAAAACGCTCAGAAAGTGTCCAGATCGTCGTTCTCGTCCTCGGGACGCTTGATCTAAAAAATGAAATTATATATTTTCTTTCAAAACACGAAGATTAAATTTTTCGTATTTTCTTTTCAGAAAATCTATATTTTCACCTTGCATTAGGTTCGTAAAGATACAAAAATTCATAGAAGCTATGAAAGGGAGTTTTCAATTATTTACTTCCAAGATTATGAAGTAACACGTATTTTTTTATTCAAAAAATAAAACAAAAAGTGATTTTTATATTTTTGAGATAATTGAGAAAATGAACCTGATCAAGGTGGTGTTCCTCATCGGAGTCAGAGAGAGCGAGGTCGTTGACGATCTGACCCTGCGCCTGCATCGACGACGCCAGCAGCATCGAGCTGTCCCACTCCATTTCTGCAGAATGAACTATTTTATTACTTAGCAAAAAAGCTGGACACTTTAACTAATTGTAGAGTACAACGCATGAATTTGACGAAATTTTGAAACATATTTGTACAAGTTTTAATTTCAAAAAGGATTGTTTATAGTTCAAGATTTGTACAATGAATAAGCTATGATTGTTTTGAAGACTGTTTTCCTTAGTTTTAAGATATTTTTACGAACCTTCTTCATCCTCATCATCGCCACTCAACGCCAACTCGTCCTTCAGATCCACGTCGCCCTCGATTTCTTCCTCGTCTGCTAATTAGAATATAGTAATCATTCTTGCTAATTTTTCGAATGTAATTCAAAGTTCTGTATTTTATAGTTCTTATAAAGCAAAACCAATAAGAATGCTACGATGTTCTGGGTTTTTCTTTCAAACATCACGAATTATTTCCGGTGGTTCTGAATATTTTAAAAGAAAAAAATTCTATATGATTTTTCAGAACATTAAAAATCCTAATGTTCTAGTATATTCTAGAACAAAAACTCTCACCTTCCGCACCCTGTTCGACATAATCCGCTGTTGGTTCGGGCTGTTCATCTATCTGTTCCGGAATTTGTTCCAGCTCCTCTTCGGGAATCTTCTCGAACACCATCGATCCGCCCGTAGAGCTGCGCTTGTAGCCATTGATGTTCGCCTCGAGTTCGGCAAGCTGACAAATATCGATTTTGTATAGACTATTTTACTTTAAAGAAATATGGTTCTCGAGAAAATTAAAAGACAAACTTTGTACATTTAAACTTTTGGATATAAATATTGAATTCTCAGAACTTTAATCGTGTTACCATTTGTACATTTCAAATGAAGCTAATAATTCACAAACAATTCTATGTTTCAGAAATCGTGTATGGGTGATAGAAAGTTCGTCCATTTGTTATTCAGAAGGTAAATCAATTAATGAATTTGAATATAAAACTAATCTGTCGTAACGTTCTCTTCTCGGTAGAGAAGTTCGCGCTATCATTTTCAAATCTATTTTTCTAAATTCCTGAAACTAACCTGCTCCTGTTTCTGGCCGAGGAGCGAATTGGCCAGGTCGAGAATCTCCTGCGCCTTCAGCGTGTAGGGGCTCATCGGGCCGTTGAATTGGCGCGAGTTTTCCACGATCTGGAAAAAGTTAGTTTTATTTTTCTACAAAACTTTTTGGATCTCTCGTTTTTTCGAAAATTTTTAATGATAAAATAATAGAAGAAATATTTTATTTATCTAATCATTCATAATTCGGAATAGTTTACTTTCAAGAAATTTTGAAGAATTGAAAAAGCCACCTGCTCAATATCAGCTCTGAACTGCTGGACAGTCTTATACTTCTTCTGCTTGGCCAGTTCCTCGATCGTGCCCAGATCCATCGGACGGACGATCTTCTTGTAATACTGTGGCATCTTTAAATTTTGATTCTTCGTAAATATTTTCCAGATGGACTTCATAAATTTTCTTTTATAAAATCAGAAAAAATATTTTTTGTAAAATTTTGATGATTTTATTAATTGGGCTCTTTTTAATTTTAAAAGTTTGATCTTCTTACCTTCTTAGGGTCGACCTTAATGTGGAAGGCGGCAGATTTGGGAACGTTCTTGCACTTCTGGATGATGTCCGTCAGGATGTACGAGAAACCCACGCTGGAAATGGAAATTTTTGGAAAATTCATAGGTTTCAAAAATTTTCCTAAAACGATATTTATCGGGATATAATGGATTTGTCTAATCTAGTGAACTTTAAAATAATTAATATTAAGCCAATTGTTTAAGAATTCATAAAAATAGAACATTCAACTAGAAAATTGATACATTTTATGCTTTTTGTGAAGAAGTTTTTCAATACAATAGACCTGCTCATTTTGCTCTAGTTATAAATCAGAAAGAAAAAAAACTAACGCGTCATTGTCGTCGAGAAGCGGGTTGATGGCCTTTTCGAGTTTCATGAACGTCTCGTCCTTCTCCAGAATGCGCTTCCCCGCTAGCTCGAAAATCTAGAGATTTGAGGATTCGTAACTTCGGATATGTTTCAAGTTATAGTTAAGATGATCACATTTTTGAATCGGGTAGTTCGAAGATTGAATGTTCTCAAAGTATTATGAATAAAAGTAATTTTTCAACATTTTGGATATATTTAAAAAAAAAAAAGCTTAGAATTATTTATGGCAGACCAATTTCTGATCAATCGAATTTCGTAATATGCTAAACATTGAACTGGTTTTGAAAATTCAATTTCGAATGCTAACATTCGTCTACTTTTTATTAAAATAAAAGATCTCCCAACCTGTCTAGCAGCCTCGGTGATGACCGAGTTGTCTCCGTTGTAGACTCTCGAATTGTCCAGCATTTTCCTCACGTCCAGAAGAAAGTCCTTCCTCAACTCGTAGTCGTTCTTGGCAACTTTCTCCTTGATTCGATTCAGGTCCATCGGCTCTTTGATGATCTGGTAGTAGTCGGGCACCTGAAATTGTTGTTTATATTTTTCTTTTTTTTTTGCGAAGCCTTAAATTTCAAAGAATCTGCTGCTTACCAGTCTGGCATTGACAGGCATGAGGTGGTGTTCAGCGCCAGGCAGCGCCTTCAACTCGTTCATGATGTCCATCAGCATGGTACCCATCGTCACCTCAAAATGACATTTTTATTACTATTTTTTTTTTAATTTAGCAAGTTTTTTAAGAACTTCATTTTCTACTTCAGATTGAAGTTGAAAACGCCTCCCAAAATTCAATCGCGAACAGACTTTATAATTCGAATTTGAGGTTTCAACTTTTCTTACTCCCCATTAGTGATTTCCAAAAATTTCATGAATAACGAATTTTTTCATCGATCCGCACAAATGCTAAATTTCCGGCTTACCCTTGGATCAGCCCTCATTCTGTGCACGCTCTTGGCAGGCCCAGCCAGGTAGTCCTCATCGACGTCCTTGGAAAGTCGCCTTCTGGCGCTGCTGCCCGAGGGACCCGCAGACGGCTGTGAAGCAGAGGACGAACTCGCCGCGGCCGCTTGCTTACTCGCCCACGCCGATTTGACTCAAACAAATTGCAAATTAGTGATTTTTTAAAAGAAATTATCAGATAGGTTTCAACAACTATTGATATCCAAAGACAAAAATGCATTAAGTTAGTTTTTCATTTGTCAGTCCTAGAATTTTTTACATTTCTCAAAGAAAAATCAGGCTCTTTGCAAAACTCACTAGAAGCGAGAAGATCAGCCTCGGTGATATCGTCCTCGAATGGCTCTGAGCGACTTCGGCCCCCTCCCGATGAAGCGCCAGATGCCTGACTGGACTCGTCCACATCAAGCACGGGAGAAGCAGAATAAGGCTTTTCGGATGCTCTGCAAATTGGGACTTTTTTTATTATAAATTCTCTTCTGGATAGTAGATTATTGAAATACTCTATTTTTCCAATGATTTATAAAGTTTTGAAACGTATTAATAAAATTCGGAGAAAAAGTAGAAGATTTTTAGCAAAAATATGGATATTTCTGCCGGAAATTATAGATGTTCTATAGGTCAAATGGATCTTTGGAGAGGGTAAAATTTGTTTCCAACTTATCGAAACTTTTAAACCTACTTCTGCGCCTTGAGGAGTTTCTTGCTGATGGTGAGTTTGGTGCCTTCGACGGACGACAGTTCGCCCATGTCCCTGGATGCGTCGTCTTCCGATTGGTTGTCCTTTTGCGGAGAGGGGAGAGGTGCTTTTCCGAACAAGGGGCA
The DNA here is from genome assembly GCA_964036155.1 of Diploscapter coronatus. Taxonomy (NCBI): domain Eukaryota; kingdom Metazoa; phylum Nematoda; class Chromadorea; order Rhabditida; family Rhabditidae; genus Diploscapter; species Diploscapter coronatus. Next base: position 10,338,050 of record OZ038422.1, read on the forward strand.
GTTCCTAATTTTTTTGAATTTAGAAAATGATAAGAATGAATAGGAAACTGCTTTCTTTCTTTCATATTATTTTTAAAGTCGTGAAATTACGATTTTTCAATTTTTACCTGTTGGTCTTCATGTGGCCAGTGCCGTGGCAAGCCGAGCATCGCATCTTCAAAAGGTTCGGCTTCACGAATTCAGGTTTCTTCTCCTTTTCAGGCTTCTGCAAATTGCAGAAATAATTTTAAGAAATACATAATCAGTGTTTTAGATATTAGGTAAAAACATTTGTCGTGAATATTTGTTATATTTTTAGAAAACTCACGTTCTGCGCCGACTTGACTCGTTGCTCGTTGCGTTTGATGCGACGAAGCTGATCTTGAAGACGACGTTTTTCTTTGCGCTTCTCCTGAAATTAATTTGATATAATTTAAAACAACAAAAAACTTAGGTTTCATCTCCTTCTATAAAGGAAACATCTTTCTTTTATAGTAGTACGTCGATACGCGTTACTTTTCCAATATTTAAAATGAAAATAGTCATTTAAACCTCAATTTATTATATTAAAAGGTTACATTTAAACATTTTTCTATGCTTCGCCTTTTCGAAATAACATTAGAACAAGACTGTTTTACACGAGCACACCAGATTTTGAATGAGAAAAACAATGTTATTTTCAGAAATGCACTCACCTCCTTGTACTGTTCGTCCATCTGGGCGTAGACGTGGATGAACGTCTCGTCCTTCGTGAGTCGGATGCGCTTGTAGGCCTCGATGAGTTGCGGACGCGTCACCACTTCGACGCGGGTCTAAAATCGAAAGATAGATAAGTTTCAAAAATATCAAACAAACTAGACTTTCTATCTTCGTATTGAATAGTGCCTATAGATTGGTAATAAAAAGATAGGCAAGTTTCAAAACCGAACGTTCAAAGCTCTGATGAGAAATAAATAAAGAAAATGTATGTTTCAAGAGAATTTTATTTAAAAGTTTTTTTTTTCAAATACAGTTCAATTTTCAGAGCTGAAGAGTGCCCCTTCAAAAATTAATCTAAGAAATTCTCACCGACGAAGTGCCGTCTTCGTTTTTGATCGTCCTGTGAATTTTCAGCTTCTCGTTGGCACGAAGACCAGCGATTTTCGACGCAGACGCGGCCAGATCCTCACCGATTTTGCTCACGTCTGAAAATTCATCGATTTAAAAATATTCATTTTCAAATGCTTCAGACAACCTTGATAAGAAACGCTACTGGCCTAATTTCATTAAATTAGTCTCTATTTGGCCTTATGAAAAAGTCATTATTTAGCTTTCACCTAGTATCGAAAGGACAAGATAAGATGTATGTGTAAAAAATAATCAAAAATTTGGTTTTTAGTTCTAAATATTGTGCTCAGGTTATAGAGCATGACTATAAACATGCTTACTTTTCCTCTCCTCAGCCGTGGTCTCCTTGGTTTTGTCAATGCTGGACTTGGTCGCATCGCCGTGCATGATCTTCTTCAGTCGCTCACGCTCACGCTCTTCAGTTTCGAATTCCAGGCGGGCTCTGGAAAATTAAAAAAACAAATCTTTCCTTCTTCGATCTTTCTAACATGGAACATGACTAGACACAAAATCTTATTTGCTCTTTTTTCAGAAATTGTTGTAATTCACCTAGTGAGACAGATCTAGATATTTTCAAGGGAAAATATATAAATAAAAATGGCTTACTTCTCGGACTTAGGAATGACAGCCTTGCCCCTGTGTGCCTGTAGCATGTCTTCCAGCTTGTTGACCATATCGTCGTTGTCCGAGTCATCGGCCGAGCTGCCTTCATCCGTCGAGAGCTCCTCGGGGTTCGCGAGGCTTCTGGCAATTAGCTTATTTTAATTTTGAATAAACAAGAGCGAAGAAATCAATAAGGAAGATGAATCTTAATAGGGATTAGTTTTGTTCGAAACATAAATAAGACGATTTTAGATTTTGTTTATTCTGAAATTGTTTCGAAAAGTTTCACATAATTCATATAATCTTAAAATATCGGATGTTGATCATTTCTTTTAGTTTATCGATCAAAAGAGTATCGCGTTAGTTTAAAAATGTTTCAATAAATATCGGAATGCAAAATCCCAATCGACTTTTAGTGAGATAGTGAGACTGGATCGATCTTATCGAATTAATTGAAAAAATACAAGTTAAGGAAATTAAAACCCACTGGTTCTGTAGCTCGAAGATGTGTTGGCAGTGCTTCTTGTACTTCTCTTGCATGTCCGCCATGTTGTATTTGATGTTGCCGCGCGCGAAGCGGGCCATTCCGGATACTAAGAAAATATGTTTAAGTATTTTTCATGAGTTTTATTGCGATTTTTTTTAGATATGATTCAAAATTCTTTTTGGGGTTATCTCAGAGATAGAGTTGATTGATTTTTCAGGTGAAGCAGAAATAAGTTTAACAAATAGAAAAAAGCGTCGATTTTAAAATCTTGCGCTAAATTCTCACACTCTGTTTCACTGTTATTGGCCTTAGCCTTGGCGGCCTGCGTCGAGAGCGTACGAATCACATCAATGATCTCCCAGCGAGACAGGGCACTGATCTGAAAAGCACAAAATTTTAAAATACCAATTTCTCAATATAATTTTTGAATTATGTTTCAATTTCAGTCTTTATCAAGGCAGAAAATTTCTGCACAATTGATACTCCTTATCCGAAAGAACTTGAAAAATGTTATTCGAAAAGTAATTTCGGTACGTTCCATCGAGATATTACGAACAATGTAAAAGTGAACCAGCAATGTTGCTTGATGTTTAGTCGTGAATTCAAATAGTTGGAAATTAGAAATCCCTACCTCCTCCTCCTTGACGCCATACTCTCGGCAGATCTCCTTGGCCTCTTTGAGGGGCAGCTTGCGCAGGTCGGCATTCGTGCCCGTCACCAGTCGTTTCGGCATCGTCGAGGCTTCGTCCTGAAAAAGTAGTCTTTGATTTTTTATTCTAAATCAGAAATGGAACAAAATGTTTATCAGAATTGGAATTTCGCCTTGTAAAAACAATTTTCCAATTTGTAAAATAGCTTTTCGTCAAAAAAAAACGATGCCGTGTGTTAATCGCAAAATGCGTTGTTTTCAACATAAACCACCTTTTTGAAACTCATTTAGAAAAATTTGAATATGTAATAAACCACCAAATTGAATGCTTATTTTACACGCATCGATAAGCCTTTGTTCTTCGGCGAAAAGTTTCTGATTAATAACAAATAAAAACATCTAAAAAAAAAAAAAACCCTACTCTCTGGGGTTTCTGCGTGACGCGGACATAGGAGAATCCCTGTCCGCATCCAGTCGGGTCGGCGATGCCCGTCGAGTCCAGCAGACACTTGCCGCGCATCGCCGCGATGAAGCATCGGGTCGTGCTCCACGGGGCACATTTTATCTTAAAATTTCACCTTCTTTCATTTTTCTAGTAAAAAGACAAATGTCTATTCCAAAAGGAAGCAAAGTATACATTTTCTTTTAAGGGAAAACAAATGTGTGTGTGTGCCAAAGAACTGTAAATAAAGAAAGTGGAAGAACTATAATAATCTTCGGCTCCATTCCAATACAATAAATTAACACACAGCTTACATATCTTTCAAAAGTTACATGAAACGAATTTCGATAATTCAGTTCAATGGACCACCACCACCTGTTCCTTGTTTGAGATGTATATATTTTACTAAAAATTTCCAACCCACCTCATCCTCGATGGTGATCTGATCATCCGAGTCGTCTTCATTCTCCGGCGTGAAAAAGTACTTTTCACCGTAGCCAGCGTCCTGAAAACTCAAATTTCGTTTAAAAAATAAAAAAAAAACTATGTTTCAAAGAAACGATAAATTCTTCATGTGTTTTGTACGCCAGTTAACATGAAGAGATAACAAATATCATAATAGAGTCAAAACTACTAAAATTCGACCTTGAGCCTCTGTTCGGCGGCGATCATGCTGTATTGCGCGCAGCACATTTCGGGAGTGACCATCACGAGCACCTCCTCCTTCGACGGCAGACGGTAGTCAGGCTTCAGCACCCAGTAGTTCTAAAAAAACAATTGAAATCGTATGAAAGAGATTCGATAGTTCCGAAAGTAAATTACCTGATCGGGTCCTGTGCCGAGTCGCTTGAATTCCGAGCACTGCTTTAGACGCTTGCGCACGCTGCTCTCCGCGTAATGCGGAAAGGCGTTCTGGAAATTTACTTTTCATTTGTTTTGAAATGTTTGTTTCAAAATTACTCAAACGCTAGGTGCAAAATAATCATGTATTCGTAATTCATTAAGGCTGATATTTCTATCAGGTATGATAAAAATTGAATACGTTTCAAGGTCTACATAAGATAAAAGTCCTCGATTTTCACCAATACTGGGTTTGAGCGATAACAAAAAACCATATTTTATTTTTTAGCCATTTTATCTTTTCCAAAAATAATAGAAAAGCACACGCTTACCTTGATGTCTTCCATCTTGAGCCTCCTCGGTGTGTGCTCGCTGGCCCAGAAGAGTCGGAAGATGAAGGCCAGGAGGAAATCCCTCACGAAAATCGTAGCCCTTTTGGAGTTCGGACTCGGCACCTCGATCAGGGGACACTGTTGACCAGCCAGATACAACGAGGGACACTTGCGGATGTACCAGCTGCAAAATTTGAGGATTTCGGAATTTTTAGTTTTATTTTTTTTTAGCTGAAGCGATCTAATAATGAAAGGTTTTCAAATTTGAAAGGAATTGTCAGATTCCTGAAACATATAATGATGATAATGATCTTTCTTACTTCCTAGATTTTTTCATGTTGTTCTCATAAGATGAATTGCTAGTAATGAAACGATCCAGGTTACATATTATATATTCATTTCTTGAAACCCACATCATTTACGACTTTTAACGGTAAATTCAAGCGAATTTTCTCATTGGTGATGGATTCCAAACAGCTAGAGGGACTCACTTTAAAATTTACGAGTTTGTTGAAACGTATAAAAATTGCATTTTACTTTAGAAAAAAAAAGAACGCAAGCTTTCCCTACCTTCCTTTGCATCTGACTAACAGGAAATCGGTTTCTTTGGGTTGATGTGCATAAATCGGCGCCCTGTAGAGGAGATTCTCGATGGATTGCAACGCCTGTCCGGGATGGAGCTGTCCGAGAAAGGGCACGTTGTGGCTGAACGCCATCTCGCCCAACTCGAACTCCGGCTCGACGTCTTTGCCCGTTTTCTGAAATTGAAAACTCCTAATCCTCGAAAATAATTTACAAGTAGTTTTTTTTTATTTAAAACCCACTCGCCCTGAAGCAGTAATACGAAATATACAAAGTAGTTTTATGACTAGATTCTGAAATATAGCCATTTTCCAATAGAAATAGGAAAGAGATTTTTTAGATTTTTCTTTTAAGGATAAAACTGAATTGAATCAACAACTCCCATTTTTCAAGATGCAGCGATATTTTCCGATTTCTTGAAACCTACCCGCTTGTAGTAGTTCTTGACTCGGCTGGCCATTCCAGGCTGACTGAGGAGAGGGGGGTGTTCCTCGCTGTACTCGACGATGGCCAACTGTCCATCCTTGCCACTCAAATCGTTCACGTCGCGCATGAAGAAGAAATCGCCGCCGCCGTCAGCCTGCTTGATCTTTTCGCGTTGCTGCAAATTTTGAACATTCGAGGTTTTTCTTTCAAAAATGATATTTTCGAGATAAATTAGACCTTTTTTCCTTTTCCTATTACTTAAAATTCATTTTTCATGCACTTTGAAATTTATCTATTTTTAGAGATTCTAAAAATGATTTAGATAGGTTTTAATAAATGTTTTTCTTCATAATATCATTTTATCGCTAATTTGTAATCTGGAATTTCTACCTCCTCCATCTTCTTGATGTGCTGTGTGAGGATGTGGACGCTCTGGAACTTGTTGAGGCCGCCGATGTAACGAAGCACTCGCTTGGAAATGGGCAGTCTGGAAATTGAAATTTTATAACGATTTAGCTTAATTCGCTTTCGACCAATGAATAACACTTTTTCTGTTCAAAATAGACAATTTTTTAAACTGATCTTTTAATTTTTGAATAATAAAGATTTTCAATTCGTACCAGTAATGGGTAAATGAAAATATAAAGATTATCTTCCAAAACAATATTTCTGTAATTTCTAAATTTGACCTATGCCAGTGTCTGAGTTTGAACGGAGTGAGATGGGTGGGGAAGAATGTGCGATGGATGTTCAGGGCTGGAATCGAGTGCTGAATCAAGGAGGAATTGTTCGTCGTGGCGGCTCTGAAAATTGTATATTTTTAATTTTTATAAAAATTATTCATCTTTAAAATGTGCATTTAAAAAAAATTGATTTTTTCTAAAATTGTACAAATTCCTTACTTAGCGACATTCTTGGGAATGTAGTAGTCATCGTTGCTGAGATTGAACGCGTCCTTGTCCGTCAGCTGCTGGTTATTCTCCATCTGAAATCCTCGTACTTTTAAACTTTTCACAATTTGAAATACGCTTCAAAAATTTCATAAAATAACTCGATTGACAAACGTTTCAATGATTCATTCTCAAAATTGGAAAGTATTTACCGAGATTTTTCACAATTTAAAGAAGAAACTCCATGTATGTTTCAAATAAGCGTAAAATGGTTTTCGAAATTTCGCTATTGATCCACACGGTCTTAGTATCATAAGAAATCAAATGAAAAAGCAATAGATGTTCAAAGATTCTTGACTTAGAAAATTCTCAACCTGCTCCTCAGCCTCCTGCTTCTGTCGCTGCTGCACCTGTCCGAGGATCATCTTGGACTTCTTGGTGAACTGTTGTTCTTTTCTGTCGATTTTGCCGCCAGCGCCCATCATCTGGTCGAAATCGTCCTTTCTATCCGCAGGCATTCCGTAAATGAGAGGCTCGTCATCGAAGTCCAATGCGAGAACACGGGGCTCTGAAAATATTTTATTAGTCCGACGTCGGGATGTTTTCCACCGCAAATATCCCTTATGCGGTGCGAATTATCCTATTCAGTTTTGCACTACTATCTTTAATAATAGGACGAGAGATGATTATGAATTTTTGCGGTGGAAAAATCCCAAGTCTTATTACTTTAAAGTCGTATGGGATTGCGGGGATTGAATAAATTCTGTCTCGTTACACTTAGAAATGAATTCAAAGTATAGTCTATCTATCAAGTAGAGAAGAGATTCAGGTGATTTGTTAAGAACGCCAGAGCTTGAAATAATAAGAATTGCCAAGGTATGTAGCTTTCTTTAATAAATGGTGAAGCGTATTATTCCATTTGAACCGAATATTCATAGAATTTCGCTAGAAAATTCAGAAAAAGGCATGCCTGGCAAATATGGCATGTTCTCGGCGTCCCAAATGATGTCCTTCTCCCACTCGTAGTTGAGCACGTCGTTGTTTTCCGGTGGGAACATCGAATGACTCGAGGTCGGTTCCAGAAGAATGTCTGAAAATTAAGGAAAATAAGTCAATTTCATAAACAGTCTATTGCAAATATCGAAATCTCAATATTATCAGCCGGTATTGACGCAGAAGTTTATGAAATTTCAGAAATTTTGGCATAAGTTTCAAATTAACTTTAAAAGATAAACGTCTTTGAAAGGTAGATGCTAATATGAAGATTGAAGAAATATCAGAAATTAATAATAGAGGTAACAAAAGAAAGCGAAGAACTCACTTGGATCGGGCATGATGTTGATCGGGGCCATGCCGGCACGTCTTTCAAACATTTGCTCGAATGCGCCGCTTTTCACTAAAATTTTTTCAACTACTGGCATAATAGAAGTTTCCGTTGGTTTCAAAAATTCTATAAATTTTGAATAATAAACCAGTTTTAATTGCGCGACTTTATTATTCTTTATGATAACGGAAAATGTAGAAAAAAAAATCAGGCTTAATTAGATTTCTGAAATAGATTCAAGATGTTTCACGAAACACATAAAAAAATGAATAACCGGAAATTACCGATTATTGATATGCAACCATAGGTCTTTAAAAATCATGGAGAAACGCTTACTCGCAAACATGTACTGCTCATACGTCCTGGTATACTGCGTTGGCACCCAGCCGCACGACGGCATCTTTCCGCTCTTCAATTCATCCACGACCTAAGAACAAAAATAATTGGTTTTAGAAATTTTATATCTTACACCCAGATATTTTGAACCTGATAGGACGAAAATTAAAAGGAGCAAATGTATAAAATTTGAAAGTTGCGTTTCAAAAACGCCTCATAGTAAAACGAAATTGTTTCTGAGCTAATTCATCTAGCTTTGAATACTCAAGAGATTAACTTTTTAAAGTATGCTTCAGCGATGTAAACAACAAGTTTCGAAATCTTAGAAAATCTCTATATTAGGCTCCATAAAACCTGCCAAGCTTAAAAACTATTGAAAAGCATAATAAAAGAAAGTAAACACAACCCCACCTGCTCCCTGACATCCTCGCCGTCGAAGATGATGTTGTCCTCCCATCTGAGCAGGTTGACGGGGAGGAGATCCTCCGATTCGATGTCAGGCAGATCGGGGTCCTTCTCCTTCGCGCGATCCAGGTTCAGCTTTTGAAACGCCGACGCAAAACACTTCGGATTCGTCTGAGCATTTCCCTTTTCATGAGAATTTCATAGAAATGAGCCTTTAATTTAAAATTATCGAATTAAAGACTTGACGCTCAAAATATTGTTTTCTTGAAACATACAGGATTTTTTGTGAATGAGAAAACAAAGATGGAAGATCAACAATGAACTTTCTAGTGAAACCTACCGGGTTGATCTTGAATCCATAGTCGACCTTGTCGGAGGACTGAGGCACGTTCATGCGGTCGTACCTGAAAAAGGGCATTGCTCATTTTTATTCGAATTGCAGTAAAAACCATCAATGGAATGATGAAGACATTTTATTTTATACTTATCCCGCCTTTGAAACCCATCTAATCTATTTTTAAGATTCTGATAAAATCGAAATTTCCAATTCATAAAGATCGTCTATCATTACATCAAGCTATCCGAAACTTATCTTAATCGCCTTTAATATGATTGACTATAACAAGGGAAATGGATGGACCCGGTATCAAAAAATGTTCTTACTTATCAATAAAAATATAATTCTTGAAAGACTTTTCAACTTTTAAAGATCCTACCAGATCTTGGCAGGTCCATTTCTCCACGGAGCAGTCATGTTCTCGTAGGAGTCGTCCTCCTTAGCGCCCTGACGCAGTTGACTCGCGTCCAGCTCGCTGCTAGCGCTCAGGAACAGCGCCTGCAAATTCGAATCTTTACCGAAATTGAAAATTTCTTATGTTTCAACTAGCTTTGATGTTATTTTAAAAGTTGCCGACAATTTTTGTTGTTTTCGATCTTTATGCTAGCATTCAATTAATACGTTTACAAATTTGATACGTCCCAAGGCATTTACATACGTCATTTCAGAAAATTAGTATCAATAATTCAGTGTGCTGAAGAAGAATATTTCATACGCTTCAAATTTTCATCTAGTTCAAATGCTAAGAAATAAAATCGTTCGCTTTTCAGTCTCAAAACATAAATACTTTCGCTCACAAAATGGACGACTTACATGTTGGTCAACTCCGATTTGGTCTTGCGCCGGAGTGGGTGCGATTTGGAGTTTGATGCGCTTCAGCGAGGGAGACTCGCTCTTGTCCTCACCAGGTTCGCTCTGAAATCGTTCGAACTTTTAAAATTGAAAAATTCCAACAATTTTAACTATGTTTCTCTCATATATCAAAAATTCAAGAATCCCTCCCGTATATTATAGATCTTTTGCGACAAATATACTTTTTAGTTATAAAATAAAACAGATTTTCAGAAGAATAAAATGCTCCAATGGAAAATGAATTTCTACCTGCCCCGATCCCGACTGTCCAGTTTGTTTGGGCTTGTGTTTCTGGAAGGTCTTTGCCAGCCACCAGATGTCTGCCCGGGAAGAGGATTTGATGTTGGCCGCGAAAAGTCGCGAGAAGCGCAGAACCTCGCTCGGCTTGTAGTCCGTGAAGAACAGCCTGAAAGGTATTTCCGAAAGTGATAGGTTTCAGAACTTGGATATAAATGATGCAGAGGCGAGCTCTGTATTGGGTAGTTAGCATCATCGTATAAATAAATTTTATTTGAGGAATATGGAAATGGCAATGCCGTTTGAGATTATTTTCACATAGTTTAGAGAGTTGTTCTTCTAGATTTCGAAAAATCAATAAAAGAAACGAAGTTACGAGAATGAATTATGAAAAAGGTGTAGTAAGATAAACAATATAAAATATTCAATTTTAAAAGATTGAAATTCCACGTTTTTGAAATACTCGTTTTTCATATTCCACAATCAAAATGGACAAACCTCGAATTTTTCATACAAATCGGCATGACCGTATAAATTTTATATAGATTAAATTTTAAAGTAGGAAAAAAAAATTCTAAATTTACCTCGGGTCGATCATTTCCAACTGAGGATTGATGATGGACGCGAGAGGGGCGTCGGCTCTTTGTGTGGGCGGCACAAACGGGGTCAGCTCTTCCTGGAAAATTATTGATTTTTTAAGGCTGTAGATAGATCTAGGCAGCACTTAAGTCAAACTTTTCAGCTAAAGTACTGTTGCGCATCCCCTACCCTATATTTTTTCAGCCTGGCTGAAAATTTGCCTAGACCTAAATGTAAAAAAGAACGTGGATTAATGCACTGATATTTTATCCTTGCTATAAAAATTGTGAAACTTATTCGAAACACTTCATCTTTTTTATTATAAAATAAATATATTTTCAAGTACCTATTAAAGATCAAAATACGAAGTCCCAGTTTAACATTTCCAAAAACAACATACTTGAAATTTTATTTTTAAAATTTACCAAAAATAAATAAATAAGGGGAAATTAACCTGCAGCGGCACTTCAACGACGTCGTCCTCCTCTTCATTTCCTTCAACATGTTTATCCTTACCAACATCGTCCGCCTCCAAAAGAGATTCCTCCTCTTCGAGTCGAGTGCCTTTCAGCAGGGTATGGTAATCTGGAATACTCACTCTAATTGTTGTTGGAAATGTTTTTAAAATCGATTTCAAACCCGTTGTAAAGTTGGCTCATTTGTTTCAGAAAAAATGTTTGAATTCTGTTTCAAATAATCCCTAAATCGAAAATTTTGCTTAGAATTTCAGTAAACATCTCGTTTCGGAATTTTGAATGAATTCAAGTGATTTGAAAAAGTAAGTTTCGGATAGATCTTATAGTTTGAAAGACCATTCGATATCGACTTGATTTTGGATATTTTATCAGTCTATCAAAGTCCCACCTCCATTGAAAGAGGACAGATGCGTGTCGAAGTAGTTGGGTGACTTTGACGGATCAACTGACGACGTTTCGCCCTAAAAATTGCCATTTAACGCTTTATCATATAAACTTTTCAATGATAATAAATAACTTTTTAGAAAAGAAACCAATTTAAAAATTGTGTCATTTATTTACCAACAAAAATTAGAAATTACTTCTGATCAAACTTTTAACATATCATCAAAATGTTTTATTTTTTTTCTTTCAAAAAATGTCTACCTGTTCCATGTCTTCCTCATCGCTGTGATTTCTATCGACTTCATCCATTTTGAGATCAATTTCTGAGAATTGGAAAATTTATCGATTGTTTCTGAGACATTCAATAAAATCGATATTTTACCGGACAAAAACCGGACGCTTTTCATAAATTATCTGAAGAATCGCGGAATTTTATTCCAAGGCTACAAAATCTTTTACATAAACCCTTATATGATTCAGAGAATGGAGCACGTATGGTAAAAACGTTGGCAGGTGTACAGAAGCTGAGACAAAATTGAGCGGTTTTATCCAAATATTTGTAACGCGGGGAAAAAACGAAAGTGTAGAGAGCCGGTATGCTCCTCTATACTCGAATAGTCGCTTTTTTGCGCGTTAAAAATCCAGATAAAAAGGTAAAAAAATGTGAAATCTTGAAAGTTTGAAAAAAAAATACTGAAATCGTAAAGTTACGTCGTGGTAGTGATCAAAAATGATATGATAAACGATAAACGGGCGAAAATCTTACAGTATTTAGAAGAATTTTTAAAGTTAGGCATAATATGTTTCAATCGTCTTTCGAGGCTTTTCGAAAGTTTAGAATTTTAATGAAACATACGGAATGCGGCGTCTCAAAACAATTATAAAGCATGAGAACAAAACGGCGATGATTTCAGATAAAAATTGAGAAATGGTGAGGAATAATTTGCACGTTTTTGAAAATTTCCGTGAAACCTATAAAACACTCGATTTTCGATTTTTTTCTGAAACAATCAATAAAGATCAAACTCATCGCTATACTTGTATAATGAGAGTACACAAAATTGGGGCCCGCAGAATTCAGAGAAAATTGGAATAAATAAAGAGAGAAAACGCATACATCAAATCGAAATGTGCATTTCTGATAAAAATCGACGAAAATAAAACGCCTTTTAGGCCATAATCAATTAAAAAACAAAGAAACGAAATTCAAAATTTCTACAACAACAAAAATCGTTACCTTTCAAAGAATATCAATTTTCAGTGGAAAAATTAGGCCTGTCAAATCACGAAGAAAAATCAAGGAGACATTTGTGACAATTGAATATTTTCTAACAAAACTAGACCTTTTGAAAAAATAATTATCAGGGGAAAATTGTTCAATGTCTTGAATTTTTTAATTACCTCGTTTTTCCGGAATGTTTTTATTTTTTTGTTTGTTTCGGAATTAGTCTATTTCCTGAACCTGACCTGATTCGGTTCGGGACTGCTGAGCATGCCGCTAGCATCGGTAGACATGTCATGGAGATAGTCGAATTCAGCCATCGCCGACTGCTCTTTCCTACCGTATCTGGAAAATATCAATTTTTCAGGAATATTGTTGATCTTTAATTATAAGGGATTTTTTAATGCGTTTCACGAAAGACATAAATTAGCCCGTTAAATGAAAAAAGCGATAAGTAGTTTTTAATTTGATTTTCATTTACTAGTTCTAAATATATGTTTCACAAAAAAAACAAATATTTACTCGTTATAACGAGTCAGTAGTCGGTATGTATCGGATAAAACAAGGAAAATTCCAACCTTTTGTAGTATCTGGGATGAACGGTGGCGCGAGGCGGCTGGTATTTGACCTTGTCGCCGAGCTTCTTCAGCTGTCTTTCGTACAGGGCGATCGTCTGGGACTCCGAATCCTCGCTGTCCGACGACATTTGCGGGTAAGGGACGGGCTGCTCCAGCTGAAATTAGTTTATTTTCGGTCAAAAGATAGGCTACACACTTACCAAACAAAGGCTATTTACATTTATTTAAATGACTAATTTGAAACCTACCAAAACCAATCTAGCTATTTTAAGGACAGATAAAACAGTTAGCTAGAGTATTTAGTAAAAATGTTGTTATTAACTCGATTTGATTCTATTAAACAGAAGGAACATCAATTTGAAAACTATTTAAAAAAAAAAAAACTAACCCCTTCCTCAAAATTTAAGGGAGGAGAGGCTCTTCGAGTCGGGGAATGGCCGAGTTTCTTCTTGTTTTCTAAAAAAATATTTTAATTTTAAATAATCAAACTTTCCCATTCACAAATGCTCTAACTTTTCGTTGAAAAATAGTAAATTTGTGTAAAAATTTCTTTCGAAAAATTTTTTTAAATATTTTCTTTAAAAGATCAAAAATCTTACCCGAAGCAATTGTATCCTCTTTGTGTAGCACCATGACACTGCCGACCTCGACATTTTTGTCCTCTTCCTGGCAGTCGCCCAATTGTTCGATGCCTCCGCGCAGCGAGAGACGCGACAGCTTGTCGATGTTCGAGTCGGAAAATGATCTGCAATTTTTATCTTTAATGTTTTTGAAGATAAGGTAAAATAGGCAATTTTCTTCGCTTTCTTAATTATTCGAATGAAAGTTTTGCAGTTCAAATTTTAGAATACTTCAAGAAATATTTTAGTTATGTTTCAAGTATTCTATATTTAGATAGAAGAAAGATATGGTATTAATAGTTATGCGAAAAACCAAGATAAAAACGTTGAAATGGAACCTCTGATGAGCAGGTCTGTGCTCGATAACGGACGTGTCAGAGGAGTCCGCCCTCGCGTTCTCCATCAACGAGCCTTCGCTGTCCTGCTTCCGGAAAATTCGGATCTGAAAAATCATAATTATGTCTTAAGGAAATGATGAATCTCTGAGAAAGCAAGAAAGTTTAATCTGATGTCTTCCTATGAATGTTCATAACGAATAAGATATATTTGGAAGTTTGCGAAAACATATCAAAAGTTTATCTAGAAAGATGTTTCCAATCGCTTAGAAATGATTTCAAAATCAAATCCTTCAATGCATTATTTCTATCAGCTGAGAGAACAATAAAAGTATGCAAATAGGAAAAATAAAACGACCTCATCCTGCATTTCGCCCATTTCGTCGACGCCGCCCTTGGCTCTGTTCGCGGAGTTGTGCATGGAGAGGATTTGTTGCTGTTGGGGAAGGAATTGCACAGACACGGCGGGTGGTCGCGAGATGAAGTACGAGGGTATTCCTTGGTGATGAAGTGTAGTCGCGGTGGGCCCGATTCCGTACGGGAATTGCATTTGCATCATCGGGAGCGAGGACGGTTCGTCGCTTTGTGTGCTACACAGGGCTTCGCCTGAAATGTATCAAATGCATTTTTCGCATTTCTCATTTGTAGGATTGTTTCCTCATGCCACTTATAGTGTGATCGCTCAACGCAATAATGCGATAATTTTCGAAAGCTTTCAAATTTTTCTTCGTAAAAGATTAGTTTTAGTTTATTTTTTAAAGAAGACAAGTCGCACCGGCTCCGAAATTCTCGAAAGACATTCTCCTGGAATCGCTGTTCATCGTGCCTCCGGTCGAAGATGATCCATATCTGCACAGCAGCAGGGACGAGTTGGAAGAGGGCATGTGCGAGTTCTTCGAGTTGGCCTGGAAAATCTCAATTATCATCAAAAATCTAGTCTAGAATTTGTATGTTTCAAAGAATTTTTGAATGAATAAAAGATGAATTTGATAGAATCAAAGATAAATAATTCAAGCAAAATTTAAAATGTTTCAAGGAGTTTTTACATTACAAAAGAAACTAGCCCTCTGATAAAGTCAAAAAGAACCTAATAATTAAAAATTTTCGAAATATGTTTCAGCAAATCTTAAGAAGAGAACAGTTTCTGACTTCTTTATTCTTGTTATAAGAGCATACTTCAAGTTTAAATTTTCAAAGAAAAACTTAAAGGAAATAAAACTGACAAGTTGCTCTAAGGCGTCGTTGAGCGTCTTCTGGAGCTGCTCTCTGGCGTTCTTCTCGTCCTCGTACTTCTTCTTCATCTGGGAGTAGGCCTGTTTCGTGCGCTCGTTCGACTGTCTGCAAATGAATAAATTATCAGAAAATTTCAACATTTTTTTGTTATTTTCAAAAATATTCAATTTTTTAGAAAGTAGAAAGGAGATATATAAATCAATGCAATAAAAAATAAACTTTTCTGCTTCTTTCTGAAACCTACTTATATCTTTCATACTGAGCCTCCAAATAGTTGATGCGATCCGTCAATCGTCTTCTCTCTTCGCCGTACTTCTTGCGCAGATGCTGGACTTTCGATTCGAGCTGCAAATTTAACTTTTTCATATAGGTTTCACAAAATTTTGTAAATGCACTTTTTAAAACCTCGAAACTTGGTACAATGCTTCAAAATGAATAATTTATAACACAGTAAATATTCCATTGATCATATGCTAAATAAGCTTTCATAAATTACAGCAAAAAAACGTTTTTTTTTTTTTTTTTTTTTTTTAAATGTTCACCTCCCGGATCCTCTGCTCGCGCATGTAGTCCTCCTCCTCAGAGTCGTATTCCGAGAAGTCCAAGTTGCTGTGATGCACCACGCCCTTCTGCTGACGAGAATAGTTCGAATGAGGATGATCGCTGAAATATGTTCAGTTCGAGAACTGTTAGAAAAATTATTCATCAAACAGTTTATGTAAAATGTAGAAATTTTGAAGCATACCAAGTTTTTTATTTACAAACCCAAAAAAGCTTAGAAAATAACAAAAAAAATATAATCTCATTAAACCTTATTGCAATTCCATTGTTTTTCTTATTTTCTAACGAGATTTTTGAAAACCCCACCTTCTGTACGACTGCCCATTCCCATTTGCATTCCTGATGGCAGCGAGATTCTCGTATTGGGACTGGGCGAAGGATTGATTGCCGTGAACGTTTGGATGACTCGCTTGACTACCGCGTCTGTCCTCGTTGTTGGGCTGTTTCCGATTGCCCATAACGACAGAGCGACGCTCCGAAGAGTCGCGCATCGGCACGCCCGCCCACGATTGGGGGCCTGAAGGATTTTGTTCAAATTTTATTTTGAATACAGCTTTTATCGATTCTTTTCTAAAAGAAAGTAAATTAAAAAGAAGATATTTTCTAGAAGGTAAATGCTATTTGTCATTTTTAGACCTTTATTCGTTTTTGGTTGAGTAACAACGCTGTAGGGCGATTTGAAGTCGAAGTTCTGTCTGCTCGACTGACTCGCCGAGCGCTCGCCTGTGTACGGCTCTGTGAACGTGAAATTCGCCGATTGCTGAAAAAGCCACATTTTTATGGGTTTGATTCAATAATCAAAATCTTGACCACATGTTTGGTATAAAATGATCGCCTTGAAAGGACTATCATTTTGATACCAATTTCCCTAGAAAAATATGTTTGTTTAAGACGAGAATTTTCAAAACTAAGAAATCTATATTTTGATATCAATTTTTCTGAAAATATGTATGTTTGCTAGGAAAACATCGAAAAATTCAAATACCGGATTATTCTCCTTGTTCGCGCCCTTCCTGTGTCCTTTGAACATTTTGATGAAGGACGACATCGCTCGGCACACCGTCCCACGACGGGGTCAGATTCCCTGGAATCGGAAAAAATATAGAAATAATAAATTAACAAAAATTCGAAATAAAATTAAAAAAGAACGCTAATGGAGAACGAACGAGCATAGAATTGAGAGCGCTGTAAAAGACGTACATTTCGAGCTCTTCCTTTTGTTTTTTTTTGCATTTTCAAATCTTTTTTTTTTAGATTTAAAGATGGCAGCGAGCAGGAAAACGAAGCGAAAGTCGGAAAAATCGGACGAGAAAATGGACCAAGAGCCGGTCAGCTCGCTTCAAGGTTGGTCTAAATGTGTTAAATTTCTTCTACTGGGGAACATCATTTCGGACTGAATTTTTTTGAAATTTTAATCATTTTTGAAAAGTATTTCAAATATTTTCTAGATTTAAACAAATGAAATTCCAGAAAATATTTAGAAAGGAAAAATAGACCAACTAAATTAAAAAATAGTAATTTTAGCCTCAATCGATCGCTACCGTCGTCAGTTTGTGAGTCGCCCTGAATTGGAGCAAAGAGTGGACGAGATCGTCAACGCCTATGACATCAGGTACCGTATTCAGAAACGATTTAACCCTAGTTTTAAATTGAATCATGCCATTAGAATTAAGGGTGTTCAAATACTTCCGTTCCATTTCGAAAATCTTCGTTTCCGCCCATTTTCAGATAATTTTCGATCCATTTCCGAAAATTTCAAAACCCATTTCCGAACTCTACTCACTAGATCGTTAACATTCATGAACATTTTGAACCGAGGATTAAAGTAAACTGGCAATTTGAGCTAATATTTAATTTGATTGCAGGAAAGAGGAGGAAAAGCGCGAGGCGAAGAGAAAAATGACCGAGCCGGACGAAGAAGGATGGGTCACCGTCTCGTCGAAGGCCTCCAAGAAACGGGTGAGGGTCTTGGAAATAAACAAAGTTCACTTCTAAAAATAAAATTTGAAAACTAATGTTCTCTTTCACATTTCTGAAGAAAGTGTAATGTTCTTGAAACGTGTATTGTGAGTTTGAAATGATAGAAAGTATTTTTAATTCGGAAATCTGCATGAAAAGATCACCTTTTACATATGGATATTGACTTTCTGAAAATTTGTTGTAGAAATATACGACTTTTGAAATCGATTTTAAAATTTTATATTTTCAGCTCGGCAAAGCGACGAAACTGAAGCGCAAGGAGGTGGAGGACTTGATGCTGGGCGCGAAGAAAAAGAACAAGCAGGCCGATCCGAAATTCTACGCCTTTCACGGAAAGGAGTCTCGACTCAAAAGTAGGCTTTTTAACGAATATGTTTCAAAATGAGCTCGTATTTAGAAGTTATGACGAAAACATTTGATATGTCGTAATTGGAAGTATTAAATACTTTGAAAAAAAACATTTTGATATGCTTAGTTTTAGCAGCTTTCAAATAAGTTTCAGAGAATTTATATATTCAAAAGGTTTTCAAGCGATTTCAATGGAGATCGTGCTCATTTGATGAAATTAAAAAAATAATAGCAAAATGGAACAAATCCGACTTGCTTCAGAAGCCGAAGAACTGCAGCGCAAATTCGAGGAAGACAAGCGACGCGTCGCAGTCCTGCAAAATCAACGCAAGTTCCGACCGGATTAAAGTCGAATCGAAAAATCCACGAGATTCAAAAATCGTTCAGGTATTTTCCAATTGTTATCTGTTATCGTTCAAATAGTTCGAAAAAGAAAACTAAATAAACTTTATGATGAAGAAAAGTGCACATTAAAAAAATCGAAAGAAAGATGCTAAATCAACTGAGAGATAATCAGCCTTCAAATTTCTCGAGTTTCTAAAACATACAACAACAATTTTTAATTAAATTTTATTGGTGCTTTTGAGGGATCGTAACCTTTGTATGCGCTGATGTAATTCATGCGTTTATCAATGTAAATGATGGAGTGCGCGCTGTTGGGAGTTTCTTTTTGACGTCCTTGCGTTATCATGGCGTTGTTAAACTCCGAGCTCGTCGACCTCGAATTGACGGCGCGTGTAGAGATGATCCCCAATTGTTTCTTTGTTCTGAAAGATTGGCGTCATTTTTGGGAAGTGTTTTTCCTTCATTTTTATTTCTTTCTATATCTAAC
The DNA here is from genome assembly GCA_964036155.1 of Diploscapter coronatus. Taxonomy (NCBI): domain Eukaryota; kingdom Metazoa; phylum Nematoda; class Chromadorea; order Rhabditida; family Rhabditidae; genus Diploscapter; species Diploscapter coronatus. The sequence goes on from OZ038422.1 coordinate 10,357,026, forward strand.
GAAAACATAAAGCGTAATTAGAAGCGAAAATGATTGTATTATTTGTGGAAAACTTGAAACTTACTTTTGAAAATTTCAAAAGTCGATAATTCAAACCTTATTTTTATCGCTGTACTTGAGTTGATCGTCCGAGTCGGAGCCGTACCAGCTGTAAAAACGAATTATTTCAAATGAACTCTTCATAAAGAATTTCACTTTTTCACCTAGTTTCTTTAGAGCTTGAAATGGGAATGTATGTTGAAAAGTTAGGATCGGAATGAGAGCAGAGTTCAGCGATTCTCGAGTTCGAAATTGAAATGATGTCTTGGAAAGTTAGAATAAGAATCGAATTTCGTTTCAACCCAGTTACTCCTTGGGAAAACAGTTTAGACTAAATAAAATATGTGTGGCACCCTTGTTAGACTTGTTTTTGACGGTACTTTTTGTCGTCCTTGAGGCTCTCGCGCTCCCATTCGAAGTCGTCACTGTAGTGGTAACCTCCGTCCTGCATGATCGACGTCAGAACGTCGAACAGGTACGTGTAGTTCGGCCGAGAATAGTACGAGAGCCCTCTGGAAAAGCTCAATTTCAGCTGCAAGTTTTAATTTCTCGAGGCATTTTTTAGAAATTGCAATAAAGTTCCAATCTTCTTAAAATATTTTTGAAGGTGTGAACCCATCTGGAATATTCTAAAAAAAATCAAATGAGATTTCATTATTTAATGAAACATGAATTTGAAGGTTTAGTTGGCGTTTTTTTTTTTCGTAATTTCGATTTTTCTGAAACTTACCTGAGATGGGTGATGAATTCGAGCAGTTGCATCGGGCAATCACCCAGCAGATCTTCATCGTTGAGCGTGCGCTTCACTTCGCCGACTTCTTTCTTGTCCCTGAAATTGTTTTAGTAGTTACTTTTACTAACTCTTTCAAATATGACCAGTTTCGCAACTTTTGAAATTTTCAAAGGGCCAAAATTCTTTAAAAGATCAATCTTTTTTCTTGGATTCTTAAAAGTTTCCAAACTAACGCGACATGTATCCAGGGTAGCGGTCCTCGAAACTCGACGAGCATGTAGATCATGCACCAGAGATCGTCCACGCGGCCGAGTTCCAGTCGATCGTGCGCCGCCACCGAGCAGTAGCGGCTTGTGCCTCTGCAAACAGCATCAACTAATTTCGTAGAGAGTATCTTAGTTTTTCATCGTTTTCTTTTAAAACGTATAAAAATTTTTAGAGATATTTTCTTCTAGTACGCCCAGAGCTTGTAATACTTTGAAGAGATTTCCATCATTCCTTGAAGCATCTAGCTTTCTTATTTTTCACTAATGAAAGTCAAAACATTTTGGTAGTAAATTTTTCTTTGAAAACAATGTTCTGCGTGTCTGATCTCAACCTAAAGGACGCCCTGGCTCGCGGTCTGCGTATCTCGTAGCCGCCGGTCTCCTTGTTGGAGACGGCGAATTGTCGCGCCAGGCCGAAGTCCAGGATGTGCGCGATCTTCGCCTCCGCCGTGCCCGGCAAGCCCATCGCCAAATTTGCCTGCAAAAAATCAATTCTTCAAAATTCATTTTCTTTTTAAAATTTTTCTCGAAATGTGCCTTTTTCGAATACTTATTCTTTCAAAGATTTTTTTTATCTTTCGGAGAATATTTCGAGGATCACTCTCTGGGAAACTTTTCTCGAGAGTTTTGGAAACATTTTCGTCAGCTCGCCGGTTTTATGTCGCGATGCACGTAGCCGATGTCGTGAATGTACTTGAGTCCCGACAGACAGTGGATGCCGATCCGCGTCATCGTCGAAACACTGCACGCGTTGCCGATCTTCCTGAAATTACAGCTTTAGGGATCGCGAATTTTCAATTTTAAAGAAAAAATTAGTGGTATTTCGTCTAACAAATTCTATGAGTTTCGGAGTTTATAAATTGAAATGAAGTTCTCAAAGGGAATTTCTCCAAAATTACTCAACCTTGAGGTTTGATATTTGGAATTTTTTAATGAATCATTCTCCAGATCAAAATTTTGAGGTTTAGAAATCGAAGCGAATTTTAAGGGAAATGCTTGTCTGTAAATATCGACGTGCTTCATGAGCTGATTGAGACTCTCGCCGTGCAGGGTCATGACAATATACGAGTAGTGCGCTTTCTTTGCGGCAGCTAGCAGTCGGGCCACGTGCGGCTTCGATTCGAGCGCTTTCAAGACGGCCGTTTCCAGCTTCAGGACAGAGCCTCCTTGCACGTAATTGCTCTCGACCTTCAGGGCAGCCTGGAAAATAGAAACCTCACAACTTCTTCACCAATTTTTATAATGATAGTCATTATCAAAATGTTGAAAATTGAAGGCTTTAAATGGGGCGTTATTCTGGCAGATTTTATTGACACCATTTCGCTTTCAAATTACTGATGATACTGTGATTAGTTAATCCCAAAAATTGATAACAATATTTTGAAGCATGTTGAATTCCGATGAATTGTCCAGTCAAACTCACGAACTGTCCCGGATTCTGCAGGTCTCTGACTTTGTAGACTGCACCGCAGCCACCTTCACCCAGCTTCCGTGTGATCTTCCATCTGTTCGATAGGATCTTCTTCATCGGTAGATCGACGGGACCCTCTGCAAGTTTTCCAAGATTTTTCCAAGTTTAGACAAACATTCAGCAGATTTACGCCGAGTTTTGTCGATTTTTGCCCTAGTTTACCGCGATTTATTTTCTTTGGTTGGTTTTCCATCTTCGCTGGCGAGTAATGACGAGCACATTTTTCTAATTGATCAAATTATCGATATGTTAATATGTTGATTTTGTATTGATAAAATTATTTCCTTTTCAGAAATATGTAATAGAAATTAGTATGCATTGTGAACTAGAGAGTACAAGCAGGCCCATAAGAACCATATTTTGCTACTATTTTTTTCTTACAAAGATATATTCTGGTGTAACTAAGACCTTGATAAGAAAAAAACTAGACAAAAATTGATTTTGTGAACAGCCCAAAGACCCATTCATCCATATGGTTTTTATCCAATTCGGAATACTTTCGTTATTGTCCAACCGTCACTACGTTTATTCGTGGAACGTCTCTTAAACATAAATTTTCTGAATTTCGAATGCCATCAAAAATATCATCTCCCATTCCAATGAAACATACTCAGGAGGATAAGAGAGTTTGAATTAACAAATATCTTGAATAATATTTATTTGAGTTACAATTATCCCTCATCACTTTTGGATGTCTTCAAGAGTTGTCTGTATCATGTGTATTGAAATTAAGTTATTACTCCGCGATTTTTATTGAAAGAATAATTTTAGATGAAATTAATGATAATCATATCAAACAAACTTTATTTTATTGCTGACGACTGGCAAATACTCCAAATATGAAAGTCGTTCAAATTTACAATTAATGCCCAGTACAAAATTTTCTCCAATTTGAACATAAATAGCAAGTAGAGATGGGATATCGAACTAAGGGTTCCTTTCTCTTCAGAGGGAAGAATCTTATCACTGTACTATAGTCGCGTATATAAATTCGGCTATTCGAATATGCATTCAGCTGAGAAGGCAAGTACCCTTCTTAGTACGATTAGTGCGCGTTTTCTTCTCAACATTTTCGCTAGTAGCAGACAAGTTCCTCAATATTCCCACTTTTTGCCATTCGTTCGTTTGTGGATCGTATGCCTCGACTGAACTTTGAAATCTAAGTTAACGAATATTTCGTATAAAGATGCAAAATCTCAGCTCACCTTCCTCTGATTACATACAATTTCCCGTTAGCGGCAATGAGCGAATGATTATATCTTGCATAACTCATATCTGCGATTCGAGAAATTCGACTGTCAACTGGAGCTGAGGGGTCGAAACACAGACAGGATGTTAATGCATTACCATACATACTACTAAATATATAATGATGGATTGTTTATCATACAAAATTAACGACTTCTCTCCTCCAGTTATGTAGATTCTTCCACTTAGCGATGCAACTCCAAAGGAATATCGTTTTTCTGGAATATTTCCGACTTGTTTCCATTCCCTCTCATCGTCTGATAACCGATATATCCTTCTACTTTCACGACCATCAATAACTGAATATCCATAATTACAATAATGAATATGCTATAATGTGACTATATAAAATTTTATTGCACGTTATTGTTTGAGGACGACTAATTGGATGAGGAAAAGCAGGTCCTCTTTGCCATTTTCCATCTATTAGCACCTGAATAACTTATTCATGGACTTCATTCAATCTTTTTACATCAACTCGATTTGTACTTCCACCCAAATAATACAGTTTACCTTTGAAATAAGCGATAGACGCCCATTCACGCCATTTAGGAGGACCTTGGCCTGTAAAATTATTTCAATCAACTATTTATGGATTTGTTGAACAAACCTCTTGAAATTTGTCCAGTTTTCAAGTCATATATTTCAAATAATTTCTTTTCGTACTTAATGCTAAAAACCTGAAGCTTAAAAAATTACTCAAAGTAACGAATATAAGAATTCACTTTATTCTGTGTAGTTGCTACTCCATATGGCCAATACCAATTGTAGAATTTTATAACCTTTTCTACTGAGCAGGTATATGAACTGAACAAGCATATCCTTCCTTCATTTTCACCATCACTCCAATAATAAACTAAATTATTACGAATCGTTTCCAAGTCTCTTACTTAGCTTTCAACATAATTTCTTACGATAGAATAAAATTTTCCTCTCGAGCGCTTTCGGCAGATATCTCTTGATTATTTGCATCATTCGCTTGTTAGTCCAGGCCAATTGCCCCAGATCTTCGAATTCGGGATATTCGCAGATCAGCAATATAATTTCGACTGGTAGATTGGCTAGCATCTTTGTTAAGAGACCTAAACAATCAGCACAGTATTATTTCAAAATGGAAATAGTAAAAGAGTTGATTGAATGAGAAAGTCTGCAATTAATAGGTTTGAAATTGATAATTGAAGAAAGGGAATGAAACCACTAAATTGATGCTTCGCAATTTTTATCGGGCTAAAAATCGATTCTTAAACATGGTTTATCATTTAAGAGTGAATGTCAGGAAAAACCAAAGTCATAAGGAAAGGGCGCGGAACAGAGATCCGTCGATTCGACTGATTTTCACATATTTTGTTCAGTCTTTCACGCTGATTCTCATGGTGTGGTTTGTTTTTCATTAAAAAATATCTTATGCAGGGCTACGCTAGCTTCAAGCTTTGAGAAATCCGACCTCAGGAAAAAAATTATGACTTGCTCATTTCTGAACCAAATCGAATGGGGTTTTCAGCATTGGATAGTCCACAAAAAACTCTACAAATAATGTAACTACGATCACCTGCTACAATCAACAACTTCCCGCCAAAATTAATTTCTAAAAAGTTTATTTTTATTTTTAGATTATTCTCCTACTCAATATCTACCAAGTGAAAAAGAATAATTCAATTTGGCTGGAAATAAGGAAGTTATGAATTTTTTCCTGAGGTCGAATCAGTCAAAACTTCAAGCTACCGTAATCCTGCATACGATCATTTTTTATGAAAAACAAACCACACCATGAGAATCAGCGTGAAAGACTGAACAAAATATGTGAAAATCAGTCGAATCGACGGACCCCTGTTCCGCACCTCTTCCTTATGACTTTGATTTTTCCTGACATCCACTCTTAAACATAAATTTTCTGAATTTCGAATGCCATCAAAAATATCATCTCCCATTCCAATGAAACATACTCAGGAGGATAAGAGAGTTTGAATTAACAAATATCTTGAATAATATTTATTTGTTACAATTATCCCTCATCACTTTTGGATGTCTTCGAGAGTTGTTTGTATCATGTGCATTGAATAATTATTACTTCACGATTTTTGTTGAAAGAACTATTTTAGACGAAATTAATGATAATCATATCAATAAACTTTATTTTATTGTCGACGACTGGCAAATACTCCAACGTGAAAGTCGTTCAAATTTACAATTAATACCCAGTACAAAATTTTCTCCAATTTGAACATAAATAGCAAGTAGAGATGGGATATCGAACTAAGGGTTCCTTTCTCTTCAGAAGGAAGAATCTTATCACTGTACTATAGTCGCATATATAAATTCGGCTATTCAAACATGCATTCAGCTGAGAAGGCAAGTACCCTTCTTAGTACGATTAGTGCGCGTTTTCTTCTCAACATTTTCGCTAGCAGCAGACAAGTTGCTCAATATTCCCACTTCATACCATTTATTCGTTTGTGGATCGTGTTCCTCGATTGAATTTTGATATCTAAGTTAACAAATATTTCGTATAAAGATATGCAAAACCTCAGCTCACCCTCCGATTGCATACAATTTCCCGTTAGCGACAATGAGCGAATGATTATATCTTGCACAATTCATATCAGCGATTCGAGAAATTCGACTGTCAACTGGAGCTGAGGGGTCGAAACACAAACAGGATTTTAATTTATCATTCCCACTAAAAATATAATGATACATTATTTATCATACAAAATTAACGACCAGTATCCTCCAGCAATGTAAATTTTTCCATCTAGCGATGCAGCTCCGAATAAACCTCGTTTTTCTGGAACCTCTCCAATTTCAATCCATTCTCGTTCATCGTCTGATAATCGATATATTTTTTTATCCCATCCATCAATAACTGAATATACATAATTACAATAATGAGTATGCTATATTGTGACCGTATAAAATCTCATTGGATATTATTGCTCGAGCAAATCTAATCGGAAGAGGAAAAGCAGGTCCTGTTTTCCATTTTCCATCTATTAAAACCTGAATTAATTATTTCATGGACTTTCATTTGATCTTCTTACATCAACTCGATTCGTATTTTCCTCTGTTTCAGGATCCTTTCCACCCAAATAATACAATTTGTCTTTGAAATAAGCGACAGATGCAAATCTATGCCATTCAGGAGGATCTGGACCTGTAAAATTCTTTGAATCGATCATTCATGAATTTGTTGAGCAGACCTCTTAAAGTTTGTCGAGTATCTAAGTCATATATTTCAAATGATTTCTTGTTGCCGTTAATTCCAAAAATCTGAAATCAAGAAATTATTCAAAATAACGAGCATAAGAATTTACTTTATTCTGCGTAGTTGCTACTTCAAATGGCTCATACCAATTGCGAAATTTTGCAATCTCTTCTACTGAGCAGGTAGATGAATTGAACAAGCATATCCTTCCTTCATCTTCACCATCACTCCAATAATAAACTAAATTATTACGAATCGTTTCCAAGTCTCTTACTTAGCTTTCAACATAATTTCTTACGATAGAATAAAATTCTCCCATCGAGCGCTGTCGGCAAACATTTCTTGATTATTTGCATCATCCGTTTGTTAGTCCAGGCCAATTGTCTCAGCTCTTTGAATTCGGGATATTGGCAGATCAACAATATAACTTCGACTGGTAGATTGGCCAACATCTTCGTTAGGAGACCTAAATAATCAGCATAGTATTATTTCGAAATGGAAATAGTAAGAGTATTGATTAAATGAGAAAGCCTGCGATTAATGCATCACGCTGCTTTTTTTGTCCTCTCCACCTTTTCGCCCCGCTCACTTCTGCAATGCGCAGGTGCGAAAGGGAGAAAAAATCGATGAAAGGAATGAAAAGCGAAAAAGGAGGGGAATTTATTGTCGATCAGAAAAACGCAATTAAAACAGTAAAAAAGTTAATTACACCCAATTATCTCGTTCAAATATCAAAATAGAAATTTTCGAAATTTTGAGATCGAACGCGCGCAGGAACTCGCCAGGAGAAGCGCTTGGGGAAGACCAGAATGTCAGGGACGCGATTTTTCTCTTAAAATCATTCGATTTCTGCTAAAAATTTTTAGTTTACGCGATTTCAGGCTATTTCAAATGCTTAAATAGTTGAAAGGCGTCAGTGGGCATCGATTGAATATGAAATTAGCCTGGAGCGCCACTTCTGAACCACAGCAGGGACGCGAAAACGTACAAAATCCTTATTAGCCATTCTATGGAAATCAGTAAAATGGCTTGGCACAGCCCTCAAAATTATTTTCCTGGAAACGGGTTCAAACAATGTAATCGAGGGTGGAGAATCCGAAAATCGGGGTCCCGAAGCTCGGATGCACGTTGTTTACGCTGTAACGAATGTCGTACTGAAAAATGTTTAAATCGTCCAGAAGCATAAAAACCGATCAACACCTATATCAAATGCAACTCGACGAGCTGAGTAAAAATATGTAAGAAATTTTCAAAAATTCATAGCTCCCTGTGTGTGTGTGTGTGTGTGTGTGCATATTCTAGAATAAGTTCTGGAACGAGAGTTGTTCAGCTTGAAGAGCTCTACAAATTTCATGAAAAATTCCGACGTTAACTCACATTACTCTTGTAAACACAGGACGGGTATATAGGGTAACTCTTCTTATCAAAAAATTTTTTAAATTTTTTCCATATTCTCCTCGACAAGATCTACAAAATAAAGAATGATTCAATTTGGTCTGATACACGGAGATATGAATTTTCGAACGTTTTCTTAGATATGAAAAATTAGCTTTTCACAAAACAGGTGGTTTTGTGGGTGTGGGTAATTGGTTTCGAGTCAAGAGTTATACCAAACAAAACCATTACGTAAGGAGAGTACAATAAAAAAGATCGTACTCAATTTGGATGAAAAATAAAAAAGTTATTCAAAAAGTAAATTAGGAAGATAAACTTAAAACACCTTGTACATTGATAACGGGAATAAATTAGACTAAAAGAACGAATAATTTGAAGGTATTTTCCTTAGAAAAATACGATTGTAATAACTAATCATTAAGAAGAAGAAAAATGACTAATTTTGAGCCGATTATCTTGTAGTAATTATTGAAAAATCTACCTTCCAATAAAAATACTTTTAATGGAGAAATAGTTATGACATTTATTATGCGAAAGTTAGTGATCATTTAAAAGCGCATTGCTCTACTTTCCTTTGAAAAATTCGCACTTTTTGGAGAAAGAAGTGCGACTTTTTAGGCAAAAAATACCGCCACTGACTAATTATCAAAGCTAACCTCATTCCTTACATCGAAATTCTGATTTAATGGAGATTCAAATTCGACATGAAATGATTTTATTGAATGCATACATTAGAAATGCAATACAACAATAATTTATGAATAAGATCTTCAGTTATGGAGAAATATCAAAATGGCGCCTTGCATACACCCCCCTTGATAGTATGATCGCTCGGTTTTATCACGCAGTCTGTCAAGAACCATTCTCCAGTGTAGTTACCACTTATGTCCAAGTCAAGGCCAATTATCTAATAGATAATTTTAAATTTGACATAGAATGATTGAAAATACTAACAACTCCACAGCAATTGCCACTCTCGCATCTATGCTTGCCAAACGTTCCCTCTTCATTGTGCCAATTCGTATATTGAAGCGGGCTAAACTTCGTACTTTATTATGTACAAACAATCAGTTTATTTCAACGTCTAAGAAACATAATTTTCTGACAAGTTTAACGATTATTTCGAGGCCTATTTTTTCCCCCACTCTAGTCTCTCCAAGAGTTTTAATTCAGACGCATATTTCGATTATTTCTACCGTTTTAGTGAAGGAAATTTCCGTTTATTTGATAAGAAAAATGGTACATACGAATTATCGGTCCAGGTGACATTATCGACCGAGCTTCCGACGAGTCCTATCCATGTTGTAACTCCAAACATCAACTCAACTATAAAAACAATTAAGAGTGAATGTCAGGAAAACCAAAGTCTTAGCAAAGGGGGTATTTCAAAGGGTCCGTTGATTTGACTGATTTTCACCTATATTGTCCAGTTTTTCACGCTGATCATCATGCTGTAGTTTATTTTTCATAAAATTATCATATGCAGAATTACGATAGTTTAAAGTTTTGACAGATATGACCTCGGAAAAAAATCATAACTTTCTTATTTCCAGCCAAATTGAATTATTCTTTTTCACTTGGTAGATATTGAGTAGGAGAATAATCTAAAAATAAAAATAAACTTTTTAGAAAATAATTTTGGCGGGAAGTTGTTGATCATAGCAGGTGGTCGTAGTCGCGTTATTTGTAGTTTTTCATGGACTATCCAATGCTGAAAGCCGCATTTGATCTGGTTCAGAAATGAGCAAGTTATGATTTTTTTCTCAAAATCGGGTTTGTCAAAGCTTGAAGCTAGCGTAGCCCTGCATAAGATATTTTTTAATGAAAAACAAATCACACCATGATGGTCAGCGTGAAAGACTGAACAAAATATGTGAAAATTAGCCAAATCGATGAACCCTGTTCCGCACTCCTTGTGACTTTGATTTTTCCTAGCATTCACTCTTGAATGTGCTTAGCAACAATTTGCCGAGCCCGTATGGCCCTGAACAGGTAGGGAATGAAAACGGTTTCCCAAATCACGCTCAACATTGTTAAATTTGTTTTTAAAATGCCCATAGGGACACAGCTAAGATTTTAATACTTGTAATCACTCATAAAATCTTTACGAGGGCTGTGCAGGTCTGAGGGCCTAGCAAATTGTTGCTAAGGCAATTACATATTATCAATCCATTCTCCTCGTCATCTGCTATGGACACCAGATGGTACGACTTTTCTACTGCCTGACAATATAACTCATCCATTAGAGGGTCGTTCCACTCTAGACTCCAAACTGCCTGAAGTGCTTGTGATCACCTTTATGTCTCTCTAACGTCATTTTTTCGTATTTCAGGTTAAATTAATATGAAAAATCAATGGTTTGAAACACTTACAATGTAACAATAATCACCCCAATGTTGAGCCGACTTCCCTTGGCAAAGCTTTTCTGAATATTTATTATATTGGGGGGCGATCTGGAAATGTCGCAACGACGCAACGTGCGAAATAGTGTGTAGGGATAGGAGATATTAGAGATTGCTCTCTCGCTTTCACACACTATTTGGACGTTGCGTCGGTTAAGACAATTCCAGAACTTCCAGATTAGGAAAATCTCACAAGCAGATATCAAGGAATGTTGCTAACCTTCTGTTACGCCCGGTTGTGGTGTAGTTAGAATATCTGCAGCCATTGATCCGCACAAGAATGGAAGTTTCGTCGTACTATCGAACGCGACCCACTTATTGGTAGAAAACTGAATCATATGCAGACTTATTACCCTATTCGATCCGATTCGACGAATCCATTTCGGATCGGGTCGAATAGTGCAAACCAATTTTACAGTTCGTCAACAAGCCTGATCATATATGATTTTAATTCTCAACAAATAATCAAAACTAAAAGTATAATGATTTCCTACTTGATAGGCTGCAAAATCTTGATTGTCCTTGGGCTCACCTTAATTATTAGGTTCATATTTAATCGATGAGCAATTATAACTCTGAATTGCCTACCATTTCCCCAATTCGTGTACGTCACATTCGATTTATCTTCCCAATTCCATGTTTCTTTCTTCCTAATTAAGCCTATCCAAAAATAATCGTAAGAATTCAAATACGGCTTTGCAAGTGCTAAAATTTGAAAGATGAGTAGAAAAACGATATTTGTGAAAAAATTAAATGTATTACACGCAACATATGCATTTTCAAAAGCATTGTTTATGCTTGCTAGCTTATAGGAAACCATTCCACATGCATTTTCAGCCTGGCTGAATGTCATGAGAGCCATTTCGAATCGGAAGCATCTGAAATTGAATGATATAAGTGAAATTGTCGTTTTGTACAATAAATTCAGATCTTTTTTACAATGTTGAATTCTTCCAAAAACGTATTTACTGAATCTAAATAGAGAAAAGAATGCCGAAGAAAAGTTTTGCAAAAATTTAATATCCATCTTTGAACCCGAAGTTAATTACATGAGTTTGTGTGGTCATGAAGATGATGAATATGGCTCCAAGTGGATAGAAATTTCAGAGAGATAAAACGAGAAATTCAAGCAAAAGCTTGTCTGTTGTATTATTGAAAATGACTTCGTCCACGTCTTCCTGTATTTGTCAACGGCTGTACTTGTCAATGGATAGAGGGACAATGGAGTATACAGGCAAAGTGGGGAAATAAAAAAGGGCCGTTGGCAAATGCAACTGTTGAAGTTGATCAACCGTTGATAAATACAAAAAGCCATTTCATACCTTCCGTCGTGGAAAACATCGCCATCATAGCATTGTGCATTAGTATTTGAGAACAAAATGCATGAACTTATGCCAATTATAAAATACGATATCATTTTTGCGAACGTTCTCGGGTTGACAAAAGGAGATATCAGTTTCAAATCAATACTTTCATGCACATTATATTCTCACTGATAACGAATTCGTCAGTTAATTTATAAGAGATAATCGTCTTATTTTCAAGGTTGGTGCCAGGGTTCCTGTCTCGACCTCAGGTCTAGTAGTTGACTCGAACTGTGAAATTTAATGAGGTCAAGACAATCTCGAGTCCACGCAGCCAAGTTCATTCAAACCTAGACAGATTTTCAGTCCGACTTAAGAGTAAATGTCAAGAAAAACCAAAGTCTTAACAAAGGAGCATAAACAGGGGTTCGTGGATTTGGCTGATTTTCTCATATATTGTTCAGTTTTTCATGTTGATTCTCGTGGTGTGGTTTATTTTTCACAAAAATTATCGTATACAGGATTACGGTAACTGAAAATTTTGACAGACTCGACCTCGGGAAAAAATTCATAACTTTCTTATTTGTGGACCAAATCGAATGATTCTTTTTTTACTTGGTAGATATTGAGTAGGAGAATAATCTAAAAATAAAAATAAACTTTTTAGAAATTAATTTTGGTGGAGAAAAATTATCCGAAGTTACCCTATATACCCGTACTGTGTTTACAAATTAATGTGAGTTACAGGGATGTTGGCGGTGCAGTGAAGTGGCGCACCGCACCGCAGATCATTTTGAAAAATGGCGCACTGCACCGCAAGCTCTTCCAAAAATTGCGCACCGCACCGAAGTTCGCACCACACTGCAAACATCCCTGTTGTAGGGCCAAATTTATTCATTAATCTCTGCTGAATATTTGAGATTCTAATGGATCCGCCAACTAAGATCTGTAATGAAGAAGACTTTATTTGATTATCGAACATAAAATTCCGAATCACCACATGATCTAACTGCTTTGCTGATATCTGCGTAGTATTTAACCCTTTATCAACTAATTCCATCGATTTGTTGAATAATTCATTGCATAGTTCGTTGAGTTTAACTTTGGTTAGTACTACATTTACTTCTCACTCATCGTTTATCTGTCGTGACCGAGATATTAACACGTTCTGTCCGGTTGGTTAGAAGGATTTATTCAGTCTGGGATACAAAACAACAATATTTGGCAACTGAGAATAATAAGAGAGCGATAATAGAAAACCATCGGCTTTTATAATAGGGGGAGAATGCTTATTACATTCGTTTACATAAAATAATTGGATTCATGTCTTTGGCACCAGAATCCTTTCCTTACATCAGCGAAATATAATTATGAAATAGGGTGAACCGGTTTCTCCCGTAAAGTTAATATTAAATTTGGCTGCACCATGACTGCAACAATATCCATCTAACATTAATTTGCTTACAATATTATTCAGCTCAATATGCAATAAATCAAGAGATTCTTACATCGACATTATATTACTCGATTTTGAATGAAAGATTCTTTAGCCTCCCTACAAACAGTCCGAAGTCGCTTTATAAGTCTCGGTCTTTGAACAATAGCAAAATCCGATATTTGTATGGAACTATCGTTTACATCATCAAAACACCGAAAATCGAGCAACAGAGGAAGAAAACACTTGCAGAAGAATATCCGATAAAAAGAAATGAAGAGAAATGAAAGCATGGATGAACAGGATCACAGATACTAAAAAGCTGCATAGGAATGAAGGGACTTCAATGAATTTGAAAGAAATCAAATTGAATCAGGTTTGTCGTTGAAATTCTTGTCATAAAAAAAAGAATTTTATAAATTCTGAACAGCCTGATTATTTTCAAACACTCACAAAAAAGTTTTCTCAGGTTTTCCAAATTCATCGTTTTCGATATGTTTGAAAATTGCAGCCAAAATTTGACTTTACAAAAACAACTATGTTTGAGGAAGGAATAATAAGTTAGACTTGTGAAAGAAAGAAAAAAAATCTAACAACTCAAATGGATATAAGAATAAAGCAAAAGAAAAGAAGCGAATTTGAATGAAAGTATTAAATAGCCGCGTTATCACTAGGAAATGATCAAATGAAGAATAAATCATCATTTAAAAAAGAGCAAAGGAAATGGATCAAATCGGAGCAATGTTTTTGACATTCGAGTAACATTGCCAGACTGCAAATTGTAATTGTTTTATCATAATCTTAGAAAATATTGTTCTTCATTTTTTCTAGCATAATTATCATCAATATGCATACAGATACGGGTATTTATCTCAAGCAATTTCGAAATAACTTACCTTTTCCTTCCTTTTCTCTAGTCCTCATTCGAGCTTCCCTCCGTGTAGTCCTCCGAATTATCCAGCACGTTGTCCTCTTCTTCATTCTCGTACTCTATGTAGTATTCGTATTTCACTGACCCGTACGGTCGCTTCTCCTTCACTTCTAACTGAAACAACGAATTGGTCATTTCATTCCATTCATGAATGGAACATATAATAAAAAAAATTTCGCATATCTGATACCGAAATATAAAATCACGTTTGAAAAAGATGATATAAAAAAACTCATAGCAATTTTGAAATTTTAATGCTATTGAAAATGTTGAGAATAGGTCTAAAATTCGAAAATTGAAGATTAAAACATTCACGAAAACCGCTATTTATCACCTTTTTTCAAAACTTAACATTACGCTTTCAGAAGAACAATTAATATTGAAGATTGATACGAATGTATAAAAGAATTCTTAAAAGAAACGATAAAATTGAATCGTTTTAGACTTGAAAAATTCAAAGTTTTGCAATATTTGGCAAGATACGCAAAAGCAAATTTTATCAGTATCTTTAGCAAGTCCAATGGTTCTTCAAATACTTGCAAGTATGAATAGTTAAAAATTTCATAAAATGATTAGAAATAGCAATGAATAACTAACCACAATAACAACAAGGAGAATGGTGAGGAGGATGAATCCATAGAAGGCGAGCATCCACATACTGTACTCCTCACTAACAAGCCATTTTGGCAAGGCTATGCCGTATATCGTCGCTGAAAAAGAAGATAATCAGCCAGATCAGGGAAAACACGGAATAACCTTGTGGCCCATCTGGATTCCCATACAACTCCCAATTCTTTCGAGCTTCCTCCTCTGTCAGAGCCTAAATGTATTGTATTTTCAAAATGAAAACATAAATATGGGTAGGCCTACATAGAAATTCTGATTTTTGATAAAAAATAAAATTGCAAATAATATACTGACATATAATAAAGCGGAAGAAAAAATCGTTCTCACGAACGAGAATTAGTTTTGATTTCATTAAACATCAAATGTATAAAAATTTTTAAAAAATTAGAAATGATTCCAACCTGATAAGCCTTGGCGATTTTATCGAATCCGACAGGATCTCCGCCTCTGCTTGGATGGTGAATTTCTACTAATTTTCGATACTTCTTCTTCACTTCTGCTGTAGATGCTCCCTGAAATTATAGATGATTTGAAAAAGGGAACGTGCAACTTGATTCTGATGGAATAGCAAGGCATTTATTTACAATGCAAAATTTCTATTCTCTAGTTTATAGCAAGCTATTCATTCTATTATTCAGTCATTTAAAAATATCATGAATTAATACAAACCTGGCCCAATCCCAGCACAGTGTACGGATTGTACTCCTCATGTTTCACTTCGATTTCTGTCATCTTCTTGACGAGAAACGCAAAGATAATCCATGCAAGCGTGAGACCCTGAAATAAAGCCCATCTTTAAAGAATCTTATGTTAGTGAGTTGAATTGCAGAGGTCCACTGCCTTCAAAATAAAGGACAACTCGAACTTTCTGCAGTTTACTGATAACTTTCATCTCGAAAGACGCGATTTCAGAAAGAAATGGCATGAACCTGGCTAGATTTATCACCGATTTTATCTAGCCTTTATAAATCTCTCCATTTATCAATTATCAAACCGCAAATGTCACTACTTACCACATAAATTACGATTTTCTTTGTCCTTCTCCAAGGTTCGTTGACCTCTTTCCTCTGTTTATCTTTATAGCCGTGATATTGGAATTCGCGCAGGTTCACTTTGTTCACTTCTGAAAATTGATATTCGATACATTGAATTATCTTTGTTATAAAGCTATAATATTTTCCATATTGATTTGCGGACTAAAAAAGTGGTGGAAAAGACTATTTCCCTATGTGACATGCAGTACCGCGCAAAAGTAATGAATATTTTTGAAAAGTGGCCAATTAACCAGTTAAATCTAGGGTAATTAAGTGTTGAGAATTTATTTCGGAAGTAATTGCTCTTGGTCTAATCATTTTCAAGTTTCAGCACAACCCTAGGCGAGATAAAAAGTTATGATTTTGTTCGTAGAGCTTCCTTAACTATGGAAAATGATCTATTTTATCGAAAATGTATTAATTCATCTATTGGATCATCTTTAATTTATTTGATATTCGTTTTCTTGAACAAACTCTAATACAAAATAGCCAGTTTTTATCAGAGAATCAAATTCAGCTATTGTTTCCTGCTAACTTTTCGCTGTTGATGCACGTCTTCAGATTTTACGAAGTATGCGCGTCAAAATAGCCTATTTTCCATAGTTAATGAAGCTCTACGAACAAAATAATAACTTTTTATCTCGCCTAGGGTTGTGCTGAAACTTGAAAATGATTAGACCAAGAACAATCACTTTCCAAATAAATTTTCAGCACTTAATTATCCTAGATTTAATTGGTTTAATTGGCTAATTAGCGAAATGTTGCATTACGTTTGCACGGCACTGTATAAAATTCAAGAAAAATGATATTTGACCTGCAGCTTCTCCAGTGGGGAAGAAGTAGTACGTGACGGGGAGAAGGACGAGAGCATAGAACGATACGAGCACGTATAACGTGTTGCCCACCTCATCGTATTCGAATGGAGGTTCAGCCATTCAGCTAAAAATCACAAATTCACTCCTAAAATAACAACGCGAAACACACAACAAAATGAATACTCAGCGTATTGGACTATGGGTCATTATGACCCATAACCTAATACGCTGAGATATATTGCAGTTTTTGCTAATATTTTCTCCACTTTTTGTTTTTCAAAGGTAAAACTCAATTAAAACTGGTAAAAATGTTGGACTTCGAACTAAACAAGTTGATTAGCTAATTGGGTGATAATTATAAGAAGAAACTGAGAAAAGTATTAATAAAAGCGGTGAAAAAAATAAGTCACGGTGAGTGGACATGGCCTGTGATCATTTGAAAAGTTATTTGGGGAATGTATGCAAGATTCACGTCTTTTCTATGCCTTAATAATGAAGCAATACTCATCAAAGGATCAATCGGATTCAGAAACTATGATATCGATTTGCTTACTCCGTATTTCGTCGTTTTTATCAACAAATAGTGCACAAGGTAGTACAAATAAGACAAAGTTTCTGATAAAATAAAACGTTTGAGAAATTTGCCATGTCATTGCATTGAAAGCCACACTCAGCCCGCAAAATGGTTAATGGTGGCATTTTAGAGAGGAACTCAAATAATAAATAAGTAAAACTTTGAACATGTCGATATCTTTATTTTTGTAAGGATAACGAAGTTTCTCCTCTGAAACTTTGAAAAACGGCTGCAGAAAAGATAAGATGCACAAAAATGGGCATAACGTTGCTCTTACTGAACAATTTTTGAAGTTCGAGTTCATCCAAACCTAGGCAGATCTTCAGTCAGACTAAAGGAAAAGACGGGGAGTGCTGCGCAAAAGAAGGATGACGAGTGTCATTGCTTCTTTGAAAAAGGCAAGGAGTATTACGCAATCACTCGATAAATTGATTACTGTTGTGTAACATAGCTTAGCATTTCCAATACTATTCAATCAATATTTCATGTTTAAGCATTGAATTAAATGCAGTCAAATGATTGCCCCATTCTTCTTATCGATAAGGGTTGGCAATTTAGTTTTTCTCATATAATTTTAATTGAAATCCCTAGATATATCGTCGTGTTGCATTTCGAATTATTATCTAACCTGACGAAAATCATTTATCCAACTGAATCAACATAGCATGCTCTATTGTAAATCTATATTTTTAGTTCAGAATAATCATAAAGCAAAACATATTCATTAGTCATAAATATGTTTATATCGGCTGTCCGGAAAGTCCTGTCCGATATTAACACATTTGTTCAATTATTTTATTTCTTTACCGAAACTTAACTTTAATCAGTAATATAGTTACTACTATTATCTACAACAGAAGCCCAACAAATGAGGAGATCATTGATGTCCTTTGCCCAGAAATTGGAGAGCTGCAGGTCAAAAAAGTTAGAGATCCCATTTTTAGAGCACCATAATTGTTAAAACATTTTTCAGCCAAGAATTTTTTTAGATTGCGAAAAGGTGATAATTAGAAGGAGCGAGATCAGGAGAATAAAGTGGGTGGGGTATTGTTTTCCAACCGAGTGTTTCTAGTTTGTTCTGGGTCTCCTTTGCCACATGAGGCCGAATGTGTGGTGTTCTCATAAAGGAACCAGCTCTCACCTCCAGTCATTATATTTTTCAGAAATTTCTTTCAGTGCGAACGAAGAAGAGACTGGCAAATGTTGAATCCGATGTTGATTCATTCATTAGAAAGAATCAGAGTGAATATCTATGCTCAGAATAGATTATGACACCTTATAGACCTTTTTTATTGCAAGTATCACGATACCCCTACGGTATTATAATAGCCATTTTTCATAGAACCACTTTGATATATAAATAAAAACTTTTGGAAATCATCGGTCAGAACTTTCCGGACACGCTAATATAAAGTTTTCAAGCTCATTAGTATCGATTTCACCAACAACTTTCCATTTATCGATTTGCGGATCGTATTCCTCAATATACTTACAAATGCGCATATGATCGTTAAGCCTAGATATTATTGTAAGTTATTTTATGATTCTTACACAATGCGTTTTCTCACCCTCCGATTGAATAGAATTTTTCATCGGCAGCAACTAAAGAATGATCATATCTTCTGTAATTCATCTCAGCGATTCGAGAAGTTTGATTGCCAATGGGAGCAGATTGATCGAAACACAGACAAGACTTCAAGGCTTCAAAACTAAATATTCTATAGGTAATAAAGAATTCCTTTCAGAATTTACTTCTTCCATCCCCCAATAATAGAAATCTTTCCATTTAATGATGCAACTACAAAAGAGTCTCGACATTCTCCAATTTCCCCCACTTCAATCCATTCTCGTTCATTGTCAGATAATCGAAATATCTCGCCATTCCATGTATAACCAATAACTGAACATTAAAAATTATAAATAATGATGAAATTCAAAAAAATAAACCATATAATATTCCATCGCATGTAATTGGTTGTACTGAGCGGATAGCAGTTGGAAAATTAGGCCCTCTAGTCCATGTTTCATTTTCAAAAATCTAAATTTAATAGTATTTACAAAATGAGCAGCTGTTTTACATCAACACGATTTGTATTTCTGTGTGAATTAGGATCCTCTCCACCCAAGTAATATAGCTTGTCTTCGTAATAAGCAACAGATGCATATCTACGCCATCCAGGAGGGTCTGGGCCTGTAAAATTCTTTGAATCGATCATTCATGAATTTGTTGAGCAGACCTCTTGAAATTTTTCGAGTATTCAAGTCATATATTTCAAATGAGTTATCTCTGCTATTAATTCCAAAAATCTGAAATTTGAGAAATTATTCAAAATAACGAACATAAGAGTTTACTTTATTCTGTGTAGTTGCTACTTCATATGGCGCATAATAATTGTGAAATTTTGCAATCTCTTCTACTGAGCAGGTATATGAATTAAAAAAGCCTATTCTTCCTTCATGTTTATCATTATTTAAATATAAATCTAAATTATAGTAAATTATTGAACCTTTTATCTCGTTAAATTTATTATTTCTTACAGTAAAATAAAACTTTAAATGGATCATTAGAGGAACAATTTTCACCAATTTGCAAATTAATTTTTCCGACTTCACGCCATTTATCTGTTTGTGAATCGTATTTCTCGATTGAATTGCAAAAGTTTTCCATAGAGTCTTTTTGAAATCTAAGTTAGCAAATATTTTGTATAAAGGTATGCAAAATCTCAGCTCACCCTCCGATAGCATACAATTTCCTATTGGCAACAAAGAACGAATGATAATGCCTTGCATAATTCATATCAGCGATTCGAGAAATTCGACTGTCAACTGAGGCTGAGGGGTCGAAACACAGACAGGATTTCAATACATCATAACCATAAGCACTAAATATATAATGATACATTATTTACCATACAAAATTAACGATTTCCATCCTCCAGTTATGTAAATTTTTCCATTTAGAGATGCAACTCCAAAAGAACTGCGTCTTTCTGGAATCTTTCCAATTTCAATCCATTTCCGTTCATCGTCTGATAATCGATATATCTTTCTACTTCCACGACCATCAATAACTGAATATTCATAATTACAATAATAAATATGCTATAATGTGACCATATAAAATCTCATCGCATATTATTGTTTGAATATCACTAATTGGGAAAGGAAAAGCAGTTCTTGTTTGCCATTTTCCATCTATTAAAACCTGAATAAATTATTTCATGGACTTTCATTCGATCTTCTTACATCAACTCGATTCGTATCATTCCTTGTTTTAAGATCTTCTCCACCCAAGTAATATAGCTTGTCTTTGTAATAAGCAACAGATGCATATCTACGCCATTCAGGAGGGTCTGGACCTGTAAAATTCTTTGAATCGATCATTCATGAATTTGTTGAGCAGACCTCTTAAAGTTTGTCGAGTATCTAAGTCATATATTTCAAATGATTTATTTTCGCCGTTAATCCCAAAAATCTAAAGCCTAAGACGTTATTCAAAATAACGAACATAAGAGTTTACTTTATTCTGTGTAGTTGCTACTTCATATGGCGTATAATAATTGTGAAATTTTGCAATCTCTTCTACTGAGCAGGTATATGAATTGAATAAGCATATTCTTTCTTCATTGTCATCATTATTTCGATAACAAACTAAATTATTAAGAATCGTTTCAAAATCTTTTACTTAGCTTTCATCATAATTTCTTACAATAAAATAAAAATTCATGCGAATTATCGAATGAATTATCTTCATAAATTTCCAAATTATCGATATTCTGGGATAGTTCATTCAGTATATCATTAATCAATGGGGTTTCAATTCCTTTCTGAAATGATCACTTCCATTTAGTAATTAATTTCTTATTTTCAAACCTCCAAAGCATCGGCAATAATCGCTGCTCCATGCGCTATAGCTTCGTCTGGATTTATATCGAATTGAATTTTTGAATTACGAAATTTATTCTTTATATTCTGTTCAACTTTGGGAATTCTTGTCGATCCACCAACCAAAATCTAATTATTAAAAATAAGTTTAGATTTTTCTCTATAATTTTTACCACATGATCTATTTTCTCTGGCGACAGTTGTGCCATATTCAAAGCTCGATCAACGAATATCGTCGCTCTTTCAAATAGGTCGCTGCACAATTCATTAAATTTCTCCTTGGTCAGTCGGACATTAATTTCGTATTCATCGTTAATATCCAGCTAAATTTATTAAAATAATGATAATCTTATGAAATTGTTATTCTTACATGAACATTAACAGGATATTGTGAGAATGACAACGATTCCTTCGCTTTTCGACATTCAATTCTCAATCTCTTTAATAATCTAAGGTTATTGTAAATATCATAATCAGGAGATGATTTGTTGAATTCATCAATTACGAATTTCATGATACGGCTGTCAAAGTCTTGTCCTCCTAAATCTTACATTTGTAATTTGCAAAATCAAAAATCAACCTAAATGAGCATCACCAGTAACGGCCTTAACATCGAAATGTTCGTCTTTAATTTCAACAATGCTTATGTCGAGGGTACCTTAGATTTAAATTATTTTAGAATTCTAAAAAAGTCTGAAAACCTCCTCCAAAATCGAAAACAAGAAGTTTTGAATTTCCTAGTTTCTTCTTCTCATTATAAGCGATGGCAGCAGCCGTAGGTTCTTGCAACAAATATTTCAACCTCAGCCCAGATAATTCAATCGCCTTCTTGGTTGCCGCGATTTGATCAGAGTTGAACATCGCTGGCACAGTAACAACTGCTTCGATCACTTTTTGGCATGTGTATTTCTGAAAACTAAGAAAATAATCTGTATATGATGAATGTAAAAGAATAATATTTGAGTGTAGAACAAGAAACTAGTTTTCAGAATTTGTACGGTAAATATTATCTAGTCACTATTTTGCAATATTTTATAAAAATAAAAGAACTTACTTCTGCTTGAGATTTCAAATTCTTCAGAATTTCAGAGGAAACTTCCTCTGGTCGAATAAATCTTTCATTTGAAGTTCCTCTGTTCAAAATGTATCCAGCACAATTCTAAATTTCCTTAGTAATTTGGTTAAAAATGATTTTTTCTGCATTTTTGGTGTCTGCATTGAATGTCCATAATTGACGATTTTCAGCAATGGGCAAATCGTGTAAAACATGCCATCCAATCAAACGTTTTGAATCTGAAAAGTCTTAATTTCAATCAAATCAGACATATTCTAGAAGTTATTTTTTTGTATTAATATAATTTACGATTTCTTTGAGATTTTTGAATAGCACTGACAGGTTAACGATATGTGGATGCAAACATCATATTTTTACCGATTTTCCCTAAAATGATCTAAACATTTACCATAGAGAATATTCGTCATATCGGTGTTGCAATCCAAAGCTGGATTTCCAACCAGAATCTCGCCATCGCTAAATGCTATTACAGAAGGTAGGGTATTTCGACCTAAAATTGAATTTTTTTTCTCTTATTATAATTGGCGTATTTGAGAAATTTTACGGCTACAGTTTTTCAGAAGGTTTGATTTAAAACTAGAGCACAACTATTTTTCTTAGAAAATATGGAACGCTTGGAAACAGCAAAAGTGAAATCATGCAACTTTTCGAATAAATCCTTCATTCTACCATCATCATTATGAATCGCCACAGGTCGACCATCTTCAATCACGGAAACACACGAATATGTCGTTCCCAAGTCAATTCCGATATAGACCATTGTTATTCTTTAATTTTCTAAATAAAAAGAGAATAATGGTGTTCAATATTTTGCAAGAAAGAAAAATCTTATCATAAAATTAAGTTTTTGCAAATGATTAGGAATTAGAAATAAAAGAAGGGGTTTTAATTGGGTAAGCAATAATCCCAACTTCAAACTTTTCTTAAAACTCTAATTCAACCACTCCGAATTCCATTCAAAGTGGAGTTCCTCAGTCCTGATCCTGAGACTTCAATATCCTGATATTAAAGCATGGAGAAGACATGAATCCTGCATATATTTGCAAGTTACCTTTTTCAACCGATCATAAGCCATGGTGAGTGGGCATGGCCTGTGAACAATTGAAAAAAGTGATTTGCAAAATGTATGCAAGATTCACGTCCTTTCCATGCCTTAATAATAAAATAACTCATCAAAGAATCAATCGGATTCAAAAACTACAGTATCGATTTGCTTACCCCGTATTTCGCCGTTTTTATCAACAAGTAACGCACAAGGTAGTACAAATGAGACAAAAAATTTCTTCGGATAAAAAAGTTCAAAAAATTAAAAGTCTAAGGACCCCTTTTTGAGAAATAACGGGTCAAAGTTTGGGTCCCAAAATCTAATTTTATGGATCATATTCGGATTGGAGGATCTTTGCTTGAGTCTTATAAGGAGTTTTGCTTAAAACAATTTATCTGAAATGGTATAGTCGAAACAAAGATGTGAATTTATCGAGTTTGATAAATTTATGAAATTCCTAACAATGATACTGCAAATGTTGGCGAATATGTATTGGTTGGTGTAAAACGTACGCTTCGAAAGCGAAAAGATGGCCTGCTATTTTTCCATAACATAACTCAGAATTCCCATACTATTCAATCAATATTTCATATTCAAATATTGACTTTAGTGTAGTCGAATGATTGTCCCATTCTTATCATCGATAAAAATGATCAATTTAGTTTCTTCTTCATATAATTTCGATTGAAACTCCTAGGTATATGTATCGTCGTGTTGCATTTCTCATTTTCATGTTCATACTCTCTCATACCATTGAAATTAAGAGTATATTTATAAGACCCGAGCAGTCATTAAAGAAAACTCGAATTTCAGAAAGTCTGAAAACTCGTGATTTTCAAATTAGCATAGCTCTGCCCACTTATGGGGGCGGGGCCTTGTTTCCTCGATTTTGTGATTAGGACCCATCTCTATGGTCAAAATATGATTTGAAGGACTTATTCCCTTAATTATTTGAAAATTGAAACAAATAAAACTCCGTCAAAACTTTATAAACAACAAGGTTCTGTAACAAATTTCCGACTAAAATCAATAAATATTCAAGAAATTAAATAATTAACGGGTAATTAAGAGATGGTTAGTGATGAATAATTATAATCAGATTGACACAAAGTCAATAGAAACGAAGAACTACCCATAGCATATCAAGAATTAGGAAAAAATCGAGAAAAAATGAAAAAATAACTTCTCTTCAAAATTTTCAAGAAAAAAGAACCAGCAAATGGGAAAAAAACTTGAAAATGTTTCTTTTAGATTTTTTTCAGAAATTTTTAGATCTTTTAATTTTCCAGAAAAAACTAAAAATAATAAATGAAAAATAGAGATCAATAAAATCAAGAAAAAAGGAAAAAAAGTTGACTTAATAGAAGAAATAGAAAAAAAAACTAATAAAAATTAGGAATAAAAGAAAAATAAAAAGATCCTTGATTTACTGTTTGAGAGAGAGGAACTGGTTGAAGGGCGCGAGGAGAGGCGCGTCCAAATTCGTCGGGTTGAAGAGCTCAGTGCCGAGCGGCGCGATGAAACGCCACAACTCGTTCGTGTGCTGCAAACGTTTGCCTTCATTTTTACTTTAAAAAAAACCCGAAACAGCATAAAAACGATGATTTCTACAAAAATTTATGACGTTGAAACTATTAGAAAAGTGTCCCTTAAGATTCACAATTTTTGGTTGTTGAAATCATAAATTTCGAATCAAAATTAAAAGATATTGGCGAAAAGAATAAGTTTTTCGTTTTTTTAGAATTTCTGAAACATACAAAAATAAAAGAAACTGGTAAATCGAAAGAAAAAATCAAACCTCCAAGAAGAGCTGCCTGAATCGGCCGTGAATCCAGACGTACTCGGGCGTGTAGAAATCGATCTTCTTCTCCTCGCACTCCGCAGCGATCTCCGTCAAGTACACAGTGAATTTCTGCAAAGAACGTCGATTTTTGAAAAGTAGATATTTTTGCTAGGAAAAAGCTGATAAAATTCACTTATTCGTCTATTTACATGAAAAATCTCCCAAATAATTGATAATGCTGAATTTTAACAATGTTAAAGAGCGGATCATTGGTTTTTCATCAAATTTCAGATGTTTTTATGAGTTTTCTGAAACCAACATGAGAAAATATCAAAATGGAACTTTTGAAGAATTTCTTCCTCTAATTTTCATATGTAAACTTCAGACAATGCAGAACTCAGAACTAAGTCTCATAAAAATTATTTTTAAGTAACTGATTTGAAACGTACATGGAAAATGTCGAGGAAGAGGTTCTTTTGGAAGTCCCTGAGCGTCTCGTGCTTCTCCTTCAACTCGTTCAGTCGCTCCCTTGCAGCCTCTTTCGCGCTCGCAGCGAACAGCTCTTCGTCTTCCATCTAAAAATAAAAAAAGATAAATTTCAAAAATTTTGCTCTATTCTAGGATAAAAATTGTAAAAATAGACAAAATGATAGATTTATTTCAATCTAACAAAACAGGAGGGAAATGTTGTCAGTATTTATTTTCATATCATAGAAGAAAAATAGTTATGTTTTAGAAAATCAAATAAAACGATCAAATCCTAAGTACTGATATTTTCATTTCTCTAAATTAAAAGAAATCAAAGAGCAAAAAATGCTCGCCTGTTCATCTCCATCGCGGTCCCTGATTCTATTGTCCTTCGAGTTGAATTCCCTCTCTGCATCTTTGTACTCGCCTTCGACCTTGTTGATGTGACGAGACAGACGAGAGAGGGCAGTGTTCATCGTGTCGAACAGCCATTGCCTGCAAAATTTTGATTTTTGAAGTTTAGGAATTTTTAAAGCCTTAGGAAAATTTTGGGATTAAGGTTGAAACTAAGATTTTTTATTTGCCAACGAACTGAATCTTATCCAAATTCGTTTTCAAAATAAGTCACTAAGAAATTTGCTAGAATACGTGATGAAAAGAAACCTATTCAAGTCATTGTTTAGTGTATGAAGGGAAATGCCGACCTATTCATTTCATGTTTCATGTCGGCACTGAAGAGCCAGGAGAACACGACGGCACAGTCGAGCACCTGCATCTTCAGCATTTTGTCCACCACAACTTGGATTGTCTGAAAAAATGTTCGCTCTTTAATTTTTTAAAAGAAGTATTCATTATTAAAAACACATTGCAAAGGGAAAGACTAAGAAAGATTTTAAGAATCTTGAAACATATTCCAAAATAAGCCCAAAACAAATATTCCGATTATTTTATGAGAATTTTGCGGTGATAATTAGTCAGAAACCAGTTAAAAGATTCGTTTGGAAACCTGAGGATAGGTCTTCCAGCAAGCGTAGAGCGCCTGCAGCAAAACCAATTGGAGTTCGTCCCCGGCTTCGGAGACGGTTTTCAGAGTGTGGTGATATCTGAAAATTTTCATCTCTTTCTCAAACTTATCGATTTTTAAAACTTTTTTATTCTACAAACCTCGACAACGCCGCGAACACATGCGAGTACGTCTTGCAGCCGAGTTTCAGAAGGACCTAAAAATGTCTTTGAAATTAGCATTAGGGGATTTTTTCTCTATGATTTTAAAAATGTCGTTTCCTATCCATTAAACAAACATGTGTTCAGCAACTTATATGAAATTTTTTAAGTGTATCACAATAAATTTCAAAAATATCATTTAGGTTCCACATTTTCGATATAATAAATTCTAATCTTGTTGATACTTAATAGCGATAAAATACTCCATTTGCACAAAATTGCTGAAGCGTACCGAGAAAAAGATTCCGAAAGCGTCCCTTTCATAATCGCCCTCTGGTCCTTTCAGGGCCTCGAGCATTTGCTCGTCCGTGGCTTTGCTCTGAAACAGCTGCGAGAATTTGGACGCAGTCTCGAAGTACTCGTTGTCCGCTGAAAATTCCAATTATGTATTATCTTCCCCCCGAAGCATTCAGTATCCGCTAAAACTGAGATTTTTTCTCGAAATATTCAGTACCAGTGAAAAATTTGAATTTGATTTTTGTTTTACCATAAAAAGCGCAAACGAACATTAAGCGAAGGAAATCGTGGAATTTATAAAGGTAGTTTGAAACATCTTAAAATGATTTTTTCAAGATCATTTACTCCATATCAGTCTTTGCGAGATCAAAAGGGTCGATTAAATTAAATTTAAGTAAACTTCTTGTAATCAACATGAATTAGAAAAGATTAATCTCGGTTGAATATTTGCAGTGTAGTCTTGAAATTGATACACCCAAAAAAGGAAAGAATCGTAGATATCACTGTAACCTACATGAATATTCGAAATAGAAAGAAAAAACTGACGATCATCGAAAGTGTATCTTATTTCCGGCAGGGGCGGGAGATGAGGGCCGAAGTTGTCGGGGAGGAACTCCTTGAGTCTGTCGTAGTAGGACAGACGAAGGCATTTCTCGATGATCTCCTTCGTGAAGATGTGCTTCGGGTCGAATGCGCTCGCCTGGAACATTTTTTCCTTTATTTATTTAAATTTTCTTCAAAGAATAGAAAAAGAATCTGAAGATTATTGAAACTGACCGCCAAGCTGCCGTACCAGTCTTCCCACGACCAGCGATACTGGAAGTTGGACAGATGGAAACTGAACCAGTCCACCACTCTGAAATTGAGAAAAATGACAATTATTTTCTCTCTATATATGTATAAGCAATTGGTCGTTCAGCAACTAAAAGTTTTGTAAGAAGATTTTTGCAATTTTTAGAAGCCTACATATTTTGAAGATGAATATTTGGTTTTTCAGCTCTAATGTCTTAGAAAATGAACAAATGTCTCACTTTAACAAAACATCTGTAGATTCTTTGAAACATACAAAATCTACATGAACCTTTTCTTACAGAATGAGCATTACTCACTGTACTTTCATGATTTTTGAGACTCCATTCATACAGTAACCTTTTTTATTAAAATATGGTCCGCGTCCTACCGTAATCCTTCCTTATTATTCTAATTTGAGTCCCACCCACCTGTCAATGATGATCGGCTGCATGGTGTCGGCGCGCTGATAGACGAGTTCGATAGCCTGCGCGAGGGCGAATGGGAACGACTTCGGCAACAATTTACACAGCTCAAGGAGGAGGGAGTCTGAAGATAGAAGATTACTGTAATTTGTATGTTTCAAAAATAGATCATGTTATCTTAGAATTTGGAATTTCAATCGATCGGTAATCGTCAATGATTGAATATTTTTCGAGAAATTGAAATTCTATGTTTTAAAAATAGGACATTTAGACTCAAACATATAAAACTTGGATTGGTTGATTATCAGTAGGGCATATTGTCAAAGATTGCACTCATATGTTTCAAATGAGATATATATTGATTCTTCAAAAACAGATTATCAATTTTATCGAAAATTATAACAAAAAATATCTATGTTTCAAAGAATGCATATTTTAATGCAGTCTAGCTTATCGTTAATTAACAAACGGCATTCTAATAAAAGTCCTTACGATAGAAGATTTGTGGCAGAGGGGCGCTGGGGAGCTTGAACATTTGGGAGAGCACAACTTCAAGGATCATATAGGCGATCGGCACGTTCGTCGCCGTCTCCGCGTACTGCGCCAATTCCTTCGCACTCAAAATTCAGGTTTATTCAAAATTGCATTCAAGAACAAATTTTTCCTATCGTATTAGCTTTTTCAGAAATTCTTTTGAAAATGAAAGCCGTTTCATCTTATAAATGTTCTGATTTTATACTTTTTTTCCTAAAAGTTCAAATTAATTTGCTTTTTCTTCGTTTTACAAATAAATTTCAACAACTATATTCCCTTCTTTTTAGATTTTTCTGAAATAAAAATTGTCGTTTAAAATCTGTTTCAAAGAATTGCTTTTATAAATCAAAGAATTTAGAAAAGATAATAGTTAGTGAGTTTAGATATAAAAATAGTATCCTCACCAAGATTTCTTATCCAAATGTCGTCCATTATTCTCGATGATCCAGCGAATTTCCTCCTCGATCAAGAAGCGCTCGATTGCACGGTGACCAGGCAGGACTGGGCCCTGGAATTCGAATTTCGATGTCAAATCTATCTTTTTTTTTATCTTATTTGAAAAAAAACCTAAGGTGAAAACTAAACTAAAATTGATTGAAAAATCACTAAAAGAAGGCGTTTTGAAACATATCCATAAATTCTCTTCGAAAATTTATAGAATTCCCGTCTAATTATCGTAAACTTGGTCAAGTAGCACGGCTTGAAAATTGGTCATTTTATCTAAAACTAATTTTTGGAACCTACATCATCCGGGCAATCAGCGTAGTCGAACAGCCGAAATACCACATACGGGAATGGATATTGGCTCTCCTCGCGATGCACGGGCGCCGAGAAACTGAAGTAATTAATATGGTTAATTAAACCAATTAGTTAATCCTAATTATCTCGACTTACGCGGGGAGATTGTGTTGAAGGGCGTCTTGGAGAACAGACTCGAAAGCCAGATGATGTCGGGGAATGTGGAGCTCTTTCCAGTTGTCTTCCTGAAAATTCATTGTGATTATCGTTAGTCCAAAACAAGAGCAGTAAAAGAAAATTTTTAAATTTATCGAAATAGATTGCTTGAAACATAACAAAAATAGGTGGTTTTTTAAGAAAAGTTTTTAAAAATAGGAAAAAAAACGCAAACCTTGAGTTTATTGATCTGCGCCCATAGACAGTCCAAATAGTCCTCCTGCTCGTGGATCACCGTCACCTCGCCGCGCGAACACCATACTTGGATTAGCTGGAAATTCATGTTTTTTTAAATCCTTAAATTTGTAAGTTTCAGGAAATTAATACTTTCAAAAGTTCGTCATAAAGTCAGTTGAGTCGGGAAAAGTGCGTTTATAATTTCTAAAATTAAAAGAGAAGCACATTTCGATGTGTTTCAAGAAACTTTTTCTTTTTTCAAAAACTCAACAAGGTCAGCCATTTTTGAGCTATGTGGTCACTCAATGTCAATTTTTGGAAGAAAAATTTCGAGAATTGAAGTATTTAAAACCCGAACCGGCAAATATTCCCTCTTCCTGGTGTCCTGGATGTAGTTCTTGATGCCCTCGAGAATGTTGTTCAATTCGTCCGGCTTCTTCTCCTTCAGCTCGGAGCCGATCCAGGGCAGTGCGTGCAGAATCGCGTAGATCAGCCAGTCGATGCGAACCTGCAAAACTCGATTTTCCATATTTATTATTCGCAGTAATATCAATTCGAATCGAGCTTTCCAAGTAAAGTAGAAAAATCGAAACATACATTTAAAATTAAATATGTCCAAATATTGCAACATATTATATAAAGATCAAAACAAAAGGTACATCATTTCGAAGGAAATTTCCAAAGTTAATGGTTAGATTGAAACATAGGTTTTCAATATTCCTTTTCCTAAAACCAGGTTTGCAATAATTCTCTAGCAAATTTTTGTGATTCTACATTCTTTGAAACATACTATATTTTAGAATACGTTTTTAATTATTATTTTAAAATTAATATGTAACATGCCAACAATATTGAATGAGAAACTGGATAGAGTTTAACATTTTTTTGAAACACATCTTTCAAAATGCAATTTGCCAACCTGCGGAACGTCCTTCTCCTCGAAGACCAATTGGAGCATGGACTCGATGAATTCGACGATCGAGTTCAGCGTCAGCACACGCGAGTTTCCGAGGTCGCATAGGAACAGGATCTGCGAAACATTATTTTTAATTTGTAAGTTGTATGAAGTTGAGCTTAACAAATACGTGTTGAAAATGCGGCAGATAAACATATTTTGAATCTTATCTTGAACATTTTTATCTGATAAAATACTTTTCAAGGATTTTTTAACAACCTTCCTAATATTGAACTTGCACAAATAGTACAATAATAAACCCAAATTGAAACTTACTTCGTTTTTTGGTAATGTTATTTTTAATGAGAAAAAAACCTACGACATTGAGTGCCGCGTTGAAGTCGCCGGAGTCTAGTTTATCCTGGAGAATTTGGGTCAGCTTTTCGACGATCTGAAATAAAGAAAGTAATATTTTTAAAAATGAAAATTTCAGACCTCGCCCCCAAAGTTGAAATTCCTCGCGTTCAGAATGCCGACCACCGTCGAGTAGATCGTCAGCTTTTCAGGCAGATAAACGACGCTGAAATTCAAAAATTAAAAAAATGAAAATCCATATAGATGTTTTAATTTCAACAATTTATACGTTCGACGCAGAGCATAATCA
The DNA here is from genome assembly GCA_964036155.1 of Diploscapter coronatus. Classification (NCBI taxonomy): domain Eukaryota; kingdom Metazoa; phylum Nematoda; class Chromadorea; order Rhabditida; family Rhabditidae; genus Diploscapter; species Diploscapter coronatus. The sequence goes on from OZ038422.1 coordinate 10,388,657, forward strand.
ACGGTTCAAAATGCGTGATTTTAGCCAAATTTTGAATCTTATATGACTCAAAGGTTTCTTTGCCAAAAATAAGAAAAATCAGGCATCTTACCAGCCGGCCATGATCTCGATGATGTTTGATCTGTAATTCTCCATGTACTGATCCAACACGTTGCACAGCTTTTCCAGATTGTTTTCCAGGGAAGCGCCGTCTTCCTGGAAAAATAAAAGAAAATAAAAATGAAAAAAGTGAAAGAATAGTAAAAGTGAGCAATAAAAATAAAAATGTTTCTTTTAAAATCCACCTTATCTCCGACCCGACTGATCACGTCCTCGAGTTTCCTCTGCACCTCGTCCACTCCCGGCGGCGCTCGCCTTCTTTTAGCGTCAACCCCTCCATCGTCATCTTAATTTGAGAACTTACTCTTGAAAAAGTAAGATTCGATAAGTTATGATTTTTCGAAATCTTTATTTTGAAATAAATGGCAAACGTCGAGTTTTTAATTAGCATACCGTGATCCTCATGCCGGCGACGCATACCAAGATTGCTCATCTTCAGATGCCTGCAAAGTCGAGGAAATTAGGAAAAATCGAAAAAAAACGAAGGAAGTTAGAAAATTTAAATTTCGAGCGACAAACTGGTGAAGAATGACGAGTAAATGCAACGCGATGAGCGAAAGAAAGAAAGAGGATGAAAAGGTAGGGAAAATGCTGAAAGATCGATTTTCCAGGGTTTTCAAACCCAATTTTTGAACAGAAAACATAGAAAACAAAAGAGCTTTATTTAAAAAAAATACTAAAATGAGAACTAAAATCAAGTCCTTTTTCCCGCGATGAAGTCCTTTGGCAAAATTAGATAGAGGGTTACTGTGGTTTTCTGTTTTGTGTTGAAAAAACTTTCGTCGACTAAAAACACGTAAAATGTTTATTTAAACTGAAGACCAATAACTTAAGTAGCTTTAGCAGAGGTAACTTTCTCGCTTTTCTGTTGTTCGTTTTTATTGTCTTCTTGAGTATCATCATCTAGGTAATCTGCGTTAACGCCTCCACGCTTTCTAAAAGTAAAAAATCAACGAAAAGTAGAAAAATTTATTAAAATTAAAATTCATGATGAATTAATAAAAGTGGTTTTATTAAAATTTTAGGGATGAATAAAGATGTTTCTACAAATTTTGATATCCTGAGGTCGCTCACTTTCGGGACACGATCAGTTCGCGCTCTTCCTTGGCGAAGATCGTTTCCAGATTCAGGATTCCTAAATACAGTATTCATGAAAATGGGTTGCGATATTTTTTTTATAACTTTTCTAAATCGATTTTCAACAAATATTTATGTTCCGGGAAAACTCGTAAAAACTTATTGTAAAGCATATTAAAATTTTATGCCATTGGTTATCGTCACAAATTGAAAGAGTTAGTCAAATTCTAAAACTCACCGATATCGAAGGTCTTCTTTGGGACTTGGCCCTCGGTGATGTAGGATTTCGGCAGGGCGAATTTCACCTTTCTCATGCCAGGCTTGATACCATCGTCACAAATGAAAATAAAAAACTTTAAAGATAATCTTAAAAAGTATTTTTTAAAATTGGAAAAAAAAAACCTACTCGTGGTAAACCTTGAAGACGGGGTCACTGAAATTAGATTTGTGAAAAAAATTAAAGATAGACAATTTTACATGGGGGTCAATTCAGCAGTGCCGCCCTTCAGGTTGAACTCGCCGTTTCCATCGGTGTAGCCCTGGTCGAGAAGATCATCCTACAAATTAGAGTAAAAGAAGAACTTTTGAAATGTTAGATTTTGAAAAACTTACCGGATCGGGGCCGGAGTCCTCTGAAAATAATAAATTTTGTAGCCAATTATAGTCTCTTTTGTTACGGTTTACTAAAGGTTTTGAAAACTTTTCGAAAAGGTTGTACTTCATGAAGATCAACCTTACTAATTGAGAAAAATTCTAGATAAATATGTTTTTTTTTTCAAATCAAATTCAAGCCTTGCCTTCCCAGAGCTTGACTCGGACGTTGCTGGCCGGCTTGGAACCACAGAGCAGCTTGCCGTGGATGGCGATCGACTGGTCGCGCATGGCGAGGGTCATACCGAAGAGGGCAAGAGCTAGCACCGTAATTCTCAGCATTCTGAAAATTAGTCGGAAAATCAGACAAAGATCTTTTCAACGAAGAATGAAATGTGCAAATGATAAAACATAAAGTAGAGAAAGTAGTAATTTTAGGAAAATAGGGAAAAATGCTTGAAATAAAATACAATTAGATCAAAAGGAGTAAAAATAAATAGGATAAAATAAACGACTAAAGAGCCCAAACTCCATTTGACTTCTGATAAACGATAATCACTCGCTTCGAAATTTTAGCTTTTATAGAGATGGCATCCCTATGTTTGTTGTTTCTTTCGTACCTCCTTATTTTCAGCGCTATTTTCGAACGGTTTGGTTTTGGCAGAATGAAAAATAAACAATTTTTGCCTTTGAGGGAGTAATCAGTTAGAAATAGCATGGAAAATAAGAGAAAAGGAAAAGACGATACGGAAAAATAGGTGTGATAAATTCAAAATAAACCACGGACCAATGATTCAAAACGGTCAGGGGAATTTGATAGCTTTGGTATCAGATCAGTTCAAAACGATAAACAATCAGTGAAATAGCAATGAAGTGATAAATTCACATAGTACCAAAGGACACTCGCCCCCGCTTGATATTTCGTGTGCGAAAACAGTACGAGTCGACTAAAGCTGTGACTCAGAAAAATGTCAATTTTACAGTGTCCAAAACTCCTAAAATAATAAACGCGGTCCTTACATGATAAAGAATAGCTCTGAAGACCGATTGGCATAAGTTATGGTCTACTTTTCATATTTTTGATTTTTTTACTTGGCGAAGATCAGTTTTAATTTAATAAAAAAGGTTTTCTTTAAAAAATCTTGATAGACCAAAGTTTACTTTTTTCATTTTTCATTCATGTTCTGCATAAATCTTCACCAAGCTCTTGAACTTTTATGAGAATTCCTTATTCCAAATTCCGTCTGAAAATGTTCTCCCAAAGTCCCGCTGCTTATTATTTCCAGCTTCCCTGAGACAAGCCCCATAAGTGGGTGTGTATCTATCGGGGCTAGCCACGCCCACTTTTGGGATAAAGCCTACCCCATTCTTTAACCTTACTCTCATTATGGAACCACCTTTCAAGGAAGGCAGTTCTAATTATCCCAGAGTTAATTAGGCAACTATTCAAACTCAATTGGCTAATTACCGATGGACCAATTACTCGTATTCTGGAGCATTCTTGACTTTTTTATTTTGAATATTTGTAAGTCGTAAAACAAATAACTTGCGTAATTAAAGCTGGAAATTTTCACCAAATGGCAAATTTTCTCAAACTTATGTGAAAATTGAATAAATTTTGAATGTTTTCGAGGTATTTTTTTCGTATACTTAAAGAAACCAAATGAAATCACTTATCGAGAAAAAATTTGCTTTACTTATAAAAAATCTTGAAACTTACTCAAAAATTTCTAAAACAAACGTCCCATTATCTGCTATTACACCATTTAGCACCCTCTAGCAAGCTCTTCATTCATTAATTTGCTCATCACTTCATTAACCGAATCATAAGTGGCTTAGACTGACCCATACTCCTTAACTTATGACGCCTAAATTTAAGGAGGACTTCACATATACCATCCTAGATTCCTCGCCTATCCTTAACCATTAAAGACAAAAATAGGATATGACATCCTAGCCTGTTTTCTTTTTCTATCTTTTAACATTGGGTCAGTGGTTGAAGTGAAAAGATTCAGATTTATTTAGGCCTTTTTCTCGGGGGAGTTTGCGTTGAATACGCGCTAACGATGCGCAAAATAGGATCAGCGTGAAAAATCATCCTGGTTTCATAAAAGGGGAAACACCCCCTTGGCTATCCAGAGAAATCTTCATCCCGACCTAGAAATCCCCTAGAAAGCTCAATTTTACTCTTAAACCCCACTATTTCTGACTTCCGGTCAGCAAAATTTACGATAAGCCCTGATTTCCGACGTTCCAAAGGCCCGAATTTGGACTTTCCGAGAATTTATTAGTCGGAGATTTTTGGCAATTTTGATATGCCAGATTCCACCCTACTAATGTTTCCGACGATTTTATGCAACCTGTTCAATGGTAGGTTTCAAAATGTTGGAAAAGTCAAGGAGTTTTTGCTAAATACTAGTGTACGAACGGTGATTATTAGCTAGAAGTAAATCAATATGGTTCAGTCTCAATTATATACTTTTCAAAAATTCTATGAAACGCTATACATTTAACTTCTAACTGAACGCTTTATTTCTAAAGTAACGAAATTTCGCTATACCTAACCTTTTCACTTTTAAGATTTAGAAGTCTCTGAATTCAGCGAAAGTCTCAAATAATTGTGCCGAAAGATATTTTCGCTAATTACACTTTCAAAAAAGCGTTCAAAACACTGCGAACTTTCCAGTTTTCTTTCAAACTTTTCCATGAAAATATATAATTCCAGTGATGCGTGGGGATGAATTTCCTTATTTCGTCATTATTTACTTTTCATTTTGTTTTCCCGTATTCATGCATGAAAAATTACTGAACGAAATTTGCGAAATTGTCAATATTGAATCATAAAAATATCCAAATTTAGAATAGTAACGTTTCTCATGGAAAACTTCATACTTGATATGTTCAATTTTTCTCGTTTTCGGATAAAAATAACATTCTTTTTCAAAATGAGTAATTTCTCTAAAAACGGATTTTACAAATCTTCTCGTTTTTTATCGCCTTGGTCAATTCTCTTAAATCTGGCGCAAAAATGTGCGTGTGGCATTTTATGGCTTGTGGCAATTCAACTGGATTGGGAAAATAGGAGAAAATGAAAAAATAGCTGGGGAGTGTTTTTGTTGAAGATCAGTTTTTATAGGTATAACACCACAATCGCTCACTAAAAGATTAAAGCAGAATTCATAATAATAGATTTTTGAATCTTCTAAAAACAAAAATGTTTAAAAATGATCAATTTTCAGTATGCACTCGCGACATACCGCCCTCTATTATGAAGGAGTCCATGAGCGGCACCGTAGCTTTGATGGGTCAGGACGTGGAAATGACCTGTCGGGTCGAGAATCTCGGAAAGCATATGGTAAGGGGTCTTGTATTTTCTAAAATCTAAGAATAGAAGGACCCCTCAAAATGTTAGAGAAAAAATAAAGAAATCTGAACCTTTATAATTTTAGATTGCATTTATCCGAAGTGGCAGTCCACCTAGGCTAATCTCGTTCGATGAAAAGGTAAGCTGCTGACATTTTTGAGACAAATTTGGAGGTTTAGATTTTCCGAAATCGAGAAAAATACGAGCTCCGGCCGCATAGCGGTGATAGTGGGAACGATTGGGTGTTGACGATCAGGAATATTCAGGTTGGTTTCAGAATGAAATTTATGTCTTTGTGATGTTTTCTTTAAATTACTCGTCTGGTGGAGGATGAAAGAGAAGTATTAATTAAATCAAAAATATTTATGTAAGTTTCAGGAAAATTCTTAAATTATGCTAAATTTAGCTTCACTAAATTATGCGAGAGAATATAGTGAAATTTAAACAATTTTAGGAGTCGGACCACGGAAATTACTCGTGTCAGATAAATACCGATCCAGTCACCATAAAAACCGGATATTTAGAGGTTAAAGGTAGTGGTTTTATCCTAAACCTCATTTTTCCCTAAATTTGGATCTCATTTATTTTTTCCTCTTTAATTTCGGAGTTCCTTTAGCCGAACTCATTTAGCCTAGAGCAATTTAGAGTCTAGCGCAGTTGCAGAGATTTATGATGAAAATAGAGTGAGGAAATTCGAGTTAGAGAAGAAGAAAGAAGAGAAATAGTGCGAAGAAATGGAAGGGAAGAGGAATAGATAAAGCTCAAATTTGCATCTCTTAATAGGAATCTATGAGGGTTGGTGTAACCATATGAAAGTTGAGGATTAGGAAGTGAAAATTAGGGGCAAGAGCTAAACAAATAATGGTTTTTACCTAATATCTGCATAAACGACAATTTTTAAAAAATATTTTTTCATTTACTTCCTAGAAAATCGATATTTCTGAATACTTCCATGTTCAAATTTAGAACATTCTAGCTCCTTGAAAGTCGAAAAATCAAATTAACTTTCCTTTCAAAAGATGGATATTCTTGCTAGTACGCATTCGAATAATTCTCTCCCGCTGGGTTAATTGCTTTGCGCGGTTTCGGGTTTTGGCAAAAAGAAAGGGCCAGTCGGCCAACCCACTGAGCCATTGAACCATGCGCTGGTGGCCTAGTGACAACAGGTTCGAATAATTATTATGTGATTGAAAAAGGTTATGCTAATTATCCACTGACCGACAATGGGATAAAGGCTTCGAACGAAATTGCCCAAATAAGTATAGGTCATTCGACACTTTACACTATTGTTACATTATTGTGCAGTTGCGTGCGCGCGCTTCGACAAAATATGCAACTTAGTGGGGAATATGGAAGTTCGGAAAAATTAAGAATGAACAAGGGAAAGATTCAATTCTTGAGGAATGTCAGTAGAAAAACTTTGTTCTGAGGCCTATCAAATCCGAAAACAATTTTGAAAAAATCTAAATTCAACAATTTCAGTTCCTCCCTCGGTGCATCGGTCCACCCCATCCGCTGTCGAAGTTCGTGAAGGCCACAATGTCTCTCTGCACTGTCGAGCGCAAGGCAACCCTCAGCCCACGGTCATTTGGCGACGCCAAGACCGGCAGATCATACGATACAATGGAGCTACGGGGTTTGGAGGTAAGCGTGGTTTTTTTTTCTATTTAAATTCTATATGTTTCCAAAATATGGCTTAATAACTATTCGCAAAAATGCATCAATCGTCGGCAAAAAACAGATTTTATCTAATATTAATAAAGTAACCAATTTCTAATAGCTATTTTGTTGTTCATTTTAAAAATAATCAAATTATCGAAATCCTCAAACTTGCCCGAAACGATACCCCTGCCATTTCCTTCCGATCCATCATGCCTCTTGCCATATTTGCTGTTGTAACCTAACCCTCAAGCGCACTTTGTCTCTGCTCCATCAATCTTATTCCTTCCCAAATCTGTTCGCTCTATGGCTAATTTTGCCCTATCGTTTCGCATTTCAGCCAACTTGCAACACGGAGTCGATTTCAAACAAATTCTAATGGATACCGTGAGAATGTTGGGGTGTATTTTCGGGTATCAAAATTATGTCATGTTCAAAATTTTGAGAAATTCATAATGATGGTTAATTACCTACATATCTGGGGAAAGACAAGATTTTTTTTAAAATACCGGGCCGAAAAACACTAAGCGTGCAATCTAATTCCAAAATTTAGCACTAAAGTTCCTTCTTTCCCTTACATTGCAAACATTGACATGAAAAATTACCGTACATCGCGAAGCGAGCATTTACAATGCCATTATTCGCTGTAGCAGCAGTTTTAAAGGAAAATTTCGATGCTAAATTCTAGAATTAGGGTATACGTTTAACGTTTTTGACCTAATATTCGTAATCGGCATGCTCGAATTTACTTCTCCTGTAAAAATGAAGCGAATCCGTGGGTAACACACTGATCGTTTCCCTCGTCGGTAGATTGATGAAATTTGAGATTTCCAAAAAATCATCCAATTCTATTTTTTATGTTTCATCATCAAAAAGGACCAAACATGACATAACTTCCTTTTCTATCGTGGGAAAATATTATTTTAGGGGTTACGTCGAAAATAATCGAGTGGTTGTGCTAATGTCTGGGAAGTGTGCAAATCCTTACCATATGCTAGATCCTCGAGAAGTCAAGGAAGGGAGAAAAATGCCGTCTTATTTTTCTTTCCGACTCTCTCAATTTCTATTCTATTTCTCACTTTCTATATCTTTAACCCTCTAAATTTTTCGTCACTACTTCCCAATCTCTAAAGCGCCATATCATAATTGCCAGCGGAAGAGTAAAGACAGAAATAGTCCTAGCTCAAAAGAGAGGGAAAAGAGAAAGAGCTGCAACTGTCAAGAAGCTTCAAAGACACGGGGTCACTCAAGGAGAGGAGGGAAAATCATCAACCTAATAAGGAATAAGAAAGAAAGGGATTTTAATTACGCCAGCCTGCCTTAGATTTCCATATTTTAACATGAGATGATAGAATTAAAGAAAAAAAACATAAATCAAGAGAAAATTACGACTGAAAAATCAGATAACAAAAAAAATTCAAAATTTTTATCAAAAATCATACATAATTCTACCTAAAATTGCAAAGAGTTGATCATTTTGATAATAAACCCAAAGTTTAGCCTCGATCGTCCAAGGACCGACCCTGAACCTGACGAAAGTCTCCCGAAAGCACATGAGCGAATACGTCTGCGTAGCGAGCAATGGAATTCCACCCGATGAATCTTGGACCGTCAAGTTGCTCGTTACTTGTGAGTCTTGTTAATAGGTTTTAAAGTTCCCGTAAATACTAAAATGTGTTAGAAAACATGATTTCTCGTAAGGATTCTTAAAAAATATATATCTAATTTTCTTCAAAAATACAGTATTTCGAAAAGAAATCATTAAAATTTTGTCCAGTTTCAAAATAGCATAAATCTACCTCCGAAAAAGCTACTATATTATGTCGCGTTTTGAGGAGAAATAAACAAACAAGTTCAAATCAAAAGAGAATTCACAATTTCAAGAAGCAAGTGTTAAAATTTAAATATTCAATTGGGTTGTTCTGTATCCTTTTTTAATTATAAATCATATTTTCAAAAATCTTCAATTTGCAGTCCCACCCCTGGTCCAGCCTAAAGAGCCGGTTATCAAGGGCAGCGTCGGGTCGATGGTCCGATTGGTGTGCACCGCGGAGTCCTGGCCACGACCCGACGTCACCTGGGAAAAAGACGGAAACCCCCTGTTCGACTCGAATCATTATGCTACGGTAAGGAAAGCTTTCATTGTAATCTACGAGATATAACGAAGATAAAACTAGAAATTGGTCAAAAATTTCCTATTCAATTGGTTTTTGAAACATAACCTAATAGCGAAACTTTGCGTTTCTGTAGAAAGTCATGCTGATCAGCGTTTCATGAAACAACGCAAATGCTTTCGAATTTAATTAGAGAAATTTTTAAAACCTAAACAGAATTATTTTCAAATGAATCACCAAATGAATTTTTAGTCTCAAACCGTTTCCGGCCACTACCATTCGGTCCACGTGTTGGAGATTCGAAAATTAGAGCCGCACCATTACGGCGCTTATCGATGCGTAGCGAAAAACGACAACGGAATGCACTACGCAGATATAGATTTGAAGCGTAAGTGAAAAATTGATTTTTTTTCTAAACTTACCCACTTTCTTTTTTCATCAGCATATTTCTGTAAAAAAAAAGTAGCTAAACTTCAAAGTAGGTAAAAATTACTCTTAGAACATTTATCCTGTTCTCTCAAATTTTATCTGTAAAGTTCATCAATTTTAAAAACGAAATAGTGCTGATAAAAATGGGCACCCCTAATCAGAAACTTAGGAAAAGCGAAAATTCTAAAGTGTCGAATTTTAGCCACCGAAAAAGACTTCCAATACACGAATGTGATTCCAGAAGGTATGACTTGTTTTGAAAATTAGGATTTTAGAATGTTTGGCGTGAAATGGTTTGCATAGGTTCAAAATATTCTGTTTGGATAAGTTTCACAAATTCATAAGTCACCTGCACCGCTAATTCGGTTAATGTATTAACCTGTCTAGTAATGATATTCTTGGAGTTTACAACAAGAGACAAATTGCCACATTTAAATTTAGTGAAAGTTACCATATCTGACTGTCTAATTCGAAATCGTTCCTTTCATGAAAACCTATCTGATTTTTGCATGAGTGTGCTTATCACCTAATCACTAACCCCTCTTGTGTTACACCCAAATTAGGTAGCGGTCGTGATGCACCCTCCTCACTCGATGATGAAGATAGCCATATAGGGCCTGCACCCGAACGGGCTGATCGTGATGGACTGGAGGAGCGCACCCGTCAGCTACAACCCAGAACTACGTCCACAGAACATGTCGTCAGGCATATTCCAGGTAAGATATGCTAATTTCATAAGTTTAAATAGCATGGAAGTGGGAAAGAAATTGAAATTTTGTTCAAGTTTTTGGAAAAAATATTTTGTGGCATGAAAACGGAAGGTTTTGAAAGAATGAAATATTGTACATGGATACAGGTTGTACTGAAACTAGCATGTAACATGCAAAACGAAGGATTGTTAAACATATTTGTTGATAACAAAAGAGATACTATGAAAATTGTTTTACGGCAAATTTAAACAAAAATTTGATGAATTTAGAACTTCGCTCGGGCCAGGACGATTTTGGAAGTCAAACTTTGTGCCTATCGAGTTACCTAACGCTCCAATTCTTCGTAGCCCTGCTTTATTTTACTATAATTTAATCTTTTCTCAACTAAAAAGATCCCAAAATGATACCGGTATTTCATGATTTATCATTTTTTCGAGCTTAAGGAATTCGGTCCTAAAATTTACACCAGCCAATTTTTAGAGCTACTTTATCGCGTAATTAAAAATAGGCCCGGATTTTTCGAGTTTTTATGATCAACTAACCAAAATGTGTTCACTTATTTCTTCACATCAAGGTTTTAGCAATAAAATTCAAATTTTTTTCGTCTTGATAATCTCAAAATAAGGGTACTTGAGCTCTACTTCCTAATTTTTTGGCAAAAAATCTTAAGTGTGCGAGTGCTGACTCGTGAATGAAAAGCAAACAAAAAGTGCCCCGCTAACCCCTACACTACTACTAAGGCTAATTCATCATGCCCAAACATTTGTAAAAAAAAATTTCTTTATCGAATATTTTTCTCAAAAATTCTTGGGTTCAACAATTGTCATGATCACAAAATTTGAATGGATAAGTATTTTTTGTTTACCATTACACTACCCGTTTTTATCTTTGATAAACGCTGATTTTACATGAGATAATAAATATTGCAATAAAGCTACAGAATTGAATAGAAAATGCATGATTTTTTGAAAATTTTAAGAGGCCAAAATTAGGATAAAAAGAAAAAAAAACTTAATATTTTGAAAAGAAAATCCGAGACTAAGAAAATTTACTCCTCCTTTTCGTCAATCTTTCCGGTCCCTTTGAATTTCGCTTCGAAAAGCGCATTCACCTGATCGTCCTCGTTCGGTTCATCTTCACCAATCGGCGCACCGTCTGGCGAGAGGGCGGGTGCGATGGCGCAGGCCAGAGCCGTGTTCCAGATGGGCATGATCAGGACGGTCAACAGAGGGAGCATGTTCGAGCCGTACAGCATCTGGAGACGCAGCAGGTCGGAAACAGTCGAGGGCAACTGCAAAGGACTTGTTTTTCGAATACTTCTAATTTACTAATTTTAATTTTAAAAAACTTTTCAATGAAGAAAAGATTTTGAAACTAGAACATTTTAGAAGACTTCCAGTGAACGCTTGATGAAGCATGAAAACTTGAAATTTCAAAAGACGAATGCTATATTTGAAATGTTTTCAATAAGTTTCAAAATATTCCTTTAGACAAACTGAAAGAAACTAAATCGATAGAGGGAATTTGAAAAAGAATTAAAAAAAAAAAAAAGTGCTCACATCCTTGAACTCGATCTTCGCCAAATAGGGCGTCTGTCCGAAATAGCGAGTTCCGTACTGCGAAACGACGAGCAACAGGACAAAGGGTTGGGCGGCCAGCACGAAAAACACGCGGAGTATGCGTCTGAAAATTGTGTTTATTCATTTCGAAAAATAAATATGCTTCAAAATTTCTAATACTCGGTTTTGAAAGATTTCTATAATTTGCTTGCTGTTATTCAAGTACTGAAATTTAAAAGTTTTGTTACAGCATTCGATCAATTTCTTCAAAAATCAGATATGTTTAAAAATTTTTAAAGAAGAATATCTTGAAAATCTGATATTTGGCGATCCGTTGTTTTAAAAAATCATGTGATTAAATGAAATGTAGCAATTCTATCTGCTATTTTTCATCTTATTTTCTCCCAAAATACCACACTCAATTCATAAATTCACTAGCACTTTCCGCATTTTGTTACATGAAGCTACTGAGATCTAAACTAGAAGATCAAACTCACAAAAGGAAGACGACTTTCATCGTAAGCATTTCGTAGATTCGCAGAGTTGCTACGTAAACGACGGGTGTCGCGATGATCGAAAATGCTAGGGCCTGAAATTTAATAGTCATAAAATAAATAAACTTTAGGAAGAATTATATTTCTCAAAATACTTAAATTTTTAAAGAAAAAAACGATTTTATAGAGAATTTTCTTCTTGAAGCTTACCTGAGAAAAGTTGGTGAGTGCCAAACTCGCCGCTAGCAAAGCCGTCTCAGTCAAAATGTAGACACGCATCGGTTGAATCTCGTCGCGCTGGGGTCTGAAAATAAACATAAATTTGAAATTGATTTATACAGAACTAAAAACCATGAGTTGGATAAAAATACTCGAATTTCTTAAATTTTTGAGACTTATCCATTTAGTTTTAAAATAGTAAGATTTTGGATCTGGTAAGATGTTGTATTATCTGTGTGGTAATTGGAAAAGTAATATTTAAATTGTAGAAATCTCTGAAGCTTATTTAATTAAGAAAAAACTTACCTCATCAAAATCCCAGTGGGCATGGAAATGAGCCCGAGCAGAATGGTCGAGTCGCGAATGATCGTCGAAGGGGCGCCGAGATTTTCAAAGTACCTGAATTTTTTCATGCTCTTCCCGAAGACAAAGATTTTCCCTACCAATAGCTGACGATCCAAACCGATAGCCCGTAGAAGTGGAATAGACACCAGGTGGGAGGCACTTGAAAAGTGATACACATGTTGTGAAGGTACTCGTATAGAATCTGGAAAGAATCAAATATGTTTCCGATAACAACGATTCGTTTGTTTCAATAGCATGCCAAATTAGTAGTATAGTAGAGCTTGTGACAAGATTGCAAATATAAATGTGATATTTAAAACTCCGAATGCAGATGTTTTAAAGATAATAAAAGAGTTAGATTGATTCGAAGAAAATCGTCGAGCTTGAAATTCTTTGAAACCTACGAAAATAAGCAACGGCACGACGAAAATGACAACCATCGGGTAGAAATAGGCGATCGAGATGAAGTGGTTCGAGGAGAGCATCACATACCTGAGACAATTGTGAAACATAGCTTTCTTTCATCTTTTCATGGAAAAAACTTATAGTAATTCTAATTTTAAATCCGAGAGCAAATTTTGTGGTTTTATTCAAAATATTAGAAAGATAAAGGGTTTCACAAATTTGTGATTTTGGTGAAAGTAATTTGAATCGCATGACTTTACTGATAATTTTCAGTTCTAACAAGTTGTAGGAAAAGCTCGAAACCTACATGAAATAGCTCTGATGGAGTCGTTCATGGGCTACGTTGAGTGAGCGCGCGATGCCCTCGATGAGTTTGCCGTATTTGGTCAGATCATTCCCTGATTGGGTGGGGACGATTGCGGTCGCACCCTAGAAATTTTAACTTCTAAAATTTCGTTTTCGCATTTTAAACTGGGATTCACTACTCAATCAGACAGGTATAAAACAACATTTTATCATAAATTTGAAATATACTTTGAATATCTTTTGGGAAATATTTTAGTTTGTAATTCTCTCATGGGTTCGCATACACTAAAATAAGACCTTCACAATTGATATTTTTTACCAATTATTTGAAGCATATATTGTTTTTTTTTTTCAAAATAACGTTTCATCAAAGAGGAACTAATGAAAATGAAATAAAGATCCATTTCATTATTTTCTGAAACATATTTAAAAAGAAAAAAACCGACCTCAACCCTGTACTTGCCCATGACGCTGTGGAGACCCTCGATGGGAATGAACGCCTGTGTCCACATCGCTCGATACGGGATGAACCAGGGTGCCTCGATTTCCTAAAAAAAAACATAGACTTATAAATTTTTCAAAATTCAATTAGAATTTAGTTGAAAGTGAACTTCAAATAGAGGAAAAATCAGTACCAAAAATTCATTAAAGAGATAAATGATAGCCTTTTTCAAAGTTTCATTTTTTTTTAGATACCCAAGTAGACGGAAGCCTATTAATTGCGTAGCTTGTGTCAACTAGATATTAAAATTTTGAAACGTACAAATTTGCTGATGTTTGCCGCGTAGATGTGGGGTTGTTTGTCCAGAGTGCGACTGCCGATTTTGATCATTACGTTGATCAGATCCAGATTCGCCTGTTGACCATTCAGGTGATTCAACTGAAAATAGAATAGTCACCCTAATTATTAGCTTAAGTAGGATAATTAAAGGTAGTCAATTGTCCTAATCATCTTTATTTACCTACCTGCACACTGTACGGAACATTACGCTCGTTTTCGTCGTAGCCCCAGTCCTGAATTTCGAAATTTTTTACTTTTGATAAACTCCGTTGATGGTATAGATCTACCAGAAAAGTGGAATTTTGAGAATTTGTGAATATTTTGAAGCATATATTGTGTTAATGAGAAAAAAGAAGAAACGACTCGAGAAGAACATTCAAGCTATATGTTTCTTGAAACATAAGATTCCTCATAAAGAACACATTGAAACGAATTGATTCGTCAAAATAAGTTCTATCTTTGAAACTTATGAAAAAAAAACTTACCCGACAAGAAATGCCGCCGATGAAAAACCCGCCCGTCGTTTGCAGAGGTTCGCCACGAATGCCGCTACTTCGAACCTGAAAAATCCCATACTTCAAATGAGTTACTTAAAAATGCAGAAAGTAGCTTGCCTTATGAGGTTTGGTGCTATTTTAAAGTTTTGAATTTTTCAGATACTCTAATTTTGTAAGAAAATGGATACCAAGTGATACTCCTGCAGAAACGCGTCCAGACCCGATGCGCCACCATCGGTGAAAACGATGAAAATGTCACGGTACCAGTAGATTTGGTCTGAAATTTACAAACTTTTAGCATAAAGTAAGAAAAGTATAAAATAAAAAGTATGTTTCAAAACATATAATTTTGTCATGCAAACTAAAATAATATTAACGGTTCCAAAAGGTTTACGTATGTACAAAAATACCTTTAGCATACTGGGCGAAAGCGATGAGCGCGGCTGTGGAGCGTGGATGCTGGTTGAAATCGACGGCGAACAGCATCGCCTCAACGCCAGTCGAGCGTTTCGCCCTAACTACCGTGTAGAGGTTCGTTCCTTTTGAATTCTAGAAATAATCCTGATTTCTGGCAACCATTATTATTATTATTCTCAATAAATTTTTTATCTAGTCTGAAAAAAACTTGAAAAATGTCCAATTTGAAAGAATAAACTTTTTGGAATGATCATAAAATAAGTTCAGAACTACAACTGGATCCAATAGTTTGACTGCTTTTTTGAGAAAAAATACTAAATTCATGAAACCTACATGAAAAGCGACATTGGACGTCCAGTTCTGGCTGAAGCATGGCAGACCGGCTCGCTGCAAAAGGGACTCGCAAATGATCGACGATTTTTCGGCGCTGAAAAAATCTTAAAATACGAAGAAAAACAGATCGAATAAGTATAGTACATTTTTTCGAACACATAATTTAGAATCTTATCTAAAAATTTAGAAGAATAATCAAGAAAAATTATTTCTGAAAGGGCATAATAATGGCCGGAAGAAAAGTTTGAAAAATGAGAATAACGACTGGGAGATAAAGTAAAGCAACACAGGGATATTCGTAGTTCAATTTTTTCGTAAACCGAACCGCGAACACTTCTGAAAGCAAATTTTCTGGAACCTACACGGACTTGGCCTGTTTGAGATTGAAGGCGAGCTCATTGGCCAACCCGCCGCGGTCGAATTTCTCTGTCACATAGCCAGGCATCAGACTCGGCTCACTCATGCTGGAAAAGAAAGGGTTTTTCTTAGAAAAAAGATTACATATGTTTCAAGAAACTTTGTACAAGATTCGCTAGAATTGGATTCAGTGCTTGTATATCACCTCAACTATAAGGGAAAAATATTTTCAGCATTTTCATTAAAATGATTCTCCAAATTCAAATTTTATACCAGTCCCCTATATCCTCTAAATGCTCAACCCGTACTCGAGTTGCTAGTGAGTTTTTCAGAAGTAATGAGAAATTCGGACTTACTAGGTGGTCATGACCATGTCCTCCTGCAAAACAAGGTGAAGGTAGGCGAATCCGGCCAGGTAGATCACCATCGATCCGAGGAAGAACCGGTAGAAATACTCCAAATTTGTTTAATTACCAAATTTATAACAACTGATGTCAGGAATTGATGGGAGTGGTTAGACATCTAACGTTAAGTAATTCCAATCAATTTTGGGATAATGGTCACCCCTACCCTATTCTACCATATCTATTCTTTTCATTTATTTTCCCTCCTTTCTCATTTCCTTTACCTCTTCTTGATAATTTATATTAACTTATCCTACCATATAAAGCTAAAATTAGCTCAAAAAATTATAAACTTCCTCAATTTTCACCTCTACTATATTATATAGATATAATTATTGGCTTTAACGTATCAAATACTATGTTTTCGTTCACTATAATTTGAAAATTTTCGAAACAGGAATTTTTACTTGAAAATTTGCACGAATCTCAAATCTCTAAAGAATTTCCTATACTGCACGAAACTTCCGAAGAATAACAAATTTCAAATTAACTTTACTCACTCCAGGTTTAACTTCGGTTTTAATCAGACTTCTCAAAACTCGACTCGCAAAAATAGTATCTTTTCTAGGGAAAAAAACAAAACTTGCTACTTTCCTCTCGGCATACTATTTTTCCTACGAATTTAGTTGGTTTATAGGAGCCGAGTCTTGAGAAGTCTTTTTTTTATTTTATTTTTCACTCACCCCGCGAACCCAGCTCTGTCTTACCCAGGGCTGAAGTTGCTCGTTGGTCTCATCCATTTTAATTCTCTGGAAAATCTTAAAAAATTAAAAACAACGCGATTTCCCAAATTACAGATATACAAAGTACGTTACGACAACGTGTGATTTGATCAATTTTAGCTCATCGTAGAATTTTTATTGCACTCTAGTATAATTAGAAGCCTGTAAAATCGCCATATTTGTTCAGTAAATCATCTTTACAAATAGAAAATCCGTATTTAGAATAACGTCTTTGTTGCTGAGTACGATAAATATAGACGTAAAATGGTGCCGTAATCCGAAAAAGAACGAAGTTTCGGGTTACGGTGTCGAAAAATACAAAATTTGAGCCGGGGGTACACAGTAAACGAAAAATGAAAAACGAGAAGACAAACAATTTTTGTATAGATACCAGACTAGAAAGATCATCATCAAGAAATCACCGTAATCTTGGTATTTCCAGAAAAACTATCTGAAGAAGCGATTACGGTAACTACGAATTAATAAATAAACGAAAAATGGCAAAAAATTTGAATCACAAATGAGTAAAATCGTCTTTTAGACATGTGTTTTATGGGAAATTTTGATTCTTCGGGAAAAATGATATAAAACAATGCTGAATGGTGAAAATTGCGTGTACAAATAAAACAATTTTTGAGAGATGAAAACGGTAATCGCCAAGACCCGTATATTTGATGTATTGACTCAAGTTATTTTTTTTATAATAAAGAAGAGTTTGAATTGAAATAAATGAAATTCCGATAAATCTTACTTTCTTTGAAACATATTTAGCAATTTCCGCTTGAAACAAAAATTTTGTCATTTTCGAATTTCAAGAAACTAAAAACAATCATGGATTTGAACGTATTTAGAACTGCTAAATTCCAAAAATCATATTTCATTCAAAGTTCAAAAAATCATTCTTGCACAATTTTAAATTTTCAATCAAAATAATTGACCTTTTTCCGAAATCCGTATTTTAGACGGTTAGACGGAATACTCGTAAGCGGATTTGGCCAGATAGGGTTCGGACAGCGGGTTGAACCAGTAGAGACCGAACGGCCCGCCGAACACCAGCTGCAGGTTCTTCCAGTAGTTGTTATTCTGACGATCTTCGTGATCTCTGAAATTCTTAGAAATAAGTTTAAGAAAATTTTCCAAGTCGAACTATTTTTTTAGGAAAAAGCGATTCAAAATAACTTCAGCAAAATCAAATTCTTTTCTCGTTTATTACCCCTTGAATCGGCATAAAATTAGCTCCGTTTTAAAGTTTTTTTTTTTTTTGTAATTATACAAATTGAACTCACTTCCTCATGGACTCGATGGTGGTCTCGTCCTGACAGATGCCCGCAATCTGCGTGCCGAACATCACGGACGTGAAGATCACGAACAGAATCGCTTCGAACAGAAGGAATATCTGCAGTTCAACATTTTGCACTTTTATGCTCTATCGAAGATGGTAATAGGATTTTTAAAGTCTATTTGCTGAAACCCATGAGACTTTTGCTTGATTTTGATAAATTAATAGAGCTAGGACTATGAATTGAATTAGGGGAAATTGCAACTAAATATCGCTTTCCTTGAAGCACAACCAGCTAAAATGATTTCTTCTAGGAAAAATGGTATGTTTCAAGCAAATGGATATTTCTTTCAACACCAAAATCGCTAATGCGTGTATGGCTTTTTGGAAAAAAAAAACAATTTCAAAGAAAAACTCTCCATGTACGTATCAAATTATATATATATATATATATTTCTTTTCAAAATGTCTTATAAGATGATTCATTGTGTTTCAAGCCAAAAATAAGAAAAAAAAAAAGATCTCACCAGCATAAGCGTCGTGGCAGGCGGCCCCACGGATGAGCACCTCGACCACTCGCTCTCGACACACAACATGAACTGCCAGATGCCCCAGTACAAGGCATGCGCGGAGAGGAGCGCTATGTACATCTGCAAATTCGAATATTCAGTTTTTTTTTCTAAATAGGATATGTTTTAGAAGACTGATAACAGACGACAAAATGCGTATTGTAATAGTGGTACATTCACAGGTGTTAGATTCATAGTATCTATAAAAAATATGAAAGAAAAAAATCGAATTTTTGTTTTATGTTGCAAAAAAACGTTTTAGATTTCCTATTCTGGTGGTACATTCACACGCTGAGTTTATGGTTCGCTCAAAAATATGAAGATGAAACTGAAATTTAAAGTATGTTTCAGAAAATTGGTTAAAGCAATCATAAAATTCAAGTTTCAATCCTTCTCCTGTTATGTGCAATAATTACCGTAAAAAGAACGAAGAATTTTTGGTTGGCCTCGCCGACGCAGTTGTTAACCCAGGCTGAAAGATCAAAATAAAATGGAAATGATAATGAGAACAAAGAAAAATTGCAAAAACTTACGACAATGGTGATCCATTCTCCTTATGCATCGTTCGCAGACTGAACAGTGATGAGCCCTCTTCGGCTTGATGCTGCAGCACTTGTGGCATTTATAAATCACCTGGAAAGCAAATTACTTTTGTATGTTTCGAAACTTCGTTTTAAAGCTGACTGGATTTAGGATATTCGTTCCTAATTTTGTTCTAATAAAAAACCAAGTATTCAAGAAAATTAGTGTTACTTCATTCAGGAACTGCTAAAAGTTACAATTAGATTTCTCAAAACTCAGCCCGCAGAAATGATAGCATCATTTCGAGAGAAAAGAAGCCATGCATTTTTCTCTTTATGACATAGTATTTTACTATTTTCCTGCAGATCGATTTGCGGGGTTTTGCGAGTCAAGTTCTGAGAAGTCTGATTACAAATTGCCTTAATTTCGCAAAAATCGCCGAAGAAGCAAACTTCATACCCGATTATCATCGATGGCCTGCAATCGCTCGATGTACTCGTCGGTGGCGTTGCCCTTCGGCACGGCCCCGGGGTCGGTGAGCATCGTCTGGAAATTTGAAAATAATGTATGTGTTTCAAAAAATATTCAAAGTGGAGAATAAAATCGAAAGTATAATTCCGCGCCGCTGTTACTTAAACAATTGAATATTTATAATATTTTTCACTCGTGTACGTTTCAGGAAAACTTTAACGAATACAAGCTGCCAATCGTTCTAATGATCGTCAATCTTGTTTTTAAAAAATGATTCGAATACTAGGAAATTCTCAATTTTTGAACCAGCATAAAATATTCTGACCTTCAAATGACTGACGAAGGCGAGTATGGAGAAAGCCTCGAAGACGATCAAATTGGCGATCGTATGCTTGGTGTACGTTTCATAGGAGTGCATCATCACGCAAGCCACACAGATTTGGCCGTACGCGATTAGAAACCTGAAATTTTAAATGAGATTTCATATTTTCATTGTTCGAGTGTTTGATAAAATTCAGAGAATGAACGTTTAAGATTAGAACCCTGAAATCGGTACTTTTCAGGGAGTTTTCTTAGTTATCTCTTCCCGATTCTGATAGAATTAAAACTGGAATTTTGAGCTGGTTTAAAGACGTTTTTGAAACCTACTAAAAGCAATTGTAAAATAAGGAATTAGAAAAAGATCTTTTTCTTCTCCTGATACTGATTAAAATTTGCTATGAAAACGAGAAAGTGCTAACCAAAATCGACTAGTCTATTTTTGAAAGATATTAAACCTTTAATTGTTTCTTGACAAGTAAAAAAATGGAAATAATCGGACGAACCAAGTAATGACGGCGCAGACGAGTCCGCACGGGTCGGAGACGCACCACTTGCGGCCGCAGCACTGTGTCGATCGGGTCATTTCTTCAGAAAATTGATCTATCTGAAAACCCATTCTTTCTGGGAAACTCGATATGAGGAGCATCTTGTAAACTTGATTTTATTTCCGTTAAACTGCTACTTGTATTGTTTCCGCTTCACTTTCTCGCCTTTCAACTCAAAATGAAATCTATCTCGCGAATTTTAAATGAGTAGCTCAAAATTAACCTGATCTTTGAGTTGGAGTTATTTTTGACGAGTCTTGAACATCACAGGCCTAAACCACGACGCCAAAGGGCTGAATTCCACTTTACCGACCAGCAGACGAGTTAATTGGCCTGTAATTGAGGTAATTAACTCGGTAATTAGGGCAATTAAATATGATAATCAACGAGAAGATTCGAATAACAGATATGAAGGAATGAGTCAATAAAAGAGCGTTTTTTAGAAAGAGTACTGGTTTTACAGTGGAAAAATCAAGAAGAAAGGCGTTAGACTCGAGAATTGGTGGATAATTAGGGTAATTAAATGGTTAGTTGTTTGAAAATCGAGATAATTGGCGTGAAAATACGAACGAGACAATCAATAAGGGGTGCAATTATAGAAAGTGTACTGGGTTTACGACAGATACAAGAGTTATCGAGAAAAGAAAGTGAAGGAGAGCTCTTAGAAAAGTCGGCAACATATTTGGAGCGTTTCGAAATCTAAAAAGGAGCAAAAATAGAAATCTCAAGATAATTGCAATTTTTCAGAAAAGCTTCAAAAGAAAGTTGAAGAAAAAATTATTCTTCGAAAAAGTTCACAAACCCTCCTAAAAGTAAGATAATCACCTTTAAAATCGACATTTTCTAAGTTTTCGATTAGTAAAGTCCGAAGGGACGCAACAAAAATGATAAATTAGAGAGCTATTGAAAAGCAAGGGAGGTCTAAAAAGTGAATAAAAGGGGGGATGCAAAAAGTGAGATAGGGCTAGAGAATCAATACGCTCTCGTTAGTTAGAGAGACTTACCTATAACTATTTTAGGTAAGTACAGCTAGAAATCTCTAGAAAAATCTGATAATGTAATGAAGCACAAACTACACTTATGGGAAATTAGCATAAGAATGCTTTCCTTTACTTTTTCTAACTTACCTAACTTGTGACTATTTTAGGTAAGTGGATCAAAACATGTTCAGAAATTTAAAAAATCGAGTCATATGATAAAGCATAGGGAATAAACTGCCAGTGGCTGGGCATGAAATATCACAAACTATACTAGTGAAGAATATGTATTTATTTTCTAAATGTTTGAAACCTATCTAAAATGAACATGCCTATTTTAGGCACGGGGAAAAGATTGCGTGCGACATTTTGCAAATCGCAAATTATACCTTTTCAAGGGAGATTGAAACTTTCTTGAAGATCGTGAATTTTTGAATTTTCCGTTCTAGATATTTTGAAAAAAGATAGAATTTCTTGAGAAAAAAATCTTTGGTATATAGCTACTTGCCTAAAATGTTCGAATGGAAATAATAAGTTGCAAAATTCGAGCAGATGCTATGGAAATTGATTTCTCGAAAATTATATGATTTGAAAGTTCTAAAAGAATAGATTCTTTTCGACTACCCCAGATTTTAAGGGGAAGAATTATCAGAAGATAATGTCTGAAACGAAATGGTAAACGTTTTTCTTCACAATATTATAAATTCTAAAACCTAACCAATCTATGCTCTCAGAGTCATTTAGCAGGTTATTTTCAAATTAGAGAAGCATCTGAAATAATTATCTCAGTCTCATTTTCCATGTAATTCCCCTTTTAGACTACAGCTAATTTGTGACGCTTAAATTTGGAACAAGTATAACTCGAATATTCATAATTAGGCAAAAGTACGAAGATCAACCTGAACTTTTTCTATGTTTACGATTTTGACGCATTTCGCTCATAATTCATATTTCCAGGAAATACCTATAAATGTAACTAAGTATATGCGTGTCGAATTAAAAATGGCTATAGAATCTCAAAATATAGGTATTCTAAAACATTTCTTTTTTCTTAAAATTTCATTTTTATCCGGGAAAAGACCTTCAAAATTCCTTAGAGAAATTAAAATACCCAAACTGCCCTGCTAATTAATGTTCCCTCCCCTTTTCGAGTAGTAAGTAACTCCTCCATATTCTTTGCCTCCCTCCTCTTCCCATTTTATTTAGGTTTTCACCTCCCCTGGGACTGCGAAGGTCCAATCAACTCGGTCCCCAGGGAGACCCTAGAGGCCTTCCTAGAGCCTATCCAAGCCCTATATCCTCAACTCCCTACACTCATTTCTGGTCCAGAAGGCCTAGAATTATAAGCCCAGCTCCAGATCACCAGAAGATACTTCATTTCTACTTTTAAAATATAACGTATGTTTGAAAATTGATTTCCATTTTTATTTTTTTGAATTTTGTATTCTTAGGAAATGTCCGAAAATCACTCGAAAACTTCGGACAGATCTACTGAAAATCGGTAAGTTTTTCATAATATAGCAATTTTCAAAATCTATCTAGTTTTCTTGATGAAATGCAATTATTGATCATTTTAATCAAGCAAAAGCATCAAGAGCTCAAAAGTTTAGGGCCACCCCCACAGCGACCGTATTCATTAAGACGGAAATCGATGAGGAGATAACTTTGGAATTGGACGAAACTCCGAGAAATGAGGATGAAACGGAGAAATTCTCGCTTTCGAACTCCGGAGTTCAACCAGTGAATTGTCAAATGTGCAATTGTTCGTTCACCAACATCGCTGATCTGCAAACCCACACGATAGAGGCACACGTGCCGAGGACGAGTGGGAGTACAGTAATGAAAGTTTAAACTTACAGGAGCCCGTCGGGTGAAATTATTAGCCATAGTTTGTAACGATAAACTAGTGTAATGTTTGAACCTTATCATTTTTTTGCACATGAGAAAATTAGAGGTTTTTTTTAATGCAGAGGTATATCCATGCTAATCAGTTGAATCTTCTAAATAAAATTTGTAGAAATTTCTGAAACCTATCATAAACCTTCTGAAACGATTAGTTCGCCATTTATAAAATTCAAAAAGACATTTGAAATGTGTTTCAAAGGAAGTTCATATAACGAATGGAGAAACCTCGTTGATACTCAACGGCTTAACAATAGTGATCACAAATCTAAATCATTTCAAAATCTCGAATTACAGTGGCCTTAATTTTAAACGTTACAGTAGCTCTCACTTTAGGTCGATTCTCCCTCCTTGGTTTGCCCCCATTGCGAGCTCGGATTTTCATCTCTTCTACAATTCGCTTCGCATATGAAACAGCACATTAGCACCTCCCCATCTCCGCAAGCCACGCCCGTTTTTCTGTGCCAGATTTGCGGTCTGTCTTTCGGCAATGAACAAGTAATATTTTTTTAAAAAAAATCATACCCAAATTTTCCTAGAAAAGGCAATCTTTTTCTTCATTTCTGCACGATTTTTGCAATGCTTTGAAGCCAAAAAGATAGAAAGAACGAAGTTTGGGAAAACAAATTTCAGACCCGATTTACTCACCTAATGATCCACTTTTCTGACCACGCAACTACGACTTTCTGTGAAACTTGCCAAATTGCGCTACCAAATGCAGGTCACGCCCATCACTACCTTCAAAGGCATTTACAACTACAGTACTTTTGCACAATCTGTGCGCAAGTATTCGAAAGCGAGTTGGATTTTAAGGTTAAAATAACTTTTTTCTGATTTCTAGATAGGCTTTAGAATTTTTAAGATGAGGACAAAAACCCTTGTCAGTGCGTTGATATTACACTTGGAAAGATAAAATAAAACTCGCTCTGCTCAAATACTCCTTTTATGTTTGGATAAGTTTCGGGAGAAAATTATTAGTAGAAAGTAAAGCATCTAAATGGCAGCTTCATATTCGTAGTGAGAAGTATTTTTAAAAGATGCCTATTTAAAAATTTCATGCTGAAGATAAGTTTTAGCAAAGTTCGAAAGTGAAAAAGTAAAGTTTCACTTCGACGCAAAGTCGTTGACGTCTAAAATAAACCAAAAATTGTAGCACCACTCCAGCAAGCACTCTAATGAAGTTAGTCTCCTTCAATGTCGGCTATGCAAAATCGTCTTCGAAAACAAGGATTTGCTAATCACCCACGTGAAGTTCGTACACGACAAGTAAAAGTTTACTCTTATGGGAAAATTGGAAAGTCCATAGTTTTTAGGCTAAATAATGATAGTAAATAAGGAAATCATATGAATTTTCCATATGTATGGCTTTTTGAAGATAACATAAAGGCAGAAAATTTCAGAGATATCAAATCTCTTCTCTTGAACCACCGTTCTCCAGTACCTCAAAATTCCATGTCTATGAAAATTCGAGAGCCATGCAGTCAAAAAGTGAGTTTACTGATTTTAGATTTGTACAGGAATTTTTAGAAAGTAAAACTACACTGTTCGGTTTGTGACGCCGAATTTTCGACCGACGTCGATTTGGAAAAGCATCGATTAGAAGCGCATTGCAAGGCAAGTGTTTCAAAAATTAAAAAGTGGTCAAATTTTTGAAAAATTCAATTTTTAGATACCCCACTCAGAAAAATGTTCCCGCTGCGAAAAACCTATACCAGGAAAATCGGAATTTTTGGAGCACGCTCTAAACTGTCCCGCCTCAAATTTAAATAGTGACCCTTCGTCTATGTATTGTCCGGTTTGTAGGTAAGTTGGGAATTTTGATTTGAATTTTTGAAAAGTACATTTTTAGACAGTCCTTAAGAACCCAAATTCAACTGAAACTTCACGCTCATTTTCATTATCCCAATTCCAGTGAGGTTAAAGAAGAAGAGAAAGTAAAAAATAGATCATTTTTCCTGAAAATTCGAAATTTTTCAGTCCGTAATTACCGAAAAAGAAGCAGAATCGACGAGCCATGAGAAAATTGATGACACCGATCAAAATCTGTTGAAATCTCCGGAAAATTTCGTGGTTTGTAAGAGAATTTTTTAAATTTAAAAATAAAATTTTAGACTAACCCTGAATTCCAGACGATTTTCGACCAAATAATGGAAGAGCCGGCAAACTCACTGAAGTCAAAAATACCGTAATCCTAAAATTTAGTCGAAAAGGCATAATCACTTTTAGCACAATTTCCAAATATGTCAAGAAAAGTGAGAAGCGAAAATTGTGCTGTGGGTTAGCGTTCAAAACCAAACACCGGTACGAAAGGCATCTCAGAAAGCATGATCATATCAAGCATAAGGTGGGTGCATTTTGCAATATCATGGACTTTTCCCAAAATATTCTTTTTACTAACCCTCTTTCTCAATCATTCTAAAAAATAATTTTAAAATGTCGAAATAGAATTTTTATCCTTGAAAATATGTTTCAAATGAATCGATTTCATTTTTTCAACATTATGATTCAACTTGGAGAAAAGTTTACGATCTCTTATCTAAACTAAAAGTGCACAATTTTTTTTACTAAACTAAGTTAAAAATTTCGAGTCTGAGGCAATTCGTAACAAAATTTATAGGGAATCTCCGCTAAGTTTTGTCACAAATTATCCCCGACCCAAAAATTTCTAGGTGTGCCAAATTTGTGGGGAAAAAGCCACGAATCAAGAAGAGCACATGAAAATGCATCGACTGAATATTCAATCTACCGTAATTTAGAATTTTATTTATTTTTATTCTTTTTCCAATTTAATTTCAATAAAATCGATTTTTTTGAGATTTCAATAATTTCGAAAGTTTGATTTCTTATCAGGCATATCACACTTTTTATCATCGTTTTATGGTCATTTTCAGGAATGATGAAATAGACATAACTCGCATTTACGAACTATCTCATCATTTCATTCCGATTTAATAAACATGATCTGAAACCCATTTTTCAAAATTCCGAAAAAGCATTTTTCAGACCATTACCAAAAATATAAAGAAACAAAAAAGGTTAAAATTTGATACCCTTATTACAATGCGTTGCTAGTAGAATTTCAATGCGAAGTACTGCTCGGACAGCGAGTTGAGTTTGACGAGACTTGCGATCGAAACCTGCAGTTTTACAATTTAAAAACCCTGAGACTTCTATTTTTTCTTACTTCTGTAAGGTGATTATCAATTAGAAAAAATAACCGTAAATCTTGTGTAAACATTGCAATAGTTCGTAGAAAATTTAATTCGGAACTAGAATAGGTTCTAATTTCGAAATTTTTATACGATCTTCAATTAAAGAAAATATGGTAATTTATGAATTTCGAACCTGGGGTAAATTTGGCAGAGACGAGAGAAGTCGACCCATCGATTGCAGGGAGGCACGCCAACCAACTGAACCATCCTCCACTCGACACGTCTCCTCACCGGCAAACTCGCAGAGTAGACTTAATTGGGATAATTAAAGCTAATTAAGCTAATCAATTTCTCAATTGATAATTTAAACTACCATTGATAATAGTCATGAGAATTCCTTATCGAAAGTCTTTGAAACATACATGACTTGTAATCGTAAAAATCTTGAACTTCAAATTTGGTAAATTCCCAGGAACTCATTATCAAATCAATACTTGCATGTTTTAATGGCATCCTGAGGCTTACCTTGAATGATTTGGAGTAAGCGTGGTTTTCTCTTCATCCGCTAGTCGAACAATTCTCGCAGCGACGATTCGCTGAAAATGGTATAAACTAACAAAAAGCCCTACGAAATAAAAGGGTTCGTTTTAAAATGAAAAGACCCCTTACAATCAGCGCAGTGGCAAGTCTGTCGTTTTGAGGCACGGAGGCGATTTCCTGGGCGGCTTCCGAGTCCTGGCCTTTGCGAAGTAGAGATATCACTTGCTGAAAAATATTCTTGAAAAGTTAACTTTTCGAAAAAAAAATCACAATAAGAGCGATCGAATCGACGGTCAAATTCCATTCTGCAGCAAGTTGTCGGGCGCCTTTCCGCTCTGATTCCTGGCATTGCTCGGCTACCTAAAATGGCTAGTTCGAAACGAAGCATTCATACATAAGTGAATTTAGATAATTTTAGCTATGTTACATTCTTTCATTTTAAGTATTGTAAAGTCTTCATGTTCAATTAAGTGTCTTTCACCGAACAAAAAGAATCTTTCCGAAACTCACCGATAATATATTATTTTTTAAATTTGCCTTATTCAAAAATTAAAAACTTATTTCTTATTATTTTCAACAAAAAAGTCATACCTTATTCAAGAAGTCGTGCCTCCTCTCCATGACGGCCTCGTCGACATTGTCGAGCGGGATGAGTGGATGAGAGTCGAATGGCTGGAAGAAGGCTCTCAGGCCAATCGAACAAAACAAATGCTTCAGCGGGTGCAGACGCATTCCGATTGAGACCTGCAAAATGATTATGCTAATTTTCAGGCATTTTCATCTTTATGTCTCAACATTTTGAGAAATCTATGAGTATAAATAGAACTAATGAAATGTCGGTATAAATACCATAAATTAAATTTTCATAAAAAATCAATAGTTGTTTCACAAGTATTATATGATTAAAAAATAAATAACATATTCGATTTACGTCAGAAAATATTCATTTTCAAAAAGAAGATAAATTATCCAAAAATTTAGTAGATTAGTCGTATGAGTTTTTTCAAATTAATGAAATAATAATTTACCTGCAACCTAAGAGCGATCGCCAAATGCAGATGATGCAGTACGAGATGGTAGTTGACCAGTGATTGTCGTAGAGCCAAGTGAACGAGAGAATCACGAGGCGCAGAGCCAGACAGAGACAGTGGAGGGTGCGAGGTTGACAACTCGATAATCGTGTCCTCAAAATAATCACGTTAGGGTTTTGACGCGGAAATACTTATTTTTGGATTACCGTAGTAAACATTTCCAATGCTAAATGAAAGATCTTGTAGGAAAGTTTTTTCTTTCGAAACGAGCTGTATTCGATGATTTTTAATTACTAAGAAAGCCTTCACTAGGTAGGTTATTATAGAAATTTGTGACCTATTCAATTTGAAATAGAATTTTTTAAAGGGAATGAAAACTGTTCTTACCTGTTGAAAAGGCAAAGAGGACGGCGAGTCGCGAACTGATTCCAGCAAAATGCATAACAGCCGCTCGGCGGATTGCAGAAAGTCGGACTGAAAATAGACTTTCTAGGCTTCAAATTGATCAAATAGTCTGTTTCAAAAGATATTCAAAATGAGTGAGTAGCATCCAGGGTTAATAGGCTTTCTATCTTATGTCCAAGTTGACTTAAAAATAAAACCTTCCGACTGGTGTGACAACTTGCAACTTTCTTCAGAAACACTCCTAGTATCAAATTGAAGCCGTGTCCCAAAGATAGAAAATCATAAAATCATCGAACTAACCACTTTGCTCTCTCCGAATCCCAACTGCTGCCTGGCTTCTCGCTCTTTCGGCGCTCTGCCAGTCTTCTCCATCAGCATGGCCGTGGCTTTGAATGGCTCATCTACGAATTTCTCCCACAGAAGACGAGCCACGCCGTGCCGAAGTCGGCTATCCGAGATTGCCTCGGCGAAATCAATCGATAACTGAAACTTGAGAAAATCAGATTTTGCAAACCTTTCTGAAATTTTGAAATACGTTTTTAAAAATCGGGAATATAGTGAGAGTTTTCGAATAACACTCATTTGATTTCCCTTTTCACTTGAACGTTTATTGCTTGCTTTATTCAAGTTCTTCTCCTACTTTCAAGTATGTTTTAGGCAATTCGTAAATACCGCAATAAGAGTTTCGGACAGTCTCTTCCGCTTACCTTTGTTTTTCTATTAAAGAAATAAATTTCAATAGAATCATCATCATTTTAGATACGTTTCAAAAGACTTACAAATATCGTTGCCTATTGAGAAAGTCGATTGATATCTTCTTACATTTTTGGAAATTAAAAAAGGTTAAAATCGGCTGCGAGTACTTTGTTCCCAAAGAAAATAATAAGTACATTGTTACCAAACGCTATTTCTCCCCTTTTTTCTTCTTATCCTACGCTATTTCTGCTTTGGGAACCAAGTACTCACCCTTGGTAACAAAGTACTCACTCGTGGGAACAAAGTACTCGCAACCGTTAAAATCACCAACCTTCAAATTCTCGAAGTTTTCTGCCTTGCCCTTGAACCACCTGCTGGCGTGCTCCCAGGAGATATCGCAATTCAGCAGCGGTGATTTCAGCGATTCAGGCAGTTTCTGGATCAGCTCCAAGATAGCCGGCGCTTCTTTCAGTCGATTTTCCAAACCAGGCTGATTGATTTTTTGAGCCACCGCCCAAGAGGCGACCTGAAAAAAAGGAACATTTTTGAAAACTTAAAAATATAAGACTTTTTCCTGTAATCCTAGTTCGTCAATTCGCTAATTAAGATAAGTATATTCATTAGTGAAGTTTTGCGAATTCTTTGAAATCTATGAAAAATTGTGATTTTCAAAATTCAATGAAAAAAAAATTTGAAAGTTTATTTTTTCGAAAAAAAAAAATTTAAGATAAAAAAATCTCGCCTCCTCCCTGAAGAAGCCGTTCAATTTCGGCCAGATGGCTTCAAAAGTGTGTCCGCCGGCATTGGGGAGTTTCGTCAATTTTCCGGTCAAACACACACAATGCATCGTCGTTAAAATGGCCGTGATATGTTCCAAAACAGGATCATAGGCGATCCAGTCACCTGGAAAATAGTTCTTCCGTGCTTTTCTTTTGGGCCCGTTCATACTTAGTTGCATGCAACTTGCAATTCGCGTGCAACTCGGCGAAATAGTATGAGAAACGCGGAGAGTGGCCAAATTGCAGCAAGTTGCATGCAATTTTGTCCATTCATTCTCTCTTCATTTTCCGTGCTATTTTGAGCGAGTTGCAAGTTGCATGCAACTGCAACTAAGTATGAACGGGCCCTTTAAAATTGTCCTGAAAAAGTGTTCAGGAGTTCGAGAATTGCGTATTTCACATTTTCTGGAACATAAAAGTTGATTTTCTTTCAAAAATCCCAAAAAGAAACGTAAGAAAAGTTCGAATATTCGCTCATTACAATTATCTTAAAGAAAAAAGCAGTTTTATGAAATATTGGGGAAGAATATGTTATAAAAGGAGGCGAAATATTCAATTTTCAAACATTTTAAAACGTACTCGATTTTTCGCCTTCTGGTTTGGCATCATCATCATCATCTTTTTCTTCTTCTTGATTTTCCCGATCGAGTTTCTCCTTGTCCCCTTCCGAAACGTCCATTTTGTGTTCCCTTCGAATCGCGTTGACGATCGCGTACAGCAGAAGGGCTCGCGAATTGTTCGGACTGAAACATTTTAAATATAAATAATTCTCGGCAATATCCATTAAAATGATTGACAAATTGACTAACTTATGGTTATTTTAAACCAAAAATATCATTTTCCAAGCATCAAAGTTTGTTTTATATGAATAAAAATGGACGATTAGTAAACTAGAAATTTTGAAATCAGGCAATTCTTAGAGTTTCATGAAACATTTAAAACAAATTTTTTAAAAGAAAGGAAAAACCTCGTCATGGCGGTTCTTTCGAGGTGGTCCAGAATTTGCCCTTCATTTTTCGATTTGGCTGCCAAATAGGCGACGAACTCCTTGACGACTCCAAACGCCGTGAAGGACAACTCGTCTTGGGAGTGCAGGAAGTGGAACGAGAACAGGTCGAGGATGTCGGACTGAAACAAACCAACTATTTTTATCGAATTTTTTGCTAATATTTTACTTTGCAACATAGACGCTGTCGTTAATATAATTTTGAGAGTTACTCGAAAGAAAATAGAGTTGTTCAAATGATAATGAAGATAAGTTGCAAAATTTCTCGAAAACAGAAGATTTTGGGAATAGTGGGCCCATTAATGTCTTATCAACCAAAAATTTAATAGTTCTTGTATTTCAATTTTCTAATATCGAATTATCAAGTAAAAATGTGTTGGACGTGTGATGAATACTTGAAAAGTATGAAATAACAAAATTCGACCTCTTCAAAAGGCAGCTTGGTGAGTCCGTACTCGTCGAATTCCTCGACATCGATTTGATTCTCGAGCAGTGGTCCAAAGATGAACTCTGTCAACGACAGAATGTCCGAGTCGGAATAGTTCCTGAATTTTTCACCTTTATCTTTTTTAATATGCTTCAAAATTTAAAAGAAAGAAGATCGAATATTCCGAAGGAAGTGTGTAAATACGTAATG
The DNA here is from genome assembly GCA_964036155.1 of Diploscapter coronatus. NCBI lineage: Eukaryota > Metazoa > Nematoda > Chromadorea > Rhabditida > Rhabditidae > Diploscapter > Diploscapter coronatus. The sequence goes on from OZ038422.1 coordinate 10,420,371, forward strand.
CAACTTCTCTCAACTTATCAGAATGATCATTTTTCTGAAAATTTGAAGATACATTTCAAATGCTGTTGGAAAGAAGATGAATATTCGGAAAGCGATTTGGAATGAAACCTGCTATAAACGCTAAAAGAACAAAAACTTGGAAAAATTCTGATACAAGTTTCAAGGTTTAGTTAGATGAGAATTAGATTGCTTAAGATAAATGTAATGAAGCATGTTCTAAGGAATCAAAAAATGACAGAAAGTTTTAGGTTTCAACTAGAAGAGAATAGAATTTCTAACAAGCGGTGTGTAATAAGGTCTGTGTCATCATCAAATATGTTTCAAGAAGGGTAATAGTAAAATCATGATTTTCAAAATGTAATTGGTATGCCTGTTTAGGATTTTAAAAAATAAAAAGCAAACCTACTTTTTCAAAACGGCAGTTTTCTGCGTTCCCCAGTCCAGCAACGAGAAGAAATTTGTGATCGCGTAGTCGCTCTTTAGCCTAAACTTTCTCATTAGTTTTTAGGTGTCTTCAGATATTATTACCCCAAGAAATTTTCAATAGTAAAGTCTAGATTCCTTGAAACATACAGAACTGTTCACTCTAATTTCCCCCAACTTTAGATTTTTGTTAAAGTATTGAAATATATCTTGCACTATTAAAACATAAGTTTTTACTTTTATGAGGTTTACATTTCTGAGATATAATTAGATCGAATTTTATAAACTCTATGAAATAACCGTGCATCTATCACAATAAACTCTTCAAATTGTATGAAGCAAGGCACTTGAAACATAAGATATCGATTTCCATAAACCCCCGACAGTTTTGGACGAAAAGTGCGTTTTCAGATTTCGAGAACTGAAAATGAAATTTAAAATTTCGGAAATTGAAAACGCAATTTCCGCTCAGCACTCATCCCCGATTAAACATGGTATCGAAATATACCTTTCCAAAGAATACAAATAATCTTCTTGAGACATAGCTTAAAAAATAAAGCCGACCTATTTCCCCCTTTTTCCAGATGTTTTCCGATGATGGCATTGGCTTCGCTGTCGAATGGCAAGTTCGGCAGTTCATCCAATTTCGGTCTGGGCTCGGCCCCGTGCCAGGAATGAAATTTCGAGTAGCAGATTTGTGCGTTCGAAATCAGCTCAGGTAAGTGACCTAGCGCTTGACTCCCTTCTACCTGAAAATTAAGAAATTGAAAATAAGGGAATCTTTGAAAATTGAACTAATTTTAAAGACTAATCTTCTGTAGTGGTAAACTATCACAGTAATATAATCCACCTCGAGATTTATGAAGTGTTACAAACCTAATTAAAAAATAATCTAGCAAGGTAGTCTCGCTCAATCAGCAATATATTCCATAATATCACATTCTTTAAAATAAATATTGAAACCTACAAAATTATGCACTCTCTAATAGAAATCAAACGAACCCTGTACTTAGTTTAAGCTAGTTTCTTGATTCAAAATTATCTCATTTATCTATGAATTAACGAAGGAAAGATCAAGTAACTTTTAGGATCTTTTTGAAAACTACCTTATTAATAGTTTCGAGCATTTTCTCGACATCCTCCTCGTTTTTAACGATGTTCAGCACCGAGAGAATCGCCTGTCGTCTGCCCTTCAACGTTCTCAGATTACTGTAGATCTCTTCGAAAATGACCGCGTCAAATACGTTTCGATTCGTTATCTAAAGGCATATAATTAATGTAAGGCATTCAATAATAAATGTGAAATGCTATTTTTCAAATAAAATAAAGTGTCATAGGAAACGTAGAAAATAGCACAATGGAATAAAATCAAGTGTAATTTGAAATAGAGAGAATAGGTATCAAGTAAAACTAAAACATGAAGGAAAGATTCTTTTCTGCTTATTTTGGTAAACTAAAGGATGGCTTACTTTTGGCAGTAAAATCTCGTCATGCTGATCCCTGGACTTGTTGCGCAGCAAGGCGAAGTGATAAGGCACGATTATGCGAAATATGGCACCCTGAAAATGGAAACTAATCAAATTATTTGAATTCAAATACAACAATTTATACCATGTATCAATACAATAGAAACCTATTTCGATATTCGAATTTTAGAGAATTTTAAAACATAATAAAAAAACCGAAAGTAAGATAATGCCTCAGATAGAGTTTGCATTTTCAAAGAGACGCATATTTTTGAGGCATCAGATAGAAATATTAGTTTCTAAAAGCGCTCACACTTTTATCCATGAAGTAAGCATCGCTCTGTTCGGACTCCCGAATCCCGCAGAGCACCGTCGACGACCCGCCCGAGATCAGAAGGCCGTCTGCGTCCACGTGCTGAGCGCCCACTCGAACACCGTTCTGAAAATTGAAATTATATTATGTTTCAAACAAAATGTTCTACGAAAGTACATTCGAAAAATTTCAGTACCAATGGCACGTATTTATTGGAAAGAAACGTTGAAAAAACTAGCCAAATATGAAGCATAATTACGTCTTTTAGAAAGAAAGTTTGACATGTAAAAAAAACCTAACCTGAATACTCCAGACTTCGAGCAACGCCCTCCGAGGCACGAAAATGACGAGAAACACTGCGGTCTTCAGTTTGGTTTCAGGCGAGGCGACAGAGACAAAGACCACTTTGGCGTCCCTGTAGCCCTTCCAAATCCGAATGATTTGGCGGTTCTCGATCTGAAACAAGTTATTCTAAAAATTAAAATTTCATTACATGTATCAAAAATCATTTCGGAAATGGTGCAGAGTATTAAGGCTGCAGAAATTAAACCTTCAATAATGAAAACATGCAGAAAAACCTACATCAATCAATAGTACCCTAGCAGCCCTGTCGACGATAGCAGCCAGAGGACCTGGTCCGATTTCCACGCTCTCGGCTACTCTGAATAATTCATTCCTAACATTAAGGAATCAAATTTAGCCTTTGGACAAATTTTTTTTTTAAATTCTAAATAGAAAAAATAGTTTTTGAACTTAGTACCTCGAATCCAAAAGAGTCCCTCGTGTTGCTGCGACTTTCGTCGTCTCTCCAACCGGCCGCTTCTTCTCTTCGACCGCACCGAATCCCAACATCTTCCGGAAACCGAAGTGCGGAATGAACTGGAAAAAGTGCATTATTTTGATAAGCTTCAAATTTTGTATGAATTAGAGTGACTTTTGGGAAATTCAATGAGAAAACCTGAGTCACAAATCGAAATAAGACGTCAAAGTAGTTTGATCAATCGATGATTTTATAGACTTCAAAAGTTGCATACAGTATTCAGCAATCGGAGGAAACGTTCAAGGTGCGATATTTAAAAATGATAAAAATTAGACAAAAATATCATTGCCTCATAAGTCGTAAATTTTCAAAACTTACTAGATTAATTTTGAGGTCAAACTGATGTTAAAATACTTTCCATTATAACCGAAATGACTGTTGTCAGCGAGACCCCCTATTTTTCTCGTCACTGACTCTACCGCCCTCGACGTCTCTCGCGTCTATCCTTAATCATTGCCTAGCTGAAAGAAAGAAGAGACTGCCTTCGTTATTCTCGCTGGCAATAATCATATCGGTTATAATGAAGAGTACAAATAGAAGTTACCGATTTTCCCAGCTTGATAGCCTCGTTCCAGATGAATTCCCTCTCGTCGGAATCTCGCCAGACGAACGAGAGGAAATACGAGTTGGAGCATGTCAAATACGTCGAGTAGTTCGGAAGGTTCGGCCTCTCTGCACGCTCCTGGAAAGCGAGATTTCGAAACTAGCTTTTTTCAATAAATTAAAATGAGTAGATCTTATTGTCAATAAATTTATGTTTATTCTTGATCGCTCACGGATTATTTAGAAAATTCGAATTTGAAATGGTTTGTTTATAATATAGATCTTGAACTGAAAGGAAATATTTCCGAACAAATGATATAGCGAATTAACTATCAAAATTAGATACAATTATATTTGTAAACTTACATAATACGACTTTGAAGATGCAGCCGCGTACTGTTCAAACGACGATGGTTTGTGCATGCCTGTGAAGTAGACGTGGCGAAGGCTTTTTCTGAAGTTGAGAATTTCAAGAGAAACTTTAAATAAAAAAGTACCTTTCTTCCGTGACCAAATGCTCGCACTGTATCTCTAGCGAGTCGGAGAGTTCTCTGAAAAGAGTCAAAGATCTATTTAAGGTAATTAAATTTCAACTCTGAACGAGAAATTAAAAAAGAAAACCTCAATTAGTCAAAAACTAAAATAAAAAATCACCTCGCATTTTTCTCGTTCCTTGCAATAGCCGATTTCGACTGGGCTAACGCGGCATGCAGAGAATGCGGATCAACTGCGAAAAAAGTCTGCTCCGTGGAAACCGTGATTTGTTGAGAGTCCTGGAATTAATTTTATTTGTTAAAGATTATATTATAGCAAAAAATTGCGAGTTCGGATCAGGCAAACCATTAGCCTCAAACTATCAAGATTTTATAAAACACTTTTTCAGTTTGACAATTTGAATAAGAACTGAAAATTGCAATGTCTTATACTCCACAGATTAAGACAATAATGCGCCTTCAAACTAGAAAATTTCCACGGAACACATTTGTTCAATTATCTTTATCGAATATTTTGAATCGAGCTGAAAAAATGATATTCAGACTTGGGGCTTTTTTGAAATTCGGCTATCGCACCGCAGTCATAGTGGAAAAGTCTCAAGTCTGATGATGTCTTTAAAACCTTTTCAAAGTCTAGCTAGTTTTTGAAACATATTTTAAAAAGTGAAAATCGCACTCCGACTTGTTCCAGCCTTATCGAGAACAGCGGTTGATTGTTGGTGAATTTCTCGAAGAAGAGGAGGGTGCCCTTTTCGGTGAAGAACAGAGCAAGTCCGTTGGAGAGTCCCAAAGCGACGATGACGCAGTCCAAGGATTCCGTAGTGCGACGGCTCCCCAAACCAAACAGGTCGCCGCACGAGATGCACACCTGGAAAATACGATGATTTAAAATAAGAATTTAGTAGGTTTCAAAACGATTGATAGAAAAAAACAAGTTGAGATGTCTAATAAAGCTTATAACACGCGACGATTACTTGAAAATAGGGTATTGAAATTTAAAAGATGGAAAATTTAATAGGTTTCAAGGACGTTTCATATAAAAATAGGAAAACTTTTTTCTAATAAAAATGGTTCATGGAAAAGATTCATAGGACGAAATATTCCGAAGTTTTCGAGATTTTGGCGACTCGTTAACTTGTCATTGTTTTAACTAGATTTCAAAAGTCGCATAAAACAAATAGAAGATTTGTTGAGTCAATATGATTATGAAGTGAGTAATAAGAATCAAATTTTCGATAAAAGCACAAGTTTCAAAATATTTCCAATATGTTGATTTCTTTCAACAAAGTAATCAAATGTTGACTTAATAAAAATCGAAAAGATAACAAATATCCCACCTCCTCATTGATCAGGTCCTCTAGTTTGTCTCCGATTTCGCAGGTCGCGTGAATCGCGTATTGTCCAGCTTTTCTGACGAGCACCACGAATCTCAGTTCGTTTGCCAGCAGGAGATAGTCCAAATTCGAATAGGTCGACAAGAGAGAAAGGGAGATCCATCCAGACATTAAGCTCTCGTCCGCTTGAGAGGGCTGAAAATGAACATTTTTAGAGTAACTTTTTCATGCTTAAAAATATAAGTTATAGTATTAACGAGGAATGAATCAGAAATTACACATTTTCAAGAATATGTAGTTTCGGAGTTTACGTTCTTGAAAATTTAGAATTAGCAAAAGTCGACAAAGTATTGAATAAAGGACAATTTTAAGTTTATCAAGAATTCTTGAAACTTATCCCCTTGGCAAAAAGATCAAATTTCCGAAGGTGTGAAACGGAATTGAAAATAATTTGAAACATAGTTTTGAAACTCTGAAAATTTACCTGCTTTTCCTCGCTCTGCGAGAGGGGCATCCATTCCGCAGATTTGGCCGGCGCTTCGGTGTCGGGGAACTTTTCGGAAAAGGACTCAGTCGAACTCGTACTCGCACTCCGGTTACGGAACGTTTCTGGGAATGAGAAAATATATTTTTAAAATTAATATGTGCATGCAGTGAAGATCTATTAAATTATTATTTTGAAATATATCATTCCGATAAACCTTATAGTTAATTTTTGAACGAAAAGGCACTTTTAGTTTGTCATAACAATAAATACCACCTTGAATTTTTTTTTAAATCTTTGAAACACATAAATTTAAAAAAAAAATGAACATTTATTAATTTTCTAAAAATAGAATACCGTTAGCCCCTGATCCACCTAGAAGATATTCCCTGACTTTGTTGGCGACGTCCTCGGAAATGAGGCAGTCCGACGACAATTCCACCGATAGCACCATCTTCACATCGCCCGCTTCGATTCAGGAAAATCTACCCGCTTCTGAAAATGGTTTTTCACGTCTTTATAAAGTTCATCAATTTTTCGTTGCTTTTCAAAAAGATCCACCCTCTTGAAGAATGCCCTATTTTCCTGCATTGCTCATAAAATTTACCTTCTTTCCTTGTCCCAGAAAATGCACCCGTTTTTTGTAAAATCCACTGTCTTTCTTTTCGCCAGGAAAATTCACGTGACCTGAAAAATGGAGCTTTTTTCGAGGACGGAAAAAATATCCGATTTTTGCGAGAAATTGGCGAGTTTTGAAGAACTCACCGAGAATTTTGAAATCCCAACCGATTTTAACGATAGAAGAGTAGGTGAAAAATTGAAATGGTTCAATTTTCCAACAGAAAAACGTACGCTAATTTGACACGTGATGTGAAATTCGGGAAAAAATCGCGAACAATCATAAAAGGAGATATTTTTAAAACCGAGTTCAACAGTTCATGAAACTTCAAAATTACAGTAAGAAATACAACAATTTATTGTCAAATAGATGAAAAATCCGCCAATTTTGGCGAGATCTGCCAAAGAAAAAAACAGAACAAGCAAACAAAAGAAGGTAAAAGAGAATGGAAAAAGTGGAGAGCGAAAAGAGAAAAGTTGGAGACTAAACCAAGTAACACTGCGCCAAACTGCTTCAAAACTGTGACCGATTTGATTTTTTCGTATTTTTCTTTCAAAAATCGATATTTTTGAAAATGCTATGCTAATTTCAGCAATTTTGTATGTCAACATCGCGCCGGCCGATTATAGCAGCACGCGGTGAAAATGTAGACGGAGAAGGTAACTCTTTTTCTTCAATGATAAAATATAAGATAGCAAAAACGGCTGAATATAAATGCCTGATTTTCTTATTGCGTGTGAAGGATAGGTCAGAAAACTGAGTGACATATCAAAATTTCAGACGTCGAAGACGTGCTCACGTCCGTGGAATATGCACAACAGCGAAGGGACGAACTATTGCGAAGAAATCGGGTGGCGTTTTGGTATGACTTTAAAGACTACTGTATTTGTTTAATTTTAAACCGTAATTTCGGTTAATAACGTTATTTTAAAGCAGGATTACGGTATTTTTCAGGTTTCTCGGGCTATGCAATAATATTGCGTACGTGATTATGTTAAGCGCCGCTAACGATATTTTGTCGAATGGAAAGAAAAGCGAGGAAACGAAAAGTTGCAGGGTAAGTTTCGGAAAAAAAAATTAAAAAGTTGAACACATTTGAAGGAAGATCAAAAGTGTTTAGCAATGAGGTCATTTTTTTAAAGTAGATTTCGAACTTTGAAAAAGAGCAACACTTTCCCTATTCAGGAAAAAATCACGCACCGCGATTGCCACGCGATGTCCACGGGATCAGTTTTGCTGGCCGACATTTTGCCCGGGCTGATTGTCAAACTCACCGCGCCGCTCTACGTGCAGGCGATTCCTTTTGGGTCGGTTTTTTATTTAAATTTTGCCTAGTGCTGCCATTATAGCATTAGTAAGTGAAAGAGTTGCAAGTTTTTTGTTTTCTTTGAAATACATATGCTGAAATTATTTTGGAAAGTATTAGCCAGTTAGACCAGCTTGTTCTTTGTTTTAGGTTTCATCAAATCGAAGAATTTTGCTTTATATTTTATACATTTTTGAAAATGGTTTTGGTAAGTTTCAAAGGGATCATATATAGTTTTCGAAGATTGTTCGGTGATACTTTTGGTGGTGGCGGGACATTTTAAGCAAATACATTTCAATTTCAGACTGCGCCACCTCATCGTAGTGTCTCTTCAGTTCATGAGTTTTTTCACCGTAGCCACCAGCGAGACGGTAGGAATGGCCTTATTCGGTAAGATATTACAGTAACCTTTGAAATTTTCAAATTTTAAGGTACCGTATTAGCGAGCATCGGCTCGAGTCTGGGCGAGATTTCGTACTTGTCGTTGGCTTCGCATTTCGATAAGTGAGTTTTCTTTTTTCCTGAATAATTTCTATTTGAAGGCCCTTCAAAACAAATGTCACTTTTGAAGCCTACAAATTCATTATCTTCTCGAAATTTCCTAAATCATATTTTATCGTATTACTTTTCAATCAAGACTACTCCATTCAAAAGAATCACAGATATATGTCATTTGTGAAACCTACAAATTTTCGATTTTTAAAAATTCAATTTTTCAGCCGAGTCATCTCGATGTGGTCATCGGGAACGGGTGGTGCGGGAATTTTCGGGGCTCTAGCCTATGCCGTCCTGACCGATCCTTTCCTGCTACATATTTCCCCGAGGAATACCCTACTTTCCATGCTAGTTCTACCAATAGTTTTCGCAGCAACGTGAGTTAGTTTTAATTAGAAGAGATGATGATCTACAAAAAACTAAACTCAAAATGTTCATTTTTCAACTAGGTTTGACTCTAGAACATCATCTACAAGCATATCTGAGATTATTAAAATCAAAACTTATCGTTAGATTTCTACTACAAATAAAAATTTTCCATCCAAGAAGGTCATCTACGAAATGTCGGATTAGACTTTTCGGAATTGCGAAAATCGAGTTTTTATCCAGGAAACATATATCATCACCAAACTTGATCTCAAACTGTTCAGATACTGGCTTGTCCTGATCGTTCCCACCCATATCCATCGAGTTTCGATTCTCCGAATTCGCACTTATCTAGTTCCAAACTCGTCAGAACAAGGTATGTTTCCTCATAGGAATAAAAAAATTATAAGACCATTTACACTTTATTTTTTGGGGATTTAAAAAAAAAAATTCAATTTTCAAGGTCGACTTGGTAGCCGAGTGGCATTTGAGAGGGTCGAAGCTCAAGAGACGAACGAGGATTATCGACCCCTGATTTTGTCAGATTCAGAGGATGAAGGTTAATTTATTTTTTAAAATTTTTATATTGAAATTTCGACTCAGCGTACCAACAGTTTTAGACTAAAGCTGCTTTTATCTAACTAGTTGAAACAACTCTCTAATAGAATTTAGAGTACGTCAATTGAAATTTGATAAATACCAAAAAAAATCTACATTAGATTTAGGTTCTCTGATTTATTTTATCCAAGATCTGAAACTTATTTCAACACTTTTCTGAAATGTTTAGAATCTCACCACCAAAGTGCTCACAATCGGTTTGGAATTCGAGAGAAAATCGAACTCGCCAAGCCTTTGGTGCGATTTATGCTACCTCTAGGGCTCGTCTACTTGGCGGAATACTTTATAAATCAGGGAATTGTGAGTTTTGGAAATTTTTGCATTAAATAAATCACCATTTCTTAAATCACTACCCTTATCATTTAAAAATTATGTTGATAGCTTTACAAATTTACACAATTCACCCCTTCCTATTGCATTGCAAAATGTTTTGATATTTTTAAAAACCATAAAATTCGCCCGTTTAAATTATTTTTTTTTTGTAGAAATCACCTCTTTTCAGTTCGAGCTTTTGGAATTCGACTGTGCTCATGGATTTGGGTTAACGCCTGCAAGTCAATACCGGTGGTATCAGGCAAGATTTCTACCGTATATCTTAATTTCCAGGTTTTATATTTTTTGTTGTTTTGTATGCTGCGACGTATACAATTACCCAATTAAATTCATCATGAATTTTAAAGTTTATAAGACTTTCTTGAAACCTACTCTTCAATAATGGGAATTCTAGGTCCTCTACCAACTGGGGGTTTTCGTGTCCAGATCTTCTTCGGATATCATCACTATCAAATCAGTTAACCTGCCCTTACTCGCTCTGTTGCAGGTAATTTTTCGATTTTGTTAAAAATAAAAAAATCCAATTTATAAAAGTTTCGAAGATGGAAAGTGAAATCCCATAAAATTCGCGAGTATCAAACGCTTTTGAAGCATTTTTAAGTTTAAAAAATTTAGCTCCTAAACGCGGGCCTATTTTTCTACGACTCGCTATATTTCTACGTGCCGCACATTTTCCCGATGATGTTGATCATCTTTTACGAAGGACTTCTCGGAGGAGCATCTTACGTCAACACGTTCAGAGCAGTGCACGATGAGGTTGGTTTTCAAAAATATCCATTTTTGGAGTTTACTTTTCGAATGTTCTAATATTAACAAGTTTCAATGATAGGTATAGGTTAAAATTAGCGCTTCAGAAAGAAAGACGAGTGCAATGATGGTAGACTGAATAATATATCATCTTTCTAAATTTTATATTTTGAAAATAGTTTTGATAGGTTTCAAAAATCATTCAAATTCGCTGTGAGTAGAGGAATTTGAATGCATACAGAGACCGCGTAGGTTTTTAAAAAAAAATCTCTAAAGTATTTAGATTCCACCCTCAGCGCGCGAGTTCAGTATGGGATTCGTCTCGATTTCGGATACACTGGGCATCGTCATGGCCGGGCTACTTGCCATCCCAACTCATAACTACATTTGTGGTACTCCGATTTTATGAGCTTTTGTTAATCCTCGACATTTCGAAAAATTCATTATCAGTAGAGATCATCATTTTTGACGACTTTTATCAGAAAAATATCAGTTTGGGTTTTAAAAATTTAACTCTCTTCTTAATTTCTAGTCTTTTTACTAGTTACTTGAAGCACTTGAAAATTTTTATCAGTAAGAAATAACTTTTCATGTCATGAAAAAATCTTTCTGATAAAATAATTTTATCAGGTCACTTTAGCCTTTGCTTACCATTCCCAAATCTTAAACCTGTGATATATGCTTTCAAAAACAAAACTGAAGACTCGACGTGTCATATTTTTGGGTTTTCATGGAATTCGCTTACTTCTAATTACGGTATATCTTTCTCATTTAATTACGTTTCTATTGCCCGGTGACATTTTCAGAATTTTATTGCTTGAATAAAGTATTCGCCTTTCGGAAATTGCTGTAACTTCAGAAAAGTCGAAATGAAAACAACAATATATAACAACTTTAGGCCTAGGTTCACTAATTCAACTGATATTTATTTTTTTCGAAATTTGCACACAAAGAATGAGAAACCAATTAGAAAAATTTTGTACAAGTTTAAATTATTTTGAGGTTTTTTTTCTAACAACTCTAGTATTCTGGCTCTATTCAAATCAATGATTACTGGTCAGATTTCTCATCTTGTACAATTTTAAAATCTAGCAAATCATTCCTTCTTGACAACTCACTCTTTGTATGAAAAAATTTCATATCTTTGTTTTCAAAAATGATCGTTCTTTTGAAACGAAGAAAAATATGCTAATTTCTAGAAGAAATCTACCTTCCTTTTCTTATTTGGTAGGTGTCTGTTGGATTTTGGACTTCCTCTCATACGGGTTGTAGAGCTTGTGTCTGCCTGGGTTATCGATCGGAGCCTCCCAGTCAACGACGTGATCCTCAGGGAATTTCACCAATCTGAAAAATCCTAATCTTTGGAAACATTTTTTTGTTTTAGAAATCAACATTTAAACGAAGTAACTATTTGATAATGAGGGTGAGAATTATTTCAGCAATTATTGCAACGTATCTAATCTTATTTAAAACAAAAAAACGCCCATAGATTTTCTTCGATAAATATCAAACGTTTTCACTTGTTAAGTTATCGGATGCACAAAACCCATTGTAAAAAGTGAAATTCATTGAGTTCACCTAATTTTTGAAATCTATATAAAACTATACAAGTTAAAATAAAGAGGAAAACCCTACATACCTCGGGAAGTTCCTCCTCTCCTCGTCGGTGTACTCTGTGCTGCGTTTGACGACCTCTTGTACCTGTTCGAGTTGGTTGCCGATGTTCTTCATCAGAAACGAGGGCACTTCTGCATCGGGCAACAGATGCAGTCGGGCGATATGCGAACGACGGATATTGCTTTTGCCGAGACACTGAAAAATCGTTTTTACCTGCTAGAAAAACAAGATATTTGAAAATCAAGGTTCTGAAACAAGAAAATCGTGGAACATTGGGAATAATGCATTCTTTGACTGAAAAAAGTTTCAGAAAGTTTGAGAATTTTGATGGAACAAATCAATATTTTTTAGAGATTAACCTTGTAAACGGCGAGATAGACGATGCGACACGGGTCGTACATGTGGATTTGGTAGGCCGGGATGTTGACCTTTGATTTAGGGTATTCCTGGAATTTGAGAATTTGAATTTTAATGAAGAATATGCTTCAAAAATTCTATATATTCTAAAAAAAGTCTTATAATTGCAGTATACGTAACGGATAGTGCTAAAACGTTTATCGAAAAAATTCAATGATCTGCAGAAGCGGTGAAAACATGAGTATCAAAAAAGAGTTTCAAGAAATATATAACTTCAACCTTTGTTCAAACTGGCTACAAAGTTAGAAAATGCCACTCTTCAGATGTGTTTTTTTTTATTTTCCAAATACGACACCTTATTGAAGTGGAACTGCCTGTGTTTCCAGTCGAAACCCTCCATGGCGATGTCCTGACAATTGATGACGACCACATGGTCACCACAGTCAGTGCTCGGATGCCAGATCGGCTTCCAGTTCCCCGACAGGTACTTGGCCACCTTCGTTCCCAGCTTGTATACGTCCTGAAAAATCAAATTAGCATATTTTGTAGGTTTGTAGACTTCAAAAATTCGACATTTTCAGTATACTGGAAGACTTTTAATTCATAGAGATAGTATCACGAGAATAATGGAGTTTTTCAAGATTATCTATGCTTCAAAACTCGTTGAATATAAATCAACATGGCATAGGCTATTATAGCGATAATTTAGAGAAGAAAAATGCTCCAATTTTATAGTAATAAAAAAGAAAAAAAAATGGACGTGGTCAATTTGATTAACTTTCCGACCTGCTGATTCGCGTCGATGAGGTGCCATTGACGCATGAACTGAGCGAGTTGGCGGGCCTGATTCATGGATTTTTTGAGATCTTCTGAAAAATAAGCTTTCTGAAATTTTTGATCTTTTCCATAAATCTAAAAATCAAGATAGCTTTTGCCGGTCTCAAACCGATTTTTTTCTTCAAAAAAAAAAAAAATAAAGAAACATCATTTTGATTTTCATTGCGAAAGGCAATATGAAAGTTTAAAAGTAAATCGACAGAAACAAATCTAAATAACTCTCGTCGAAACGAGAAAAAATCGGATACCTAGTGACTAACTCGGCAGCTCTTAAATGACAAGATGACGAGATCCGAAATGACGAAACTCTTTTTAGCAAATTATGAGAGATCGCTCGCTATAGTTTAGGATAAGGGTGAAATAGTATTGGAGCGGTCGGTCAGAAGATCTCGTCATTTACTAGAATCATTTAGGACTTCGTCATCTCATCAAATACGATTTGCCGACTAACCCTCAATGTCCTAAAAATGGAATAGAAATTAGTCAAAAAGACGTCATTTCACAAAATTCTCAAGGAAAATCGATATTTTCCAACGTTTCTAGCGAAATGACACCGTAAAAAACAATTGCTCAGTGGTAGAATTTGTACAAAAAAATAGTAATGGGCAGGACGAAAATAGCTCTGAAAAATAAAAGCTACCGTAATTTCCTTATAATAGAGGGGTCTTCTATTGTGAAAATAGAAGGTCCGAACTTCTATTACAAAGCGGAATTGAACATTCTAGAAAATAGCGTATTTCAAGAAATCTATTTTTCTCGAAGTAAAATCTCAAAATGCACCATTTTCAACTAATAAGAAGAACAATCTAATATCACAGCTTAGTTCTAATATGAGATGAAAATACCAAAAATTGACATAGAAAAAAATTTTGATGACATTTTCCTGGAAAAAATAGCTAATTTTCAGATCTCGTAACTAGAAATTGGAACAAATAAAGTTCATATAAACGGTTTTACACGTTTTAAGGTTGAGGAAATTAACGTTGGATAAGCTAGAAGTTGGTTCTGGATTTTTGACCGACTTAAAAATTGTTTGGGGTTTGAAGAAAATTGAAAGTCGATCTACATTTCCTCGGAAACTTATGTTAAGCTATTTTCAAAATTTCAAAAATACTCTCATTTTCTTCGAAAATAAACTCATCGAAGAATCAAAATTGAGTCATTTAAACATTTTTAAATGCTAGATTCTAGCGTAAAATTTTAGACTAGTTCTTGAAAACGGGCTAATCTTCGTAAAGTTTACCAAAAATAGTACCATGTGCTACTAAAATACCAGTTACCATTTGGTAATTATGGTTACCACACGATGCTGTCGCGGTACTCAGGGAGGACGGAGAAGCGCTTGACGCTTTCGTAAGCCAACATCACCAAACAGGAATAGAGGCTGTTGTTCAAAATTCGGGGGGCCAGACCCTAAAATTTACTTTTAGAACAAAAATTAAAGAAAATGTTCTGGGAAAAAGGTTTTAAAAAATAATAGTTTTGAACGAAAATATTAACCTTGGTAAAAATATGTTTCTTCTCGTACTTCCACAACCGAGAAATCGTTTCGATGTAAGTCGTGCGGTGGACCTGAAAATTCGATACTTTTGAGTTTATAATTTCACAACTAGGTAAACGATAGTGGCTAATTTGGTTGGATTTTCACGAAATCTTGAAACGTACTCCAACGCATTTGTTGAAGAACAAATTGATTTGTTTGGATAAATACAGCATCATTGGATCAAATCCACGGAAGCTCACAATTAGTTTTCAATAAATATCGGAGCTTAACCAAAGCGTTTTTAAATGTTGTACTCCGGAAACCTGACCTGTAACCGAATTCTGAGCATTTCCAGTGGATTCGTGACGATGGCAGAGGCCACGCCCCCGATGCTGCCAGAAATGGCCTGGTCGATGAACAAATTTCGATCGTCAACTTCAGCTGGTGACCGAGGTTTTGCGCCTTTTTCCCACTCGGTTACCTGAAAACATTTTTCTTTCGATTTTCAAAATATTTCATCGATTTTATAAAGTCTCTCTCTCTCTTTCTGGAATATGATAAATGATCCATCTCGGAGTAGCATTAGTACAATAGTCCGAAATTTTACGATATGCTTCAAGATATGATATATCATCAACGGTAAAAATATTAAAAGTCCTTTATCACTAGTAGTGTGAAATTCTAAAAATCATCAGTCAAACCTTGGTCCGGACTATCCTGAACATGGCGAGCGCTTTGTAGTAGGTCGACCAGAACACCATCGTCGAGGGAATGTAGAGCATGATCGCCGAGAAGAAGCCTCTGCAAAAGGATAAATATTTGATAAAAAATCGATTTTCGATAGAGAAAAATTGAAGATACGATTTTAGAAAAAAAATCTACCGGTAAAACCCCATGAACCCATCGACCTTGTAAACAGCCCGAATGACCCGTAAGCCCAAAGTCCGCTTCCCTGACAAACCATCGTTCTTCAAAGTCTCGGTGACGGCGACATTCTTGCGACTTCCTGAGTTTTAGTTCCTTATAGAAATTTCTTTATGCTCAACTACTGGCCAGAACCATTACTTAAGAATTTGGATGACTCAAAATAAACTTTCTTGAAACCTATTTCAAGAATTTCTATCAAATTAAGATTTGCAACTGGCGTTTGTACAAGAATTTTCGTAGAAAAACTGTAAATGTAACTGTTCGAAAAATAGTTTAGAATAAAACTATATCTTTAAAGAATACCCCCGAAAGCCTCCGGATTGTTGTGGACCATCATGTGTTGAGCGACGATGTCGGTCGGGACGAAGACTAACTGAGCCACGGGAGATGCAATTCCGCCTAAAGTTTTAATTTATTAGGATAAGTTCTAAAATTTGCATAAATGAAATTTTTAAAGTTCCCCCTAATTGAACGGTTGCAATGTGATCGTTCAAACTATACCTAACAAAATTGAAAGGTCACCAAATTTCGATTACAAATAAGAAGTCTTATAGAAAAAAAGAAAATCAAAGCATGATTCAAAATTTGGGTAAATTTAATCCAAGGTTCTTTTTCTAATCTACGAGCAATTTTTAGATGCATAATAATCAAATTAGAAAAAAAATCGCATTCAAGTAAACCAAATTCTCGTCATACTCGGTATGTGATAAAGTTCAAACTTGAAATTGTTGATCTTCAATAAACTCTGAAACCAACCAGCCATGGCCGAAACGATGGAGGGATTCTTGATTCCGAGATGGGCTTGCAGAAGATCGCGGACTCGCTCGTAGGTCGAGGAATAGAGGAACGAGGCGGAGAGTTGAGGAAGAGTCATCCAGAAACCCTGGAAATTGGAATTATTTTCTTAAAATAATAAAGTTAGGTCGGAAATTTGAATTTGGCATTTTCAACAAATTTTGCCTTCAAAGCGGCGAAGCGCTGAATTATCAAGGTAATAATTGTATAATAAACTTTTAAAACATCTTCTCCATAAAAAAGTAAAAAAGTTTAACAAGTACCCGATAAAGTGCGCCGGCCCCCTCTGTCGTGATGATTTTCACGAACGCGTGCCGCATTCCGGTGTACATGTTGTTTTGTCGTTGAAGTTGGAGACGACTCTGGAAAAAAGAATTCTAAAACTCATAAAATCCGTAGAAAAGTTAACATAAAAAATAAATTTGGGACAGAAAACATGGATTTTATGGAAACTTCTAAAAAATTGGAATATTCAAATCTATACCTTAACAACAGACATGGGATAGAGCAAGCATCTGATGGTCCACGATGAGGCCAAAGCCATCGGGTAGAACCGGTACAAGTCCAGATGCTCCCATTCGATCACGAGCAGCTTGTCCTGAACATTGCAAATAATAGACTTCATAAATGTTTAATAGTTGAAAATTTGAAGTTTGCCATCCATTGTGCTTAGACGAAAAATTTGTGGAATTTCTTAACGAAAATTCTGTCCTCTTTTTGATACAAATATCTAGATGGTTCAAAATAAGCAAATGTTTGAAAAGATAAAAAGTTGTATGTTAGGGTAGGTATTTTGTCGTCTTTCAGTGTATCAATCAACAAAATGCTTCAAAAGAGAACAAAGCTCTAGGAAATAACGATGCAACTGTTGATGATCTTGAGGAGCCAGAGGCAAAATTATTATCTAATATAAAGATGTTCCCACCTTTTTCACTCCACTCATTGTCCGGTCGAATTGCGGTTCGGGCGGCAGACTGACCACGTCATCTGTGTCGGACGAGCTCATTCTCAGGATCTATCGATCACTTCTGATTCAATTGCAAACGAAGGCTCAACAATTTGGAGTTTTTAGCTGCAAACTTGTATGTTTGAAAGTATGCACCTCAAATATTGCAATGCCTTAGGAATTTTGAGCGGTTTTATGGATTTTTGAATTTTCAAATATCCACTGATGCCGAAGAATCGATATTTGGGGTTAAAAGTTAAGAAATTAGTTTGTAAATACCTTGAAGCTTAGATTTCATCAAAGACAATGTTAAAATCTACCTCAAATTAGAGATCCTGGATTTGGTAGGCGGCAGAGAATACGACATCCCAGTCTGGTTGATCTGATTTTGATTTTCGATCCCTGGATTTAAATTATCGTTACCAAAATTCGCGGAGTTCTCCGAATCCTGGAAAACGTTGAAAAATAATGTTCCAAAAACGGTCCCAGAAAATCATAAATATCAAAGCCGAAATAAGACGGCAATATCTCATCCGCTAGACTTCTTTCAATAAAACCTTTATTTTTCCAAAAACGCTCAAATCAATCGGTTTACCAATAAAACGGGTAAAACTCAAAAATCACGGGAAAAGAAAATAAATAAAAGAGTGATGACGCGATGACCAGTATGGAATTTTACTACTCAAAAGAAAAGGGGAAACAACTTTCAATCTAATAAAATTTCAGGGAATAAATTAGAAAGAAAAAGGCTAAAATTGGAGACCAAACGGAGTAGTTTCTTTAAAAATTATACAGGAAGTTGGATTCATTTATGGATGTTTTTTGCATTACGATATTCATATTTTCAATCAAGGGTTGGATCGATAATGGGTGGCGCTTGTGAGGATTAGGTCGCGCCCCTTTGCAATGTTTATGCATAGTAGTTGAGAGAGGCCTTCTTCTTGGCCTGCACTTCCAGAATCGCATCCATAAAGTCCTCGTGCAGCACTTCGGTCGCGTCGCGGCGGAGAGCAATCATTCCCTGTAATTAGGGGTAATTAAGTCATTAATTGAGGTACTTAACTAGTTGCTAATTAGGTATTATCTACAATTAATAAAATTGAAAAGGCGAAAAAACACTTAATAGAACCTCGCCATTAATGATTATGCATAAAGATTTGTTGAAACATAGGAGTTTTGAATTCGAAAAGATTCAATGTCCAAAATTCATGCCTTATTTACAAATTTCTAAAAGTGTTATGCTCCAAAAACAATATTAAGAAAAGGAAATAGAAGAACGTTTAACCAGGCAGGTGATTTCAAAAAACGTTTAAAATTGAACGAACCGCCTCAACGCAGACCGCTTTGCACTGGGCGCCGTTGAAGTCATCCGTGCAGCGCGCCAACTCTTCGAAGTTCACGTCCTTGCTGAAAATTTTAAACTTTCCACCATTTTTTAGAAAAAACAGTAATTTTAAAATTTTACATGAAAAAAATAAATCATCTAAAGTTTCGGGGGTTTAGTGAATATATTGGAAAAGTAGAGCAACTGACTTGACATTCATCTTCCTGGAATGGATCTGCATGATTCTGGCCCTGGCATCTTCGTTGGGATGGGGCAGCTCGATCTTCCTGTCCAGACGACCGGAACGCAGCAGCGCGGGGTCCAGCACGTCGATTCTGTTCGTTGCGGCGATCACCTGAAACCTATTTTATCAGGAAAAATTGAGATCTGTCGTTTTAGCGGAGAAAAATCATCATTTTAAAATTTGCATTCCTAAAAAAGAACTTTTTTGTAGGAAATAATTATTGAATTGGGAACATTTTAAAATGGCAAACCTTGATCTCGTCGTTGGGTTGGAATCCGTCGAGCTGATTCAGCAGTTCGAGCATAGTTCGCTGGACTTCTCTGTCGCCTAAAAATTCGCATATTAAAAAATTTCATGAAAAGAAAATGTTTTCAACAAGTGATAAGTCTACAAAATTCAAAATTGAGAGAAAAAAAACCGACCAGCCTTCTCCGAGTCGAATCGCTTGGTGCCGATGGCGTCCAGCTCGTCGATGAAGATGATTGCGGGCGCCTTTTCCTTCGCAAGAGCGAATGCGTCACGCACCAGTCTGAGAAATGCACCATTTTCCATTTTTCATTTCAAAAGCTCTTTTTAATGATTCTTAAGTTTCATATGTTTCAAGAGAACAATATTTGCATAGTTATTGGAATTCCTTATGCGACATCTTTGAAAAGAAATCAACAATTTCAAAGATATGAATTTCGCGATGTTCCAGAGAATGATAGATAGTAAAAAAAAACTATCTAAGTATTAAAATACGTTACATAAGTATTTTATAAAATAATTTTCCGAAATACTCACTTGGCTCCATCACCGATGAACATCTGAACGAGCTGTGGACCGGCGAGCTTCAGGAACGTGGACTTGGTTTGGGCCGCGACTGCGCGTGCCATCATCGTTTTGCCCGTTCCTTGACAATTTTTTTTAGTTTTTAAGGATCGTAAACAATTGCGAAAGTTATCGTTTCTATTCAAGGGAAAATATCCGAATCTTGATGAAGCATGATTTTTACGAAGCCATAAAAGTGATAATTCGAAAGGTTGCATTTTGAAGCTACTCTATTTCTTCAAAGAACATATTCTTCGAGAATAGTTCAAAAGTTTTTTAATGAAAAATACCAGGTGGTCCATAGAGAAGAACGCCCTTAGGTGGCTGGATGCCAAGATTCACGAATCTTTCCTTGTGCGTCATCGGCAACACCACGGCCTCAATCAGCTCCTGAAAAATGAAAGGGTTACTGTAACTCCAAAGATACCGTTATCAGGGTTTATAGGTTACAGTATCACGATTTTTAGATAAATGAGATTACTGTATAAATTTTACAAGTTACAATAGTCTTGGTTTTAAATTTTTATTTTACCTGAATCTGTTTGTCCGCGCCACCGATGTCCGAGTACTGCTCGGCGGGACGCTCGTCTACCTGAAATTGGAGAAATTTGAGTATTTAGTATTCAGAATATTTCATTTTTAGATCTTTGAGCGAGTATTAAACTAAAAATGAGTTTTCAGGTACTAACTATCAAAATTTAAAACATTTTTTTCTGAACTTTAATAATACAAACCTCCATGGCCTTGACTCTCGAGTCGTATTCAGCAGGCAGCTTTTCCAGGATCAGATACGAGTCCTGAAAATGTTCCAATTTGAAAGAGCTATAAGTTTCAAAATTCCCACTATTCGAGTCAGGTAATTTTTAATTTTGAGAAGATTGCATAGTGGAATGTTATCTATGAAGGCCTCCGGAGCAAGCAGTAAAATGACTTGTTTCGGATAAGCTTCAATAAAATTTAAATAAATCTTCAAAAATACATCGTTCAATACGTGTAGGTAGGCATTCGGTTAAATAAGAAAGACCCGAACCTTGTTGACTCCGACCAGGTCGCCGGGCTTCAGTTCGGAGGGCTCGACGAGTCCAACGACAGGCAGGAAGTAGGTCGCTCGCGTGGACGTCTTGATCACCGCGCACTTAGTCTTCTGAGCGTCCAAATCCACGTTGGCTCCTCAAATTTCTCATACCTCTTGAAAAAAATCCAACTTTGAACCTTGAAAAGGTAAATTTCGAACTTTGTTTTCGGAAAGAGTAAACAAATTCCGATTTAGCCCGAGAATTCACTGTTTTAATTTCGAATTTACCTTCCTCCTCCTGAGTGTCTTCCAAGTCCAGCAACTCAACCACGTTCGACACAAGATAGGGCAGCGTCTTGTTGACCTGAAAGTTCAAATTAAAGCCCGAAAATTGTATTCTTTACGCACGAGGATGAACGTATTTAGTGAGTACGATTCCCGTGAAACATAGCTTATAGTAGTTAATAAAACAATTTTAGAGCAAACCTTGATTCGCTCAGTGTTCTCCTTGATCCTGTCCTTGAGCGTGGAAATGGAGTGGTTGATGCGCTGCACCTCTAAAATGAGAAAAGTAGCATAAAAATTCAAAAAGATGCAAAAATGCAGTTTTGTTGTAAATTTACCAGATCGCATGATTCTGATCTCGTTGTCGAGCAGCGAGGTGCGGTTGCGGATGTCTGGCGCAGACATGCGGAGGATCTCTTCGTCGATAGGCTGAAAACTCGAAATGTCAGCATTTTTCAAATGTAGCCTGATTTGAAGAAAAATATTTTTCCCAAAATACATTTTAGAAGTGAATTTAAACAAAAAACGGTCCCTTGTAACTTCCACCCTTTACTCTTCTCCACACTATTCCTAGGAAACGAATGTTTTTGGTAGGAGGGTAGAAAATAGGCGGAAAGATTAAAATAAAAAAGACCTCCTCAACATCCATTTTCTCGGACTCATTGGCGGGTTGCCCTTCTCCGGGCTTCTGATTCTGACCGGCCTGGCCAGACTGCTTGCTGTTGCCCGTTGACGACATTTTCAGCACGATTCAGACAATCTGGAAAATCGAATTTCTTGATAAATTGCGACAAACTCCGCGAGAGTTGCAAATTTGGAGGAATTTTTCGAAAAACGGTGAAAAGAAGCAAAAAGAAATAACAGATCAACGAAAAATAAATTTGTAATCGATTTAAGTATGAGCAGAAGGGGTAATAAGATTGAATTTGCGAGGAATAAAAAGTATGGCAATTTTAAAAGAAAAATCGAGAAACGGAAAATTATAGAAATTTTAGGGGTTTTGATTTGAGAAGAGCAACAGGATTGGATGTATTTAAGAGCGAGGGCTCCTAAAAAAACTCTTTAGACCTCTGGAGAATACTCAAATCAGCTTTTGCAAAGTGAAAAATAATGCAAATCGTAAACAAGGAGGCAGAAAAATGAAATGACGAAAAGTGATGATTTTAAAAATTTGTATAAATTACCACTTTGTAAGAATAAATCACCTTAAAATAAATGCCTAGAAGTAAGAGAATTTCGGAAACACAAGATAAAAAATCAGAAAACGAAATTCCGAAAACTCGACGACCAAATAATAATCATCATTCGCTCGCCACTTGCTTTTATTTATCCTTTACGCTATAAACGCAGTACTTTCAAATCGAGACGAATTCTTTTAATTTTTCATCGCTTTACTCGCGTTTTTTTTCCATTCTCATCGACTTAATTTATTTTGAAGAGTTCACCCAATCCAGCCTCAAAAATTTTTATAGATCATCCACTCCAAACGAAATAGTCTTGTAAGGAAGAAAATGGGTGGCCTTTCCGAATGAGCTGCCGACAAAATCATGAACTTTTGAATAATCCACTTTTTTCCAGGACAATGCTTCGAAATTTGAATATTCGACAATTTTGTGGATTGAAAAGGATCTACAGTATCCGTCGATGTTCAGCCTCGAACAACCAACCAACTACGTCGAAGGGTTTAGAAGAGGAGGGACCAGAGGTTGGAGCTTCCTTTTAATTTCTATCTGTGATGTGATAGTGACAAGATATTTGATTTATTTTGCCATTGAAAACTAGAACGGATCAACCTAACACCACCGAAAGCGTAATGAAATGGCTTTGAAACCGTACAAGAAGGATTTGTTTCAAATTCTTAGAAAATTCTAGCTATTGAATTACACGTGTCTTATTAATGGGCAGATTAATAGTTTGTACCTTACTAAAATATAAGCTTCTTCTGAAACCTATGAGATATGTTCAGTTGATATCCGGAGTCAGCAAACAATCGGTCGATGTAATGCAGCTCCTGCCGAAAGAGTTCTTGCAGGTACTGTATTTTTATTAGAAAATTTAAAGGGACATTAACGATTTAAACCAAGTGCCAAAGTTGTCTTCGAGTTTAAGAAAGCTGATTTATTATTTCAGGAGAGCTTCCGGAACGCCCACAAACGACCGCTCTACATGTCCAAGGAGAAATTCGCCAGGAGGATCTCGGAAATTCAGGTCGGGATTTGTTTAAAATTTCCTAAAGGAATTTTGAAAATTACTTTTTGGTTATGCTTACTCCTAGCTATACAATATCACTTCAACTCGAAGTTAATTTACTTTTGAATAACTCTTGAAACATATTTATTTTTCGGAAATTAGAATACTATTATTAGCGTAATTTTCATTTTCAGCTTTTCGTCGAAACTTTCGGTGCGGACTCTCTGCCTCCGTTGACGAACGAAATGTGCTACACGTACATGACGATGGGCCTGATCTCGGAACGATGCGACTATTTGGAGACGCTCAGGAAACAGAAGGAGTACCACGACAGGAAAATGAAAGAGGACAGACCACTGGTGAGATTTAAAAAGAATTTTATCTTTGAAAAACAAATAATAATTGAAACAAATTGTATGTTTCAAACCTAAAGTTGACTTGGAACAGGCCTTGAAAACTCAATTGAAGAGTTTATTGGTAGGACTAAATAAAAACATCATTTTTGAAAGATTACCAATTTTCAGATTTCCGAAGTCAACCAGGAAAAGGAAAACCGGGGTGAGATCGTCTACGCACCCAATTTCAACACCATGTTCGACATCAAAGGGCAGGATTTTCGAAGTAATTTAAAAAATTTTTATTTCATGAAGAAATTAAATCAGGTCAGAGATCGTTTATCTGAAAGAAAATTCAGCTTTCAGAGGGAATACTCGGAATTTTTCGAGAAACCTCTTCTATTTTTAATTTTTCAGAGCTAATCGACCACATCTTTTTCTTGAGAAATGTGTGGAGTTTGACGGTGGAAAACAGGTTGCCTCAGTTGTTGGTGGACTGTCAGTTCTTACGGACTTTCGGCGTCAAGACACAGACCAAATATGCAAAGTAGGAAATTTTGATAATTTTCCGTAATCCTTTTTTTAGCTGCAGTATTTTTTCAATTTTTCTTCCGTTATCGCAATTCCTCTAAAATAATAGCTTACTTTTTGAACTATGCTAATATTTCCTAAGATTTTCTTGTCAGACTGCCATAATGCTCAGACAACTTTCTTTTCAAATTAAGTTCTGTAATCCATGAAAAATGACATTTTTAAGTTACAATAATCTCGATGTAAAAAGGGTCATTTCCAGTGAAATCAACGAGCTGCACAACATGAACTGGACCTCCGTGCATCCGTTCGACATTTCACTCGTCAATTTCTGGCCGGACACGTCTTTAAATGAAATCACTAAGAGGTATATATATATATATATATATGATTTTCTGGGAAATTTGAGATCTGTTTCTTTCTCAAGGTTCGAGGACTATATATATTCATATATTTTCAGAATTCTTAAAAACCTCTATTTGTAGGTTTTTGAAATTTGCCGATTTTAGAAAATTCTACTTCTACTACGGTCCCCCGCGAGACCCGCATCTGGAAAATTCCAAGCCCTACGAGCCACACCCTTTCGTGCCAAAACTCCAAAGTCGAAGGCTCACTGAAGCAATAGAGAATGCGGGGAGAGGCACGAGATTTTTTATTTTATTTTATTTTTGAAAAGTTTTCACAAATAGGTTTCATATTTTTTCTCTCGAAAATGGTTAAAGTCCACTTCTATTGAATTACATTTTCGAGTAGAAAGCTGAAAGTCAAAAATGAAATAAAATTTTCATGTTCCTAGAAAAGTTTATTTAAAAATATATATATATATTTTAAAATTTCCCATTTTTCCAGACGAAGTGATTTACCTTTCGTGGACCTCGAAGAAGGCACTACCCGACACACCCCCAGCCAACGTGAAGTACGTGGTGCTGTGTGCGAGCAACGATTTGGACCCCTCCACGAGCAGTCTTTCGGCCGCAAAGCAACTGGATCTGCCTTGCTACAGAATACCGACCGAGAAACATGTCATGTAAGTTTTGACTAGTCCAACTTTGTCTTTTCTCTAATACAATTGCCCGATTCGTGAATACTCGGAATGAGACTAAAAACTACCAAATGTAGGTTTAAAAAATGTACAAAGACTCCGATGGAGTTATATATGAATTTTATTTTAATTTGTTCCAATCATACTTTTGTCTTGAAAATATGTAGGTTTCAAGCATTCTTATAGTCGGAAACATTTTGATGGCTTCAGTATGCGTAGTATATACGAGCTAGATAGAAAGTAAGTTTGCAGTAACGAAATTTGCAGCCTCTACAAGAAGCACCGCGCTATTCCTCTGCGACAGTCGGCAGGAATCATGCGCGACTACTTCCTCGGGATCCCCCTCGGACAGGCCATCAAAACTCACTACAACGTTATTGGGTAGGGGTATTGTTTTTTTTTTGAAGATTTAAGATAAAAAAAACGATTTTCATATGTAAAGCTTGGAAAATCAAATAAAATAGCAATTTGACTCCCATGAAAATTAGCATATTTTTCATCAAAGATATCTTCACTTGTTTAAATGTAATGATTTTCAGGAACAAAATCAAAGAGGACAAGGAGGTTCTATTCGATGTGAGCTTTTTTTTTTTTATCTTTTAAGATTTTTAAAATTCAAATAATTTTTATAGAACTTCAAAGCGACTTTGATCAGTAATTCCGAGGAGCTGGCTCGAGCTGCGTTGAAGAACATGGAGTATGAGAATTGGTTGAATCAGGTATGTTTCTTCTTTTCTTCAGAAATTTACAAAAATCCACTTTTAGCTTTTTAATAGAAAATACTAGAATCTTTGGAAAAAATCGAATTATTTTAGTCACCTTCTTTAGAAATTAAAAATTCGTTTTTTTCTAAGTAAACATTTTTCAGTCGATGAGACCTTCCGGACCATCGTCGTCGAAGAATCCGGACGCTCCTCAGAAACCCCAGAAACGACCTCGTTTGCACCGCTACACGAGGGAGGAAAGGAACGCGGCTCGACGCGCCGCAGAGGAAGCTCAACTAGAAATGAACTCGTAATTATCGTATTCTAATTAATTGAAGCCTCGAGTCTTCTATTAGAAGACTCCTTTTTCAGCCTTATTTAAAACACTAGCCTTTGGATTCAAGAATGTGGTATTCTAAGGTTATTCTTGAGTTGGGCTCTGCCAATTTTATGAGATCCGTAGATAGGAAGAGTTTTACGAAAGAATAACTTCTATTTTATAAAGTTCGAAATTTCGAGCTTTTCAAATTTTTACGCTAGAATTTGGCATTAGTTGTTAGAATTTTCGTTAATTTTTCAGTTGTTAGCGTGTTTTCAAGACACCAAATATCGTTATTATGATTGTTATAAAGTCGTTAGATAACATGCGTAAATATAAAAAGCAAAAATAACATCAAAGTTTATCGAATTATAAAAGGTTCAAAAGAAGAGGAAGGGTGTAGGGATGGATACGATAACCCAAAACTAACAACAACGCCAAAATGATTACTTAAAACGCCAACAAGAACAGAGTAATACATAGTGAAATAAATACGTGTGAGAATATCGTCTTTTGAAAATTTTAGATTAAAAATTATTTCTAAAAATAGAGATACTTGGAATTGATTTGGTGAAAATTACAAAACTTTCAGTAGTTCAGAAAAAAACGTCAAAATTTTAATATTAAAAAAGTGGTAAAAATGAATATATTATGGGGTAAATTTTCATGAACGATTTGCCGAGGACGTGGATGATCTTCAAGTTCCTTTCTAGATCATATCAGCGATGTTCATGGGCATTTCGTCGATCTGCGTGGAGTAGTACTGCTCGATGTCGCGCAGAATGCGCACGTCGTCCGTCTTCACGAAGTTGATCGCCACACCCTGCAGGTGTTCAAATTTGAATATGTCATTTTCTTTAATCATTATAAAAAAAGTAAATCATTTGACGAATTTTTAGGCCTATATAAACATTTCTTGAAACATAGCTGAAATATTCGTCGCTCTCGAATTGCCTAATGTCACTTTTAATTAGTAAGAAAAGTTTTCGAAACATATTAGTTATACACCGACTTTTAGACACTTTTTTTAGAGATAAAATGTAACAAAATTTATATAAATCAAAAGAAATTTAAAAATTAGTTTCGAATTCGGTGTCTGAATGAAATACACTTTAAAACCCTTCTTCAAAGCCAAAAGAAACGAGGAATTCAATCGAATTTTGAAGTTGTTTGAAACTAATAAAAATTCCCCACCTTTCTTCCGAAACGACCCGATCTGCCGATTCTGTGGATGTAGAGCTCACGGTTGTTGGGCAGATCGTAGTTGATCACCTGGAAAGAGATCAAAATTGTTAGAAAGAGGTTAAAGATTTTCTAAAAAAAATTTTTTTCTTCAAGAGATCAAATGTCGTACCAGCGAGACCTGAGGCACGTCCAGACCACGAGCCCACACATCGGTGGAAATCAGTACACGGGATTTGCCAGCGCGGAATTCCTGAAAAATTTGTTCCTCAAAAATAAGATTTTAGGCGTCCCTCTTTAAAAGAAAATTTTCATTATCTACCCCCTCTCAAATAAGTCGATGTTGTCTATTTGCACAAAAGATTAGTGGGCGCTCGCGCTATGTTTCAAGATGGATAAATATTAGCATAGAGGAGGTTATAAGTATCGTCGCATTGATTTGCCTTCATAATTCAAAAACTCGTACATTTTATCATTAGTCACTATTGGAAATTCTTTATGAGCTCACGCACATATACATCTTGCAAAACTTTAAATTTCAATTTTATCATATTTGTGAAACGTACCTTCATGATGTTGTCTCTCTCGCTCTGCTCCATCTCTCCGTGCATCGACGAGACTGTGAAGTTGGCCTCTTTCATCTTCTCGGCCAGCCAGTCCACCTTTCTGCGAGTGTTGCAGAAGAGAACAGCCTGAGTGATGGTCAGAGTATCGTACAGGTCGACCAGTGTATCGAATTTCCACTCCTCGCGGTCCACTGCCACGAAGAACTGCAAATTTTCAAATTTTCGGAAAAAATCGTACATGTTTAATCAAAAATGTCTTGAAACACTGAAATAATTATATTGAAAACATGGATTTAGGAAAGTTTACACTTTAATCCATTTTATTTACATATGTTTAGGGAATTAATAAAATACGTTTCAAGCTTTCCTCTAACCCCAACAAGATTTCGAAAATCGCTAACAACACGTTTTTCTAACCAAATAGAAATAGGTCTTAAATTCCAACCTGCTTGATTCCTTCGAGAGTCAACTCGTCACGCTTGACGAGGATGCGGATTGGGTCGGTCATGAATTTGGACGTCATCTCCAAGATCTCGTGCGGCAGGGTCGCGGAGAGCAGCACCACCTGAAAATATGCACTTTCATTTTCTTGAATACTATATTTCAAGAATTTCATATAGAACAGTGAAGCTTCGAACTTAATTCTCTCGCGTAATTGCATCACTTCTAAAATTTAATAAGTCTAAAAGTCCGCATAAAGTAATGAGGGCTTGAGTGGCGATGATACTTTTAGATTCTGCTGACTTATTCCTCAAAGTCAGTTTTTAGTTCTAAAAACTAGCCAAACATGCTATAGAAATTTAGGGTTCAGACTAGTTACAAAGTAAAACTCGGAAAAAGAAATAACAGATATTTGCATAGCTATTTTTTTGGAAATGCAAATAAATTTGCTAACCTGAGCACCAGGAGGGAGATATCTGTAGATGTCGTAGAGCTGTTCCTTGAATCCCTTGTTGAGCATCTCGTCAGCCTCGTCGAGCACGAGCAACTTGATCGATCGGGTACGCAGATTGCGGCGACGGATCATGTCGAACACACGACCTGGAGTGCCCGCCACCTGAAATTTTAGATTCTGACGTGGACATTGATATTTTTTTAGTTATTAAAGAAAGCAGACAAATATCCGAGGTACCAAGTTTTTCGTGACTTCATTGAGATTTGATATTTTTGCGAAACATATTGTAAACTTCAGCATAATGGATTTACAGAAACAGCCACGATATTGGTCATTAAAGTTCTCGGATGATAGCTAGAAACATATTTCAGGAAATGAATCCAAAGAAAGGATGTTTCCCGAGATTCTATTAAAAAAAAGAAGTGTCCTACCACGTGCTGTCCGTAGTCGAGTTTGCGAATGTCCTCGCCTACATTCGTGCCGCCGATGCACGCGTGGCACTGCACGTTCATGTAGTCGCCCAGCGCCAACACTACCTGAAATATCTTCTCCCTATTTTGTTTTACTAAAACTATGTAAATGGTTGAAAAATTCGTAAATAAAGGATTTTTGAAACTTATCATTGAAATATTCGTTTTTTGTATTCTAACTGAACTTTTCGGTCTACCTAGAAAGGTATGTTTTAATAATCTCAAACTGGCTATAAAAAGCAAAGTGACGGAAGTTCATTCATTTTCTAATAAAATAAGTGAAGCTTATAAAAAATCGTCTAATTTCTGACCTTCTGAATCTGCTGAGCCAACTCTCTGGTGGGGGCGAGGACGAGCGCTTGGGTCTCACGCAGTTGCGTGTCCAGCGACTGCAGCACCGAGATCGAGAACGTCGCCGTTTTACCCGTTCCTAGAAACAAACGCGTTCGACTTTATTATGTGTTTAATTGATTTTTTCCAATCAACGCCTATTTCCATCATCGTGAATATTGTATAACACCAAAAGCGATTCTTGAATCAGAAAAAAAAAACTAATAATTCCAAACTTGCAAGATTTTTATATGTATAAAATTTCAAATGTAATATACGGCGTAATTATTTACTGTACCAAGTTTTATAATTCAAGAACATTTGAAGCATATCTTTCACTTTTTAAAATTTCAAACATTTTCCGACTAACCGGACTGTGCCTGTGCGATAACGTCACGTCCCTTGAGGATGGGACGGATGGCTCTCTGCTGGATGGCCGAGGGTTTCTCGAAGCCGTACGAGTAGACCCCGCGCAGCAGCTCTTCTCTGCAAGATTAGAATATTGACATTTTGTAGGTAAAATGAAATAATCAGCATTTGCTTGATCTCGAAGAATTATCAGTTTCTTGAAACGTATCGAAATTTTTCAATTAAACATAGGGACCGCCAGCCATCCTGCCAAATTCACTCTGGCGCTATGTTTTCTACATTTTTCAGGGGCTGAGGTGCCCCTCTAACCATCCCCATCGAAAAAACCGCGAAAAAATACGTTACTGATAAAAAATTTAATAAAATTTAACGCGAAAAATCGGAAAAATCGCTCCTTTTCGTGGACAAGGGAAAGGGGCGTGGCCTATCTGCAAAAGACACTATGCCGCTCGCTTTCCCCTTTCTTTCCCTGCCTTTGGGGATCTTTTTCTCTGCACTCTCTTCCATTCAGTATTGGCTTCTTTTATATTTTCGCGAATTATCAGGATCTCAGTCGCGGGTACTAGGATTTTTCTGATTTTTTCACCAAAGACGGACAATTGACCAACTAATCAAAATATGAAATAAAAAAATATGTACCTTTCAAGATATGCCTAGGGTGATCCAATTTAGCAAAGACAAAAAAATGGTCATTTTGAAATTAATTTTAAAAATATTTTTTGATAAAATTTCGTTTTTTTCTTTTGAATAACGTAATTAGGGAGTATCAAATTTTATTTTAGTCAAGTTTTCGGACGATTTCAGTGATCCTTTGTCAAGATATAGTACTGTAAAGACGAGCATCTATTATTGCATCGGGAAAAGTTGCGGGTACTAGGATTTTTCTAATTTTTACATATTTTGTACATTTCAACTAGGTGTACCGATTCATCAAAAAAAATGAAATGTACCTTTTTTATAACTCGAAATATTAGCATTGTCGTAATTTGGTGTGCATTTGACGCGCATTTGCGGACTTATTTCGCACCCAATCAATAAATCGATATCACCACGTGAAAGAGCGGTATCGAATTGTATAGTAGGTACCGATCAATTACTAAAAACAAAAATAAAACAAAAAAAATCGGCGATAATCGAAAGGGTTATCGACTATGGACACTTTTGAATCAAGTGAAAGGGGCGGGGCTTGGCGGTCCCTAATTAAACAACTAAAATTTTCTAATTTTTAAAATAAGATTCAAAATTCCAATAAGAAAATTGACAATTGTGTGAGATAATCTTTAGCGCTGGCTTCTAGTAGATGAAATAAAAAATGTCAGTTATTGAGCTATTACGAGTAATCATCGATTTGAATTTTAAAAAATTCTTAATTTTCCATTGTTAAATAAGTTTCGCGATTCTATCAATAGTCATTACAACTATAGTGGTCAATGTTAGCCATGCACTTTGAATTTTAAACGTCTAAATATTCACAAGTCCGACCTGAGTCCCATCTTGTCGAATGTGGGGACGACCTCGACATCTTCCGAGGTCTCGAACTCGATCTTGGACAGATCCTCCGAAGCGGGCTCTGCTCTTTTCTTCGCTGCCATTTTTCTCGATTCCTGGATTGATTGCTTTCAAATCCACAAAAATACCAAGTTCTCTGAAAATCCAGAAAATTATCATAATTTGGAAAAAAATCTATATTCCAAATTGCTGAAATATATAACCCGAAAAACTCAGAGCTACTTGGAAATTGCAAGTTTTTAAAAGTGTATGAGAGATCTTCGTCTTTCATACTTTTTTAAAATATTGAAATTTCAAAGTTGTCCTGAAAAAAATTAAAAATCAAAGATAACCCAATTATTTCTGGGCACGTCTGAAGACGTTTTCTCGAGAAAAAA
The DNA here is from genome assembly GCA_964036155.1 of Diploscapter coronatus. Classification (NCBI taxonomy): domain Eukaryota; kingdom Metazoa; phylum Nematoda; class Chromadorea; order Rhabditida; family Rhabditidae; genus Diploscapter; species Diploscapter coronatus. The sequence continues at coordinate 10,452,191 of OZ038422.1, forward strand.
TAAAAATCTAAAAAAAACGATATTTTCCTTTATATGTACACGGTGTACGGCCGTGCAAGAGATGAAACTCATTTGGGAGAACGAATGAAATTTTTGAATTAACTCGAAAATATTAGAGCAGAGACAAGAGAAATCACTGATAAAACAGGGACTTAAATGAAAACGACACTAACTTTAGAAATATTTTCACTAAAACTGACTTGTTCTCGGAATTTTTCGGATTCAAAAAGATTTTCCAAACTTCCTGATCCTGAAAACCCCGAAATTACAATAAAAGTTACAAAAATCAGACCATATTTGATGAATGGAGGAAAAACGTGTTGATATTTTTGCGACTCTATTTTGAACACGGTGACATTAATCAGTCTTACGCATGTAAAACAATACGGTAAAATAAGAAAGGGTTGATAAAGACTTTTCAGAATTTTTTTAGAAAACAAATGAGAAAATTCTGAGAAACCTCAATCAAATCAATAAAGATGATAATATCAATGGTTTAGAAGAAAAGTGGTGTATGAGCAAGTTCATCAAGCTTTGTCAAATTTCAGAAGAAAATTGATCTATTCATGAATATAAGATTTTTTCAATAAAATTATGATAAAACTCCACTTTTCTTCTAAACATTTAGTGGTCGTTTTTATAACTTGTGTTCAGGAATGAAAGGGACAGTTGGACTACGTGTAAAGTTATCGAAGTTCGCTTGATCTTGGGTCGAAATTTAGGGGAAGTTAGGAAGGGAACTTCCATAAGGTCCTCGACTAAAGTTACTCTACTAACCACACTCGACCGACTGAATTTTCGTAATTTTCCTCTTTACTGAATCAAATTTACAGGTTTAGTTGAAGGTACAGGAATCTTGAACTCGGTAAATTCGAAAATCCAATTTTCAGGTAAAGTGTGGTGTCGTTGATTCTATAAACTTTGCAGGGAATATAATCAACAACTTCTACACTAATATGGTGGGCATATTCGTAGGCAAAATAATCAAAAAAAAGTGGATGGGTTTAAAAGTGCGCGATTTGCTTACAGAAATGGTACTCTTTAGAAAAAAAAATTAGGGTGAAGTTTAAAGGACAGTAATAAAAATAAAGAAAAATGGTTACTTACTTTGCTACCAAAAATGTTGAGTACTTTTCGAAGTAAACAAGTTTTTAAAAGAAAAATTGAAGAGTTTTTCAATAACACCTATCAGACTAAAACACGGTAAAAAGTACTAATTCGATGAAAACACTCACATTTTGGCGACAAAGGTACTCCATGTTTAGAATTTTGGGGACAACGGGAGAGGAGAGGACCCATTAGCGATCAAAAGTCAGAAAAAATGAAGAAGTATGTGGAGCAGGTGGTTGGTGCGCGTTTGACGAAAAGTGCACCCTCAGCCTTTTGCAGGTGCACAACTTAGAATAATTTACCGACAATCAGACCTAGCAGCAGCATCGCCAGCGATATGAGGATCACCTGAAATTAAAAAAAAACATTATTCCTTTCTAAAATATGCTAATTTCTTACCTGAATAGTAGGCAGACCGGACTCGCCAAACTGGTCACCGGATCGGGACGCCAACTCCTGTTGCACTTTCGTGTACCTCTGCAAAAATCAAATAATTTGGTGGAAAGTTTTAAGCAAGGAGTTCAACAAATTCTCGTTACGTATGAATTTATAAGGATTGTCTAAAGTGTATTTTATTTGTTTTAAAATTTTTGAAATCTTCCCACCTTAAACAACTCATCATTTTCACGCTTGAGGGCGGCTTTCTCGGTTTCGAGTCTCTCGATAATCGGTCCGCTCGCCAGGCCGCCTTAAACTTTATTTGTGCCTTTTTAGTTTTTTTTATTTCTATTAAAAGTTTACATCGGTGAAAATTTAAAAAATCTATTTTTATTTATATCCAGTGCAAATGTTGACGAAGACTTTTTCTAGTTTTTCGTACCTGCCGAACTGGTCCTAGTTTCATTTCTGCCTTCAGACGATTTGCGCCCATCGTGGTACGACTGATACGCGGACATATTGTCGTGAGCGCTGAAAATTGTGTAAAAAGTGGTAAAAGCAGTTTGAACTCGTTTTGAAAATTGATGCTTTTCAATTTCAAAAATTCCTATTAAGACTAGTAAAATACTGTAATTACTTATCAAAGAAAGTCTTTTTTTAAAGTGCCGAACTTCTTGTTGATTTATGTATCAAAAGTCCAAAGAGCGCTTTCCATTTTTATTCGGAAAAGTACTCGATCTCAAAGTTTTCCATAATTCGTAATTCGTGCTCACATATTGGAGAGTCTGGCGGGTGTTTCCTCCATGCCTCCCCCCGCGGCGGACTGATTGGCCATGGGCGAGCCGCTGCTCTGATGCGAGGCGCGACGGTCCTCGAACTGTACCATTAGCTTGCTGTACATCAGTTGCGACGCGTCCGTCGACTGCAACATTCCAAATTTTAAACTTGCTTTTTAATTTTCACTAGTAAAGTAAAATATTGAAATAATAGCAGCTACTTTTTTCGTTTTCAAAATGCTAAATTTACGTTTCAATGATTTACCAAATAGAAATATTTGCTCCAGGAGATGTTACGAACTTAGGCGTTTCAGTTACTAGAATTAGAAAGAAAATGATTTCCCCTATTCAAAACGAAAACGTTTATAATTAGCATATCTTAACTCATAGGTTGCCACGCCTATCCTCGGATTTTCAAAGTTACTTTCCCACTATTTTTTTTTCCTGATCTGACCTTCCAAATGGCGTCGATATCTGCGTCGCGCTCAGCGTAGCAGCTCTGGACCATGAACTTGTGGCGGGTCGCGTCCGCGGGCATCCCATCCAGAGGCTGCAGCATCACCGTCACCACGCGCGTTTCGTGCGGGTCCACCATTCCTGAAAAAAAGAGATTTTCATACTCTGAAATTTATCAACGAAAAACCTTTTATCGCGTCCAGAAGGAATTGACTATAGAAATCGTAAATTACTTGACTAGTTTCATACTTGAAATTTATGGAAACTATCACGTTTTCCAGAAGTTTTAAGAAATTCACTTTGTAAAATTTGAATCATACCCGAATTAGGACGAACGCAGTACTGCTTGGGCGCGGTGGTCTTGACTTTGAAGACGACGTAGCGGTCAGTCGGGTTTTTCAGCACCATCTGAGCCTGAACCACGTCCGTGAACGGGCCTGCAAAATGTAAATTTATTTTTTTAAATGAAATTATTATTTTCATTTTTTAGCAAGTTTTAAAAAATAAATTTTCTAAAAATAGAAAAAAAAAATCGGACCGTGAAAGACGAGCTCCCTCGCAGGTGTGATCTGCAAGACCTGGGACGGCTTATTCTCGGCCATTCTGAAAATTTTTTAATTGAAAAAATTAGGGAGTTTGTAGATCAGAGAAAAATCCAATTGGTTCACAAGATTTCAAATGAGCCCACAAATAATTGAAGGATAAAACGTTAGGTAATTAATTTTCGGAATTTGATACGTATTTTTTAAGTCTAGTAAAACTAATTTGAATTTGAAGGAAGCGATTTTACAGAAAATCGAAATTTTAAAAGTGAAAGTGATAAAACTGATATCACTCCCCAAAACCAGGGCTAATTTGCATAAAATCGAAACGTTTTTGACGCTAAAATCAAAAAATGTGCGCCACCACAGCACAAGGTTTCATGAACCAACATTGCTCACGAAATAAGAGAAATTCGATACAAACGATCCGAAAATACGTGCTTCGGTTAAAATCGGAGGATTTTCAAGATATATACGAAAATTTGTGACGTCGAATTTCAAAATTCGAATATTTTGAGAAAAACGGAATTTCAATTTGGAGTTTCTAAAACGTAAACATTTCCACAAGTCGAAAAAGAAAATCCGGTTTTACCCCCGAAATCCGATGCAAATCGAGATATAAACACGTGGATAAAGGGGTTCTTTGTTCGAAAAAATGAATCCGAAAGGAAGGAGAAAATACCAAAAGTGGGAAAGACCAGTGTCTGGTCTGATTCATCCGCTTGAAAGCCATAAAAGTTCAGCAAGTGGCTGAAAAATCGATTTTTTGAAAATCGATAAACATTAAAGAAAATCAACTTCTAAAGGAAACAACCAGATGAATCGCTCCAAATGAGTGGAATTTTGTAAGCGCAAAAACGTTGTCCCGGCGCCGAAGAAACGAAAATGCAAGAGTACGCGCGTACAGCAGAGAGCGCGCATGGCAAGAGGTAGAAGAAATAGCGTGAGAAGCTAGAGGGTAAAAAACATGGACGCAGAGGAGAGAAGAAGCACTGGGAAAAGAAAGAGAACATCGTTGTAAGACTCGGAAAAGTCGATACGCACACCAGGGAAAAGGGGTAATGGGAATTTTGAAATTGTTTTGGAAGGATTTGGTACAATTTTGCCTTTTTAGGCAAATTGTACTCGTTATTTTTACCATAAGGGGCCCATGTCTGTAAGAATTTTGAGAGCTTATATTTTAGTTTATTTTTAAGCAACTTTTAAAGCTAGTTGTAACTAGGCTACATTCTAGATCGAGTTTAAAAAGAATAAATTTGATCGATTTTCCGAGTTTTCTAGTTTGGTCGTTCTAAAGCCCAGTCGAGTATTTTGTTTTAGGAAAAGTGGAATTGGTCCTGACTGTTTTATTGGTCTATCTTTCAACATGGGGAAAAGATTTTTCTACTTCCCTGATAACTTATCAATTTCTTAACGCCGAATGGCAACTTGATAACATTTGAAACCCTCGAAATAACGAGTTAAATTTTCTGCAAGCTTTCACTCATAAACCGCTTGCAGTTTGGAAGTTGCGAAACGCACTTTGGAAAATAAAGATAGTTTATGGATAGCCACTTGGAAAAGTAGATCAAGTTGTTTTGGGTGCTGTCTTTGAGGTTATCGAGATTTTTCGAAACAAGGATGTCGTAAATCCTTTTCATTTCGGAAAAGCTTGATTTTATGGCCTCCTGTATATGTCGCCGGCTTTTCTTATTTCTCCCCTATTCCCCTCTTCCCTCGCCAAAATAGTCGACAACAATACAGCCGGCAACATATACAGGGAGGCCTGATTTTATCCATTTTCGAAATTTCCCCATTAAAATCTCAGAAAAATCCTGCTTAAAATTTAAACCTTCCTTCTGAAAAGCTGTAATTTCAAATGTCTAGAATCCAATATGAGTCTCCAAAAATGTAAGGATCATTTTCTGGAAACATTGTTCCCATAAATTCCCGTTTCTAGTTTTTGTTCCCAAACTCACCCTCGAGCAGCACCGGCCCTGTCCTGAACAGTAGGGTTCTCGGTCGAATCGCTCAGGTCGGGCAGGTTGAAGGCCACGTTCCTGGTTATGGGCAGCGGCGAGCGCTGCACCTGCATCTGGCCGGCCCATTTCCACTCCATTTCAAGACTTCAACTTGATTCGACTTAAAAATCGAGGGAAATTTCGAAAAATAGCGAGGAAAATGAATTTTGGAAGAAGAAAACGGGTCGATTGGACTGAAAATTGAGACAAATATTGAATGAGCAAAAAATTTGATTTTGAGAAGGTAAAAGCGTTGATGACTGAAAGATTGAGATTTTGGGTGAAAATCGAGAAAGAGGTCTCAAAAACGAAAAAGGAGAAAAATCGAGAGCGATTTCGAAGAAAACAGAAAATGCAAAATTGAGAAAATGAACACTTGCTGAAAATGAAGAAAAAATCGAGCGGGAAAATAAAAAAATGAACTGGAAAAGTTGGAACTTGCTCGAAAAGAAGGAAATTTGAAAATTTTGTAAATTTTTTTTAAATCGATAAATAATCAAAGATCTGAAAGCAGTGTGAAATTAGTAAATGGCTTGAAACTTATATAAAGTGAGAAGTGTAAAATGTCAATCTCGTGAAAAATGAAAGATAGGATTGCGGTTAGACCTGGATCTAAGCCAAGGCAAGGCAAGGCAAGGAAAAGCATAGTTATGAAAAGTGAAGCGGAAGAAATTTTATTTGAAACATTTGCAAAAATCTTTCAAACTGAAAAAGTAAAAAAATCCCTGAAAAGCACAGGAAGGGGAGTGTACCCATAAAAAAATCGAAGTTCAAAAATATCCAAAATACTTGACTAATTTGGAAAAAAGGAAGCGTCTGAAAAATCGCAAATTCAAATTTATTTCAATATCTACATTTTTAAAGCTAACACCAGAAAACTTCTGAAACCTATAGAAAGAAGGGAAGATATCTTCGAAACTTCAGAAAACAAAACATCCAAAAGTCGGGGGGAAGAAAACTCTCTAAACTACTAGAAAACCTGAGAAACTTTTAGAATCTCCAAAAACTTTCCAGAAACTTCTGAAACATATAAAGCTCGGGAAAAACTTCAAGAACTCGGCGGAGGTTCCGGAACGACTTCCATATCTTCCAGAGGAGGAGGTGGGGGAGGAGGAGTTTCATTTGGATTCGGGGCCGAATCTTCGATAATCCTCACTGGTAGCATAGGCAAGGGGTAGTTCAGGCCGGGCGTCATTCGGGGTTGAAAATGACCTGAACATTTTTTTTAGCAAAATTCGAAGACTTACGCATCAATTCCTATTGAATCAGTCAAAATGAAGCTTTGAATAGAAACGCTTTTTCATGGCCACACAAAAAATTTTACTCATGCTTGGAATGAAACAATTTAGGGTGGGTAATTTGGAGTTGGAATTAGCTAGCCATATTTGATCGACGAAACAAAAAAATTCAACATTTGCATTATAAATAATTTTCGTGAAACATAACTTTGCCCTATTTTTTCAAAAATATGAAACAAATTGCTGTAAGCCACCGTACCTGCGGGAGGAGGAGGAGGCATTGAGAAGAATCTGGGCGGCGCGCAACCGAATGGGAAACTTCCTGATGGAGGGGGTGGAATCGGGTTCGACATGAGAGGAAGAGGTGTGCCTCTTTGTAGAAGAGCTTCAGAGCCGAGCTGTTGCAGAGCGGCTTCTGGAAATTGATAGTAACCCTTAGAAACTATATAGAGATTTTGAAAGAGTTACAGTGGCCCTGAAAACAGTATTACTAAAGGCTAAAGTAGCCTTCTAAAATTACAGCAATTCACACACACACATGCAAATACCTGGTCTAAGCGGAAATGGTGGAAAGAAACGCGGATTCTCGTTGAACAGCCGACGATACGGTTTATTGGCGGGCTTCTAATATATATATATATATATATTTTTTTTTAAATAATAAATTTCCCCCGAGAAAATCAACAATTGATCAATTTTGAGGACTTGTAAAATTTATAAGGCATTTTTTAATAATAGTTGACTTTTAGCAAAGGTAAGGAAAATGCCTACCTTGATATGCGGAAAGTACTCATCGGACTTGCTGAGGGCTTTTCGCGCAGCTTCCATTTGCGCCTCGTGGATAGTCCCGCCACGGCCCTCCGCGAGCCGTTTCTTTCTGAAACTCTTTATTTTTTATAACAATATATGTCAACAGCAAATTACAGAAAGATAAGAACCTGAAATTCATATAATGCTCAAGGCATATTTGTACATTTTTGGAAGATAATATCGTGAATGCTTCTAAAATCTGCTATAAATCCAAATCGCTCCTGATCAATCTGGATAAATGCAACTCGGAAATAGGTAAAAGTTTGTAGGCGTCTAGAAGGGATTGGTATCTACCTATCTGGACAGTTATACTACCTACATAAGCTTTCTGACACCTGCTATAGAGTTAGATTATAATTAAGGAGAGCTAATGGAGATAAATCTTGTCGCTAATTGACTTTTGAAGCCTATCAAATTTTCCAATTGGAAGATTCTACCTGAAATAAACTGCGACCGTGTAGACTCTTGAGTTAGTGGATCCCTGCGACTGGAGGACTTTGTATTCTGAAAAAATAAAACATAAAATAGTATATTCGAAAAAAAAAATACCAGGCATATCGGGATCCCTTGAGTCCGCATGTCTCAGCGTCAAGCACATTTGCTGCAGGCGCGATTTGGGATCGTTCCATCGATTCGACTCGATGAAGTACTGAAAAACGAAGTTTTCAAATTTCCAATCAAAATTAAATAAGTTTCAAAAAATAGGTCCTTGATTTAATATTATCTTGCATTGCTATCAGTGCATGTTTGTGAGCATAATTAAAATCGAAAATAAGTTCCAAAGAGATGATTTTTGATTTAACGTTTTCTTAGATTGTTAGATTATGGATGTCGAAATGAGGTTTGTAAAATTAATAATTTGAAATAATAGGTTTCAAAAATGGACTTAAAGTTAGAAAATTCAACAATTTTGATGCAATTTCGAATTTAGTGATATATTTTTAAAAATCACCCTACCTTCAGTCTCGGTAAAAATAGCACCCGTACCAGAGTTTGCGCGTAGATCCATCCCCGATCCACGAAAATCGCGCCGATCACGGCTAAAAATAAAAATTAAGCGTTTCTTTCGAAAAACTTGTTTAGGAAATTGTTAAAAAGTACCCTCAACCAAATCTGCTTTATCCTTGAGTCTCAATTCACCGATTTTGTGATTGGTGTTCACAGGCTTCAAAACGAACTCCCTCATGCACAATTCGTCACAGATTGTGGACTAAAATCACAAAATTAGTATTTTGAATTTTTTTCCTCCGAAATCTGCCCTCCACTTTTATAACTCTTTTCCAAGTGAGAAAAAATGTTTTTGGATAATCATAAGATTAGAATAAGTATACTACACAATATACCTGGCTCTTAGCACTGACTAAACTCTTTTGAGTATTTTCTTTTCAGGTTTTCAAAAGTTTTTCTTTAAAATATTTTGCATAAAAGTTCAAATTCGAAAAAAAAAATCTACTGTATACCTGTGTCTTATTGCTGACCAAGCTCGTCCTGAGCAGAGAAAGATGTCCTTCGTGATGCAGCGGGAAGTGCTTGTAGAGATAGTCAGACACAACGAGTTGCAAAACGCTGTCCCCCAACCATTCCAGACGCTGGTTGTGGCCTCTTAATTATATTTTCTTCTTTTACTCTTTTTTTTTTTTAATTTCTCAAAGAATTCAGTAGATAAAAATGCGAGTTTTGAATAGAAATTATAGAATTTTTAAATGCATCGTTTTTCACTATTCCCGACCTTCTAATTATTCTACCATTAAAATAAAACTTCAGAGTAGAAAAATAATAAAATGTGTTGTTCTTAATCGAAACCTTGAAACGCATAAATCTAAAGAAAAAATAGACTTACTTGGTCAATTCGTTGTATGGAATGCTCCTTCTCGTGAATGCTTTGGCCAACAGTCGAATATTCTGGATTTTGTAAAATTGTAATAAAAAAAAATGATTTCTTATAGAATCACTATTCCCCATAAATGATAAATTTTTAGATATATTAAAAATTACCTGGAATTTGACGTGAATGATTTTCTCAAATTCCGTCAACTTCTTCAAAGTGTCCGATTCTTCGATCAAATGTCGGTCGCCTTCGGGGTATTCCCTCTGAAATATACAATACTCTTATTCTAATTTTTCAATCATTAAAAATTTTCACCTCAATAAATTAAAGCTCAAGATGCTTATTGCGAAACATAGATAGCTTCGACAATTTCATCATTAATGATAAAGATGTGTACATGTAAAGAAAATAAATTAAAAAAAAAAACAAACTTTCAGAATATGCTCATTTGGATGATCCCAGATTTCTCTTAGCTTCTTGTTCGGATAAGAACTCCATAAAGCGTCGGAGAAAATTCTGAAAAAAGATCAATTTTTAGACAAAAAATGACTTTTTTTTTGAAAAAGTGCCCAACAAATCAATAAAAGGAGATTTTTTAAAGAAAAATTTAGTTAAAAAATAAAAATTACCGATCACAAACGTTCAAATTCGAATCGAGATAAATCGCGGCGATCAGAGCCTCGAAAGTGTTGGCCATCGCGTGACGAAAATCAGCCTCGTGGCACAATTCACCCTGGTGCGCGAATAAAAGCCATTCGTCCACACGCAAATTCTGAAGAATCAGATCTTTGTAATTTTTTTCCAAATATTGGTAAGCTTCAGGGAGCTTTGAAATGATGTCGAAGATGTTTCCCATAATACAGCCTGTGATTTTATTATAATATTATTTCATAATAAAGTAAGCTTCAGTGAAAAATGAAATGAGAATAAAATTAATTCTACTGTTGAGGGAAATGAACGCAAGTCATTCCGCGAAAAAGAAAGAGATTACGTATTCTTTTCCCCCTTTCAAATAAGAGCTTTCTTTTCTCTTCTTCCCTTTCTCTTTGCGCATTCGTTCCCCGTGCAATTCTCGCTTTAGCATCGGAGGGGAGAGAGACTTCCGTTCATTTCCACCCGACAATATAATTTAATCGGGGTTTAATTTGAGATTATAAAATTCTTCCAAACTTATGTTTTAAGAAAATGCAAATAACACAAGTCAAGATTAAAAATACCTTCGCCAAATTCGCCAAGTTTCTGTTCTGAACGAGTGCACTTCGGTACGTCGCCAGACCACCTTCATTGTGATGAGGCAACATGAAGTAGAGATGAGAAGAGGCAATCTAGAAATAATCAATTTTGTTAATTACGAAATGTGTTTAGAAAAATTCTTTCGTGAAAGTAAGGCTGAAGTTTGAAATATTTTCCATCCCTATCTACAATTTTTAAATTAAAATAAGTTATACTTTCCGAAGAAAATTTGTTTCCAAAATATTATAAATTCTAATTGAAACTTCGTAAAACGATCAATTTGAAAGTGAGAAATATGTACCATTTCAACGACCGCATCTCCCAGATATTCCAGTCTTTCGTTATGCGCTAGATGACTTGTATTTCCAGATGCCTAAAATCAAGATTTTCGATTTTTATCAATCGATAAAGCATAGCTTTGAAAAACCGTCTGGTATAATTTTGAAGTGTTTAAATTCACCTGTCTCTGAGCCTGTTGCGACATGATGTTCATCAACACATGGATTCCCCGCTTTTTATCCTTTTTGTCCTCCCCGGTGTATTTCTTCCGATAGGCACAGTTGGTCAGAGTATTCTTCGCGTGGTCAGCATTTGTGCCTGAGTTTATCCATTTTTGAGGACATATTCAAATTCTCATTAGTTTTTTTTTTTTTTAAAGATTTCTTTCGATTATTTAGAAATGTTTGAAATCTATGATTTTTTCCTTCAATTGAAGAATTTTCAAAAGAAAAATATGAAAGCTAGGTTTTCAAAAAATCTGCTTATAATGAAAATTTAAAAATCTATTAATAGGTTAGCGATAAACATCCAAATTTAGGAATAAACAAATAAAACTTACCGAAATTATTCTTGAAGCTTGGATGAGTCAGGGATAATTCCAGGAGGCCACGATTTTGAAATCGATGTCCGATGCGAGTTTCCAGGTGCTGAATTTGAAAAAAATTCGAATCTTAATGATAAAGAATCGGCAATAAGGATCGAGTGCATATCTTTCAGCAAAATTTTGAAATAGCCTAAAAGGCTTCAATGGTAAAAAAAAATACGAAGGAACACTGTCTGACATATTTTAGGAAGACAAGTTTCAAGTATGGAAAACCAACCTCCAGAGAACAGTGATACCGAACATGGTGTGTAGCGAGAAGAAGCAAAATCGCGTGGACTGTCACATCCGGAAACAGGCCTGTTTGAAAATAGCCCTCACAAGGCAATTGCACCGTCACTCGACGGGTTTCACAGCTGAAAAGCATCTTTTTAAATTTTGAAAAACTGAAAAAATCCCACGTTTCATTTCTCATCTTCTCTATTTCCTTCTGTAAGTCGTCCATTTTCGATTGTTCGTAGGGATCTAATCCCTGAAATTATTATTATTATTTTTTTTATTTTTGTAGCTTTTCGAAAAAAGACCTTGATTGAATGAAGATGTTTCATTTTGTGGATGCGTCTTTGAAGAGCTTGAAGGATGGGGTTGTGTCCACTCACGTAAATTGAGGGCCTGAATTTATGAAATTTTGGATAAGTTTCTAATAGTTCTTATATTTCTTGTAATCTAGCGATGATAGTGAATCGATTTGAATACTGAACAAAAAGTCGTGTTAAAATCGAAAAGATTATTACAATCACTTTTGACGAATTTCATTTAGGTTTCAAAAATTTCATATAAAACTCGAGACTGTTCAAGGCGCAATACAAAAATGCGAACTCTAATAAACTGGAAAAAGCTTACTTATTAGTCTGATGGTCAAACATGACTTTGCCATTTTGCACAAAAAAGTTGTCGGCTCTCAGGGTGGTTGGTTTCTAAAATTTCAATTATATCTTTAAGGGAGAAAAACATATTTTAGTTATTTTATGCTAATTAAGAAAATCTATGGTAATTAATTCCTAATTCTAATAATTTTACCTTATCCCCCCTGAACAAAAGCTGCTGCTTGAGTTTAACGGTTGCATTTTTGAACTCTTCTTCGCTAGCTTCGGACAAATGATTCAGACACTGTTCGGTGAAAAGCGGTCGGAAATTCTCCGAAATCAACTTCAAAACGATTCGCATCGGAAGAAGTTTGTAGGTTTCACCTGAAATACGTAAAATAAGATTTGATAAGCTTGATAAGAGAAATGATATATGAGTTCCTGTATCGTCAGAAATAATAGTTGGACTTCATTGGAATTTGAAACTGTTAGTGATTTTAAAAATTTTTGATTGATTTATAAAAATCTTTTTATCTAGAAAATGATAGATTTCAGAAAATCCTCAGAAACATTCCATACTAATAAGAATACGAAATTGAAGGGGTTTAACTTATTAATGAAAAAAGTGCCACCTCTTTCCATGGTCTTCGCTACGAATCTCGGCATAACGTGGTAGAAAGGACAGCCCTCCTTGACATTTGGAGAGAATCGCTTCACATCGACTAATTCCAGAAGCTCCTCGAACACAAACGAATAGAACACTTCGAGCTCATGGATGTTGAAGGTCTGAAACTTGCTATTTTTTTATTTTTTTAAATTTATTTTTTTTATCTTTTATAAAAACTATAAGGTACTAATTTATGGATTTTTATGGTCTGAATTTTTAGTTAAAAATTCTACATTTTCCGGAATTTCCTCTTGAATCAAATGAAATTCGTATTCGGAGGACCAATGCGAAATCGGCATTCGAGGGAAGAACTCCGGCAAAGGACGGTGTAGAATTAGCTAAATATTTTAAAATCATGAAAATAAGTTTCAAAAATGTCTTAAATCTTTTCGCTTCTACGTGAAAACAATCCTTTTCGGTTATACTAACAATAAGCTGACAAAAAATTTTCGAAACATTCGCGAACTATTTTGATTTGGTATGTTCAAAATTGCAATAAATTCCCCATATTTATCTACTTTTGATCTGAACTTTGAACTGGAAACCAGATAAAAGAATATTAAAAAAAAAAATGAACGAGCCGAAAATCCTTCGAAGAAATAGAACTCGTTTTCGTGGATCAGCTTCGTCCTGGTCAATCTTTCCTTCAACGACGCAGGAGGAGGGTTCACTATCAGAACATAATGATAAAGACGTTCCGGATTTCTGCAAATCAAAAATTTCGATATACCTCAGAAGTTAGCTAGCTTCTGAAGACACAAAATTCTCAAATATGTTTTCTAAAAACATCTAATATCCCGAAAATAGCATTCTAACATGTTTCAGCAATAATCAAGATGAACTAGTTCTCAATCTTGAATCTTGCATCACAAGAACATTTTCTCCAAAACTAAACAAAAATGAACATTTTTATAGAAAAATATACAAATTCAAAAGAGCTGAAAACACAAGAAGCTCTGGGGAAATTCCACCTACCGAGTTTTCTGATTACAAGCCGGAATGAGCTGCTCTCCGGGATAATAGCCATGCCGCATGTCGCCTTGTTTGGCTTTTTGAGAGCACTTGCAGATAGGGCCGTCGTTCGCCTGAATTCTTCTCCTTTTATATTTAATTTCAATTTTGATTAGTTTTTAAAACCTTTCCCTACCATTTCCGGCTCATTGAAGCAAATGTCTGAACTGACCGCTGCTGGATGGGTGCGTTTTCGGTCGATCTGAAAATAATCATTTGAAAAAAGGTTAATGATTTATGTTTCAAGAAATTCCATATTTCATTAATTTCTCTCCCTATCAGATTCTTTATCAGACATAAAGCTCAAAATTGCATTACCTCCGACCGGACGATGTTCTCCTTCTGTTTGTTCTCCATGGCGGTGCGCTGTTTCCGTTGCTCTGCATCAGAGTCGTCGTCAGATTCATCCGAAGGCTGACCACAACGGCAACCGTGATTGTGAAACTGGAATAAAAATGAGAGGGTTTTTTTTATCGGCTTTTAGTAGACGTAATCTCCAACAGCGTTGTGAATTTTTAAAGTCAGTTTAAAAATGTAAATATCGAAACAGATTCGCGGTTGACACAACCACCAAGCTAAGAGGATTAAAACCGAATAAAGTCTGATCGTAAAATAAGTTTCAACACATCTGATATTTTCTGAAACTTTCGAAATAGTAATTAGAAGAAATTAATGATAAAAACTCACCATTTGAGACAATTGTATCGAAGGCGGGCATTGTGGCTGGCTGGCTCTTTTATTCTGAGAGAAGTTGAGGACTTTTTCTTCGAATTCTTCGGAGCCGATTACCTAAAATAATACGAAATTTTTAACAAAAAATGAACCAAAGTTACCGTATCACAAGAATTAGCAAGTCGAATTCGCCTTCTCGAAATTGGCACCTTGACGGTGTTGGGGTCGAATTGTTCGCCTTCGTCGTTGATATTGATCTCGTCGTAGTCGTGCTCGGTCACAGGGGGCAGTTCTAGAGAAAACTTAGTTAAAATAATATTTTTTGGATTTTTAAATAGAAAACTCATACCATCAGCCTTCCTCAACAGCGCATTTTCTTCTTCCAAAGTTGAAGCCGACTCCAGGTAGGATTCGAGGTCCTTTTCTTTCTGAAAGTTCAAAATTTGAAGGAGAATGAAAAATAAAAATGACACCTTTTTCTTCTTCTCCTTCTTCTTGGATTTTTCTGAATCGTCCTTTTCTGACTTCCGTTGTTTAGCCTCTTGGACTAATTCTCCGAGAGTCAAGGCCTTAGAAACAAATTTGGGCTTTTTCTTCTTCCGCTCCTTTTCCTTGGATTCCTGAAATTGTCGATTTGGTAGGTCTCAAAATTATTTCTTCATGCTCGATAGAATCATCATATCACAGAAAGTAGTTTCGATTGAACAGAAATAGAATTTCACAAGTTTCATCTAAACAACATTTTATGCTAAATGAGTCTTGATGTTCATTTATGTTGCGAATTCGGCTCTATTAAACATTTTACGAAAAACATAGGTTTCAACTTGATAGCTTATTTAGAAGCATTTTCTCAGTTCACTAACCAAATAAAGATATAAATAAAATAAAATGAGATAGTGCAAAAATTCAAACATTCAAACCTGTTTCTCCGGTTTCCTCTTCCTTTTCCGTTCCGACTTCTCGCTGTCCGGTGGACTGATCATTTCCAGCTTCAGGTTCGAAGTCGAGTCAGGAATCGCTGTGTTGATCGACGGAGGCGGGAAGTTTATGGGCATATTTGGCGGTGGAATCGAAAACGGAGAGAATGGAGCTTGACCGGGCAGGAAGGGGCCTGTAAATAACGGTTTTTTTTTTTTTTTAAAAAAGAATTTCTTGATTTGGAAAAGGGAAGGAAGCATACTGCTGATTTGAAAAACGTTAAAGCTTTCTTTAGAGCGCGTTCAGACTTTGTTCGTTCTAGCACGGACGAAGTCTGAGTGCACCTTTAGAAATTTTTAAAAGCAACCTGAAGGCATGATCATAGGACTGAAAATGGGCATCATCGGGGAAGGCGTCGAG
This sequence comes from Diploscapter coronatus, assembly GCA_964036155.1. Classification (NCBI taxonomy): domain Eukaryota; kingdom Metazoa; phylum Nematoda; class Chromadorea; order Rhabditida; family Rhabditidae; genus Diploscapter; species Diploscapter coronatus. The sequence continues at coordinate 10,467,936 of OZ038422.1, forward strand.
GCGAAAGCCGAGGTCATCGGGATCGGAAACGGAGGAGGAGGAGGGAGGAATGACATAAACGCAGGAGGCTGAGGGAGTTCTGAAAAGATCCATGTTTCCGAGTCTAGCGATAGCATTTAGAAAATTGCAAAATACTAATACAATGATACAATGAGAATGAAAACTGATTTTGGCTAAGGAATGCTCAAATATTTTTTTTTTTCGAAGTCTGTTCATAGAATTTGAAAACGATCATTCGTATTGATTATTCAAATAACATGGAAAATAACCCTTCGAATATGTTTCAATCGGACTTTATTAGGCTCAATTTTCAGGAGAAGTGATATGCGCGGATGCAATAACTAGTTATAAACTGGACCTGTCGAACTACCGGCAAGTGGTTGCTGGCTCGAAGTCGTTGGCCAAGGACGAGGAGGCTGTGAAGATGAAGCGGATGGAGTGCCTGAAATTTGAAAAAAAAAAGAATTTCAAGGATTTTTTCTTCGATACTTGATGTATGTTTCAACATTTAGTGATAAAAATGATTGAACAATTTTGCTAATCCTGTTGTTATCAATATTGCTTTAAAGTACCTGATGGAAAATTCTTAGAAAAACTCCTTTTCGTCGGTTTTCGATGTCGGTCCATGTTTAGCCTAATCAATAGAAAATCGATCAATAAAATTTCGCTATGCTATTGAAATCAGGGTCAGAATTAGGGCCTCAATTTCAGGCAAAATCACCCAACTCTTAACACGGATAAAAATAGCATGGCTTTTGAAAAAGGTAAAAAAATCAACATTTTAAAATCCAAAATATCAATGTGTGCATTGCGTAAAAACACCATTTCGTTTTAGGGCGGGAAGCTTCACATTTCAAAATATTTATTCTCAATCCTGGCCTAGAGTCGTGAAAACACGAATAAAATAATTGATTTTTAGACATGTTTCTCAAAAGAATTAAGAGAAAAAGTGAGTATAGGATATGCAACACAAGTGAAGAAATTGTAGATGATACCGCTCGCTACCAAAACCGTTACCATTTGGTAATCAATTGAAATTACAAGAACCCAAAATCTAGATGCCAGCGCGAAACGCTAGCTAGGAAAAGAGCTAATGTAATTTACTACCACTTTCCAGAATTTTCGAAGGGATGAAAGTGGTAGTAAATAACTACTTTACAAAATAAATTGAAAATAATCTGAAAACTTAGAAAGTTTTAATCGACAAAATCTTAAAAAATAAATAGATAAAAGTTCTCGTTAAAAATCCCGCCTTTGGAACATTTTTTCAACCTTTCATTTAGCTAAATAAAATCACAGGGAAAATGATTAATGTGAGGAGACATCAGGCTGATCTTAGTCTGTTCTTGATTTGCTTGATTCGAAGATGATCCAGGGGTGGGAGTATGGAACTTTCTTGATACGAAATCTCCGAAGAGTCTATTCAGTCAATTTTCCGAGACTGGCCGGGGCGTGGTCTTTCTTTGGGAAAGGAGCAACCGAGTGATCCGCCATTTCCTGAAATTTCAATTGTTTTCAAGAGATAGTACGGGCAAAACAATATTAAAGTGATCAGCTATTTTAATTTCATCACTTTTGTGACACCTATACCATACCATCGCTTCCAAAAAGAAGGAGAACTTGTTCAATTATTTATTTTAGGCCTTAGTCTTGAATTCCCAGAATTTGAAGAGATTTTTGAATTGCTCCCCCTACTTGGTCAGTGGAGTCCTCCTTGGTGTAGGTGGCGTTGGCCTTGGTTTGAGCGTCCGTGCTTCGTTCCACATCCGAACTGAACTGGAGGGTGGCGGTCGAGACGATCTGGTGGGACTTGCGAGACGGGGTAAGGGGGTGTGACAGCAGCTCGGGGTTCTCGCCGACTCCACCTCCGCGACCGTAGTACCTCAAAATTATACGTTTTTAGGACCTCAACATGATTATTGAAGAAAAAAATGAGTGGTAATTTTAAAAATTTTGAAGCATAGACAAAATATTTTCTTTTGGAATTTCAACAAGTCATTATTGAACTTCGTGATGTGCAAAAGCAGCGATCGGGACGAAAAGTATTGCAAATTTGGATTCACTTTGAAGCACACATTTAAAAGAATAAAGTTTGAAAAATAAATTTAAAACCTTACAACGAATCGCGTCTGTGTTTGGGAGTGACTTTGGGAGAGCCATCAAGTTTGTTGGCCTTATTTTCCTTGTCGTCGCTCGACGTTGGCTCGTCTCGACTCGGCGACTGACTTCCGTAGATCGGCGAGATGTCGAGGATTCTGGAAATACAAAAAGGTATATTTCAATATTGATAAGTTTCAAGACGAGTTTCCAAGGCCCAACCATAAAGAACATAAGACCGCGAAAGATACAAAATTTGCAAAACGCCATTTCTTCGCATTCCTTTAGATGCTATATTTGCGGAATATCATGAATCTGTCCGTACCTCCTGTTCTTCCTCTTCCTGCCATGCTGAGGCAGCGGATTGAAGGTGGAGTCTCTGATATTGGTATTTTCCACGAGACTCTCGCCCTCGTCGCCCGGAATCTCCTTGATCGTATCGCGCATCTGGAAAGTAATGAAAATTTAAGAATTTTTAGAAAATCTATTCTTAAGCTTTTTTGAAAATATTTTAGAAGACACTTACTCAAAATGAATGAAAAGGTGAAAATGACATTTTCAGTTTATCATGATCTTTCAGAAGATTTAAATTTGAAAGTTTATTTTATTCGACAATTGCAATTTCCTTACATCGCCGAACATCTCGGTCTTCTTCCGAGTGCGCTTTTCGTTGATGGTGAGCAAGCCGAGGTCCGAGGTCGACTGTGTTCGGCAGGGGCGGCGGGATCTCTGGAAATTTCGAATTTTCAAAATTTTAAATTTAAAAATAAATCATTTTTAATGTTTCGTCTTTAAAAATTTCTCTAGAATTGAAAAACTTTCAAAATCCACTAAAATCGTAGAAATGCTCCATACCCTGGCCTCAACGACTTCCTTGACGTTGTTGACCTTGTCGAACATCTGTCTGCAGTCGTCGATGGCCTTCACAACATCCACGGAGTTCGACTCGCCACCCATCAGCGCGAACAGAGATTCCAGCTGAAAAATTATTTCTTTCAAGTTTTAGAAATTTTAATATGCTTCAACTTTTCTATGTGATTTTCAAAATTCTAGTGATTTCAGTAAGGTTCGGACACTGAGTCAGAATATAAGTCTAAAGATACACTTCCCAAGAGATTTCAAACAGCCTTACTTCTTTTATATAAACTTTTTTTTTTCACAAAATTCTAAATTTTGCCAACCTTAGTCTCGAAGTCCCTCTTGGTCTCGTCGCACTTCCTGTCGAGGTAGAGCAGCTCCCTTTGGTTGTCAGCTTCCTGAAATCGCATTCATAAATTAACAACTGAAGTAGACTTAGGTCTGGCTCTAGAAACCTCAAAACTTGATTCTTTGGTTAAATTTGAAGCTACGATTTTTGAATCATACCTGGTTCCTGCTCTTGGTCTGCATCTGAACGAGCCTCTGCTTCTCCGAGTCCAATTTCACCTGTGCGTCGATCAACTTCTGCTTCGAGGAGACCAACTAGAAGAATAGATATGTTTAAAAGTTTCATAAAGATGAAGTCGATCTAGAAATTTTAACCAGGGACTGTTGCATGTATTTGAATAGCGGAAAATAGTTTTCGAAAGAAATTCAATCACCTATTTTAATATCCCTTTCTAGAGAAAGAAATTCGAGATTTTCTAAAATCATAAAAGTAACTGCACGAGAAGATCCATTAGAGTTGAATAAATTCTCCCCGAGTTTTCGAATTTCATAGAAACTAGGAAATCAGGCTCACGTCATCGAACATGCTGGTGAGAGCCTGCTTTGCATCTGTAATGGAAGTGATGGCTGCCCATCTGTCCTTGTTGGCCTTGTTGTTGTCCTGCGCGTCCATCGCCGACTTGAATAACGAGTCGATTTGGTCGTTGCTGCAAAAAATAGATAAGTCGATTATTCCGGAAAAAGTGGACTCTTTTCAAAGTTTCATATTCTGCTTAACCGCACAGCGTTTTGTTTCTCCGCACTTTTCCAGAAAAGATGAAATTTACAATGGACTGACTTTATTTTCAGGAAATTATTAGTTTTTCGTTAAATTTTAAAAAATCCGAAGAAATTTAAAATACGCTTCAAAGAAACGATAGAGTAGAAATTTTCAGAAAGGTGAAATAAGGTGAAAAGCTTGAAAAAATGGCTCACCAAAGTTGTAGCTCGGAACGGATTTTGGTCATCTCGTCCTCGACGGCTTTTCTTTCAGCTTCCGACTTCGAATCGGCGCTCGAATTCGACGCCGAACCATCTGGGCCGCGACTCTGAAAGTCGCAGTTAAGGATTAAAGGTTTTTTTTTTTTTTCAAAATTTGAAAATGTTTCAAAGAAACCATAAAATCATTTTTCTCATTGGAGGTCAATGAAATTGTAGGGTGCATACTAAAGTAATCCCGAAAGGTCATTTTTAGATCATTTTAGTATTTTACAAGTGTTTAAAAAGCATCAAATAGACCATTCTATTTAGCAATGATGATATGTGAACAATCAATATAAAGTTCTTTTCCGGGAAAAAATATTTTTTATTTCTTTTTTAATTTGTCACCCTCTTAGCCGGAACGTTATTTGTCTCCCCATCACTGAGTTGGGTCTGCAGCTGTTTAAGTCGATTGTTGAGTTCCGTGCGCTGCTTGACCATCGCCTCTCGGACCTGCTTTGCCTGGTAGATCTCCACTTCCAGCTCAAGGTACTCCTCAAGATTATTTGATTAATTTTCTGAGAATGATCATCTCTAAAATTATCAGTTAGAAATTTTTAAACGTATGAGACAAAGTTGTAATGAAACCTATTTATAAACTTCCAATTATCGATAGTGTGAAAACACATATTAAAATGGTTCTCCAATATTCGTTAAAAATTAAAAATTTTGTTGAAGTCTAGAACTGTTTCAAAAGCATTAAATTTTCAATACAAGTTCAAATTCCGATTTTCAAAATTGAAAAAAAAACTCACGATGAATTGTTTGGGATTGAATTTGACGACATTTCCAGGTTTGAGTCCAGTCGAAGGGATGCCGGTCCGCTTCTGGGCGATCAGCGACGAGACGGACTGCGAGGAGGTTGTCGACGTCGTCGCTGGCGGCTTCTCCGACGCTTTCTTGTTTTTCTCGACGATTTTCTCCTGGAATTTCGAAGATTCGCCTTTTCAACAAAAGTTGACAGCATCTTTCATCAAATCTCGATTTAAGATATCCTTTTCCCTATCAATTGTCATAAAATATGCTTCGAAAGAAGATATTCCAAAATTTAGACGTCAATGTTGCGCTAATAGAAAAATGAATCAAGTTTTTTCTCAAAAGTTCAACATTTTCAAGATATCGATTCTCCCTCAGACCTGCAGCCTCTTGGTGATCTGGGTAGCCTCGGCGTATTTCTGTTTGAAGACGGCCAACTGCTGGTCCTTCTGCTTCCGCTCGCGGTCCATCTCCATCTCGCGTTTGCGGTTCTGCAACTTATTATATTTTTATTTTATTTTACAATTCATCGAATGAGAAAGTCAATAATTTCTCAAGTGGACAAGCGACTTCTTTTTTAGAGAAGGTTAGATTTAAAAGGGAATCTGAAATGTACCTGATTCTTGAGCTTGTTGATGGTTCGGTCGGTCTGAGCCTTCCAGACTCGGTACTTCTCCGACTCCGCCTTCATCTCCTTTATCAGTCGGACCTTTTGCTGAAAATGAGAGAATTTTATGGCTTAAGTATGTTTCAAGGAACTTGTATATACATTTTTAAAGACTCTGAGAAGATTCGTCGAACGTTGGTAGATGAGAAAAATTGTTCTTGCAAACTTCAAAAGAAGATATTCGATGTTCTGATCATTTTCAGGTATTTTTTAATTTTCAGAATTTTAAATTTAAAAATCCCCCTGCTAGCCTTTTGGAGTCTTCCTTTTCGTCAAAACTCTTTTTAAGGGAGCATTTTCAAAAGATCTTCCCCTCCTAACCTTCTTGAGGTTGACGATTTCCTCCTCGAGCCGCTTGTTGGCCTCCTGCTCTGACTTGTACTTCTGCTGCAGCCGACTAATCTCAGTCAGCTTCTTCTTGTCCTCCACGATCTGTCTCTCCAGCTCCTGCACGCGGCGACGACGTTCTTCAGCCAGTCTGGAATAAATTTGCATTATTTTATTCTGTTATGTTTTAAGATTACTTATTATCATAGAACATTCGGGAAAGTTTACAAGTCGCGGACTTGGTCATTAAACAAGAATTTGAGATTTGAAACAAATGTTTTACATTTTCAATAAAATTATAGAAAGATCTAAAAATCACTTTTTTCAAAATGAGATTTTTCTCAACAGTCAGAAATTTCCTTACTTGGACGAAGACGACAATTTGCGGATTTCGCTGGTCTGTTTCTCCTTCTCCTTTTCCAATTCGGCGACCTTCTGCTTGAGTTCCGACTGTTCTTTCTGAAAAAAAAAATAAATTTTTGAAAAATTCAAGAAAAAATGTCCAACCTCCGACTTCTTGACGAAATTCTCGTAGTTCGTGTTGGCAGCTTGGAGCACCTCGTATTTCTCCTGAATCGCTCTGTCCAGTCGCTGCATCTCGTCATCTGTGCGCGAGTACGATTCGAGGTATCTGGAAATTCAAAATAAAAATTGAAAAAGCGACTTGGAAAATTTATCAATGCACATTTTCTTTAAATTCCATGTTTCCCTTAAACTTTCAAAAGTTCGCAAATTCCGCTTACTTCTGCTGATCGTATGTCTCATCAGTATGGCTGTCCTGGTGGAGATCGGCCATATCCTCGTCCTGCTTGCCGCCAGTCGAATTGTGCGGTGTCGCCGAGTCGAGCTGACCGAGCTGTTCGCGAAGTCGAACCACGATTTCTTCCGGTAAGAGGTTCTCGTCGCTAAAAGATAAAAATCTTTTTCCCGGGGCTTTTTTAAAAGTTTCAAAAATGTATGCAACTTCAGGGGAAATGAAGTTTCAGTGGATAATTCCATGGAGAAAATTTGATGAACAATATGGAAGTCGTTCAGCAAAAGTTAAAAATACGCGATTCATTAATTTTAACGGTTGGTAAAATGGAACTTGAAATTTTTACAAAAATCCTGTTTTTTCCAAAAAGAAGGAAAGCCCACCAAATGACATCCCTAGCCAGTTTGGCCTGAGCGACTAGCTGCTCGTTGGCCTCCTCGATTTTGTTGAGCTGATGCGAGAGGTGGGCGATGCGGCTGCCTGCCTCGGCGAACTTGGCTCTGAATGCCTGCGCCTCCATCTTCGCCAATTCGACTTGCTCTCGCCACTTCGCCGTGTCTCCGCTGCTGGAAATTTCCAAAATGACATTTTCCATTCTAAATGGCATAAGCTGTTTTAATCAATTTTCTGCAAATTTGAAACTATTTCAATATCTCTTGAAACATATTTGAACACAAAGCACATAAAAATGAAACACGTCATCACGAGATTGATAAATTCTTCAGCGAATTGAAAAAAACGCTAATCAAACTATTTCAATATCTCTTGAAACATATTTGAACACAAAGCACATAAAAATGAAACACGTCATCACGAGATTGATAAATTCTTCGGCGAATTGAAAAAAAACGCTAATCAAACTATTTCTAGCCTCGAGGTAATTCAACGATTTTTGAAACATAATTAATCGCGAGATTTTAGACGACTTTCAAAAATTATCTCAAACTTTGCACCTGGTTTCTGACGGTACGATGCCGGCCCGTAACTCGGCCAACTCCTTGCCCTGTCTGGCGACGGTCTCGCGCAATCGACGAATCTCCTCGTCCTTCGGGTTCGCGTTCACGCGCGGCTTGTTCTTGATCTGCTTCGCTCGGTCGGCGTATCTGCAAAAATAAAATCAATATTTCTGAAAATATAACAAAAAATCGTCATTTTCCCGAAACTTTCACATTCAATAAATCACTTTAAAAAATAGATTTCTGAGGACGTTCAAAAATATCACATATTCATTTCCTTCAAGAATCGACAAACCTCAAAGTTGAAAGCGTCTCTTCAGCGTTGGTGTCGGCGGGTGAAATGCAGGCGATCATGACGGTAAACGAGTTACCGCCAAGACTGTCTGAAAAATCAAATAATTTCATGTTTTTATAGTTTAACGGCTTTGATAAGTTTAAAAATCACATCTAAAATAAAAATTTATAAAATTTCCAATGTATTTATTACTCTGAGTGACAAATTATAACAAAAAAACCTTTTTCTAATGTAATCTCGAAAAAAAAAAACCTATTCTAGTAGGAACGCAGAGGCATCTCTAACTCATTTCACTAGATACGATTTCGTCGAAAGGGGATAAAAGAAAGTGTCTAAAGTCTGCATGCTCTTTTATGCTCGAATAACCCGCTTTGTTTGCGCGTTGATAATACCGTAATCCTCAAAATGAACTTACCTTGAAGAAGCCTGGTGATGGTGGAGTCTCTGTAGGGAATGTGGAGCTTCTTCCCCTCAGCAGTCTTCGCGAGCGCGCTGATCACATTGCCCAGCGCGAGCAGACCTTCGTTAATGCGGATTCCCTCCTTCTTGCGATCGCCCTCAGCCTGCGTCTTCTTCAATCGCTCCGATCCAGCCAAATCGACCAGTTGGAGTTTGGCCGTGAATGCGAGGTCTCTGAAAGCTTATGTTCTTGCCAGATTCATTGGATTTTCAAATCAATTTTTTTTAATTCCATATTCAATAGATTTCTTTTATTCCTCGAGTTAGGATGCAAGATTATTGCTGAGTCTCAGATGTTCCTTTAAAATATCAAATCTACAGTAAAACTCTTCCATTTTAAGTTCTTTTCTTTGAGTTTTCAATTTCGCGACTTCAGAAAAGTCCGATTCTAAAATTCGAATTCCCTTGAAACCCACTCTTCCGTGACGGCCTCCTTGACGAGGATGATGGAGAAGATGGCGTGGGAGCGGCTGCTCTGCGCGTTCATGGCCGTCTCGCCCTTGCTTCTCGATTGGCAGCCCTTTTCCAGCTGCGAGACCGTGTCCGACACGTTCTCCACCGGAAACGTCGTCAAGCCTTTCACCTGCACATTTTCAATTGTTTTGTCATTTTCGACAATTTTTTATTATTCTTTCCTGTACTTCTTTGAACGTTCTCGACGACTTTATTTGATATTTTTAATGTAAAAGATACTTCTCAGGAAGTCTACCATTTCGATGTTACACTTGGAAAGTTTAGAAGAGCTCTAGAGCATTTCAGAAGTTCGAGAATTTTTGCCAAAATGCCTCAGAAAGACTCATCCACAATCACGAAGCTGTCACGTTTTAGGGACATTGATTTTCATCACCGGCATTTTGATCGTTGCAACTATTCGCGAGCTATCGCACTACCACTCGACTACCAAGCCATCTCACTCCCTTCTGTCTTTGATCTGCTAGAAAGGTAATTTTTTGACAAATTCAAGGAATTCATGTTCTAGAGCATCTTATTATTTTCAGAACATTATCATAAATAAATAAATACATTTTTTCAATTATTGCAAAAAGTCACATTTTTGCAAAAATTCGATATTTCTACTAAACCCACTGTCAACTAGGTTATCTCTTCTTCATTTTTCAAGATTAAGCAAAAACTTACAAATACACTTCCGGACTGGTCTTCTCGAATCGGCAGGGGCTCCTTGCCGCCGCTCAGCAGGTCGATCACTTTCTCATCGTAGATTTCTAGCATCGAGACACTGACCTGGAAAAGCTGATCTTTCCTGGGAAATCTCGTCATCTCTTTTCAATAATGCGATCTCATTTGAAGGACAAAGATTTTTCATTTAGAAAGCCAGAAAATTTCTAAAATCTTTCGTCTTCCAATTCGTCCAAACTCGTTAGAATGTCATTTTCTCCCTAGCGAAGGTTTTTTCTCGCAATTTTTGCCAACCTTGAACGAGGACGGGTTTTCGGATTCGTTGATCTGCTGGAAAACGGTCTGAACGAGTCGGGGCACGATGCCCCGGTCGTCGGAAATGGCAGCGTCCGCGCGGTGCTCCGTGCCCATCGTGTACGTCTTGCCCGAGCCCGTCTGGCCGTATGCTAGAATCGTGCAGTGGAAGCCTGTAATTTTGTAACTCGTCTCAAATACTTGAAAGCCAGGCTCTTAACGAAGATTATATCACTGTTTCTGTAAAAATGATTCTAGAACTTCTTATTTCCGACGATTTTTTTTTTGAAAGAACTTTAAGAAATGAGAATTTTTAAAAGTATTTTCCTTGAAAACTGAAATATCTTGAGATTTGAAAAAATTGACCCTTCATGAGTTTCTCGAGAATGGTAGTGCCGATGGTGGCGTAGACGCACTCTTGGTCATGCTCGCCCGTGAATACCGCGTCGAACGCGAACGAGACGCCGTTGCAGTAGATCTGAAGAAAAAAAAAGTCATTTATAAAGTCGATCCACTTTAGAACGAGTACGCGTACATTAGGAAAGTTCGCCTACTTTTTTCTGGTAGAAGTCCCCTTTCAAAATGAACAACCTTTCGGAAAGGTTTTGGAGTTTCATTGAGAAAAGTTAGCTTTCTTTTCTTGTATTTTACCTGTGAATTCTCGATGTCGAATTCGACGCACGTCCGAGCGCCCTCCGTGATCTCGCGCGTCGAAAATGGCCTACAAATTGAACTTTTCTAGATAAATTTGATTTTTCTCAGAAACTAAATGGAACCAAAATCTTTTCAGGAGCACCCAAATGTTCAACACTTTAAAAATCTAGTAAAAATGGCATTTTTTCAGAAATATTTTTTCCTTGAAGAACTCAAAAGTTTTTTCCCTTCTCTAATTGCTCACCTCGCCCTAGTGAGTACTTGTACCGCGCACAGGTCGTTGCCACCACCCTGCGCAACGCCCGACCCAGACATTCTTGTTGGCGGCTGATTGAATGGAGAATTGACTGCGGCCTGTTGTCGCCTGAAATTTGAGTTTTTTTGAAGAAATTGTCAATTTGGTCCTCTGGATTTGTCACCGACTGTTTTATTTCTCTCCTACTTCCATGTTCCCTCACTAATAGTCGGTGACAAATCCAGGGCGACCAAAAAATTTCAGGAAGATTATGCATTTTGACGAAAAACTAATTGAAATCGAAGAACTGAAAATTTACAAAAATTCAGAATTTTTGTAGAATGAAAGATGGAAGAAGCTGGAAAGTTTCAAAAATAGGAAAAAGTTGAGCTTGAAAGAAATTCTTGGAATTTTGAGGAAAGTTCTGTCAAAGAGAGATTTTCAACAAGGTCTTGATGTTTTTCAGGACTTTCAGGAAGAAAATAAATCATTCTGAGGAAAAAATGAGAAATCGAACGAGGAAACCTCGAAATTTTCAAATGGCTTTAATTTGGCGCCACTTGGTGAAAATCGAAAAAAAGCTAGCCAGATGTTTAGCGAAGAAGGGGAGAGTGGTTGAATGAATGAAAGAGTGCCACAGTAAACTAATTCATTTTTGAGTTTCAGAAACTTCCAGAAGGGAAAAACGTCAGCCTTCAACGGCTTCCACGAAACTTCAAGACCAATCTCGATTTAACAGCTGTTCGCCTGCCGGGGGTTTGTGGAAATGAAACTTTTAGGAAATTACTTTTCTAGCTTTTCAGTGCTTTTTGAAATTCAAATTTTCCGTTAATTAGGATAATTATCTCCTTTAATTAGCCCCTAAGTATTATTTCGAAAGAGGATTATAAAATTTCGATCTTCAGAAGGATTCAAAACCTGACGTCAGGAAGGGATTCAGAATTTTTACGTCGAAAATCAATGATTCTGATGTCTGACGATTATGACCGAGCGGGTCACGATCGCTTGGACGCTCACCATTTTGAGATCGGGTTTTAAAATTTATTGTTATTTTTTCCAATACAATCTCCGCTTTTTTCATTGTGCTTTCTCTAAAAGTTTTCGTTCGAATTATAAATTCAAGATTTGGGTCTTTATTTTTAATTTATACAAAGGGGGCTCTTCTACTTTGTCCCTATAGAAATTCCCAACTTTACCCTTTTCTTTTGTGAAGTGTCTGACCTGGGGACAAGCAAATATTGCCGTCTTTGACATCTTTTACCCATTCGGCTACTCGAAATAACTCAAAGGTCCAAAATGGGTAGAAGGAGAGGTCCAGGTTAGCAGGTTAGACACGAGTTATAAGCGCATTCCTGTAGGCACAAAGTGTCGAGGGGATAAATAAAGAAATAGTTGGAAAAGAAAGAGGGGAAAAGGTAACCTAAAACGGTAAGCAAAGAAGCCTAACCTTTCTGCCACCTATCTTGGTCAAAGCCCTATTTGGTCCGAGCAAGAAAAATCGATGCTAACCGTTCTGTGTTTAGGTAGGATTTTTATTTTTTGAAAATTACAGCAATCTTCAAAAATATCGCTATTTAAAAGAAAATTACGGTAAGCTGAAGTCAATGATTTTCCCCCAAATTAGTATTACTTAATTTTCTTTCTTCAAGAAACCGATTTTTAAGAATTGATATGCTATAATTTAGGCACGATTTTCGGGTATGCGATAGCACAGTGTGATTTATTCGAAGAAGCAACTTCGCTCCATTGCGTCGCTCCGCTCGTCGAATATGCCGATTTACAGGTGAATTTGAGATTTTTTCCCTGAATTTTCTGTGATTTTTTTTTTTAATTTCAACCTACCTTTCCAGTCGAACATTCTGCATCCCCCTCTGAGCGGAATCGATGATCTGTGTAGCGACTATCAGAAGTACATGATGTGCACCGCCGGAGTTAGGCCAGACTGTCGGTTAGAATTTCGATAAAATTTCTCGGTTAAAAGATTTTTTATTCTAAATGTAAGTTTCACACTTCCAATGCGAAAAATTTATGTAGTTTTTTTCTCAATTTCTCAACAACTTCAATTTGACAAAATTTGAAAAAAAAAAATAAATTAAATAAAAATATATAGAATGTCCCGCGCCCCAAATATCGAGCGCATGTATGAGATGATGTGTGAGGAGAAGTACCTGAACATCGTTCGTGAGGAAAAGGACTGCCTTTTGAAGTTGGAGAGGTCGGTTTTTAAAATTTTTTTTCTCTCAAAAAGCATATTTCTTTTAATTTTCCATTTTTCTTTCATGTTTATGCTATTGAATAGAAAAGGAGAGTTGTACACTTTTATCCTGAAGTTTCTAAAAGTTTATCCTCTATACGGTCATCTTCTGGAAAATGTTCTTTGGATCAATTTTTCTTCTAAATTTGCTGAAATTTAGTTTTTTTCAGAGACCCAAGCCTCAAAGAGTGTTTCGTGAACAAGACGAACACTTTGCGAGACGAAGACCCGAATTCATACAACGTATCCCAACTAACTTACGAATGCACTGTCATCCAGGTCTACGTCGATTGCCTTTTGGAACGACCGCACGACATTTGCAGTGACGCTGTCAAGGTTAGAAGAATTTCTGATTTAGCAGAGTTCGAATTACCACAAATCTTGATTGCTCCAAAAATATATAGGACTTTTGGAACGTTTTCGAGGGGTTTTTTAATGATTTTTCTTCAAACTATCCTTTCAATTAAACTATTACAATTTGAGGGATGATATGGTTTTTTTTGAAACTTATTAGAATTGTTTTTCTATTTTAACCAAAGTTCAACAATCGATTAAGTCTTAAAAGTAGATATTATGTGGTTTCTGAAACTTATTTTTATCTTGGAGATGAAGAGCATTTAATATTTTTCTTCCCTTTCCAGATCGAAGTCTCGCTTTTATCTCTTCTCGCTACTAGAGATGGTTCGGATTGCACACTAGTGACAAAGCCTCTCGCGAAATCGAGGCCTACAGGTATTTTTCTAGAACCTTTTACCAAAAAATTTAGATTTATTCTCTGAAATTTTTTCAAAGGTTTTAAAACTGATTTTTTCCAGAAGAACCTTTGGAATTGTGTCCTTCAGACGGGGGTGCCTGCACTTGTAGACTTGAAGGATATGCATATGATAACGAGAAAAAGAAATGCTTTGGTAAGAAGAAGATATTGATATTTCAGGATCATCAATTTTAATGACTTGAAATCTCAAAACCTCCATTTTGTATGTTTCAAAAGCTATCAAATTGTTAAAAGAGTTCCCAAATTTGATCGTATCTTCTTTCTATCGCTATTTGAAAAAAAATCCGAGAATTTGTGCATTCTTTCCCAAAAATAATTCTAAAAAAATTTTAGACATCGATGAATGCTCGTCTGGAGTTTCTGGATGTTCGCAGCATTGCACAAATTTGCCGGGAGCGTTCATTTGTTCGTGCGACGAACAATTCTACCAGCTAACCGAGAATAATGAGACTTGTGTTAGAAAGGATGACGGCGAGTTTTTCTCCTCAAACATGTTGTTTTATTATTTTCTTTTAAAAAACTAACCAAAATGACAGAATGTAGGAAAAGGTGAAGTTTCGGTTTTTGTCATTTCTTATGTACGAGACATTCGTTTGAAAAATTTACGAATTGGTATAATAAGGAAAGAGCAAAGCTTCAGTTTATTTTATCACTTCCTTTTCCATGTAAAATTCACATATCTATTTTATTTTTAGACGAGGAAATATGTTTCAGACAACCTCTGGCTATTTTTCGCGCACGGGAAATCGATTTGGAACATTTCGACCGACGGCAAGACTTTCCAACTCCAAAAGGCTGGACTGGATAAAACGGCTATGATTGATATTGACGTGAAGGTCTGTTGATTTTTAGAGTTAAATTTTTAAATAAATTTCAACTTTTTGCCACCTGTTTCAATAATAACCTACAATATTGTAATTTTAGGTAGTATTAAAAAAATGCTGAAAAACTTCGATAAATCATTTAGGAACGTCGTCTTTATTATGCCGACATCGGAGCGAACGTTGTGGAAAGGATGAACATCGATGGAACTTTTCCTCAAGTAGAATTTTTATATAATTTAATTTAGGAGTAAAACTAAGTCAAAATTTAAAACCAATGAACATGTTTCAGGCTGTGCAAAGATACGACGTCGATGGTATGGAGGGAATCGCCGTGGAGTGGGTCGGAAGGAACCTTTATTCGGTTAGGAGGTGAGGATTTTAGAATTTAAAGATTTAGGATTTTCTTGTGGAATTTATGTTTCAAACATTCTGAAAGTTAGAAATCGTTAAGCATTTTCAGTGCATTGCGCTTTTTCACGACTAATTCAAACTTACTCGAAAGCTATTCAGAGAGATAGAGATAACTTTTTTTCAGAACTTATGGTTAAAAAAATCTAAAAGTAAGAAGTCATGAAGATCTTTATAGCCCTCCGCAGTTTTCCGTACTTTATAGCAAACATTTTAACATTGAAAAAATCTTGCGAATGTTTTATTTTTCAGAACCGACATCCTCGTACAAGCCTTGGATGGCAGATTCCGAAGAACGCTTTATAAGGGAGTTCTAAGTCTACCTCGAGCTATTGTGGTTTATCCGGCCGTGGGGTGAATTGAAAATCTAGAATTTATTCTATAGTTCTGAGACGAGTTTATTTCAAGATTGCATAACTGAAATGTGGCATATTTTATGAGTATTCTGAAACTTATTTTTTGAATTTATATTCACTTTATTGCTGCATCGATTCAAAGCTAAAACGTTGAAATTTATGCAAATTCTACAGCCTATTTTATGGGCTTATTGAGGATTTATATACCATAGTCTTGAAAAGTGACGGTCACAATACAAAAAAGATCAGAAACAATGTTTTTCAAGAAAAGCGATTTTTGAAAAAATGATCGTTTCTCAGCCTGATGTTCGTCTCCGACTGGTCATCCTCCGCATTCATCGCTTCTGCAGCCCTGGACGGTTCCTCGTTCAAGAAGATCGTCACTGAGAAGATTACTTGGCCAAACGCCTTGGCAGTTGATGTCTATGCCAAAAGGCTATATTGGGCCGACGCATTCTTGGATGTGGTCGAGTAAGGAATTTTTAACTTATCTAAAAATTTTGTTCAGATTTTTCCTACGTTTTTCCCTCGAAAAGAAATAAAATGTTAGGAATAAGTTTCGAAAATTTCAACATATAAGCTTTTCTATTGGGAATTTTATACGTGTTGGTTGAAAAACTAATTAGAATAAAATAACTCTGAAGGAAAGATTTATTTTTTCAGATCCTCGAATCTGGACGGTACCGGTCGTCGTTTGGTTATTTCTGATTCTGGCTCGGTGCCGCATATTTTCAGTTTGGTCGTCGCCGACGATTTTCTGTATTGGACAGACTGGACTTATCGGTATTTTTCGAAGCATCTTCAATTTTATGCACATTTTCAGAGGAATTTTACGCGCTAGCAAATTAACCGGCGGCAATATTACTGTTCTAGCACAGACAGCTCTGTTGCCTTATACCCTGAAAATATTCCATCCTGCTTTGCAGCCTCAAGGTAAATTTATTTTCCGAACAAAAATCGATAGATTTTGAAATTTCATTTTAGACCCCAATAACCTTTGTCAATCAAAAGCTTGTGGCCAGTTATGTTTGTTGGGTGAAAATGGCACGGCGACTTGCGCCTGCGGAGATGGATTCGAATTATTACCGGATGGTAGAAATTGTGCTAGTAACTGTACTGATCAACAAATCGAATGTGGAGGCAACGATGATCCGAAGTAAGAATTTTTGGTTATTTTATGCCTTATCCAGCAAACGTACTAATGCTGCGTAGAAATTGCGATTGTTTAAGTGAAACTTTTGAAACTTATTCCTTTCATATGAGCTTTTATTGTTTATTTTTCATCTAGGTTGAATTAAAAACCGTTACCGTTTACAGAAGGGCAATTTTTTGCCAATCTATTGAAATCTGCTTGACTTTGAAATTTTGCACATTTCGATTTGCAGGTGCATTTCCAAACTCTACCTTTGCGACGGAATACCGCACTGTTCGAATAAGGCGGACGAAATGAATTGCCGTGAGTTTTTTCGTCATTTTGAAAATAGTCCATTTTTCTAGCACCCCGTATTTGCCTACCCGGCCAATTCCAATGTCATGATAATATGAAATGTCTACCGCCCGGGGGACTTTGTGATGGTTAGTCAAAGAATTTGTAAAAAATCATCTAGTAGGAAAAATAACGAAGTTGGATTTTTTTTTTTAATTTAAAATTTTATTCTTTCGAAAATATACTAATTTTTAGATTTCTAAATTTTCACTTTTCAAATTTCTAGGCGTCGCCTCATGTCTAGACTCCTCAGATGAACTCTATTGCTCTCAACATGGACTTTTACCTATTTCCACATAGCCGAATTATCGGTCATCAATTTTTATCGACTTATCGTTTTTATCAGTATAACTTGATATATTTTATTAGTTTTTTTTTTTCTAAATTAGCATGTTCTGATTTTGTACTTCTAAACTTGAACAATTCAAAATGCTGATCTCTTTTGAGGGCTACGATATGCTTCAGGACTTGTATATACCTTCAGGAATTTGAATAAATCTTAATTTCACTTTAAAATTTCATTTAAAAAACTGAAAACGAGTTTCAAAATCTCGATTTACCTTTATTTCTTTCGTCATTTTTTGACTTTTCATTTTCGCCCAACGTTTGTGGCCTGCGTTTACACTTATCTCTGCTTCAATGGAACTGTTGAATGCTTTCTTTTTCTCCCCGATTTTTACGGTTTTGGTCTTTCTGACCAGGTTTCTGATATCTTATCAGCTCCAATAAAATCTCTGAATGCAATTCACGAAGCCTATTTCCTAAACTTTTCCGATTTTCTCGAAATTGTCGCATTTCAATATTGCCCAACCTCGGTTTTGGGCCGATTTCATAATTCGCGTCATTTTTGCTCAATCTGACTCTTCCCTGGTTTCTCTTTAAAAGCCACCTGCCATCGATAGTTAGTCAATTATTCCTAGCTAGTTAGCTGTTTTGTGACGCTAAAAATTATTTCCCTCAAAACTTGATTACTCACATCTACTCCCGCAATTTCGGTTAATTATTACCCAATTTCAGTTAGTTATAAATTTTTCCTAACTACTCTCTATTGTCTCGCAGATCGGTGTTGCCCAGCTACTCTACGTCTATAATCTGCCAGACGTGCGCATTGGGACCAGAAAAAGTGAACAGAGTCACATAGTTATAATTAAGGCTCACTGACCTGCGGGACAATAGAGAGTGTCTTAATTAACTTTCTATGGCTGAACTAATTGCCTCAATTAACTCGTCTTCTTGCAGGTTTGGGTACCTTCAGCCTTTTCGCCTTCAATTTCTCGATTTGTTCGTTCAATAGACGATCAAGATGAAGTTCATGTCGAGTGACGAGGTTCGCGCGGCGTTCATCGACTATTTCCGCACGAAGCAGGGTCACACCTATGTCCACTCCTCCTCGGTCATCCCTCACGACGATCCGACTCTGTTGTTCGCTAATGCCGGAATGAATCAGGTTTTTTTTCTATTTCTTTTTTGAAAAAAAAATTTCATTCTACTCAAAATGCTTGTGCATATTTCATGATAGAGCATCTAATTTTAGGAAAATAGTGCACTTCCGACATTTAAAATATAATTCTAAAAAATTTTCTGAATAAATTTCAATAGAGCTCGATTTACGAATTTTTACACTAAAAAATTAAAATGTTTCCAGTTCAAACCGCTGTTCCTCGGCATTGCGGATCCGAACTCAGACCTGGCGAAACTGAAGCGCGCCGTCAACACGCAGAAGTGTATTCGCGCGGGCGGCAAGCACAACGATCTGGATGATGTCGGAAAGGTTCGTTTTTCATTCGTTTTTTTTCCTTTTGTGATTTGTGGAAGATACAAGTTCTTGTTCTTTAGAAACTGTTTGTTTGAAAGGTTAGAACTTTTCCCGTCTTTTTACTTATTTTTCAAAGCTAAAAAGAATATCCTTAAGACATTTTCTTTTTTTATTTGCATTTTTGTTGCTTTTTGTAGAATTCAGTAAGTTTTCGTATCTCAATTTTGTTTTCTTCAAAAATACCAGGATTTTTTCAATAAACCTATTCTTTATTTTTATTCAGGACGTCTACCACCACACCTACTTCGAGATGCTCGGCAACTGGTCGTTTGGCGACTATTTTAAGGTTTTTTTTTTTAAAATATTATTTTGATAATACATATAAATCTTGCAAAATACTGAACGTTCTTTCAAAAGCGATTCTTTTAAGAGAGTCCTGAAACTTATTTGTGTCTTTCAAAAAACTGTCGTCAGAATGAAAGTAAACTTTGAGCAATTTTACTTTTCGTTTATGAAAAATTTGAAACTTATTTCAGAAATTTCTGATTGAAAATAAAAAAAAAAAACTAAAAAAATTTCAGAAAGAAATAATCACATGGGCGTGGGAGCTGCTGACGCAGGTGTACGGTATCCCGGCTGAGCGGCTCTACGTGTCTGTGTTCGGAGGCGACGAGGCAAATGGAGTGCCCGCTGATGAGGAGGCCAGGCAAATCTGGAGAAGCGTGGGAGTGCCTGACAACCGGATTCTCAACTTCGGAATGAAAGACAACTTCTGGGAGATGGGCGATGTCGGACCCTGCGGACCATGCTCGGAGGTAATTTTTCGAAGAAATCTGGACTTTTAATATCCTTTAGAAAAGTACAAAATTTTCATAATTTTGTCAGACAGTAAAATAGAAAATTTGGACACGGTAGAGTTCTTTCCTATGCAATTTGCGTGAATTACAGATTCACTACGACCGAATCGGAGGACGCGACGCTTCTGATCTCGTCAACGCGGACGATCCGATGGTCGTTGAGATTTGGAATTTGGTTTTCATCCAGTTTAACAGGTTTTCGTTTATCAATTTTTCAATTTCTAGCTTCTCTTTATAACCACGCTATCCATTGTTAAAATTAATGATATCTTCATTTTACAACTTCTTGAAATACATCGAATTTGTTTTTCGAAAGAGTTAGTTAATTGGTCAATTGAATATGATAATTAGCACCAATTAAGTGGGTTAATTAACTTTAGTTGCCTAATTTCAGAGAGGAAGGCGGAAAACTGCGTTCACTGCCGGCGAAGCACATCGATTGTGGTCTGGGACTGGAGAGACTGATTGCCGTCATGCAGGGTAAGACCAGCAACTACGACACCGACATGTTCACGCCCATCTTCAAGGCCATTCAGGAGGTACGGGCTACTATAGTTTTGAAATTTGAATTTTATACCTGTTACAGTACTCTTCGATTTTTTCAAATAAGGTTTTAGATTAATGAAGTGAAGCTTGCGAAATTTAGGGAGACTACTCTAACTTCTCTTGAAGTATTAGGTGTTCTCTCAATCAAGTAAATTGATCTATTTCTGTCGCTCATGAAATATAAATGTTTAAAAAAATCATTTCAGAAAACGGGCATCCGCGAATATTCTGGAAAAGTGGGAGCGGAAGACGTCGATGGAGTCGACATGGCGTACAGAGTGGTGGGCGATCACATCAGGACGCTCACGATCGCCCTGAGTGACGGCGGCAGACCGGACAACGTCGGAAGAGGGTAGGGTTTTGAAATTTTGAGGTCTCTTGAAAATTTCAAAAAGCTGGAAAGTTAGTACAATTTTGAGATGAAAATGCATATTGGTAGAAAGGCATTCTGAATTTACCAAGAAATCGAATTTGAAACAGGTTTCAATAGACCATCAAGTTGAAGAAGCTCTAGTGAAATCCATAAGTTTGTTCATTTGACGATTTTAGTATAGTTATATCCCATCGAAAAAGTCTAAAAATCGTATACTATTTCGATAGTTCTTTTTCTTGAAAATTCTATTTACTCGAACAAAAACACTGCAAATGGGATGGATATGCTTCAATTCATTAACGTTTATATGCTTTATTTTAACAGATTCGATAGTTTTGAGTTTTTTTAACTGCAATTTTTAAATTGAGTTAAGTTTATTATATTTCAGCTACGTCCTGCGTCGCATTCTGAGACGCGGCGTGCGCTACGCGACGGAAAAGTTGAATGCCAAACCGGGTGTTTTCGCTTCGCTCGTTCCTGTCGTTGTTGAAATTCTGGTACGGTGTTATTCGAGTTTTTTTTTTTTAAATTAATTATCACGAGCCAACTCTAGAAAATTCATCATTTTTTATTTCAGGGCAAAACCTTCCCTGAAATTACGAAGGACCCTGAAACCGCAATGGAGATCATCAATGACGAGGAGAAACAGTTCCTGAAGACGTTGTCGAGAGGAAAGGTCCTCTTCCAGAAAAGCATCAACCAACTACCCAAGGATGCCAAGGTCTTTCCGGGTATGGTTTGAAAAGATTTCTTGAAAAATTGAAGATTATTTTGATAGGTTTCATTTATTGCAAATATTTGACAGCTCAATTCATTCGACAATATACTAGCTTTTTCCTCGTTTTCCTAAAATTCAAAATTCTGAGGACAATATTTCAAGAAGTGACAATTAATCAAAGTAGTACCACAAAAGTTAACGAGTGTGCATATTTTGAGTCAACTAAAAAAGTAATAGCTTACCCATAAGGTATAGAGTAGGGATTCAGTAACAGAATGCTGGATATCGAACTTTTCAGCTCAGAAAATTCATATGATGATGATGATGATAATTTTATACATTTTTTCGGCACTACTTTTATTGGTTGCTTAAAGAAATCTATGAATTTGAATATCTTCTTATTTACCGCTAGACTTAGGATATCTTAAACCACTTTATTCGAAACGCAACATTTATAAATTAGAAGTTGCATATTCTTTCAAACATGAACATTTATTCTCTAATAAAATACAAATTTGCAGGAGACGTGGCGTTCCGGTTGTACGACACGTACGGCTTCCCCCCCGACCTGACTCAGCTCATGGCTGAGGAGCACGGTCTTCAGGTCGATCTGGTCAGGTTCGAGGAGGAGAAGAAAAAAGCCATCGTAAGATTTTTATATAGACCTTGACAGAACTAATCGCTCTATCCATATTTTGAGTCTTTCTCGTAAAATGTTGAAACTTATCTGAAAAGATTTTTCTCGATTTTCTCAGAGCGTCTATATTTTCAAACATATCGTCAAAACCTATGGAATCAACCTTTTGGAGTTAGTGTTTGCTTTACTTTTGAATGCAAAATTTCTCCCATGAAAATAGATGCAAATAAAAATAAAAATTTTCAGGAACTTTCCGCAGCGGGTGCAGGCAAATTCCGCGACACTCTCGATATGGATGTGCACAGTCTTGCT
Source organism: Diploscapter coronatus (assembly GCA_964036155.1). NCBI lineage: Eukaryota > Metazoa > Nematoda > Chromadorea > Rhabditida > Rhabditidae > Diploscapter > Diploscapter coronatus. The sequence continues at coordinate 10,490,035 of OZ038422.1, forward strand.
GAACTCCAAAAGAGGGGAATCGCGACCACGGATGATAAGCCAAAATACAACTACAAGGCTGATGGACCCAACGATTTGTCAGCTCAGTATAGTAAGCATTTTTTAAGTTTTCATTGTATTAGCGTTACCGTGTTGAAAATTTTAGTGGAATAACAGTTTTAAAAAAATTTTAAACCTATATGGGGATTTGAAAGATATTTTGTAAAAATTCGCCTTTTCTCTTTCAAGAATAAGATTTTACGTAGTGTTTCCATTAACTGAACTATCCTGGGAATAAATGCCTTCAATTAGAGAAGAGTTGAAACGCATTTAAAAATCTGAAATTTAGACTTCCAAACCTGCACCGGAAAAATCGTGGCGCTGCGTCACGAGGGCAAGTTCGTGGACGAAATCACCACTGGACAGGAAGCGGTCGTTTTGTTGGACAAGTAATAAATTTGGAAACCTTTTAAAAACGGAGAATTATATTTGTGATTTTAGGACCAACTTCTACGCGGAGCAGGGCGGTCAGATCTACGACACTGGAGTTCTGACCAAAGTCGGGGATGACTCCACCGAGTTCAACGTCTTCAATTGCCAGGTTCAAATTTCAAGAAATTCTTATCTGAAAACCACCTTTCTAAAAAGTTTTGTCAAGTTTTAATCTTAAAAATGAAACCTCAACATTTCATAAAGAAAAAAAATCTTCAAATTTTAATCTGAAGATCATGTAAATTTGAAAATTTAGCTGAAAAATTCTAGGCCAGAGCCGGTTACGTGATTCTGGTCGGGTCGGTTGAAGGAAATTTGAAAGTCGGAGATGAAGTCGTGCAGAGATTTGATGAGGTACAACCTTTCTTACATTAAAAAAATGAAATATGCTTTAAAATTTGTTCAGTTGCATAGCAATTTGTACCTAGCATTCCAAATGTTACTGGAAAATCGAATGTTTCAATTATCTCTGAAAGAAATTTATTAGAAAATCTGAATAAGAGTTTCGGTCTTCCAGGACAGAAGAGCGCTGATCATGAAGAACCACACGGGCACGCACGTGCTGAATTACGCTCTGCGCAAAGTGCTCGTGGACTCAGACCAGAAGGGCTCCTTGGTCGCTCCAGACAAACTTCGATTCGACTTCACCTACAAACAGGCCATGAACCCCAAACAGGTCTGGTCTTTCTTCAAAAAATATCGATTTTTTTTTAATTTATGAAATTTCTCTATAAAAATCACAGAATACAGCTTCTATTGAGATTTTTTGAATGAACAATGATAGGATTTGATACAAATTACAGAAATCTAGCATTTTTTTTGATTTTGTAAAGAAAAATATTGATCTTGATAAAATTTACAAAACTGCTATTTTTCTGGTACAGTTTTCATTTTTTTATATTGCGCTTGAGTACTGAATATTTTGATGAAAATCATGTTGAGTTAAGGAAATTTGAAACCTACGCGAAATTTTTTGCATTTTAGGTCAGAACAACTTAGAAAATTTTAAACAAGAAAAGAAAATGAATTTTAGATGAAAGAGCCGAAAAATTAAAGCATATGAAAAAACTAGTTTCGAAACGGCAAAGTTTGAAGCATATTTTTAAAAATTGAAACTTTAGGTCAAAGAAGCCGAAGAGATTTGCCAGACGGTGATTGAGACGAGGAAAGACGTGTTCGCGAAGGAAACGCCCCTCTCGCAGGCCAAGGAGATCAACGGACTCAGAGCCATGTTCGACGAGGTGGGCATTTTTGGGCTCAAAGAAAGTACACCCACTTTTGCTGTTTTAAATTGCATCTACTTTTTAGTTTTTGAATTTCTGAAAAATTAATAAACTTGTTTTTCTTTTCTAATCAACACAATTTTGCCTTCAAAGTTGGTGGACTTTAAAATTAGACCGTTTTATCGTTGAAGTTTATATATTCTTTTTTTAATATAAATTTCCTATTACGCAATGTCAGCAAGCCATTCGTATTGTAGATGATTTCACAATAGTCTTTGAAATTTTTTAAAGTTTTTGATTTTTGCAAAAAAATGCAATCTCGACGGACCATTATGAATTATTCTAATGCAAAAGCTTTGAAAAGATTTTGAAACATAGATGTTTTGATTGGGATAAATTCCCAAAATTTCGGTTGCTACTCGAATCACAGAAAGAAAATATGCTCTTTGCCTTCTCTCAACATGACACGCTATTTCTTTATGTTGGGCGAATTGCGAGTTGCGTTTTGAAAAGTTTGTTCAAAAGTGGTCCTTTTCCAGGCCTACCCCGACCCGGTCCGAGTAGTCTGTGTCGGAACTCCAGTGGAAGAGCTACTGAAGGATCCGCAGTCCGAACTCGGACTTAATACCACCGTCGAATTCTGCGGGGGAACGTGAGCTTCTTTTTAATTTATTATTTTTTAATTTTCAAAATGAAATAGGATAGATGAAAATTCTCGTAGGATTGAGCTAAACTTTCAAACAAAAATCTATTATTTTGGAAAGGAAATCCTGAATGCCTGAAAATGCAATTACAAAATACTATTTCCTTAGAATAATCTAATAAACAATCTCAGTCATCTCCACAACGTCGGTCACATCGGAAGACTGGTGATCACGACCGAGGAGGCCATCGCCAAGGGAATCCGGAGAATCGTGGCTGTGACTGGGCAAGAAGCCGAGAAGACTATCCAGAGAGCTGACAGACTCCAGGCTAGGCTACAGGTTGGAAAGTTTTTTTTTATGTCTTAAGGTTTTTTTTTTTTATAAAATCGAGTTTTTCGACATTCTTTTGCTGAAATTGATTGGGTATTTTTCAAATGATACTTATTTTTACAAAAGACTCCAACGATGTTAATACCATTTTGAACAGTGTTGTCCTATTTAAAAATTCACTTTTTATGAAAAATGAATGAACTAACTAGGAGCAAAAGAAATTGAAAAGTCTATTTTTGAATTTGGCGTTAAAAATAATGAACCCTTGAAATTAAAAAAGAAATGAAAGGAAAAATTTGAGGAACTCGTGAAGAGCATCGAGTCGGACAAGGAGATGGCCTCGGACAAGGCCAAATTCAAGCAGGTCTCCAAGAGCGTCACCGATTTCCTGGATGTGAGATTTTTGTTCATAAAAATTTTTCATAGGTTACAAAATTTGGACTGACAAAAGCAAAACGCTTCGAGATTCCAATATATTTTACAAAATTCAGTTGAATAAAAACCCTTATTTCAGGAAATCAATTCATCCCAGTTGCCCTATTGGAGAAAGGACATGCTGAGGGAACAGGCCAAAGCTGCCGGGAAGACCCTCTTCAACTACAGCGTCGCCCTCGAAAAGGTCATCGCTGAAAAGGTGAGAATTTTCATTTTTAAGCGAGATAAGTTTCAAAAGGAATACATTTAAAGTAATGAACAGCGCATTTGATCTAACCAGAGTTTTTGTCTTAAAAAATATTTTTAAAATCTTATCTTGTGGCTTGAAATGCTCAGAATAGTTCAATTTTACTACGATTTATATGTTTAAAAATCTTTACTTGCCTAAAAAGAGGTACGAAAATAACTTTGATTCTTCGAAAATTCCTAAAAGAATATAAAATTTGAAAAAAAAAAAAACATTTAGATTGTTACTGAAGCCAAAGAACTCGCTGAAAAGTCCGGTGACGTGATCGTGCACGTCTTCTCGCCTGGCGCCAGCAGCAAAACGCTCGACAACGCCTTCAAACAGGTACAACATTAGTTTTTTTCTCTTAAAACTTTTGAGATTTGATTTTTCTTTTAATTTCCAGCTGAAAGACGCCAAAGCCGTCATGGCGTTCTCCGTCAATGAAGAAAACGGCAAGGTGCTCATCGTCGCGAAAGTTGATAAGGTTTGACCTTGGTTCTAAAAGTATTATAATTTTGCTAGGTTTCAATATTTAAAATTTGTTGGACACTACAGACCTACGACAATAGTTTTCGTTCAGCGATTCCAAATTTAGAATATTTGAAATCTATAAAATCACTATTTTCAGACCCTGATCGAGAAGAACTTCAAGGCGCCCGCTTGGATCAACGAGGTCTGCAAGGTGCTCGGCGGAAAAGGCGGCGGAAAGGTGTGTATTTTTGAAAAAAAAATTGTAAAGAAGACATTCATTCTCAATTGCATTGCAAATAAGTCCTGACACAGGCCTGAAACGAATCTTTTTCGAAAATTCTTGAATTAAAAAAGCAGTGCAAATTTTAATTTTATAAGGAAAAAATAGATTTTCGGAAAAATGAAAATAAATTATTTTTTGAAGCAAAAATCTTTCAGGACGACCGCGCTCAGGCCAACGGCGAAAATACGGAGAAACTCGATGAGGCTGTCGAATTGGCGAAGAAATTCGCGGAAACCGTCATTGCCTAAATTGGAGAGTTGAAGAGAAGGCATCTTCTAAGTTTTTTTCAAAATTTTTTTATCTTTTTATTGAAATTACCTGAAGGTTGCGGGGCTAAACTATGCGTTAAAATTAGAGAGTTTTGAATTTTTAGATACGTCCACTTTTAGGTAATTTCAGAAAAGAATTGATGCATTCATTTGAAATTTTCTGAAAATAGGCGGATCTAAAACTTTATTTGGACTTTGGACCACCCACTTTTGAATAATTCCAATTTTATCAGAATTTCTATGATTTTTAAATTGCTCCAATGGTTTGTGAAGATTTTCTCTCGATCATTTTTATCAAATTTTCTTCGATTGGAGTTAAGTTATTTTTGTTATCATCAAAAAGCGTTGATTTTTATTGATTTTTCGAGTCTTGCGGTGAAAGAGAGCTATGATTATATTCTTTTTTATTCGATTATTTGAAGTTTCACGGTGAAAAGTGGTACCATTTGAGATGGGTCTTTTGGTAATTGGCCAAAAATTCCCGCTTTCTTTGATACCATTAGGTCGTTTTATCGATTTCCAAAAGTGACTTTGATTGTTGAAAAATAAATTTTATCGAAAAGTTTGAGGGTTATCGTAATACTGTTGTAGCGTATTTTTGACACTGTTTCCACTTGCACTTTCAGTTTTAATGTTGCCGTGCTCAGAATTCTGAAGTCACGACACGATGGACTGCCGTAATCCAGAAGATTCTGGAGAATGGCACGATAATCATACAATTGGAAAGACGACGGACAAGGTAGATCTTTTAATTTTATAAGCGTGAGCGCGACTTGAAATATATCAGAAGAATTTGAGAGAATGTAAGATGAAGAAAAGTTGAGAGGTACTATAAAATCATTGAGAATCAGAGAAAGATGCCCCATTCTCTTTCTTTTGCTTTGAATTCTCTGTCTACAGATACACGCACTCTACTTCCGGGTAAAGGTAAATACAAGGGATGTCTAGGAAAAAGACGACGGTACGAGGCACGGACGGCAATATTTAGAAACGATTTCATAGGTTTGCAGGATTATGTTGGGAAAGAAATGACTATTTTTGGGATGGATTTATTGTAAACCACGCCCACGTTGTTTTGGTGAAGAAAATTGGGATACTGTAGGACTCGTTGAGGATAGATAGAAAAAACGATTAGTTTTGAAAACTATTTTATTATGAAAGTTTGCTGAAACATAGATGATCTTGCGGTATTTTTGCTTTGAAATAGTAGGCTCAGCCTAGGTCAAACTAAATTTTCTTTAAAAAATGACTGTTTTGACAGGTTACCTTTTTGAAGAAAAAAATCATTTTTTTTCTTCTCCGACTCATTGAATTCAACGCTATTTTACCCATTTTTGGAAAAAAAACTCGTGATCGGATAAAAAGTGATGTAGAAGTGGTTAGGGATAAGGAGAAAATAGTAGAGTTTAGAGAACGTGGAAAAAGTTAGATAAAGCTGGAAAACAGGATAAGAAAAGATAGCAAGGAAGAGGTAGGGGAAAGTACTCGAGAAAAAGATAGAGAAAAATGTAGATAGCATTGAAAAATAAGCGATTTAAGGAAAGAGAAAAGGCGAGAGAGTGTTGGAAAACAAGGGATCATAAAGAAGCAAAGAGTTAGAGAAAGCACCCTCACAGCACATCGCGGAGCGGCACAATACAAACAGACAGACACTGTGCGCGGAGAGAACATACCACCGGACTGTCTCTTTCTTTAATGCTCTCAAATATGAATGCTATATTTTTCTTTTCTCTTTCTTCCCCCTCTCTTTAGCACCTAAATTTGTGTGGATGGGCTCTAAACCCGATTTCGGGAATTTCTGATTTTTTAAACCGTTAATTTTGCTAATGCATGGGGCGATGAAGTTTTCATGTCCTTCTTCATATGATATCTGATAATCGAATTACTCGGACGATTTTGACTTGAAGTTTCGAAAGTGTCGAAACGTATTCGGTATCTTGAAAAAAATAAAAATTTTCATTTTGAAAACAATTTTTCTAAAATTTCGATTTTTTTGTTTGTTCAAACTTCTATCAACTTTCAGCCATTGTCTTTGCACTTTTCATTTTTTTCTGGCTTTGCTTCAAAAAATTTGATTTTGCTGGTTTTAGCCTCACGCCACTTGTTTCGTTTTTTGTGCACCGAATCGTCCTCGTCAGATTCTGAAGCTACCATATTCCTGTTTTCGCAGAACTCAGAAGACTTCAGCGACGAATGGCATCGACAAAGGATGTTGTCCCCACGACCCAACAGGCTCGGAAAAGACCCATCGTTTCGAATGTAAGAATCGACTGATTTTTAAAAATTTTTGGGATTACGGCGGTTTTTCACAATATATCATTGCCTTTATTATAATTTGCACACTTTTATGTTTTGTTTGAAACGTACGAAGACATGAAAACAATAGTTTTTTCATTTCGCTTCAACAATTTATCTTTGACTTTGGACGCCTGCGAAATTTGATACTCCTTCTATGGGTATAGCAGCACGCGATAAACAGTTCTGGAAGGGGAATTTTTTTTCTCGAAACTTTAAATTCAAATTGCCTTTCTTAATGTTATCAAGTCCAAAATAGTAATTGTCCTTACCTTAGAAAGACTGAAACATCTAAAAATCTAAACATAGCCGTTAATCTTCCAACTATTTGAGATTTTTTTTTTCATAATTTGGCCACAAGAATCAAGTCATCATATCTTTCCTGAACAACTTCTCTTCGGAAAAATCGAAGCTTATTTAGTCTTAACAAAAAACAACTCGAAGCTTCAGATGGAAGTTGACGAGAAGAAGGTCCGTCTTCACGAAGTTCACGATGTTCGTGATGTTAACGATGAATTGCCTTCTGCAGTGAAGGACGGCGAGGACGAAGTGATGACGTCGCTCGAGGAGCAGCATGCTAATCTCGAGCTTATTGAAGCAGACAATAATAACGGTTAGGGGTTATTCATATATTGATTTGTTTTTCTTTTAGTTTTACTACTTTTATTATATAGATTTCTTGTCTAGTAACGAAGCTCTATTGTCAGTTTGTAAATCTAGAGAAGGTGTTGCATTTTTAAAACTCAGAATTTGTTAGATTCCTTGATAATTGAGTTAAGCTATGTGCATCTGTAATACCCACTATATACTATACAAACTTTCAAAGGTTCAGTATATTTAGACTGAAACATTTGATTTTTGTTAGTTGAAACTCATTTACTTTATCAAAAATTCAGACGCTCCCTCGACGTCGGATTCTGTAGCGGACGAGTGTCCTCGTTCCGACGACGAATTCGCGCCGACCACATCGACTGCGACCACGGCAACCAACTCGTTCACTGCCGAACATCCCGAGCCACCAGCCAATCAGTTGCCGCAACAAGTCACTCCTCAGATTGATGCCTATTTACAGGTCGGGCATTTTTATTTTTTTATTTTTTAAATAGACTTCATAATGATTTAAAAATTTATTTTGAAAATGTAGTAGAATATAGTTGCGCTCTCGTTATCTTAACTATATTATCTAAAATCGACATTTTTATTCATGCCTTTCGCAATATATTTCAAAATATTCGAAAAGTTCTGGTGAAGTATGTAACATTAATAGAGGACTGATTTGAGATGTTTTGGGCAAATTTCTTCGAGTTTACTATCATTTTTACAGTAATCTAGATTTTTATGTAGGTTTTACCCAGCACAGATTTTAGACTTTTTCGCGAAATTTTAGTTTTCTGTTGTTGTAAGCTTAAAATTTCACAAATATTCGAAGAAAAATCGATCGATATTCGATTCCTCTCCGTTCCGAATGGTCATTTTCTATATCTCTCTTCTCTCTGATTTCCCTTAACTCTCTAATCCCTGTTTGTTTGTCTTGGTTCCTTTCCTCTCTTATTTTCCTGTGCTATTTGCCATTTCCCCTGCGGCGATCAACCGATGACCATTTCCTTGTGCAATTCTCTCGGAAGACGAAAAGCACCACTTCGCGCAAAATTTCGAAAATATTTCATAACAAACACAAGCCAACGAATGGAAAAATCGATTAAATTTCACAAAATCAAAATTATGGCATTTTTCAAAAATCAGTTGAAAAGAGTACTTAAAAATGAAGATATAGGTTAGAGATTACCGTAGGTTCAAAAATAGCTACTTTTTTGGAGGATCGTTAAAATTTGTGACGTTTCCCAAGCTAAAAAGTATCTTATTCTTTTCAGAAGATCATTCAAATTTGTCGAAAAATTACTATAATTTTCCCAAGAATTCGCATAAATAGATTTAATTTCAGGAGATGTTGCTCTCCTCTCCAGCCCATCTCTTCTCGTGCGGCCTCCTGTCGCCCCAACTCCTCTCCGCTTCTTGGGAGCAATGGCTCTGTCTACTCGCGTCCAATCTGACACCGCAGCAATGGCAGGCAAGGTTTCACAGAATTTGAAGGGAAAATTGGGATTACAGTAGTTTTCGATGCGAAATTATTGAAGGACTATTATAGTCATCAAGAACTTTGAAAAAACGATTAAATTTATCTCACTATTATTTTATCGCAAAAAATATTCAACTTGTAGAAAGTTGGGAATTATGTAGGTTTCATTTTGACTTCATTAGAAATCTTGAAAGTGAATTTCCAATCTAGTTTGAATACATTTTCAATGAAATAACGACCTACATGAAATTCAAGGATATTGGTTTTATGCAAATCAGAAAATATGCTACTTTTGTAGGGCTATTGGATGGCGCACTGCGCGGTGTTCGGACAGCAGGCCGTACCCTTTCATCTCCTCTCCTTCTTCAATCAAAATACGTGAGTTTTTTTTTTCAAAAAAAGACTTATTCTTCAAATTTATTTCCTTAACCAAAATTCATCTAATTAGAAAATTGTTATTCTCAAGTATCCTTCATAAATTTTGAAGCATACCTTATTTTTATCTTCAATATACACTACTCGCAAGACTCGAAACAGTCAATTAGTTGATTTTACATCATCTTTGATAAATTTTGAAGGAGCCGTAATTTTTAATATTGAAAAAAACGTCATTCTTAAACATGCTCATTTTTAAAAGACGATAAAAATTTGATCCCAAATTTTCCAGTGTGCAACCCCCGCCTGCAGGACCCTCGAACGCGCCGACGTTCCCCGAATGGTCGCCCGCAGTTGATCACAGACATGCGGAGTACGGTGTGTCCATTTTTCAATTATTGATTTTTTTATTGTTTTTCTCAGAGATATATTTGAATATATGAGGGAATGAACGTGACTGATTGAATTTTTTTAACACCGGGAATTAAATTAAGACTACTGTAAAGCGCGATCTTTGGAGATATTCAATTTTTTTCCCTGAAAAATCTGGAAGCAGAAACTAGGAGAATAGTTGAAATATAGTAACTTTCCTGTCTTTAACACCACTTAAACCGGTCGAGTTACTCGAAATGAGCTAATCTTCATTAATTAATTCGTTGAAACGTATATTTTGCTCTTTAGAACAGTCGAAGATGGTTTTTACACCCAGCGCTAAGAAGTTTCAATGATTTTAAAGTTAGATTTGTATCCGCTCTAAGCGAGTCCAAATAGCGGATTTTGTATCACCATATCCTTTAAAACCCACTTGTAATATCTATTCTTACTCGACTTTCTAAATTTGTGAATCTAACTATTCCTGTAAAATCTAAAAATTCTTCTAGAATTGACTTTTTCTTACTAAAGTTTAATATTGTAAAAGTACAACTTTTTGATTTTTTAAATTGGCTCTTTCACCATGATGCAACTTGTAATTTTGGGCTTTTGAAATATGTGTAAAATCTATTATTTATCTGCTAAAATAGCCTAGTCTATCAATCTTATCACTTTTCAGCGAGGAGGGGGAGATTTTAGCGAAATTATATAGTTGCTAGGGTGAGCCAGTGAGCGAAAAATAATTAAATAGATCGGCTAGGTAAGCAGAAGATATTTCGCCTAATTTGAAGGAATGGGAGTGCGAAATCGTCTGACATATCAAAGCTATGATTTCTTCAGTCCTTAGGTTTGCGAATATCTAGCCTAATGCTGAAAGATAGCAATGGAGAGCCACTTGGGATATTCGAAATTTTATTTTTACGAATAAGGTATTCTATGATTCTGCACACAGGGGTTCGCTGAAAATACGAAACAAGAAGAAAACTAGAGATAAGGGAAAATGAGGGGGCAAAAAGATAGAGAAATCGGCAAAGAGGCGAGAATATAGGTGAACTTAAGAAATTTTCCATTCTTTGCACCTTGGGATTTTCTAAAAGCTAATATTTTTCGTTAAATTTTTCTTTATTAGGATTTCTTCTTTTTTTAATAATTAATGGCTTATTTATTTTGAACATCATGGATTCAGATAGACTTCAGATTTTCTAAAAATTTTCTTATTTTTAATAATGAGTTGATTTTATCCGGTTCTACAAAATATTCTCGAAATTTAGTGACTGATTCTTCTAAAAAAATACCCTTTCTTTCAATGCTCTTTTATTAGTAAAATTGTAGTCTCTCAGTTTTACCTTCTCTATTTTGTATTTGAATATTTTCGTCCTTAACGAAACTCGGGCTTATTTTCATCATACCAAACGGTTTTGTATTTCCATCTTTCAATATGGGAAAGAGATTTTTGTTATTTCTCTAAAATTGAAATAAGCCTGGTGGAGTATTTTCGTGCTTTCCAATCTTTATAGTGAGGTAAAGTTTAGGCTATTTTCTACATAAACATTCATAATTTCGTATGTATGCAGATGATATGAAAAACCACGCGTCTGATATTCGAAAAGTTTGTCTAAATTAGTATTCGGAATATGAGTAATCGAATCACTATGAAAACGAGCTTATCAAATTATCAATAGACTCGGCCAACCCGGCCTAATTGAATCAGGTAATTTTTGAGACTTCTAAAATAGATTAGTTTAAAGATGTTATTTTAATCCTGGACTAAAATTAGAATATCTAAAGCAAATAGATCCTGATTTCCTTCTAAATAATCTGAACTTACTTTTCTCTGAAACATATGCTAAAATTCGATAAATTAACCTAAAATTTTTAAAGTTTACCTAAAATTGAATTTCGAGTTCAAAATACTTGCAATTCTATGATCTCTCATTCATTTCGTTCTCTCCTCTCTCTGAAAAGGAGGAATTCACATTTTGAAAAATTAGCAGAAATGTGAAAATGAGCTAGAGAATTGTTGAAAGAAAGAAGATCACAAAAACATCAAAATTATGAGAGAGGGCGGATAGGATAGCTGAATTTTGAGAGATAAAAAGATAAGGCTGATAAAATGATGGTGGTAGAAGGCTAAAGAAAACTAGAGATTACTTGAGTTTTGGAGGTCGAAAAGATAAAGCGATAAAAATTGATAAGAGATCAACAGTTAGAGATGAAAGCAGTAATGGAGTGATAGCGAATACCTGGAGGAATATGACTAGGAACAACTTGAATTTGAGAGATCACAGAGAAAAGGAGTGATAAAGTGATAAAGAGTTAAAGAATAGAGCGTCAGGTGTTATTTCCAGCCCGCCGGCTATCTTCCGATGCGCTCTCTTTCCGGCTCCAGGCCTCTAACCCTTTGTCTTTACCTCTCTTTCTTTTCATTCTATTAATATCTAACTATTTCTCTTTCTTTCGATCCTCTTCTCCCTCCCTCTCTAACCTAGCCCATCATCCCTCATCCTAATTTTACGTGAAACATTGGCAAAATCCATCGCAAAAATTCCAGTCTTTCTCTATAATTCTCGCATTTTTCAGTACTATTTCTTTCTTGTCTTCTTTAATTCTCACATTTTCTATCATTATCTCTTTTCTCTAGTTCTTTTTCTTACCTTTTATCTAGCATTCCAAATTTCCCAACGTCGACGTGATAACCTCCCGATTTACTGATAACCTCGAATTTTGGGTTGAGCGATTTCACGACCACGGAGTTCATCTACAAATTGGACTCTTTGGACCCTTATTGTTACTACGCTATTTCATCACAATTAATTCGAACTAATTAAACCAATTAATTCATTAATTATCGTCGTTAATTAGATGGGTAACGCGGCGGGCACGCAGGTAATTAAAGAATTGACGAGCTAATTAGTAAATTATCAAAAATGTTCGTAACGCAGTTTAGCTTTATCTAGATCACTTTAAGTGGATAGAATTTCGATAACTAGACTAATTATGCTAATTAACTTGAGCAATTGTTAAAAGATAATTACCCTAGTTAGCAGGGTGATTAAAGGAATTATCTGAAATAATTAGAAATCGCGTCACCATCACGAATCCTCGCCAGCCTATCAGGGTCAAATATTCGTGAACGGCAAAATCGGCGCTGACAGTGAGTTGCGTGAGTTTGATTGGTTGTGTGTGTGTGGTTGCGTACTTTAAAAAATAGTCGTAGAATTAGGCGTGCTGTGATTTTTGACGGTTTTTAGCAGAAACTTGCATTCTCGATTTGTTTCTTAGTTTTTAGGAAGAATTTAAAATTTTATAGACCCTCTCTTCTATCCTATATTTTTGTAAAGGCAATGGTTTCAATAGTACAACTAAATTTACTCTAGTTGAAATACACTTTTCTGCAGCTTATCCACAACACTCATTATTCTTTAAAATTTCTTATTCTAATCTGGAAATCTATTTTTATCTCCATCGCAGAAATTCATTTTCCTGATCAGGTCGCGGGGTGATTTTGATCGAGTATTTTATTATCTGGTTTGACTGATAGCTTTGTGATTTTGAATCGATGCGAAGAATATGAGGCAAAAATTAGAGATCGAAAAATAGTATAGGGAAAATATGAGAGGACTGAGAAAAAGAGCAGATGAGAGCGAAAATATGAAAACACGAAATAAAATGGACAGCTGCAGGGAAATAGTGAGTTTGATGGATTTTTAGGTCTGAAATGAATTTTCAAGAAATCATATTATTTGGAAAAATAGTTCGATAGGTTGCAAAAAGCTTGAAAAGTGAAATTTTTGACATAAACTTAGATTAGCGCTCGATAGTCGTAGATTACAAATCAAAAGATGAAATTATTCTGCATTCGTAGGTAGAGTGAAAATTCATGTCTCTGGGGTATGTTTCGAATAATGACTTCTTTAGAGACAGATTTTCCATCCCATTGATTTGTTAGCTATGACTCGTTATTTCAAAAATGACATTTAACTAGCAATTTTCAATATTTAAAAAATTGAAATTTCCCTAATTCGAAAATTTGCTAGCCAATAAATAATTTTGCACATTTTGGCTTTTCAACCCTGGACGAATCTCATCAATCAAAAACAAGCATCGAGAGGCGAAAAATGGGGAGCGAACTTTTTTCAACGAAGCGAATGCGAACAACACGAGCATCGATTCGCTGCAAGGACTACGGGAAAATGCCTTGGAAGCGAAAAAATTAGAACCGAAATATGCCCGAGAGAAAAAACCCGCCAATGGGAAAAATGAAGAATTTTTCAAACTTTGACCCTCAAAACAAAATCCAGGGCCTAAAATATCCTAGTCGGATTTTTCTCGGCGTCTTTAGACGTGGGCAAAATTTTTCGGGGACTTGACAAAATGATTTATGATAGACGAGAGATTTCGAACTAAACTTAACTTGTCGCGAAATTCTAGGAGTTGGAGCGCTTGAAAATGTACTATTTTGGCGACTTGATTTAAAATGCTGATTGTGGGTGAAAGTAATGCTTTTGGTGTTTCAGTGATACTTTTAAATATGATTTTGTATTTTTATTGCTTAGAATGCGCTCAAAGAAAACTGATTCAATTCGATAATTTGACAAATACGGTATGTTTCAAACATTCCTTATTTTTCATTAATTTCCGGAAGCCTAGATAGGTCTCTTGATGGCTATTCAAATTTAAACGAAGCCTATGAGTTCTCTATTTTCCTGAAAACTTTTTGATGATCATGGTTTTCACGGACACTCGAGAAAATCGTTCAACGGGATTTTGATTGCAATGAGTCGAGAATGAAATACTATGAGAAAATGAGAGAGGAGGAGATAGAAGTGAAAAATAGTATGCAAATTTATGGGGAGAAAAAGAAGAGTGATAGACCTCCAGCACGAATAGATTTATATGATTATGCGATGGGGAGTATAAAAATAGTAACAACTCGCAATTTTTCTCGATTTTCTGTCAAATCAAAGGAAAAAGAGTCATTTGATTCATAAAATATGAGCGCAACTGTCAGGAAAGAATTCAAATTCAGCCGATAGATTTTCACATTTTTCATCGAAGTTTTGTGATTTTACGATTCTCCAGACCCAAAAATTTCATAAACTTGATTCACGGCTCAGGACTTGATGGACTGTAAATGTGAAATTTCGAATTTTCATTAAATCTGGATTTTTAAAATTTTATTCTACTTCACCAACTTTGTTACTGTGGTCCAATATTCAAAAAAAAAAATTACAGACTCTTAAAACGTAGCTTGGCAACTTTGTGATTATTCCATTTCTTACAATTCTTAGAATAGGTTTCAAATGTCCTAAAGACCAAACTAGTGACTTCAAAATGATTTTGTGTAATTTTGTTCAGATTATAACAATTTATCGATGTCCTAAACCAACAATATTCATCAAAACTTACTAAAAGCTATCTTTCAGTGAAATTTGAGATTAGAAATTATCTGATATGTCCCTCTGCTACTCATTAATGCATTATTTCTATGGTAAACCTATCACCTGCTAGACCTCAAAATCATTAATCTTTCATTTTCCAAATTTTTAAGGTGGTTTAAAACTGATTTATTTTAAAAATTTTCAAGTTTCAAACACAAAATGATTCAATATTATTTTCTGCGTAGGCGTATTGTTAATTAGTTTCCGTGGAAATGGTCTATCTTTAACGCATATTTCATCTGTTAGACGGAAAATTTTCGATATTTTGTTTACATGTTGAAACATAGAAAACCAAAGACGGCCGAGGTATTTTCAAAAATGTCTTTCAGAAGCGTTTTCTAATGCCTCATTTGTCTCGTTATGTATGGGAAATTCCTTATCATTATTTTATCGTCAGAAATGCTCGCATTGTGCCTTCGTTTTTGACGCTTCTTTATTTTATCATCGAGCTTTTGTGAAAGTGGCCGATGGAAAATTAATGTCAGCCGGTTTTTGCGTTCTATTCTTCAGCATTGAATGGGAGATTGATGACAAATCGTCAAAGCGAAAATTTTTAGAAATTTGCTTTTTCACTTTCGTTGTTAAAAATAGAACTATTCATGGACATCGATTTTATTGAAATTCCACGCGTAATAATTGCTCAATTCTAAATTCATCAGAAAATTTTAAATTTCCATTGATCTTTAAGGGAGTTTTCGAATTAGAAATATCGAAAGTTCACGATATTTTTGCTAAATTGAAACATATTTCTCCAAAAATTTTCGACTTTCTGATGATATCATATCATTCAATGCGTAAATTGCGCTCTAATCCGAATTTTTTAAATGAAACCCGGTAAACGTGCCCCATTTAGGTCCCATTTCGGGACTATCGGACTCTAGAAATTCTCACCGACTTACGTAAAAACTCTCATCGTCATTTCCGAAGATTTTTCCTCTTTCGAAAAGAGATTATGCAAATTTTCGGTGCCAAAAGTGGATAGGACGATAATACTCTTTATAATTTCTAGTTATCTATAAAAAGAATACTCCGACTCTCTAACATTCGCAATGACGATGGATAGGACTCTGTCTATATACTCAAAAATATTTAAATTGACCTCTATATTTTTAGATTTTTAGTTCGTAGTTACAGTAATCTTTGAATTTATGGTTTTTGAAATGTTGAAAATAAGAATTTTATCGTATTTTTGTTTAAAAGTGAAGAAAGTGCGCTAAATATTTTATTTTCGATGTTTTGTGAGAGTTTCCTCGAGTCGCGATCGGCTATTTTTAGCATTCTCTTCTCAAACTCTTATCTCTTTTTGGAATCGGAATTTTCGACGCAGTTTTTCATTTTTCTCTTTATATTTGCGAGATTTTTTATCTGAAAATCTCTCGATTTCTCGTAATATTTTTCTATTTTTTTTTCTAAAATATTGGCAAAGTTTTGAGGTGGACTTTAACATTGAGAAGAGTGTTTGAAACACGAGGTTTTCAACGTCGAAAAACGATAATTCTAGATTTAGGTTGAATAAGTTGAATATCTAAATTGCTAGTAAGGTCAACAATTTCATCACTTCCTGAGATAAAATTCTATTTGTGATATTTCTAAACTTATATTTAAAAATCTCAAGTTTTTTGTCAAATGAATTATTTAAATTAGGTAAACTAATTGTCCTGAACTTCCAAATTCACTATAATCTTCCTGATTTATGACGCAAATAATTGGTCTTCAAAACGACAGTTCACTTGCCAAAATTGGAGTGATATTTTGCGATTGTCATTTTTGCATCTCTTTGTAATTGTGTAGGATACGAAGTTGACTTCTGTGCCCTGTCATAACAATTCTGAGACTGATTTGTCACTTGGCTCCGCCCACTTGTCAAATTATTACTCGATTGTCACTTTCAAAGTTTGGGGAGGAATCTTTTTATTTATTTTCCTCTAGAAAGAAAGAACAGACCACGCCTACTTTTTATCATTTTTAAAATTTAGAGAATTCCTTTTCATTTTCAAAGATTCCTCTATCGTCTTGCCTTGATATTCTTCGAATTCTTTTTCTTTTACTCACTCAATTTTTGATATTATTTCTCCTAATTTTCACTTTCTTATTTTCCTATTTTATTGATGCGTGGAAGAATTTTATCAGCAGTCGGCGCGCAAGTTTTTGAAAATCAACGAGATTTTATTACAAAGAAAATAGTGTTCGCTTTTGAGAGAGTGAAAGAGAAAAAGAATGATCGATTCATAATGACGATTTCTCTTGACTGATAATTGATGAAAATTATAAGACGAAAATTAGCTCCGCCCACTTTTTACGCATTCCTTTATTTCATGAAAAATTTCATTATAAGCCCATTTTCTTGGGTCAGCTCTGAAAATTTGCTAAACTGCTAAATTTTATCAAGCTTGCTTGTTAAATTTAGCATTAGAGCAGATTTTTTAGCCTTCTAAAATTTCAAAAATCACCAAAAATCGAATATTTTGTGCGTTGAAACCTAGCGGGCTTTTTCTTGTTTTCGCGAGCAAAACTTTCCGAATTTCGCTATCTTTCTGCACTCTATGTTCAAATGCTATTTCTCCTGATTTTTTCTCAAAATATCTCATTTTCACGTACTATTTTGTTTTTCCTTTTTCTTTGCTAAGATCTTTCCTCTGGGGATTCACTTCTTGGTTCAACTTGAGCCCACAAACCTTCAATCCATTTTCCAAGATCTTGGCAGCTCGAGAAAAAAGATTACGAAAATCTGAGAGAAAAAAGAATTAGGGGAAATAAGAAATAGTACCAATTTCAAGAGAGCAAAAGATAAAAAATTCGACGAGGGATTTTCTTGAGACTTGTCTGTCTATCTTTTCATGCCAAATTTGGTCATCCAATTTTTAGGAGTAAGAAAACTTTACTCTATCTTCGTGTGGAATAGCTTTTAACTATTGTTACATTTTAGGATCAGGAAAAATGTTCCTTGTTTAGAGTTTGGGTTTTGTTAATTTAGCACTAGAAAGAGTTACCCTATTAAAATTATTTTAAAGTTGCCTTTACATGAAATTTTAAACATATCTCGCCATTTAAAATCATTTCACGTTTGTGTGACTTTGAAAACTCTTTGGACTTTAGGATATTCTTAGAAAGTGCATCACTATGAAATTGAATGACTTTATGAAATTCACCTAAATTTCGAGCAACGGCAAACATCCTGAGAATGAGAGTGGTGTATGAGTAGAAGGGTGAACTTTATAAGTTTCAGAAAATTTACCATTTGTTTTTTTTCAAAGTAAACTTTCAATTAACACATGTTTCTTTAAAAAAAAACAATATTTCATAAAATAAGAAAAGTCAGTCATTTTCAAAATTTCTAGAATTTTTTTTGAAACATTCAAAATTTCACGTTCACCCTATTTCTAAAATTTTCCCAAATTTCAAAATGCCAATTTATTTTTCTAAGGAAAGAAAGCGTTTTGAATACAAAAGAACGACGTTTTGAGTTGTAAATTTTCGTCGCGCATTTTGATGACGTTCTTTTGCAAACTCGGGAAATTTCTGAAAATATGCAATCTTACCCTCAGGCCTTAGAAAGAAAAGGACTACCTTTTTCTTATACTGTTTCAGAGTTCTGAACTTTCTGACCTCCATTACTATCTTTATTTTCTTCACTATTTCTCTTTCATTAATATTTCCTCGATTTCTTTTACACTCTATTTTGTTCTAACATTTCGATTTCCAGACTTTTTCTGGCATCTTTTTCCCCTCTTCATTTCCTTCCACCTCTAACTATGACTCGATAATCTCCACTTTTCATAATCCCTCCTTTCGCATAAACTTTCGGTTTTTGTGCTTCTTTAAATCTCTCGCTTTCAACGATCTTTTAATTTTGTAAACTTTTCTTCTATTTTTGGTTGAAAGCATGAATTTCTGTGATTTTTTCTAAACTTTTCAACGTTATTTCATCACTTCATTTTTTTCTCTTTCCATAAACTTTCTGTTTTTATCTCATCTCCTTCTTTTCGCCCTCTTATACTTCAAATACTATTTCTTTATTTTCTATCTTCTCTCTATTCCTTTAAAGTACTATCTCCTTATTTTGTATTTTCTGCTTCTTTTCTTCTCCTCTTCATTCGCCTTCTTTCTCTTCCTTATTTTGTTTTTTTCTCTCTCTGTTCCATTCTAACTCTCTCTCTCACCGCTTCTTCCTATTTTGCCCTCAAGCGATCTCGCAATGCGCGTTTTGTTCGCTTTCACCCCATATAAAAGGGGATTTCTTCATTTTCTCTGACCTTTTCTATTACTCTTTCTCTCTCTTAGTTTAGCGTACTATTTCTCTATCTCGAGCTTTTCCTTTCTTTAGACTCTCCTTACTTAATTCACTATTTCTTTGTCTATATTTTTCTCTGGATTCCGACTTTTCTGATTCTTTTGCTCTCTTTATTTCAAACACAATTTCATTTTTTCTCTGGACTTTGGATCTTTCATTTTCTAAATTTCATATTGCATTTTTCTGTTTCTAGCTTTCTCTACCTTTTCTTTTTATTTTTCCTCTCATGAGGATATTTCAGATCTACAAATATTCCATTTTCCTCCCTTCCGATTTAGACAGAGCGTGCAAACTTTGAATATACATTTTCAATTATTCCAGATGTTTTCAGATATTTATTTTTTGCATTGCACAGATCAAACTAGCCAATAGTAATCAAAATAATCAATAAGCTACTTAGATTTTCATCAAGTTATAACAATTCTCAAAACTAATGCTAAAACACATTTAGATCCTATTTTCACGTTACTTTATTGATACTTTGATCATTTTTGAAATTATCTCAGTCGGTTTTGAGCTTCTATACTTAAGCATAAGACGAGAGATATTTTTTTTTTTTTTTGCAAATACTGGAAAGTAGGTAGGAAAAATTCCTATGCGTTTGCTCGAATATTGAATTCCTCTATATACGCTTAGCGGGGTTTACATAATGAATATTTATGCGGGCATGAGGTACTTATTGGCCCCAAGAAAACGTTGAAAAATGCACTCATAATGAGAGAAGGAGAGACGCAGGGGGAAAGCGAAAGAGTAGAAATTTTAAAGGATAAAAGAAATAGAGAAAAAAAATAGTAGGAGAAGCATGGCAGAAGAGTTGAAGAAAAATAGTATAGGAAAATATCGGAAAAAGATTGAGAAAGTGAGAAATATTACAGAAGAATTAGAGAGAAAGACACATAGACACTTTCTATTCCTTCCTTTTCAGTATATATACTTTCATAATTTTACCTAGTCGAACCGAATCGCGACTATAACTATGAATAACCCTAATTAAGGTACCGCGCTCGGGACTAATAATCCAAGTCAAACGCTTATAGGCATTTCATTAGAAATTGTTAGAGGTTATACGTACAATAATAGATACAGCTTTAGTGATCAGGATTTATGCAGCTTGTTGATATTTTTTGTAAGAAAGTAGATTTGATAGGTTTTAAGATATGGCTGGATTTTCACATGATGTTCACTAATTAGTAGACATACTGTCTTCACTGATTATAATTTACCAAGGATTTAAAAATATGCACCTGAGAATTTTCCCTCTGAATTTCTCGGAAAATGGTTTGAAATATGTTTCGAAAATGACTTTTCTAATATCTCTAGATTCTTATGCACTATTCATTTTTCTTAGTCATTATAATTGAAAAAAATTCCAGGAAATCAATAATTTCCTTACATCCCACCAATGAGTTATTCATCTATAAGCAGAATTTTCTATTTTGTGCTTTATCACAAGCATCCATATTTATGTCTTTTCTCACTGCGTGAGTGTCTCGGCATTTTTCTCACATATTCCAAAGCCCTCACTTCCCCTCTGCCATATTATTGATCTCTTTCTCGCCTTCAAGCGGCTTACATCTTTTACTCTTTTCTCTCTCCATTTCTCATATTGTTTCTTCTTCTCTAGCCTCTTTTCTAACGCTATTTCTTTTTCTTTCACCCTTTTCCTTCTCTTTTTCAAATGCTATTTCGTCGTTTTCTAACTCTCTAATCAATAGTATTTCCCGGATTTCCAAGTCTTGGGCTCTTACTTTTCTGCGCTTTTTCGGCAGGATTAAAGAATCACACTAAAATGCGAAATAGTACGGTCAAATGAAGAGGCGAAAGAGAGAAAAGGATAAAAAGGCTCTAGGACTTTTACTTGTGCTTTTCCCCGCGCTTTTCCCTTCCTCGCTTTTCGCCGTTTCGCGTCTTCCTGTGTTCCTAGTTCCGAGTTGTGTATTTCACCTAGTGGCTAAAGATATAATCGGAAACTTGGATGAAATAGGGCATAATATTTTTGAGATTTCAATTTATTTTTTTCTTTTATATTTTGCCTGTGTTTAGGAATAGAATTTGAAATTTGGATGAAATACGAAAAAGTAGCGTTGAAATTTTTCCATTTCCTATTAGTATATTTCGCCTATGGATAAGAGTATAATCGACAAACACGGCTGGAATTTCGTGCAAACAATGGGGATTTTTATTGCGTCATTGTTCCATGATTACATCAGTTTATGCATGAATGACGAGAGGTAAATATTTATTTAGCGTGAGAAAAAAGTGAATTTTGAACGCAGTTTATGAATTTTCTGAATTTCTTCTGAAACTTACCATTTTTGCAAATTTCTCGAGTTTTCAAATGAAACATTTCTACTCTTTTTGGTAGTTCCGAACTTTGCATTATTTTTAACATTTACTTTTCAAGTTATTTCTGAAAGAAATATACCTTTTCAATGTTATCATTTCTGCAAAATGCCGGTCTTCCGGAATTTCACTCTCTCTCTCTCTCTCTCTCTCTCTCTCTCTCTCTCTCTCTCTCTCTCTCTCTTTCACCACATTTTTGACCGAATTTTCGAAATAAGCTTCTTTAATCATCAAGTACGGGCTCGTCTGCTATTTTCACGTGCATTATCAATTATCAATTCTCATCTCTAAATTATTCTTTTTCATACTTGTTTGCCAATTTTTAATCACCGATTTTTCATGGAAATTTGATTTTTCTCGAAAATTAGATCATGAACTTACCCTTTCTGTATGCCAATCTTTAGACTTCTAACCTATTTTCTCTCAAGTTGAAAAACTATAGTTTGATCTGATGTATTTTGCTGGAAATTAATCTGTTAAACAAGTAATTTGCAAGGTTGAGTAAACTATAATTTCTGCGCAAAAAGTTAAGTTTCGGTCAATTTGAACTTAGAATTTTTTATCGCCAGTTTATTATTGGCCCCTTTCTATTTAGAAACTCTTATCATCACCCTTTGAATGGTTACCAACTTTGAAATTATTCCAGCCGGTTTTTGTGACCATGTTTTAACGTGGAGCTAGAGATTTGCCGCTAAATGGTTATCAATTCCCATAATCCAGCGAAAATCGGGGCGCGTTTTCACGATTTTTACGGCTTCACATAAAATTCTGCCGATGTTTTCCATATTTTTCAAAGTTGGACTTCATTTTTTCTTTATTTTAAGCTAATCATAAGTAAAACATAAGTAGGAGACATTTAAATACGGCATACAATACCTGACTTTTAGACCACTGAAAATGTTTTATTGGTTATTTTTGCCTGGAAAAGTTGTTTTGAATCGAAAATGCCGTAATTTTCGATCGGTAATTTTGCGAATCAAACAGACAAATATCACATTTGTTAGAGGGATTAGTGCGATTATCTATTTTAAGGTAAAGTTTGAATTTCTCGGAAAGATTTTACCCGCTTTCTTTTCGATATTTTCCCCGTGCTGAAGGGTAGGATAGAAATATTGTCTGGCATATTTTTAATATTTCTTACAAGGGAACGTAATTTTATGCGTACACATGGTAGGAGATGAAGCTTACGCCAGAAACATGTGCAAAATATTACGTGAAAGTGGAGAAGAGATAGTGGGTAAAATCGATCGATCTATCTTGGATTTGTAGAATTTTAGCATTACTTTGAATGTTGATATGTTTCAAAGAATCCTATATTACTCCCTGGTTTATTACTTATTGATTGGTGTGCATGCGGATTAAACATACAAAAATTTAAAAACTAAATTTTCTCTAAAGATTCAAAATTCACTCAGTACTTTAATTTCTTCACTAAAGAATGATCTTGAATTGCTCAATTTCACACAACACTTTCAACGCTAAATCGATGATATTGATATTTTCCCTGTAAAACTTGATGGATTATCACGAGTAGAAACGGGAGATTTGCATATTTATTATCACTGACAGAACTGATAATCAAGAGATTTGAGGTATTCGAAGTGAGAGTGATGAGTTACCCGGTTTTACTCGGTTGGAAAGTCTGAAATTGAGAATTTTCGGGGCTATCGATTGATATTGATCGGTTATTTTTCATATTTACTAGATTTTCTGAGGTGCGCAATTGTGCGGGAGCGTCAATATCGCTTTTGAAAGTTGCCTTGATTTAGGAAATTCCTTTAAACCTACTTGATTTTCAAAAAATCTGAAAATTTTGGTTTCCCCTAAAACTTGCAATTATAGACTAAAGGACCATTAGATTATCTATAATTCGGACTTCCTGAATCTAAAACATGCTAACTTATTCATATCTTATCTCCTTTTTTCTTTTCGCCCTCTTGTTTTTTAATGATATTTCCCAAAGTTTAGTCTTCTAGCGTGTATTACAGCACTTTGGCAAAATTCTGTCCGCGTTCAGGGGGTTTTTTCTCTTTATCTTTCTCCTTTTTTCGCCCCCTCCTGATATCATTACTCTTGCTCCCTCTATTGCCAATTTACCACCGAGATGCCCTTTATCCGTTGAACTTGAGCTAAATCAACACAAAGATTTATCTTTCATCAATTATAAGTTTATTGGTGACGTTGGGAAAAGTCGTAGTTTTCTTTTTAATTTCGTAAAATTCTCTAAGAACACTACATGATTTTCACAATTTATAACCAAAATTTAGTCGTAGCTTTAATTAGAGACTGCAAACTTCGCCCCTCGCATTTTTCGTTTTGATTCAAAAAGCGGTCATTAGAAACTCCAAAAATGGAAAGTAGCTACCCTTTAAAGTGGTAGGCATAAAAGATATGATCTGATTCAATCACCTACCCAAATAAAACGGCTCTGTACCAAAAATCAGCATGAAATTCGCATGCTCGTTCGTGCTTATTTTTGGCTTGAATTTAGGCGCACTCTAAAAAATCACGTAGATTTATCAATTTTTGATCTAGCTGTATCCGCTCTCTATCAAACTGCGTAATATTTTAAAATCTACAAAACGAAAAATCGCTGCACACAAGTATTTGTTTTGGATTGTGTCTTTCATTCGGGCGATCATTTTTGGACAAAAAGTGAGAAGTTCGACATAAAAATGCTTTGTATATGGAAAATGAGAAAGTCTTTGAAAATAAGAGAGAGGAAAAGAAAAAGAAGCAAAAACAAAGAAGCTTTCTCTTCTTTTGGAATTTCACGCTATAAATAGACATTTTTCCATAATTTTTCATCTTTATTTTCTCATTTTCATATGTTATTTGATGAAATTCATTATCTTTTTTCTATTATTTTAAAGTACTATTTTTCTTTCTGTATCCTTCCTTCTCTAATTTTGGTATGCTATTTTTGTCTTTTTCTAGCTCCGAATGAGTCAATTTGTATGCCTTTTGAAGCTCAATTTTTTGCTCGCTCCCTCGAATTCTGACTCTTTTGGATCTTTTGTTTTTCATGCAATTTCACTTGTTTCTAATTCTTTGACTCTCTTGCCTTCGCGGGCTATTTCTATAATTTGAAATCTTTAAGCCTCGTATTTTTGAATGCTATATCTCAGCGTTCGCAGACCACCTCTTTTTTATGTAAGAGCCGCCCTTAATATTTCAATTGCGCGAAATGAACAATAAAATAAAATGAAATTGATGAAATGAAGATGAAAAACTCTCCGAAGAGCGCTTCTTTTGATATTTCGCTATTTCATATGTCCTAGCTTATTTTTCAATGAATTTCCATTGCCTTATTAATTTTTGAAGCGGCTCAACAAAAATTTGTCGATCGATTTTTGAGAAAATTGAAATGATTCAATGGCGTTTCAGAATTTTCCAAATCTTATTTTAAGTTTATCATTTTGATCGTTAGAGACCACATCATCGTTTTATTATAATAGGAAATTGACTTTCAACGAATTCTTTTACAAGTTCCAATAATTCTGTACACTACCCAACGTTTACTTTCGCTAATTTGAGTGGACTATCAAAATGTAGTAATTACTAAAAATTTGGTTTTTCTTTAAATTAGAACGAAAACGTCCTAAATTCAGGCACATACTTTGATCGCATTGCATTTCATCATTTATCACTTTAAAAGTTCTCGAAAATGAGAAGAAATGGTTTTCCCATCGTCACAATATTTATATAAAAATGATTGATATTGCCTAATTCGTCTGTTCATTTCCAAAAGTGTGGCGATATTTCTCGAACTATCATATTTTCATCACCCTTATCATAACAAAAACATCCTAAAAATGATCATAGCGATAAAGCATAGGCTTACAAATCGTTTTTGATACTACGCATCATATTCGGGAAGTCCACCTTTTTATCATTTTATACAATTTTATAAAGATGTCGATATTTCGTCGAACTATCACATCTCCATCATCCTTATCATAACAATCATATCGAATCTTCAAACTAATCAATCATTTTGGCTTATCTCCTCGCTTTCGGCGAACCACTTTGCACTATCGTCGCGATTTTGATTAAACAACCCGAACTTCAAACGTCGAAACGGCGAAACTCTAAAACGCGGGACCATTTTTGGAAAATTTTAGAACATATCAAATTTGTATAAATGCAGTCTATTCTCTAATGGTTTTCTTAGTTTATATTTTTATACCAGCCTCAATGAAAACGTAATCATTTTATTTTATGTCAAAGATTCCAATATCAACTCCTCTGAAACATAGATAATTTTTGGTTTCTCAAAATTTCTCTAATTTTTCTATCTTCTTACAAAATTCCCTATCAAAACGTGATTTGAGAGTATGAGTATGTTGCCAAAATAGTAATTATCATCGAAGTTTTTTCTTTCGAATTTTCCACGTCTTTTCTCATTTCTCTCTAGAATTTTTGGCGATAAGTCAGAAATTATTGCCGAGTGTTTTTGATTGAACATGAACACAAGAATTGTCATATTTTGCCGTGCTTTGGAAAACGACGTAGGAAAATATTATTCTTAAAATTTTCCTCGTGATCACTTTTCCTTTACTGAAATTTTGGTTTTTAGGGTCTAAAATTTAAAAAAAATTTCAAATCTAAAATAATCTTGATTTTTTAAAACTTTTGTTCTTTCGTTACCTCTAAATTATTGTGATCAGAAAAGTAAATCTTTCGTTATTTTCGTAAAAACCTTTGAAAATCGTGAATTTCAAAACATTTTCTAAAATTCGCGTTTTTTGACCAACTTTTCTCTAGTCTTCGTCATTTCACAATGGGAAACAATGTGGTTGGCGGAGTAAAAAGTATTTCTTTAACTTTTCTTCTTTTTAGTGAACTGATTGGACTCTGGCCCTCTTAACTCTAACCCCATATCTTAAAGAGCAAGTTAGAGACGCAGAGTACTTTTCTTGGATCTTTAGAAAAAGGATCATATAAAAAGCCTTTCCTGTCTAGCTTTTTTCGTCACTGGTGTTCTTTTTCATAGAAAAATGAAAGAAATGAATTATCTTCGAATTTTTTACTTTATTTTTATTTCGTGAAATTTCTAAACTTTTCTAATATGCTAATTTTTTAATGAATTATGATTGTTAGAAATCTGATTTTTGCCGAAATAGGAAAATCTTTTCACGCCTGAGAGGATATTTTTGAAATTCAAAGAAATTTCGCTCGGCCACACCGAGATGTTTGATTTTCGGGAACATGAAAGAATTGAAGACTCTCGTCATACGCTTACAAGTAAAACGCTGAAAACGGCTGGGATAATTTCATTTCTCAAGGCAATTAGCATTTCAGATAGCTTTCTAATTAGCATATTTATCATTTGCCAGACTATCTCTTCCTGAACTTTACTTTTCAAAGTTTATAATAGGAATTGAATTTTCTAAATATTCGTATAGGTTTCAAGAAAATTTTTATGAATCTTCGATTTCTTGTGAAATGATCGTTGACACCCAGTCTCTGCATAATTTAGAAACTAAATTAGGGTTTATTCAAAAGTATGCCACGATTCTTGATCATTTTCCCTTTAATTTCTCGTAGGATGATAAAAGCTGGATTGTTATTTGTAGAAATTTTAGTTTTCTAGATCCTCCCAAAATTATTCACTCATGATCTATATAGGAGGTGAGTTTGAGTGAGAAGCTTCGAGTTAATGCCGGGAATTGTTGTCATTGTAGTTCAAAGTGCTAATTATCGTCCTGTGAGCTTTTCTGAAATCTCCTATTTTTTGGAAAATTTAGAATCTCATAAAGTCATCCTGATTTTTCTAAAAATTTCTATCACCGAAAAATGCCCTAGCCGTTTTACGTTTATATCCTTTGACGTGTGAGAAATATTTTGTCGAGCTTCCTGATTTCCCCGTAACATTTTTTCGACATCAAGGCCCATTTTATACGCGAAAATGATCGTATCATTAGCGTTGAATTAACATGAGAATTCCGAATTGAATCACGCAAATTCAAAATATTTTTATAGCTCGATTTAACACATTATTCCTGTTAAACGATATTTTTTCTAATTCGGAATATTTTTGGACTGCTCATGAAATTTTAGATGTTGGTTTCAGATAGAAATCAAAAATTGATGTAAATTCACCAAGTGCTCATGTTCTTTACTAAATCATTTGGTTTAATTTGGATAAAGAATTTTATGATCTTCTGCAGCGTCCGATCATCACTCATCGAAAATATTTTATTCTTTAGGGTTTGGGGACCTATCTATTTAAAAGCTAAAATATCAAATTTCCCCAGCTCCTAAAGTTAGACTAGACTTTCTTTAGGCGCTAAATAAATGAGATTTCGGGCTCATTTTTCTCAGATTTTTCGATTTTCCTGGATTTGCTTACGTAATTTCTTTCTATCTGCGAAAGAATATTATCATCAAAAAATCTCGCCTTTTTCTGAAAAGCTCTTGTCTATGAGGGGGCATGGAAAAAGATAATGAGGATTTTAGAGATTTTAAGAAAAATAAAAATGAGATAGCATGGAAAAGTAGGGAAGGAAAGATAGAGAAATAGTACGGGAAGAAGAGGTAAGAAAAGAAACAAAACTCTGCCATTAACCGCGCTTTTCCATGCTTTTTTCGTTAGAAGATGCGCTCCTGCTTTCGACACGTCTAAAATGAGCCATCCTCATGCATATATGAGAAATCCTCTCAAGTCCTATACTTAAGCATAGGCGACTAAAACCGGCTGGAATATCCAAAAATTAGAGAGACAGAAAAACCTCTAGGCATATGATAAAGCATAGGCGAGGAATGATGGTTGGTATATGCTTTGAAGATAGCCTTCTTTGAGCAACGGACAGAAAGGGGCTTGCAAGGTTAATATTGGCGATTTATTTTTGCAACCACTAGCTAAATCTCGTTCGTATTTCGAGATTTTTAGTTGGGATCAGTTTAGACAATTCTAATTCGATTAATTAGACACACCCCAGAAATTTTTGCTAAATTCAAAAATTATCTCAACCTGTTTTCAACTTGTTTCTCTCATCACTAGACGAGATTTGAGAGAAGGTCAATAGCGAAATTGATACGTTCAGCCTAATTTCTTCTTGACGATTAATTTCGGTTGATTTTCAAATTCATCGACCAAACATTCGTTAAACTCGAAATCACTAAACTCTTTTTAATGAAGATCAACTTCTAGGTTTGATCTGAAAGCTGAGTTTGTAAAGTTATTTTGTTTATAAATAAATCCTCAACACATTAACACTATTGCCCAAAGATGGTTTCTATAATCCTTTAAAGCTGTAACTCATTTGAACTATTTATTTGAAAATTTGTATTACTTCTTCATTTGATTATCTAAATCATCAATTTCTATTCAAAATCTGGCCCTGAAATTTATTTCGACAAATTCCTAGAAAGTTAAATTTTCATGCAAATTTCTTCTAATTTTCACGTGAACCTCACGAATTTTCGAATTAGATTGAATCCTTCAATTTTACTGCGAAATCATCATTTTCCCGGACATGCAATAAAATATCATGCAAGACTACGAGAGAAAGATAATCGAGAAATAGAGGGAAAATCGAGAGTGGAAAAGAGGTAGAGAAATTATGAGGCTGACACCAGATTTGCATAAAGCGCACATATTCATGAGCTTATTGATGAAACAATATTAAATATTGAGAGAACTTAGAGAAAGAGAAAACTTCCCTAACTCAACTTCATAATTTACCCTTTACCTACTCTATCTATATCTAAAGTTTGATATTTCCTGAGAATTGTTTCATACTGTCTTCTACCTCTATTCTATAACATACGAAAAAGATTTTTTTAGTAGTAGGCGAGGCTAAAATGAAGTCCAGCTTGAGTATTTATCCTAGACACTCAAATCCAAGATCTACTCTATCTTCGATCTTAATTTGGTCTTTTCTAAAATTGTTTACTCCGCTCTCCATTTTCCCGGCAATCATATTGAATTTTACTCGCTTGTTATATTACGATTTCGCTCGTTTTTATGTCGTAATTATCGTAAATTCCGTTGTTTTAAATGATGATTTTCAAGGAACCCAACAACTGTCCGATTTCTTGCCATTTCTACGCACACATTCCACACTCCTCGACTTGCCCTAATTAATTACGTACAATTGCCCTAATTATCACCTTAATTCCCTCCTAATTAACTCGAGATAATTACCTCGGACTTATTCTAATGCAGAGTTTCTGAATTCAACAAATTAACTGGACGAAAATCGACATTTTGACGACATTTGACTAACTTGGAAGAAATCGACTAAATTGTGAAGAAATATGCTGAAATTTCTGAAACCCAAATCATCCGACGAAGGCAGCTCCAAGGATACTAAAGCCGCCGCCAACAGTTAGTAAATTTATGCTAATTTTTTAGTCCTTTCTGCTAAATTGGAATTTTTATACTAATTCCTAGTGTTTTTCATTTAACTTTTTTATTAGAACGTGATTGATTGAAGATCGTCTTATACTCTTTTTAAAGTTAGTATTTTATTCTAGTTTCCAGAAAATTTGCTAAACTTTAACGTGATTGATCGATTTTTTACTGAGTTTTATCGAATTGTGAAGATTTACACGTATACTTTGGATTTGCATATTAGTGTCTGTTAGGTAAAAAGTGAACCTAAAATTAAACTTTTTTTGATAGAGAGAAGGGCAGATTACTTGAAAACCAACCAACCGTTATCAAATCAGGACTAGGCTGAATTCTCTGAAAATAGATAGTGTTCCAGAGAAAAAGATGAGTTTCGGAGAAAAATTGATCATTGAACTTTGAATTTGCGAATGTAAAAAGTTTTATTTTTTATTGTTTTGACTTTTAAAATTCTTCGCCACTCTAATAGCAACTAAAATTTCGAGGTTTTCTACTTTTCAATAATACTTGTAGCTTACTTCATAAATTTAGCTGATTTTCCTAAATTTTTCTTCGAAAATGTTCAAATTCCCCAAGTTTCCCAATTTTCCTAATCCGACTTACCTTTCATGATGCCAGAATTGGCTAATTGGGGAAGCGTCTGCCTTCCTCCCCGGCATTTAATTTGCGCTTCAGCCCAGTGACATTTTGTTACATTTTAGCCGAAAAGGCATTTTTTCGCCGTCTAACTTATCCCTAATTTTTCATGATATTTCTTTAATAGAACTTTTTCTTTTTTAATATCCAATTTTTAAATGTATTTTCTCAATTCCCTTTTGGTATATAATTTTTCCATAATATTTCTTTAAACCCTAATTTTCTTTTTTCTCTCGCCGCTCTCTCAAAATCTCGTTATCTATAGTTTGCATGCTTTTTAATGCAATAAGAGTAGCCGCTCTATGTATCGAGCAAGAAAAATAGCGCCGCACCGAGGACAAAGCTACTTGGAAATTTATTTATTTCTGAATTTCTTTCTTTTTTCTCTAACTTTTCGGTACTATTTAGCTTCTTTCTGTCCTTTTTTATCTCATTTCGAAACGCTATTTCTCTTTATCGTTTTTTAAAGCGTGTAAAAACATAAAATCTGCTCATCTGTATCTTTTCTATCTCTCTGAAATTTAAAGATCTTTTTTCTTTGAAACTCTCATAATTGATCAATCTTTGAATTTTTACCCATTTCTGAAAACCTATAATTTTTTCTTTCTCTAACCCTTATTATTTTTACGCGTTCCCTAATTTTCTGCTTCACTAAAAGTCTACGCATGCTTTTCCACTATGAGTCTCACTTTCCAATTGGTTTATTTTTACTAGCCTCCTGCTTCTTTCTGATCTCTTCAGATTGCATCATCTCTCATCCTTCTTCTCATCTTTCATCATACTATTTTTCTTCTTTCTCTATCTTTCCGTTTCTTTCATAAAGGCTTTCCCTTCTCGATTTTCCGCTGATATATTAGTTTACTATTGGCACTTCTAAACAATTGCATCATATCATTTTCGATCGCCTTTTTACTATTTTCAAAGAATGTGGAATGATTTGAAATGTTCTATTTTGTTATTTTTCCATGTTTCAAATTTGCAGAATCTTAAATCAAACACTTTTAGAATTGATTATTCTCCTCATAGCAAATTTGTTTTAAAAAACTAGGAAAAAATTTGAATTTCCTCAAAAATCTAAAAATCAAGCTCCGCCCTTTCCGGCTAAATCTTCTAAAATCCTCGAGAATCGATAAATCCTGCTTCCTTCGCGAAAATCCCTGGAATCCTGAAAATTACCAGCCCTCGCCCGCACAAAATTGGTTTACGGACGGCCATTTTCCTGGAGGCTTTTAGTCAATTTGTCGAGAATTTGGATTCTCCCACCGAAAGAAAAAGAAGGACAATTGCAGTAGGGAATTTCGTTTATCATGGTCAGGGGAAGGTATGGACGGGAATTACAAAATGTGTTCCTTAGGTCCCACTCATTTTTCCATGCGCAAGTTGTAATTTTCACTTCAGATGGAGGTTTCGATATTCAAAAGAACTATTTGAGACCATAAAATGAACAGAGTAGGAGAAAAACAACATCCCCATTCCTCCATATATGAAAAGAGCATTCAATTCGCGAGATATATTCCAATGGCCGAATGGCTCATATGCGAACTTGTTTTCTGAGTCTTTTCGGTCTCTTAAAATCACATACTATTTCTTTTTTCCATCTTTCGCTTTCTAAAATTCAATACTATTTCTTTTCCCTTTGAATGGCAGGAAATAGTTTTGAATAACGAGAGAAAAAAGATAGCGAACGAGAAATAGTATGAAAAGTAGGGAGGGCGGAAAAGATACAGAGTGAACGCTCAGCACACGAGGGTCCTCCAACCAAAGAGATGAGTTGATTTCCCTCTAGGGAAATGACGATTGAAAGAGAAATAGTATGGAAAAAGATGAGGGAAAAATAAGCAGGAACGAGAAATAGTAAGGGAAATTGGGATAGAAAAGGAAGAAATTAAAGGAGAAATAGTAGATTAGAGGAAGAGAAATGGTGCTCTAAGACAGAGAAAGGGTAACGAGAATAAGATGAGTAGGAGAGAGTTTTATAGAGAGGCGGAAAATACCCCCAGGCGTTTTCGGGAAGGAAGATTTCTATCATTCTTTAGATTTATGAGTTTGTAGCACTATTTCTCGACGTTTTTCAATCTTCTCTCTCTTAAAATGCATGCTATTTCTCGTTACTCACTTTTTATTATCCATCTTTATTGATCTCGAACTTTTTCCAACTCTGCTTCTTTTATCTAACTTTTAAGTACTATCTTCATTTTCCCATGTCCTTTTCAATACTATTTCTTTTTCTGCATCTTTTTTCTCACAATTTCTAATACAATTTCTCGTTTTCTCTTCCTCTGTCAAGTATTCCCTCCCTTCCTGCATATATTCATGTCCTCAAGCTAGTTGCCTTTCCTGTGCCATAATTGTTCGCACTTTCATTTTAGATCGAAAAATGCGACGCGCTCATCGGTGTTTTAGGCAAAAACAACGTTTGTTCCTAATTGTTCTAATTTTTGCACGCAAATCGAAAATCTTGGAAATTTCTGACTAAAAAAGCATTCTAAAAGGGGTTGGATGAATCCCAGAGCGAAGATCATCTTTAGCTTTTTTATTCTTTATGATCAAAAATTATCTATGTTTCATCATTTTCATGTATTACTTCTTTCTAGCCTACTTTTATTCCTCTCCCCACGTCCTTAATTCTTATCAAATTATCAAATTTATACAATCTTATCGTCCGAACCCGACTAATTCAAAACTATCTACAAAATCCTAGGATCTCTCATAGCTAGCGATAGTTTATATTTAAATGCTAGCCTCTAGTCTATTCTTCGGTAAATCGTTGAAGGACAAGGGCGGAAGCGGGTCCTCTTCGGGCAGTTCGTCGTTCCGATCACACTCGCTCACACCGGCCTACCTATTATTTCGTAAGATTTTTAAGGGTATTATTGATTTTTTAATAGGAACTTTTCTGGACTTGTGATTTTGTGTCAATTTATCGATCTTTTTCAATTTCAAGAAAGTTTTGAACTTTTGGGCTTATTACTTTTCAACTTTACTTCATTTAAAAGCTATTTACTCTTCAAGCGAAAATCGATATTTTTGAAGTTGGACTTATCAGATAGAAGTTTTCCATCGCTGGACTTCACTACCGACTTTATCGCTCTATCTTAGGGCGTCTTTTGATAACTTTTTCATTCAAGCCTGCCAATTCTAAAGATCACGTTTTAGCATTGCTAAATAGCAGAACTGATTTTTTAATATCGACTTTCACTTGATAAGGCAGAATCTTCATCTTTTATCTTATCTTTCTCTCTCTTATCCCTATAACTATCTTTGACTGTCGTGCGTCATCATTACTTACATCAGGCTTCTGGTTCTCAAGCACTTGTAAAATTTTAATATCCCAACCTGCTTTCAGCCTCTAGGCTTTATCATTAGACTAGAAAAAGTGAATTTTAAATTATTCCAGACGCTTTTGAGGCTCTATACTTTATTATGGAGCGAGACAAAACCAAGCATTTTTGCAAAGTAACTTGTTCATTTCGCCTTAATCAACCAAGACCTAAGCCCCCTGAGGCCATTTCCTGTCTTTTTTCTCTTGGACTCCTTAGTTTCTTCAATATTTTTCGTCCTTAATTCTTTTTCTTCAAGAAAAGTTCTATCTCTAACTTTTTTAGCTTCTTTAGAACTCTCAATTTTAGTACATGAAAAACATCTCTAGTCCTTCTAGCTTCTTGTTTCTATTTTATAGAGGAAAAGGTTACCTCTAAAGGATTGATAGAGAAAAACCGTGGGCGATAAAGATATCGCTAGTGGAAAAGTGTATAAGTCTTAATTGCGTACCGATTTAATTTGATAACGAATAATAAATGAATTCATTAAGTGATATGATTTGCAAACCAGATGTATTCCGGTCATATTTTGCACATGATAATGGGAGCTGAAAATTGAAAATTTGTTTTAAAACTCTTATAATTTTTGCTATCGCTGGAATAATTAGGTCTAAATATTTTTGATAGGTTTCAATTTCCATTTTAGCACATAAAATTCTTTTCCCCGGAGTGAAAGGCTGATTCGGCTAAAATGACAAAAAAGAACTCTGAAAAACAACACAACTGGTTTGGCATGTAAAATTTATCATATCATGGAAATCGTGAAAATCACTTGACGTTGTTTATTTTCCATCTAGACATTTTTGCGTAAACACCTATTTTTAGCCAAAATCTGAAGATTTTCCAAAAATATCGCAAAACTTTTCGAAGAAACCAAGATAAACTCTAGTCTAACTCTCAACCGTTACATTGACGTGTTCTTTACCTTTACCTGTGCGCATCTTTTTCCTCTCTTTCTTTTCTCTCTATCCACTTCACTCTATTTCTTTGTCAGCCTCTTGACACCCCTCCTTAGAATCGTTTTCCACAGTCAATCGAATTGTCTTTGGTGTGTAATCCCGACATTTATAAGTATTTCCGTGCCAAATTCTGTATCCTTTTCGATTGCGTACTTACGACTATTTGGAACATCCCGTATCGATCGATAATTCAGTAAGGAAGGTAGTGATTAACGATGTAAAAATCGACATTTTTCAAATTTTATGTTAATTTTTCACGAAAAATATATGTATTTGCATTGCTAAGTCGCTACCTTTCAGACTACTACTCAGAAACACCCGATTTTGCGTCATTTCATGAAGAAAACCCTCGTCGAAACTGAAAATTGTCGTAAAAATCACGGATTTTCATCTTTTACGGCAAAAATGACGAGAAAAACGCTGAGGCAAATGTTCTCGCTGAAGTCTTCGAAATCGTCGGAGGCGATTCCGATAAATTCCGGCAGGAAATCTATCCAAACCGGGTCAGAAAAAGACGAAAAGTCGGACGAATCGGTTAGAAGAAGCGAGCATTCACTAGTTTCCACGAATTCTGGCACATCATCTAGCGCTACATACGTCTACGATTTCTTTCTGGAGTATTGTGAGTTTTGAAAATCTTATTTTTCATTTTTTCTTTGCTTATGGTTTAATTAATATTTCGGACGCTCAACTTCTAACTTCTAAAATTGTATAATAGCGCTAATTGTTTCATTTGGCGATTCTTCTTGATTTTCTTGCTTTCCGATAGGATAACTAATTTTTCACCATCATTACTTGAACTTTTTATCAATCGATTTCCAACCCGCCTATTCTCCACTTTACTCCAATCTTCTTATCGGTAAATCGATCAATATCACATATCACTTCATTATTTTTATCATTAGGCCACCCCTCAATAATTACGTCATTAAACTCGCAAATTAGGAAGCGCATGCCTATTTTCAGGTGAATTTTTTTATGACGAATGCAAAAATAGGCGATTGTTGTTTAGCTGCTCATATGATTTCGAAATTTAGTTATAGAACTTGATATTTTAGCGCAGTTTTATGTTTCTTTGGAAATTTGGAAATTTTTATAGCTGCATCGAAAAACGAATCACTAGAAACGATTTTGTTTATTAATTGGAATTTTTTGAAACATATACAAATAAAAGAGCTGATTCGTCAACTAAAAACCACTTTTAAAACATATTTCAAGCTCTAAAAGCTCGATCTTTAAAATCTGCGATATTGATCCTAAAATCAAGATTTCCTCTAAAAATATCTGAAATCTCTTTATCTCAACTGAAATACTGGGGAATATCTCGTGGGTTGTTTGATCTAAGTCTTCACGCCGAATCGACTGGTTGCAATGGGAGTTGAGGACTATGAACGCTTTTCTGCTTTACAATAAATCTGAGGCTCAAAGAATGATGATAAAAACGCAAATAAGAAAAATGATATGATGAACCTTGTTTTTGGCAATGAAAAACCGATAGCCGTTTTTCTTGACGCTAATATTTTCTAGAGCTAATTATTTTTAGCCGGAACTTCGTTTATTTAAACTACGATTTTGATAATAAAAATACAATACTTTTCATCACTAAAAACGATTTCTTCGGGATTACTTTTGACTAATAATAGAAATTGACTTTTTTATTCTGGGCGCTAATATTTACTAGACCTTACATATTCCTATGAAAAGATTATGATTAGGATTCTGATAGAAGGTAGAAAATAAAACCTGTTTTTATATTTTGGACTTTATGCTTTCAAGGACTACTTTATCATAATCCTATCAAAAATGTGATATCTTTTCAAAACTAATCTTGTTATCAAAATTTCTAATATCATTCAAAAGTTCCCATGAACCACCTTAAATTTTGAAAATATATCAGCAAGGAGTTACCTTAGGTTATCACACCAACCAAAATGTTTTGATAAACCTTCATAATTCTGTTAAGAATTTTGAACCTTCGATTTTTTGCCTTTCCAGACCTATCTAACTTTTCTAAAAATGTAAACACAAGGACTTATCCCCTATCCTAATCACCCCAATGTTCGCATTTTCGCCCTCTTCATTGTCAATTCGCCCTAGGTTCAACAAGCGACGTTTTTTTCGCGTGCGTGCAAAATTCAGCGCCAAAAAAAAGCGTGGTTTTCACGGAAAAATTTTGTCGCAAACCTCGGAAAACTCTAGACGCATTAAATCATGCCAGTCTGCTTTGTGAACATATGCTTTAACATTGGACAAGAGAGGAGATGGCTACGCAAAACTTTGTACACAAAAAGTGAGAAGCTTCAGACAAATGGAGACCCACTTACAGAGACTAAAATCGACAAGCAAAAGTACAGGAAACAATACATATGTTTGGCAATTATTAGATCAAATAGTTCAAAATATAAAAATTTTAACTTTTGTTCCTAAAATTTAGAAACATTTTTTGAAAATTTTGCTAGTATGATCCTTTTGACACTGAATTTATTTGGGTTGATTTTTCTGAAATTTCATTTAGGTTCAAAAAATGATTTTAAGAGTTCATTTAGTTTTTGCTCACAACTCAAAAATCATATAAGAATTCGTTGAAAATCGAAAACTGACACAATTTTCACTGTTTTTCAATTACACAATCTCAACTATCGACACGTTTTGTTTATCGTTTGGGATTTAGCGATAAAGGATA
The DNA here is from genome assembly GCA_964036155.1 of Diploscapter coronatus. NCBI lineage: Eukaryota > Metazoa > Nematoda > Chromadorea > Rhabditida > Rhabditidae > Diploscapter > Diploscapter coronatus. Next base: position 10,527,541 of record OZ038422.1, read on the forward strand.
AGCGTTTATCAGTGATTATCCAATAGAAACCCATGGGCCCTGGTCGATATTTTGCACGGAAACAGCCGGTTGGAGAGAGATCATGCGAAATATAGGGAGGAAAAGAAAAATAAACGAGAAATAGTATGGAAAAATTAGAGAGAAAGAGGTAGGAAAAATGAAAAATAGTATTCAAAAATCTGAAAGTTAGAGAAAAGAAACCGAGAAAAATAGCACTAACGCAATCAGTTCATCACGTCAGCTGCTTCATGTTTCTCTGCCTTCTTCTCTCGATTTTCCAACTATTTGTCGATTTTCTGGCTTCTCTAACTTTTTTTCCTCTTTTTCTCTCAAAAATCGGTTATCTGCAACTATTTTCCAACTCTTTAACTATCTAGGCTTTCAATGATCTCTCTAACCGAAAGGTTTTCGTTCAACTCGGGTCCAGACCTTGCTGCTTAGCAAAAGCAGCGAGAGAGCTCTATCATTATCAATAGCTCTCCGGCCCTAACATCGACCCACATCTGATATCGGAGATATTTTCGATCGCCCGAGATAATTTGATTTCTATCACCTCGTAAATCCCTAAACTTTCTCAATTTTCCCGAACACTTCAAACTGTTTTTCCTGGAAATTGAACTAGAAAGATTCTCCGCTGAAAGAGCTACAAAGGGACTATAATTTTACCATACTTGGACTTTACTCGATAACTGAAAAGGGCGTCATTTTGACGTCGAATCCTGGAGAATTTGTTGTCGAGGTCGGAGAGTCTGAAGCCAGGCCACGATGCCGAACATCGACGTCGTCGGAAATCTTTGCTGGAATGCGACAACAGATGACGACGATGACAACTATGTCAACGATGAGAACGACGAGACCGACGTCACAGCGTCGTTCGTCGTAAATTTCAATATTCCCGTAGCTAAACCCTGCTCTTCAGCATCGGATAAATTTTGTAAGTCACGAAAAATTAGAGATTTTCCTAGCATTTTCAATTGACTTCTATATGTTTCAAGGACCTTTCAAATTTGGATTTCTTAGATTTCTATTGACACATTTTATATTCCTTCATTGATATTTTAGTGGTGATTTAAAACAAATATCCCTATCTCTAAAAGTTAACGCCCCTGAAATTTCTCAATTTTCTCTGAAATTTCTGCAGAAATCTTATCATTCTCTCAAAATGCTCATTTTTTTAGACTTATTGGATTATTTCAAGAGGCGCGTGCTCTCTATGCTAAAGACCACCTGATAATAAGGTCGATTTCAAATATTTAAAATTTATACCAGCCTATTCTTTAAGCCTATCTTAGAACATGTGACTAGAAATTCTTTCCTTTTGAAGTAAATTTTAAATTCTTCGGCTGTTTGCCTTTCTATTCTTCAACATGTGACTAGAGATTTTTGCAATGTTTCTCTAAACTCCTTTACATTTTTGAATGGCTCATGATGCGGATTCAAATTTCACAAAGATACATGTCAAATTGTAAAGAAAACGCTGAATTTTTGCGAAACTATAAAGTTTTCAAAATAACAAAAGTAAAAAACCTGAAGTTTTTCTTTGCATTCTTCGACCTTACCGAAATTTTTGAAGAAATTTCACAAGTTATTTGAAAAATTCCAAGAAAACTAGATTCATTTGGTGCAAATTTCTTCGAAAACATATGATACAGGTCATATTTTTTCGGATAGTACAAGGATTTTCGACCAGAAATACGAAAATTGGCTGAAATTTTCCCATCCACCCTCTTGGTCGCGCGCTTTTTCATATTTTCGTCTAGCCCGAAACGAAACATTCCTATTCATGTATTATATTATTTTAGCCCTTGAAGTATCGTGTTATCATTGATTTTTTTTTCCAAAATTGGGCGGAGCTAGGAATTAACAGTCATCGTTAATTCATTATCAGAATATTGCTAATTTTTGCTATTTTTCGCCGAGATGACTCAATAATAGGCTATTTCATTAATATGGACAATGGAATATGCGCTATTTTACTGGATTACTGTAATAATTCTAATTTTATTTGCTATTCCTTTATTATGGAGCCCAATTGCGGATAAGATAAGGAAGTGCGGTACAAAAATGTTTGTTCATTTGGTATCGTCGTCGAATTTCGTGACGAATTTGGTCCAGTCGATTTTACCCATAAAGTCCTCGGCCCATCAAGTCTTGCTAAAAGTCCTGGAGCAGGAATCTCGTAAGATTTCGATTTTTCGAGCATTTTTAAATTATCATTCTCGGATTTTTATTTGCCTTTTGTAGGATTCGCATTAGGAAAGTTTCTCATGTGTCCGTCTTCGATTGGGCTAATTTTCACACCGGTGGTGTATTTGGTGACGTTGATCACGATTTTCACGTCTATTTTTCCTCCGTAAAGCAAGAAATACGAAAAACTGCTTTACGACGCAAAGAAAAATAGTATGTCAAAGTTCGAGTTTTGAGAAAATTAAAAATTGGCATACTTTAATTCTCTTGATTCACATGCTATTTTGCTATTTTCTCACGTTGCAAGGTAGTTTTTCGCATTTCCTGCACGTAAACAGCCTTCATTGGGAAAGCGAACTTGAGCATCGTGATCAGCGCCATGAAATACCCCTACGATGTGAAAATCAGCCCAATCGGAGACAGACACATGAAAAACTTCGTCAGTCAGTTAGGTTTTATAAATCTCTGAAAGTTGGATACTAGAAGCGGCTTTAGTGGGCTTTCATCATTTTCAACATCTATCTTTCAAAAAATCGGAAAATCTAAATTTTAATGAGCCCATGAAATTTTCATAGCCTGTAAAATAATTTCGCTTTACTGAAGTCTCAGCTTGTCTCGGATTATCAAAAGGTTTTCTTTTCTAAATTAAAAAAATTATGGTTTCACATATCAATCAAATTCTAATCAAACAGCAAGAATTCCTATTTCTTTTGTCACGAATTTCCTAATTCTTGAAATTGATCAAAGGGGAGAATAATTCTTATTTTAGACAAAAACTCACAAGCTCGCTAAAAATAGCCCTATTTATTGTCATTCGTCATCGCATTTCTATTCTTCCAATTTATTCTAGCCTTTTTTCGGCTTCACACTTTATCATGTGATGGTAAATGATGCAATTTCGAGATGTGGGAGGGATTTAGCAGATATGGGCGTGAACAGAGAGATAAGATTAGCGAAGAAAGTTCTGATAGTTGGAGAAGGAAAGGAGTACCAGAGTTAAGAAAGAAAAGAAATTTACAGATTAGAGAAAATAACTTATCAGAAATAGTATGAGCATTAAGATAGAGCAAAAAGATATTAACAGAAATTAGAAATATTGGGGAATAGTATGAAAGTAAGTGAGAAAGAAAGATTTTATCAGAAAGAAATAGTGCTGAATTTTGAGAGACAGGGAAGAACTCCATGATTCGTCGCTAAGGAAATAAAGAAAAACGTTTTCGGCCAGGCCCTTTTCATATTAGACAGCAAATTTATTGAATCTTCAAAACTTCAGGCATTTTTATCGATCATTTTGAATTGTTAACTTGAAAATTTGACGTCATAAACTCGAATTATCGATTTTCTAGATCTGTCATGAAATGACCAAATAATTACTATGCTACTAAACAAAATGCCCCTGATTTCGCGAAAACCTTCAGGTAAAGTAGGTTTCAAGAGTATTCATATAATTTGGAACTTTTTTATTTCCTTGATACGAGCTTGTTACGGACTAGGAATTTTTAAACATCGAATACGATATGTTTCAAGGATTAATTTCCCTAGAAAACTCTTACGTCTTTGCTAAATATGTATTCATGTACCATTTTTTAAACCATTAGCTATGTTTCAAAAAACTATTTCTATAAGAATATTTCTAATTTTGACAAAGTAATGATTTCTTGAGCTAAATATTTTCTAAAAAAAAATCTCTTAAAATTGATAATATCTGTGCGAATATAAATAACCCATCCCTCAGAGAAATGGAGACCAATTTTCCAAGCTTCTTTTCGAACATATGCGAAACTAATCTATGATGATCTGTTAAACTAAACATTTATGACTTAAGTACATCATATTCTAAAAAAAACTCATGTTTAAGACTAATCATTAGGCTAGGAATTTTGAAAAAATTGTCGACTTTTTCCTGGATAATGTAGGATTTCCTAGTTTTATGATAAAATAGTGATTAAGTAATAGTTTTGTTTTCTCGAAATAGTTAGAGAGAATGAGAGATAGAAGATATTTGAGAGGGGAACAGATAAATAGTCCTTGTTTAACCGAGAGAAATACGACGAACATTCAAGGTTTTTGTGCACCGCGGAAAGAGTAACAACTGACAAGGTCTGACGACAAAGGAGCGATAAAAGAGGAAGATTTTAACCCTCGACTTTTGTACTTGAGGAAAACATTTACATTTGAAACTTCGATAAGTTTCAGAAAGCTGGACTTCACGAAAATTATCCAAAATCAATAGTAGCGCTTTCTTGAAGAAGATGGAAAAGTAATTGAAAATTATAACTTTCCGTGATTTTCAAGTTTTGCAAGAAAAATGTGCTGAGCAAGTGTTGAAAATTAATCATTGGAACAGACTCAAAAAGCCTCCGGCCACTTGCCCTTTTATCTCTTTGCCTCTCAGATAGATTCTTTTGATCGATAGGACAAAACCCCTTCGAAAATGTTGAGTTTGATCAATCTCCCTGTTTTCTGGATATATCAAATTAGAGAAGCTAGGAATTTCTCTCACCACATGTTAAAACATACAGACCTAATCTCAGCTGGTATAATCAAACAATTTGTTGATAGAACTAGAGAAACGAGAAAATCTATCGACTAGTGCATTAAGATGGGCGTTTGAAGAGCGGCTGATATTTTTTTCGAAAGTGATAAGAGCTTTTTTCTAACTAATCCACTTGTTATATTATCATTCGATGATAACCGGCCTACCGACGTTAATGCTATTTCTAGCGAACAAGAGTAACTTCGTCGTTAATAATAATGGAAATTATTATAAGTCAGGTAAAATTTAGCTAATCTTTGCGTCATATCCTAACTTTTACCTAAATTTTAGTCTGAATTCATTGCGCATTAAGCTAAAGCCTTTGAACTATTATCCGAAAACAATTATGCGAGAAGAGACTTTGTTTACAAGAATCTCGAAAAAAAAATCCTTCCAGATTCGAAAGAATTGGTATTTTTTCTATACTATTTCCTATTTTTCATTTTAGCAAAAATCTAAACAATGATAATTGATAGTAAAATACAGATAGAGTTGAAGGTCATAGAATTTTCTAGTCTATTGAGTTTGAACTTTCAGATTTCAAATATCATCTGTTTTCCAACTTCGTTAAGCCAGGCAAAAATATAATCTTTACTCAAGATAGGTTTCAATTTGAAAAAATAAGAAGTTTACTTTGAAGGCTAAAGTTAGACAACGAGTGGAACATTTTTGGAATTCTTCGATTTCTGAGCGCTTGAAATTTTATACTTTTTGAAAAATGAACTTACGTCTTTTGATTTTTAGCAAAATTTCAGAAATTAATTCCTGAAAAAGCTATTTTTCAAACCCCTTTTTATTTTTATTTCTTTAGCCTCTCGTTAATCAATTTCTTGGCTGTTTTGCATACACGCTAGGGCTCATTTTGCGTTGCCCTTCCCCTCTTAATTTCCCGTACAATTTCTCGATTTTCTGCCCCTCTAGCTCTAGCTTTTTGGTACTATTTATATTTCTTTTTCTTTACTCTTAATTTCCAATGCTATTTTTTTTTTATTTTATGCCTCTCTTCTTTCAAGTCTATATTTGACATCTAGAAGGCTAAAAATAGCTCCTCGAGTCGGATACGCACTAGAGAGCGAGTAAAATTGTCGATTTGCCAGACACTATGAATACTCTCTTCTTATAGTCAAAGATACTAAATGAAAAACTGCTCGGGATAATCGGAAACTCGATTTTCCTGAAGCATTTGAATGCTCGAGAATTGTAAAACGAGCATGCACTTTGTGGATATTTTACTCAAACTATATGCCTAAATATGAATTCGGAATGAGACATCAAAAAGTGTTAAAGAAACATGAAGAATTTACAAAATTTTAAAATATTTGCTTCTCCTGGTAGTGATATCAGTTGAAATAATTGTATACTTCATTTGAAATTCCGTGAAACATACATTTAAAATTTGAAATAAAAGTTGATCTTCGCCTATATTTTCTGATCCTATTTTAATCCCAACTAATCAGAAGATCAGCCTTATTTATCTTCGGCTTAAAAATAGAGCTTCCCCGGGATAATTTTCCGCTAGTCTCTATAAATTCAGCGCTTAACCTCGATTACTCGAGTTTTCCAACTAACCTATTCTCCCCAGCCCTGCTAGTGACATGCTTCTAGGCGTTTTCTGGGGAAGTGTCGTCGTTCGACCGCACCGCAAGACCCAACGCGACGCGGTCACGCGAATTAGGCTAGCCATTTTGCCCTAAGGCTCTTTCCCAAAGAAGGAAAAAGCGCTAGCGGCACTCTTTTTCTCTAACTTCTCCATTTTGTAAGAATATTTCGCGCTTTTACTCTTTCTCTTATTCTAGATCTTTTCGATCTCGTATTTTCAAATGTTATTTTTCTTTGGCAATTTTCTTGTGTCTCTATTTTTCGCGCGCTATTTTCTTTCGAGTTCTTTCTCTAAATCCACGGGCTCCAGCGTTATATCGCAAGTGGTTTTCCTTCTTTGCGCACCCTCCGGAATGTGAGTGCCATATCTCTGCCGAGTTTCCATCTTTCTCCCCCTAACGGCTCTCAACGCTCTCTCCCACTCACCCAGCGTCACACAAGCGCCACATCGCTTTACTTCTGAAGCCACTCCGACGTCCCATCGTCAAATGGATTCTGAAGTCTAACGACGCCCAATTTACTGGGCAATTAACTTCTATACTTTTAATTGAGCAATTACCTTATTTATCCTCCTAGTTAACTAGCTAATTAGGCACTTTATTATTCATTCCATGACGTCTAGCACCAACAAAAAGTTACAGATCAAGTTTTGTAGGTTTTAAGATTCATAAATCTAGACTTCTAGCTGCAAGTTTCTGCTAAAAGCTAATTCTCGATTTCCAACAAAAAATCCGAGTGCCGTGTTATTTAGTGGTTAGAGCTTTCATTCAATCAGTCACGTTCTAAAGGATAGAGGGTTCAGAAAGTTCAAGAACTAGAATTTTTGCCAAAAATTTTGCAATGACTAGAGAATGATTGAAAATTGTACGTAAAATAAGGTCATTGCGGAGTTTTTCTTGAAAAGTATAAAATTTAAACATTTTAAAAATCGAGGATTTTAATTTTCTTAATTTCAGTCAAGGAGTTCCTCGACAAAGCGCGCGAAGATTTCAAGCAACGATGGGAGAACCCAGCTCAGGTACGTCAAAATTTCTTTACCTACTCACCTAAAAATTATATTATCCAGGTTCAAACTATCTAATTTTTGGCATAATTTAGAAAAAGCTACATATTTTGAGTAAATTTTTACATCAGCTTGCCAGAAACTTACCAATATTTTACCTTTTTTTAACAAAATTCCAAGTATTTCTGGACAGAGTAAAAAAGGGAACCCCTAATTTATCATCCATTCCTTCGCCATATTTTTCACTTTTGCAAGTCTGGGATCATTTGTAACTTCTAGGACTAAATCTCTAGCAATATTTTGGATTTATATATAAGACGGTTGTAGAGGACTATGCTTATAATGGGATGAGAGAATTGTACAATGCGTATGCGGCTTACTCACAAAATACGCATAAACATAAAACTACGAAAGTACGCCATGCGCATTTTCGAAAGTTCTCTGGGGAATTGAGAGTTCATGTTTTGTATGAGAAATACTCATCACTTGCTGAAGTTTAGGATAGGGTTTATGATTTAAGAGAGAAGATTTGTCATAATACGCGTTCTTTGTAAGTGTCGAATTTAGCTTGTACCCCAATCTGTCGTGTGATAGACTAAACCGGGTGCTAGTTCATTTTTATTGCTGAATTCTGTTCTTACAAATAACGTATCATGATGTAGATAAAGTCTCTGAATGAAATTATAGATTTCGATTAAAATTTTAACGCAATTAATAAAGCGCGCAATCATGCTTCTGCGCTAATATACTATCCCCATATACTGACGTTGAAAAGAAAAAGAAAGGAGGCATATATTAGCGAACTACTAGAACATAACAACCAATTGAATTTTCTAAACACCCTTATTTTTAAATTCTTTTGAAGCATCTCAAATTTTCAAATTATGGGCTTTTCGACAAATAACCTTCAAATTTTGATATTATATATTTCTGAGCGAAATGTGACTATCAATATTATCAGAAATGGTCTTTTTTGACATTTTTTAACTTACCTAAACTATCATCTTCAAACCTTTATCTAATTTATTCATTTTTTTCAAGGATTTCACAGGTCTTTCGAAATTCGCTTAGATTAGTTGAATTTGTGCCTGGATATCGCTCTTCTCAAAGAACGCGCACACCAAATTTGGAGGGGAATTTGTTAGAGTATTTCTTTTTTCCCTCTTTTTATTTCTTTCTCTCCCCATTTTACTTATCTCTCGCCATCTCTCCAGAATTGCGTGCCACACTCAGCGGCTCTATCCAATAAAGCGCTCTCTTAGGGAGGCTCGAAATAGTATTCAAAAATTAGAGAGATATAGAAAAATATATAACCAGCGAAATAGTATGGCATTTTTGAGAACGTAGTGAAAGAGATTTTGAAAAACACAGCGTTTAAGCCGTTTTCTACTTATGAGGGAATTTTGTCGATTTCTCTGAGATCTCTTATTTTCCCATACTGCTCTCATATTCTCTTTCTCTCGGCTTTATACTTTGAGTTGTCTCTCTTTCTATATCTCACTTTCTTTCTCTCTTCCTCTAAACTCTTTATCTCTAGCATGACTTTCCATCTTTTCTTTCTCCAAAATTCTAGCGTTATTTCGTCGTTCATCTCAAAATGGACGTCGTTTTCTGGGTTGGGGAACTTTTCAAAAGTAACCTAACGAGCCGAGAGCCGATGAAAAGAAAGGGGTTCGGGCTGCGCTTTTCCATTCCTTTTGTTCGGGCTTTGTCTGGATTCGCTTATTTTTCTAACATCATTTCTTCTAATCTTTCAGATTTTTCATTCTTTATCATTTATCTTAAAGAGAAAAAAAACGAAAAACTTATCTTTTTCTTTCTTCTTATGCATTATTTAATATTTTACCGAAAAAACCTTTCGTTATTTTTTTCTTCTCGCATATTCTTTTACATTATTATTTCTTATTTTTCCCACGTCTCCTAAGGATTTGCCCTTTTCCCTCATTCTATCAGTCAGAAAATTATCATATTTTGCATTCGACGACACGCAAAGTCGCATGCCCGTGCGATTTTCTGAGAGTTGACGGAAAATGAGGATGCACAAATGCGCAAATCAATCAGCAAAGAAAAGAATCAAAAAGATAACATAAAATAATTTTAAAAATAGAACCTATCAGATCATCGGAAACGCGTTCTTTCCGCCATGAGTGCACACGGAAAAAGGGAAGAGGGAGGAGCGAGAGAGAGGAAAAGAGAACCTCAGTGTGGTTTAAAATCCTCCCTCCTATTTTGATGCCCCACCCATTTCTTCGTGACCCTTGCGGAAAAAAATCGTATTGCTGACAATCTGATACACATAATAATTAACGTGAATTAGGGTAATTATTAAATATCCTTTCAAAACAGTGCTCAAATTAATAAATAACAGTAACGACGCTTTAATGTTTAATTCGATTTTTAAAAATCAATTATGATAATTAATTGCCTAATATCCTTTTTATCAAATCTCTACTTTTTGATAGTTCATGTTCATTTTGCTGTTTTTCCACATGGAAAAGGAATTCTGAATCGCATGATAATTAGCTACTTTTCCTCTCTGAATTCTCTCAGATTCTTTCTATCTCTAACTTTTCTAGGCCTCTTTGTGAAAGCTGAGTCGATTTCAGGAAGAGGCGTTTTTTCCTGTTTTCTTTCTCCATCTTCTTTTTCTTTACTATTTTGTTTTGCTGTGTTTCTTTCTTTATCTTCTCTTTCTTTATTATTTCTCTTTAGAGAAGGCTCAAAATGGGAAAATGTAACAGCTCAACGGCTAATTAAATTTGAAAAATGAAACGCGGCATTCCTTTTCAAAGAAGCAGAAAAACCAGAATTGCAATGCAAAATTTCATTTTTTATGTGAGAGGTCAAAAGATAGAAAAATGAAGTTTGTTTTGGTAAGCGATAGCTTTCATGAACTTTTCTATGAGCCATCGGAAAAAGACGAATAGGTTCCAAGCTAATAGGAAATTAGTTCGTTTGATGTTAATAATATTGGAGGCAGATCGCTCAAAGATGATCTAAACTAATAATAAAAGATTGATCAGTGATTTATTTGGCCATTTTATATTAACCCCTAAATGATATTGTATGAAGTACTCACGGCTTGGATCTGTTCGAAACAATATTCAACACAAATGTATCCATCTGAAATAAAGGACAAAATTTGTACCTGCAAAATATCAATTTTTCAAAAATTGACCATTTTGATGGGCTATTTTGATAGCTACAATTTACCCTTTTCATATTTGTATTATTAGTTAGCGTCAATTTTTGTAGTGATCGACAAAAATAGCGTGCGCGCGATACGCGAAAAATTCTAGTACAATTTATGGTGAAATATGAAAAACGTCATTAATAGAACCGTCCTTGATTTTGCGTAGTAGTAGCGTAAATTTACGATTTTACACATTTCCTAAAATAGAATTTGAAATTTATTTTTATGTTCTGAAAATATAGATTTTATCTGATCAAAGATCATGCATTATACCAAACCTTAAAATTTTTAAATTTCGTCAGACTTCGAATGATATTGAAATTTTTTAAGTTTTATCTTATCACAACTAGTGCAGAGGCGTAACACATTTCGATGATGGATTGATTTGCACGGAAATTTTATTGATGACTGTTCAGAAATATCAAATTTTCCTCCACAACCTACAATAAAATCTGATACACGAAAACTTTCACTATTACATCACGAATATAAATCGAAACTTCCTAATTTTCAATCGACCTGACCCCGCATCAAATCAAATAAAAATGATTCCAGCGTGTCTTTGAACTCTACTCTAACACAGGATGAAATTTCTAAAAAAAACTATTCAATCACATTTTTGCCTGATTTAGATGCGTTTTGTTAGCTCATATGTATTGCTTATTACGTGGAAAACTCGACATTTGAAAATTTCAAATTCAAAAGTTCAAAATGCTGCAATTTCTAAGATTTCTACAATTCGACTTTCAAAAGTGTCATGTAATGGTAAAGAGTACTTCTGAAAACAGGCTAATATATTATTTGTGATGTTTTGAAAATGATAGTATCGGGATGATTTCTAAAAACCTTCGCTCTCGATCATTAGAAATGTCCAGTTTCAATGCTATTCCCGTTCCATTAGCGAATTATTATGAGATAGTATGAAAAATTTCGATGCGCAAAGAAAAAGACGGGAAAATAGTACTGATTTTTTCGAGGGTGCAGAGACGCAGAACATCATCATCGCAGGCATCCCCCGGCGACGACGATTTTTGCTGTGTTTTCAGCCATCATTTCTTACCTGCGTCTGTTTCTCCGCGCTCTATAATATTTTATAGACTATCTCGCCTGTCCCCTTTACCCTTTTCCCTACTCTCCTTCTCGTGCCCCAAAAGAGGCCTTTGCTTAGCATTGATCAATCGAATTCAATTGTAGTGAATGTATTCGTGAATTCTTACCTAGTCTAAAATCGACTATATTCCGCGAAGATTCGAACATTTCACGTGTGTGATCCCCGAAATCCGGCAAAATTTCGGCGGTCTGTAAGAATTTCGTTCTCGAAAACGCCCCACCAAGCGGCGGGCAGGCGAGCCAAATCCCGATAAAGCGGGACAAGTGCATGGTATTTTTTAAATTTTATCTTAGAAATATGCAACCTTTGGTGCTTTCAAAAGAAATTGTTCGATTTTTTAAACATTTTTAAATTTTTTCTGACCTTGAAGTTCTCAGGCTTGCAAATTCTATAGCAATGCGCGTCCCACAGATGCGCAAATATGCCCCCATTAGGAATTGCAATACTCCTTACGTCAAATTTGGGCTGAATCTAGCCGGTGATTGAAAACAATTAGCGAATTTCCTAAACGATGAAGTAGACCTTTACAAATAATCCAATTCAATCCCACCATTGTTTTGAAGTTTTGACTTTACAAATATGTTTCACGAAAATAGCAAATTCCAATGAGAAGAGTCTACTCTGCGAGTTTGGTCTGAATATATTAAAACTAAAATAAAATAAACCTAAATTTTCATAATTACTTGAAATCTACTTGAAAGTAAGTGATATTGCACTTTTACAAGCAAATGTACAATGCTTGTAAGAAACCAAGCACTCTTAACTCAACTTTTTGCTATTTCTGTTTTCAATATTGGCAATTCGCTTAATTCGCTGAAACCTAAATTTCACGCCCATTTTTAGCAAATTTTTACAGAACTTTCAAAACGAATTTAAGAGTTTGAGCAGCATTTTGCTAAATTTGAAAATTTCCAGAGAAATTTTAAGGAGTTTCAACCTAAAATGAATACTGGTTTAGGTTTATAGGTTTGGTGAAGAAATTTGTTAAAATTTGTCGCGCAGTGCGATTTTGCCCGAGTGCTCAAGGTTTCTCCCAATTATTTTCTATTTTCGGTTTTCAGTTCAAAATCATCGAGTCCCTCTCCACCCACGCGCTCCTCCCTACACTATTTTCATCCAACATCATTTTTGAAAATAACTCTGTAAAGGAAGAGTGCGAAAGGGGATTTTATTTGCACTCGTGTAATTGGCACTGTTTAGGTTCAATAATTTAATCCCAGATTTTTCAAAGGTCATCGAATTTTCTCTCGAATCAAGCGATGGCGTAATAAATGAAAATCGATATAGTTGTTTACGAAATACGTTGATTGTCTAATTAAATTAATTAACTAAGGGGAAATAGTATTCCATTTCGGAGATCTAAAGAAATTATTGCAATTTGTGTGAGACATGGGCAAATTTCAATTGAATTGATTTCGTTACTTCATTACTTCGCTTTCGGTTATCATTGGTGGAATTCTCCAAATCACCGTTGAGTATTTTATAGAACACTTCCGGTCAACTTTCGTCTTTTTACCTCCGATTTTTTCTTGCTATCTCTTTTTCTCGCTCTTTGCTTCTCTCAACTTTCAGTGGTCTCTCCGCTCTTATCATTTTTGTCAATTCCTTTTCAAGTTTCGCTATCATCAGGTGACTGAATCGAATGCTAAAAATAGTCGAATTACCGTAGTTTACGACTTCAACATGCCAGGGACAAAATGTCATTAAAATACCACCAGACTAAAGTTCGAAAATAATCCCGCCTCAGTTTTGCAAAAAAATTATCCTGCCTCACCCAAATTTTTAGGCAAACGTGAATGAAAATGTGTGTTGATCAGAAAACGATATATTTTTCGTGATTTCGCGAATTTCAAATTTAACAAACGAGGATTTCCGGCGCATTTTTATAATTCGGGAAGTGATAATCGGGGCATTTAAAAATGATATTTTCGGGAAAATTGATCTCGTTATCATCCATCGCCCTTATGAAAATCACGCAGGTAATCGCTATTTTTGACGATTGAAGAATAGGGGAAGACATTGCCAATTTACCGAGAAATAGTATAGAAAATGCGGAGAAAAGTGCGAGGGAAATAGCGCATAATTTGAGGAGGGACGTCGGAAACAAACTGGCGGAAACGAGTTTGACAACGACGACACGGTTCTTCATCTTATTTCATTCCCTTCCTTAAAATTCTTCTTTGCTTCCCCAACCAGCGCTATTTTCACCATCTCTTAAAATTGTCTAATTCTTCGTAATCTCTTATTTCCCTGAACTATTCCTCATCCATTCATCCTTGAATCAGCCAGACAAATGCGACTGAAAGGTGCTGTAGAAAAAAGCACGGCAGAAATAATAACTCTGCAGAAAATGATATTGTTTTCGAAAATTATATGCTCTAAAAATAGATGTGCTAGCAGATCCTAAATCACATGAAACTTATTTTGTGTGTGTAGAAAAGTGCATTGCTAGCCATATCGAAAAATCTGACGCCAACAAATTCCCACTAAAGTATAAACCCTAATTAAACGATGCCTCTAAAGTTCCTGAAATTTGCCTTTGAACTTTCAAGAACCTTTACAACTTCGAGAATTTTGACTCGACAAACCTTTGGGCGTAAATTTTCCCCCAGAGTCCCAGTCCCTGCTGTTTTAACCTTGGATTGTTGTGTCATTTCTCCTGGAACTTTTTGCCGTCGTCGCCGCTGCGCGGCCAAAGTCTGTGTCCAATTTCTATTTTGCGCTCCCCTCCCAACGACCGAACCACTATTTTTCTCGCCATCACGCTATTTTCGTCTCCACTTTTTCTCTTATCCCTCTTCTTGCACCTTATCTTTTTCCGCTATTATGTTTTCGCAGTCCTATTTCCCATTTCTGTTTTCTCTCGCCGTATCTCAGCCGGTTTCTAAAAATATCCCCCCGCTCGCCTCGGCCCGCTTTTATTTCTTTCTCGCTAGCGGCTGCTCTTTCTCAGCGCCCTCTTGAAAAGGAGTACTCTCTCAGCAGGGCCTTTTCGTTATTTTGGATGGCTGAAATATCACCAGGGAAGAGGAGTTTGAAAGAAACAAAAAGTCGAATAAATAGCGTTTGAAACCGAGAGATCGGACTCTAAACACGTGCGTATGAGTGTCTCGCTGACAGAACCGTACAGTTCTATTCAGCGTCGTTTCCCTCTCGACACTCCTTCCTTTCAACACTCTCTAGACACCTGCGATCGGAAAAGACGGGCAGTCAGAGGCGGTCTGTTCAGACCACGCCCACTTTTCTGTGCCCATTTCTCCCCGCTCTCTGCGCTCTCCCCTCCTTCGACACTGCCTCGCCCCCTCTTCAAGCCTGTTTCTCTTTTTCTCTCGGCCCTCTTTTTTCTCTAGTCTCTTTGCGTATGTTTGAGCGCACACAGTCAATTCTTCGACAATTTCGTCGTCTCTCTCTCACTCTCCCACCCCACCAACTATACCCCTGATTCGAATTTCCTCGATTATTTATTCCGAATCATAAATATCCTCATGCCGTATCCAATCCGCTTTTAATTCCAACCTATTCTTCATCATTTATCAGATTTCTATCCGCCAGTCATACCGTCGAACACGCTGCTACCCGCCTACTATACGGCAGCGGACATCGGCGACGGACGCGAAGCCGACTGCCGTCGTCAGGATTCTGACACCTGCGACGCGGTTCCCACGACTTCGTCCGGAGTTACCTCAACTATGCCATCTGCAGCGGTGACAACATCTAATTCGTCGTCCAACCTCCAGAACCAACAACGATCCGCTTCAACATCGACGACATCCTTTGAGGATTCGGAATTCGGCAGTATCATGAGGACTTCGACTCTGCACAGCTCGTCTACAAGTCCGTGTTCGCTTTCGTCTGCAAGCTACGAATCCGACGTTCATCAGAATGCCCATGACAAAGCGGACCATGACAATGGAAATCATCAGCCGATGAAGATTGTCGCCGGCTTTCCCGTGTTTCCGCTGTGCCGAGCCGGATTGCTGAAAGGGCCAGCGAGCGGACAGTTCTCCGGTGGCCTGACCTCTGGACAGCCGTTGGTCAAGAAACGGCGGAGCTCTTCGTCCCCCGAGGATGGCGCTTGTCGGAGCGAAAAATGGCCGCATTTGGCTAAAGACTCGAGTCCGACCAAGTCTAACTCATCGACGGACGATCTCGTTCCGACCACGAGCTCGGGCTCTACCTCTGCCCTAGCATCGATTCTATCGCTGAGGAATCGGCGAGATGCTGCGACCACACCGAGCACCCCCTCAACGAGCTCGTCTTCGCCATTCCAATCTCTAGCGAATCTGAAGAATATTGTTAGCAGATCTAACGAGAAGGACGTTAATTTGACGGCCGAACTATTCTGGCTGAAAACTCAACTTTCCGATCACTGGTCCATGAAATGGATGTGGCAGGTACACTCTTACGAACTTATCGATTTTTTCTGTCACTTATTTCGGGGACTTTCTTCGATTAGTATCTTCTGATTTATGATTGATTACATTGATTCTATTCCACTGGGCGCATTTCCTGATTTTACATTAGCCGGTTGTGTGGGGCAAGGTTTTTCGAGGTTTTACGGGGGTTTTTCGAAGAGCGAGAGCGCGCGAGATGCGGATCGGCGGGCAGTCGACGTGTGTTTGCATATGGCGAAAAATGCCGGCCGATTGCGACCGAGAAAAGTACCGGTAGTAAGTTTTTCACCGAAGTGTAGACCTGAGGGAAATCATCATCACTGCTTGTAGGCGAGTGCGCGCGCACGTAGCGGACCACTTCATAAGGTTATAGATTACAACGACAGATATGTCGTGTAACATTGATTTTATCTGAACCGTTTTAGACCAGAAGTAGTAAATTTTGAACAAATAGGCTTCAAAGAATCGCTTAATTAATGAAAAATTGTCAACTGGTGAAACTTCGTATGAGTAAATGCTGTATAGCTATATCAAAATCTCTAATTCACTGATCACCGAATGTAACTTCTGAAACTCGCCGCCATGTCTATTTTCGTCATCTGCTGCAAATGTTATGTGTATCCCTGATATATCACGCAACTTTCTCTCCGTCTCCCGAGCTATTTTTGACTTCTCTCCCCTCTTTGTTCACAAATCATAGTTAATGCGATTCGGTCTTATGCCCTACAAACCGCCGAGCGCGATCAACAATGGTTGTCGGTCGTCGAGAAAACAGTTACTTATGGGAAATTTTCCCTATCATCAACATTGCTTGCTTTCGTCCAAAATATCCTTGGAAAAACACGAGTATTTGGCTAAACTCGACTAAAATAAGCCTTTCTCGGACTTTAACCTGATAAACATGAGTGCACGTTATCAAAGCACGCGAACTTCTATTCGTGTATGGGGGAATTTTGATCATATCTGAAAATAATTGATAAGTGTAGAGTGATAAAATGGGAAACACTTCTCGCGCTGCATTTTTGATGGTAAAAACTCGCAAAACGCGGCGAAGCCTCACGCGATAGTTTCAAATTTTCACCTATCGATCGAAGAAAACGTAACATCTAAATTGAAAATGTCCCCCGCAAAAACTCGGTGAAAATTAAATTATCCATGTGGATAAAATAAATTGAGGGCAATTATCCTGCTGTTTTCGCTACAACTTTTTACTATTTCTGACGGGGAAGTTATGTGCAGTTATTCTTTTCGAAAGAGCTAACGAATAAATGTATTTTGATACGAAATTATACGGCTATTTTAGCTTTTCTTCCTCGCGAAAACTATCAAATTTGCCACACGGTTGAGCGGATTAGGGAAGTCTTTGTGGAATTCGATTTGAATTTGGCGCTTCTAAAAATAGACGCATTTTTGTCTGAGCTAGGTTTTTGCCTGGAGATGATTTCATCAAGTGTATTTCCGCAATTGATGCTAATCTTTGGTGGCCTATTATTGCAGAATTCTAAGCATTTTTGCGCTAAGAACTAAGCATATCCCCTCCGCGTTTTCTGAAGAATGCGGCTTTAAACGTGTTCCGCAAAAGTCGACATAGCGTTCTCTGGCTGCCCGCTTCATTAGATTTCAATTTGTTTCTGCTTCAAAGAAGCGCGAATTCCTTTCTCAGTGAAGTAAGGCTATTCAAATAAATTATAACTCTTTTAAGGAAGTTTTACAATTTCTGCAATTGACGTTGAAAATTTTGCGGCGTGAATAACAACTTTGAGGTCACATTTTGAATACTTGAACAACAAGCTGTCATACGATGTCAAAATTTCTTAAAATGACAAGGTTTATTGTCTAAATTTAAAACTGCGTCATTTCCACCTCTCCTCGGATCAATAAATAGACTAGATTTACGACGAAGATACGAAAAAAAAACGTCTGAAGTAATCCCCAGGCAAACACTCGTAGGCCTAGTCCCGCTGCCCGCCCTAATTTCAATATACCCCCGGGCTATTTTCGGCTCGCTCAATGCCTCGGAGGAACGGGCCTCGACAGGGGCACGCGCAAAAATAACCCCATCCACTCCTAGCGGACCCTCGGAGTGCGGGCGCAAAAAATGCCGTCCGATGTCATGTTCGGGAATGATAATTGCATATTGAGGCACTCGGGTGCAAGAGGAGCATAAAATTTTCCTCAAGCCACTTTTAAGGATGGGAAATAAAAACATCCTCAGATATTCTCCCAAACCTAATTCCCATATTCGGTAAAAGCTTCTTAGGCTCAGACACCGTTTTTATCACCAATTTAGCTTTAGTCGGCGAAAATATGCTTGGCACTAAATTATAGATCTCTGGGATAAAAATAGAAAGGTTTAGAGCTTAGATCGAAAGTTATAAACCTCGCGAATCGAAAACAAAAACAATTTGTATCCAAGAAAATTTCTCTAAGCAAGACTATAAAATGTATGGAGACTATTTGAAAATAAGAGGAAAATTCCGCGTGTGAACTTTAGTCGAGAATTTTTGAAGCTACAAAATTCTCTGCATTTTTAAAGTCGACTATTTTTAGCAATGGAAATCTTTTTGAAACCTTAGAATCACTTCTGTCGTAAAGATGAAGAAAGGTTTGAATTTCAGAAAATTATGAAGGAAAATTAGATACTTCGACAAAATATGTTATTTTAAAACAAATTTTCTGAATCAGGTTTTTTCTAAATCTTTTTCGATTAGATATTTTGAGTTTGTCACGTTGGGATTTGGGCTAATTTTGCCACTTCTCACATTTTTCCTCTCGGCTTTTTTCGCCTCTCAACTTTACACAAAAGTCGAGACTTCTTGCTTTCAAGAGGCTTTTCCAATCCAATCGCAAGCAACTTCGAAAATCAATCATTAGAAAATAAATCCAGATCTTGGGAAATTAATGTAATTCCGTAAGAAAATGTTTATATTTTCATCAAAATTAAAGATCTAACCAAAGTACAAATTCATTTGAAATGAAATGCGTAGATATTCTTGAGAAATTCCCATTTTTGAGGCATAGCTCAGATTAAACTATAGATAATCGAAATTATTTCCTTGTCAAATTACACACAACTTAATTTTGCCGGCGTGTAATTAAATCTGCGAGATTTGGTGAAAATTAGCGGAAATCACTGAAAATTGGCAGCGAAAACCAGTTCTCCGTCAACAAATTTGAAATAAAATTTTACCCTCGATTCCTGGCGACTTTTTGCTATTTTTGGAGGGTCGCGGAAATTTTATCGATAGTTTCAAATTCGCCCCCGCCGTCACTTTTGAAACTTCTCTAAATTGCGAAATTGAAATTCGTAAAATTTAGGGGAAAGTGAAATGGAAATAAGCATCCTACGTGCAACTTTTTCAATTAGAGTACCAGTTTTAGCGCGCCGCCGACTTTTTATTTCATAATTTACTACTAACGTGTGAATCTGGCGTAAAATTAAAAATAAACTTAAAATCTTTTATTATTGACTTTTAGCCTTGATTGGAATTTTTAAAATTATATTGACTTCGTGAAATTTAAAATGAATTAGTTTGTAAGATTAGTTTTGGTTCCGATGATTTTTCCTTTCTGGAAGTTCTAAATTTTCGTTTAAATCCGCGTGTCTAAAGTCGGTAGGAAATTTTTCAACAAACCGGAAAAATTTCAGCGATTTTGGTCAGCAGGTGCGCAAATATGGAAATTCCTGGAAAGAGTCTGATTTTTTATTTAAAGAGCACCGAAAACATTCTAGTCGAAAATTGCAAAGATGCTTAAAATATAATTCTTACAAAGAATTGTTTAGTTGTATTTGTAATTAATTCAATCACGGCTTCAGGACCTAGGTTTAGGTTTCTCGGAAGCGTTTTTTCGAGTAAATTAGGCCAAACCTCGTGATGAACATGTAGACTCATTCTAAAACAGCTTTCTTCGTTAATTTACTCGCAGAAACCCATTTTTATATCCCAGCCTTTTCTGCAAATCTACCCTAAAGCATAGCAAAAGGCTCCTTTATAAGCCTGTCTGTCTGTGTCTACCTCTAACTTTGTTTCCTATCGCGCTTTATAGCCCCAGGACATGCTGAATTATTTGGGATATGTCTTTTCGCCACTCCAAATTTCATGTTATTTCTTATTTTCTTCTTAAACCCCCCTTAATCCACATGCTATTTCTCCGAATTTCTCTAAAACAACTTTCCCCCAGGGTGTTCTATTTTGAGTTTTCGGCCTAAAATCTACTTGGAAAAGTTGGATAAGAAGCAAACATGCTTGAAAAATTTTTCACCACGTGTTATAACATAGGCAAAAAAACTGGCTGACAGTTTTTACATCCATATTTAGAATATGGGATTTTCGAATCACGTAATAGAAGTATTATTCTGCAAAATATGAAACTTTTTTCGTTCCGGAGGTGTCATGAAAACCTTTCGAAGTACGAATATAATTATTGGATGAAAGTTTGCAGCGACACTTATTTACGAAATAATGAATAACATCTAATTTATCCAGGACTCTTCCTAATCTTCGTTCTTTCTATTTCCGGAGTTTCTCTGGTTTGAACCGGTAAATAAGCGTAATTTGACAAAATAACGTTGCTTAAAAAGCATACATTGGCGAATAGCTTTGGCAATAAATGTTTCCGAAATTAAATTAGGTGTGGGTGTGCGCGTGTACATTTAGAGACATTAGGGATGCCCGTTTACATACTCTTGAGAACGAAGTAGGACGTTTATTTTGAGCCATGGGAGGTTCTAAATTCGGATTTCTTAGTAATTATATAGGGTGCCTGAGAATATAAGTAATGCATGGGTTCAGATAGTCATATACTACGATTAAATCTAAATTTTTGATACTTTAAATTGCACCTTATCAGTTTAGAACTTGGAATTACTTCGAGAAATTGAATTTCTAAACTTGTTGGCCTTAAATCATAAAAATGGGTTCATAATCTGATTTTTCGACCCAACATTTCGAATTTTCTAGGTATTATAAAATTCCTTTCATTGTCTTACTATTTCTCTTCATCTAACGACGCTTTTAAACTAGTCTCGTTATAAAAGCAGCCTCGTTATCATCACGAGGTCTCGAATATTTCAAAGAAAGGAGGAAGCCTTGCGAGAGGAGAAAGAAAAGAGAAAATTGATGCTAAAAATAGACGCACAAAGATCGATATCTATGATATGCTTTTGCAATGAAGAATGGTTATATTATGAAAAATTGAATTGAAAAACGTGGAAATAGATCGCTTGATTCTATTGACATTGCAAAACATACTGTATTTTTCTATGAAATTTCATTTCTCAACCGAGAAAACTAATAATAGTCTTCTTCTTAATTTTTCAATTTATCAGTTTCTAAAATGCAAGATTTGAGGGGGTTTGATATTTATCCCAGCAGATATTTTGATATCCTCCAGATTCTCCTAATCCCAAATTCCCATTTACTAAAGCTTAGCTTGGATTTATCCATAAAAGGCTAAATTTAGGAGGGGATAAATCTCGGTTGCCCAGAGCGATGAGTGTATTTATCTCTTGTCAGAGCCGTCGAGAGTTGATTGTTATTTTTCCTTTCCTCTTCAATTTCCATGCTATTTCCCTGCTTCTCGATCTTTCGCCTCTTTCATTTTTCACGCTATTTCCGGCGGCTGCTTCCTGAAGCCATCTTTTAGTAACATATCGACACACCACGACCATAATGCTACTGGGGCCCTTTTAGCTCTCGCTCTCTGACTCTAACCATCTCTCGTTCTTTAGCGCAATAATATCCTCATAATATTTCGTCCTCTCTAACCATTTATTTTTCTTTAGCCTCTCTCATCCCATACTATTTCTCCCTCTATAATCCATCCTGCAATATAGCTACATCTTTATATATTCGCTTTTATCCTTCCGAGTACCGGCCTATTTTTATCCAATCTATGAAATATCGACGTCAATGTCATCAGAAGTCGACGAGACGTTGATTCTTGAAGACGTTGAAGAGGACGACGCGATTGACGTCGATGAGGATTTTGAGCCCACGCAACGACGACGCTCGACGATGACCTCGGATTCTGGAGTCCTCACGCCAGAATCGAGGAGAAAAGCCAGGGAGGCTCTGGACGACTCTCTAGCGGGCATCGGCCCGTCTGTAAGCCTACTCATACCTGTAAATTTTCGAGGATCTTGTATATACTTCCAAACTTCTTATATCTGCGTGATTTTCCATTTGTATTCAAAAAGACTAAACTAGCTTCATCAATTTAGCGTTTTTCAATTCATTTCAAAATAGCTATAAATTCGACGAAATCCATATTTTTCAATTTGTGTAAAGTGTCAAAATCTAAATCTCCCCGACTAAATAGTTCGACGTAATTTTTAATCGTGTCTCAGAATTAGTAAACACCGAGATAAATCTCATTAACATTATCAGCGTTATATTTTGAGAATGCCCTAAAAATATGGAATATCCGTGACTCATATGCGAAGATAATTTCAGGGCTGTAGACTAGACGAAGGATTAAAAAGGAGAGAGAATGAAAAATTCACGCGGGAATGTTACAAACTCTAAAAATGAAAATTATAAAAGAAGAAACTTGGCTATGATTCAAAACTCGCACATAGTAATTAATTATTTGCTTTGCGAATTTTACTTCATACTTCACGTTACAAAAAATTCTACGAGTAGTTGAAGTTTGAACCTGGACCACTTATGAAGTTATGAGTCATGAAGAAAATATTTCATAGAGCAAATTTTAAATCATTTTTTCGACGAAGATCAGTCTTTCTTCTAAAATAATAATTATGACTCAAATTTATAAAAGAGAAAATTAAATTAAAAATGAAAATGAAAGAAATCATAATTTCCAGAACACGGCTTCGCTGGATGACTTCGACCGCATTAAAACCCTCGGCACGGGTTCGTTCGGCCGCGTGATGCTCGTCAAGCACAAGCAATCAGGCAACTACTTCGCCATGAAAATTCTCGATAAACAAAAGGTTTCGATTCTTGTACATTGTTTGAAAAGTTTTAGGTGATGTTTAAATGAAACCACTTGGAGCGATATCGACTTCAATTCCAAACCATTTTGCTTTTCGAATACACAAAACTAAGCGTGAAATTTAGAAATTCGAATGGATACGATGAAATTTTTGAGCTAAAATAAGGGATATATTTCAGGTGGTGAAATTGAAGCAAGTGGAGCACACGCTGAACGAGAAGCGCATTCTGCAGGCGATCGACTTCCCCTTCCTTGTCAACATGCAGTATTCTTTCAAGGTGAGCAAAATTTGCCTTTCCCTGGAATTTTAAATAGTACATCAGATCAAATATCTTCATATTAAAAAAGAAAGACTTTGAAATATGCAGTTTCATTCACGAATATGTGAGAAAGATTGTAGCCTTCATCTCAATTTTTATCGGTTTCTCATGAAAACGGAAATTCGTAGCGTTGAGGATAACTTTGGAAATTCGAATTAAAATGTTACGTTTCAAATGTTCGAATACGATACTGAATCTAAAATTTGCTTGAAGCCATATCCAAATTATAAAGCTTAACAAATGCGTTTATTGATTTCTACACGATGACTCATTCTTCAGGCAAGTTTGTAGCGAAAATCGATATTTCTCGCCTCTTTTAACAAGATGAGAAATAGTGAGGTGAATAGAAGAGATTCGAAAGAATCAGGAAAGAAATCGGAGGCTAGATATGTCGTTGCATTGTTGACAGTCCGTATTGCGGAAGGGGGAAATAATATGGGGAAATGAGAGAGGGGAAAAGAAGTTGGAGAAAGAAAGAACGGACCAAACAATTCCTGATCGAAGTCCTTTGCAGAAAGAGAGTTTTTTTTTTCTTTATTTCTCTTTTTCCCATACTATTTTCCTGCTTTCGTCAGAGCCCCGAAATGGTCACCATCCAAAAATAGAGCCTCACGAATAGAAGAAAGCGTCTACAAAAGTTGCAAAAAAGGTTAAAAATACAAAATTTTTGGGAGAAATTCGAGCTTTTCATTGAAATTTAAAATTTATCTGAATTTTCTAACATTCCGGAAATATATTTGCGTCATTTGTAATTTCAAGAATCCCATCATCTTTACTATTCGGTTTATTTTTGGATGGCGTAAATCCTTTACTAATCCGGGAACAACTTGGAAAGGAGAATGATGAAAACTTACAAATATTCAATATTCACATCTTTCATGTAAAGATTATTCCTTCTCGCAATCTTGCATAATTTCTTTCATTTCTCATACTATTTCTCAGTTTTATTTATCTTTTTATTTCTCACTCCTAATAGAGACTCAAGGATTTTTATGTTGTTCCTTCCTATGTCTGGATTAATCGCAGGCTTTGTTGCAAGCTTTCTTTACCTTTAGATTTGAGGGAATATTATGGAAAAGTAAGAAAGAAGAGGAAATAATATTGAAAGGTTAGTGAGAAAAAGAAAGGAGATAAAAATAGCACAATGCGCTCGATAGCGAGAGCGGTTTTGAACGGGATGAACAACGGGAGGACAAAGAATTGGAACGAACGAATTAAATAATGGGAAACAATGCGAAAACAGCATTCGGAAGTAGAAAATCGATTGCAAAACAGCATTACAGCGAAAAGACAAGGAATTTCGTTGAAATTTTTTGAAACAAAGTTGCAGGAAAAATGCTCGAGTTTTAAAACATCTAAATATTTTAGAAAGCTAATTGAAAAAGACACCTGCCTAGTTAGAATACTTAACTACCCTAATTATCCAGATAATTGTCCTAATAAAACATTTTCAGGACAATTCCAATTTGTACATGGTGTTGGAGTTCATTTCCGGCGGTGAGATGTTCTCGCATCTGAGACGTATCGGCAGATTTTCCGAGCCACACTCCAGATTTTACGCAGCTCAAATCGTCCTCGCTTTCGAATACCTGCACTCGTTAGACCTCATTTACAGGTTAGCTAAAATACGATTCAAGAACATTTTGTGATATGGCAGCAAAGGATTGAGCTTCGGCATATTTCTTTCCCGAACTTGATGAATTTGTCCATTTATAAGAAGCTGATCTTTATTAAAAAAACAATATTTCCTTTCGGAATTTAGCTATTTTTTATTGATGAAAAATTGATCTTCATGAAGTAAAAAATGTATTTGAATGAAGATCAGATTTTCCAAATCAATAGAAGAAAAACGAATAGTTGAACATATGAAACAGCATTAAATCCGAATTTTCAGAGACTTAAAGCCTGAGAATCTGCTGATCGACAGCACCGGCTATTTGAAGATTACGGACTTCGGGTTCGCCAAGCGGGTCAAAGGCCGGACTTGGACTCTATGTGGGACGCCCGAGTATTTGGCTCCTGAAATTATCCTCTCAAAGGTGAGGACTATGTATATAGGTTTCAAATAATTGCCTAATAAAACGCGACTTTTATAATATCGATGCGATAGCTTTTCTAACGTCAACTTTCATAGACTTTTACAATTGTTGAAGATTCTCGAGCATTTTTTCACTCTTAAAGATCGAATTAAGTTTCAAATTTTCTATAGGGATATTCATCAAATGCTGATTAGTTTAGTGACTGTTTGCCTATGAAAAAAGAATGAGACGAAATGAAACTTCCAGGGCTACAACAAAGCAGTCGACTGGTGGGCTCTCGGTGTGCTGATCTATGAGATGGCAGCCGGCTATCCCCCGTTCTTCGCCGATCAACCCATTCAGATCTACGAGAAAATCGTATCAGGAAAGGTAAAAAAATACTGAAATTTATTACTATTTTCAGAAAATATGTTCAAGTTTACTCTTTGCTGTTTCACTGAATTACCTTTATTCATACTCTTCGCATCTTTAATACGCAAAAATAATGAAAATACTTCAAGTTCATATTAAATCTAAATATCATTATTCCAGTTCAGTTAGTCAGAGGCTCCGATAAACATTTATAAAGTGTGAAAGAATAATAGAGAAAAATTTAGGTTAAATTCCCGTCGCACTTCTCGAACGAGCTGAAGGATCTGCTGAAAAACCTGCTGCAGGTGGATTTGACGAAGAGATTCGGAAATCTGAAAAATGGCGTCGCCGACATCAAAAACCACAAATGGTTTGGTTCCACTGACTGGATCGCCATCTATCAGAGAAAGGTACGAGAAATATTTTAATTTCCATTTACTTTTCTAAATGAAAATCTATACTAATGTCATCAAATTAGCCAAATTTTAGCTATTTTCGATAAATTTTTTACCTATGGCTATCATGTATTACTTCTGAAATTTATGACCTAAAATATGTCATTTTGAGGCATACACGAAAATTTGTTGACTAAATGACGGGTAATTTGATGATATGAATGAGCCTGAAAGTTGAATTAGAAATGCAATTTCATCCCTAATACTAACGATAAAGCATGACGCCGTAGTTTCTCTTCTTTCCTAGTGAAGTGAAAAGAATTAATTTTCTTCTACAAAAACTATCTTTTGCTTGGTTTTATTGAAATCAAAAATTAGTTTTTCGCATACACAAAATTTCTTAGTTTTTTTTTGCATGAAAATGCGCATTTTCAAGTTTAGTTTCTTTCAGCGTATTCAAGTTGTAATGGTTCTATACTTTTTCTTAAATAGCAAAAGTCGCGCCGCACTTGCAAAAATCCTTATTTTGCAAATGCGGCGCGGTTTATTAATTTCGAGAATGTCGTGAAATAGCGTGTGTTGTGAATTGCAGATAACTCCGCCTTCGTTCGTCAAAGGCGACTCTTCGGGGCGACTTTTTGAAGCTTTATACCCGAGAGTGGATGGCCCTGCGGATACTCGTCATTTTGTCGAGGAAGTTACCGAGGAGGCAGAAATGATCATTTCTGATACCTGCCATTTTGGAGACCAATTCGCTGAATTTTGAAACAAGTCTCAGTTCGTCGGACGAAGTTCAAAAGTTCGGATTCTGCATCCGCTTTCTTCTATATTAGAAATGGACTTCTACACATTAGGATTTAGAAGACTTCTATTCTATCCCCTTATTTACACTTGACACTTTTCACTTCAACGAGATATGCATATTGTGAGTGGTTTGTGATTTTTTATGCTTTATCTTTCCTAATTTGAATTAGCACGTTTGGATATTTTGAAATGAAATGCAAGAGTTTCAGTTGGAATGACGAACTTTTGAGTGATGATTTGAATTGAATGCAAGACATTTTACGTGATGGTGATTTTGGTTGAAAAAAATGAAAAAATTGAAAAAAACGATAAAAATCAGAGAAAAATCGATAATTATTGGTTTTTTAGGTTGAGGCGCCGTTTTTGCCGAAATGCCGTGGGCCGGGTGACGCGTCGAACTTCGACGACTACGAGGAGGAGCCGCTCCGAATTTCTGGCACCGAAAAATGCGCCAAGGAATTCGCAGAATTCTAATTTTAGCCCAAATTTATCGATTCCGTCCCCGTTCTGGATAATTGAACAATTTCGGCGACTTTACCCCCATTTTGGCGTTCCTACGACAATATACGTATAACTTATCTAGTCACTTCAGCCAAAAATATTTGAATTTTGCAAGGTTGCCCCTAATGTTGTAGCGTAGAGAAAAGTCATAGATTTATACGACATTGAATATCCGATGGAGCAACTTTGTAGATTTTCATATCTACTTCATAAAAAGTTATTTTCATGCCCGGTTTCAGAATATTTTCGAATACCTAAACCCACCTCTATTCGCTGATTTACTTCCCTTCCCGGTATTATTATCTAAAAATGTGCATCATTTTTCCTATAATTTTCATTCACACAAACTCGGTGTTATAAGTTCGTTCAAAGTTGACGATAATTATCGATATTTAATTGGGGATAATTAGCATGATTAGAATATGATATTCTATTCACAAAACACCGCGCTACTTGCCGCTTAAAAATTCTTATCCTTATTTTCGATGATATTTTTGTGCATCAATATTTCATTCATAGTCTTGACACGATATCTGTGACCCTCGTGAAGAGAATTCTTGTCAGATTTTTTCAGACAACGTCGTTTCGCAGAGTATACTTAAAATATGATCACTTTATTTGAAATGACGTCCTAATTTTATTATATTGCATCGTATTTGTAGAAATTGAATTGTTTTCACGTTTTGGTAATACGTCTGATCTAGTCCATCTTTTCATGCAAATTTTTACTGAAGATTAGAAGAACAAAAAAGGTCGGATTGTTAAACACTTGCTAATCTTCATCCCTTTTTCTCGTTATAAGATTCACTTGTCATTGAAATTTTTATTATTTAAATTCAAATTTTGTAAAATTTCTATTTTCCCTTCAAATTTTGCGCTCCCAATGTTCATCGTTCTAGTCTCGCCGAAAAATCGCGTAAATAGTCTCCAGGATTAAAAATGTGTGGTTTCTAAAATAGTAATTATTTTGTAGGTCGATTGTTTGAAGTTTAATATTTCTTGCAAACCCCGCTCTACGGATCTTTGAATTTAACAAATTTTATATCCTAAATCCATTATTTAGCGCGCATAAATATACTTATAGTTTAGGTAGCTAAGATATATTATTCATGATATATAAGCAATTGATTTTTAGATATATAAATTATTGCTTATATATTTTAACACAACGAGATTTGGCGTTACTTGCGCGCTTTTCACAGAACTATTTTCCATTTTATTATGATAATAAATCTTATATGTGTAATATTGTAATGACTTTATATACTATTTTTCGATGATGATGATGATGATATATTGAAATTTCTAGCCATTTTTTCTATTCAAAATATGTGGTGTGTCTCTCGTGCGGTTTTTAATGTATTCAAAATCAAGAAATATCGATTTTAATTCTTAAATCTTAAATATAAATCTACAAAACCACTCCTCAGGCTAGCTGTCTATGTTAATTTGATTATATTTAGGTGATTCAATATTTCGCATCTCTTTCTGCATGCCAATATATAGTCGATTTCGCGTATATCTAGGATAAAATATCGTCTGGATATAATTTAGAGACTTAGTATAGCGATATCTTATCTATAGTTTGCAAGAAATGTTCGACATTATTATCCAATTAAATATATATGTTCAGAAATAGCTTTAAATTGTTGAATATTTTATTATATGTCCATCCGTTCCAATTTCATCTTTCTCTTCATCTGATTTTTCTCGCATCGCACCCGTTGATGATGTATACGTATTTTTATTTTATTATATAAAAAGAACTTTAATTATCTTTATTCTGGTTAAGTGTAAAAGCCGCATGAACTCGAAAATAGGGCAATTATTAACACAAACAGAGTATAAACACAATATAAAAATGCAAACTAAATAATAGAGTTATTATTATGACTAAAACACATGAGTTATTATTTGATATTTTAATCAAGTTATAAAACGTTTGGTTTTCGGGTGGATAGCGTTCCTAGGTTCCACTTTGATTGTCTTTATAGCCCCACGTCTCTATAGAAATTTGTCCATGAGAACGAAATTCTTCGATTTATTGCAGCAATAATTTACCTTAATGAATCCTCGAATTAGTAGGAATAATATTGGCGTTTGGAACGTTGGACCATTAAAGTGTAAAAGTTCAATAGTTGTCTTAAAATGTGCGAATGATTTCGGGTTATATTTTCAAATTATATGATTGATCAAATTTAACTAAGAAAGAAGAAAGATGCTACATTCGTTTTCATTTATGTTATAGGATCTTGAAACAATGTTTTAAAACTACAACTACCATCATAGCTAATAGTTTGTCGACAATTTCTCTCGTGTTTATATTTTGCAATAGACATGCATGTGTGCATAATATAGGATATCATTATCGATAATGTCTTAAGGGCATTATATGAGATGCCAGTTAATCGTCTAGGATAAAATAAGAACTGAGGCCCAATATGTGACAAACTATTTAGATTGTATGTTACTTTTGTGCGATTTAAAAATAGATTTAATTACACTATACAATTTATAGCAAAGATCAACTTACATAGTAATTATTATAATCTACTTTGAATTTCAAATAAAATCTTGTAATTCAGATAATTGCGATATGTTATCATTTTATGTTCTGATGCCTGACGAGATTGCTGTCATGATGCATTCGTTAATGTTATATTTTATCTTCCATTAATAATTAACCGAGAATAATCTAAAAATTCGAAATAAAGAATAATGAAACTGCATATGTATTGATTAATTCTTATCGATGAACTAATACTCTGATATGAACTCGCCTTAATAGACACAATAAAGAATATATAAGCATATCAGCCAGTTTAATGAGCCTATCTCTAAGCATGTAGGGATGTAGAATTCTTCATGGGCCTAAAATTAAGAGTATGGAAATACCCTTGAGACGTCTACGTTGTCATATCAGCGTTTATCAATAGAATTTGGTACTACCAATTAAATTGCAAATACTTCGACGATTGGAGAGAATAAAGAAATACGTTTGGCTAAGGCAATAAAGTTTGTTGGCAATGATAATCTCATTAAATTGTGTCTCCAGCCAAATTGGATGCACAGAATATAACTAAATGTGCACGACTTTTTAATTATATAGTTGTTGCGTTTTTTAGCTTGATATTTTACTGTTTAAATATCAAATTTATATATTTTTTATTTAATTACTTATGCTTGTTTTAAAATTAATGGGATTTGTTCTTAGAAATCCGATAAGTTTAATAAAAAAAACCTAATCTTGATTGATTAATTTAAATTTTTATGTTATGAATAGGATCACAAAGCTCGCCCCTTCGCAGAGATGCGCTTTATGATAGAAGTTTGATATAGTCGACTGTGAGTAAGTGAGTATTGCATACTCTTTGCAACTTGCTTCCCTCATGCCTCGCCTCTATTTTTCTTCGCTTTTTTAGAGAGACGAAGAGAAACACAAGAGCGAGAAGAAAAGAAATAACGAGGGAAAAAAAAAGTGGGGCGTGTGTAAAAGCGAATTGCAAAGAGTATGCAGTATTCACTTACTCACAGCCGACTATAGCTTTGAAGCAGAAAATTTGGAAAAGAAGTGCCCTTCAAACCTAAAATGTTTCAAAATCCTACCTAGATCACTGACAACTGATAAAATGGTTCTGTGCAAAAAATCAAGACAAAATAGTCGCACACAACCATGCATAGGCAATGTTTCATTTGCGAAAATGTATTAATTTTGGATGACGGATTTTTCGATCAGAAAATTTGTAATTTTTACTTTTTCTTCGTAGAAATCTATTTACAACCCAGATCATTTTTATGTGCAAAAAGTTTATCCAAAAGTGAAATTTGGCATATTCACTTAGGGACTCTAGCTATGAAATTACTCGCTCTTTATGAGTATGCCATTAATAAACGTTATGTGAGATTATTTTGCATTCAAAGTATAATCGTCGGATCAATTTTTATCAATAATAGCGATAGCTGTTGAAAGGTGTTAAAAGCTAGAAACCCATCATATTTTAACATTTGCATTCAATTGCGCTCAATATTTTGACTAATAATTTCTAACGAAGACATTTTATATTACTATTTGTTGTTTGAGTTATTTCGCCCACAAAGACAATAAAGCAATCAAAATGCACACACCGCCCAGGGTGTAAGCGATACGGTTAAATGATAAATAATTTAAAAATATGATGGTTAATGATGAGAGTTAAAAATTGAGTGAGTAATCGATTAAATACTCTTCATCCTGATCTTCAATATAGTTATTTTATGATTTTTTCTTAGTTATTAGTTTAAAAATTTCATAAATACTTTAAGGATGCCCGACTTCGCTGGGAGCATCGGCTCTTACATCTCCCAAATCCAGAAACTATCCTCATACGATGATGATTCAGTGGATCGATTAAATTACGTGAATTTAAACCTAAAAATATAATTTCTGAAATAATAAATACTTAGGTCTATACAACCTACATTTTATTGTCATTAACTTTAACGTTATTCGCGACAAATTACGTCGGAGAACCTTTGCAATGCTGGGTACGCTTTTTTCATATATTTAGCTTAGATTGAATACTTAAAAAAAAAAAACTGTAGTAGGAGTCCCCCTGTAATACATAGAAACAGAGCTCTGGAAATGCCAAAATCAATCTATTACCGAACTCAAGTCATTTCAGAATTAATTTTATACTACTTTTTAGATCATTTAGAGTTGATTTACTTTAATTTCAAGTGAATACGATGCATAAATGATGAATTATGCGATTCGAAATTTTTCAAAAAGTGAGGTTAAAAAATAGACGCCCGGGAACTTCTAATACAGTTCTTACAGTGTGTAATAATGTTATAAATTTCAGGTGCCAAAACAATTCACTGTATGAAATGGTTTTTTAGTCTATAATTTTTTTTTTTTAATTTACTTAATTTCTAATTCTATTTTTGCAAATCTAACTTTAACTGCTAAATATTAGAATCTAGAGGAAAGTAGCTGCAATAGTTGCATAATTTCTTTCGAAATAGTTCAAAAGTTATTTTTCTCTCACAAAATCCTATCATATTTCACGTGTAATGATGCTACGATGCAGCTACTTTTTAAAATTCTTCTAAATATTTTTTTTCGATTTTAGGAAACCTGGGAGGCGTTCGCAGAATCATACTGCTTCGTTGAAAACACGTATTTCGTTCCAATGAACGATACAAATTTGCCTTTAGCTTATACCCGAGAAGATCGAGAAATGATTTATTATCAGGTCGATATTTTATTTAAAATATATATTTTTTTAAATACATCAGGTTTAGTGGGTACCATTTATCCTGTTAGTAATGGGATTTTTCTTCTGGCTACCTAGGACTTTCTGGAAGATTTTCGCCACTTACCAGGGTTAGCCTTGAACTATTCTTTTTTTTTTTTTTTTAAAGTTTCAAATTTTAGGATTGGCTATCGCCGATTTGGTGAATACCGCAAAGGACGCAGCCAAAGATTTTGCTGATACGAAGAAAATTGAAAAACTTGGTAAAATTAAATGCATACTTTTTATTTTTAGTCCAAAACTAAAACTTATTTAGAAAAAGCACGGTACGCGTTTGATCACACATTATTCGTGGCCCAGGAAGTTTCCCGGACTAGAATGACTAAATATGGCTCCCAATTGTACAATCTATTCATCATTAAAAAAGTGGATATATTGAATTGGACATCTTAAAATATAAGAAAGAATTCAGATTTTAATATTGATAAATCTAGTCCTTCAATTCTTCCTGATAAATCAGTACTTGGGTACGGCGTACACTTTCTGGGGAGCCGGGATTCTTTGGGATATGTTGAATGGTAAACAGTGGCAGGAGTCGGGCCATTTTCCGAGGGTAAACATTTTTTTTTTTTTATCATAATACAATTTTTAAATTTATAATTTAGGTAGCGTTCTGCGATTTTACCGTAAGGGAATTGGGCAATGTGAACAATTGGACGGTGCAGTGTGTTTTGATGGTAATAAATTTGAACGCTATTAAGAGATAACATCCTAAATACAATATACTTTGATAAGAATTTATTTCATTCAATATATACTATGATAGATATTAAAGAATAATAACATATATTGAAATATATAATACCGAAAGGAAAAATATAAATCTAAAAAAATTATTTTAATTTAGATAAACATGTTCAACGAGAAAATCTTCATTTTCCTATGGTTCTGGTTCGCCGCGTTGTTAGTCATCACATTTATTAACACGCTGATTTGGCTGCATCGAAGAATGAGTAGCGAAAACCGCCATGAATTCCTTGTGGCACTTTTGGTATGGATTTAATTTAAATTAAATAATGTTTAATTGAAAAGATGATTATATCTTCTTTTATGGCTTAAAAAATGTGCATAGAATGATGAATGCAATTTCATAATTTCTTTTGTGATAATCCTCTAAATTTTACATTTTATCCTAAAATGGATTTAAGGCAAACTGAACTTATTTAATATTTTGCAAGTATAGATTTATTTTTTAATCTTCCAGAGCTTCGCGCAAGCCCAAGGCCACGAGGACGGAAGCATAGTGGATTCGTTCTATCACCAAGTACTCAAAAATGATGGAGTACTTGTTTTGAGATTGATGGATTCGAATAGCGGAAGGTTCTTAACAGCGGATTTTGCGAAGAAGTTATGGTACGCTAGCCATCCGATGTTAGGTAAGTTGAGTTTTTTCCTAATTTTAGAAAGTAATCATTTTTCTCCGCGTAAATTTTCTATTTCAACCTTACTTTTCCAAATATATAATTTGTGAAGTTAGGTTAAAGATTATTATTGTGCTAAACCATATTAGATTTTAGAGTTATGCACAATAATATCAAAAATAAACTGATTTGATTATGCATGCATAGTGCAGTGCTTGTAGTCTAGATCCTAGATTTTTTTTTGCAAAAAATCGATTTTTATGGAAAATTTTAGCATCACCAAACCATTCAATTGAATCACCACATGAAGAAACGTCGGGAAAGGAAGTATGAGTCAATAATTTTGCAGGTAACCATAAAAAATCGGCCGATGAAATACTAGACCATCAATTTTTCACTTTGGTGAACTGATAAATGAAAAATTTCGACGGAAATGACTAACTCTCACTTTGAAAATTCTTTTGAGCCCACTTCTTATGAGCGATTTTCCGTGGAAAATTGAATCCTTTTCACAAATTTTCTTGATAATTAGCATAATTTGTTCATCACCGATAATTACATGAATTACTTAAATTACTTAATTGCCCTTCAAACTTTACCCAGGCACTGCGCTATGCATGAAATTTGTGCATGAAAAATCAAGGCAGGAATTTTTAGATGATGGCACTTCAAGTGAAGCTGAGATAGAATCACCGAAAATTCAGGCTCAAGCCGTTTCAGGGAAAAGAAAACTTCCACAATATGGTAAACAAATTTGCTTGAGAATTTATGGCATGCCTAACATTAGCCAGAATTTTATCACTAATCAATGTTAGTGTCTAAAAATTTATAGCCACATCTTCCCTCTGTAGTTTTCCTTTATTGAAAATGCTCGTTTTCTAAAATATCCGAAAATTTCATCTTTTAGCCAACCTACCACTCATGCCGTATATTGACGAAGAAATCGAAACTGACGACTAAAATTAATAAATCCATAATTCTAACAAATATTCTCTTTCTATTTCTTGTTTTAGGAATAAATATTCATCCCCTCGTCTTATATTTTTGCTCTTATTCGGTTCTAAACCATCTAATATCTATGAATTTTGATCTTTAGGATTTGAATGATGGATGATGGTATAGTTAAGGAGGAGCCTGAGTTAGCCGGTTGCGAAGAGGAAGAGGAATATTGTTTTGAAGATCGAGAAAATCAGCCAGATCAAGAAGAAGAAGAGTGCCTGGTATATTTTAAGGACTATTCAGAAATGACATTCCAAGCCTAGAATAAGTTTGTTAGAAACTTGATCTTTGAGTTTTCCATATTATTTTACTGTTGGAATTTTGGTACATCGTAACCCCTTTTCCGAGTTGTTTTTTTTCAATAGTTGAATAATTATAATTTTAATTTATCGCCATAAATCTAAATTTAAGCTATAATTATCATATTTGTAGGATTAAAAAATGTCCAAAGTATCGTTCATCGTAACGGGAATATTCGAGAAAATTTTGAAATCGGCGAGCATCGACCCCAAATACGATGTCGACTTTACTGATCGGTAAGGAAATCAATAAATTTTGAAAAAAAAAAGATTTGAAAAAATCCAGATTAAAATACTTTTATACGCCTTGGATGCTAGCAGCTAATGCTGTGTTTATTTTCGGAAAAAATTACGTCGGCGAATCGGTGCAATGTTGGACGCCAGCGCAGTTTTCGGTAGTTTGAGATCGTGTACTTTGTTTCGATTACCAACAAATATTTTGAGTATTTTTCTTGACTCGATTTTTGAAAAGTAATCCTAAAATAATATTATACCATAATAATCATCATTGATAATGTCAAATATAAACTTTATTGGCTGATTTTAGGACGCCTGGGAGCAATATGTTGAAAAATATTGCCTGATAGAAAACACGTACTTCGTGCCGATGAACGGTACAAATCTACCTGCAGTTGAAAAACGAGAAAATCTAGAAATGAGATATTATCAGGTTAACTTTAGTATTTTTTCTTAATTTAGGCAAAATTTTAGTGGGTTCCATTTATTTTAGCTACCATGGCGGCAACATTATATATTCCGCGTTTATTCTGGAAAGCTATGCAAAATATAAGTGGTAAGTAATACGAAATTTTGAAAGCTTATCAAGGCTTACCTTTAAAACTTTACAGCTTGCCATAACCCATAATAAGATATTCAAGTTTTAAATATTTTTTTTTAATTTGGAAAAAATATCTAATAATTATTTTAGGAGCCAGTATCTCCGTGGTTACTATGACTCTGATAAAGGATGCCATCGACAATTTAGCAGATAATGACGAAGTTCGACAAGGGAAAATCATCAAGAAATACGTCACTAAAAGGAAGAAATATGATGAAGGTACGAACGAATTATTAGTGTATCTGATATCTCTTTCCGAAATTGGAGAACTAGCATACATGCTTCCTTCATTTGTCTTTTGTAGGTGTAGCGAAAATTTCATTGATGTCCGAAAGTTTTAGTTTATTCTACTTCCAAGACTTTATTGGATGGTTGTTTAAATAAAAATATTTTCAGATGTAAGACCCTACGAAGGCCTACTAACCCTATCGCTTCTGGTTATGAAATTCTTAGCGATCATAGTGATCATCGTCCAAATGGCTTTTCTTGACTTTTTCATGGGATTAGGGCCGTTTTTCGGTTATAAAGTGAGAAATTTTGGCGTAATTTTAGGCAAATATTAAATTTAGGTGATAGCGGATGTAATTTCTGGACACCAATGGCCTGAGAGTGGCAGTTTTCCAAGGGTTAGCTTGATTATTTTAAAGTTACCATGAGGAGTCGCTGATTTCAATTGAAGGAAGAGCAATGTGCTATGAGGTTTTCTTGAAACACATCTAAAAATTTAGGTAACGTTTTGCGATTTTTCAATAAGAGAGCTAGGACAAGTTCAAAATTGGAGTCTACAATGCGTTTTGATGGTAAATTTTAAATAAAAATTCAAAGAAATATTTCTCTATCATGGCCTAAGCTTAACTTTAAAATAGTTATTTCTTCGAATTACAAATTCCGATGAATTATCCTCGAAATAAAAAAAATTCAGGTAAACATGTTCAGCGAAAAAATCTTCGTCTTTTTCTGGTGGTGGTATTTGTTGATGCTGATTGTTTCTTTTCTCAATTTGATCAAATGGATATTCCGACTGAGCAGGTCGACACAGATCAATTATATCAAGCAAGTCCTGGTATGTTTCAAACAAAAATTAATTCCTCATAAAAATCACATACTTTGTTCTTAATCAGTACGAATTCCTTATCAAATTATATAAAAGAGTTTTAAGTGATCCATCTGATATGGCATGTATCTGAAATTGAATGACCTAGATATATTTCTGAACTGATATAATTTCGTTATCGAGAATATTTGTTTTAGAAACTTAGCGGTACCAACAAAAATGATGTGTCCGACGCTAACGTCCGAGATTTTTACCGACGAAAGTTCAAAATGGATGGATGCATTTTACTGTGGCTAATCGATAGTAATGCCACTATTTTCCAGGTAAAAAATGAAAATTTTAAAAATAGATCAAAAAATCTTAGGCCGCTGAATTTGTACGACCACTATTTGAGCAATATATTCATTCGAAAAATGATTGAATTAAAAAGAATAAAGTTTTTAGGATCTCGCTTTAATGAAATTTATGTAAGCATGATGACAATAAATATGCGTTTTCATGATAATTGCGTTAATACGTGATTAATGAATTTAATCGTATTAAATTTAGGCGTAAAATCTTACGTCTCACCATTATAAAAGCGAGCTATTTCATTGATTCAAAAGAAACATTTTATGCATAGATCTTTTCCTATTTGGTGCTCAATTTGGGAAAATCGATTTTGCATACCTCTCTAAACATGAATAATCTCGGGTGTAGAATATAATAGCCACTCGCTATTTTTACGCTATGCCATGAAATAGTTTGTTTGCATATTATTTCGCAAATATTCTCCACATTTTCTAAAAAATCTCATGATTTTAATCATTCTTTTCTGAATGTCTTTATAATTATTTTATTTTTCGTTTTTTCCACGTCATTCGAATAAACAAATGTTTTGAGAATTATAAAAATGTCGGACGCCGAAGAAGAAATATCCATGGAGCGAGTCGAGCATTTCTCCTCCGCTCACCGATTGCATTCTTTAAATCTGACCGATGACGAAAACAAGAAAACCTACGGAAAATGCAACAATCCGAATGGACATGGACATAATTACGTGTGGAGGGTAAGAAATTGAAAGAAAAAGAAAAATAAAAATAAGGATAAAAACGAATGTTCGACTATTTCCTATTGAACTTTAGGCCCTGTCGTGCAATTTTAAATCGCTTTTCAGATTTCTAAGTAGATTTATTGAATCTTAAACAATACTGGCCGAATATCGTGACGATTTATTCAAATTTTAGGCCATCTTATCCGGCCCTATCCACCCGGTCACCGGAATGGTATTCGATCTGGCCATAGTGAAAAAAGCGATGGCCGAAATCAACGATATCGTTGACCATAAAAATCTCGACAAGGACGTCGAGTTTTTCAAGGTATTATTTTTGGACTCATTATAAACATCAAGACATTATGACATTGCACATGGAAGAATAGTATGAGAAAAAATCATATCCAACATTTCATAGTAGCCCTATTTATGTCTATGTTTCTTGCCATGCAATTCACAGATTTTCTTGTTTAAAATGTTTTTCATAGAATACGGTTAGCACCTCCGAAAATCTCGCAAAATTCCTCTATTTGGAGTTGGAAAAGCGGCTCCCGGAAGAGGGAAGACGATTGCTGAAGAAGGTTGTTCTAGAGGAAACTCCGAGAAATATCTTCACTTATAGAAAGAAAAATTGTTGATTTTTATTTGAATTTTTGAAAAATAAATATTTTTCCAAGGAGATTTATTCCAATCATCAAGTCTGAGATGAGAGTTGTAGACAGATACCTCCTTTGGGCTACTCGTGATGGGACCTGAAAAATTCACTTTAAAACTTTCCTATTTTCCTATCATGAAATTTTTAATGAACTCAAAAGCAAACGATTTTATTATGACAATCATATTTTTTATCCTGTTAGAAAATAATCATTAAAAATAATAATGTTCGTCTTTTTCACTTTTTCTATACCAAGTATCGAATTCCGCTATTTCATAGCTTCAAAAGTTCTTTTGGAAATGCACAGTTTATTGATAGTGTATGAAGATTTACAGATGGATGATGATCGCGCGCGCATGTTGGATGTGTGTGAAGAGGTGCTCGGGAATTCGGCAGGTGGTTGCAGGAAGTGGCTGTCTCATCTGATCCATTATTCGGCACTGGCACTTTGGCTGGGACTCCCTTCTTTCGCCTTCTGGGTAGGCTCCCCCTTCGTGCCGTCACGGCCCTCCTTCGACAGCTCGTTCTTCGCGTCGCGCCAAATGAGCCACGCGAACAGCGCGATCAACAGGCTGCCTGCAATAATTCACATCATCACTTCTCCGATTTGACATTCATTATAATTGGCCCTCATAAAATTACTGCTGCTGTATTTGGTCATCAAGATATCGCAAGTTTTCAAATCATACGAAATAAGATAGAAAATACTTTCTCACTCTTGAGATACAGATACCATTTTCTTTAGACCTAACAACAAGGGAAGTGCACAGGTCGAAACTCACAGATCTTGATAAAAATTTTACCAACGAGGGATTTTCAATGACGGGGATCACACGTTGGTAAAGTCAAAATCCGTCAAATAGGGACTTAGAAGCAGGAAATTGGTAGAAATCCTCGATCTCTCACTTCTATACTTCTATTAGTAAATTTTCAAATTTGCATATACACTTTTGACTAGTGAATTTGGTCATTTTTCACGCAAAATACGAGTAAAAATGACTGCGAATGTCTGATTTTCAAGTTGATCTTCATCTAGGATCAATCGATTGTGCATGCTTGATGCTCCTTGACTTACAGATGACGATGGTAAGACTGACGAACGAGGCGATGAACATCCAGACAAGCCTATAGTTCTTCGCGTCTGCGCACCCGCTCAACGACTCCCAGCCATCCCAGTAACCCCAGTAGCCTTCATCTGCAAATGCACGCGCACAATATAGAAAGAAAAGATGTATTTGGGTATCGGGCAATGTGTGCGGCGGATCAGGAACGTTGGCGACGAGACGAAAAAGTGTTGTGATCCGAACGAACGAGCGGGTGGATGGAATGCTGCTGACTCACTCCGAGTAGTGATCAGGCACATTGGCTTATCAGCCTTGGGGTTCATCTCTATGATTACCCGCAGTCGGGATTCGATCTGTTCAGGTCGATGATTTGAGACGTGATGCAAGCAATCCGCCAACATTCCTGCGTCCGGGGATCCCACGAACGACTGGGAAAGCTCCCAATAGTTCCCAGTGTGAGCTCCCCCCTAAACTTGTGAGTGAGACTCATCACATCAGGAGCGTTCCCGGTCTTTTTTCGTGGGTCCGACCATCGGTTTAGAGATAGCATCCATCCGTACTGTGAAATTGCCAGCATTTGGCGGTAAGGAATATGGAGAAGCCCAAGAAGCCGCACTCGATGAGCAAGACGACCGTGTCGTAGATGGCGATGCAGAGGATGAGCATCGGGCAGGCCCACATGACCAGCGTCGCCAGGTTGACGACACCCGTGAACAGGATCAATGAGGCGTTCAGGTATTCCTCCCAGTTCCCGTTGCCCACCGTTGCATTCAGCGTGATCCCCGTGATGCCCAGCAAGATGTACGAAACGGCGAAGTAGACCATCAAATACTGCAGGAAAAAATATTATTCTTATGAGGTAATATGAAAAAAACTAAGCGGTGTACGATGCCCGAGAATTTATGAAGCATCCGGAGGTTCTACCGTAACGCCCTTTTGATAGGAAAAATTCCGAAAGAAATCTCCCATTTCCTCATGAATCCGGGCGCTGGATTTCTCAGAATTAAAAATTTTTGGTTTCGCCCAGGGTTGCAAATTTGAGACCCGACATGATATAAGAGAGAGGCAGAAACGACGAATTAGCATAAGTAACATAGAGTGCAAAAGAAGGAGCAGATTGGATTTTTTGGGCGCAAAAGCTCGATCGGGTTTTATTCGGGTCTAAATTTGCAACTCTGGCTTTGTCAATATTGCCGTAGGCTAACCTTGATGCAGCCGGCACCTGAAAACATGAAGGTTATTCTCGATTTTTCGACTTTTGGATGAATTTTGACGGAAATTTTTATGAATCTTTCAAGTTGTTTTTTGAGGATGTTTAAAGAATTTTCCGCCGATTTCGAGGTCTCACCCATGGTGTTTCGTGATGGTTGGTGTTTCGAGGCGAATTCGTTGAGATGAGAACAAGTAATGAGAAGCCAGGTGGGAAATTGACAATGCCAACTCGAAGAAATTTTCAAATTTTAGATTCAAATATTGTATCGAATCAATAACGCGTGCTTCTTGTTGCACACTTCTGACAAGGGAAGTGCACGGATCGGAACTCATAGGTCTTGATGAAACTTACCAAATAAGAGAAAACTTCTCAAAACTCGATCCACAGAAAAATCGCATATCGTTTCGAGAGAGAAAAAGACGATATGCTCTTTTCCTGCCAATACAACAATTTTCTGCGGGTCGAGTTTTGAGAAGTCTGGATAAGAGTTTTCGATGATAAGGATCACGATGATAACTTCCAAATTTGCAAAGTAGGAACCCGGAACTCAGAAATTGATTTAAAAAAGAAACGATTTTTCACTTGTGCTTAAGAGTGAATGTCAGGGCTATTCAAAGTAGTGCAGAACAGAGGATTTTTTTGGCGGGAAGTTGTTGATCGTAGTTACAACATTTGTATAATTTTTCATGAGCTATCCAATCGTGAAAACCCCATTTGGTTTAGCTCAGAAATAAAGAATTTATGAATTTTTCCCCGAGGTCGGATCTGTCAAAACTTCAAGCTACCGTAATCCGCTACAATAATCGATTTACGAAAAAAGGATAACACTATTATGTTCAGCGTGAAAAACTGAACACCATATGTGAAAATTAGCCAAATCGACGGACCCCTGTTTATACCGACTTTGGTCCTTACTGACATTCACTCTTAAGATAATTCCTTCAAATTCAATTCAACAAAAAGATTAGCATTAGTAACATCGATCAAGTTATTATTGATATCTACTAATTTTAAGATGATCCTAGTCGGTCTGCGTATTACTTTATGATAAATGACTTGTCTTGGTTCTATATTAATCGCTATATCATTATCAAGCCTAAATCTGTAAATTGAATTTATTTTTTTCCTTATTGACATAAGAATCACCTATCAAATTACAGCATATAAAAATACCATCGTCAGCGATTTTGGAAATATGTCTACCATATGTCAACTTTATTGCTAAAGCCGAAAATATTAGCTAGGCTATTTTCTCTGCTAAAGTCAATTGAATATGCGCTCTTTGTTATATCAATAATAACCTTATTACCTTCTAAACTTGTTTTGAAAGAGCCTTTATCTTATTTCAACAATCCATTAATTGCCATCATTAATTCATCAAACGTATATTTACCGTTTGGAATAGTTACAATATTTTCTTCAATAATTGGGTTGTTGTTTCTATCAACTACATTAACTAAGTAATAAAACTTGTTATTTGTATGATTTATATGTATTTTTTGTTAATTTCTAGTATTCCATCTAGCTTCACCAATCCAATTTCATATTTCTTATCCAAAAACTCCTGTGAGAATGAATATTCAAGTTGATTCGTTGGAGAATAGTTTCAATACGAAGTAGACTATTTATAAATATAAAAATTTCTTGCAGCAGCAAAATTATAAAATTTGATGCTATTAT
Source organism: Diploscapter coronatus (assembly GCA_964036155.1). Taxonomy (NCBI): domain Eukaryota; kingdom Metazoa; phylum Nematoda; class Chromadorea; order Rhabditida; family Rhabditidae; genus Diploscapter; species Diploscapter coronatus. The sequence goes on from OZ038422.1 coordinate 10,570,421, forward strand.
GAAAAAGCAAGATTCGTCAGGCAGACTTCAACAAAGGAGCTAAAACGAACATTATGGCGCCAGGACAACCAATAAAATAAGTCATTTTGAGCAACAGGGATGTTGACGGGTCGAAAAATTGCGACCCGACCCGACCCGACCCTAAATTTCGGGTCGGGGTTGGGGGGTCAACATCTCTGTTGAGCAATCGAGAACCTTCGAGTTATTCTTTTTCCTAATATAAAAATGTTTTATCAGTTCCTTCTTCTTCAGTCTTGATTCCCAGTGTCACTTCTGCATTATCGTTTCTATAGAGCTCTCTGCATCGAATCTTCGTGAATGACTCTCCTAATGCCAGTGAGACGAGAAGAGAAGGAGCCTGCTTCGCCAAAGACGATCGATAAATGATGAAAAAGTGAGGGCAGTCTACAGTAGCTGCTAGAAGCAGACGGGTGAGAGACTGGGCGGAAGAGAGATAAGAGAAATATAAAGGAAGAAATAGTGAGGAAAAATGAATTAGAGAAGTGTGAGAAAGAAAAGATAAAGCGAGATGAAAGAGGAAGAAATCGAGAAAGAAAAAAGTGATGGCCAGTAGGGTTACAGGGGATGACGAATCATAAATAAAGCCACGTCGACTCATTCGATAGGTATAAAGGGATGGGAAAAGTCTCAATAAACATAAATTAAGCATCTGTTAGAATTTTCCTTGAATCTACTCTAATATGATACCATTCGTCTTTAATAAGGTATCATTCGTCTCTACCTTGTTACGATTCTTGTGGCATTATCGCAATTATTTGGCTGTGGCGATAGTTGCTATGTTAATAATGAATCCTGAATTATTTCATAATGTGGCAAACGAAGCAAATGAAATGATTGCTCAACAGATTCGTTCTAATAAGGTTATTTCTGACGATGAAGCAAACGAGAAACAAGAAGAACTGGGTTCGATTGGTTTTTCACAATTTGATGAACGTTCACACAGAGAACAATGTTATATTGCCACAGAAGAGGTGGAGAACTTCGTTCGAGACTATTTCATTGTTCTAGAAATAGACGAAAAAACCCTGAGTAAGATACTTGTTTTTGTGAAATACGCCATCAAAAGAGGACTAAGTCATGACAATATTCACAAATTTTCTATCGAAAGTGGCGGACGATACACTGTGTACTACCTTGTTCTGATAAAGGAAGGTAAGTACTTTGAAAGATTGTTCCAAATGACTGACATAATTATTCTATGTCGAATAATATTGTCTTTTATTATAGATGATGATACTACTTACATATCATTGATATATACTGATTTTACATTTTCGCTTTCCCCAAAACTCGAAAAGAAGCGGATAATCACAAAGGAGAAAGGGTGGATGTATACAACAGAGAAGGAGCAGATATCTACAGAAGAGCGACATCGCGATTTAACACTTAATCAAAAGAAATCGTTAGAAGAACTCTTCCTGCATAATGCTCATAAAAATTTCTGTCAATCGCCGAATATTGATTGTAAGCAAGAAAATGCAACTGCAAGCAAAGAAACTCAGGCTTTAACCTGATTTCTATTGGAAATATAAAGCCTTAATTATAAGGACACGCCCAGTCTACCGACGACTTGAACTGCCTAATTAACTAACCCTAGACAGTCCCGCGTTCTTCCCTATCTCGTATACCGCATTACGAATAAAGTGTTTTAACCATCTCATAATAAGAATCTACCGTCTTCTAGCTATCTTAATCTAATCTTACGTAAACCCCGATTCATAGTTTACAAAAGAAATATGTAGAAAATTAAGTTGTTACTTCTATTGGAGGATCCAGTCCAAAAGAATCAAAGTAATAACTTTTATCTTTATTTTTATAATAACAGACCCAATGAGTACTATTACTTTTACTCTCGTCCAAATTTACAATTCCACTCTACATCATTAACCTTCGTTGGAAGTGTATCCTTCATAAATACCCCTCTAAAAATTTTTATATTTAATTCTTTAGCTAATTTTGTAGTGTCGTAATTTGTCAATGATTTTAATATACTTCTCTTAATTCCATCATATTCTTTTTTAATTATTGTAAATTGATTTAGTTTGAGAATTGTGAAGTTTTTTTATCCTAAGAAATTCTTTTTTGAAATTTCTTAAATTAAAGGTTAAAGGATTTCTAAAGGTTTTTTCGCTTCCCCAGTTCTTAAATAAATTTCAATATAACTTGTAGTTGTGTTTTATAATAATAAAACTTTTTATAAAATTTATTCTGTAATTTATCATTAATTTTACTTGGAAGAGTATCCCTCATAAATACCCCTCTAAAATCTTTAATTTTTAAGAGTGAATATCACTAAAGGCCAAATTCGGTGTTTCCAGTGATCCTCAAATCGGGCTGATTTTCATATATCAGTTAAATCGACGGACCCCTGGAAACACCCCTTCCTTATGACTTTGATGTTTCCTGACATCCACTCTTAAGCAACAAGGAATGCTTCTTTTATCTTGAGATAGAAAGGTGGGAGCAGGCATGTCACTCTCAGGCCTGATAACGAATTTTTCAATTCTCATCCAACGATAAGAAACAGATTTGAAAAATGGTAGAGATAATTCATAATGTTATGCTTGTACCAGGCCTGAAAGTGACATATTTGGGCGGGAGAGGGAAGAAAACATTTTCTTGCATCGGGAATAGATTCAATCTGAAAACATAGAAAAATTGTAAATTTTCTACAAATTGGCAAAAAAGCAAGGGGCACAATTCGTGACATCTGACATTTCAGTTAACTAGTTTGTTGTATTAGTTGGATTGTCATAAAGAATAACTCAAAATGAAATGGAAGAGAGGAGATTTCTGCAATGGAATTTTTGATGATTTGACCGTTTGCCTAGAGGTCAAACACGCGATGTGTGGGGCGCTATAAAGTTTGGCCTAAAATTACCCCATCGGTTTATTGTTAATTTAGCTGACAACATTGAAATACGATTGGTATAAAATAGAAGTGAGAAAGGGGAAAGTTGAACTGGAATAGTTAGTTCGTAATAATCTGACAACGATGCATGGTCTACTTCTCCTTCTGACTGCTCCAGTTTTCGTTAGAGCAGGTAAGAAGCTTTAAAGATTATTATATTCATATGACTAGTATGAGGATGTAAGAAATAGTTTCGATCTCGCTTTGTCTTAAAAAATATTGAGAAACTCTTACTTTGATTACAAGTATGAAAATTTATGAAAGTCAAAAAGTCGTTCCCTCAGTCGAAATTTTCATTGTGCAAATTTCGATTTCGATTTTTGAAATCAAGTTCCATTTCGTTCCTGCTAATAATATCCTGAAAATGCGTGCATGGAACTGCTGTGCACTGTTATGTAAATTCAGACGAATTAATACATTTCTTTCAACATTTATAAAGCATTCCAGGAGTGACGGTCACGACATGGGGCAGCGATATCACAAGTTCTGAGTGCAAACAGCACAAGGGGTGCGACCCAGGTGGCTCGCTCTATTGCTCTGCTCCGATGAGAAAGTGCCCCTGTGTCGAGAAGCCGGCATATCAGACCGCATCCAATTCTCAATATCGAGCATACTGCAGATCGTAAGTCAAAATGTGATAGTCCATTATCCAGGAGAAAACTCCTTTCCTCTGTCTATCGGAAGAAAGATGTTGCGATGACTCTTCTCCTTGTCCGCCTGCGTTCTCGTCAGTGCCCATTCTTTTTCACATTTCTTTCACTCGAGACTCGCACCCAGCGTCTCTATCCTACTCCTAAGACAAGACTCTTTTCAGAGTTAATGAAGTGTCACAATTTCTAATTAATGATTCATTCAGCTCTAAAATTGATGGTCACCTTGTGACTCCTGCTGCCCGTAACAAGTGCTTCAACTGCAAGCTCCCAGTTTGTGATGGACCGCACAACCCTCCATGTCATCCTCGGTGCGGAAGAAAGATCTGCATTAATGGAATCATGGTTTGACAAAATATTATGGCTTTATCCAAGTCTCGTTATTTAGACGCAGGAAATGGACTCTTGTCCAAGCAACCATCCAAAGAACGTCGCCAAATGCTGCATGTGGGGTGGAGATTTTTGTTCGTGTGTCACCGGGGAATGGATTGACGTTAATCAGGCAAAATATTTCATCCATAACTACAATATTATAAACTCAGCGAAAACTATGCCTATCCGAGTCAATCCGGGCGAGTCGGCAATTTGCTGTGAATTGCTTATCGGTACGCCAGCCCGCCCGGACCGACTCAGATAAGCACAATTATCGCTGAGGAAAAGATAATCTACGGTTTGGGTTCGTAAATTTTGTTTAGATCTTTCTGGACTTCTAATTCCTATTCGATTTCGTTTCCGATACATAATTTACCAAAATTTGAATTTTGAGCAATCGCGATTTGCAGAAAACGATGAATGCCCTCGGCTGCAGAGGGAACTGCAAGAATGCTCGCGTCAGATATGATGGTGTGTGCTGATCGCATCGGATTTTTGAAATTTTGGTGTTGATCTTTCAATCTTTTTTGCTAATCAGAAAACTTGCCCATTTGCCTGACCCAGCTATTTTGTTTATCATTATTTTCTCTATTCTATTGTTCTCTTGTCATCCCTCAATAAAGAGATGACCTCCCCCTCTACCGTGCTTCCAAATCTTGGTTCTTTCGATCGGACAGGGCAGAACACGGCTGCTCTATTATTTTTGTTCCGTTTTTTTTTTTTAAATGAAATAAATCTTCAAACTCGACTAAGGCTCAAATCAATTCGCATGAACGAAAATAGTGCATTCGTTAGCACCCGAGAAAGCAACCGGGCAGAATAATTTTGCCGTGGTGTCACATTTATTATCTATTTTCAATTCTTTTCTCTGCGATAAGCATTTTCAATGTAATAATGCAAGTTTCGATATCAATATAAGCTTTTTCCGTAAACAATTTCATAACATCTCACTATCAGTGTGATCAATTATCAATTCTGGAATGGTCAAACGACTTCAACTTTAGTCACTACCCTTTGGTATTCGAAGATTATAAAGCTTCAGTTGAAAATGAGATTTTCAAGTAATAGGTTGTTAAGAAAGTCCTGTACCAAAAATAAATTTTCATTTATTCATAACTTTATTTAAAACCGTCAAGAATCAACAATATATTCACGATTGAGATCAATAGCCTTCTCCCATCTAGCGGGCAGATCGTTGATGCCCTGCGCCCAGAATTCAGGAGACTGCAATGCAAAGAAGTTGTCGACTGCTGTTTTGAGGTCGTCGTACTCATCGAATTTTTCCCTCGTAGGTGGAGCTTTTCTCGAATTGCGTCGACCAATTTTTGAAGCTGATCGCCGTAGACGGTAGCTGTGACAGTTTTGCCTGCAGGAGGCAGCTCTTAGTAGATGATTGTTCGAAGTTGAGGTTCACTGATCATGGTCAGTAAGTTATCAAAACTCTGGGAGTGGGCCCTTATATACCCATGTAGTGATAGCTTCGAGAACATTCTATAAGGTTCTCACACTTACTAGGGTATTCGACTCGTTTCTAAAAAATTCTAGTTTTTGTTTGTTGTTTTTTTTTTTTTTAACTTTTGGTACAGGACTTTCTTAACAGCTTATTATTTTCTGCCGACCATAGCTGTAATTGAACTATTCGGAAAACATCTTTAATAATTTAGAAAAAAAAATGTATATTTTTACACGTTCTATTTGCAATTATCCATTATTTTTGCACGGAACTGTATCTGTTTAATGAACTGTTCAAAGATGTATTCTCTTATCAATAATAATACGCAGAATATTTTAATCAATTTGTCATAAACAGTTTAAAATTTCGCCATATGAGAAATATTATAGATAACTCCTCAATCGTATATAAAATTGCCATTAGAAAACTCTTTATCATTATTTATTTTCGAATCGTTGCAGAATTTAATATTCTCAATTAATTAATCAGATACATTACTATCAGAACCTTTACATTTCAATTTTTTAGGCTTTCGAATCGATTTCATTGCTGTTACCAGTAAGAAATAACTCATCAAGTAGCCAATATATAAAAAAGAAATTGTAATACGGAACGATGAGATTTGCACCTTTATTTAGTAGAACCAAAATGCTATGCAAAGAAAATGGATTTAAAATTAATAGCTATGGTGACCCTGCAGTAATAGGCAAATTATATGGTGGCTATCATGAAAAGTTCGTACCAGGCGAAATATTTGACAAGTATTACTACTGCATCTAGTTAAGAGATATTTTATTTAAATATTTTAGACCGTTACCAGCAAATTCTATAGACACAATTCCTAATGTTCACCATAGTTCAGAACTTATATATATTAACACTTCAAAGGAACATGAAAATCACAATAAGACCTATAACAAGTCCGAATTGAAGTTGTTCACATCCACACTCGTAAATTCATCATCTCAACTAACTGAGCATAACCTTAAAGACAACGCTGTTACCTTTCGTTATACCTTGAACGTGATAACGATGACTGAAAAGCTACGGTTGAACGATAAAAGACTGCACAAAATTCTGACCAATCCGAAAAGGATAACGAATATAGCAACTCATACGATCGTCGAGATCGACTACGGACATTCTGCTAACATCGAATTTAACTATAAATCTCAGTCATATGAATCGATCAAGAAAATTAAAAATGAAATCGATTCAAAACTTAAAACTACATTTATTAAGGGCACAAATACTAATCAGCTTATATCACTGAGTAATGAGGACTCAGATTCAAAGCGCACACAAACGATTTTGGTAGCTGAACCGACATCAATCAAAATCAATGCTGACGGCTGGCCAACACCATTTATGCCACTTCGAACATTAGATGATGTTGCCAAATTTATATCAGAATTCTCTACAAATGCAAAAGGTGCGAATAATGGAAAAGGACGACCGATCGCATACAATTTACTTACTATTCAAGAAGCATGGAGACACATGCGTCGATTTTCAATATTAAATATGTTAAATAGATATAGACTACATCGAGAAGAGGTGCTTGAAGTTAGCGATGAAACGATGAACAATCTGCGAAATATGAAGACCGAACCAGATATGCTGCTGAAAAAATGCAAGAATTTAACAAATCTTCTCGATAAATTACGCGAATACTATCTATATGTCGTGAACAATTTTTATATCTCTGAAAATACTTTATCATCTTGGATAAATCCTCTTACATTTGATAAAACATTTATCTCAGAAGATGAATCATCCCAGAGAGAATGTCTTTCAAATCGGGTATAAGCTTTTTCTCTAAACATTTAAACCGCTCTTATGTACTCGAGCGCATGAAGGATAAAATAGTAGATGGTATGCCAGAAACAACGCCGCTTTACAATGCGCTCGAGCGTGAAATTATTGAGAAGTTGAAGGAATATGATCATGATATTAACGAACATTACCTACCATCGATACGTAAGGGCATAAAAGAAGACGACCAGCGTTTGGTAGATCTGCTTGAAACGCACAGATTAGATATTCCAAAGATGACTTATCAATTTATGTCTCAACTGAATATACATGATAATTCATACAGCGAAAGTGTTTCATCTGACAAGATTAAAGAAACATTTAAAGAGTACTCTATTAAGATCGAAAAAGCGCTGAATGATTCTCAAGAATACATCGATAAACAGACTACTATAGCAATAGTGGTTGGTATTTTTACTTTGAACCCAATAATTGTGGGCCTGGGAATATATCATAAAGTAAAGAGAAGCAAAGCAAGAGACATCAAAAAAGAGATAGACATTCTGGTGAAAGAAATTAATAGAATATTATGAGTAAAAAATAAATCTCATTGTAATATTTAGTAATATAATCAATAAATAAATTTGCCAACATTTTTCGTGTAACATTTAATAAAAACATTTTTGCAATTTTTCACTTATAGCAAGAAACCCCTAGGGAAATTTTAATTTCACTGAGACAATGCACCAATTTACGCTGTGTGTGACAGACCGTGGGGCGCTTCGTGTCCGCGAAGCAAGAAAGTTCGAGTTTTCAAATAAAATGTATTTTTTCTGTGAAAGAAAAATTTTTTTTAAAATTTGTTTATTCATCAGAGACTCGAGATACTGTAATCCTCAACCAGATTTGATTTGGATTTATTATGGACTCTCCCGAGATTGCTTCGGATCCTCTTCATTCACACCCTTCGCCTTGCGCGTCCCCAACTCGCCCACGCGTTTGTTCTCCTAAATGTTCCCCGAAATTTAATTATTTTGTTGTTGCTATTTTATAGTTTCTTTTCAAGTAGTAAAAATTGATTTTTTTTCAGGTACATATTTGAAAGGTTTAATTTTCCAAGAACCTATCGACTGTTTCAAAGAATATGAAACTTTTTTCTAGGTGAAAATCAGAAAATTTCAATTTTCTATCTCGCCAACCTTCTCGATCTTCCTCCTGCCCTCGTGCTTCATGTCGAATTGGCATCGATGCTCCTCGGGGTTTCTGTGCTTGGGACAGTAGGCGTGTCCGCAGCGACACGCCATTGCCTGATCGACCGGACGCAGTTTGCGGTGACACTCCTGGAAAAAAAAATCCCTTTTTTGTTTGATTTGGCAAAATTGAGCATAGCTTTCGATTTTCAAGAAATTAACTTCCGTAAATTTTGAATATGATGATAATTTCACGGTAGAACTCGAATAAAAATGTACTTGGATAATATGTATTTTTTAATTTCAAAATCATTTCTTTGAGTTATGCAAGAAAAAGCTTTCAGTCGATTCTGATGAAAATGGGCGTGCTTTTGATAGTTAAGCATATCTGCACACTCACAGGGCATTTGTTCTTGGACTCAGTGCGATTGCGCTCCTTAAGCTGCGCGAGTTCGGCCGCATTTTGAGGTGGAAGGCACCAATTCGAGTGGATCCGATGGTACTCCTCTTTCGTCTCCGGTGGCAGGAAGAACGCCTCAAAATAACGATGAAATAATGTTCTCATCGTTAGAGGTCAAAAATTTTATTCAAATCATCCACCTACGAAAGATTTGATCTTTTTCAAATATTAAGAATTCTGTCCGAAATGTTTCCTTTTCTAACCGAACCTTCAACTCCTTGTCAGTGACGACTTCAGTGGGGTCAACGATGACCATATCGATCGAAGAGGTCGCGCTCACGGAAGTGTTACTCTCGGACGACGACGTCACGCGCGCCATTTGAGGGCTGGAAAATCTCGATGACTCTTTTAATTGTTGTTTCAAAATGGGTGGCCTTTTCAAAACGAAGGATTTGTTTAGTACTATTTGAAGAAGAAAAATGCTTATTTGGTGAAAATTTTGTTGGAAAATAAAGAACAAGACGTACTTCCCCTCGCTGCCGACCCCATCGACGTTCTTCTTTTTCTTCCTGAGGAGTTCCTGAAATCAAAAAGAATATTTTATTCTCCTACAAATTTCGAATTTTGCTTTCTTTTGGAAAAAAATTGACCGCACCTTCATTTTGGATCTGGTCTTGTCCATCTCTTTCTGCTTCTCGGCCGTCCACTTGTCGTCTCCCAAGGTCGATGGGACGCGCTTCTTCTTTTTGCGACGATTCCTGGAAAATTATTTGGCCATTTTGTTTAATCCCCGATTTTTTCAATTTTCCTTTTCAAATTGCATGATTCTTTAGCTCTACAGAGCTGGACATTAATTCGAACTTCGGAAAATTTTCAAGCCTCACTAAAGTGGTGGTTCGTTTGAACGTACTGAAGACTGTCCATGCCGCGAATGATCTTCTTGAGTTCGTCTTCGGATTCTGGAAGGACGATCGGCTGGAAGAAGATCGTCTCCATTATGTCCGAAGGGACGTTGTTCGTGCGCATCACTCCAGTGGACATCTGGACGCTGAGCGAGATGACTGCCTCGTCCTTGACGCCGTACTCCGTGATCGACTTCTCGTCGTCCCTGGAAAATTTCAATTTCTTTTAATTAAAATAAATGTTTGGTCTATGAATATTATTCACAAAATTGAATTAACAAAGAGCATAATACAGTGTGCTAATCACAGACCCTGCTCAAAATTGTAGAAAAGTCAATTCGAGTACGCTGATGACGAATGCCATGTTGAAAAGTGCCCACAATGCACTCTGAGCCCAGATTTTTCTATCAAAATTAGCTTCCTTCTTTGCTTTGTAAAAGTTCAATGCAAAATTAGCTTACACCCCAAAACTGTCGTTATCATTACCATTATTCGCTGTAGCAGCAAAGAGTAAGAAGGAAAACTTCGACGCCAAATCCTAGAATCAGGGTGCATGGTGAGCACTTTTCAACATGATATTCGTCATCAGCGTATCCGAATTAATTTACCCACCAATTTTGATCGGGATCTGTGATTAGCACACCGCTTATGTTCCTTGTAGAAGTCGAATTGAAATCTCTTCCGAAGACTTCGTTATTCATTTTTCCGCAAATGTCATCCTTTTTTGCATTTTTCTTTCTCCAAAAAGTTGGTGACACACATTGACAACTATAGACGGTATAAAAGGATGACAAATCCAAAGAGTCAAGATTTGTAAAGCTAATCCACTTGAGTTCCTGTCCGTTGCAGAGAAGCAGCTGGGAGTGGGGCGGCACGCCGGTCATCTTCTCCACTTCGATCTTCAGCTGGAACACCGTCGACGACATCAGCACGTATGTCACCTGGAAGATTCATTATTTTCTTGGAAGAAAATCCCTATATTTGAAATTATATACCATTTTCGAAATTTTGCACGCTTCTTATAACATTTGCATTGTTTTCTCTGGAAGATGAACTTCATGATTTTTTCGTGAAGTTATCAAGTACATTCTTTTCAAAAGAAAAGTCGAGCTCTTTTTTTCAGGGATAACCTTATCGCTCTGCCCCGAGACGGTGGGTCGGACGGTGACTTTGAAGCAGTTCTGCGGCGTCTGGAGTACGTGTGGGGAGACGGGAGTCGGTGCGTTCGGCGATGGTGAGCCTTGTCCCTGTCCTTGCCCTGCTCGCTGTTGCGCGGGCGATGACTCATTCTTGCCGGCTTCTGAAGATCCACTTCTCTTTGAGGGCTGCATTTTGGTAATGAGGATTTTTTGAAAATTGGGAAAAGATAACGAAAATTTGTTTAAATTCTAATTTCGCGTGGAAGATAGAAATTGACGAAAAAGTCGATTGAAAAATAAAAAAAAATGATCGAAACTTTTTTTTTGAAAACCTTTATTTTTACAGAGCATTTTATTCAGTTTAGAAACAAGTTCGTGTTCAGAAAGAGCACTTCATATAAAACGACAACTTATTCAGATAAAATTAGGAACCCGTTCGACGTTTAAAAATTAGAATAATTGAACTTCAAATATCCCAGCCGGTTTGATGGTTCTGTTTAAAAATAGGCTAAGATTTTCGAAGTTCAACTACAGTAATTTATTAAAATTTAAATACAACATTTTTGATAAGCATAAATAAAATCAATTACAAAGACGACTTTAGAGTCATGATAATAAGGTGAATACGATATGACGAGAATTAGGGGATGAGCTAGTAGAAGTTAACTAACCCGTCTTAAAAATAATCGAATCAAATTACGAGATCATAAAATTATAAACATTATTCCATATTCTTAAAATTAAGATCAAACAAAGTAAAATTATTACCGAAATTAGAGGGTAGAAGCCACTTTATAAACAAAAATGATTAGATGGTGATAAGAATAATACAAAGAAAAAGTAACAAAATTAAAATAGGAAAATACATTATATCAGAAATGATATATTAGGGTAAAAATAACTTTTAAGGAAGTAAATAAACAATTTTGAGGATAAAATGGGGAATTTTAAAGACCCCAAATCTGGCAGGTAGGTGAATTAACCTATTTCCAGCAGGAGGGACTAGAGCGGTTGATCAGATTGACCGTCCGCGAACTGGATGCCGTTCGCGCCGCGTCGCTTGCGGCCGTCGATCACCTGAACATTTTTGTGGGTGGTTCATCGATTCTGATGGTTATCTTTCGTGAACATTAATTTTGAAAGATACTTACTTCCTGTTTTTTGGTTTTCGATAGCCACTTTTTATTCCTAGTCGCATTTTGTAAAAGTGAAGAATTTGAAGTTCGTTAACTCGAGTTTTCTCGAAATGATAAGCTTAAAATCCCAAGCAAAAAATTATCATTAACAAGTAAAAGCGTCAAAATTTAAATACAAGTCTTTCCCTCAAGGTTTCCACGAATTTTATTTGAATTTTGCTTACCGTGTACATCTTGCATTCCTCCCTGAAGCAGCTCTGCTTCTGGTGCTTGGTGAGGTAGGAGCGCAGCGCGAAACGCTTGCCGCACTTCAAGCAGTCGAACGGCTTGACCTCTGAAAAATCCGCATTTTTTAAAATCAGATTTCAATTTATCTAAATCATGGAAACATATTCATTTTTTCCAATGTAAGATTTTTCCATATTGTCCAATATCACACTGTTCAAATTCCTATCTTCAAGTTTCGTTGTCATTTTGACCAAGTTTTGAAACATATGTTCTTCACTTTATATTACGCAACTTTTGATTCAAATTGAATAATAAAATTAGAAAACTTTCCTACTCATTTTATCGATTTTCGAAACCTATCCAAATAAAACTAAAAATCCAAGTCTCCCTCAAGCTTACCAGAATGTGTGGCCATGTGGGCGCGGAGATTGGACTTGTCCGAGAAGGCCTTGCCGCACGCTTCGCACTCGAACGGCTTCTCGCCAGCTACAAAAAGGATACATGGATTTTTCAAAAATTAGGCCTAGCTTCCCCTTTTCAGGTTCGATTTCAATGAATTTTACTACCAACTCGTATACACGACCAGAATATCAAAATTCTCATTTTTTTTCGTAAAACATTCTTTTAAACATAATGACATCTTTCAAATACATATCTCTACTGTAAATTCTAAATTGACTTCGAAGATTCAAAGTTTCAAGTAATGAATTGTACAACCCTTTTCCTACATGATACTACTACTCAGAGCTGAGACGAAATTTCGATTTCGAATTTTAACATTTCAATTTCATCTCAGCTCTGCTACTACTGATGCCAATTTTTCAGATGGAGTTCATTTTTCTTTCAATTTCAACATCATTCTACCACCCATCTTTTATTAGGTTTGAAAAAACTCACTGTGCGATCTGATATGGTTCTTGAGGAGCCACAGGCGTTTGAAGTGCTGTCCGCAAATGTCACACACAGCGGGACCGATGCCCGGCCTGCCAGGCTTCGCACGAGGCTTCTGCGGGGTCTGAGACCGAGACTGGCTCGAGCCGGCAACAGGACTGGCCGCTGCCGAGGGACGAGATGCCGGGCGCGAGTGAGTAGGGACGCTAAAATACATACAGGCTGTGTGTTCCACGATAATTTTACAACTTATTTTTGACCCTAAATTTATTCTAAAAACGACCGATGTGGGGTCTTGTTTAGATCGGTGAGAAATGCATGAAAATGTTTGGTTTTACCCACTTTCCATTTATGGGCAGATCTGGGCATGTCTTTTCTGGAGAAATTTGGCGAAGAATATGCAGAATTTTATCCTGATTCCGAATATGAAAAACACTTTTAGTTTGCATCAACACAAAGTATGATTTGTGCCCGGAAAAAATCGCAGGCTCAATGTTAAGGAGAAACTTAGAAATTTTACCTCCTCACCGGTTATGCCCAGAGCATACTGTAGGAGGAAAGGGGATAAAACGAAACATTTTCATGAATATCCCATTGATCTAAATAGGGCCTTTCTTTATTATAAGAAGTAGCTTTTAAATCATCACGAAAAAATTGTTAGATGATTTATGGTTTTCTTGAAACTTATCAAGTATATTTAAAATTTTTAACAACTCACCTGTAAGGAGCGTAGTACATCTGATTGTTGGCAGGATGGTACTTGACCTCCGGCTTCTGCTCCCAGTCCTCCCAGTGATCATAGCCGGATTGGTAGTGCGCCTGACTCATCATCATCTGGCTATTGTGGCCGTAGTACTGGTTCAAGTTGGTCAGACTGAACAGATGTTTGCCAAAATTCGAGATTTACCAATTTTCATATCACAAATTCACTAAAATCTTCACTCCTCTTTCAAAATTTCACCGAAATCAGTTCTTTCAGCAAAATTTCAGAAAAAGTCGTACTATCTTTATAGAAACTGATAAAATTTTGCTAAATGCATTTTCTTCCAGTTCTCAAACTCAAAATCCCCTACCCAATATCATTTGGGTTGCTGTAGTTGCACTTGTAGGGCTGATTGACCATATGATATTGTCCGTCCATTTTGGCCTTGTTCCAGACTTGCGGCTCCGTCTCGCAACATTCGGCCTCTTGCTTCGGCTCAAATCCGCCCAGGCACGACGGGCCTATGTATTCCACCTGAAAAACGAACCGAATGATCAATTTTTGGTAATCTGATTTTTAGTTAGTCCTTATTGAAAACGCACGAAAATTTAGAATAGTCGAGAATTTCGAGAATAGTTGAAACGTATTCAAAGCACCCAAGCCTAAAAATAGTCAATTTTTAGTTTAAAGCTAACTAATCACGGAATACCAACTTCAATTCTTTCTCATTATCACACTCACATGAAACTTATTTCATCCTTCTTCAATCACATAACCAATTTGAAGATCTTTTCCTTCATTTTTCATTGAAGTATCTCATTTTACACCTGTTCTCTCAGAAGTTCTGATCTAGAATAGATTTTCATCATTTGATCAACCTCAAAATCATAAATACCGCAATCTTTGCAGAAAATATCCCAAACTGACCTTGTAATTGGGGCTTTCCAGGAGCTCCTTGGGGAGGTCGCTCAGGTAGTAGATGGGCAATTCGGGAAGCCCATTCAGAGCCGGGTGGGGGTCCCACACCGAGCTACTTGCCTGATAGGACTGCATTGGGTGGTGGCCCATCTGCGACTGCTCCATCTGGCAACCATTGGGAGTACCACCGAAATGGCCCTGCTGCTGCTGGGGATGAATGGGCTGTGACGTGCTGCTCATCGAATGGTACACCGGCGGCGCGTCGTAGGCCATCGGCTGGGGCATGGTGATCTGAAAATGGAATCAAAATCAAAATTCACAAATGTTACCATTTTATCGATTTTTAAAAAATCTGAGAAAAATTCTTCAGTGAATTTCTACAGAAATTCTTAGATCATTTTCTTATAGAAAATCAATTTTTTGACCAAGTCTCAAACTTCCCCAAACCAACCTCCTTCCGTCCTCCTTGAGTACTCGGCGTCTCTGTCGCAATCGCCTGTTGCTTTTCCTCAGTCACTTCCTCCTCATACAGAGGGACGTCCAGGCGGAGCGAGCTACCGTAATCCACTTCTTCAGAGAACAGCTCTGTCTTCACTTTGTCGTCCAGCACCTGAAACATAGCAATATGTATCTTGTTCTAGAAGCGAGAATCTATCATTTCCTTCTTTAAGCCTTCCGATTTCAAGTTTTCTTGAAACTTATTTGAAACCTTTAAAGTGTTTCTTCAAATCTTTTCACAGCAAACTTCGTAATTCTAGAAAATTCTCGCAGTTCCAGAATTTCGAAAACTTCTCCCTCACCTCGTTGCAACTAAAGGGTGATGACGGAAGGGTGTGGTATCCGTTGCTGGCCGAGTCGGTTGGGGAGGACACATTCTTCCAAGGAGTGGTCGAGAAGAACTCGCCCAAAATCTCAATGTCGGCCTCGGAGTCGGAGTGGAACACCATTGCCTGATTTGGGCTGGAGGGCATATCGGCATCCATGGAATGAAGAGCCGGAGGTGGGCTGGGCTGCTGAAAAAAAAATTAATATAAGTTTGAAGAAGTTCATTTTGGAGAATCTTCCAAAATTCGATAAATCTAATTTTTTTTACGAAAATGACTATTGTCCCACAGATCGGTGTCGCTTAGCCACTCTGCGTCTATAACATGCAAGACGCACGCATTTGGACTAGGGAAAATAGGAGAGCAAAGTGACTAGGCAACACTGACCTGTGAACAATCGAGTATTTAGAAAGATTTATAGAATTTTTATAAATTTCAAAATATCTCGAAAAACTAAAAATTCGTCCTACAATACTTGTTTCTGGTGTAGAAAGGGAATTATTAGAAAGTTTTGAGATAAATTTCAGAAATCTTTAAAGTTTTAAAACATTTTCATTGTTAATGTTGGGTTTCAGCCCATTTGAAATGAAAAATTTGACCCAATTTCCCATTTGGTAAATCTGATTAGAATGAGCTACCATAGAATATCTCTGCTGATTGTGAATGCCATGATTTCCGTAGGCCGGAAAAGTCTCCGTGATATTTTTCAACATTATAGCCTGAGCTAGGATGTTCATTTTAGGAAATCACCAAATCGGACTAGCAAATCTGAGAAATAATGACGGGAATCGATTCAACTTTACAGCTCGTGTAAGTGGTAGTGGATATGCAACTAGATTTTTAGTGGTTTTTTTTTAATGAGAAATCGGTTTTTGACAGTGAGAAGAGTTAGATTTTACAAGCAACACAAATCGTTAATCCAACCACTGATGGTCTTTTTGATTCTCTAAAATCTTGTTATCTCCTTCTTTCTTCCTCTCAAGAAAATCAATTTTCAAGAATGGATGCTTTGCAAAGCCGTATGTTTCAAAAGGTGTGAAAAATGTTTCAACTCGAAAGTGATAGAGCCATGCTTATAGGGGGGAGAAAAGTGCCAAACCAAACTGCACCAGGCAACATAGGGTTCAAGCTAAAGTTAAAGCCCACAAACTAAACTTCAAGTCAATTCGGCTCAAAATAAAACAACTTTATTGTCTTCCATATATATTTTCCAAGTATACATTAGATTTCACTAAACCTTGAGTATGTTTTGAAGAATATTTTTCACATCGAATTTACAGCCATTTGCATCGTTGATTTACACGTATTTAGAGTGGCGGGGTTTTGAATTTGAATGAATAGATTTTAGGAATATTTTGAGATCTCCAAATAGTTGGGGTCAACTCTTGTTGGACCATCACTAAAAATGTGTCATCTTACTTTCATTTTTGGTAACAAGTTTCATCCTAATCAAGGAAGGAGAAACTACTTCAAAATCTCAGAAGCCTATTCTTCTAGTGTTGAAGAATAGGGAACTTGAGAAATTCTGAAGCTGTCGACTTCAATTTCCGTTTACCCTATTAGCAGCAGTCATTCCAAGATGGCTGGTGGGCTGTTGGGGGATAGGCACCTGAATCTGCTGGGGGTGAGGAGCGTGACCATGAGGAAGAGGTGGGGCCTGCTGCTGCTGCAAGTGATGAGCATGGGCGCTTTGTCTCTGAAGTCATCACATTTTGTTAATTTGAATCATATGATCTTTTATTTCTAGCAATTTTATGCATGAAATCTCTAATAGATAGAAAACCCCCTCCCCTTATGAGTCTAAGACTAAAAACCAGTACTTCTATTAGGGGGATTACGGTATTCATTTTAAGAGTCGCCGAGTTTTTATTCAATACCTGTCGCTGCTCGATCTGCTTGAGGATCTCCTTCTCACGCACCAGCTCTCGCTCGCGCGTCTGCAGCGTCGTCAGCACGTCCTTCAGCGCTTGTTCTTCCTGAGAAATTTTTTCAGAATTTCGATTAGCGAGATATTATCAGAAAAGACGAATTTTCAGCTTTTCAAGAATGGTACTTCCTTCTGTATTCCAGTTACTTTTAAAGTCATACCCAGAATATTTTAGTTTTTTTTCACGTTTCAAATGAACTGACTTTAGAAGATTTATCAAATAACGTCTTTTTCTCCAATTTCAGCATCTTTCAAAAGGCTCAATTTCCTGAATTTTGTCCCCCAACTCACAAGTCTCAGATTAGTGAGCTGTATGTCGTACTGGACGGCCTTGGCCGGAGGTCTTTCTGGCTGTCTCGGCTGGGGAGCGCGGCCGGAGATGGCCTCGCCCGCGGCAGCAACTGCCAAAGGAGCGTCGAACTCGTCGATGATCGCGTCGTACGGCCAGGGTTCTGGAACAGATTTTGTCTTGAAAATTATTGACTTTTTTTTTAGAATTCTAGAAGTTGTTTTTTTTATTTTCAGAAATTTGATAGATTTTATGAAATGCTTCAGCATTCTCATTTTTCCAACCTGGCATCATCTGGTCGATGATCGGCGCATCCATGTCGAGCACGTCGTTGAGCGACTGAAATTTCAATTTTCTAGAAGTTTGCAGAATTTATATCAAATTCCAGAACTCCAAGTCAAGTTTCCTAAACGTTTCGAAGTTGGAGTAACTTCTCTCCGACTTCCTCTTCGCACCTGAATGTCAGTAGGATGGGGCGCCTGTCCGGGTTGGGGCATGCCCTGTCGGCTCCTGGTCTGCATTGTCTGCATTACAGCCACCGAGCTCATTCCTTCCTCCTCTCTGCTTGTACCGGGCACGTAACGACGTGGCGTCCTCTTGGCCACCATCTGATTGGGACTCATCAACTTGGAGGGCGTGGAGCCAGCCATTCCTCTCTTAAATTTAAAACTTCTTTTATTGAAAATCTCAGAACTGCTAGCTTTTCATAAATGGAAAAGATGGCTCTTGGGGCGTTCTAGAAAGATCGATTTCTTCTAGAATTTTGAAGATGTTTTTAAAAAAAAATTTGGACTTGTTTCAGAATTTTCAAGGGTGTTCTAGAAAGCCGTGATTTTGTTCCAAAAGCTCGAGAATTTTCCAGAACCTTCTTGGCAGCCATCCTCTTGCCGGGCGTTTTGTCCATGTCTGCGTTGGATCGTTTCGCCATTGCACTGATCGGGTTTGCTCACAAACCACCTGCTGGGAGCAAACTTGAGATCTGCAAAGACAAAATTAGTTTTCGGAAAAATTTTAGACGTTTTTCGGAAGAGAATAAAAATTCGGGTATATTACAGAAGTGGAAAATTTTAGGAGATGGCAAAAAGTAGAAAAAATCTTGTGAAAATTAGCAAATTGCTCAGTGATTTTGAGGGGATATGCTAATTTGATCAATTACGAAAAAGTTGAGAAAGAAAAGCTCAACGAATTCAAGAAGCTTCCGAAAATTTTTGGGAAATTACGAGAAATGAATTTTGGCGCCAAATAAATGCACGATGAGGATTGCGTAAACGCAGTACATAGTTGAATCCGAGGAAAAATGTTTGCTTTTCATCTGGCTTGCTGTGCTATACACCATCGGTACACCGATACCGTCTGTATTAGACGCCGGATTTTAGGGGGAGGAAGTGTAGGCGAAGGGGGAGAAATAAGAAAAAGAGCCGGCGTCTTTTACAGGCCGTGTCGGCTATCTGGATTTGTCGCGATGACGCAACGTTTTTGGGAATGTCGCGACATGTTGTAAAGTATATTTGATTCGGAACTATTCCAGCGTAAACGTTCCACTAAAACACGTCGCGACAGATCCAGAAACAAGTCGCGTCATCGCGACATCTAAATTGCCGACAGGGTCGGTGTTCCGGCGGTCTATAATACGGGAGGCCAACTCTTCGAGTAGAAATATTTAAAAAGTTCGAAACTTTTTGGGTTTTCTTGAATTACAAGTAGTGACACAACTTTATTCGATAAAAACATGTAATTACTTTCTGCGAAAATGAATAAAATTCATATTTTTGCCAGAAGTTATCATTAAATGATAAAAGATCAAAGTTCTATACAAATAAGATTCGATTTCAAGGATAAAAAAGGTTTTGATTGATAAAAAGCTAAATCTCTAGGGAAATAAAATTCTACCAATCAAAAGCCTTAAAAATAAACATGTCCGAAAGATCAAATAAATCCATTTTCAAAGATACAAATTTCGGAAAATTTATGATATCTCGACACCTTAAAACTGAAAAACCGCATACCAAAGTCAAAACAAAGAAATTACTTTTCAATGCTCTCAATGTCGTTCTTATCTCGATATCATGAATTTCCGATAATTTCAAATCCTCAAAAATTAGCGCCGGCTGCTTCTGTCTCTTGATCTGCTGGACTTGGGGGATCTGGATCTGCTTCTGGATCTCGACCTCGACCTGGATCTGGAGCTCGAACTTCTGGCTCTCTTCCTCTTTTCCCTATCTCTTTCGCGCTCTTTCTCCTTTTTCCGGTCCTTTTCCTTCTTGTCTTTCTTCTTCTTTTTCTTCTCTTTCGTCTCGACCTCACCTCCGCCCAAGGTGGATGCCATCAGTTTCCTGAAAATTTTAGAAATTAGACTTTTTTAAATATCTATTTTGAGGATATTTTTTCAACATTTTCTACAGGAAAAGGTAATCAAAATTTCTTTTTAATCTCAAAATTCCTACTTCATCAATTTCTTCTTCTTTTTATCGGACATAGAGGCGAAGAACTCAGCGATCTGCTCGCTTTCGGTCTTCAGCTTGCTTCCAGACGCATTCGCAACCATAGTTCGGACCTGCTCTTCAGTACGGATCGCTGAAATTTCATTTTTTTAAATTAGATTTATCTTTTCAATTTCTTTAAAATTAAAAAAAAAATTATCTTTCTAAAACCACAAATTAGGATTTCCTAGTATCGGCGTAATACTACGGCATCGATTTGAGCACGTTTATAAAACGATAAAAAATTAAATACAGTAGTCCTTGAAATAAGATGTAAGCATGTAAACCCTACAATGAAAAGCGTTGGCCTTGAGTTTGAGTCCGTGCTCTTCGCGCATTTCGCTCTCGAGCGTCGACGCATCCACCCATTCGTCCGGATTATTGTCTCTTCTGGAAATTAGCATAAGTACCAAAAATTTGTATTTCTTTTAAAAAGTAACATTCCCCCCAAAATCTTGGATTTATCATGCATTCGTTTTTCAGTAAAATAACTTACCTATCCACCGGTTTCCCCGACTTTTCGGCCTCGCCGTTCTTCTCCGCGAGACGCTGTTTTCGCAACTCCTTGATCAGGTCGGAAGGGTTGTTGGCGTCTGAAAAGAAACAAAATTTGAATTTGAAAAATATTTTTTTCAAAAAGATACTATTTTAGGATTTTGTTCATAAATAATCAATGTTTAAGAAAATTCGTAAAAATAAAACGAAAAATAAGAAAAAATCCTTACATCCAGGGTCATCATAATTTCCCGACTTTCCATACAAAGGGCATTCCGAATCCGTGTTCACGTGACCCCACTTGTGGCACTTGCAGCAGCGCACGTTGCGAACCTAAATTTAGAAATATATTATTTTTTAAAGTTTCAATCGAGCTATCCAGAATCAAAGGTTCATTTTAAAATATAAATAAGAAGATTCTGTGAAACTTATTAGTTGAATTCGTAAATTCGTTGAACTTCCTTATCTACCAATCTTGTCAGTATGATACAAACTTTTACGAATTTCATTAAAATAGCCCTTTTCAAGTTGACAATTTTTGGAATACGCTAAGTCGAGAGCTGAAAACACCAGAATCTATCGTTCGTAATGCGTTTTCAACGTTTCATGAAACGTATAATAATTTTTTGAAATTTTTTCAGAAGAATACGAACCTGAATCCCGAAAGGCTGATCCATGATTTCCGTGTTCTGCTTGGCCCAGTCCTCTCGAGGTGCCTGATACTTTCGCTGCCATTCGAATTTGGGCTCTTCCTGAAAATTGAATATTTTTATACTTCAAGGAAATAATTCATAAGAAAAGTTATAGATCTGGCAATGGTTGATCTATATGACAGGTAAATAGAAGTTTCATTTTCAGAGATTTTCAAAGATAAACTGTCTAGGTTTCAGGAACTCACGAAAAAGATTCATTTGGCAATATCTAACCGATATCGCTCCTTTGCTATTGAAGAATCGGATATTTTCTCCAGTTTTTCAGAGACTCTTTCGCAGATAAATAATAGAAAAACTACATTCTTTAGCAAGGCTAATACGAATTCCTATTTGTGAATTATAAATATTTTAAAAATAAATTTCTTTTAGGAAGAAAAATGTTACCTTCGGCTCTTCCCTTTTGCTCATGCCGGCCGGTGCGTTGTACATGAAAGAGAGGCCCATCTTTGCCTTTTCGTCTCCGAGGAGGGCTCTGGAAAATTATATTTTTAGAAAATAGATAAATAAAAATATCACTTGTTATTTAGAATTTCCTGCTCCTTCTCGTAGGCAACCCTCAGTTCTTCTTGCCGCTTTTCCTCCAAAGCCTTCTTCTGCTCAGCTTCCCAGACCTGAACAAGTTGAAATTAAATTTTGTAGGTTTCAAAAGACGGACCAATTCGTCTATATCGAAGACTTTTAATCTCCCGGTAATTCTGAGAACTATTATAAGAAATAGCTATCTATGAAATATGAAATCGAGAATGTTTTCGATGCGTTTAAAGTTAATGCTATCATCTAGCTTCCAAAATAATAAATCTCTGAAAATTTTCAAAAAGTTGAATTTAAATACTTTTCATACGTTTCAGATCGTTTTTATTTTCTTCTTTCTCTAATAGATTTTAGTGAGTGATAGTCATTTCGAGAAAATTAAAATAAAGACCTTACCCTTTTCAAATTTTGCCATGCGGACGGGTGGAAGTCCTTTTTGGACATGAAATTCTGGAATCCCTTGCCCATTTTCGGTTCTTCTCGTGATTGTTCAAGTCACCAAAATGTTCTGAAAATCGAAAATTTTAATTTTAATTTAAAAAATTAGCTTAAAGATATTTCAAGGTTTTTGAACCTCGTAATTTACAACTTTTCTCTAAAAAATGTTAATTTTATAAATTCTAAAAAAAAAATCAACGAAAACAATGAAAAGTAACAACAAAAGTTTAGAAAAAAAAAAAGATAAAATCAACAAATAACAATCGTTCAAGTAGTTGGATCTCTGCCAAAATAAATGGAAAAATGAATTTTAGCAAAATCGAAGCTGGAATGAGGATTGAACTTTCGACTTCTTAGGTAGAATAGACTTTGACGGTGCTATCCACTGAGCCACTCGCAATCCGTCCGTCCTCGCCCCACGCACAACAGAGCACTCGATCCTCGTGGCCGTGCAAATCGAATAGGGAGGTTTTGGAAGATCTCAAAATAAAAAATATATAATTTATTTTTCTAGAATTTTTAGCTGTTTCAAAGATATGAGAAAGTGATTATTTAAAGCCAAAATGATAGATAAAGTATGAAGGGAAAAGATTTCATAAACAGAGGTTTTCGATATTTTTCTCAAACTCATCTTTCGTTGGTTATCTTTAGCATTTCTTCAAATTTACCTACTTTGGAGGAAAAAAATAAAGATAATTCAAACTCACCGAATATCCCACATCTTCAAAGATTTGTCGAATGAAGCAGAAACGAAGCATCGCTCGTCGTTGGGATTCCATCTGACCTGAGACACCCAGCCTTTATGACCGATGAACGACTGCTTCACGAGGTTGCCTTCTGAAAAATGTTCGAATTTTGAGAAAAATGCTCCAGAAATTCTAGAAGTCCATAATTCTTTCTAAGAAATTGATCGACCTTGGTCGAAATGTTTAGAATTCAACATTTCTATGAATTTTTTTCGAATCTTCAAAGAAACGATAAACCATGTCCCAAATTTAAATTCAATAAACTATTTTTCAAAAGCTTCATTGTTTGTTCATGCATTCTAGTTGAATGGTTGTGATTGACTGATAAACTGATAAGGAAATGAAATATTTAAATTCCTCGAATTTCCTACCCTTACTCCTCGGATCATAGAGCCTGGGCACGGCATCCGTGTTGCTCGCCACCACCAGTCCAGTCTTTCGATTCAAGTCGATCGATGTGAACGCGCGCTGACCGCGGATGCGAGAAATTTCACCTGCTGAAATCTTGATTTTTAAAATATAGAACAAAAATGAAATGGAATAAAGAAAATTCCACTTGTTACATTTTCACTTTTGGGCATTTAGAAGCGATTGATGGGTGTGAGAAAATTCAAATAAAAAACGAGAGATTAAAAACTTTTGAAACCCACCCAACTCGAGATCCCACTCGATGATGCTGTTATCCCAGCTGGCGGACAGGATGTGGGCGGGGTTCCAAATGCACCACTGGATTGACACGACCGCGTCAGAATGTCCAGACAAAGTGACCATAGGGACCTGAAATTCATTTTTATAAGCTTTTTCAAAATAAATTTCAAATCATCTTCAAATATGGGAAAAATATCTTTGGAATTATAGCGTAAATTTTCTAAGAAATGCACTTACCTTGGTCATGAAATTCTCCTTCCTCTTTTTTGCTTTCGAGTTGTCGCCTCCACCATTGACGTTGTCTTTTTCGAACACCGTACTTTGGTCAGATTCTACAAATTATTTCTTGAAAAAAACTAAATAAAATAATATTTTTAGAAAAATCCCCACCTTCCAAATTCCATATTTTGATGAACGAGTCGAATGCCCCGGAAGCCATTCGCTTCGCATCGTCACTGATCGCAACGCATTCGACGCTTCGATTGTGGCCGCGGAAAACCGTCTGGAAGTATATTTGAGTAATATGCTTTAAAATAGAAATTAAAAAAGAATCAAAGTGTTCTAGCCAGAAAAAAACGACTATTAACCTTAAAGCATGTTCGAAATTTGACGTCTTCAAAAAATTCCCTATCTAAGTTTCAAAATTCATTCATTTTCTAAAGGTATTTCTGTTATTTTATTCATCGAAAATTTTCCCAAGATTAAAAAAAAAAAATCCCACCTGCGGTTGCAAGACCCCTTTCTCTGCTCTGAATAAAGTCAGGGTTTGGTTGTCGCCGCCTGCGATAATTTCGAAACCCTCCAATTGTTTGGTTTCTGAAAGTGTATAAAATAAAATTAAAAAATTAAAAACTCGTACGCTTCAAAATAGCGCTGCATTTGTAGGTGGTTCCCCGGTCGCGGTCCCCGAGAATTTCCTCTTTTTCGCCTTTTTTGTTCCAGAAAATGATCTCGCCGTTGTAAGTCGTGGAGATGATTCTAAAAAGAAAGTAATTATATATATTTTTTAAGAAAATGTTTAGATTTTCTCACTATAACAGATGCTGAATGAATACGAAAAAGTTCGATATTTCAAATGATTCTTCTATCGATTTTTTCAATATTCTAAAACTGTTCGAAATTTCAGCATACCGATCCTCAATGACGTGCACGGACGAGACCCAGTCTGGAGTGGGCAAATCGTGCAACGGCTTCGGCGCCTCGAGGCCCAGCACGCACTCAATTTTGACCACGGTTTCCTGAAAGTGGAATAATTTTTAAAGTACGTTTCAGGTTTCTCTCAAAAGAAAATTAGAAAAGGTAGCAGCGATAACAAACAAACCCTAAATAAATCTCTTAAAGCTTGCTTCTCTTAACAAAAATATTTGGTACGTTCCAAGAAACCTATATTTAGAAATGGGAAGCAAATCAAGAATATTCGACATTTAAATTTCGATAAAAACTAAAAACACCATAATCAACTCAATTTTCAGAATATTTTAAATTTTAGAGAAAAAAATTCTCATCATTACCGTGTCCAACTCGAACTCGCGAATGAAGTCGTCCAGCGTCGAGCGGACGAATGTCTCTCCGATCAGGAACTCGAATCGTTTCGTTTCCCATTTTCCTGAGCATCGTGATTTTAAAAGTTTTCTAGATATGTTTCGCAGAATGGTCATTATCAAAAGTTTAAAGCCTGACTAATTAAATAAGGTACGAATTAGTGATATTGTTGGGTCTTATGAGTGTTTGATGCAGCCAAGGTTTCAACTGTGTTTCAGAGAATTATGACAAGCTTTCAATTTGATGATGCGAGTGTTTGTAAATCAATTTTGTTTTCGTAAAAGAGGGAAAATGTTACCATTTTCCGCCTGAATGGCCCCGTTGACGAGTGCGTTGAGATTTTCGCAAGTGGCCGTCGTCGGAATGTCGTAGGCATTCGAAGGCACAACAACGCTGAAAATTTGATTTTTTAGAATTAGAAAATATTTCAAAAATCTCTCAAAACAATCACTCTCGAATTTTTCATTCTGCTGAATGTTTTTCCGACAAAAAAAAAACAAAAAGTGTCATTTTTAGTTTCGATAGATCTTTCAAATTAGTTTCGAAGAATTCATACAAGTCAGTTGGGACAGTTGGGAAAAACTAATTAATAAAGTCAGTACAAAGGCAGTTAGATCTCGATAGTCGCCTAATTAACTCAGGTTAATTAGATATATTTAATTGCCCAATTAACTCACTCCTTTTCGTTGGTGTAGAACGAAGCTTGGATGTAATTTGCCGTGGTCGACGGCTCGTCTTCCATGTCCTCGACCGCCATAATTAGCTGCAAGTAACAAGTTAATTATTGACTAATTAACGCTAATTAAATCTGAATTAACGAGCACGACAATAATCGATAACAAACGAAAATCGAAATGCAAAAATGCGCGGGACCTTTGCATTTCTTTCGAAAAGGGGCGTGATCAATATTTATGGCAATTTAGCCTAGAAAAAGGTAAAGAGTGTCTATTTTCGAACTTTTTTGTAAGTTAGTAGGTATTCCATTGTTATGAAACAAACATTCTGAAAGATATTTTAGAAATCGACCTTATCATTTATTGACAACAAAAAATCGCAAAAAATACATATATTTTTAGGGGTGTGGGATTACGATAATTTGCGAATTACGGTCATTTTTACGAGTAGGAGGTGCGATCATGTTACATGTGTTGGAAAGTCCATGAACATGAAGGTGGCTTTAAAAATGAATGAATAGATAAAAAGAGATAAAACGACGATGAAGAACCCAATGGGAAAAGAGGAGCATCGAGAAACACTAGTTTTCAGAGGGGGCCGAAATCGAATTTTTGGGGGCGATTTTTCGAAATAGTGCATTATTTGAAGAAAATCTTCACATATAAAAGCACTGACATTCCCACAAACGATCACTTTGGCCCCAAAATTCACGAAAAAACGATCAACTTCTCAACGATAATAATGAAAATGATAAAAAAATATGTGTGATGTTATCAATTAATGACTGTAAACGTTTGTTGGATAATGGTAGAATGAAAAGTCTTATATGAATCAATTGGAAAACTACGAAATGACACCGCTAAAATCAGGGAGTCATAGAGGGACAGGAACAATATGAAAAAAAAACGAATAATAATACCAAAAATGAGGGTGGAAAAGTACTGAATCAATACTTTTTCAGGAAAAATTAAAGAAATCAGTACTTTCCAAAAAAAAAAAAAAAATAAATCGAGGATGATCGAAAGGGGAAATGATAAAAATACCATAAATCCCGGTTGACTTCCAGAAAAGGGGGTGGATTTAAAAAAAAAAAATTTACAGTATCCCAATTTCTTGGAAAGTATTCCCGAAATAAATGAATAAAAACGAGACTCTGCACAAAAATAAATTCGGACTCAGGTCTATTTTATTTTAGGTGTAATTTGAGTAAATCGCGCTGAAAAACAGTCAACTTGAGCCCTATTTTCTGAAGAAAATAATAACAAAACACAGCGATCGCAAGTTAAAAATAAAATGAAAAAATCAGACTTGAAGGCTGTGTAAAGATACTATAAAGTAACGGTTGAATATTCTCAAGTCCGATTTCAACTACATTTAAATTTGTAGGAAAAATAAAGAACACAAATAATTACTTTCAAATTTCCGCGCACTTCCGGCGGCCAACTTTACGATAAACTGGTGGGGCTCTGAAACCAAAGATTTCTGTACAAAAGTTCGAGCATTGAAGAGAGAAAAATTCCATTTTGAGGAGGTTTTGAAGAATACTTTTTGAATCTTCTCCCTATCAACAAAAATTAAGTCAGGATTTAGGATTCTTTTGGTTAATTGCGTTTTTGACACTATATACTAATGGAGGAAAGAAAAAACGGTTTCGATATCCTTTTAGAGAAACATTTGAATTATTTAAATTTGAGATTTTCAACATCGGAATCGGAAACTCAGTAAATATCATCAAGATATCATCTCTGAAAACTATTTCAAAAATAACCAAAAGATCCAAAAAGAAATATTTTAGAAAAGGTGGTATAAAATAAGCACTCTTCATGTAGAAAATCACATTCCGACGAAAACTTTGTCACATACTTTAGAAAATTGGGGCTCTCGAAAAAATCATCATCCAGGATAAATCAAAAATTTAGAGGGATTTGGATAACATCAACTTCAAGTATGGGAGGTTCTTGGAAAAAAAGAAAAAAGGACGTTGCACGATACGTGCGAAATACAATTATTATTATACCGATAAAAATCTAGAGAGAAAATCAAGTTTTTACAAAATTTTCGAACCTCCCATTATGAGGAAATCATGGAATATCGCTAGTGAAAATGACAATTTAAAATTTCTATGAAAAGATTCACTTTACACTACTGACATTCAAAACTCTGATATTTCTCGAAATGATAAAAGTCAAATCCTTGTTTTGCATAAAATCTCAATCTCTACTTTCATTTTGGAAAAATTAATTTAAATTAAGAAAAAAAAACATAATATGAGAAATTTATCAATTTGGTTCCTTTCCAAAATGCCGGTAAACTCTTAAAAATCAGTAAAATTCAAAAAATAACCTTTCTTTTCTACGCGTTGGCTTCTTGATTTGAGGAGGATGCGGAGTCTGCATTGGACTGTATATCTGTCTGCTCTGTATGTCCGCTACTGCCCTGCAGAGATCCCCCCAAAGTCGACGCCCCCGAAGCCTCTGCATCAGTCTCCAGGTGCGGCAGGGAACGGCCGGATGGCAGTCGAGTGTCCGCGTTGCGCAGCTCGTCGAAGAACGCGTGGCGACACGCCTGCATTTTTTCAAATTTATTTTCTTTATCTTTTTCCATAAAAAATTTAAAAAATGCTCATTTCTGATCATCTTAAAAATGATACTTCTGCTAAGTTTCAGTAAGCATTCAAATATCTTTTGTGAAAGAGCCTGCGATCTTGTTTTAATCGAATTGCTAAACTTTAAAAATCAAACGGAATAATACGAATAAAACCTAAAATATTCTATGTTTCAAATAAAATCTAAATAAGTAGGGGGCTTTTTGCATCAATAATGATCAAAACAGAGCCAAGTTAAAATATTTAAATAATTTCAGAAGAGAAAGAACATTTTTCCTAACCTGCTGAGGCGTAGGCCTTGCGGTCGGTGTGTACTCGATGATTTGCGAGATCAAATCGATCGCCTCTGGCGGGGTGTGCGTTCGGAACACCTAAAATACCGTATTCTCAGAAAGGGAGAAAAATGAATATTTCGAAGAACAAATTATTCCTAATATCACCTTATAGTTTTTATCGTATTCAAGAAAAAATGTAAAAAGTAATATCTAATACCACCTGTAAGAAAATGCCGTTATCCCAAACAAGTAAAGAAAAAGTAAGATTTAAAAGAATCATTCCTAATAGATACTTAATAGGGGTAAGTAGAAAAAGCAATATGTAAAAAGACATTCTTAATGTAAAAAAGCAAAATCGTTAAAACCATTCCTAATAGTCCTAATATCTCACCTTACGAGAATTACCATAATCTTCAAACATCTAAAACTCACTCCTAATTCTTCTTCTTATGATAAAGATTAGTTCGAAGAAATAGATGTTTTATTTTAATTTCTAGAAATTTCAAAAATTAGCCAACCTTGACCCATGGGTGCGCCTTGATTTGAGGGAACTTGAACTCCTTGTAGTTGGGGTTCATGCTCTGGATCTGCTCTTTTGTGGGCGTGCCAAGTACCTGAAAATTCGAAACGTATGTTTCAAAGAAGCGTCAAAATAAGAGAAAATTCTATTAAAGTAATCTGATCTTACGTTCTTTGAAAATTAACCAAAAGAAAAAAAACAGCAAATAATACATCGAGGAAAGGCATAATTTGAAGCTTTTCACTTTAAATTCAACGATAAAATTTCACTTTTTCCTCCAAAACTACGAGGTAACTTAGACAAAATTCACCATTTTCATACAAACTACAATATTTTTTCTAAATTATTTCTTATAACAATAATATAAGGACGAAATTCAACCACACCGTACTTTTTATAACCAGTAATTCCTAACCTTAATAATCTCAACTAGCTGATCGACTCCCGAGTCGCCCGGGAAGATGGGCTGTCCGAGGAGGAGCTCTGCCATCACCGTGCCTGCCGACCACACATCGATCGAGTTCGTGTAGTTCGTCGCCCCGAAGATCAGTTCGGGAGCGCGGTAGTAGCGCGAACAGATGTATGACACGTTCGGCTCGTTCTGCAAGAGGATCTTTACTTTTTCTTTTTAATTTAGGGAGGAGTAACTACTAAATGTTGTCAGGAAAGGGAAATGTTTGAAATTCAGAAATGTTTGTAGAAAAAATATTTAGAAGCGAGTATAATTTCTGAAATGGAAATCAATCAATTTTAGACTTTAAGAGAACTTGATCACAATACATCAAGTTAAGCGCATTCTATAATATTAATAAGCCAATTTGAAGCATATTTGATTTTTTTTAAGAATTCGCTTTCAGAAGGGAAAAATTTTCGAACCTTAACGAGATACTTGGCAGACCCGAAGTCGCATAGCTTGAGCACACCACTCTCGGGGTCAATGAGCAGATTCTGGGGCTTGATGTCGCGATGGCAGATCCCGATCCCGTGGATGTAGGCCAGAGAGCGGAACAACTAAAAATCGATAAGTACAGTACTCCAAGAAAATAGTAATCTTTCTTCCATTGTAACAAGTTGAGAAGGATTTCCAAAATCAGTACTTATCAATTTGTAATGAGATAAACAACGAATAATTAATAAAATTGAAAAAGTAATGTGATTCTAATTTGAAACGTCAAAAATTCCTTTAATTTCTACCTGATACATGTAGAGCTTGACGTAGATGAGCGGGATGCTTTGTCGCTGCTTAGAGTAGTGGCGAGCGACGCTAAAAATTATAATTTCATCAAAGTTTCTCAAAATTTTTTAAAAAGGTTTTCAAAATTTCTCTCCTAATATTTTTCCAATCTCACTCTTCGTCTTCGAGTATCCCTTTAAAAATATCTTTCGTTCCGAATTTCGTTTTTTTTTTCAAAAATTGATTTTAAAACTTGCCGATAGACGGTCTCCGGAACGTACTCCAGAATGAGGTTGAGGTAGAGCTCGTCTTTCTTCTCGCCACCCGAATAGAAGAAGTATCTGAAGTTTTTTTTTTTTTTAAATTTGAAGTGTTTCGAAAATTCTTAATTTAGAATACACTTCCTCGATAAGCATTTGAAGTATGATATTAATTATGTAATAAGATGAATAGTCATATTTTTAAGAAAAGAAAAGTATCTTTAAAAGTAAAACTGCAGGATTAGAAAAAAAAAACTCACTTCAGCTTGACGATGTTGGGATGGTTGAGCTTGCGCATGATCTGGAAAGTTCAAATTTTAACTTTAATAAACTAGAAAATTCTCCCAATTCAAACTCGTTCAATTATGAATACTTAATTTTTTGGAGTCATAAAAAATCAACCTGAAGTTCTCGATTCTTGAATCGTTTGTCCTGGAGAACTTTCTTGATGGCGACCATCTCGTTGTTGTCCGACAGCTTCGCCAGAAACACCACGCCGAACGAGCCATTCCCGATCACCTTCTGATCGAAGTAAGAGACTTCCACCTGAAAAGATGAGCTTATGATCTCGTGTGTAAAGATACTTTTTGGATTTGTTTCAGTTGTTCCTAGGATATTTCTGAGTTTTGGTGATCCCTTTTCAAGGCAACTACGAAAAGCCATCCCCATTCTCCAATTTTGCCACAGAAAACCTCGAAACAGGTGCCAAATAGCGACGTTAGGCGTTGGCGCAATTCTTTGTTTCAAACCGCACTTGATGACGATCGGTGAAGTTTTCGTATGATTTTGTGACTCAAATGCTCAGAAAAATCGAATACACATTCTACGAGATGCGTGTGAATGCGCTTCAGAGAATTCGCTCAAACGAGCGATTTGAGAATTTCGCTGCACGTTTTGAAAGGCCCAAGTCATGTTCCGGAAGCAAAAGTGTACCCTAGGCTCATATTTAATAGTTGGAAAAGAAAAATCAGCAAAATATAGCCTCGGAAAATTTATACAAGTTTTTAAGTTTTAGCGAAAAATCGCTCTATGACTGTCTTCGCTGAATGAAAGGGGTTTGCGCTCTCTGCATATATTTGATTTAAAAATGTTGATTTTAAAATTTAAATTTCTCCATTATTCTTGGCATAAATCTTCAAGCAATAAAATAATTTTTAAGATTTTTTGAAACATCCGATTTTTGATCGATTTTGATACTCACAAGTTGCATTGACACTGTAGGAAGTTGGAAATAAGAAAATGTTCTGATTTTTGATTATTACCATGTTCTCAAACCTATTTTTGTACTCGATACAAACTTATAAAAGCTAATCAATCGATTGACGAACAACTAGTAAAGAAAGGTGTGAGGGAAAGAAAATGTTACTACCAGCTTTACACTTTATCAGAAGCTAGTTTTCTTTCTAAAAATGGTATAATGATAAATAAACAATAAGAAAATTAACCAAAACAAAGCATAGCACTAATTAATGAAATCATGAATTATTTCGAAAATCGGTTTTCCGGGGAGTTGTTCGAGTTTTGTCTGTCTTTCATAGGGCTGTCCAAGAAATGGGGTTTCATAAATGATGCATCAGAAAATAGAGGCGGAAAGGCGGTTGAATCATATGATCATTTTATTGGAAGTTGGACATTTCAATGAATTCATAGAAAAGCGATGAGATCTCTCAATGAAAAGGCCTAGTTTGTAAAAATTCATTAAATGACGAGGAAGGGTATTCTCTTGCAAAAAATGATTATGTCAGAAAGTATAATTTCATTGCCTATTTTAGGGTAATTCAAGGAAGGATTGTTTTTCTTTATAAAGAATGCATCAACCAAAGGTAGGCTAAATTGAATAAGGGAGTATCAAATTCCACATCATCTATTTCTTAGTTTCCGCTATACCATACTTGTTTGCTTTAAACGTCAAAGTTCAGGTTCCAAATATTGCCGAATGGCGCAAAATAACTAAAACTGTGATTTTATCAATTTCAAGGTTGCAATAAACATATTAACACCGCGTCGTGATTGGCTTATCAATAATCACTACGAAAAACGCGCGTTAGGCCTCAAAAATTATGCCAGAATAATAGCGAATAACAAGAAAGAACAATTCAACTTTGGGTATATTTCAAGAATTTAGAAAAAGGGGAGATTATTTTGAAGGTTCGATAAGAAAATATCAAATTTCTTACAAAAATGAAAATCATATCGGATATGCCTTCAGAACTCATTGGAATGTGATAAACAGTTCGAAACTTTTGATAAACAGGAAGCAAAATTTAGGGAAAATATTTACAAATCCTCAAAAATTATTATATTATCCAATAAATCAACAACGCCCACCTGCTGATCAACGCCGTCAGTGGCGACAGAGGCCACGACAGTCGTCACTTGGCGACCGCCCTTCAGAGAGCACGTCAGGAGCTGCTTGTTCATTCTCAAATAAAATATATATTTTTAATTTAAATTTGTTTCACATAATTTATTTTAGTTTTCTTTTTATAGTCAAAAATTTTCAAAGTTTTGAAACAGCTGTTTAGAATACGTTTCATAAAATCGCTATAATTGAGAAATATTCGTGCCTTTCAACAGTATAGCGTTGTTCTAGGATATAACTCAAATTTAGAAAGAAAAAAATCGATTTTTTTTTGCTAAATTCGACATTTTTGAAAAGCTTTATTTAGAAAAAAAATAAATACAACTCACTTATTTGCCAGTTCAGTAACCTTTTAGGGTGTGTGATGTCGAGTTGGTTGCGCGAATCCTCAAGCCGTACAAATTTGGAGACGAATCACAGAAATTTGAAGGAGGATAAGTCCAAATTCGAGGCGAACGGCTAGAGGTCCGATCCGATCAGTCAGCAGCCAGCACACAGGGAGAACAGCCAACAAACCAGAAGCACCCGCAACGATCACGAATCTGGAAGATTGAAATTTTGATCTTTGAAAAAAAACTAAATTGACTTTGAGATTTATGAACAAAAATTACGGTTTCAATATTTTAGAAAGAATGAGATTTTTTCCTCGAAAACTATGATGAATTTTGAGGACTTCGTAATAGAAAAGGCGATAAACTTATGAAAATCTGTGTAAAAATAAAAATCGATAATTTCGTGATGATAAAAACGAGCGTAAAAACGTACAAGAAGATTAGGCAACGCTATCCATTTCGGAAAGCGGTAGGGGAAAAGGAGGTAAAATATCAGCGAGAAAGCTAATTTTAGGGATTCTTCGAAGAAAAACCGAAAAATAGTTGAATTTTCGAGAAAGAAATGAAAATAATAAAATTCGGAAGGGGGGATAAAGGAATGCGAAGATTAGAGAAAAATCGATAAGCGGGAGGAGAGAGATGCAGAGGGACGATCAGAAGATCACGTGTAATGAAGCACCTAGAACACCGGGAATCGGAGAAAATAGATCCATGAAAACTGAACAGTTAGAAAACAAACGGTAAAAATGAAAAGTTTTCAAGAATAAATTTTTGAGAAAAAAATGTTCGAAAAATCGAAAATTTAAGAATTTTGTCGATAAAAATGGAGCGCAAAAACTAGATTTCAAGACCAAAGTGTATCAATAAGTGCATTGATAAAGGCAGGAAAAACGGAAAAAGCAATACGAAAAGAACGGCAGGAATAGGGAAAATGAACGATTACTCTCTGACACCGATTACTCGTTGATTATCATCATGCGGTTAGACTGACCGACTCCTCCTGATTCTACTCATTTCTTCTCTACTCTGATAAGTTCACAAGTCATTTGATAAGCGAGAAAAATGCGCTGCGCAAAAATCCGAAATTCGATCGATTTTCGCACGTTTTTTACATGTGATTTTCAAAGAACCAAGAAAAAATCGATATTGTGCGCTCTGTTTACGCCTAAAGTTTGAAAAAATGCGGTGCGGAAATGACATTCTAATGAGCAAATTGTTCGTTGCGTTTGAATTAATGCTTATCACGATTTTTCGCCGAATTATCAAGTGATTAGTGATTATAGGCGTAGTGTGGGACAGAGAGCAACTCAATTACCGGTCGATTTCCGGTTTTCCGGGGGCACAGCCGGGAAAAGTCGGAGAAAAACGGGCGAAAGGAGCGAATCACCGGGGCGAACGCGCACGGACGCGTGTAAACACTCCAACCTACACCGCACATCGAGAGCAGCATAAATATTGATAGGGTTTCCCGAAAGTCACCCTACCATCCTTTTTAAAATTATCACAGGAAAACAACCTTTCCTGTTTTCAAGGTAAAAAGACCGTGAAATTTCGAAAAATCGGCGAAAACTGGCGGAATTTCATTGAAAACGAGGGTTTCATCATATCTTGCGAGGTGATTTGCGTGATTTTTGGCCGGAATTATTTATGAAAAACGGGGATATCATAGAGCCGGGGGCGTAGACAAGCGATGAAAAATACGAGGTTGGGCTAAAGCCTTATAGGGGCGAGAAGGGAAGACGAGAGTCCAGGCTGAAAAGGAGGGGTCCTCTATCTCTACGTCTCACATGTCTCTATAGACAGGACGAGAGACTACAGCAAATCATGAGAGTGAGAAAAGATGCAGACAGCACGCTGTCGGGCAGAATGTGAGCAAAAGAGCGCACAAATTGGAGAGGGTGGAAAAGAAAAATAGAGGGTGAGAAATAGCGTGAGAAAGCGAGAGAATCGCCCACTCTTTTGGCATTAGAGCGCGCTAACCGCGAAAATCAATCGGGCCCTCTTTCCCCTTTTCTTCTCGCTCTCTCCTAAGGTACAGACTATTTCTCCCGAACAGGGAAGGGGAAAATAGTATGGGGAAAAGAGAAATTCTTTCCCGTATCCCAGCCGTGTTTTCGAGGCTTCTTCATAGCTTAGGGCTTTCTCGCCGTAGGGTGCATTTTGGGAATTTAGGACTAGGGCGCGTTTCCCAGTGCTGTTCAAAAATCTCCACATAATAATGGGTACATCCTATCAATTAGGGGGTTATTTATGAGTAAAATCATAGCCCAGACATTTTCCAAGGGGCATTCTTTAGCATGGAAGCGGAAACGATCATTTTTCATGTAGGAATGAGAGAAATGACCAGTTTTCGTCGCACTTCTTGAAGTGTGAAAGTAATTTCCTTCTTCGAGGAGTGAAAATGATTAAAAAGCGGAAAAACACGTGAACTTTTCATCGATTGAATCGAGGGTTTCTCAAAGAGTAGAGAAAATTAGATCGGAAAAATACCTGCACCTAGAAATTATGCGCTAAAATTCCTGGTTGAATTTGGAAAAGTACGGGATTTTTATCGATGTTGAAGAATTCAGTTGCCACGACGCGGTCCCGTCGGCTCATTTCTTTGGTGCTTTGGGTGACCTACTCGCCAGGTTGGTAAACAAATTATCCCAGACGCTTTTCTGGCAGTATCTTTCAACATGAAGATGGAAAATCAAGAATTTCAGTAAGACTCTTGGCAACGTCATCTGGATTCTATACACCGGCGTCGGTGAGCTCTGGAGATTGCACGGCGACTTCGAAGCTCAACAAAATGGTCGGCATCGTTGCGACCAAGGATGTGCCTTTTATCGGGTGACTTTTTAATTTTTCTTAAAAATAAAATCTTTTGCAAAATTTACCTTGCATAGCAAAACTCGATTGCTATTGTAGCTTTTCATTCATTAAAAAGTTCACAAATAATCTTTTTTTTAAATAAAATTGCAAGTTTTCAAGGATTACGAATTTTCAGCCAAGAACTAGCCGCCCAAATCGATCAGGAACTGTTCAACGACTACGGGTTCAAAGTCGAGCAGCTCATGGAAATCGCAGGTCTCGCTGCGGCCAAAGCCGTCTTCGCTCAGTATCCTAAAGGTCTGGGAACTTTTTATTTAAAGAAAACGGCTTTCTGTGAAATTCAGCAGTTCACCATGATCAACATCTTTAAAATTCATCAGGGTTTAGGGCTGAGTGTAGGAAAAAGAAAAAAGAACTAGCGAATTTTACAGGAGGCCAAGAAAACATTGATCAGAAAATATATTAGTGACTGAAATTCTTAGACGTTTTATGAATTTCGTAAAACCTATTATTCCTAAGTTGTTTTATTTCCTGAAAAAAAATCTGGAGCTGAATTTTGTGAGCCTTCAAATTTCTTAAATTTGATTAATTCGCTGAAGCTATCATATCAATTAACTTTTTCTTTCGAACTACCAGTTACGTGAAAATATCAACTATTCAAGAATCTTGGCATTTAAAACCTTTTGAAACTTATTCCTCAAAACTGAAAGAATGGAATCATCATATATTGTGTTGCTCTATCATTTTGCACCGCTTCGTTCAGTTTAGCCACTGCCCCTCCACCCTAATTTGCATAAACCTCACCCATCTACGTCAATCGCAAAATGAACATATCAGGCGTTTTACTCTCCTATTCTTTAACAGTAAAATAGAGATTGTCTGCTCTTTCGAACTTCAGAAGGAATAATCAACCAGAAAGTACGCTATAGAGCGCACGTCAGATAACTTTCACGATCGGGAAAATATATTTTTGAAGGGGAACTTGGGAAAAATAGAAAATTCGTGAAAATTTAAAAATTAACTTCAAAAGAGATTTTTTTTTTTATAATTTATCGAAACTTTAGAAAATTTACAACAAGATCTTTCTTTAACTTTTCTTTCGATATACAACTTTTCCACGTATTGTTCAAATTTGTCGAAAGATCAGGAAAATCGTGTTTGCGAGAAATTACGAAAAATGAAACGAATGTTTGTTGATTCAGGCTCGGTGCTAGTTTTGGCAGGCCCTGGGAATAATGGAGGCGACGGTTTCGTTTGCGCCCGACATTTGCAACAATTTGTGAGTTTCAGAAACTTCCCTGAAAAATATGACTGTACAAGAAGAATTTAAGAAACACATGTCTGGCTCGCTGTAGTTGTCACTCACCTGTCTTCGCTCCTTATTTGTAATTATCACTCAGTTTTAGAGTGATCATTCTATAAACTGAATGGCAGCTGCTATAGTTGAGAGGCGAAGGCAAATGAGCGACAACTACAAGTTACCCATAAATCTAAGGAAGGTTGCATCTTTAATAAGGCCTAAAATGAAAAGATTAGAGGAAGTCGAATAATTGTAATTTGTAGAAGATTCTGAAGCATATTTTTCCTTTTAAATTTTAGAGCTTCAAACCGACTATCGTTTACCCGAAAGAGGGGAAAGCTGAACTCATGCAGGTCCTCAAAAAGCAGTGCGAAAAATTGGGTTGGTAAATTTTTTCCTCTTAATTCAACGACCAAATTTATCATGGATCAGTCTTATTTTCTGACAGACTTTTATAAGTTGATTTTAAAACCTAAAAAAAATAAAAAGAAATGAATTTTTGAGATTTTTGCCAAAGAGGATTTTTAGAAATTCCCGTTCTCACCTCTCTACCATCTGACCTATCTGAATATTCGCTGGTCGTGGATGCATTTTTCGGGTTCTCCTTCAAACCTCCTGTTAGAGAGCCGTTCGGAGCAATTATCGAAGAGATAACGAAATCCAACATCAAAGTCTTTGCGATTGATATTCCTAGTGGTAGGTTTAAGGAGATTTATAAAATGAAGATTTTCGAACTTTCTCTCTTGCAATTTGGTATTCAAATCTTTCGAAAATTCTAAATATACATTTTTTAAATTCGATATTGAAAAAGTTGTTTGAAATGATATCCAGAATCTGAATTTGTTCACAAAACTATAGGTTGGGACGTAGAAAGAGGTCCACCTTCTGAAGGACCCTACATCCGACCGCACGCTCTGATCTCCCTGACCGCCCCGAAAAAGTGCATGCAGAATTTCACGGGACCGCATTTTCTGGGTAAATTTTGAAATTTTCGAAAAAAAAAATCAAATCATTCTTTATCTGCCATCAGCATTTGTATTTGTAACTAGTTAATTTTATTTTCCCCACTTCCTATTCTAAAATTTTGTAACATACAAGAAGCCAAAAATCGTCATTTTTAAACCATTAGGTGGACGCTTTGTGCCTTCTTCTTTGGCTGCCAAACATTCGCTTTCGATGCCGAAATATCCAGATGCAGATCAAATCGTGAAAATCGATGATATTTATTCGTGAATTTTCGAAAGATAACAAATTTCAGGTCATTTTTTCGAGTTACGTTATTTTTACGCCTTTTTGCATTTTTTTTTTTAGAATTTTTTGTAGAACTAAAATAGAGTAATTTTAGTTCTACAAAAAATTTTGTCACTTTGTAAATACTCTTTCTTCATTTCC
This sequence comes from Diploscapter coronatus, assembly GCA_964036155.1. Taxonomy (NCBI): domain Eukaryota; kingdom Metazoa; phylum Nematoda; class Chromadorea; order Rhabditida; family Rhabditidae; genus Diploscapter; species Diploscapter coronatus. The sequence goes on from OZ038422.1 coordinate 10,609,432, forward strand.
AAGGCCAGTATGTGATTAGGAGCTTTATCTAGCAGAAATTCTAGTGAACTGAATCAAAACGCACTGCGAACTTTCATCAGGGACCATATGAATTTGTTCATTTTCATCGAATGTGTAAGAATTTGAATAAACTTTCTTCGGAAAATTTTGGGTTATTACTGATGTTTGAGCGATCGTAGAAGTCGAATAATGATTTCGATCGACACTAAACAGGTCACTGACTTGGTCAGCGAAGATCGATGGTGGGAATTTTTGTCGTTCCATTTTTAGTGTTACTTGAAAGTTCATCATCGAAAAGAGTTATGAGTGACGACGTGGCAAGATGACGAGACTTATCTTTCCCCACAGTTTCTTCCTACATTTAGCTTTTCTCTATTCCTAAACTCCTAACTACAGGTCTCGTCATTTCGTCATCTCGCCATTACTTCAAAATTGCCAGTGAACTTATATATTGGAGGCCGAAATTTAATGATGAAATTTGAAAAGACGAGACTACTATAGTGTTGATTGAAAAAATTCTCTTATTAAATATTACGGTATCTTTTCTCAGGTACATGAAGATCATCTACTTCGTGGGTGATAATTGGATCGCGCTGTTGCTCGCCGTCATTCTCTTCACACTCGCTAACACGCTCTTCAACAAGTGGGCCGTGCCCTATCTTTACGAATTCTTCAGTGTGTCATTTTTTATAGAGAAATAATAAGTTGAGATTTCGCAACTTCAAGCAGGCCTCGAATTTTTGTGCACAGCTGCCATAGATACTTGAATCATAAGTAGGGGGCCGCAAATGGTTTTACAAAATTGATATACTGTGGTAGTTTTAGCTCCAACAGATCAATTGCGATCTAGCTTTCTTCTGTCAAGATTTACTTGGTGTGCTAAAAATAGTGCCAAAAAACTCATTCGATTTTACTTCAAGCTTGCATTTCTTTTTTGAACCTGAAAATTTTCGTCTCGAGACGTCGAAAGGCAGTCTGACCAAACTCATTCAAACTCCCTGCCGGCTATTATCCAATAACCTGTACGTTTGTAGGTCTCTCTGCTAGCTGCGGAGTGGACAAAGGGTTTTGGATAAAACATACTTGGAAGGAACTTGTTAAATCTGTTGAAAAAAATCCATCTGTGAAAACGAGTGGTGCAATTTGAAAATAAAACTTGGAAATTTCAGAGAGAATCCTCGGTTATGAATCGACGCTCGAAGAAATGCGATCGCTTCTGGAGCACGATTACGGCGATCTCTGGCAGGAGAAGAAGTTCATCATCGAGTATCTCAAGGTTCGCGAATTCTAGCAAATAATTAATTTATCATTACTGGAGACTTTCAAATTAATTAAAACTTTAAAGTGTTCATTTTATCACTTTCTGTAATATAAAACCTCCTCCTGAACAAACTCTAGTTCGTTATTTTTAAAATTAAACTGCTAGATTTCAGCTGAACCAAGCCTACGTGAACTTCCTGAACGTGGCGTGCTCGGATTACAAAAACCGCACGCGTCCGGTGTCCTTGTACAATCAATTCAGAGACGTTCAAGTTGCGAAGTAAAGAAGTTCAGCTTTCAACTATCCTCCGAATTCATCAATCTTTTAATACTGCAAACAAACAATACCCAAAAAATCGAGAATTTTTTTGAGATAATAAATATTTCACTTACAAAATGCTTGGAAGAGAAGAATTTCTCAGTATTATCTAGTAGAAGAATAAAAGAATAATTTCTCAGTAACGACATCAAATTTCATTTTGTCTAGAAAGATCTATGACACTTTTTCAGAAAATATATGAAATTCCTAAAGAGCTCTCTTGAAAATTTGATATAATCCTGAATCCAGAAAGGCCTCCTTCTGTAGATTAATTTATTCACCACATATCCAGTCTCATTGTTATTATCTGAGGATAGGAAGAGATGGCTCTGCAACCTCTTTTGTGCTCATTCTGCAGCTCATTCGATTCATTCGATAAGTGCCGATTAACCAGTCAATAGGCCGAAAGACAATACACGCCCAACTAGATCGAATAGACTACTGTAAATTGCTATTTTATCCAGAGTTATTTTTCAAATAAGTCTAGAAAGTTCTTATATTTTCGAATCTAAATCTTTTCGACTTAGTCTAAGGGCTATAATAAGATAACTTCACTTTCATCTAATGTGATAGTGGTGCTATTAAGCGTTCTGTGAAACATAGAAAAATCACGATACGAAAGTTTGAATGCTAGTGTTGCAGTCCTAATAGAAACTCGATATTCCAATAAATTGCACCTGTGTTGAATTCGATGAAATAAACCCGAAAATTGTCGATTTTCACGTTCGAAGGAGACTCCGCCCATTACCATCTTAGAGAATTGTCAGTGTCTCATTTCTTCTGCTTCTTTTCCTCTCTCCGTTTCTTCCCATCTAATTTGCCTATTAGCATTCGTTTACCTAATTTGTCAATTATAGTCTAACCGTAAATGAATAACCTGCTTCCGACCTCAAGCTCAACAAATACGGTAACTTTTTGGAACTTTCAGCTTTATGTTTCTGAAAATATTTTGGAAACTCGGACTAGTTTCTGGAAGCCTATTAATTATGTTTTAGAAACTTTCAATTTAGTCTAATTTTCAGAGAACCAAAATGGATGAAGATATCGAGCCCTACGTAAGAAGGAAGAAGGGAGAAGGCACAAGTCGAAGGAAAATGGAAACGCTCAATGAAGACGTAAATTCTAGACTATTTTTAAAAATTAAATTTGAATTCAGGAGCAAAACGTCCTGAGAAACGCTATCAATTCGAGAGAAAGAAAGCGAATGCATGAATTGAACGACGAGTTTGATGCGTTACGGTACTTTTTTAGGGAAAATTAAAGAAGATAGTGATTTTAGAAACTGCCTACCGTACTCGAATGATACGTCGGTAAGGAGGATGAGTAAAGCGAATACTCTGCTACTGGCGACTAACTGGTGATTATTAATTTATCTTCATTTTTTATAAGATTTGATGGATGTCTACAAAAAAACTGAAGTGGATAAGCTATGATTATTTATTCTTTTCGAAACTTATTTAAATTGACATGACCTTATTTTAGGATTCTAAACCTGAAGAACACCAATGCCAATTTGTTAACGGAAAATACTATGCTGAAGGCTCAGGTAAAACCAACTTGGGAAAACTCGACAATTTGAAATATCAGATCAACTTTCTCATGAGCCAACCGGCAGCTGGCACCAACTCGTCTACAGTACCTCAGCCGAGTTTTCCGCCTTCGCACCGTCCGTGTTACTGTGTGAATTGCATCATCAAAGAGCAACAACAGAAGAATGGAGAAGGGGAGGAGAACGGGAATGATCAGTAATTAACTAGCTAATTAGATAATATCTCAATTCTCTGCTAATTTAAGATTGTGTTGACTCGGAATAAATGAATTAGGCCTTTTAATGAATTGTAAGAATTTCAATCTGAATTTCCCATAACCTAAAGAGATATACTATTATTAGAATGCCATTTCCTCCTATACTAAAACCGTGATTTACAGTGAGAAAATAGCGTTGGAAAAGAAGAAAAGAGAAGTTAGATTTGGAAATGAATTGCAAGTGTTGATAGGCTCGCAGTAGGGCGCCTCTCTTTGAAATTCTATTTCCTTCTTTCTCTTAAAATACCGTACTATTTTCTCTATTTTTCTCTACCAAGATACCGTAATCTCTTCCAACCACCTGTTCTGGAGTTAATCCCTTTATATCAACTATGAGTAATACGAACTGAAACAGATATGGGTATTTTCTCTAACTCTCTAACTTTTCTGTGATTTTTCTTAATCCTCATTTATCTCACTCCAAATTAGGCGAAGTAATAGGTGGAAACTGAACCCACTTTACTTCATTAAAAGATTAGAAAGGTGTTTTCATTAAGACAAGCTTAAGAAAAATTATCTAAAAATAAATTTGAAAATGACAATTGTTTGAATCAAATGAGAAGTCCTATCTTAAAATTATTGAATTACTTTTTAGTAAGAAAATTGACAGTAATCCTCTTATTCTATATTTGAAAACGATTCTTGGTGACACAATAATATGTCTCATATGGACTTTTCATACCGTCTGTTACCAATTTTAATAGCCACCTTTTGCCCTCTCCAAGTATATTTTACAAATCCTCGAAATCTCCCATTTCCATAGAAAATATGCGCATTTTTGACAGATGTCAAAATCCCCCGATTATCTCTTTTAGTCTCTAGAAATCAAGTGCTATTTCTTATGAACAACTAACCATAGACTGTATTCGAGGTTACGCAATTCACACCATCATGATGAAACCATAAATTTAGTTAGGTGACCATGTTCTGAACAATATGCCGAGTATATTAGCCTATTTTCTAATTTATGTATGTTTCATACAGGCTTGGAATTGAAAATTGTTTTTCATGCGTTGGAATTTAGACTGTAAGATTCAAAATATCAAAACGCTTCAAACTTGTATAGATCTTTGAAACACATCCAAAATTTCATTCAACAAACGTACTTTATTTTCACCTGCTACACACGAGAAAGTCACTATAAAATCGGTTTATTCTACTACTCAAAATGATAGTTTTACCACAGAATATCCAGTAAAAATGACGCGCTTTACAATTACCTACAAATTTAGAAAATATCGATTTTTCTGAAAAAATATAATTCTTTCCAAAAAAGTCGATAAAAATACCAGAAGTTGAATTTACTTAGCCCAAAAATCCACTACTCCAACGACGAAATCGATGCAAAGGCAGTTACGAAAAAATCAGTCGAAGAAAAATTAGTAAGTCGTTTTATCGACTCACAATAAAATCAATGAAACATATCAACCGCAAGCTACTCGACGAGTCATTTTACAATTTGGCTGTTTTTGGTGATTTTTTATTTTTCAATTTGGAAATAGGCTATTTTAATTTTTTTCTATTATTTGAAAAAACTCGTCGTTATTTCAGAAAATTCTGGCCTTTCAAGAGAATCGTCATCTTTCAAGTTTCTTTGAAACCATTTTAAATATGAAAGAAAGAAAAAATTTTCAAATAATAGTAAAAAACCCAAATAGCCCAACAAATTTAGAAAATTAACTTGCGGCCGAATAGAATGAAAGAAATGGGGCGTCTGACGTCGATCTCAGTCGTGAGTTGATGGGTGGAAGTTTGGGGGAAACGAGGAAAGTCGAAGAAGAAAAACGGCCCGGAGATGAAGAGGACAACAGAAGAAACACGATGCGCGTGGACTATTGCTGAAAATGAAAATTTTAGCTTTAGAATATGCTCCAGAGACTCCAGATAAAAAAGGGTTCCAAAAATCTTGAACATTACTTGCTTGATCTTGATTCTGAATGAAATTCAAAATCAACAATATTACTCATAAAGATAAAACATTTCTCGGAACACTGAATCAAAAATAATCTCAACTTTCTCTATTTCTAACGTTTTCAATTCCGAAAATCTTCATGAAAACTTTGAAAGGCTTATTATAAAAGACACACATGTAAGGGAATAGAGAAATAGATAGGGATAAGGTTAGTTAGGTAGGCTAATTCTCGTCGAGAAAAGTTCAACTTATTGTGCTCAACTTTTAGACCAAAAATAGACTATTTTGCCCTATCCCTGGCCCTTTTAAGTTATACGATTTCTAAGGTGTATGTCTTTAATAAGAAACCTTTTGAAATAATAAAATCTCGTACCTATAACTTGATCTACGATAGTCTTTATGGTATTTATTTCCATTGTTTCTTCTCGTAGTCGAAGTGGGCAGCGGGGCCGAGGAACTGGCCCTTCTCGAGAGTGAGCATCTTGTCGATCACCGCCTCCTTGTACTCGTTCTGGAACGTCGGTGGCAGAGGCGGGTACACTGAAAGATACTTTTTGGTTAGAAAAAAAGAATGATATTCAAGAGGATAATTTATAATTTTGATAGTTGGTTTGGTTTTTAAAATTTTGCATAATTTAATGCTTCAAATAAAGTGAAAATAATTACCGTAGACGTGAAGGAAGATGGCGTAGAACGTGGCCAAACTGATGATTGCCATCACACCGGCGGTGATTGGCTGAAAATGACGAGTTATTTCAGGAAAGCTCAAATCTACTAATTTATTTCGACCTTCCAGTATCCTCGCGGAGCCTCGAATTCAGACAGCGTCTGGCGGAACGAGTAGCGGTAAACTGAAAAATGACAGATAGTCTTCTAAGCTTTTTGCATTCGCTTTTTTCAATTTCAATAAATAGGAATGCTAGTTTTGAATCTTTAGGCTTTTAAAATCATATTTCAAACATTATTCCTACTTTATCGCTCTGATACTTATGTCTAATGTTAGTTGTAGTTTTGAGGGAAAAGTAGAATCTTTGAAACATTTCAAAATTTAGACTTTGAAATAAATGAAAACGAACGAATTTTCTTATCCTCGAGACTGAGGTTCTTCCAGTCGCCCTTCTCCTTCTCACGCAGCGGACGCGAAACGTCGTCCTCCTTGCGGAAGCGGATCGCCGGGTACCAGTAGTCGATGCGATCCTGGTAGGTCTGTAAATTGAACATTTTTAGAAAAATTATGTTTTAATTTTTAAGGGAAATTTCGAGTCCTTACATTATCACCATTGGATCCGAATCCAACCAGCTCGCGCCCAGCGGCCTTTTCCGGGCCCCACCTGGAAAACAATCATTTCATAACTTGAAAAAATCAAAGAATAAAATGGGCTTTTCTCAGAATTCAAAAAATGATCCGAACTTGTTGAGTTAATTTACTCAAGCTTTAATTGTTTTCATACCAGTGCTCGATGTGGTGTCCACTGTTGGCGGCGGCCGACGTTTGAATCGAGCGGACGGCCAAGCGGGGCAGTGCCAGTTGACGCGAAAGCATACCTGCAAAAGAAAAGTGATTTTTCCAAAAATGAAAAATCGTCAAAAATTTTATGAATTTTTCAAGGTTTTTGAAGCACATTTTTCGAGATAATTGGATGAATAATTAGCGGATAAAATGAGTTAATTATTGCGGTAATTGTCGGAGAAATGAACATTTTACAGAAGGTAAAAGTGGGATAAGAAAAGTACAGAGAAATTTTGACCTAATAAAAGTGGAAAAGTTAAAGGATTTAGAATTTGTTCAGGAGATAGAAATGCAAGGTTAATTGAAGGACTAATTAGGCAAGTTAATTGGTGGGTAATTAACGACGAAAATCGATAATTTTGGGCGAAAATCGATGGAACGTGCGAAATTGAAAACGACTTGAGCGTAAACGCGGGATTTTCTCGAACGCAAATATGCGCATTTGACGGACGTAAAGTGCATGCACGTTGAAAATCAATGCCACTGGCTCCCTGTCGTTATCAGTTCTCGTCAATTTCCACCTAGAAAAAGCGATCAGCCCTTATCAAATGAGCGAAATCTTGCAAATTTCATGCAGACAAGTGGTTTTTTGAGGACTATCCATTAATTTGGAAGGGCAACTAATTATACCAACCGGTCTTCGCACTATGTTTCAACACTTGGGACTAGTTTTTTTCGGTTGTAGTTGTGGAATTTGATATTTTATTGCTTCTTCAAAATCAACGCTATAACATTTTTGAACTCAGGCAATTGAATATTCGATAGAAAACAACGAAAAACATCGTTAATTGGAATGAAACTAAAGGGAAAATAAGGAGAAATTTATTGAAATCTTTCGAAAATCGAAGATACTTGGTCAATTAACGATATTTTTTAAAATAGATAATTAGATATCTAGGGCAGTGTTAGAGTCTGGCGGCGGTTTTCACGTCAGAGGCCGCTTGAGATCTTCTTTGAATCCGTCAACGTCGTCCAAGCCGGGCGCTTGCGGTGAGACGGGTGAAGCTAGCGCGGCGTCGCTGCGCTGAAAGTTAATTTCGTAAAATCGGGTGGAAAACTGCATATTTTACGGTTTTTGGGAGACAAATTGAAATTTTTCGCGATTTTTTTTTCGATCTCCCTAATCTACCTGTTTCTCCTCGTCCAGGTGTTTCTCCCAGAGGGAAGCGATCAAATCGGCGCAAATGATGTCGCCCGCGTTCTTCGAGATCAGCTTCACGACGAGCACGCCGTCCGAGCGCAGTTTGTTGTTCACGAATCGGTTCAGCGCTCGAGATGCTAAAAGTGGTCAATTTTTGATGGTACAATCGTTTCACTTTTTGATTCCTAGCTATTGGAAACACGTAGCTTCAAAATTGTATTTGTTACGGGGGAAATGCAATTGCTACTATTTTTATTTCCTTACTCGACACATTATCGTCGTCGTAATATCCGAAAATCCTCAGATATTTAGCAATCGACTCCCTCCTTTGCTCGCCCGAGAAGATGTGACAACACCAGATGAATAAGTTCACGATTGTCACGACAAGAACGAACACCAGCCAGAACCACACGAACACGAACACCTGATTACGGTAATTCGATTTATGTTAGCTTCTAAATGATTACTTTTTCTGTGAACATATTGATCATCAAAACGCATTGAAGCGTGTATCGTTGCTTATTAGCCAGAGCTCGCACTTCGAAGTCGCACATCGTCACTCTGGAAGTTCAAGTTGTTTCTTGGATTCCTTTGTATTTTCTATGACTAATTAATTTGTTTCTCAAAGGTTGAAATGAATAGGCTCATCTCAGAAAATGAGCGTTTTTTCTGAAACTTTTATAAGAAGATATATTCGTTAGTAAAGTATTCATGTGGAAAAGTACTTGCAACTGATTTCGACAATTTCTTTTCTAATATTTCCCTATCTTCCCCAATCCCCCATATTCAGCCCCCAAACTCTCTCCAGCCGTCTGCAGTTAATTTGAGGTTGTCCTTCACCATCGATTTGTCTTTCTCAATATGCGCATTGCCTTGCCCTACGCCCTTTGCCTCAGAGAAGAAAGATGGCGTGTATTGTCATCCTCCAAATGACCTTCCCGGCGGTTCTTCAGAATAGGCGTATTTCACTAGTCGGGCGAAATGAAAGCGAAATTTGAGCAAGCCATAAAATTGCAAAATAATTTCTTGGATCAAGATATTACTTTCCTTCTTTTGTTTATGTGGGTTTCACTAATTCATTATCTTTGAAAGGTATCGATATTTTTGCTATTAGTATAACGATATATTAAAAAGCATTCACAATAATGCATTTTTGTAAAAGGGTTACGGTTTTTGAAACCTATCCGAAAATTTCCCTCGTTTAACCCTTCGAGATTTCATCGATTTTCTTACTATTTATGTCTGGTTGCGCTGCGCATTCCCCTCTCCAACAAACATTACATAAAAGTAACCGTACAAATAGCAAATAATCAAACATTATGAGAGTGTCGGGAATTTTATGGCGCCGTCGCGCTAAACTTCTTCACTTACAAGAATTACTTTCCTGTACTTGTTTGGGCATTTCTATCTGAAAAGTACTTGATGCAAACAATATTTCATGAGGTTGCAAAATGTGATTGAACCTTTGATTTGTAGATACTTCAAAACATGATGACATTAAAATTTGCATAATCTTTTGCTCCAAATTTAGCATTTATGCGATTTTTCAAAATTAATTGTCCAAAGATAAAATGATCAAACCGAAAATCGATTTTCGATTTTGCGTCCCTCGCGCTTCCTCTGATAAATGCGATTTGTATGCTAGGCGTGTTTTTGTCGAGTTAATGTGTGTATGTCTCGTACAATTGCATCATCTCTGCTTCTCTTAACCCTATCAAAATTTTCCTATCTCTAAATTTCTCCATCTTTTGCGTACAAAATAAAATACTCTCTCGACTTATTGCCCATTAAACTACCGAACCGCGCGGCGAAGACGCAGAAAGGAATTATAGTAAATTCGAAAATAGGAGAAAACAACCTTTGACAGAAACCAAATAGTTCAGGAAAACGTTTTTTAAAAATTGGAAGGTAATTCTTTTGCAAATCTAGCAACCTGACAACTCGGCGAAGTATTATGTAGAGCCACTAGATGGTAGGGAAATTGCCTAACTTTTGCATACTATCTCTACAAGTTCCCAGTTTGCGAAATTTTCAAATTATCAAACAATGCCTACCTCGGGAAATGTCCACTTTCTTGCCACTCTCTGCCTGAGGCCACATCCATCAAAATACCGACTCCCCACAAGGTATAATGTGGAGACAAGATACTAAAATTTTCAAAGTGGTTGTTTTTAAAATCAACTAAGTTCTTACTGATTCAATAAGAACAATTGCATGAAAACTTGCGCGACGTAGAGCAATTTGACGATCAAATATAGCATCGAAAGATATCCTCCACTGTAGACGAAGGAGGTCATTCGGCCTGAATTTTTATGCTAATTTGAAAAAGAAAGAAAATTACTTTGCTTCGCCATTTTATGCTGCATCGAAAAGGCGTCGTGAATGTGAGCGCCGACAACTCTAACGGATTCCTAAAGTTTTCTTGGATAGTATGAACTAAATTATTTTAGCTCCAAGAATAATGACAAAATAATAAAAATAAATTAGAAAGTTGTTTCGTTATAGAAGAAATATAGTCGAAAAAAGAAGAGACTCCATTAACTTTCCAAGTTGCTAAGAAAAAATTCAGACAAGAAATCTCGATAAGAACCAACCTTCTTCTTGTCGACGTCCATGTTCGAGGTGTCCTTCGCCATTTTGACGATGGATTTGATGGCGACGCCCGAATGCCAATTGAACATGCGCCAAATCAAATTTGGTAGGTAGAAGAGGATTGCTTGGATGCCCAGAATGAACGGCACCCATTGGTAATATCCTGAATTTTTGGTAAATTGACCATTTTCTCATTTTTCAAATCGGTAGTGTCATACAGACCTTGCAAAATTGAAACATTTTCTTTCATTTCTCAGAAGATCTTTGCCAATTTCAGAAAAAACTACAATTTTCGAACGATCTCGATATAGTGTCTTGATACTTTCGCAGAATATTTATAGGTTTCAAGAAAATTTAAAACATCAAACGACTTTAAAAGGGCGGATCAGTGTTTACGTGATATCTTGATACTTTAAAAATGTTATAAAAATAATACTTGCAAACAAGTGACAATCCCTTCAAATTTCATCATGGGATTACCACAGAACGAATTCGGCAGCAAAATTTTATCCTCTTTGTCTCTGCGTCTTTCCACTCTCATATCATTTTAAACTATTTCTCTTCGACTGTTCATCTCCTTTCAAAGTCCTTTGTCCACAGAGTTGTGGGTGGAAAAACGCATTTGAATAAGAGATGAGAAATAGTATGGCTTAGAGAAAGTGGTTTACGATCAGAACAAAATTTACGTATAGTAAACATTTCTGATCTCAAAAACTAATACAAAATAACAAAAGAATCTTCTGAAGCTTACCAATTTCTGCGGCTTTTCGCTCATCGATATTATCCGGAACGTATTCTTTCGGATTAACAAAGTATGTGTTTTGCACGAAGCAATAGTTTTCTGAGTATTGCTCCCAAGCACCTGAAATTGAGCATTTTGAACAGTTTTTATCCCTTTAAAAAATGTTTGGTCTCTTTTTGAAACAAATTCATTTTCCACGAAAGTTCCCCAACTTCACGCTCAATTGCATAATGTTTTCAGAGCGTATCGCGAAGATACAACCGTCCCTTCGATCAATTTTCACATTTGCACGCCAAATTTGGCTGATTTCGCCTTTTCTGAATCCCTCAACTCCAACGCTATTTCTCGATTTTCTGATTCACTAAATCCTCTTGTTTTCCCGTTTTCTCTAACGCGATCATTCCAGATTATGCTAATCGAAACGGACATTCGAGAGAATTTTTGTCTGACTCTTTGTCTCTGTGATTTTCGAGTTATCTTTGGTTTTACATATTTCGATGCAGGAAATTTCGAAATTCGTGTACCTGTAAATTGAGCCGGGATCCAACATTGTATAGGTTGACCGACGTATCTGAAATAATAAAAATTAGCATAATTTGAAAGTTTACTAAAATTAACTTTTATCAAATCCCTTCAAAATTTTTATATAACTGATATATTTTGAGATTAAAAATTCATATGGATGTGTATCTGTTCTCAATTCAATGAGTAAAATATGAGATCCCAGTTTTCCATCAGATATCTTTATTTCAAATAGTAAAAAATACACTTCAGTCCCCGAAACTACGAAAAAATGCATTTTTTCGCATTTTGTTATTGTTTTGTTTTCTAAAACACAAAAAGATGCAGCAGAAACGCTTTTTCTGCGAAAATTCTTCTAGGGCTTGCATCGCAGTCATCGCGCACTTTTGATTTGGCCTTTTCATTTCATTTTTCTCGTTAGTTTCTCAGAAAGCGCTTTTGATGAAGAATAGTTCAATTGATTGGCAAGAGAATCATAATCAAAGCGAATTTATCTAATTTTTGGCGATCACAAAATTCTTTTCTCACAATCTTTGATCTAAGAAATTTTTACACCAAAAAGCCAAAAATAATTAAAATTTTTACTATTCAAGACTAGAAAGAATGAGAAATTAATTAAAAAGAGCGAGAAGGAAAATTAAAAATTGATTTAAATATTTGGAAAAAATACTAACTGTTTAGCACTCAGTGTAAGTGAGAATATGACGAGAATCATCGGAGTGAAATAATAATTCAACCGGTCGACGGCATCGTCGTCGAACTGAGGCTTTAAGCCTTTCAAAAACGCGTCCAAGAAGAACATCTATAGACGCGACTTTCGACGTGATCACTGAAATTTTAATCGATATCTAAAAATTTGCCTACTTTTTTTGATCGTTCTGGAAAATCGTTAAATTTTATGGCTACTAGAAATCAAATTGAGCGAAATTCAATCTCAGCACAATATCATTTCTTTTTAAATGTTTGAAACAAATACAAGATATTTTTGAATTACTAGAATCGACACATATGGTAAAAATTACTCATGGCAAAAAATTTACAAGTTTTTCTGACTTATCTGCAAAATATCTAAAAAATTTCCTGCAAAACGAGGTAAACTAAGAGAAAGTGGAAGTTTTTCAGCCAAGTCAAGTAGCTTAATGACCAATCAGAAAAAAATCTCAAGAGGATCTCTTTCCTAACTAAAGTGGATTTATGATGCACAAGTTTCACATCATGCAAATCGATTTCAATCACCAAATCTTGCCTTATCGATCGTCCTTATCGTTAATTGGGCAATTAACTCGACGGTAATTATCTCAAATTAACCAATTAAATATAGAATGGGAGGAGTCTTCGTTGTGCGTAAAATCAGAGAGTCTAGAGACGCAGAGGAAGAGTGGAAAATGCGTTGGAAAGAGGACCGGGAAAGGAAGCGACTGAGAGAATTAGAGATGGAAAATTCGTTTTAGGAAAGAAATAGTACGGTAAACTGGGAGACGAAAATGCATCGTTATGCGTCTCTGACATACTGTAGCCGGTTTTCGCTAACTATCTTTCAGCGTTATTGTCTCTGACCCTAGCTATTTTCCATATTTCTGATTCTTCTGGTCTCGTAAAATTATATGGTATCTCTCGCTATTTCTCCTGACAGTCCCGCCCTTTTAACCTTCATATCCCTCCCTTCTACTACTGACAGACCCTTTCACTATTTTCTGAATCTCTCGTTCTCTCGATTCGGAATACTACTCCTTTTTCCATGTATCTTTTCCAAGGCTATTTTCTTCTTATTTCTTTCTAGCTATCACTTTCGCATACTATTTCTAGGCAATCGTGCCTTGACACGAATTAGTCGTTTTGGCAGGCGTAGGCGCCAAAAAGGACAAGGTTTTCGAGACGAGAAATAGTACGGAAATAGCTAGAGATAAAAAGAAATAATATGGCAGAAAGAAAATATAACCGATGATGCAATTTTTGTGAAATCCCAAAACATGCAATCATTGAGAGTCGTGAATGTCAATCAAAACATATCTGACCTGATTCATGAAAACGCGGATATTTTGAAATGACGCTATTCTGGTTTTGCTGTTGTTGAAATAGTAACAATCTCCACACAATTTTTGGAACATTACTTTTTTCTTACTTCAAGTAAGAAAGACCGAAAACGATAATCCGCCAGCGTGTTTTCGTGACGGATTAGGGACAAATTTTGAAACCTACATCATTATTTTCATATTTTGTACTTTTTCGCATAGACCTGCCACCTACCTACTTTCGATAGCTCATCAATCCGGGTAATCCTCTGAAAGTGCGATTCTTCTCTGAATTAGCCTATTTTCACTCCATGAGCGTGGTTTTGACAAACTTCCAAAAAAGTGAAATTTTATTTCAATTGAAATTTTTTCTCATTCCTCCTAAAATGAGATCACAGGGCCGTCCAATATCAACAAATTTCAGTGAATAAAGATAGCGATTTGGGATAAATCATTGCGATTTGAAAAGCAATAGGAGTTTTTTTTTTGTTTTTTTATTTCTTTAGATCAAAATTCCTATCACTTTTCAATAAACTTTGCACCAATTTTAAAGTATCTTGAGGATAATCAAACTACCGTCATTTTACGAGAAAATATCGTGATCAGCTTGGAAGTTAAACCGTATTTCGTAAAATGACTTTCATTAAAAATCTAGTAATCTAGAGGCTCGATTCGTCATCGTCGTTGTTTCCCTTGATTCCCTTCATGAGAAGAGGCTCGGCGTATTGAGGCGGTTGACGTCGTTTCGAGATGAATTCTTCCCAGCACGTCTTCAGAAGCGCGCAAGTCACCATGTCGCCGTGATTGGATTCTGGAGAAGAGTACTGTAGTCAATTGGGACACTTATTTTATGTTCCCGAACAGAATTTTTAGAACATTGAAAGGGTTTTGTTTAATTCCAGGAAATAGATTTTTCCCAGTAATCATTGACTTACCGACTAATCGCGCTATGAACAACCCGTCAGCTCTCAGGTATTCCGTCACGAACTGCTGAACATGTCCACGCATATCGGAACGACGAACGTCCTTGTCGATTTTGGTGAGGTATTTCTCCACGAAGCGTCTTCCATTCGAAGACCCAAAACTGACGGCGAGCCATTTCAGGAAGCTTATCGTGCTGAAATAAAAATTGCATTTTTCATTAACAAGTTGTTAATCTATGCTTAATTTACATGAAGATTAACCTATACTGACTACCTGGGGTTTAATGGTAGAGGATGTGCAAGTTTGAAAGACTATTGCGGGTAGAATAAAGAAATAACCTGACTACGACGATAAACAGAAGCCAGAACCAAACGCCAACGAAGATCACCTCGTTGAAGAGATTGATCAGCAACACACACTGAACGGTGTGGCGATGTAGATTGTGCTCGACTCGGACCTCGTAGTCGCAATATGTTACTCTTAAGAGCCCGCTCAGACTTAGTTGAAATGCAACTCGCAACTCGCTCGAAATAGCATGAGAAATGAAGAGAGCGCGACTGCATCAGATTGCGTAATTTATTATGCTTCTTGTCATCCCATGCTATTTCGAGCGAGTTGCAAGTTGCATTGTAACTAAGTCTGAACGGGCCCTAAAATTTAGCCACCACTTTCA